>FR997798.1:17320223-19820223 GCA_905475355.2 Clostera curtula | reverse complement strand
CTCACATACTGTTTGTGTTAGTGATTGGATCATATCCTACCATCAATACTCAAAAGACTATTTGCGTAGGTTTTATCACAAAACTCTTATAAATCGTCATATTTACACCAACCGTCATCATCTCTCGGCCCTTGTCCCACGCTAGGTGTTAGTCTCCATACTCTCCTATCGATCGTAATACCTTTCATACACATTTCCTCATTGACAACCCATCGCTTTTGGTTTTCCACAACCCTTGCAACACACATTCATACTGAAAAGAACCGGCAAGAAATTCTGTAGTTTCTTTTATCCAATGTATACCGTTTAAAAAATTACAGCAGCACCATCTATTTGCAAAAAAGGGAACCAACCCAATTTAAGGCAACGCAGACGAAGATGCGGGTAACGCATAAGTACTTATGTACGCATAAACACACAACACACCATGCAACTTTAACAATATTATATAATAATATAATCTTTTATATTTTAATACTGACCTTATATCTAGCCTCGTATATCCACAGTCTGCCAACGTTCATGATTCTCGAGTCTTCTTCATCTTGCGCACTGTAGTTTTCTCCCAGAACTCGCACCGTTTGACCGGCGTATAATGTGCCGGACATAATTCGGGTTAATACCTGGCCAAGAAGGTCCAAACCTTAATATTCATCGTCAACATCTCAGTCCGTAAAATACCCACTGCTAAGGCCTCCTTCAATTACATGGAGGAAAATGTGACTCGCCACAGTTACGTAGTTTTCTTTCTCTCGCGACTAGGTTATCTGCTTTTTGCGTACCTATAGTCGCCTACATACAAAATAAGAAATTCGAAGACAACGCTGCACAAGACGAGTTGCTGGAAGTATCGGTGACTAGAAAATAAAAGCGTGAAACAACTACATATACCTTGGACTATAACATAACCTTGGTTGACAACAACCAGCATTATGCTGAGCCTGGGTCGGTTTGGGGCAAGACTATAAAATACAGCTGATGTCTATATTAATTTTAAGATCTATGTCATGTGTAGGTATGTTTGTCTATACAGCTCGTTTAAAACATTATAATAAAATAAAAATATAATTGTTTTGCCATAATCGGCACGCTAGGCAAGAGGGTTGGCATCGCAGTATCGGATTTTGCAGGTAAAAGGTTCAAATTATAAATTTCTTGCGACTGCTTCTTGTGGTGACGGATTTCGAACACAAAATGTCACCAACGCATACCATGAGCGTGACGTAAGAGAGGACTAAAAGAACGCCGCAACAGAATGAAATCTTGATACAAACGCGTCTTGCCAGTCAGCTAATTTATCTCCAGGAAATTCGAGCTAAAAAGATGAGAAAAGGAACGCAGTGGCCTTACCAGGAAGAAGGTGCAGTCGTCCGTCGGGTACATCTTGGTGGTGTGCGCCACGAGGCTGCCCGACTGGTCGCAGGCCAGCATGTCCGCGTGCAGGGGCCCCTCCGTGCCCCGGTACGTGTGCGCCACCTTGCGGGGGGCCGCGTCCAGCGGGGACGGCACGTGGCGGACCACCATCTCCACGAACCCACTGCCACCATGCGAGTACCACTCATCTTATTATAAGGCCCATGTCATAACAGTCAGACAGGCTCTATTCGAGGATCAATGGCATTAATTAAACTGCCCGCTCGAAGGCCAGAGATCCCACATTCTATACTACTACTAGAACTACATAATTTGACTGACATCTAACTCGTGACACTAAGGACAAATATTTGAAAATAATGATAGGTAAAGCAAGAGTACAGATCAAAATAACAATTGCGTGACTAATAGTATCCTGCTCTAACATGATGGGTTATCAATATATTTGTTTCACCTCCCTTGAAGTTAGTGACGACAGTTTTACTAATTTTGGCCAGTGATTATATCAATGGAATACATTTATGACTGAAATAAACTGTCTGTTTAGATTTTTTATTTCCAGATTTGTAAAATTGCCCTAAAAAGTTAATTCTATTAAGTACTCATAAACGTAAACTGCAGATTAATATAAAATAAATGAAAGACCGTTTATGTCTCTTTAAAAAATTACTAACGCAATTCACTTCTCTATAAAAACAAAGTGACATCTCCAAACAATGATACTTATTAATTAATTTGAACCTTGTTTTTCAAAAAATGGTTTCGTGCACGAGTTTGGACGTTAAATTTTACTTGCAACATATAACACAATAATAGATGTCACTTTAACGTGTTTTATTATGGCCGTTATCATGTTTGACCACTATTTTACCTGGTGTTAACCGCAAATAATGTAGCGTTACTTTAGAAATAATAATGGGGGGGTTGTCTTCCACTTGAGCACTCAGTACAATAAATAGTCCATATCGGTGTTAGAGACGAGACTACCTAAAAGCGAACGCTTACCAGAAATCCCCAAAGAATCGGCTGCAGACGAGACGCAGCAAGGGACGCACGTTGAGTTTGGACTCAAACTTCGTCAGTTTGATGCCCAATTCGGATAGCACAGCTGGCAGAGTGTCGTCCACGTCACCCACAACCTATCATTGAAATAGGTTTATTTGAATGGGCTGTGTAGTTTGGACAACGGAAATGGCTGACAAAGTGGCAGCCAGTGTGGCACAGTTGGCTTAGTAACCTCCATGTAAGTGGAGGAGGCCCTAGATCATTGATCTACCTTATATGGAGACTCAGCCCATAAATGACCCACTGTTGAGTCGGGCCTCCTCCAGAAACATGGAGGGTAATAAGCCAACTGTGCCACACAGGCGAGACAGGTTGGCATAGATTTTGTATATAGCCTATCAGCCTTGTCATTTCCTTCTATCGGCTCTTACGATACCCTCAGAATGGAATGGCACCTTACCGAGCATGAATACAAAGATAATATTAGACCGTATGGTGACGGATTTAGAATACACAGTGTCACCAACCCATACCATACTGAGAGTGTCGTAAGAGGCGACTAAAGGAACGCAAGAGGCAGATCAAGATAATGGAAACTTCAAATCCGTCTTGCCAGCGTGGCACACTAGGGTAATTTCCCTTCATGAATTAGGATGAGGCCCTACTCAATTGTGAGTCATTTATAGGCTGAATCGATTATGCCGGCTCTACACTCACGCGTGACGTCGCGCCGTGAATTCACGCCGTGAATAAACGCCGTGATCCGCGTGTTCGCGACTATGTTGGACGACGACGCGATTTCTAAAGCAAATCCTTTGACGCGGGCCAAAAAACCGACACTGATCGGGGAACGGTGCGAAGCGCGAACGAGAAGGCGTGAACAACATCTACACTCGTGATTCGCAGTTGTCGCGGGCTATCGCGGCTTTTCGCGGCGCGAGTGTAGAACCGGCTTTAGACGCATTTGAAGTAAGTTAAACATTGCGTCCCAGAATCGAGGCTGCTTAATTTATATTTTTAATACCACCAGCAGTGGCGGATTAACCAGCAGGCTGAGTAGGCTGGAGCCTAGGGCGGCAAATTTTAAGAGGCGGCAAATTTCGTATATTTTAAGACGGTAAACGGGATCTTCACTACAATACCCGAGAAAGGCCGTCGTCATACAGAGTGTCAGTGTGTTGTGAAGCTACGGGTAACGCATATATTATTTATACCTCACTTAAATGCATCTAATCAGACTTCATCATAATCATCATTTCAGCCAAAACATTTCAGCCACTGCTGGACATAGGCCACCCCAAGGATCTCCAGAACGGCCGGTGCTGGGCACCCCGCCTCCACCGCTTTCCGGCGACCTTAGCCAGGTCATCGGTCCACCGTGTGGGAGGCCCACCAGCACTGCGTTAGGCAGATAACCCCTCCAGATGATGGACGCAAATAATCAGACTTACCTGAGCAAATATCTTGTAGAGGGGCTCGAGCACGAACTCCACAAAGCTCCTCTGCGCCGAGGCGTGCGGCTGCTTCTTGGAGAAGCGGCGCGTCTTGGCGTTGAAGTACACGTCGCCCCACAGCCAGCCGGACAGCTCGGCCGCCCGCAGCCCGGCCGACGGGTGCGCCGCGGCGTACATGGCCGCGAACGACTCCACCGAGAAGCACACGTCGTACAGCGACGACGCGAAGCATACGTTGCCTGGTTACGGAGTTACGTGGAGTTCTAACATGCCAGATACATTGGCGACGTCTAAGGTTAAATAAATAATAAATAAATATCCTTCGACATTTCACACAACGCCATCTCGTCCCAAGCTAAGCAACTTAATGCTTGTGTTATGGTAACGAGATGGATGATAAACTACTTATATAATTGTATTTTTTTTTTGAAACACATACATATTATAGATAGAAAACACCCAGAGGCCCGGAACAAATACTTGTAGGTCGTACAAATATTTCTTCCGTGCGGGAATCGAACCCACGACATGCTGAGCAGCAGTCGATCGCTCAACCACTGCGCCAACTGTGTGAGGTTACGTTAAGTCAAACTAATAGAGGAATATAATCTTAAAAACTCAGCCCATAAATGTCCCTCTGCTAAGTCGGGGCTCCTCCCATCACACGGGCGGTATTAGCCTACTGTGCCAAGCTGGCCAAACGGGTTGGCACAGGGTTTCGTATCAAGTTTTCCTTCTCTTGCGGCTAGGTTTCGGCCTTGTCATTCCGTTTTGACGGCTCTTACGACAACCACAGGATGGAATGGGGTGGTGACACGATGCATTCTAAATCTATCAACACATGGAACCCTATTTTTATTCAACATATTACTGACAAATTAAACAGAGTGGTATCAAGTCGTCACCTTGAGAAATTATAAAAGTACTTTGAGTGCCCTTTAGCCTTCACCAAATCACCAAAACATGTGACTTTTTGTTTTTGGGTGTAACGCGGATCCCAAGCCTCTTTGAGTCTCACTTAACACAAGGTTATCTTACCAAGTAGAGGCGAGAAGATAGTGGCCGGCTCATCAGGGTTGTCTTGCGGCTGGTTGGTTTCCAACATCGTATTCAGCTCATCGATGATGTGTCGCAGCTTGTAGTATGCGTCTGCGGGGGGCAGCTTCAGCTCCAGGATGAGCCGGTCTATTTTATTGATGCACAAAGTGACAGGCACCCGCTCTTGGATCGCGTGTCGTAGGAGACGTTCTGTGTTCAGCATTATGCCTTCTGCTGCGTCCACGAACAGGACCGCACCTGAAGATAGAGAAAACTTGTAAATGATCATGATTTCATCCCTTTCAACCCGAGCGTGTTGTAATAGCCGACAAAAGGAAATGGCATAACCTAGCCGTGTGCAAAGGTAAACTTAATATGAATCCCTGTAAACAGCACAGTAGGCGAGTTACTCTCCATGTTACTGGAGGAGGCCCGATTAGGCAAAGAATCATATATAGGCTAAGTAGTGGTAACAGTAGATTTCATCCAGGTGAAATCAGGAGATCATCATCATAATCTTTTCAGCCGTAAGACGTCCACTGCTGGACATAGGCCTCCACCAAGGATTTCCACAAAGGCCGGTCCTGGGCCGCCCGCATCCATCGTTTTCCGGCGACCTTAACCAGGTCATCGGTCCACCGTGTCGGAGGCCCTGCGCTTTCCGGAACGCGGTCGCCACTCGAGGTGTCGGTCCTGCGCGCTATGTGCCCTGCCCACATATCAAATCGGGAGATATCATCAATTAATTATCTAATTAATATTTATATGGTCTGTCAGAATAGTAAAAAACCAGTGCCCAGAAACATCACAAACCTTTGCAATAGCTCTTTCTTTAATAGTTTGGACATGAATCAGTGTACTTACCATCAGATATCCTTAATGCAGCAGTCACCTCATCACTGAAGTTAACATGTCCTGGAGTGTCCATAATGTTGAGCAAGTGGGACTTTCCCTTTATGTTTTTGAGCAGCAGTGTCACCGGCATGGCCTTAATGGACACCCCTCGTTCCTGTTCCACAAACAATGTGTCTGTGTACCGCATAGGAATGGTGGTGTCTGTGTCTATTGTGCTGGGATGCGTCTGCCTGATGAGGCAGTCAACAAAGGAGGTCTTTCCTAGTAAATAAAAAATTAAAGTGAGGATTAGCAGAGTATGGGGGCTTCCTAATCTGCCATTAATTTAAAAGAATACTATATTTATAAGTGAATGTGATAATTTGTTGGTTTTTAATATAAAGTTGATATTGTCTGTGTGGCGATGGATTTAGAATATCCCCACTGTCACTACCCCACTCCATCCTGAGGGTGCCATAAGAGTCACCAAAAGGAAATGACCAATATAATCTAGGCCAAGGCCCAATCAGGGCTGGTATAATCTAGCCACGAGCCCTGTACCAAACCTATTACCCTCCATGTAACACAACTCAACTGGTAGTAGGGTGGATTTCTGTACAAAAATATTGGATCACCCTCCATAGTGTCTTTTACCATTGTGCAAATGGCCCATCAAAGTGACATTTCGTATCAGGTTAGTGTTGTCCAACATGTCAGCGAGGTATTCCATATCATAAGTGGTCTCCGGCAGCTGCTGCTCTTGCAGTTGGAATTTCTTGTGCTTTATTGGCTCCACAAGGGGCTTGTCCAGGGCCTGTGTGTCTTCCTCTTGCACCACAGTTTCCACATCTGGCCCATAAACTTCCACTGCTTGAGGGTAATATCTGAAATAGAATTTTGACAACTCTTATCATGTCACAAAAATTGCAACTTACCCATGACTACTTACTGCTAGATATATCTGGGTGGACAGATGGTAATAAGCTCTTGAAATCAGCAACTTATCATTTGTACCATTATTTTCAGCCAGCTTTAGATTAATCATCTATGTGGTGACCAATTTAGAATACATAGTGTCACCCCCCCATTCGATCCTGGATAACATAAGAGGCAACAAAACAAAAAGGAAAACTTGATATGAAACCCCATGTCAACTTATGTGACTAGCATATCACAGTAGACTAATTACCCGCCATTGGGATGAGTCCTGATGCAGCTGTGGCCCATATAGCATAGATATATGGGCCACAGCTAGTAGTATTGATAGCAGTAGATTAATTAATAAAGACTATCAGACTGTGCTTAACACAATCTGACAAATTACCCGTGTACCCACTAGATAGGTTACAGATAGCAGACAGCAGTTGCTCCATGCAAATACTGGCAGTAGGCAAATCAGATTAGACCAACTCTTATGAAACCAAGCAGCTCTGTGTGTAGTACAAAAGAAACTGATATTCTCTTCAAGGTCCCTATTTCTGTAATGTAGTGGTATCTAACTACAACAAATATTTTCACAATCCTGTGGGTGAATGGAGCGTAAGAGTGTAGCTGTGTCAGTCAGTGTCAGATATAGAGTTAGTTTTACACTAATACTATTAGTTTTGATTTAGTACTGCATCAAAATGTTCTATGTCCTCTAGCATCCAGAGTACTGTCACTAAAAAAAAACTTATAGACAGGCTCAGTAACATAACAAAGGCGACTCACCGCTTATCTTCATGTAAAACCACGGACATTGGCGCCACTTCAGGCTCAGCATCAGCGTCTTCATCATCATCCATCGCATCCTCATCGGCATCGCGATTATCTTGCCCATACACGCTCTGTTCATCGTCAGAGTCGGATTCTAAGTCTGGCCCGATGTAATTGCCGAACTCATCGTACAAATCTCCGTCCATAGTATACAAATGCGGATAGTTTTTAATCTAAATTTACTGAAAACTGTTTCAAAACAAATTAAACGATCCGACGATGCCGCTGTTTTGACAGGTAACCTCGAAATATGTTTTTTTTATTAAAAAAGTTTAACGGCTTGGGTATTTTGTCATACAGCATATCATATAATAGCTGTATTTTTAGCCCAATGTATACAGGATGGTCAAAAAGTCGTGGATCAAACGCAACCAGCGGTTAGATGGGGTATCAGCAGCAAAAAATTGTTCTACGGGAGGTCCCTAAGGTGTACCCCTGCAGTTATAATTGATATTGTGTTTTTATGAGAAATTGTCCTTTTTTTACATAAACTTGATAAAATTACACAAAATCTACACCCTGTATCATTTTTATAATTTTCAATAGATTGGTACTGATGATCCCTTTCGTTGGACATGCTGTTTATGGTAGTTTATCGGGTGTGTTAAAGATAACATTAAGTTTTCCGAAAGACATAATTCCTAAATCAAAACTTGTTACTTACTTCGGACCCCACTGTGAAAAAAAAATACTCTACAGAAATGTGACCCTCTATTACAAGTTTTGGCACATTTAATAGGGATTCTAAAAAGGTATTACACATGGCTATGCGTGGCTCTGATATCTTTCGAGGACGAACATTCGAAATATAAAACTAATTTTATTTCAATAAGTATTTATTTTATCATCTTTTTAATACATAATAATAGAACATTAAATGAAGATTAAAATATTGTCTTACACTAGCTTACCGACTATTTGTTACAAAATAATCACAATAATGCTGAGGGCGCGGCTGCTATCACTGCGAGATTCACAATATCCCCTTAACAAACGGAAAACTAGGTGGGAAATGGTGGATTATGCTATTCTAGCCTTCACTATTGAAACTAAGTCTTAACTCTATTACAAAGATTTTGGGAATTAACACAAACAAAATGATTGCCTATACCTACATTACCATATCACTACCCGTTACATAAAAAAACGTTACAAAAAATGTTTGTTCATACCATCTCTATTATACTAAGTACCTGTAATTTATCAACATTGTAGTCTGGATGTGGAACAGAAAATTCTATGATAACTATGTAAACACTGGGGTGTTGGTCCTATCTATACATATAACTAGCATTTCGTACACTTTGCTAACACCAATATGGCGCGTAGTGCTTGGCTTTAAGTAATCCTAACTATAAATAAAAGATTACCTTATCAAAATGTCTAAATAATATTGCACTGATGTCTTAGGTTTTCACGATCTTTGCACATTCCATGAAATGATTTCTTGACGGTTCTGACAGTGTTATTTTATTTAAATTATAAGAACACCATCATATAATATCATATGAACACGATCAAAATCGTTAATAAATTATTTCCTGCAATAATAAAATAACAAAAAACATATTCCATTAATTTACGGAAATTCAAAATAAAGATTTTTAAAATTTAGATCCTTGTTCTCAATTAGGTATAGACAAAGTAAGATTCATATCACTTTACAGATACAGTGGCAACACTATTTCATCTACTCTAAACTTATGTCTATGGAACCTGATTATTATCATTTAAATGGACTTTTCTAAATTAACAATACAATCTATCACGCAGCCGCGCCCATTTCTGCGAGGCTTCATCAAAAAATCATAACAATATAAATATGGCCGTGGACTGTCACACTCTTTGCTTCATTCGTTACTGCGAGAAGGACGAATATTGAAGCCCCACTGCTTACTATGGCGCAACATGGTATAAGAACAATATTACTACATTTATACTATAACTTTCGTGAGTGTTAGACATTTTTATATGCGAAACCGGTTGTATTCACGCGAGAATTCCAGATAAGTACGGCTATGATTTCGGATCATCCTGGTTCCCTTTTCGAGGAGGAACACGGGAGGTTCGGAAACTACAGTCAGGCTTATTCAATGTTCTCCTAAACAATAGTCAACATCATTAAATACAAAGGGTTTAGAATATAAATATATTTTAAAATTTTCGCGGGAATCTGATTCTACTCCTTCCATCATATATTTCAACCAAAACAAGTCCACTGCTGGACCTGCATCACTGGATTTCCACAACGATCGGCTTTCATCGAATCCCGGCAACCGACATTCCACCATATTACCTCATATTAAACTCCTTTTCAGATTAACGATTAATAATATAATAAAAACACATTTACTTATTTCAATTTGATTTCTATATCATAATAAATACAATACGATTACGTACCCGAGGTATGATTTTTCAAGCGGTCGTTAGTGGGTTAACCGAAAGGGATTTATAAATCCCCGGTGCAAGAGACACTTATGACTAACATAATTTTGTCAATAATTACTAGAGTAGAATGAAGAATTTTTAATTTTATCCGAGGTGAGGGAGACGAATGGGCCGCCGATTCAATGCCTCACGCTCAACCAAAGATACTAGAGCTGCTAGAGCATAAATATTTGAAGTAGAGGCCTGGTCGCCAATCCAAACCACTCGCGCTAGTCCTGCGCTCATCTTGCAAAGAAAAATGTAAGTGGTTTAAATGACCCACAACTGAGTCGGGCCTCCTCCAAATTCATGTAGGAAAATTAGCCGACAACGCCACGCTGGCAAGACTGTGAGTTTTTTAGTCTTAGTCTTTAGTCGCCTCTTCCGACACCCTCAGGATAGTATGGGTTGGAGACATTGTGCATTCTAAATGCGTCATCACATCGAACGGTTTAACTATGCCAAAAGTTAATGATGCGTATGATAGCCGAGAGGTAATTGAAACGTGCAATACAAGGTCCAATGGGACCAATACAAATAAAAAGGTACACCATTTTAAATTAATACAATACGCGTAATTCTTTAAATACAGCTGGCACGTGATGTATTAGCTTGGTAGCAACATATTGTATTTATAGAATTGTTACCAAGATATTAAACCGGCAAGGTTTGCATCAGTCACTTGAATCAAGTAAGTAAACTGTGAATTGTCAAATAAAACGCCTACCACTCATAATACACTTAAACGGTAATAACATAACTATAATAAATTATAAATATTATAAGCTACCGTACGATAGCCTTACAATCACAGGCAAATACACCAATTAATATTGATAAATAATAAAAATACCCCACAGACTTTAAACAATATAACATTAAAGTTGTTGAATTTACTTGAATGTATATTCTGGAACTAAACTCATGAGTGCTTTCCATTTTGGACCCAAAATTTCGGCCTTCATACAATAAAATCTAACTATGACAAAAACAGCAATGTACTTTGTGTACGAGTTGACTGTAGACAAACCGTTCAGATGAATTTATAAGTTACCATATTATATAAAAAATTGCAATCGAAATTGCATGATCAAAGCTTTTCGATCATGCAATTTTGATGTTATTAGGAAGAATGGCGATTCTACGCGACCGACACTACGACGTTTAATGCGAACAGAAACTTAAAAATCTAGAAATTTTATTTAACTCTTACACAAAGTCAACACATGCAAATTTCCTAGTGAATATTACTTCTTTGTCAATTTAAACTAAATAAAACAGTTTTTATTCAAAACGATATCTCAATAATACTATAACAAAAAACCATAAATATTACCAAGACTAAAAAAATATTACATACATTTTTATTCTTGGTTTTAAAACGAAATATGATTCATTCCACTTCTATTTCAACAAAGGCGGGTGCAAAGTAGTAATGACCTTTTCGTCACTGAATCATGGTGCCTAGCAAAAAACTACCCTGGTGACTTAGTCTCAGCTATTCAAAAAATGCATAAATATAAAACACACTAGTTTGTCTATAAAATAACTCAATGATCATAATGAAGTATACCAGATACACATTAAATGATCATCATCTGATTGAACAGACCCATAAAGAGCAAGTGTATAAGCAAATATAGTCTTTAAACTGTAGTGATAACCCTTAAATTTGGTCATACATAGACACATCAGTTATAACAAATTATGGGTGATTTCAGTGATCTTACTTTGGAGATCTTAGCATCTGTAGGATATGATCAATTGTATCCGCTGAGTAAACCAATGAAGTAAAACTTATTCTTACTGCATGCACGTAGTTCAAGCCATCAGCTCCCAGTACTGCAGCAGCCGCTCGCCAGTTGGCGCTGTCATACCCAGGGGCCGCACAAAGTTCAGCTCTATAGTCTTAAATCTCTTCTTTAATTCTGCGTCGAAGGACTGCGGAGATTTCAATGGAAAAATGTTTATTACTACAGAATGAAATCGGTAATACACATTACTATGGAAATGTCAGTTTTTTAACCGTGAATACCACACATTTTGCCGTGAGTACTGTGATATTTACATGTCATACATGTCAAATATACTGTAGCTTGTATTTGGGTTAAAAGAGAACAGAAAAATCATTGATTGGACAAATATGTGTGGTTTGTTTTTTAAAGTACTACCAGGTCGAAAAGAGAAGACCCGGCAGAAGAAACTCTGTGTGCTTGTCTTTTTTTAACGCCCTATTACAATAAGATAAATTTTAACTGTTGTAACATGGTTTTTGTCAAAAGGGGTACGACGAACTCTAATAGTTAACGATAGGCAAAAGTGATTATAACAACTTGAGACTATAGTCCATAAAAGAAAAAAAACCATTAATATATGGTGAAACCTGACTCATTCACAAAATTGGGCAAAACACAGAAACAAACATAGACAAATGTCATCAGATGCAAATGGATGTTTACACCAGTTCTGAACGGTAATATTTAATTGGTGAACGAGAGAGTGAGTGAGCAAGTTGTTGATTGAACGTTTGAAGGTAGGTTACCGCGGGCTGATCAGGCGCTGCCAAGTCGCTGGGCTGCAGGCGTCCATCGGCTGCGGCCAGGATGCTCGCCGCGGCCGCACTGAGGCCCGGCGCGAAGTGCCGCCGCAGGGCGCACACCTCCCAGAGGGACGAGCCCAGGGCGCGAGAGTTGCTCGCGCACGTCTCTTCCATTACGTACGGGTCGTTGGACACTGCGAACAGACGAACGCGAATCTTGTATTGTTCAACATCACAGTATAACATAATATGTAAGAACCAATCTTCACTTTGTCTCCAACAAACACCTTTAAAATGGGGCTAACAAGTAACCCGGCCTGTTAGTCAGGACTCGCGTATAAATGACCCAATGCTGACCCGGACCTCCTTCAAATTCAGGGAGGGAAAAATAGCCTACTGTGCGCATGCAAGACGGGTTTACACAGGGTTTGTACAAAATTCTCCTTCTTTGTACTTGTACTTTTATCTTTCTTAGTACTTTGACCATAGGCTAGCGTGATCGAAAGCAACACCAGGGTCTAAGATGGAGCAGGCAATTCAAGGAAATGCCCTGTCGGGCACCGGCTCTCGCATACACACGACGGAACACAGTGAAACTGTTTGGCGCAGTGTGAGGGTGGTAGCTAGATCCAACCACCAAGCGTGCGGGATTTTGTTTACTTTTACAACACGCGTTTTTTCCCAGCGTGCGGTGGGGAAGTTTTATATTTTGACCATCCCCACACGGGTCACACCTTTTACGACAACCTCCGGATGGACACACGGATAAGATACTCATAAGCGATGAATTATAGCAAAATGTGAAATAGGCACTCACTGATGGCCGGTGTGTCTTCATAGCAGATCATCCGCTTGAGGGCGGGGTGCCGCAGCAGCAGGTTGGAGACCAGGTGCAGCAGCCCCGAGGCGTCCTCCGGCGAGGCCACCAGCGCCAGGCGGCACAGGCGCTTCGCGAACGCGGCCACCAGGCTTTCGGGAAGGTGCCTGTGTAGCCATTCCAAATACATTTTGGAGATATCATCAGGAATTCATAGTCAGTAACAGCTAGTAGTAGCTGCTGCCCGCGGTTTCGGTACGTAGACCCAGTTCCTTGAATTGGATTTGAAGTAGCTTCATAGGTTTAGAGCTCTTTGTACAAGCCAAAAAAAAATAATTGAAAATTAATTAAATTTGTAATACGAACTTATTGGGTTGTTTCGTTTTATTGTATCTATTTTATTTTGTTCGATTCTTGGATACTCTAAGGGCCCCCGCGCATTTAGGCGGCCAGGCCGCGCGGCCAGTCACGCGACCCTGGCCGCATAATACGCGGATTGGTCGCGGCGCACAGTGGGGCATTTATCAAAATTAGGCGGTCAAAATTATTTTCTTTATTTTATGTATTATAAATAGTTTATAATTATTATTTCTCAATTATATAAGCTTTTGGTGAACGAAAAAATCAATTGTTCATATAAAAATCACGTTTTATTGATAAAACAAAAAAAAATCAGGAAGAGGAGTCGCACGTCTCTTCACCAGAGCTGAAACCTTTCGTTTCATTGTCAGGCCCTTCTATGCCACTTTCCTCGTCCGAGGAATTCTCTTCAGCCGTGTGGGGCTGAGCTGACATAAGCATTTTTATTGCTTCTTCGCTATGTGGCGTAGACCTGTTTTTAGGTTTTGGTCTTATGCTAGATATCAAGGGATCAGAGCTGAGCAATAATCTGTTCATTACGTCTAAATTGCATTGCTCCCTAGAAAATTTTCTAGCGTAATCCTGCCGATACAGTCGAATATGTTTATTACGCGCCTCTGCTGCTTCTTCAGATAATAAACCTATAGGCAAAAGTGCGCCATGAATTAATATTTTATGCATCGTGGGAGTCATCGGATGCCAGAGATATAATTCAATGTAAATCTTCGCAGTCTCATACCCATATAGAGCAAACTTTTTTAAATCTACTTTATAAGAGCTGGATATGACTTCCAAAATCACTTTCAAGCGTTTTAATAGATTTAAATCCACGCCGGTGATTTCAGCAGCAATTTCAGGATTGGCAAACAATCTTTTACTAGTATTGCCATCGTTGGTATTGCCAAAACCAGCTTTCGGCACATCTACTAGTAGGCCCAATTGCTCTCAATTTTTTTTTGTATTTCTGCCTTTTTCTGTTTAACAATGTCTTTGTCATTTTCCGACCTTAACTGCCATTTTTGAACAGGAATCTTGTATGCCAAATGAAGTATGCTTTCAAAAAACTGAATCCTAGCATGCAACACGGATAGGCCAAACTCTAATGCGTCGCTATCAACAGTTTTCTTCATATCGAGGTTATTACATTCTTTTGATGTAGCACCACAGATGAAGCATCTCATGGTTGAAGTAGTTGAAGTTGCAGCGTTACACACTTTTGCATCAACCATAGTCAGAGTCACGACGTGCTTTGCACTTAATAACATTTCGCTCAGCACGAATTCTCTGGTTTTCAATGCATTTATAGCCTCTTCGACATTTGCGATTTCAGACTTAGTGTTATCCACCGTTTCTTTAGTAAAACGGATCTTTATTGGTCGACAGAATCGTGGCGAAGAAGGAGTTGGATTTTGCCAAACAACTTTTTTGTTTGAACCACATATTAACTGTAGCGGAACAAAGCAACTTTGGAAAATGTTGCTGTCACTCGCATCTCTATCTTGCATTTTTTGTTGGTATTGTGATTGTTGCGATGAATCACATCCCCATTTTGAAATTAGGGTCAAAGAGTGACGGTCTTGTGGACTTAATTGTTTAAGTACATCCTCTTAATATGTTGCCAAACGTTTAGCTGTATGGTCCAATAAATCCTGCAGGTTAATTTCAGCACATGTTTCAGTTAGCCGATACGCATCTTTCGCCGGATAACAAGTCTTTTTTGCTTCCTGTAACAATTTGTAGCTCGGATAAAACTTCTTGTTGCTATTTCTAATTATTTCATATTGTCGCCTTGAAAGATCAGCTTCCACAAACATTGAGAGGGCAGTTGTTGGATCTTGTTTTTTACACTGCTTGGTTATTTTGTAAGCATTTTTATATACTTGAGCTGTCTGCGGAGAGTTGGTAATGTTTTTTAAAATATTGGATGCAATTCTCTCTCCAGAACTTTGAAGGGATGTCTGAGCAGCATGTATTAGTAATTCTTTTTCAACAGCACTGCGCACTTCCCTTGTTTTTCTGCGTTTACTCCTTTCACTTGAATCTATAAATGACTTTCTTGGTCGACCAGAAGAACGTCTTCTAGCCCTTGGTATTTCAAAGGATCCTTGCAACCACTTATCATTCTTTTGAAGGAAAAGCTGTGAATTTTTATGAGCTTCTATCCATTTTTTCTTAAATTGAGACTTCAAATAAGATAATTTATGTTTCACTTCCTTCTTTAGTTCTTCACAATACTCATCTTGCGATAAAATATATCTCTCGAGATAATTCAACTTTTCGTCAAAATTATGCAAGTCTTGTTCCTGCATTTTGTTAAAAAGGTGTTTACGCGGTACTACTCGCATTCCTGAGGTACCCTCAGCTTCTGAAATGGAACGAAAACTGGTTTAAAAAAGGAAAATAAATAATTAGCAAATTCGATTAATTTCTACTACATCATTCATTGATGTTGAAAATGTTGATTTCACGGGAGATCACGGCCAATTTCATCGTTTTCAATTAGCCTAAATACTCTATTTTATGTTACAACTGACAAACCCAATGGGACGAACCCTGAAGTATAACAAAAACCATTTTAAAAACAAAAAAATAGATTTCAATATAACAATCTCGAGCATGGTTTTTAATCTTCAAGTACGCTATATTTTTTTCTTACCATTGGCATAAAACTTATTAATATATATGTATTCTTACCTGTTATACCTGAATCCATCACAATATTCTTCACAACACAACCCAAAATAAAAATATTCACTTTTAAAATAGCAGTTTTTCCCAAAATGTCTAAACGCAATACAAACACTTAGAGCGACGATCAAGTTTAGACTGACATACCTCGGCGTGAGCTTCCAGTGCGGAAGCGGGTGGGGTCACCCATTGTTCTACGGTTACTCACCAGTCGCAGGTAGTCATTTTTTTTTACCTGAGACATATTTCAAGTATTGTATTTTTGACCGCCTAATTCGTAGATTTGCCCGTTCGTGCGGCGGCCGATAGGCCGCGTATGTAACGCGATGTTTTTCGTTGGCCGCACGACCAAAACATGGCCGCGCGGCCTGGCCGCGTAATGCGCGCAGCTATAAACATCGTAGAAGAATTAGTTGGCCGCAGCGACTTGGCCGCGCGGCCACTATGTAGTAATTCTTTCAAGTAATTTGCAAATTGATCACTTTATATATTGATTATTTATTTTCATCTACTACTACTATTACTCACCCCATAAAGGACCCACTACTGAGTTCCACCTCCTCCCATTACATGGAGGGTATAAGCTTACTAAATATCTACGATTGACAGAAAATGTAAGAGAACCGTCTAGAACAACATGCAAACTACGTTACTGACGTGGAGCTAAGGAATATGTCAGCGAGGTGCAAGAGACGGCGCTTGTAGCGTGTGGCGAACATCTCGGGCTCGAACATGGCGTACAGTCGGTCGTACAGGTCGGGATAGTCGATGTTGTGCCTCCGGACCAGTTCCAGAACGCCTTGCAGTGCTAGCATACTTGTTGGACCACCTGCGGACAACATTACAAGTACTTGCATATACTACTACTACTCAGCCCATAAATGACTCACTACCGGGTCGGGTCTCCTCCCAATGCATATAGGGTAATTAGCCCACTGTACCACGCTGGCCAGACAGGTTAACACAGGGTTTCGTATCAAATATTTCTCAGACAGAACTCTGGTGACCTAACTCACAGACACAACACCACCCAATAATGATTAGGATTCTATCAGGTCTAAAGGGTAAATTATGTCACCAACCGATTCTACGCTAAGGGTGTCGTAAGAGTCGACTAAAGGAAATTACATGGCAGAAATCCTAGCTGCAAGATAAGGAACATTTTAAACAATTACTTTGTGCCAACCTGTTTGCGTCAAGCTGAAGACAGGGCGCTATGTCGCTCTTTAGGGGAGGCCTATGTCCAGCAGTGGACTAATTGACTGCCTCGTTGGTCTAGTGGTTAGATGTGCCGCCTTTGGATCAACAGGTCCCGGGTTGGATCCCGGGGTCGGGCAAGTGTCTTTGTCTAAACCAGAGGCATTGGCTCGGAGTCTGTGTGTCATTTGTGCTCGTGAATTACATGTTTGTAAACTGCCCCCGCGACACAGGTCATATAAAAAAAAAGTGGGCTGATAATGATGATGAACCTGTATGGCCACAGTGGCACTCATGATCTGAATGGGCCACACCCAAGCCATGACCAACAAGGCCTTAATTTTTCCCAATGACTTGAAGTTAGAAAACAATTCACATACAGAACTGCTCTGTCTGACTTTGGATCGATGTATGTGCATACTTTAGTAAAAAATCTGACCTGCATCGAGGCTGTCACATAGCATATCAGTGGCGAGATGCGGGCGGGTGAGCAGAGGCAGCAGTCGCTCCACCAGCAGCAGCAGTGCTCGTCGGTGGGACCGCGGCGCGGAGCTCAGCGGCCACTGGCACGCGAAGCCCCAACAGCGGTTCGCGTAGCGACGGCACACTCCCGGATTGTACGGGAACGGCGCCTTTTCTGTTGACAAACCGATAATTTTGGCTGCCTCGTTGGTCTAGTGGTTAGATGTGCCGCCTTTGGATCAACGGGTCCCGGGTTCGATTCCGGGGTCGGGCAAGTGTCTTTGTCTAAACCAGAGGCACTGGCTCGGAGTCTGGGTGTCATTTCTATCTATAATATGTATGTATTTACAAAAAAAAATCCATCTCGTTACCATAACACAAGCATTAAGTTGCTTAGCTTGGGGCGAGATGGCGTTGTGTGAAATGTCCAAGGATATTTATATTTATTTATTTTATTTTATTTCACGCCTCTGGTCTAGGGTTCAAAGTGCTGCCTTTGGGTCGCGGCGTCCTGGGTCAATTTCGGGGTAGGGTGCCGTACTTGAATTAAGTCTTGGTGTCGGAAATCCTTTCTCCGTGTTTCGGAGGGCACATCGTAGCCATCCGTCATGGCTGTCATTTGAACATCTATAGCAGGCAACACACAAGATTTAACTAACACGTAACAAGACTTTTAAACTAATAATGTTAATAAAAAATCTGTAAGGGTAAACTGTATTTAAGTCGGTTTTATCACAAAACTCTAATAAATGGTCATATACAATTACCATTATCATCTTACGGCCCCTGTCCCACGCTAGGTGGTAGTCTCCACACACACCTATCAGTCGTCATACCTACATTCACAGCTTTCATACACAATTCCTCACTCCTACAATCCATCCATCTCCATTGATGTGGAATGGCATTCCGAACCGGTGGTAAAAACTAAATGATAAATTATTCTTATATTTTTTTTTTGAAATTTTTATTTAGAGTATTTTTTTTTGACTATTTGAAAGCATTCGTAAGAATTTATTCGAATAAAAAACATTTTGATTTTGATTTTCCCTTGATCGCTTACAACACATATTTTTTTTTGTTTTTTTTTTGTGTCGCCCGGGTTAAAATCCTTTATGGACTATCCCCGTCGGCCACGGGGATGGCCGAGGGGGGGGGGCGTGTGGGACTCTCCCCAGAGTGGGGGCCTACCCACTAAACATCCCCGGATTGCTCCAACTCGCGTCCTGTTGCGGCATTGTGGGATCTGTACACAGCACCACGCATCGCTTACAACACCTACGTCAACCCATTCATGCTGAAACTACCACCGGTTCGGAATGCTGATCTACAGAGAAGAGCCGGCAAGAAACTCTGTAGTTTCTTTTTTTTTTTGCTGACTCGACTTCGACTTGAAATTACTATTTGAAGTTGGTGCCTTAGGCATACCAATATTCAAATTAACATCGGTGTCGAATGACACCCCTGCACTCGGTAACTTGTTTCTCGGGGGCAGTTTACAAACATATAATTAACGAACAGAAATGACACCCAGAGCACGTGCTTCTGGTTTATACAAAGACACCCCGGACCTTGGAATCGACTAGCGACTAGAATAAACTAGCGATCTTAACTGATCACTTATTTTAGGTTCGTAGATTTATGGACTAACAGAGAATTTAGAGTCTTACCTTCGGCGGCGCAGAGTAGCTTCTCCTCTTTCTCATCGACATCTCTTTCCTTCAGCCTGTTTTTCGTCTCTGTAGGTATGTCGCATATTAGCAGTTTATCCAGCAGTTCCAAATAGTTCTGCATGTATATAGGCGTGGGTGATCTAGGCAAGTGGAAGAAAAATATTCAAGTCATTGTAAAGATTATGTCACATGGCCTTTTGGATTCGCTATTCGTATGCAGTATTTATGTGTGCCACATTTTTTTTTTTTACTTTTTGGACCAAATTTCCATCCACACATAGCCCTTAATGTCAAATATGTCAGGTACGAATAGAGTGAAGTGCCAACCTTATGACCTTAAGCTTTTCGAGACCTTTTCTACAGGATGTAACGAAAACCCTAAAACCATAACGAACGCTAACCAATTGTTTTTAACAGTTTTGTGCCAGTCTTCAGAAACTTCGCAGTATCTGCAAAGTGTCTACGTTGGGATTTACATAAAAAACACGATCAGAACCGTTGAAAAATCATGTATCGCAATGTGCAAATATCGTGAAAACCAGACATTAAACTGGGATAAAAATTCATGTTTCGTTGATTAATGTCAGCAACAAACAACATACAATCATACAGGTTTTTCAGAAACACGTTTTGGTACTTACGCCAAGGTAATAAAAATGTTTATTGGCAATATGGCATGTTTTGTACATGGACCACTAAAAAATATTTTATAAAAAAAATAAACTTCAAGTCATTTTCGGTTTATCGAAGACAATACCGCATCTTATCATACACTGCTTCATTTCATTGTTTCTAATAACTGATCTATAGAAGGCCCAATAAACATCTATGAGTCTTGGGTGAACCAAAGTGAGTTAATTTATATCTCCCTCTCTTTTTCTCCATTCCATTGGGGTCGGCGCCTGTTTAACTTGATTTGGCTAACTACCAGTATTTACATTGAATAATTACCCCTGCCTTCTTTGTCCAATCTAATGGGACCGGTAATTATAAAGTTAGGCCAGCTGTCAGTTTTCACGCTATAGACAATTGAATGGCAGCCGGGACCGACGGCTTTACGTGCCCTCTAAAGCACGGAGGTCAGATATTACACACAAAAAATTGACATGACGGACACCCAACCCAATATCCAGAACAGAGCCAGACGTTATTTAACCTGTACATCAGTGATATCCGACCTTAACATTTCTAAAAAATTTATGTCACACACGCATAATTTTTAACCTTTTTGAAAAATCCTTTTTTAAATTGCGCCTCACGTTGCGAACCACTCCTCTAGATGCTGATGATGTTAATAAAATTACTATAAGAGGAAAACTCGCAGAACGATAAGTTCGTACTTACTTGCGATAAGCCAGTGTGGAGAGCACTTTCAGTCCATACTGTTGAACATCTCTGTACTCTGTGAACTCTTGGAAGCGAGCAATCTGAGCCGACATTGACACTTCAGAGTCCAACAGCACTGTGAATATGTTCTGTGGAACATGGTTTCTAATGTAATATTACACTACTATTACCCCCACAAATGACCCAATGCTGAGTCAGGCCTCCTCCAATTGTACGGAGGGTAATTAGCATACTCTGCCACAATGGCCTGACGGGTGGGCACAGGGTTTCATGGAATGGGGTGGTGGCACTAATATTACACACTGTGGTCAATAATTGTTTGTGCCTATTTCTATCTCTATACAGGTTGTAACAAAACCCCTATTGCCAGCCAATGTGAAGACAACAGATACTATCGAAAGAAGCAGTTCAGTGTATGAATGAGGAGAGAGATACCCGTCGACGTTTCGAATCACTACTTTTTAATCACAAAACATGTGTATTCCACAATGTTACTTGGTTCTTTTTATTACACTCATGTTACACTCATACAACATGAGTGTGTAGTGTAGTGTGATCATTAAAATCATAGGTATAAAATATAAATTACCTTACGGTAATGTGGTATCAGATTTAGAATACACAATACAGAGTGTCACCAACACATTCCATCTACAGAAGATATGTGGTGAATATAAACCATGCTAAAGCTTCTAGACGTTTTAAGAATGTTTTTGTCAGAAATGAAAGAAAGAAAGAATGTCAAAAACTACATTATCAACCACACTGTTTTGCCTCAGCACAGGTGCAATTCTGCGAGGTTAATATGTGCATAAAAATAATCATAATTTGTATGACAACATTTAATTAAAAAGAACTGAATGAATGATAAATTTATTGTTATTATATTGTAAGAGGGTTTAGTTTGTAATCTTTTCTTTTGGTCTGTCAGGTATGTAAAAGAATAATGTCAACATGTGTAAAAAGTATGTAATGTAATAATCAACCAGAATATGTATTTAAAATAAAACTATCAGTAGTTTTAACAATATTAATTTAAAAAATAATGTAGTCTATCTATACAATCACTTTTGCAATCAGCATTTGAACAATTTGATGTGTTATAATTGAAAATGTTCTCTGTTGCTAATGTCATGAATTAGTAACCAGCAAGTGTGGGGTATAGAGCAATTGTTTGGGGTGGAGTATACCCAGTCAGTTCCTCAAAGCTCACATGTGGACTTTAAATGGATGTGAATTGGGAAAAAATCTAGCCACATCAAAGGTAATCTAAGCATTCACTTTCCAACAACATCCTAAAGCTAGAAGAGGCTTTAATAGAGCAGTAGGTTAAGATAGTATACCTTGAGCCTGATTGTAGGGAAGTAGTAACCAGTTGAAGGTTCCAGAGGATATTTGCCCTCAGCCTGCATCAGCTTGCAAGCTGTGACCAGTGCTTGCAGTCTAGAGCCGATCTTGCCACGCTTCATGCACTCTAATGCATGCACTTGTGCTGCCTCATAGCAATGGCGGAGCCATCTTGTGAATTCAGCTTCTGGGCTTTGATCTTAAATGTAAAGCAGTAGCCAATTTGTACTCTGCATAGTAACTGAATGTCTACATTTTAATTTAATTTTGTTTGAAAATAATAATATTTACTATAAAAGTGGTTGTGAAATGACTCTTTCTTTTAACAAATACAAGATATCTATTACTAGCGGCCCATCCCAGCTTGGTATGGGTGGACATTATCTTTTTTAATTGTTCTTGTAAAATAGCCTATATTAATCAATGATAATGTAGCATTGAAAAGATAAAATAATTTTTAAAATCAGTTCTGTAGTTTTGGAGAATTCATTACAAACAAACTAATCTTTCAAAAGATTAGTATAGATCTATGGAAATAGAAATTGGTGTTAAATTCAGGTTGCTGGATTCTCAATAATAGGCTATAACAAAATTACACTTTCATGGGAAAAAGCAGTAAGACCTTGGCAGATTCCTTAATAAGTGACAGATTGATATTTCTATTAGCCTTCATTTGTTGGAAATATTAGAATTATCTGATAATTATTTAATAACATAATATAAGAGACTCCTACATTTTATTAACGTAATGATAATATGTTACGAGTACTACACTATTTTTAAATTTTTCAGCTATATTGGTATACAAGTTAAACTGAACATAGACCATGTGCGTGACCTTGAACAGGTAATGCCAACAAAATAACAACTAACAACAGTACAGACCAACTAGCTATACCAATGAAACTTTATCAGTTACATAAAGGTCATTTTATATAAAAGCTCAAGTATAATGCCCTGTTCGGTAACGAGAGCAGTTACACAAGAGCCACCAACACTGCGGTGGACAGACGTTTATATAAGCACAACATAGAGACACATGTCGCATCAAATTGATATTCCATTTCCTTACATGACCAATTGGAAACATATCGATTCAAGAACACACAGCTTTATACTAAATAGGCTACTTCCCTCGAAATGGCTTAAAATCAATATTATTGCGCCATAAAGTTGCTTAGGAAAACACACCGCCTCGCAAATTTCTGACCTGCGTTTACACTCACCTTCTGGCTTTAAGGGAACGATTCCTTCGACTAAATCCCCACGTTTCAAGAGCTCAGTAAATATGACTCCAATTGTGAGTAGCAGCGACGTATAGTTATCAGTATCCGCCTGGAATTACACAAATAACCAATTTAAAAAATGTAACCTATGACGCAGTTTTAAAACAGTATATTCGAGAGCTAGCAAGCTTTTTACCTACCTCGAACATCTGTAGGATGTCGGCAAGATTGTTCGCATGTTTTCTTGAATTCAAAAATTCGTTTACTTTAATGCGAAGCTGTGCCGAGACCATTTTTACTATATTATGTTGAACAGCAGCCATTGTTGTATTTTAAAGGACTTGTCAGAATCCGAATGACAGCCAGAAAGGCAACTTGTAGATATTACTAAACTAATCACACACATGTTCGTTCGTTTAGCTTCAGTTAGTGAAAAATTGGATATTTCTTTTCTGGTTTAAGACATTTATTCCACAAAAAGAATACAATTCACTTACATGGGAATACATGATGGATTTTAAAATATAATATTAATCTACGAGTGTAACTGCATTAAATTGTGGGTAAACTAAAATATAACAATTTCGTATTCTATTACGTAACTGTGATAGAAATGATGTCAATGGCCATCGGAAAAATTAAAATCTGCAGAAGTCTTTCAAGATGTGGTACATATGAGTTTTTTTTATAACAATTATATGATTGTATTTCCTTTATGTCATTAGGCAGTTTATTGTTTAACTGGGCTCCTTCATAAAGAATATTTTTTAGTCATGGACGTATAAAATAAGTCGGACAGAGTCTCGCCAACTAAAAACTGTGACATTATAGTCGGCCAGATCAGCTATATGTACAGGCCAGCACGCACACTTTCACACATTAGTCGGCCATTACGCGCGTGAACATCGATGCTTAAAGACGCAATATGCGGCGAAAAAATAAAAACTATAAATCATGTCTTGCGTGGTAAAATGGTGTAAAAACTGTAGTGACTGAAAGAAAAACAATCCTGGAATCACGTTTCATACGTAAATGAATAATTCAATCACTTATTTCCAGATTATATACATTAAAATCAATTTGTATTTGCTAGAACAAAACAATTAATTCTAAGTTCAGTGTTGCCAATATGCACGTATGCAAATCAACCGAAATGTGGGCAATTTTTCGTTTATTATAAAAATCAATTTATTTATTATTATGGTTAATTATTTAATAGGGTATTTGGGTATTTTATTTTATATTCCTTTTGCTAGAGAAAATTAAGTATGGAGAAATGATTGAATTGAAATTACTTAGTAGAAATTGTAATGGTGAAAACGATTGGATTCCAAACAAATACAGTGTCATTTGCAGTATACATTTTGATGCGGATGACTTATAAACAACTAAAGGAGGACTCCGGCGTATTGTTACTTATGTTACAGCAATCTACCAAGACATGGATAAAAAAAAAAAAAAATTAACTAGTTATGCCGCTTATTTTTTCAAAATTTAAATGTACATTGTAGCTTGCTAGATTGTGTCGGTATATAATAATAATAAATATCCTTGGACATTTCACACAACGCCATCTCGTCCCAAGCTAAGCAACTTAATGCTTGTTTTATGGTAACGAGATGGATGATAAACTACTAAAATACATTTTTTTTGTAAATACATACATATTATAGATAGAAAAACACCCAGACCCGGGACAAATACTTGTAGGTCGTACAAATATTTCTTCCGTGCGGGGATCGAACCCGCGACATCGATCGCTCAACCACTGCGCCAACCGTGTCGTCGAATCGTAAAAATATTCATACATTATTTTAATCCCCAGTGCTTTATTTTGTTTTAATATTTGTTTGAGTCAAGACACGTGGCAGAGGAATAAACTGTTACTGTACCATTTAATACCAGTGCTTCTCAAGAGGTGCGCAATAAATTATAATTATAGTTAGGCAACATAAATATATTATCACAAAAAAAATTTTGGTAATGAAAGCATTTCTTTTAATTTAGAATCGTTTTGAACACATCTCGAAATTAAGAGGGAATTTCAAAAACCTCTCAAAGTAAAAGACATTATTATAAAAAAATACTCAGCATTTAGGATGTTAAAGTTAAACATAACAACTTCGAACAATTTTTTTTAAATATTTTAACCATGTTTTTATTGAAAAATTTTGTGTATCTTGGCAACCCCAAAATTAACTCACACATACAGAGCTGCCGCCATTTTGGCGTCTCACTTTTGTCTTAGCCAGAGTTCCGTCCGCCTTTTTTTATACGTCCATGTTTTTAGTCCATAGTTGGTTCGTGGACGATTTAGGGATAGATCATTCATTCTTCTTTTGCATCTTCATATTAGTGTTGGCTTCCATCGGTTTAGGATGAATTGAGTTATGTCCATATTTTAGTCATGCATGAGTGACTACGATAAATATGTAACTGCAACTTCTACATACAGATATGTACGCTGAATTAAAACCTCATTTACAGTGCCCTAATAGGCAAGTTTTAAAGTTGGGATTCGTACATATTAATGAGTTGAGGAAAAAGTTTCGTCGCATTTTTTAATAAAATTTCAAAACATTTTTTATATGGTTTATTTACATTTAACTAAAGTATGTAGGTACCATTTTGTTCGATAACTTTTTGCCATCTTGTAGGTTTTTGCCATTGCTATAGAAATTTCAGGACTTCTGATCAAAATACCGCGACAAGTGGTTTTGGCAGTCCTCTCGTAATCTGAAGGTGCAAGGTCAGGACTAACACCTCCCAGCCAAACTCTCTTAATTTTTGCTGAGTGGCTAAAGATGTGTGAGGTCTAGCGTTATCATGATGAAAAACCACACCCCTTCTGTTGATTATTTCCGGCCGCTGTCTCTCAACTTTAATTAACTGCTATATTCTCATCAGTTGTTCGCAGTAGAGTTTAGAATTGATGGTCCTGCCTGGTGGTGACATGCCCTTCCAATCCCACCAAACACACAGAATCACCTTGTTGCGAGTTAACCCGGGTTTCGCCACAGTCTGTGAGGCCAGACCGGCCTTTGACCACGACCTTTTTCGCACGTTCTTGTCGTACGTGATCCACTTTTCATCACCAGTTATCAGCTTCTTCAAAAATGGTTCGGTTTCATTACGTCTAAATAAATAATAACAAATGAGTACACGGTTCATTAGGTTTCTTTCAGTGAGCTCGTGAGGTACCCAAATAGCGAGCTTTTTTGACCCAGTTTTTTTCAAATGCGCCAAAACTGTTTTGTGGTCAATTCCCAGTTCTTCAGCTACGTCGTAACTACTGATATGCCGATTTTGCTCCACTTTTTCAAATATGGCATCCATTTTATCCGTAATAGGGCGACCAGAGCGACGTGCATCTTTGACATCAAAATTTCCGGATTGAAAACGCTTAAACCAAATTTGTGTTACTCTCACAGACACTGCACTAGGACCATAAACATCGCAATTTTTTTTCGCGGCTTGCGTTGCATTTTTTCCTTTCTTGTAATAAAATTTTAAAATGTATCGAATTTCTTCATTATATTCACTCATCCTGACAATACGAAAAACAAATGAAAATCACACATTTTCCTAATTTGAATTTGGAATTATGTTCTTTAAAATTTAAACTTTCAATGATACCAAAACCAGCCAGATAGTATAGCCAAAGAGATTTTATTACAAGTTCATACATACTTTAATGCGAAAAGACTTTTTCCCCAACTTAATATAACGGTGGTCTATCATAATATACTTATGCTGCGACTTACCTCAGCGTCGACTTCCTGTATCTTCAATGCACTGTTTTAATAATAATAATAATCTTTATTTTCAGACCATTGCAAATTGTAGTTAACAAATTGCTGTTAGCTTCTCTTATGACGCATTCATTAATTTGGAGACAAGACTATAGAAGAAGGAAATATTGAAACACGAGGGTATATAAATAGTCATCTATATTTAAAAAATATACAGCTTGCAGCGCAGTCCTCTATAAAATAAAACAATCTAATATTCATTTGGCACATAACGAATAAAAACTTTGATCAAATCAAGGCATACGAAAATATACTTAACTGTAAATTATTACACAGTGGGTCAAAATTCCATAACCAGATCATCCAACCAATATTGATATCATACTAAAATGGAAAGTACCATAACCAGCCACTTTTTACTGGTACAAATGTTATTACAGAGTAATTTTAAAGCTGCTTCGGGTAATCCATATTGTTGAGCAATATCAAGGCTTGTTACAAATAGTTGCCACTTCCGTAATCACTATGTCGCCATTTAAGAAAATTAAAGGAATTAATTTACTTTACCCACTCGTTACACTAAGGCACTTAGTCCAATAATTACTTTTCAATTTAATTCCAAAGCATACCTCATTACTAACACTTCCCACCCAATAATCTAGAGTAAAATATTTGTAAAATAAAGTTTTCACTGAACACAATTCCATTCGTCTTGTAATAATGTTACTTGATTACACATGCATAAAATCAATCAAGTTTTAACAGAAATATAACGTAGCAAGCACAAATCAATACACTTTTAAATATCACTATTTAAAATGGCTGACAATCTTTGGATTTTTTTTCTATAGCTTAGGAGCTTTTATAGTAAGACTACTTACACACTAGGGCACAATAGAGGGTATGCATCGGAGCGGATGGCAGTAAGGGCATTTCAAAAAACCACACATTTCTCGACTTTGGTCAAATTGTACCCTATACATTTTGGTATATAAAACTAAAACAATATTTCGTCAAATACTAAACTAATCAAGCACCCTGTTTTACGTGACTAAACTAGCAACTAATGATGACGTCATAGATCATGTCTTGAAGAAATGTAGCATTTTATAACCATAAGAACACGCGTCGCGAGCACTGTGAAGGTGCTGTGGTGTTGGTATAAATAAAATGTCTGAGATGACATAACGAAACAAGAAATTAGCGTTCCATCATTTTCGAGGCGTGATTTTCGTGACGCGAGGTAGGCGAAACGAAAATAAAAAAGATCTGGGGCTGGCGGCGGTATCCGCAACATTAATATATTTACCAGTCACGTGACTTGGCGTTTAGAAATGTCATCGCGTACATTGTTGCAGGGTTGCGGATACCATTAGCGATGTTTTTACATCTGACCCCTGATTAGTTTTGAAGCTGGCTGGTTTCACCCAGATCCAGGAAACCTACTAGAGTCACCGCTTCAAGCTCGACTAGTCCTCTAACCAGTGGTATGAATGTATGATGCTGCATTTATAAGACTTTTGTCATCTGGCTTATAAAAGACTAAATATTAATTTCGTTCGGAACCCCTTTAAGTGATTATACGTATTTAAAATTACTGTGATGATATGGTTGAACATAATAATAAACAAAGACTTATTACTAAACATTCAGTTTCTGTAACAATAAGAACACTATACATCATTTATTTGTCATCTATCACAAATGTTAAAATAGTTTTATTGCGTTTAGTAAATACAAATACTTTTTCTAGAATATTCATCGTCAGAAACACATGCAATTTTATCACAGAATAACGCTGCATTTCGTTTTTTTTTATTAAAAGGAAGACAATGTTGTAGATTTCGAAAATAACGCTCATTGCATGAACACACACAAGTGCATAGATGTCGTGTGTACATGTGCAACGACATCTACCGGTTATATAACCGTAATAATACAAAACTAAACTAACATAAACCAGCTTAAAGGCAAGAATTAAGACGACATGCTTTCCGTAGGATAGAATATGGTATAACAGACAGGCCTTGGAAACTCACTTAGCTATCTGCTCCTGACTCTCACTGGGCGCTTTGGTGTTGTGACAACAAGTGATCTGCGGACTCTGTTCCCTAGTCTCCTGTCTACTCCCTTCCACACTCTCTTCTTCACAGCATTCTTGACTAGCTTCGGGAACAACGGGCTGGGGAACTTCAGTCTTCTTGCAGCACTTTTCCCCTTTACGTTTCTCAGTTGGAGGGGGCTCCTGTTTCTTCTTGCAACAGCCCTGCCTCTCCGTTCTTAGCAGCTGAACGTCTTCCACACTGGGACTGTCCTCCTTCTCGCTCTCATGGTGACACGTGGGAGTTTTCTTCGCTCGAGCGACTTTCGAGGGACACTTCTTGGCTCCGTAGTAGCAGGTGTTATGCTCGGAGCTAGTCCCCGCGGGGGGGTTAGCGGGGAAATAATGTGACGGCTGTATGCAGGTGCGGGTCTGGCAAATGAAAAAGTCCGACTCTGAACTTGCCGTAGAGTCGAGGAGCGGCGGGGTAGTAGTCTCGGCTGGAACAGAGATGGTATTGGGTTACGTTTTTTTACAAAACCTGAAAAGGTGGAATTTATGGGTTGTTTAGGTGGGTGTAGTGTGGTTCCATGTGGTGACCGATTTAGAAAATAGTGTCACCACCCCATTCCTTCTGAAGCATAAAAGCCGACAAAAGGAAATGACAAAGCCGATAACCTAGCCGTAGAAAAGGAAAACTTGATACGGAACCCCGTGCCAACTCGCCTGGCCAACGTGGCAGGCGTAGGCTAATTACCCTCCATTTAAGTGGAGAAGGCCCAATTCAGCAGTGTATGAGCATACATATATGGGGTGCGTAGTAATACTAGTTAGTAGCAATTCACTTCGCTATTCGTACTTTTCATATTTGCAAACGCCGCGTGTGGAGAGAATGCACATAGCCACGTGAGTTGCCATAATTAAACTACACCGCGCTGTATACACTTTACAATACCATATTCAGTAAAACTGCGATTTATAAAAACATTGTAATGTAAATTTCTTGCCGACTTTTCTGTGTAGAACGGCATTCCGAACCGGTGTTAGTTTCAGTATGAATGTGGGTGGACGCAAGGGTTGTGCGAAATGAAAAGGGATGGATGGATTGTTAGAATAAGGAAATCTATATGAAAGGTGAGAATGTAAATGTGAAGACCGATAGGTGTGTATGTATGGAGACTACCTGGCGTTGGACAAAAGCCTAAAGATCATATTGGTAATTTTAATTATGACGATTTATAAAACTTACGGTAGAAGCTACGTAAATAAAGTATGAAAATACGCAATATATTACAAATTTATTGGTACCTAAATGTTGTCAATAACACTGTTCAAACATTTATTTCTTCCAACTAATCTGTTATGAATATGGTGTGCTATTTTCCTATAAAGATAAGATTACAGAAGCTATTAATACGCGATTACCTGACAAATCTGTTAGAGATATTGAATTATTTTCGTATACAAATGATAAAAATCTACGATGAAAAATATAAGTGCTAAAAATACACTCTGCTGAATGCTGATGTTGTCCATAGTTTGTAACATCTGACCTTTACTGTGTCTCGGAGGGGACGTAAAGACTGCGGTCCCAGGCACCGTTCTGCTATCTATGGTAATGTACTGGTCCAGTCAAATATTACTGTTTGTGCCATCAGATAAGTTTAGGAGGCAGATGGCAATACAAATACATAATTGTAGTAAGCCAAAACAGACAGGTACCGACCCCATTTACATTGGGAAATGGCGAGGAATCAATAAGTATCGTAAGGAATCAATAAGTATCGTAAGGATTAATCAAGAACATGATCCTGATCTGAAAACCGATCACTATAATTATAGTGCACATAAGTATGTATTTATTTGTTTACTGTATTGTTGTAACTATTGAACAGATAAACAAAATTAACACTAACAATAAGAACCATAATGAATATTTGTTCAATGGGTGGCCTTATTGCAAACTGCAATCTGCAAGGAAGGACATGAACAGTGTGGATGTACCTACTAATTAATTATACACAGCGTCTATAAAGTTAAGCCTTGCTTAAAATAAAAATATTGATGCCAAAATACAAAGCTACAGGAACACATAAATCTACAAACAACGAAAAACTAATTTCTAAGGCTAATTTCCCTTCATGATTTGTATCCGTGGAGACGGATTACGAATATACAATATCACCAACTCACACTATCACTTAGCCGTAGGCGAGGAAAACTTGATACAAACTTTTGAGGGGGCCTGACTCAATAGTGGGTCCTTTATGGACTGAAATGAAGAAGCCAACTAGAGTGTGTATGCAATCAAAACGTTACCTACCGTTCCTATATATCTTCTAGCCTTTATTTCATTTACTTTTAATGTCAACTTTATATAAGTAGAATATATTTATTTTTAAATACATCCTTCACCTTATTTAAACTTTATTTTAGTATTTTGCCTGCTCTACTACTGGAATTCTACTCTAAATTACACTACAATATCTAACTAACCACATAGTTACACATTGAAATTAAACACTATACCGAATTTGTCGCGTATATTTCGAATACTTTTCAATAATAGTGATCACGGCAAAGACTTTCTCAAAAAGAGTTTAATTTCATTCCAAACTACGCTACGTATAACGAACTACCATGCATATCATCACATTGGCGGTGTACCGGTTAGTATCGACCAGCCCTGTCATAAGGCTCGGGGGTGAGCGGCATATCGCTTTGCTGCAATTCCACCGCGTCCATCTCCTTGCACAGTTTCCCCTCACACACCTCCCAGCTACACTTCTCCGTGTTGCATCGATCTTTGTGTGACGGGAGGTTATGGTGAACATTAGCGGTCTTATTCACAACTAGCTGTACCGGTGGTTTAAGCCGCGTTTATGGCAGCCTTGCACATCAAGAATGTGCGCGTGGTACTTGATTAATACTATAATATCTCCTAAGATGCTCCTAAGTGCTAGGAAATAGTGTGACTGTGAAGTGACATGTTGTACATTATACGTATTTATTAGGTTATGGATTAAATTAATGCCTTGTCGAAAACTTTTGAAACTTTAATTCCGTATTACATAATTTTTGTGTAACTTTAAAAGTTTACGCAGTGCAAGTAACAGAAGCTCTAAAAAAATGATCTTGTTTTTGCCATATTTTTCATTGATGCTGGCCTTCCTCGATAAAAGAATAAAAAAACAATGAAATCCACTCAGCCAGACGAAACTTTATTATTTAAGTACATATAACAATAATTAATATATAGCTCACCTAATGATAAGCATTTACCGTATCTTATGGAACTTTGCAACACCGAGGGCAAGCCCACGCGGCTCAGCTACCGTAAATCGGACTTTATGCTGTGTGGCACATGGAATATTTTAGTCCCATGAGGAACGATGGAACAATTTTAAAAATCTATAATTGGTTGTATTCTGCTACTGAGCTGTGAAGAAAGTTATGGGCTGACACAGTAGATTGACGCTGACTCTTTTAAACGATCCGTCTGAATGTAGTTTATTTTAATAATGTTGTATTGTTTTAATATTCACGTTCCAGTTGACGCTTTTCAGATCCAATAGAATAGTTTGTATATGGAATTTGTTGGGTAATATATATTTATTAAATTCTAAATAGGACCGCAAAGTAATAAACAAGAAAAGAATGACAAGCCCTCTGAGTTTCTTGCCAGTTCTTCTCAGCAGTGGTCGCGTTCCGAACTGGTGGTAGACTATATTACTTTGCTTTGTATACATTTTATTAATATGTTGACAATTTGTAAGTGTCCATTGTGTCCTATGCAAAATAAATGATTTGACTTTGACTTTGACTTTGTACGATACAGGTTATAGCTAGATATAACCTGTATCGCGAGGAAGGGGCTGTTTACAAACATGTAATTCACGAACACAAATTACACCAAGACTCAGAGCAAGTTGACTCAGAGGTTTACACACAGAACCCGTAAACCCACGGCGGCAAACGCAAGTTGGCCTTAGACCAACCAAGCAACTGACTTCTAGGTCGTAATACGATAAGTCTTGTTCTTACAATAACATTTGTAGTTACGTACTGAACAATTAAATTTTGACGCCTACAATGGCGCCACTCTGTTCCTAATAAGCTCGTTACTTAATATGTGTATTTGTACTAAACTTGAAAATGAACACTTGAACAAATAGTTAATGTTTATTTTTTATACCCACATGCCGTCCGGACTTGTGGTGGCAAGGTCACAAGTTTTAATGAAATTCAACCAAACCTCCGATGATTGACAAGCAGCTGTTAAGCAATGCCACGTCTCCTCTACCATATGTGTGTCTATCCAAAGATTTTGTTGACTCGGCCACATGACCCGCTTTATTGCTTGGATTATTAAAACGAGACACCATTATCAACAGGTGGTTGACACCACTACCTGATATTCTAAATTATATAATTCAACTAGCGACCCGCCCCGGCTTCGCACGGGTGCAATTATGCATGTATTATACATATAAACCTTCCTCTTGAATCACTATCTATTATAAAAAACCGCTTCAAAATCCGTTGCGTAGTTTTAAAGTTTTAAGCATACATAGGGACGGACAGAAGACAGCGACTTTGTTTTATACTATATAGTGATATCGCCATCATGTGCTGCGGGACATCCCTATTTATGTATTGCATGCACAGACTCCAACCGAGCTTTGCGTCTATGACCCACGCTACATTTTCCTATACCTAGTAAAGTTGTTCCACCAAATAGCGAGCTTGCTCTCTAAAATCTACGGTTCTTTTTTTTGTTAAAGCTTAAACTAATAACGCGTTTATTTAATTAAGGAAACAAAAAAGGAATCGTTAATGCTCTTATCATTATAGCAGAAGTACAAACCTTAGTTAAAAAGCTTGGCTCAGCGATTCAAAAGCGTAATTGAACAAAGCAATGAGAATTAAAAAAGCCAGGCTAGATTTAGGATATATATTATATTGATATTTTTCTCACCAGTATCGTCGCACTCTGGGGTGCAGATCACGACACGTTTAGTGTTGAAGCACTGCATCTGCAATCTGGTCAATTTCGTGCCGAAGAGGAAGTAACCTACAAAATACGAGTATATAGAAAGTTTGGATTGGTTGTAGGATTTTGCAAGCACTGCCATCCTATTTTAAGGCGATGGTGTTATTTGAATGGAGAGTAGATCGAGGGATTATAAAGTAGGATTCTGAGCACACCAAGGCATTCAAAACAAGTCACGCGAGAAAAAAAATACAGCCAGTTACTTGTTCGCACAATGTTCGAAATCGATACCCATTGTGATTGAAAAATAACATTTTTTTTTATTAACTGACCATTTCTACATTCCAAATTTAAATCACTATTTTAGTCCCTGTTTGAGGGGAACCAACTAGCTTTGTTGGAACAGATTTGATACGTTAGTCTGCCAATCGATTTTAACACTCGACCAGCATCGCTTAAAAATAGATTTAAAGCACAAGTTACATTTTCACTCACCTAACATCATACCGAAGACTACGGCCAGTAGAAGGTGGACGTTGTAGATCATGACCGCCAGCATGAGCAAGTATCCCACCACGTTGTGTACCACGAATACCAGCGACTGGTGCGTGTTGACTAATGTCCTGCATACAAGCACGCCTATTACCATCTGCCCGTGCTTATAAGTTTCTAATGTTATCCCCCCATTAACTCTCGGCGATTTGACTTTGAAGTCACTAGTTAATTATTTCAAAGATAGTCAAATCAAAAAGATAGAAAAAATAGTCAAATCGTTTATTTTTGTGAATGCACCCTGACAACACCATCCAAGGGTGAGGTTATTTGGCTGCGGTATTCTGTAATGTGGAAGACTTCCCCAGTCGGATCCCAAATGAACGGGAGGTCACCCGGTTTATCCTTCTTCTTCATTCTTTAGAATCATTTGGTTAAACTTCCTATATCGACAGATGGTGTCAACATCAACCAGGTGAACACGTGTCGTTACAGGATTCATCGATCACGGTCCCCTGAGCTAATCAACTAACCAAACATCAATTGTGTTCCGCGTTCACAATGTTTAATTATCAGCGAACGCAAATGCAAATGACGCGACTCAGTGTGTTTACAAAGAACATCTTGCGAGAATAATTGGAACATTTGTTCATATAATAGATCGTTATATCGGCAACTAAATAACTCACTGCGGAGGACTTCGTGATCATGCCCGTGCCGATGTCCCTCTGTGTGTGTGAGTGAGTGTAAGAGAGAGAGAGTGGTGATGGATTTAGAATACACAATGCCCCCAAACCCATACCATCAAGAGGTTGTCGTAAGAGGGGACTAAAGGAAGACAAGAGATCACCTGGCCGCAAGAGAATGAAAACTTAATACAACCCGCCTTGGCACATTAGGCTAATTACGGAATTGAAACAATTTGGACGAGGCCTGGCTCACTCAGTAGTGGATCATTTATGGGCTGAAATGAGTGTGGTGTTGTGTTCCTGCGCGTGAGTAATGGCAGGAGAAAAGGTTGTCAATTTTGGTTAAATTATGATAAACCACACTGGTTTAAAGTTATAATTTAGGGTGATCGCTCATTTTGTAACTAATTTCAGGATTCTTTGTATGATCTATACTTAAATAAATATAAATAAATATCCTTGGACATCTCACACAACGCCATCTCGTCCCAAGCTAAGCAACTTAATGCTTGTGTTATGGTAACGAGATGGATGATAAACTACATACCTATATACATATTTTTTTTGTAAATACATACATATTATAGATAGAAATGACACCCAGACTCCGAGCCAGTGTCTCTGGTTTAGACAAAGACACTTGCCCGACCCCAGAATCTAACCCGGGACCCGTTGATCCAAAGGCGGCACATCTAACCACTGCTTGTATGTTCTTTATAGAATCGTAAACTATGATTTGCTAATGTGATGATCCACAGTGTCTAAGCAAAAAAAAAAGAATGTTTGTGTATTATCTTTCCTTCAAATTTATTTTAGTTAGTGGCGTAGCAACTCGTGCTGGGTACAGCTAGTACTTCTATAAAACCTCGCACACCTGTCCACGTCGAATCACCCGAATCGTGTGCGAGGCCTTCTTGACATACATTCGTTTGGCCCGTACAACTTGATCATTTTTTACAGAGTGTCATCATTGATCAGAAGATACAGACGGATCACTTGAGGGGGTAAATGCTTTTTGGGCTCCACTCCAGTATACAAAAAAGGGCTTACCGCACTTTAAACGTATCCCACGAGCTGGGTTGTCCCGAGGGTGCGTTGCGGCTGGTGGTGGGTTCCATGATGCTACCCTGCTCCCTGCAAAGGCGACATTCGGGTTAACGAATGAAAAAAGCAAAGGTAATTAAAATGTTGAACTACAAATTCTTTTCTTTGTACCGACATTTTGCATTAATTTACAGACCAGTTTTATTATCTGTTAGAATACATTTTCAGCTTATTCACTATAAAATATGCAGTTACTGCGATAAAAATAAAGATACGAGCATTTAGAATCAACTAAAATACATTTACCGACCGGGTTTATTATCGGTACACATTTTTTTTTTGTAATTTGTCGTTCACGTGTTAACAAAAAAGGATATTATATTGAAATTGAATATTGGCCACATCGAGTTTTGTCGCAAGCGGCTCAGTAGTTTTCTATGAAACTTGAAATAACTGAACCACAGACATTTGTTGAAAGGGACATTTCAGATTTTTTTACTATTGATTTTTCCATCGATGGAAATATGATTGATGTCCCAAAATTACTTGTTGTTTTAATCGACTTTCTAAAGGGAGGTTCTTACTATATGTAAGTACACCGATTACTCAAAAGCCTGAATGGATGTTTTCTTCCACTTCCCATTTAATTTTTGTCACAAAGCAAACATTTGCACTAAACTTATATAATCTTTTTGACAAAAGATAAGAAATGACTTCATATTAGGAACTAAAAAGCGAAAAATAGCCAACAGACAACCATTTGAACACATTATGGTGAATGTTCCAGGGTAGCCCGCGAAACTCAACTTTTTCAAGCTCAAAGTCATTCTTGCACCTTTATGAGCTTGGAGGGTTGTATTGATGAGTTTGATGATTATAACTCTGTAACTACATACGTCTTACAGCAGCGAATAACATTTTAATCAACATACAACCTAGCACTGGCCTGCAAATTGCAAAAACCGTAAGAAAATTTGAATTTCGCGGGCTACCCTGAACATTCACCTTAATGATAATGGCAGGAATAAGGCACCAACTTCAAATGCTTGCCTAAATCGATTTCGACAACCTGTGAAGTTGGTACAAATTTTTTGTCAAAAGCTTTTATTTATTCTTAGTTTGTTTCATTATATTATTTACTGAGTGCACTTTTCCACAATAAAGGTTATTTGTAGTAAGCCGGGTCACGTTGGCAACTTGGCTAAAATTTCCATCCGTAAAATTAGAGGAGGTTCGACTCAGCAGTGGGTTATTTATGGGCTGAGAAATACCTGTCACAAAGCAGGTTCCGGCGCTCATCTGACCGATAAGGGTTCAGCTTCTTAAGCGCGGCACGCTGCACGCGCGCCAAATATACCTGAAAGTAGCCTCATGATAAACATAGGAACATTGTAGTATACTGCCTTGGTACCCGTACGCAATAGCCGCGCGGCCTGCCGCTTTTCTAGTTTTATATGCAACAGGTTATGATTGTACGCACTGGCGGTTGAAATTTTGTGGCGGTTTAGTGCGTACAATCATAGGCGGTTGCATATTAAACCGGTAAAGCGGCAGGCCGCGCGGTAGCCGCCTCCGCGGTTCAACCGCTAGTGCGTAAGGGGGCTTACATGTTTTCGATAGTCTTATTATTAAACAAACGTCTCCGATACTAAATCGATCTAAAACCTGTCAGTGGTAAATTACTGTAGTGTGTAAGGTGTCATGCAAGAGGGCGACCTGCCACGCGATACCACCGCTTCCTTGAGTGAGCATGACAAAGTCTACTGCTGCGCAGTCAAGCTCATTGTTCAAATGCCACATATAACAGCTTATGCCCCACCAGCCGGGCACCTATAAAAGGTTTCCGCCACGAGTAAAAAAGGGTTGTTAAGACGCTTTGTCCATCCCGGATTCGAGCCTGCGATACAAAGGCAGAGGGCAAAGAAAAAAACAGATTTTGTTAAACCGCTAGAAAACCTGATTTCATACAATAAACCATAGTTTTATGATAATCCATTCGTTTAGCAGTTACTTTTTATCAAAGTTTAGTTAGTCATCAATTGTCATTTATTGTCCGAACTAGTTGAAATGGCTGCCTCACCTTGGACGCCTCGAAAAGTAACGCGACGAAGAACAGAGCTATCCACGTAAGCGCGAACGCCCACCGCGTGTTGATGTTCAGCCCGGGGAACAGAAACTCCCCCAGGTCGTAACCGAACCACATCCACATGTGCATCATCTTGTCTGCTGGCTGCTCCGCAATTTCTAGGACAATAATAATAACAGGCTAGAATAGCGGTTCCGAAGTTGCTCAATAGACAAGGTAGCTGGAAATGCCGCAATAAATTTTGTGACTTATAGTCAGCCATAAACAATTTATTTATTTAAAACTTTGTGCACATGATATGTACAGAGGCGGACTTAATGCCATAGGCATTCTCTACCAGTCAACCTATAGGTAGTGCAGAGAACAACAAGGTAGGTGCACACATAATTATGAGTAATATATATTATTTACATCCTAATAAAATATAAAATACATATAAATAATATATAAGCTAAATATTAAAATAAAATAAATATAATATATACATTATAACATACCGAAAGTATTTAAAAGATTAGTCTGCAGGTAAATCCTTAGACAAATACTCACGACACTGCTTTTTAAACGAGTACCGATTCTCTGCCATCCTAATAGTGGTAGGGAGGGAATTCCATAGGAGGGTAGATTGCACTACAAACGACGAGTGTAAAAAGTCGGAACGATGCGAAGGACACTGGAGAAGACGATTGTGAGAAGAGCGCAGGTCTATTACATGGAGTGAATTAAGATAGTTAAACTGGGATGAGAGGTAAGAAGGGGCAAAAGGAGAATCCAGGAGGGAAAACAATAATGTTAAAGCTCTTAAATTTCGACGGGGACGGATGGGAAACCACTTCAGTTGGTTGCGATATTTGGAGACGTGATCGTATTTACGGAGATTGAAAATGAAACGAATGCAGTTATTCAGAAGTCGGTCGAGTTTATTGAGCAGAACTGCACTCAGGTTGAAATAACACACATCACCATAGTCGATTAGAGGGAAAATAAGGACCTGCACGAGCAGTGCCTTCGTTTCGGATGGGAGAAAGTTTTTTAACCGATACAGCATTCGCAAGATATTGGTAACCCTCTGGCTTACATTAGCTATTTGGTTCTGCCAAGTCAGGGTTGAGTCCAAATGAAGGCCAAGATTTTTAACACTTAAGCTGTACGGAACGACTGTATTATTAAAAACTAAGGCCGGCAAGTTGTCAGTTGCTAAACGGCTCATCATACGCGGACTCCCTAAAATAATACCCTGGCATTTAATAGGGTTAACTGTGAGGCCAAATCTACACGACCAGTTATTGATCACATTCAGATCGATATTAAGTTTGGAGATAGCTTCATGTACCCCAGTAACGTCGGCTTGAGTATAAATTTGCAGGTCATCGGCATAAAGATGGTACGCACTTTGAAGTTCATGCGTCAGAAGGTTTATGAGAATGGAAAATAAAAGAGGAGAAACAATACCGCCTTGAGGGACCCCAACATCAAGATTACGCCAATCAGATGATAACTCATCGACGCGAACCGACTGCTGACGTCCCTGAAGATATGAAGAAAACCAGAGTAGGGCTTCGTCCGAGACCAAAAGATAGGAAAGGATCGCTAAAAGGATATCGTGATTGACAGTATTGAAGGCATTCGAAAAGACCACCAAAACCATAACAGTAACTTTGGCATTCTCCATGCCTGCCTCAATATCGCCAATCACTTTAAGGAGAGCTGTAGTAGTACTGTGACCAGGACGAAAACCAGATTGGAACGGACTAATTAAGTCGTTATTAAAGATAAAATTGGACAGTTGCTTATGGACACAGGACTCCAGCACTTTAGACAAATATGGAAGAATAGAGATGGGACGATAGTGAGTAACAAGGGATGGATTTGATATTTTAGGAAGGGGCCGGACATACGCTTTGCGCCACAGAGAAGGAAAAGTTCCAGAGGTCAAGGAAAAGTTTATGATATGTGTGATAGCGGAGAGGATATGATCTAGGATAGGAGTGATCATAAGTCGGTTGATGTTATCGGCACCAATGGCATTGGTTTTAATGGAAAGGATTATCTTTTTGATCTCGTTCGAGTCCACTGGCATGAAATTAAACTGATTATTACTTGGGCGCTTTAGACCATTGAGGTATAGAATAGTTTGAGTCATGATCTGATGATCCATTGTAGAAGAGGTAGAGAAATGTAGATTTAGATCATCTAATCGAATAGCGGTAGGAAGGTCTAAATGTCGCGACTTGCCGATACCAAGCGTTCCTAAGAACTTCCAGATACCGGCAGGGGTAGACAAAGCAATGCTCTCGGATATGTATCGGCGTTTAGCGTTGCGCACCATCTGGTTACACCGATTCCTGTACAACTTGAAAGAGTTCCAGTGCTCATCAGTACGATACCTCTTGAACTTCCTAAATGCACTGTCCCGTCGTCTCATAGCTATTTTAACTCCCTGTGTCATCCATGGAGCCGGCGGGCGCTTCTGTTTAATTTTTTTTTATCGGAGCGTGGGTGTCATACAATGTCGTAATTTTCTCATTAAAGATGGAGATTTTTTTATCTAAGGAGGTGGCGTCCATCAATGACACCCAGTTGATCGCAGAGGCATCTCTAAGAAGTTTATCAGCACATATCCGTGCAAAGGACCGCACGTGCAGTATTTTGGGTTTGGGTTTAGGAGGTTTTAGGGTATAGGATAGAAAGATGAGATCGTGATGGGAGAAACCAGGAGCCTCATGCTGGCCATGAGAGGAGACTAGGGTGAGGTTGGAAGTAAGAATTAGGTCGAGCCAAGTATCATCAGCAGATGTGTTATGGTGTGTGGGATGTAAAGGCAGGATGTGGAGGCTGGACGCTTCGACTATTTGTAGGAGTTTACGGGAACGAGATGAGTTAGATGAAAGGAGGTTGGTATTGAAGTCGCCCATGATGATGTGGTGTGTATATTCAGACCCTAAAGATTCTAGTACCGCTTCGAATTCGGTGAAATAGTCGGCATTGGGAGGACAATAAACCACACCTATAATTATCTTGTTTCCTTTGAGAGAGACTTCGAGAAAAATATATTCGGCAGGGAGAGAGTGCTGGCATGTGGATGTGGCTACCACCTTATAGGGTAGGTCACCTCTCAAATATATTGCTACACCACCTCCTCCCCTGTCCAAACGGTCATTTCTGACTAGTATGAAACCAGGAAGGGGGAATGTAGTAGAGAGTAGGTGTGGTTTTAGCCAGCTCTCAGATATTAGGATGGCGTGGATATTAGTGTCCGAGAAAGTTTGTAGTAGTTCACCATGGTGGCTAGGTATGCTCTGGGCATTCAGATGACACACATTCAACGTGCTAGATTTAGAATGGAACTCTTCTCTAATGAAGTTTTCTAGTGACTCGTCTAAGGAGCAAAAACTAGTGTCATCACCCGCAGAATAAAAAGAATCATTATCACTATCTGTAACCGTGCTAGACATAATATATTTTAAGTAAACATAAATATCAATAATATATATGTATATATAAAAATATTTATATAGTAAACACTAATAAACAAACCAAAAAAAAAAATAAATGCACTTGGCGCAATTTGAGATACACACAGTAGCGTACTCTGCACCACCTACCAGCTCACAAAATCACTTAGTAATAAGTACAATAAAAAAAATTAAATAAAAACACAGAAAAACAAGAAAATTAAAAAAGCAAAAATATGAGAAAGCACGGACGTCGGAACACATAAGACTTATCACAAGCAAGCAAACATACTTCGTAAACGGTATATGTCAATATTGCTTGACAGAAATATGAATGACAATTACTGACGTAACAGTAGTATGGTCTGTCACGGTATTAAGCAACTAACCTCTAATTGCACACAGAAAAAATTGAACAAAGATGAAAAGTGAATTATAGTATAAAATGAACAAGACAAGACACATGTAATTTTACAAAAAACATGTTCTCGACATTATGATAGACAGAAGACAGACAATTGCTTGGAGAGTTGAATGGAGGACCATTGAAATGCATTCATTTAGCCTGTTCATTGCTGCGACCCTTAGCTGCAGACGACGACACCGTGGATGGCTTCGGGTACTTGACGACAAGACTGGCAAGCTCTTCTTCAGAGACTATTTTATGAGTATTGCCATCAGATCCCTTCACAACAATAACACCGGACTGCGTCCACACAGACCTCATGCCAAAGTGCAGCCTAGCCTTGGTAAAGACAGACTGCCTAACCCTGGTTAAGAATTCGTTGACAGCAATTGAGGAACCCTTCAGCTTTACTTTAGACTGCCATACTGCCAATTTGGTAGACATACTTGTGAAGCGGACCAAGATTGGTCTATGATGCTGCTTATTCGCTGACCCAAGTCTGTGGCAAACCTTTATAGCAGAAGGAGAGATGTCCCGGATGCCCAGATTCTTGCATAGAACATCTAAAACGATTCTCGTGCAATCCTCCTTCTCCTTTTCGGCACAGCCAGTAATAAGCAGTGCTTTTCTGCGGCTGCGAGTTTCCACGTCATCAACCTGCCTGCAACACTCCTGTACTTGCTGGCGAAGGAGACCCAGGATGTTGAAGACTAGTTCCCGGAAAGTGCGCAGCTCTTCTGCTATTTTGGCTACAGTGTCCTTTGCGGAGCCCGCTTGCTTTATTTGTTGTTGGAGCTCTTCGAATTTCCGTGTCACATTCTCTTCAAGCCTTTTTTGCGTGGCCAGTACTTCATTTAAGTGTGACATGATGAAGTTATACTTGTGATTTTTGCAATGCTGGTAGGTGGTGTATGTAATAAGATTAAGTTACATAAAATGTGCCACAAATGTAAGTGTCACTGAACTATTATTGTAACATTAAAAATAAATTATAAATTTAAAGTTTAATGCTATAATTTTATTTTTTAAACGAATTAAGTGGAGAAACACAACTGTACAAATTTAACACCTACCCACAAAAAAAAAAACAAAAAACAATCATATAGGGTAAATTTTTCAAGTGTATGTAAGGAAAAATTCGCCACATTATAACATTTAAAAATGCTCAAAGAAGAAGAAACATTTTAATAAAAATTAACGCTGCGGTGATAGAGGTGATAGATTTTTTAAAAATCATTGACCCAATTCATGATTGTTTCTTCTGTAAAAAATTAGTTTTATTAATTTGACAATACTTCGCAGAAACCCATCCTTATTACAAACACCAACTTCATCCAATACGAAGTAAAGATACAGGTTGAGTTTTTATTTTGGTTCAAGATCATCACGTGCCACTCTTGAGTAAGAATAATACTTTTTAAATCAACGATTCAGCGATGCAGATCGAGACTACTATGAGCGTTGTACATTATTCCATATAAAGTTTCGATTTTGGTCATCCACGTAGACTTGAAAAAGTATCACCCTACATAGTTTTTGTGCTGTAATTTACCAATTTCATTCAGGCCAGCAGCAGTCTAACTTGTGTTGGTTATCAGTATTTCATGTGTGTGTCGTCTGCTCTCATAAACCTATCCAGTACTACTGTAACTGCCGGTTTTTACAAGATAGACTTGTGATGGGCCAGATTTCGATCTATCCCATCATGATTCACAAATAAACAAACAACCAAGTCAAATTTTCTAAATTAAAACTACGTCCTATCTATCTATTTTATACATATATGTAATACTATGGTAAAATTTACGAATCTAACAAATGAGGCTAAAGCAAGCACCGACTTGTTCATTTTAACTATACCTACTATGCTATGCGACTGATTTATATTCAACTAGCTTTTGCCCGCGACTTCGTCCGCGTGGAATAATGACTTCCGGAAAAAAACAATTTATCCCCGTTTTCACCCCGTTGGGAGGGAATTTCCAATAATCCTCTCTTAGTGGTAGCCTACTCCTCCCAACAAACACACAGGCCAAATTTCAGCTCTCTACTGCCATTCGTTTCCGCTGTGCGTTGTCTGTCAGTCACTCATTAACGGAAGAGTTTTATATATATAGATAGCTGTGCCCGCAACTCCATCAGTGTGTAATTCCTTGTGTATTATTAAGTTAATGTATTGGTAATATTGTTTAGATCACGTTCACATGAGGCTTAAGTACCTATACAACGAAAATACTTCAGCGCATAGCTTCCGGGTAAACTATCCTACTTCACTTAAAACTAAATACCTATAACATAATTAATAATACCTATACATTTAATTAATAAAAGTACCTACGCTTTTACTTACTTATTATTATTATTAAAAAAAACTGAACATAAATTAACCAAAACTTACCTACTACTAACTAACTACTACTTAACTTCACCTAAAATGAAATAACTATTAATAATTTGTAATTTGAACGAATATAACACGCCACCAAAATAACTAATACCTATTATATGAAATAACAACAAAAGAAAATTAAATAAACTAAATTATTGTAAAGACTAAAAGTCGCGCTGATAAACAATATTGCCTGTCAATAAAGGCGAATACTCGGAACGTCTACTCGCATCATCAGCCAAATCCAAATATTGTATGAAGTTCGCGTTTGGATCCCCCGCCCTTTTAAACCTCCCGCGACGACCCGATGCGACGGTTACACAAAAATAATCCTTAAAGCATGATTCAGTAATCACGCGCGATGGTTTATTAGCGTATTTCATGAATAAATTTGGTGTTTCTGTACCGATTTCTATGATTCTTTTTTTATTAAATAGGTAATAATGTTAAAATTTATTAATTAGGGATGATTGAGAGTGTTATAAACGTAAGAGTAGACAAATATAATCAGAAAGCTCTGAACTGCTAAGCTATCGGGAGTTACACGTGTTATTGTGAGTCAACCATAAAAGATAGACATTTGCTGTCTTGGAATATTTTTTATATAATTTTAAGGAGAACATTTCCGTCATACATGATTTCTGTGTAGCTTTAACTATTAAGGCTGCACACGCGACGGAAGCTTAAAAAATGGAGTAAGTTCTCCTGTTTTCCTAACATTTCCCTTCACTGCTCTGCTCCTATTGATCGTAGCGTGATGAAAAGTATACTATAACCTGCCCAGGAGTATGAAGAACAATTGTACCAAGTTTTGTTGAAATCCGTCGAGTGGTTTTTGTTTCTATAACGAACATACAGACAGACAGACAGACAGACAGACAGACCGACAGACAGACAGACAGACAGACAGACAAAAATTTTACTGATTGCATTTTTGGCGTCAGTATCGATCACTAATCACCCGCTGATAGTTATTTTGGAAAAATATTTCATGTACAGAATTGACCTCTCTACAGATTTATTATAAGTATAGATAGATAAACTGAGATTCGCAAATATAAGTCTTACTCACACAGTTATACGGCTCAAAATCCAATACAAGGGTATGTCGTTGTAATAATACTTTTGTATTATTAATTATGGTAAAAGATACTCGCGATACTTGCGGCACCTCCGGCCCTAAATTCGCCAGAAAGAGACGGAGTTACTTTTGATGGAGAAGGGGGCTGCTTTCGGTCGTGCATAAATATCGTCGCGGGGAACAAGGGGAGTTAGTTAACAATTTTCTTCGTCGCGGATCGTTACGCTGGTCTTTGGTAGCCGCAACCCTGGATCCTGGGTGTTCTGGCTGGCTACTCGGTTCGGGACAGTATTGTGAATTAGCCTAGTATTTGATTCGCGAAACGTAACTCTTGTCGGATGTGTGCTAGTCGGTTTAGTGCTTAGAATTAGTTAAAAACCTAGAATTCAGTGATTTTCAGTGTTAACATAAGCGTTCATAGGGCTCCGCGAGTGCAGTGCTTGTGTTAGTGCCTAAGCCTTTGGATTACAGTTTGGATATATGGATTCAGGACCCTGATCTGGCAGCAGAACTTGGTGAGGACTTTCCAATTAGAGTGCATAACGTGATAGATCGAGGACCTATCGTAAAGACTAGACAGAAACCTAGTAAACTATTTAATGGGTTATTTCAAGCATATTTGGAGTTATATTTACGGAAATACGTATTTATTTACTGAGATATTACGATGTGCATTCATAGTAGTTAGTTTATGGCTTGTAGACTATTATTTTTACGTTATTTCGGAATTTACTGTGTCGTCTAAAGACTATGTTTGAACTAAGATCTATTCAGTATCCTAGACTTTCTCAGAGTACTACTTAAAACCTAGCGAGACATTTATCTATATATGTAAGGCGTCGAAACCTTAACCTTAACATACATAAACTTAACCAAAGTTTCAAGGTTAAAACATTCAAATAATTACTTAACATTTGAAATCATAAGCAATATGATACTACCTATTTGATGTGGTTGTGTACCTAGTTACCTATCAGTACTGGGGAGTCAGTGGACTGTACATAGAGAGAAATCTAGACTTAGAGATTAGTCTAATTATCAAATGCTCATGAGGAAAGCAACCACCTGTTCAGTCAAATACCTGCTTAGCAAGAGTGCTTATGTGAGAGTATTAGAGAAGAAATCACACCATCAATCTGCAGTATCTGATTGTTCATCTACTAATAAATACCTAATACTTATTGTTTGAATAGTCTCTGTGTACTCATGCTGTGGGTTGGCTGGGATGCATAACCATATTCAATGCAGTAGTGTGCTGTATTTCATGCTAGAGTCAAAGCATCATCGTCATCATCAGAACAATTCGTTGTACTTAGACGATATCAACAAATATATCGTCACTTTGTAGTACAATGAGTTGAGTCCTCTCTTTTATAATGGAGTTATAGATTTTGCATTTGCCATAGAGTTGCTTTATTTGAAAAGAATTGAAAGTCAGATCTTTCAATAATAAACCCCTGAGTAGAAGTAACCACAGAGTTTCTTACTGGCTCTTCTCTGTGGATGGACTTTGTGAACCAGTGGTAATGTTAGATTTTATATTAGAGTAATTATTAAAGTAGTTTTAAAGAGAAATGAAACTACATAATTTGTGGAATATTCAACACAATTCTCCACAAATTGCGGGATGGAGAGTGTCCAAGTCAGGCTAGTCGAAGCTCACAGGTTAAGGCGGGGAATTGGGGCCTTTTCCCTTAGTCCCGCTGCAAATATAATAATAAGTAGTTTCTTGATCTCTAGTGTTATACTCCAGATAGAATTATTTCTCTTGTTATGACTCTTGGTCTGATTTACTAGCATACTATGTGTTTACTATGATCTCCATAGAATAAAATATTATAGGTTAGCTAGGTCATATAGGTTAGCTAGGTCATATAGATTAGCTGGCTCATATAGGTTAGCTAGACCATATAGGTTACCTAGGTCATATAGGTTAGCTATGTCATATAGGATATCTAGATCATATGGTTACCTAGGTCATATAGGGTAGCTATGGCATATAGGGTATCTAGATCATATAGGTTACCTAGGTCATATAGGTTAGCTATGTCATATAGGGTATCTAGATCATACATACATACATATCATCATACGTAAAACTGACACAACAAGCACAAAATAACTACGCAATTAAGACTGCAGAAAACAAGTCTAAAGCTACATGGAAGATCATAAACGCTGTAAAACAAAACTATCCTAAAGAAGATATTCCGAGGATCAAAGTACAAGACAAAGTTATAAGTAATCCTAAAGATATAGCCACCGAATTTAACAAGTTTTTCATAAATGAAGTAAATATTATAAACGACTCTGTAAAAAAGACCTATATCAAAAGCAACTGCAAATCCATGTTTATGAAGCCGGTTCATGCTGAAGATGTAGTAAAAATAATAACGTCACTTAAAAATAAGAACAGTGTAGGTTATGATGGTATAGCTACTAAAATAGTGAAAGCAGTACCACATACCTTGGCACCAGTTCTATCCTATTTAATAAATTTATGTATAGAACAGGGTACCTTCCCAGACAGTTTAAAAATCTCCATTATTAAACCGTTGTTTAAAACTGAAGATAAAGAAAATATGCGATATTACAGACCTATTGCACTACTCCCAGTGTTTTCAAAAATTTTCGAAATCTTCATTCATCAAAATATATACAATTTCTTTGAGTCGCATGAATTGTTTGCAAAACAACAGATGGGGTTTAGAAAGGGTAAAACTATTAACATGGCCATCTATGATTTTCTAAACAAGGTTATGATATCTATGGATAAAAGGACTCCAGTAATAGCTACATTCATGGACATATCTAAAGCTTTTGACTGTGTAAATCACTCTATATTACTAAACAAGTTGTATACATATGGGGTTAGAGGTAATGTTAATAGTCTAATAGAATCTTATTTAAGTAATCGACAGCAAGTCACGCACATCACAAAAATCTGTCGAATATCGAAAACAGAATGTACGTACTCATCAGATCCTGGAACGCCACATTGTGGCGTACCACAAGGCAGTGTGTTAGGTCCACTACTTTTTTTGGTGTACATAAATGACCTTCCCCAAATATGTAATCACCACATGACACTGTTTGCAGATGACAGTACAGTGCTTTTTACTGGAGAAAACAAAGATACTTTTGAAAACGATATAAATTTTACAATTAAGAGTATAATAGAATGGATGGCATGCAATAATTTAAAAATGAATATTGACAAAACCAAATTTATAAATTTTAATCAAAGACGAAATAATGACTATAATTTAAATATTAATTATAATGGACAATCAATATCTCAAACTGACATTACAATGTTTTTAGGAATAATAATAGATAATAAGTTGACATGGAAATCTCATATAGAGCATGTATGTAATAAATTGAGTCAAAGTTGTTACGCGTTATACAAACTCAGTACTCTTGCAGACCGTAATACTGTTATCACGGCCTATCATGGATATGTTGCATCCATCATACGGTACGGCATAATATTTTGGGGCAACTCAACAAACAAAGAATTAGCATTTAAAGCCCAAAAGAAGTGTATAAGAGCCATATGTCATATAAAATCTACGGACAGTTGCCAACCCTATTTTCGGTCTTTGAAAATATTGTCACTTCCATCTCTATATATTTACGAGACTGTATTATTCGTTAAAAGTAACCAATATCTTTTCAAAAATAAAAACAGATCGAGACATCGAGACATGTTATGTTTGGTACCCTCACGTACAACTATGCTCAATAAAAGCATTTTCTGTATGGGACCTAAAATTTATAATAAATTACCTCAAAGTTTGCGAAGTGAAGAGAACATTAAAATATTTAAAAAACAAGTTAAACTATTGCTCTTAAATAAAACATATTATAGTATTGCGGATTACTTGAACGATAAAGACTTAAAATAATAATAACTTAATTTATGTAATAATAATAATTCACCAATGTTATTTTAAATTTTAAGACATAATATTGTACACCGTCTAGTACGGTATATCACAGCGATCTGTTCACTATGTTAAGACCTTTGTTTAAGTTTTTATGTACCTGTGATAACAATAAATAATTTCTATTCTATTCTATTCTATTCTATAGGTTACCTAAGTCATATCGGGTCTTCAGGTAATAGGGATGTCTAGGAAACTTACTTTAAGCATCATTGTTTCACTAACACTTAGATATCATTTAATCATACTTTATGTTTCCACCATAGGTTGCTTAGGTCATATATTGAAGTAGGAACAGTTAGGGAATCCGGTTGTTAAACTATGTACCAATCCTTCACTAAACGTTCTTAGGTTATAATGCGGCACAACATAAGGGTCCTCGCTATTAGACAATCACTGGCCAATCTAATTTTAAGCTAATTTTAAATCTAATATTAAGTTCAATGTAATGTTAAGTTTAATATTATTAAGTTCTTCTTTAAGGTATATTATTGTATTATTTATATTGTATTATTTTATCTATTTATTAAGTTATATATCATTCAAGTAAACTATATTATATCGTTAAGTTAGGTTATATCTTTATTTATTATTATGTCTTTATTTATTTATTATATATTTATTTATAAGTTGGTGAACCAACCGGTGGTTCACCAACAATCGTTACAGACTTCGTATTCCGAGTGCCTTATACATAAAAACTGGCTGCTGCCCGCGACTTCAGTTCCGCCTAATCTAAGAGTATACAATAAGTAAAATTTACTACGCCGTATTTGACGGTGGCGAAATTCACGGCATGCAGCATGCATGCAGCCAAAAGTTGTTACTAATTTATATTTAACTAGCGATCCGCCCGGCGTCGCACGGGTGCAATGATGAACCTCTAAATTTTTTTACTGCTTCTCTACAATATTATGCATGTATTAAACATATAAACGTTCCTCTTGAATCACTCTATCTATTAAAAAAAAACTCTATCTATTAAAAAAAAACCGCTTCAAAATCCGTTGCGTAGTTTTAAAGATTGAAGCATACATAGGGACGGACAGACGACAGCGACTTTGGTTTATACTATGTAGTGATAATGATGATAGTGAAGTGGGGAAAGTAATCAAAACGATACGTAATCCAAATAAACTTTCACAGATAGCTTCACGCGCTTAATTATGCACACAATACACATCTACACAGATTTCGTACGCAAATTACCTATAGGAGTAAAAAAAAGAGACAATGGTTTTGAAATAAAAATTCGTTGAGATAGTGCAGCTGCAAATGTATCACAGTGATAATTTATGGAATAACTAGCAATATATTGCAACAGTTTATTTCCATTTCAATATTTAATTTCGCTATGCACATACTTAGTTTATTTAAAACAAGAGCGGAAATCTATGACAGAATTAGTAAGTTAACAAAGCAGGACAAGTCCATATTCCAATATCTAGGCGAACGAAACAGGACAAGTCAAACATAAAACATAAAAAAAAACTTAAAAAAAGTAAAATAAACATGGAACAAATTCGAATTACCATCACAATACACAATTGTTACCCACTTTCCGTTAACTCCGTGCGGAATTTCAACGAACAATTAAATGTTATAAACAGTTCACGATTTACATTACTACACGCAACTATCATGCGACAAACAATAAAATACTAAACGATATAGCTCAATGCTTTGGTGTCTAAAAGGCACTGTTAGGATGTGTCCACCGTTAAACTATTTTAGTATCGGTAATTTAAAACCTTAAGCATGTTAATCAGGGGCTGGTTTCTAATGCCATGCCACGAGACGGCCGATAATGCTACGCCTGCATTGACTGCCGCGTTACTTTATTTAATACTAGCTTTTGCGCGCGGCTTCGCCCGCGTGGGCTTCGAACCCGTGCATATTTATTATGAACATAAAATCGGTTATTGTGACTAAACTATGATAGTTAGATATGTGCTCTCGCTTTTTTGTAGATCTTTATAAGACCTACAAATCCGTAGTACATCATTTTGTTCTATTGTCAATAGTTTTTGCAGCGCACGCATAAATAGGTTTTCGATTTTACACCTTGGTTTACAAAATCGTAATTTTCATACGGATCCCTAATTGTTTTGAAAATAAAATATAGCCTATAACCTTCCTCGATAAAAGGACTATCTAACACTGAAAGATTTTTTGAAATCGGACCAGTAGTTCCTGAGATTAGCGCGTTCAAACAAACAAACAAACAAACAAATAAACAAACAAACAAACTCTGCAGCTTCACTACATAGTATAAAACAAAGTCGCTGTCGTCTGTCCGTCCCTATGTATGCTTATATCTTCAAAACTACGCAATGGATTTTGAAGCGGTTTTTTTATTAGATAGAGTGATTCAAGAGGAAGGTTTATATGTCAATATTGCACCCGTGCGAAGCCGGGCGGGTCGCTAGTTATATATATTTAATATTAATATACGAATAACGCGATGCGAAAAAAGAAATATAAGTCCTAATTATTTATAGTCCGTTAGTAGAAAAAAATAGTTCCAGTCTTATCGACTACTACAATGTTATTTAAGGAGGCGACATGTCATGGCAAATATGGCTCCATTCTTTTTAACTGACTTCAAAAATTAAGTACGTGTTTTTTTGTGTGTTACCGCTCCGTCTTATAGAAGCCTTGCTTTACTTGCTTTTATATTGCCGTCAGATTAGCGACATAGAAATTTAGTAGAAATCGGTTCGGAATTTTACATTCAGTATATCATTTCAGCCAAAAGACGTCCACTGCTGGACGGAATAGGCCGGGGAGGCCTATGTCCAGCAGTGGAGTATAAATATAATATAGCAGCAAGTATAACATATAATATATTATACATTATATATATTATATTATTATTATATACACATATTTTACATTCAGTATAACTGTTAACAATTTGTACCTACAAAACGATTTGTCGGAAGGCAACTTTGGGTATTTTTGGACGACTTACTTGTTGTTGGTTAAGAGATAATGTGCACAAGAAATAACAAAAAAAGCGACGTTAATTAGGATATACCCAAGGCAACAACTTCAAATGGTGGTTTATTGGTAATTTTTCGCTTTTTAGTTTTTATTGTTTAAGTTCATTGGAGAAGAGAAAATAAAACACAGATATGGTCAAGTCGAAAGAAAATTAATTGCGCCGTAACTTGTAGCTTATCCAGGATTTTATTAAATTATGGTACTCAGGCATACCTCCCGGTATTTGCAATTATAGATCAAATTAAGATCCTTCTTTTAAAACAAAATTACATAAACATCCACCCCTTAATAACTTCTTGCAGCTTAGGCCACTTGGGAGAAAGTACCAAAGAAAAAATTAAACTGCATAAAACAGACATGCAATCAGAATTGTCTACATTGCAATCGCACCTTTATACTGTTATTGCAAACACGCTTTAGAACAATGGTACAAAATGTAAAAACATTTCCGAATTTATTTTTTGTCTCGCTCGACGTGATGAATGTCTCTAGACGCTAGTAGTTGTCTAATGACATTACTATGTTATTGAAGTATAAGGGCCTCCGCGCATTAGGCGGCCAGGCCGGGCGGCCAAGTCGCTGCGGCCAACTAAGAGCCCCCTCGCATTAGGCGGCCAGGCCGCGCAGCCAGTCACGCCGCCCCTGGCCGCATAATGCGCGGATTGGCCGCGGCGGCCAATTGGCCACGTATGTGTCGCGATGTTTCTCGTTGGCCGCCTAATGCGCGGATCTACATACATCGTAAAAGAATTTGTTGGCCGCAGCGCATTGGCCGCGCGGCCTGGCCGCGTAATGCGCGGTGGCCCTAATTCTTCCACGATGTATGTAGATGCGCGCATTAGGCAGCCAAGCCGCGCGGCCAATACTCTCTTGGGACGAGAGCTAACACTTTTTTCTAATATATTTTTCTGGGGAGTTTCGGCAAACTGAAATCATATTGATCATGCATAGCATATGCTATGCTATGAATTATTTTTTTCGCCTATTAAATTATGATTTTCTTCAGATCAGCATTGGATTAACACCAGTGCCAATCCGAGGCCAGGGTTGGTTTGGATCGACATCAAATAGCCCAATGCTATGCCTTAAACTCTAAAGAATTCGACTGCGCCGCGAATGGTAGCTGTCGTCATGTAGTATCCCTCTATAGACGTGACCTGTGTTGATATTTAACCGTCTTACTTGGACTACGTGTATTACCGGGCATGGAGGCATGACGCACCGTCAAAGCTAGATTTTTTTGAAAAAGGCGTCTCTTGCGGCGCTGTGCAAGCAAAATCCTACCAGACATACACAGCAGGCCACTCTTCTCGGAAAATTTTATTGTTTTTATGGCTCTCCCCAAACTCATACAAAATATGCTTATAGGAGCCATGACGATATGCTCTTATAGAATCGAAAAAGATCGAAGCCTCGAAATTCTGTAGCACTCGTAGTTGGTGGGTGGAACTCTATAATTTTGTAACATGTCACCAACCCATACTATCTTTAAGATGTCGTACGAGGTGACTAAAAGAATACAAGAGGCAGATCACCAAGCCCCAAGAAAAGGAAAATTTGATACAAACCCTGTGCCAACCAGTCTTGCCAGCATAGGCTAATCTCCCTCCATGAATTTGGAGGCCCGAAAAAGTAGTTGGTCATTTATGGGTGGTAAAGACAAACCTCCTCTATGCCTTGGCAGGCACATATATTGTTGTCAGTCCTTCGGCCGTCGGAACATTAGGTCATGGTGGGCAGAATACTATCAAGTCCAAAATAGATTAAATGGCTGGTGGCAACCACAATAAAATTGGGAAACAAGACATGATGAATTGCCAATCAAAATGCACCCTAACAGAAGATAATTGTTTATGATGGTGTACACATGAATCATAGCCATCTAATTGATAACACTGTTCATATTATGATATTTTGTTAACATACACATAATGTGCTATCAATAACAGGTAATGTTGTCTCTAAGAGAGAGAGATTATACAATGGACATTGTTATTTTGTGGAATTAATGCACTGTTTAAGATACAAATACATAATTGCATACAAAATTCCCAACCATTAGTCAGCTATAAAAGATAAACAGTATATAAACAGTATAAACTTCATGGTGATAGTGCACTAAGCTATTCATATGTGCAAATTTTGCAATAAGGGCAAAGTGTGGATGGAAAATTTGTCAAAAAAAAATTGGGTATAGAAATACTCAATGAAAATAGTGAACATGAATGACCATGTGAACTGCCAGCATAAAACAATATTCCAGTATTAGATATACAGGGTGTGATATAAATACTATCTACATCAGAAGTAAAGGCAGAGAGCCTGCTCATCATCTTATTTGGTCCTTATGATTTGTACACAATATAATAAGCTACCAAACAACTTGGCCAAGGCTCAATATGTTTTCCAACTAGGTACTATAATGGTATTGCTTCTTATGTTCTGTGAGCATTTTATTTGTCACACTCCATATTAGCTTTGAAGTGCTTAATAAATACTAATTCATGATAAGTCCAGTGGTTACCCACAAATTACTTACTTTTTTCAGTTGTGTCCATAAATGTTAACGAAATTGATTGTCTTTTCAATAAATATAGAATACCTTTACCTTTGCCTTTGTCAATATGATAAAATTGTACCCTGTAGCCTGTAGTGTTTTATTTTATTATTCTTCTTTTAAAATTTAATAAAATTAAATGTAAAATATTGTTATGATAATCTGAACATACATAATAAGGATATCTTTGAGGAAAATTTGCGAAGTTGCAACTTTGTCACATAGAGAGCCTCTAGAAAAGAGAAAAACATATTTCTAGAAATATTTTATTTTTTATTACATTCTGTGTAAGATATCAGCATGATAAACCATCTATCCCTGTTACTTGGTTTCCCGACGAAATGGAAATATAAACTATACGAATATTGTGTTGCGCACAAATCACGTAATCTCAGCTTATCAACATAAATATTTAAAACTCACCTCAGAAACTTAATGCTGGGTTAGTCTTCTAGTCACCTATTTGTTTACCAACCGCCATTGAGTTGTTAAACATCACGAGCATGGTTATCAGGTAATCGAAGAGGCATTCAATTGATAAAATTAGAAAGTAAATAGTTCGCACTTATCATTTGTCGGATATCACGCAATGATAACGAATTATTATTTATTCTAGGTAATAACAATAACAATTTAGTTTACAAGAAATTAACGAAGTAACTTTCAATGTGAAAACTCCGATGATATATTATTTGCAGGAAAATTTGGTAATATTTTTACGAAAATATTCTTGGGCAAAACCCGTAAACACGTCAGGTCGTCAATCAAGTTTACTGTCAAGTCAAAAACAACAAGCTCGCTCAGGGCCCACCTTTCAATCAGGCTGGGTGGATAGGATAGAGCTGCGTGTAAGTTGAGTTGTGTACTCAGTACATCATGTTTCGATTAGTACCTATCGTGTGTTTACGCATAGGCTTTTATTTTGACATGGTCCACTTATTATAATTACATAGGTTTCCATAACTGGAAACACTGGAAAGCATTTATTGAATTGCATTGCAAATGAATGCATTAAAAAGTTGCCAGGGTCGTTCGTAAACTCGAAGAAAGTACTTTAATAGACGAGCTAGGACTGGTTAGCTGCTTTTTTATTTTTACAACGATAATTGGTCTTCTGCAACTAATTTTCATTTTATTTATTTAGTGTGTTTAGTGTATAGTTTAGCTATAATGACTACCTATTCGGGTTCACACCACACGGTTTTAATTATAAGTTTTTGATTTGAAAATCAATCACAGCGCAGCGGATATATATTTTAGATATTATTTAAATCTCTTCATATCCGTATAATTTTATGCTTGAAGTAGGTAACATAAGTATCAAACCAAACCATATTATGATGTCAAAATATTGACAAAACAAAATTTAAAAAGCTAAAGTTAAATAAACAAACGTCAAATCCCATATTATTATTATACTCTTTGAACGTCACTTTTATTTTACAGCTGTGGTGTCATGGTGAATTGTGTTGCTGCGCTAATATATTAAAAAGTTACCAAGCATTTAGCTACTTGAAAATGGAGGCTTTAGCCCAAAGACCAAAACGCAAGCCAACTAAACTTGAAGAAATGTCGAAGGAGCAAATACGTCAAGCCATTATCAAAAAACGTGAATGCAACACAAAAGCGCAGAACATTGTTGAGCACCTTTTGGAAAAAGGTATAACAGACAAATTCCTTCTTCATTGCCTCCCAGATATAAACCAAGATCACTTTGAGGATATTATCGAAGAAAGGTCTATTATACACTTGTGTGGATATCCACTTTGTGATAAAACTTTATCAGTGAAAGACATACCTAAACAAAAATACCGAATATCATTGAAAAGTAATAAAGTGTATGATATAACGGCCAGGAAAAGTTTTTGTAGTAATAATTGTTATAATGCTGCTCTGTATGTAAAGAAACAAATGTTAACTAGCCCACTTTGGTTCCGTGAGTATGAGGAAATACCAAACTTTCACTTATTAAATTTGGAAAATGTTGGAATCATGGGCGAAGAGGTTGATTTGGCACTTACTCGACCAGTAAAAGTGCAGGAAAAGAAATCATTTGCTTCAGTAAATGATTTTGCTAATGCTAGCTTTAAAGACATACCTGATGACTATACTGTTGATTTAGAGGATCGTAATAGTAATAAAAATGAGAAAACCTCCAGCAGCCAAATTCAAGATGGGATCCATGTTGGGACAAATCCAGAGTTGGTAATTGGGGAAATAAAAGAAAAGGTTACTGAAAAACATAGAACTGAAGATGTAAGGAGTAGCTACGAAGAAGCTAGACAGATAAAACCACCAGAAATAGAAGATGGAACAATTAAGAATAATAAAAAAGCAAACCCCCTTAGCATTATAGGGGAAATAAAAGAAAAGCCAGAAAAGAAAATTGACCCAATACTCTTATTAGAACCAAATGACAAACCTGTAGACAAAGATAAAAGGGTAATAAAGAAATTTCCAAAGAAAAAGCAACCTTTAGTGACTGCATTAGCCATTGAAGTAGAAAAATGTCTAGCTGAATGGTTTACATTAGACACAATGCTTTTGTTATTTGGTGAAGAAAAAGTTAGAGAAATGCTTGCAGATAAAGGGGAATGTATTAAGGAATATCTGAACAATTATGCTAAAGGAATATTCTACAGTTCAAATGTATATGATCAGTATCAGGCTTTATGTAAAAAGCTTAATATGTTAGAAATTGAAGACAGAAAATATGATGGTCAAGTTTTAAAGAAAGAAACAAAGCCATTGCCCGATTATAGAATGCTGCAAGAGGAAAGTAAACAAATGGAGTTGAAGGTAAAAGCATTCTTTGCTGGAGACACAGACATACCCGAAGTTGAAAACAGAGAAGTACCCAAAGAACCTACTGAAGATGACATTGTAACCAACTTACCTTTAGTAGACAAAAACTCACAAAATGCCCTGAGACGAAGGATAGTATGTCAGCATCTGAATAAAGTTCTACCCGATTTGCTTAGTTCATTAGGATTATTGAGTTTGTCTATAAGCTCCGATGTCCGTCTTCTAGTCAACACCTTCAAATTAAAGGCTGACAACATCATGTTTAAGCCAATACAGTGGACTCTGATTGCTATAGTGGTCATCAAGTTGCTCTCACTGCGGGATAAACGGCTGGAATATCTGTTGGAACAGCCTACAGCATTTGAGCATATGCAATTGCTACTTTTAAGCTACAAACAAGATGGTGGATACTTGGATAGATTGATATGTTGGCTCACTGATATTGATAGGTTGCTAGACACAACTGACAGACAATTTACTATAGAATAATTAAACATAAAATAATAATCATAATGAAAATATATTTTTTTACTTTCATAACACATTTTAGTTTCGCCAACTAGATAGGAGGATACACTTTGAACCTATATCACAGAATTCTAACACCTAAACTACTGTGTAGTACACTAACCCAATACTGAGTAGGGCTACTACCAAACTCATAGAGGGAAATTAGTATCACATTTTTCTTCTCTTACTATACAGCTAAGTGGTCTGCCTCTTGCATTCCTTTATTAGCAAGACACTCTCAAGATGGTATGGGTTGGTGACATTGTATATTCGAAATATGTCACCACAAGGAAATTTATGGGTTGCAAGTTGGTAAAGGTCAGGAAAAAACTGTAATAATATTTAAAGTATAGTCAAAAACATTTTTATTTAGTATAATATTTTTATATTTTTGCTTTTAAGGCTGGAAACAATGCTTGACCGACGGTCAGCGCTGACCGTCGTCGGTCGGCGTAGCTATATCTTACAAGTCTTTAAATGCGCACACCTACGCTGACGGTACGCGCGTACCGTCGGTCCGGCTCGTTGATCGCGCGTACGTATACACACGTGTTGCAGCACGCCGTCAGCGTAGCACTCAATGCATTTTCGTAACCGACACGGTCAGTTCCGATGGTCAGGATGTACCGTTTCCAGCCTAAAACTTGGAAAATCTTTTAAAAAAACATAGTATTCGAAGACTGTAATCAGTCATCACATTACACATAGATATGATAGAGATTTAAAAGATACTTAACAAAGATTTTTTAATACTGTTCTCTAAGGTATTGCCACCAGAAAAAGTCACATTAAATTTGTATGGTACAATATCATTGTAAATAACGACAGAAATATTATTATTGCCCCTTACCCCTTTTGCAACAACACCGGTACAGTCACAAAATAATTTGGTACAGAAGTCAAGTTCATTATAGGTATGAAGATACCTACTCTCGGCGGTCGCGCTTTGCTTATCATCTCTGGATTATGCGAAAAACAATCTTGCTAGTGGAACCAGTTTGTTAGATTTTTTGTATTTAAACATCTATAAACTGAACAGTTATAATAACTCTTTCTTTGTGGCTCCACATTAGCACAAAAACATCACAAGACGCTTGTTTGAAGCGGATGGTACTCCCGCTCGCAATGTTCCAACCGTTCCGAGATATCGTGTGCATGAGTGATGTATCTGTGTGCGATGCTCCAGCATGCGTAGTATGTAGCTAGAGTTCTGTATCGAATTATTTTGTGGACCGGCCGGACTGTCTGAAAACAAGTAGCCCTTGATCACTTACTCTTAAAAGCTATTGAATATTGTTGTGAAACCTTCATGAACAAATTTGCAATGTTACATGATAGTACGAAACAAGGCTAAAAAAATTCGGAATGAAGAAAATTAATTATTTTATCACAGCCCACACGTGCTAACAAACAAATAAGTGTATAACAACAAACAAAAAAACTAGGAACTTAAATTAGGATCCAATATAGACAACGCAGCTCCCACTAAATGCAGAGAGCCTGTAATTAGCACAGACGACTTATGCTCCATTCGTTTGATGCTAATCAAAGCATCAGAAACACACGCCAGTACCGCCACCTCTGCCCCATCGCACCCTCGCCATAGGTCAGCGTGACTTTGACATCGGGATATCAATTCTTCCTGTTCTACCTTCGAATAATTGTCGTTTTTCTGCGTGATATTTTTGTAAGCTGTTGGTACTACAAAGAACACCTTTTTGAAGCCGATACTTTGTAATGGACTGAGTAGTACTTCGGCGTTTCTGTCACCCGTTGCGCTGAATATTAGGAGTTTGTCTTGTAATCTGAAACAAGTAATAAAAAAATGAAGTAAAAGTCAACGCACATTATCGGACGCGTCTGATGAGTTTATTGCGTTTTACAGAAAGGCTAAAACCGACAATGATCCGTGTAATATGCTGCACTAACACGTAAGTGGGGACTTGCGAATAACAATTTGAATGCCTACACTCTTACAGTAACCGTGGGAGGGCGTCGGTGTCATGTGGGCTGCCCTGAACCCTCACGTAACCCGATCACGCCAGTACCCGAGTCAATAGCGAATCACCAAACTATCGTATAATTTTTAGAAAACAGCTGACTTGAAATATTTGGAGTACTTTTGATAAAACCTCTCAAATTCAATTAAAAACGCTTTATATTCTGTAAATTCGTTTGAAAACTACGCTGTTTAATTTTCGTCGGACATCCTCATGAATTCCCGGTCGTAACGGCCGGGTTATGTGGGACTCCCGGGTGCGTAGTGATGGTAAATTGCGCCACAACTTACCCACTAAAACCGACGGCGATAATCGACTCCAGGGCCACGGAATTCACTCCTTCCGATCGGGGGAATATGAATACGAGAGAACTACGATGCATGTCATTATAAGACTACTTACTGATTATTATTTCGGAACCACTCTGCACATATCTCCATAGACTCCTTCGTGTGAGCACCGTCCAAGCAGAACTTAGCATAGTCCGAATCTACCACGTGATACCGACCCGGCCACTTGCAACTCCGCAAGCCTTCGGCCGTTTCACTCGACACCATTCTGACTATCGCCGTGTCTATAACACCGTTCGGTTTCTCGCCATTGTAGCCCTTAATGTCCTTATGTTTAATGCCGTTTCTCCTGTGCTTTGTGATTCGCATCCAGGCATGGGCAAGTTGTATGGCAAGAGACGCATTAGTCGAGTAAGCTTGCAAGTCGACTGGCAAGTGAGATCTTGGTTCGTTGGGGAATGTGTACGCGTTGTAATCAGGAACAGTGGTTAGAGGGCACTGGAAGGCACGATATCAACAAATGTTAAAAAAGTAAGATGATAATGCGACACGATTTCGCGTGTCTTGAGCTTTTCCTATAGTTCGCCTAAATATGTTTAGGACCTCAGAGTAAAATACTAATAGCAAAAACCTATTACGTTAATATTTGGTACATTATCGCGGGCATATTATTTTATGATATCCGTTAAAATATTTCAGCAGGCTAATATTTTTTAATAAATAAATGTTTTTATATGATAAACTACATATATACATTTTCTATAATATGTATGTATTTAAATTTTTTGTAAATACATACATATTATAGATAGAAAACACCCAGACCCGGAACAAATACTTGTAGGTCGTACAAATATTTCTTCCGTGCGGCAATCGTACCCGCGACATGCTGCGCAGCTGTCGATCGCTCAACCACTGTGCCAACCGTGTCGCCAACATTAGTGCTATTTTTAAGAAATTATTGAAAAGGTTATTTTGTGTATTAATTACGCTTTCACGCCCAATCTGATCAACAGATTTTTGAGAAGGACATACCTATAATAGAAAAATGCTGTATAGGTTAAACGGACGGAACAAAATTACAAAGCCGAAATTTAGCGGCAAGAGAAAAAAAAACTTGATAACCTGCCTGACCTGTAAGCTAATTACCCTCCATATAATTTGAGAAGGCCCGACCCTGCAGTGGATCATGTACGGCCGAGTAGTAGGTTAAACCAATTCTGGCATTTACCATCGTCAACCAATATATGATGTTTTATTACAGTTATTTTTACAGTCTACTTGTCATGTTGGGTATGTTTAAAATCTATGCGGGCGAACGCACCGGTAGAATCTATAGAGACAATAAAAAAAAAAGGTACACACCTTAAATCTATGAGCAACACTTTTGAGAACCTCCATGGCATCAGGAGGCTGCGGTACCGTGTAGGCTTCGCAGCCGGGCTTGATAATCCCGGCTTTAGCCGCTGCGATCTCGGGCAATGTGGTACCTAAGATGCTCGTATGGTCCAAGCCAAGGGCCGTTATACCGACCACTGGAACTTTCCTGTTTTAGAATGGCAATCAAGAAAACGAAATCAACAATTGCACAAGTTTTGTGGCCAATCCAATCAATGGTCTATTATGAGAGATCTATGGCTACCAGTGACTTTGAGTTTGACTTATCTAAGGAATGCAAGCTGCTTTTGCATCCGGGGTCATCGGTTCAGCTGATGCGACGGCCAAATATAATAATAATCAATCCGTGCTTACCTTAATATATTGGTGTAGTCAACTATTCCACCAATGCCTACTTCGACGATCGCGACGTCAATCTTCTCCCTTAGGAACACGTTGAACGCCATGACGGTCAGGAACGAAAAGTACTTGGGCATATCTCCCTCAAACCCCTGGAAATTGACCAAAGACAAAGAAAATATTTTATTCCAATACATTCCGCAAATACTGTCTCCTTCGTTCTTGGGATTCAATAAACATTATCAAACATAACTACATAATTATTAAACAAAGTGGCTGTCTTCTGTCCGTCCCTATGTATGCTTAAATCTTTAAAACTACGCAACGGATTTTGAAGCGGTTTTTTTAATACATAGAGTGATTCAAGAGGAAGGTTTATATGTGTAATACATCCATAATATAGTAGAGAAACACTGACAAATTTAGACGTTCCTCATTGCACCCGTGCGAAGCTGGGGCGGGTCGCTAGTTATGAAATAAAAAAGCTCATTTAAATGTCCCGAATGATATTAAGTCTTAGTTGTCTTAGTAGCGAATGATCTTGCTGCTGGCGTTCATAATTATTTAGCCTACAGCGGACCCGCGATTGGATTTTATTTATTTATTTATTTAATCAGCTCTTCCGCCTCCCTCGAAATCACAAAATTTTGGGGTTTGACTTCAGATCCAGACGTAGAATTAGTATGTGAATTTTTTTTAGTGGTCGTTTGACATGTCCCCCATCCTAGATACCTAGGTTAGGGAAATACTGAGCCGCATGGGGTTAATAGCGTTTACCAAAGCTTTACTATCCCATGATCGATTAGACGCACACTCTACATAACATTGCGTCACTATGTACATATTTAGTTAAAATAAAAATCCCCACTTTGCGATAAAACGAGCTTCACGATATTACGTAAAAGTGTAAACAAGGAAATAAATTATAAGTATTACAAATAAAAACCGTAAATCGTATAAATTTACTTATCCGTCCGGTGACGAATTCTGAATACACAGTGTCACCACCGTATTCCAACACGAGGACATCGTAAGAGCCGACAAATGGATACCTAGCCACAAGTTTACATAAACCCAAACCAAACCCTGTGGAAATCCGTCTGGACAGTAGGCTAATTATCCTCCATGTAATATGAAATGGGTGGAGACCCGACTCAGCAGTGGGTCATTTATAGAATCTTACTAATATTATAAACGTGAAAGTTTGTAAGTATGGATGGATGGATGGATGGATGGATGTTTGTTACTCTTTCACGTAAAAACTACTGAATGGATTTTAATGAAACTTTACAATAATATAGCTTATACATCAGAATAGCACATAGGCTACAAGTTATAAAGATATTATGTGAATTACAACAATATAAACAAGTCGAATTCAAAATTTCTAATTGTCAAATTTTCGACCATATTAAACTATAGACAACTTAACGTTTCGCTGTCAGTTGCGTTTTGTTAAAGTAGGTTTTATACGGACGGGATAAAAATCTCAGGTATCCTATGTCCAACTTTCTTTTTGTTTTAAATATTTATAATGCGGAACAAAGTTCGCCGGGTCAGCTAGTAGCAAATAAAAGAGTGATATTCTCTGTAAACATAATGTAATCTAGCTAAACTAAATTCCGACATTGCACCGACGATCTGGTTACGGTCACCGGAAAACGAAGGATGCGGGCGGCTCAGGACCGGGCTTTGTGGAAATCATTGGAGAAGGCTTAGGTCTATCTGGAACTAAATTACGCAGGAGACTGCTCGTCAACGTCCGGTATTCAATTATGTGTTAAACGCTGTATACCTAATGCTTACTCATAGCAGAAGTTACTTTTTTGATCTAAACTATCCTTTTGGATTGACTAGCACGCTTATCAAGGACAGCTTTGGTTTGCATAATACTGCTACTAAACAAACCGCTCGGGGTAAACAACAGCAGTAATGAAAAATGTAGAGAATATCAAAATGGGCATGGCGGAATCGTAAACTATGCATTTGATCATGTGATGATCTTAATGAAAATTGTTGTGCATAAGCCCAGGAAGGTTACTGAACAAAAAAAAGTATTGTATATTTGTGTAATCTATTCTTCAAATTTATTTTACTTAGTGGCCTAGCAGCTTGCGCAGGGTACAGCTAATATATCATATTATTAACATACCTTGGAAGCGTCGAGCATGTCATAGATCTCGTGGAAATAGTGCGCAAACTGATCCTCGGATATCACACGGCCATTAAGCCGAATGCGCTCACGCACAGCCACCAAATGTGGGGACGAGTAGAACCCGGTACTGAACCCGTGGTGCCGGAGAATCGACTCGCACATCGCACTTGTGGAACCCTAAATCATAAACAAGCACAGGTCAAGAATGCCCTAAACCGAAGAGCATGTATGAAGGGAATAACAAAAGTGGACGAAGCGAAACAAGTATGTAAGGATTGTAACAAGTGGAAAGAAGTGGTATCTGCCTACCCCTACAGGAATGAGGCGTGATTATATGTACCCATGTATCAAATTAAAAAGAAACTTTATTTACGTAGGTTTTATCACAAAAGTCTTATAAATCGTCTTATTTATAAAAAAATAATTAAAAATTTAAATAAATGCCCGTCACGCTGACCCAAGTTCCCTTTAAAAAGTGAAAATAAAAATTAAATACATCGCGTTGGGGGACCGCTCCTACTTATTTATTACCTGACCCCTGGTCCCCCAACGCGATGTTTTTTATTTTCTACTTTTTAAAGGGAATTTAGGTCATTGTGTCGGGGGTTTATTTAAATTTTTAATTTAATTTTTATTTTCTGCTTTTTATAGGTACACGCTTATTATGATGTAGATGTATAAGTTGTCAATACATAGATTCTTGTCGCTTTCAAATTTTCTCCCCACCACATATATTTGCAGATATTGGGTATAACCCCCCCCCCCCCCCCCGGTTACCCCTAGAGCTTTTTCAGGGCTTAACTGATTTTCATGGAACATATTATTTTGTAATGTGCACGTGATGCGCTTTCATTTGTTATATTTGCAGACTTTCGGTTATTCTTCCCCACTTTCACCCCCCATAACTTTTAAACATCTTAACCGATTTTCATCAAACATGTCTAAGAACACTCGCCCTAAGAACACTCACCTGTCATACAAAAAAAACTGTATTGAAATCGCTTCATCCGTTCGCGAGCTACGGTGCCACAGACACACCCCTCTTTTTGCGTCGGGGGTTGAAAATTACCATTATCTTTATTGGTTGTGTTACATACAGGCTGCTAGGCTAAAACCCCCCATGAAAGCAATCAGAGACAGTCGGGACCCACGAGGCACGAGACGGTGCACCGGGGAGATGTTTAGTGGGTATGGGAACGCCCCTCGTATCACTGACTGGCAGACCAGAGTCATCCGCACTGGCCTTTGTCCAGGCCAGTATGAATAGAATAGAATAGAAAAATGATTCATTGTATAAACCAATTATGGCGTTCACAATCGTCAGTGGTTACATCATTTTTATAATACTACTACCCTTCCTGTAATGAAATGTAGAAAGGTCCTTATCACTTACTTTTCCTTTGGTGCCAGCTACATGTATCACGGAGAGCTCATCCAACTTGTTCAAAGTTACACCCGTTCTTGACAGATAATATTCCATATCTTCTATATTTGTACATTTCTGAAACAAATGCCTTGTTAGTCTAGGGGTTGGATGTATTGCTGCAAGTGTCTTTGTGTACTTCTATTACGGGGGCTATTTACTAACTATGAATTAGTAAATAGCCCCACATTAGAGGTTATAATGTTGTGCAGGGGTTTCATTAATTAATAAACACAAAAGTAACTAGCTAATAGCTGAATATGAATTGCTGTTCATTAGTCTCACTAAAACCCGAGAACGGCTGGACCGATTTGGCTAATTTTGGTCTTGAAATATTCGTGGAAGTCCAGGGAAGGTTAGGTTAGTTAAAACTTTTTTTTAATACACATTATGCTCGTTCCAGTTATGGTTTGAACATATTTTAATAAAGATGAAACATTGTGGAATTATCATTCAGATTTTTTATTTATTGATTCTGAGGCAGTACAAAGTTTGACGGGTCAGCTAGTTTGAAATAAATAATTAAAAGAGACATGTTATTATACTCACTTGACCTGTTTTTATATCTCGTCTTATTTGCTCTATAACTGATTTATTTGACTGCAGCAAGTTTAACTTACTTACAGCATTCTGGAATAGAAACGAAGACAAATATACAACATCAACTTGGTATATAAATGTATTAAATTAATAAGATTTAATTTAATCAGTGGAATCTTATACCTTTTCTTCTTAATTCCTTAGAATTAGTATGCTGACTACATTACCAGACATTAATTAATTAATAAGTTATAATAGAGGAAATGATGACATATGGAACAGAGACATGGTTGCTCACTATGGGCTCCATCAGAAGGCTCAAAGTCACTCAAAGGGCAATGGAGAGGGCTATGCTCGGAGTTTCCCTGCGAGATCGAATCAGAAATGAGGAGATACGCAGGAAAACCAGGGTCACCGACATAGCCCACCGGATTGCCAAACTTAAGTGGCAGTGGGCAGGGCACATAGCTCGCAGGACCGACGCCCGATGGGGCAGAAAAGTCCTCGAGTGGCGACCGCGTTCCGGAAGGCGCAGTGCTGGTAGGCCTCCCACACGGTGGACCGACGACCTGGTTAAGATCGCCGGAAAGCAGTGGATGCGGGCGGCCCAGGACCGGCCTTTGTGGAAATCCTTGGGGGAGGCCTATGTCCAGCAGTGGACGTCTTTTGGCTGAAATGATGATGATGATGATGAATAGAGGAAACTACTACCATCTCTGAAATAAATATTTAAAGCACTTTGTCTAAGTACTAATTAGCTACTTAAGTATAAATGTTACAAATAACACGCCCAAAATATAAATGCTACGTCATTTTAACTGTTATCACTGTTTACTAACAAACAAGCTTGCTAATTGATAAATGGTGCGAAAATATACATAGTATGTAATTGCGTTTTGTACTAGACCCGAAATTAACTTAAAATATTAATATGGATATTATTTTGAACATTCTGTCACTTTATCTTTATTAACACATATCCAGAAAATAGGTATACTTTAAAACATAACACAAACATACCTCGTAACTTTTCTTGGTTGAACACATCCTAACGACTATTCTACTCACTAAATCAATACGGAATAAGCCGACGTTAGTCATCGGCTTCCTCAAGCGGTTTCTACGTAATTAAATTGCAATTTGTCGACAAAAACGTGACCTCGGCAGCAATGTCTGACAAATACAATCACATGGTGAAATCTACTCTACTTCAAGCTACTGCCACATTATCAATGTGCTGTCATGACATCTGACCCTGCATAACAGCAAGCATCATAATACAAAACAGAATACAACTGGTAATATTGTAAGAATCGGTTACGAGAATTGACCATTGTTACGTAAGTAAACATAACCTCAATAATTACGTAGATAACCTCAAAGACATGTGAAATTGACAGATAGAACAGCTGTTTTCGTTCGTTCAGAAATATTTATGTTACTCTCTTTAATGGATCTGTTTGTATATAAATAATAATAATAAATAAATAATTATTATACAAAAAAGCGTTTGTAATCCAAACAAAGCATTTTGTTGCAAGCAGTGTAAGCGTTTTATTGTATTGCAAGGGAAACTATGGACAGGACTTGATGAAAGCACATCATCTACTCCAAATGTAACGCATCCACTGATGACCACGATCCTCAGTCATGAATGACGGACCGACTAGAGAGAGAGAGAATCCAAACAAATTACAATGAAGAATGAAATTGCAAGAAATTTTGTACCACCAACATTGTAACCATTTTATTTAAAAGTGCTACCATATAGTTTCTTGCTAGCTCTTCTATATGGGATGGCATTCCAAACCGGTGGTAAAGACTAAATAATTAATTTCTTTTTAATTCTTGTGTCATTATTTTTATTATTATTTGGCTAATTGAAAGCATTCGTAAGAATTTATTCAAATAAAAAACATTTTGATTTTGAAACGCTTTTTGATTTATGATTACTGACATTATTACCGACATTTTAAAAACTTGAAACATATATATCTGACGAGTTGTGTTCATATACTTTCTCATGAATTATATGAATTGAATTAAAGAAAGATGACTGAAACGGATAGCACCAAGCGTCCGCTAGAAATGCCAGTGCGCTTTTTGCCATATCTTGAGAAACATAGGATTTACATACTGTTCAAGGTCATACTTACAAAAAATAATTTTATTTCATAAGAAACCCTGTGCCTGCCCGTCTGGCCAGCGTGGCACAGTAGGCTAACTACCCTCAATGTAATTGGAGGAGGCCCGACTCGGCAGTGGGTCATGTATGGGCTGGGTACTACTACCCAGAAATGTCCATACTACTACTAGTATGGACATTTCTGCATACAGAATTTATTACTTAATGAAGTCCTCAATTATATATTACTGATAATCGTATTTGCATTTTTTTTAAACAGACTAGATCAGGTGGGGTTTTAATTCTAAATATTCTTTTATCTAGGACATGATTAAAGACCTAATAGTCAACCTACCAAAGGACCATTTAAAACACATGAAGGTGTACCTGACGCATCACATGCACAGCACCAGAGATTCGGATAAAATAATTTTGTTGATATCACCCGAGTTAAAGATTGGTTTGTATACAAATGGCTTGGTTCTCAATTCGTCTGTGTGTGATTTTGTATGGGTTGTAAACCGATTTGGAAATTTCTTTTTTATTCGATTGGTACTGCCTTCATGGTCCAGTAGTGATTTGGCGGAAGGCAAATTTTCATATTCTTACATGTCTCACTAGACATCGGTTCCGAGTTCTAAAAAACTAATGCGCAAGACATTTAAAAACAATTTTAACAAAAAGTTCAACGGACCACAACTAAACAGCGAAATATACCTGGTGCCTGAACTGAACCGTTTAGAGCGATAACTCTTCTATATTATGTGCTATTTTTTTTCGATCAGGCACACTCAGCTGATGCTGAGCACTGCTTAAAACGGTGTTGGTGACAGTTTCCAATTTGCAAACCAGTAAATTGTTATATTTACTGCCTTCTTTGATCGATTATAATAGATGTCTTTTTTGTATGGAGATTAGCCCTTGCCGACCTGGCCACAATAATTTATCTAGTTTGTATAGCTTGAGGGCAAATTAAATTTGAATGGTGTGAGACAGGTTTGAATGTTGAGTTTAATCTTTCTTTATGCATACTTTCTTTCTAATCCCATGGTTACAATACCTTTTAACGCAGCTTTAAGTAAATTGCTATTTAATGAATGTTGTAAAGACTAATTTCAGCCCACACGGGGCGCGCGGGCGTTTAGCGACCGTGCGTAGAGGGAGTTTATTTAGTTTCATTCTTTTCCATTGTCGTAATTATAAATATATAGCTCGCAGGACCGACGCCCGATCAGGCAGAAAAGTCCTCGAGTGGCGACCGCATTCCGGAAGGTGCAGTGCTGGTAGGCCTCCCACACGGTGGACCGACGATCTGGTTAACGTCGCCGGAAAGCAGTGGATGCGGGCGGCCCAGGACCAGCCTTTGTGGAGATCCTTGGGGAAGGCCTATGTCCAGCAGTGGACGTCTTTTGGCTGAGATGATGAATTATAAATAATCTTTACATCTTTATTTTTTAATATACTGTAACTTGACTGTAACAATATAATTATTCCATATTCTACAGACGCAAAAGCGCTGGTGAAAGAGCTGATAAAAGATATAGGATGTTTCGTGATCACACGCCGTTGCGTAATGGATCGATACGAGAAAGTAATAATCATTTCATAATTTATTCCGATCAATTTATCTTTCTTTATTGATTAAATTATTATTTCATTAAAGAGAGACGATTACGTGCCCGGCTGCGTATCTCCTGCTTTAATGTCGGAGGTGACGAAATCGATGACGTTAAAGGTGCCCGTCATTCAGGCGGGATGGTTGATGTTTGGTAAAACCTTTAATCAGTTTTTACTTGAGATTGGTTTAAGTATGTATGTATCTAGTAACTTCCAAAAATTATGTTTAGCATTCGTTATAACGGCGACCTTGAAACGAGTTGTAATTTTGTCTAACAATGTTTAATTTCGAGACAAAACCCGTGTAGTTGTGAATTAACCGACCATTCGAAGTTCCCCTTCGCAGGAGTCGTGCCCACGACTTGTGAATGTCGGGAATTATATAATGTAAATTATGTTGAATCTGACGAAAAGTGTTTAAGTTCATATTTAATAATCGCGAATCATTGTTCTATTTTGAAACTAATACAATTTTATTATAAACCTTTAGACTAACTGATCTGCTAAGGATGGCGGTTATCCCATTGCTTATATAATATGTGTAAGAACTAATCTTATGTTTATTAGGGACCCCAAAAAAATTAGTATCTTAATCTATCCCTGCATTCCATCTAGATCACCCCTGTACGCTCCGTGAAGCCCGCGCTCTCCAACAAGACGCGGTGCTCCCCACTGTGACGTTGGCTCTGATGCCGACTCCCCCCATCGCCCCATCAGCCCCTAACGACCAGACCCCGCCAAGGAACTTCTTCCAGCAGGACTATGAAGGCTTGAAATATGCTTACAAAGCTACTCTGAAGGTGAAAGTTTTCTGATTATCAAATGCATCGAATTTAAAAATGTAACTAGTCTGGTTTACAACGTCGTAAGGTACCACCACCAAAGTGACTGTCCTACCTAAATATTTACGGACTATTCTGAGATATTTAACTAAATAAGAATACACATCAACAAGATGTTTTTGAGACAAACTGTCATTCTAACACCCTCTTAAGCAGGAAGTCCATATCGATCCCGAAGAAGACACCGCCACCATAGCTAGCAAGTGCTGCAATGCAATCAGAGCTAGCTCATCTGGCGCGCAGGGCCCTAGACAGGGACACCACGTGGTGGGGGCCCCGAGCGTGTACCGGGTCATCATCATCGGACCCCGCGGCTCTGGGCGCAGGAGCCAAGCTGTAACACTCGCCAAGCACTTCGGATTGGTTTGGGGTAACTAGCAACAGATCTACTAGACAAATGACTGCCTTATTAGTGTAGGGATTGGATGTGCAACCCTTGGATCACGGGACCCCGGTTCAATTCCGGGTTCGGGTATGTGTCTTTGTGTCACTTGCTCCAGTCATTTGTATCCGTGAATTACAAGTGTTTAAACGCCACCGCGACGTTATATTGTAACCCATATCGCGGTGGCGTTTAAAAACATTTATTTTATTTACAAACTCTGACGTCTGTAGCGACTCAACTGTGCGTCTAATGGACAGAGCAGCTCTACGAGTATATATTATTTAACTATAGGTAGCTTTCTAAAATACACTACTCCTAAGGCTCTTTCAACCTCTTTTTTCACTTTTTAACCCTAGCTCATAATTTCTCGCCAGTAAATTTGGATGATCTTTTGGCCGAGGCGCGCGCTAGGCCAGGGCCCACCGGCGAGCACCTTCGCAAGTTCGGAACCACTCTGCAACTTAAAGCAGACATCGTAAAGGAGCGCCTGCTCAAAAAGGCAAATGATTCATTATTTATTTGAACTTTATCTTCTTAGTTTGAGAATAGTAGGTATAGAGGTTTGTTTACAAAACTCGGTAACTATGTGACTACACCGGGTATGAAAGAACCTACAAGAAACTCTTAGTTGCAGGGTTTTTTTTTAGATATATAGTGAGAGCAAGCCAATCAGGGGAAAGACAAGTTTCTCGTAATAACGAACAGACCCAGACACGATGACGCCGAATCGTTCACGTTTTTTTTTTGGGGTATGATTTCGGCCGTTTTCACCATTTTCAAGTAGGGCCTTGGAATCTGCATGTAGGTAGAAATAAAAGTTAAATACTACTACTAGATACTACTCAGCCCATGAATGAGCCTATGCCACGCTAATTCCCTGGAGAGTTGGCACAGGATTTTGTTTCAACTTTCCCTTCTCTTGCGGTTTCATTACCAGCCTTGTTATGTAATGTAGATACCTATTCTAAATTCGTCACCTCACGGTAAATATTTTTTTTAAATCATTATAGAAATTGTTTCCATCGTATAGAGATGACGTCACCCCCATATTTACGGCAAATATTGTAGGATTTCAGTTCTTGGATAGTAATAGAAATTCTTTAGGCAACTAGGTGGGCACAAGTCCGCCTGACTTAATGCCATTAGAATTAAGTACCTTTATTAACTTTTGTAGGATTGCATCGATAACGGGTGGGTGATGACTGGGTACCCAGCCAGTGGGCACGATTTTGAACTTCTGGATAATATGCCTACGCCTCCCAATCGGTGAGTTTTTTAAATTAGTAGTATAATAAAATGTTTTAAATGGCAACTAAGTCTTTTCAGGCAATAAGAAGGATCTTCACCGGTGGAGTGGTTTTAAAAACACCGATATAATTACGTGAAGATTTGTTTTTAATTAAATAATAAATATCCTTGGACATTTCACACAACGCCATCTCGTCCCAAGCTAAGCAACTTAATGCTTGTGTAGCCAGTGCCTCTGGTTTAGACATAGACACTTGCCCGACCCCGGAATCGAACCCGGGACCCGTTGATCCAAATGCGGCACATCTAACCACTAGACCAACGAACCAAATTAAAAGCTATTTAGGCGCAAAAGGATGATCATCCAGCCAGACGAGGTGGTATGTCTGGCTAGGGGTCGCAGCGCCTATCCCCCATAGTTGTAGTCGGATCGCGGTGTATGTAGGACTTTTTTGGTAATTCTCGCATTTGTAGGCGATATTTCTTGATGTTATTAATTCAGATATTTCGGGTGAATTGTGTAAAGTATGTATTATGCTGGTTGCTACAATGTAAAAGGAAAACTTGTTGCGAAATCCTTGTGCCAACCCGTCTGGCCAGCGTGACACAGTAGGCTAATTAACCGCCATTTATTTGGAGGAGGCTCGACTCATCAGGGGGTCGTAATGGGCTGAGTAGTATATAAATATGGTTATGCGTTCACTCAATGTATCTCCGACGGTCATCGGCTGGTTTCAAAGTTACCTGTCCGGCCGCCGGCAGCGCATTTGCATAGACGATGTATTCTCCTCCTGGTGTAATACGACTGCCGGCGTCCCACAGGGTGGCGTGCTATCTCCATTACTTTTCGCGTTATATTTTAATACCATCCCTCAAAATCTCGCTTCTTCCTACCACCTTTATGCTGATGACCTCCAGATATATACGCAAGCTACTCTGGAGGGCTTGCATACAGCTATCAACTGTATCAATAATGATCTACGCTCAATATCTGAATGGAGTACGTCATACGGATTAAAGGTCAATCCAGCTAAAACCCAAGTCATTGTTGTCGGCAGCTCACGGATGATTTCCAGAATCAACTGGTCTAACATGCCCCAGGTCTTTTTTGATGGAATACACATCCCGTTTACCGATGTTGTAAAAAATCTAGGCATATACATTGATCAAACGCTTTCTTGGAACCCTCAGTTGCAAGAAGTAAGTCGCAAACTATTTGCTTCTGCGGGATCCTTGCGTAGAATCCGCAACTTTCTTCCTACTGCTACCAAAATTGCGCTGGCTCAGTCTCTCCTTCTTCCGATTCTCGACTATGCCGATGCCAGCTATCCAGATCTCACTGAAGCCCAATTAGACAAGCTTGAGCGACTCCAAAATGTCTGTATAAGATTTATATTTGGTTTACGTAAATATGATCATGTTTCAGAATTCCGCACTAAGCTCAAGTGGCTTCCCATTCGCCGTCGCCGGGATACTCATATTATTAACCTTCTGTACAACATATTGTTTAATCCCTCTACCCCACAATATCTCAAAGAACGATTCGAATTTCTTCATACCACTCATTCACGATCTCTTAGGTCATCAGAAAACTTGGTACTAAAAGTTCCTTCCCACACCACTAACTTTTACGCCCAATCTTTCTCTGCGCGGGCTGCAAGTTTGTGGAATTCTTTGCCACTTTCTATAAGGCGCACAGAATCATACCCTATTTTTAAAAAAATGGTAAAAGAGCACTTTTTTAATCTGCCTGTCACAAAACACTTGGCACATATCCTATCACCCGTTAATATTTTGGTATGTATTTATTTATGTATATATTATATGAATATATAAGTATTATTTGTATGTATCTATTATAATTTTATACTATTATTTATTCATTCTAGAGTATTTAATCTATCAATCTTCTTTTTTTCCCTTTCCATATTAATTGATATAATTAATCTAATAAGAATGTATTATTGTACCTCGTACTACCCGTTCATAACTTCTAAATAATGTCCATCCCAAGGTTGTCTGTAAGAAATCGCATTTTGCGATAAGACCGCCCTTTGTACAAATTGTTGCTTATATGTAATGTGTTCAGTATAATTCTCTTGTGTACAATAAAGAGTTCATCTATCTATCTATCTAAAATATCCATTCTCCTAAATTGAAAATAACTTTGATTGCATGTAGGCATACAAACAACCCTTATTCGTCGTTCTCCCAATCTAAATGTCCCACTGGCCCCTCCAAATTAGCATTTATGCCGTAAATTATCTTGGTGGCCTGGAATAGATTGCTGTGAGCAATAACTCCGCCAATTGTAGGTACTAACTACATTAAAAAAAACCGCTTCAAAATCCGTTGCTGAGTTTTAAAGATTTATGCATACATAAGGACGGACAGAAAAATGCGACTTTGTTTTTTAATAAGTAGTGATGATAGTGATGATTTGGTTTCTTTGTTCACAATAAGGAGTACCTAGGTAGGTACTCTATTCTATTCTAAAATTATAATGAACTAAGACCGATCTCTCCACATCCCACCACCGTTCTCTTGTATCGAAATTACTTACACTTTCGTTTCATTTTTAAAGTGCTCCAGTTTAGATTACTTTCTATTATGAAAGTGTTGCAGGTTGTACTTTTTAATAAAAGTTTTCGTGAGCGCAGTCGTTATTGTTTATAAAACTATTTATTTATTTATTACTTTTTTGTACATATAAAATACAAAACATAGCTATAAATCGAAACAATTTTGTACATGTGGGCGACCTTATCGCTAACAAGCGATCTCTTCCTGGTAACCCTGCGGCGTACAAAGCATCTACGGCACTTGATCAAGTAGATCAGTAATAAACAACATACATAGACATACTACACATATACAATATAATATATACATAGATACATACATGCACATACTTACATACACAATCATAGGATTAATTTATAGTAAGAAAGTGAGATTTTAGCCTCTTCCTAAATATGTTTACGTTATCAGCGCGCCTAATTGATTCTGGTAAGGAGTTCCAGAGCCGAACACTTCGAGCTGTAAAAGAATTCGAAACGAAATGCGTGGACTGGGGAGGGATATTAAGACGCAGTGTATCGGAGGATCGTAATTCGCGTAATTGAGTTTCCGAAACAAACGAAAACCGTTCCTTGAGGTAACCAGGAGAAAAGGGATTGAACAGGATTGAATAAAGTAACGATAACAGGCGCAAATCCCTACGAAGGCATACCGGAAGCCACCCCAGCCGCGAACGAAATTCAGAGACGTGGTCAAATTTACGAAGGCCGAAAATAAATCTAATGCAGTAATTTTGGAGGCGTTCAAGTTTGTTAAGGAGCTCATTAGTCATATCGGGATAACAAGCGTCTGCATAATCCAGTATAGGTAAAAGTAAAGATTGTACAAGCGAAACTTTGGTGCGATGTGGTAAAAAATTGCGGAGACGTCTAAGGGAACCACCGGCAGCAAACATTTTTTTGCTAACTATAGTAACTTGCTCCTTCCAATTTAGAGAATTGTCAAATTGAATACCCAAGTTGCGTACGGAATTCTGGTAAGGCATATGAATTCCATTAAATTCGACAGGCTGTATGAGCTTTAGATCAATGCGTGAAATATACCAAGGGCTACCAATTATTATGACCTGCGATTTGGCCGGATTAACGACAAGACCGTGTGAAGAGCTCCACCTACTAATGTGCTGCAAGTCCTTATTAATTTTATGGATCGCTGAAGCCAGATCAATGAGGTTGGACTGGGTATATATTTGTAAATCGTCGGCGTAAAGATGGTAAGAGGATAAAAGGCCATCACAGACGGAATTTATAAAAATGGAGAAAAGTAACGGAGAAAGCACCCCTCCTTGCGGTACACCGGCTGAAAGACGACACCAGGTGGAATGTTTATCCTCAACACGGATACGTTGCCGGCGACCAGACAAGTAACTGCGGAACCAGTCGATCACTACTGGGGACAAATTATGAGAACGCAGCGTAGCAAGTAGTATGTCATGATCGACTGAAGTGAAAGCATTGCTAAAGTCAAGAAGGGTAAGAATGGTGAGCTGCTGATTTTCCATACCCTGTCGAATGTCCTCGGAAACCTTGACAAGAGCAGTAGTCGTACTATGACCAGGCCGAAAACCGGATTGGAAGGGATTGAGAATGTTATTGGAAGTTACATATGCACTAAGTTGTTCTTGAACAATACGCTCTAGAACCTTAGCCAAGAAAGGGAGGATAGTGATGGGACGATAATCGTTAGGGGACACGGGGTTGGATTTTTTGGGTAATGGGGTTACTAGGCCATCTTTCCAACAAGTTGGAAAGACGCCAGTACTCAATGAAAAATTAAGGATATGGGTGATAATTGGACACAGAATATCAATGATAGGCATGATCATTTTACGACAAATGCTGTCACTTCCAACGGCGTTCGAAGAGATGGAAAGAATAATTTTTTCTACATGGGTATCAGAAACAGTTGAGAAGGAAAGAGAATTATGTAAAGTACTAGACTTAGCTTCGAGATGTTGAAGGGTAGTTGCTTTGACAGTACCATCTAAAGCCGACGACTGTGCAAAAATCGAATTGAGTTGATCCAAATCAATAGAATTAAAAGTACTGTCATGGCGCGAACTACCTATTCCTAATGAACGAAGATATCGCCATACCTTTGCTGGGTCACCATTTTCTACCGACGAATGTATGTGGTTTCTTTGAGCATCTCTACAAGCTGTATTGCATCGGTTTCTTGTCCTAAGATAAATTTTGCGATTTTTTATTTGTGGATCTAATTTGAATTTACTTTTTGCTCGATTTTTGAAACTAGTCTTTTTTTTGTACGTAATGTTAAAATACCAGATTTGTATAGCTTCCTTCAAAATAATATTACCTACCCATTTTGATACTTTTTAATAGCAATCATTGAATGAGAACGTGGCGATTTATTTTTGAAGTTTGGTTACACCATTGAAATATTTAAACACTTTTTCACGGACTTATCGAGTGTATTTTACATTATTTAACTGCCGACGTTTCTTTTAGAGACTTGACCCCCGTTAAAGACTATCATCTACAGTTGTCTTCAAAATTACAACGAATCATTTACATCTACCGCCTATAATTTTGTTTGCACGCAGAAATTACCCACGGTGTCCAGAGGTCTTGCAGATGAGTGTTAATCCGTTGAAAAGTGTTTAATGTAATCACTATCATCACTTCACTACATATTATAAAACAAAGTCGCTGTCGTCTGTCCGTCCCTATGTATGTTTAAATCTTTAAAACTACACAACGGAATTTGAAGCGGTTTTTTTTAATAGATAGAGTGATTCAAGAGGAAGGTTTATATGTATAACCCACCCCCGCTTTGCACGGGCGAAGCCGGGGCGGGCCACTAGTGTGTAATAATCGCGAAAATCTAAGACATAATTATGTATAGCCACAGTTTCCGTTCGTTCGAATGTTCAATAATACTTACAATCATAGGCTAATCATACCATAATCAGTAATTTTATCACTTTTGCGGTTTTCACTTAGGATCATCATCCTCAATGCGGACTTGGAGACATGCAAGGCCCGCGAAATGGCAAACGGTGTAGACTGGTGCACGGGAAAGCCGGCCCCTATGGGCTCTGGGCCCAGGGTGTTGCGCCATCCTACCTACAATTCGGAGACACTGGACGCTGATGTGAGACTTATGGCCAAATGAGTAATAGGTGTCCTTCGCTTAGTGATGCTGCTATGTAGGCCGAAAGGCTTACTTTCTTTTGATTTTTTAATTGTCCTAGTATTCAGGGATAAGTTCTGTATTCATAAAAATCTAACAGATTAAGTATCTTTATATGTATATGTGCGTTAGCAACAGCGCTTAAATTAGTCGCGCTGTTGCTAACACATGTTCCAACGTCATTTCCAACGTTTATTATAATCGTAATTCAACAGTTATGTGTAACCGAATTTTTGGGCTTCGGCACAACACAATGTCCCGTTATCAGCTACGCAAACAAAATTAATATTGCCTACCTTTACAAGGTACCAATTGTATCGTTATTTTCGTTCCTTAGATGAGGTAATATACTAATATACTACTACTCAGACCGTACAAGGCTCACAAGCCACAGCTGAGTCGCGCCTACTCCAATTACATGGAGGATAATTAGTCTATAGGCTACGCTGGCCAGACGGTTGGCACAGGGTTTCGTATCAAGTTTTCCTTGTCTTGCGGCTAGGTTTTCGGCCTTTATTGTCGACTTTTACGATACCCTAAAGATAGAATGGGGTGGTGACACAATGTATCTCTATCTATGTATCAAAATCCGTCACCACACGGAGTCGCACATACTCCAATCGTTAGAGGGAAATTAACGTACGCCGCCGGTAGCCCGGAGGGTTAAATAAATAAATATTCTTGGACATTTCACATAACGCCATCTCGTCCCAAGCTAAGCAACTTAATGCTTGTGTTGTGGTAACGAGATGGATGATAAACTACTTTTAAACATATTTTATTTTTGCAAATACGCACGCATATTATAGATAGAAGACACCCAGACCCGGGACAAATACTTGTAGGTCGTACAAATATTTCTTCCGTGCGGGGATCGAACCCGCGATATGCTGCGCAGCAGTTGATCGCTCAACCACTGCGCCAACCGTGTTGTCACCGGTTTCATTCCAGGATGATCATTATTGGATGGGAGGTGGCCACCTTCTCTGACAATGTAGTTCTTTATTTGACTGGGGTACATATGGAACACTCGACACGAACGGATCCCAAATACAAATTTACTATTTTATAACGACGTGATGCAATTTCTACCATTAATCTGCTAAATTCAAAAGTTCTTGCCAAGTGACTGTGTCTACTATCCTCGTGGTGACGGATTAAGAATACATTGTGTCACAATTCGATTCCATCCTGGGGGTGTCGTAAGAGCCGACAAAAGGAAATTACAAGGCCGCTGCTGTGGGAATCCGTTTGGCCAACGTGGCACAATAGGCTAATTACCCTTCATGTGATGTGACTGGAGGAGGCCGACTCAACTGTGGCTCATCTATGGGCTGAACTGACACTACAGTAAGTTACCAAAACTGTAAAAATCGACAATCGATAATTTGATTGCTCATTTTGACGTTATTGAATTAGCAAGTTTGTGGCCAGTGATAATGGTATGATTTGAATTGTCCCACTAGACAGTTTTGTTTCCAGTTGGACCACTATTTCTCCGAAGCACTGGCGGAACTCAGGGCAGCAGCTGGCATTACTGCTGTGGAAATAGACGCACATCAACCCATGGGTAGCTATACCTATCATACATATATTAATACGCGACGCAAAAACTTTGTAAACTTTATTACGAAAATTGCGCGAACTGTGGAATAAGACATTTTCCACACCTAAAGTTTCTAAGGAGGTCTGCAGAATGCTGAATTTTATGCTTAAAAGTACATTAAACGTACCAACAAAAAAAATACACACACTATACCTACTGTATTTGACTCACGCAAACATTACACCCACGCTTAAACATATTTATTACCATAATAATATAATACCCTTTTGTTTATTGATAGAGTCTGTAGTCAAATAGAAAATATAACTTTAATTTAAATTAACTAAGGTCGATATTCGACCGTTGGGCGACCACTTATTATTAAAAGATGTTATTGTAGTGAAACACAAGTAAGTTCGTTGAGCACTGATTTATTTCCAGATACCCTCACTTTTAATGCTATACATACCTAATAGCTAACGGCATTGTCCTTTTATGTACATACTACAGTTATATCTAGCTCGCCAACGAGAGTTACATAGTGCGTGACGACTGAATAACAAGTACCTATCTTTAAAAAGGCGGCCTTTCTTTAAAAAGTTTACTGTTAACGAAATGGATTTTCTGTAGGTAATAACGCTAGTACCTAGTATTCAGCGTCATTTCAGCCAAAAGACGTCCACTACTGGACAAGGTCCCCCAAGGTCGGTCCTCAGCCGCCAACATCTATCTGTTTCCGGCAACGTTAACCATGTCACCGTCACGTCACGTTAACCACGTCCACCTTGTGACGTCTACCAGTACTGTGCTTTCCGCAACGCCGCCGTCGCCACTCTACGACTTCGCCGCGGCCACCAGTCCTGCGAGCTGGGTGCCCTGTCCACTGCCGCTAAAGTTTGGCTATCATATTATCGTCTATCTAGTGTAAGGTATATTTTATTTCCGGTAGCAAATATTTTATTCGAGGTAGTATTTAAAATTCAAACAGTGGCAACACTGTGGCGTTCAGTTGTTTGTGGCGGACCTTGAAAATGGCACTTCAGTTTTGGTGTTGATGCAGTGCAGACCTACAGTAGATAAAATGTAATTAAAGTGTTCCAGAACCTACCCGAGGATTTTATTTCTTACATATCAGAAGTGGCAAGTACCCAAGATATTTTACTTTTTATACCGCTCAAACATATCATTATTTAAAATAGTTTCTATGCATACGTGCGTCTGCGCATGCGATACTTTGTAGTTGATATCAGTGTAGAGTTGAAATAATAGAATAGACTTTAACAAAATATATTCGGTATTACGTAACTTTTCTGAATACAATTGTAATTCTCATACAGGAAACTTAATTATAAATTATGGTATAAATAGTCTCAAACGAATCGGTCTAATACTTTCCTGTAAATCAGGCCCAATGTGCTGAGATATAAGAAGGGGCATTTTCGCTAATTATTATTCAACAATTTTCTTCCTACCTACATGCTCCATTTCAATTTATGTATGCAGACATGTTATTGGCTTTTATTAATAGTGTAATGGTATCACAAGGCGTTAAATTACACCATAACCTCAACGTGCCGCAATGCTCTCATTTCACGTGGCCACCAACATTGATTTTTATTACACATCTTATTGTTTTATCAAAGTTACTGTGTACCTTGGTGTTTTTGGAAAGAAAGTTGTTTTCTCCTATTAGTAGTAAAAGCTGCACTTGCTAAAACTCCTTTACCCTAAACCTAGCTTTCACCTAACCTAGACTTAGGACACTCGCAACTGTGTGCTAGTTACATAGTCGACCTTGGTTACAAGTTTCAGGTATTATGCAGAAAGAAAATAAAACCCCAATGCATCGGCTTCGTGTTCGTGAGTTGCCGAGATCCCGACAGCCAAGTACAAGCAGAGGTCATCGGGACAGTGGCAGAGCGTATGAAGCGGGTACGAGATTAGGAGCCGTTCACGTCACGACGATAGGCGTCGTGAAGTGGAACGGTAGTTGCAACTGGAACAAGAACCGATGCGAGTTCTACGCGATGACTTGGACCGAGAGAGGCGTTACCAGGCGCAGAATACTGTGAGTAGTCCGAGAGTTATTGAGGATCGTCGGAGTATTCAGTTGGGCCATAGTAGGGATACTGTTTCCCGACGTTCGCGTTCATAGCCCGACTGGAAAAAACCAATGTTTTGCGAAGACCTGAACATCGGGCTGAAGATCGTGTGAAAAAAGAAAGATCTGAAAGCCCCATGTTCTCGTCTAAGCATGTAAGCGATCTAATTACTTAATTCTAATAAAATGCAGTTGCAGCCGTCGACTACTCGCACACTATTTTCTAGTCACTCCAGTGGTCATAAAAATATATTATTTGATTTTGAGCCGCCTCCAAAAAGCAACGCGTTGACACATGACTAAAAAAATGTTAACGAGTGCGCGAGCGTCTGCGGCTGGGACGATAGATCCATTTTGCAAAATTCCAAGGTTTGGCCAAGAGTTGAAGAAAGTTTACCATCTATAATAGTTAACTGGTCAGTGGCAAAATAAATTAGCCGAAGCATTTCTTTTTGAACAAATTATGGTCAAATCTTGGAGGATATGCTAAAACGTAAATGCAAATACAATGAAGCAATTGAAGTGTACTATACGACAAATTAGCCTTGTTGAACCAATGCAACATTGAGAGGAGACGTGCCGTCGATTGTATAATTCACGGGTGACTGATAAAACTATATAATCGAGCGCTATCTCTTTAAATTGATCACAACCAGAGCCGTTTTTTTTTATTGTTTGATGAGTTATAAGAATTCTTATCAAGCATTCGATTGACCAAATAATTAGGAATCGAGGCATAAGAGTGAATATAATTTGGGTTAAAAAGAAATGGCTAAGCCAAGTGGCCAGTGCGGGATACAGTGCGGGATATATATGTATGTTCGTAAGTAGTATGTTGTAAAGAAAAGAGATATCGATACTTTACATGCCGAAACCTCTCATAAAATCTGAAAATAGGACATAAAAGTGAAGACTGCTTTTCTACACGAAAATTAAACCTAGTGACCCTTTTAAGAAAACTATGTTGATATCAGACTCAATCTAAGTTCAAAATTTTACAAAAAAGTTCCTTTAAATAATGTACCCTCTTAAACATTTTGTAGACTTTGGCAGCGACGTCTCGTTAATACGAAACAGAAATGCTCAAGTTGCGGAAAATATTTAAAACATTATCTTATTCCTATTATCTACATTTTTTTAAGTAGGTAAATAGATAACAGTTTTAAGTACCTATGGATGAAACATTCACCCAATGTTTGTTGCCCTTTCACGTAAAAACTACTGTATGAATTTTAATGAAACTTCACTACATAGTATAAAACAAAGTCGCTGTCGTCTGGCCGTCCCTATGTATGCTTAAATCTTTAAAACTACGCAACGGATTTTGATACGGTTTTTTTTAATAGATAGAGTGATTCAAGAGGAAGGTTTATATGACTAACCCACCCCCGCTTTGCACGGGCGAAGCCGGGGCGGGCCACTAGTTATAACAATATAGCTTATACATCAGAGTAGCACATAGGCTGCAATTTATAAAGATATTATGTGAAGTGTCCGAAATATAACAATAAAATAATAGGAAAGTCCAATGAATAGTTGCTAGTCTTGGGTCAATAAGGGAATTACTTATATATTGATGTCACAGGTGTCCCCTTGAGGTCATATTTCTGAAGGGTATTTTATTAATCGGGGTACAATCCTTTAGGAATCATTACTTTTTATTGTTAACGAAAGTTTAAACATACTCTGCTTTATGAATAAAACTAAAGATTTGATTTGATTGTTTTTTTTTTACTTTATGTTATAGTGTAGTCCGGGGTATTTTAGAATAAGGTTGTGGTATTTGGTGCCCCTCTTACTCTGTTCACTCTGATCATATCGAAAGGGTCCAAAAGAAATGCTTGGTTTGTGTCGCAGTGAGCCTGGTTATAATAGTAGATTAGTAAGTTTTCATTTAAGTCTTCTACACGTTCGCCGGGAGCAGTACGATTTTTATAGTTGCTTAATTTATTGCACAGTTTTAATGACTCTTATTACATAAAGTATTCTTACCCTTAACACCAGGCGTAACTTGCGCGTTCCAGGTCGTACATTTTTCCTACGAATTTGTTAACAATACTTCGTATTACAATCCTCTTACAATAATGTGTCGTTTACATAATTATGGATTTAGACATTTTTAACCCTAGACTCACCGCATTTAGAACTAGAATTGGCAACATCATAAAACAAAGCTTTTAGCTAGGTAACATTAACTTAATTAACTATACCTATTATGTTTTATAATGATCTGTCAATGACTTCTGGATATTTTCCAATCGACATTTCGATATGATTAGCTATTAACCTGAATTTTATGTTTAATTGTCCAAATAAATAAATAAAAAGAAACCTCTTTAGTAAACCGCGAGCTCGTGCCTACTGATGAAAACTACAAGTACAAAACTAGCAAAACTACAAGAAAAATTGCATGCTTTGTTGAATTAATACAGACATTGCTTTGCCAATACTTTATTAGAATTGGGGTTTGCTAACGTTAGAGAAATGACTGTAGAAGTTAATACTAAAAAGCCCGTTGTTTATGGACCTCGAGGAGACGTCTGAGAAATGATTAGACATGTTAGACTCTGAAATCGTTAGGGATTCTGTTTCAAAATATGCTAGTCTTAATATACTGTTTCGGAGAAAGGACGCGGGATGTCTAGAATATGTTTCGATTATAGAATGTTAAATTCAGTGACAATAAAGGAGCGTTATCCTATGTATGCCAAACATAGATGAAGTGATTTCCCGTTTATCTGGTCAAACATGTTTTATTACTATCAATTTAATATTATAGGATATTATAAACTTCCTGTCTTGGAGCAGTCTAAGCATTGTTCCTCTTTCGTAACACTGGATGGCTAATAAGAGATCCTAATCTGTTAGACTTGTGTGTATCACCATCATTGTACCTAAATCTTTTATTTAAAAGAGCAACCATGGAGTCTCTTGCTGGCTCTTCTCTGTGGAATTGCATTACAAACCGATGCCAAAAACTAAATTATTAATTTCGCTTAATTTTAACTTTTGACTATTTGGAAGCATTGGCACGAATTTATTCGAATAAGACATTTTGATTTAGAAAGCCGATTGGATGTTTTGGTTCACATGTTTTTAAGAGGTTCTGTTTAGATAAAGGTACAAAACACATCCTTAATGCAGTGGTTTAATTCAACGAGCAGGAAGAATGGCACCATCGCACTATATTAAAATTTCTAACAGTTCGCGGTAACAAATGGGACAAGGTTGTCGGTAAAGTACAGTGGGGGTTAAATAATACAACATACTCGTAAAAGACCACGGGTAGGACACCAGCCGAGGTAATGTTTGGTACACAAATGACTTGCGAGTCAAACCCTAGGCTAAATGTAATTCGGCAAGAAACATGAGGAGGGTGACTTAAGCAATATTAGGGACCACGTTAAAGTAGCGATAGATGCAGAGCAACAAACACAAAAACAGAAATGCGACAAAGATAGGCGTCCTGTTAGAGTATACGTTGAAGTTCAACTAAAACTGCTTTTGCTAATGATCAAAAGTATTACCTTCATATGTGGGCACCTATAGAGTAACGATGTTGTTAGGAAATGATAGATTAAACGGCAGACCACAGTAGCCTCCGACCGAATGTTGCCTTGGATCAATTTTGCTGCATTAAAAGTAAACGACTGTGTGAACATAATGATGATTCTAATAATAGTAATGATGAATTGTTCTTTTATAATAATTAAGCGAGTTATATGGATTTGCTATATTTGCTAATAATAATTTTAGTAATTACTAGCGGCCCGTCCCGGCTTCGCACGGGTGCGATATTACCCGTGGGCGATGCTGCGGGGCGAAGCTAGTATCTACAAAAAGTAGCCTAAGTTACTCCTTATATCACCAGATACCTATTGGTGAGGATCCCATCAAAATCGGTTTAGCCGTTCCAGAGATTAGCCGGAACAAACAGACAGACTGACAAACAAACAGACAGACAAAAATTAAAAACAAAATGTTATTTTGGTCTATGTACTGTGTATAAATTTTGTTATTACAAACGGACACTCCAATTTTATTTATTTGTATAGGTTATCCGACATTGAATTACTAATGATAATGAACAATTAGAACATTATCATTAATAATACTGTTACAATTAGAACATAAAACATTTGTTGTGGATTATTTAATCTGATATCAATCTGTATTCCTCGTGATTAGCCTGATGCTAATCATAGAGCTGTGTCAAGTTTGGCCTGATGTCAACTTGGCATAAGTATAATCGTATGGTTCTGCCTGATGCGAACAAAGAGTTGTGTCAAGATTGGCCTGATGTCAACTTGGCATGATTATAATTAGTATTCCTCGTGATTAGCCTGATGCTAATCATAGAGCTGTGTCAAGTTTGGCCTGATGTCAGCTTGGCATAAGTATAATTGTATGGTTCTGCCTGATGCGAACAAAGAGCTGTGTCAAGGTTGGCCTGATGTCAACTTGGCATGATTATAATTAGTATTCCTCGTGATTAGCCTGATGCTAATCATAGAGCTGTGTCAAGTTTGGCCTGATGTCAACTTGGCATAAGTATAATTGTATGGTTCTGCCTGATGCGAACAAAGAACTGTGTCAAGGTTGGCCTGATGTCAACTTGGCATGAATATAATTGTATGGTTCTGCCTGATGCGAACCTACTATGTCCATTACTAGCCTGATGCTAATTTAGTGTGATAGGATTGGCCTGATGCGAATCCAAACTTTGGTTGACCTGATGTTGATCATAGTATAATTATTAGCCTGATGCTATTCCAATACACAAATGATTGACCTATGCCATGATTGCCTGATGCAAATCCACGTCTGTTAATACAGTTGTAATTGTTGCTTTAAAATGTTACAAAATCAAAAGTAATTGTATATGTTCATATTTTATTTCTGGGTTAATGTTTTAAGAAAAAATTGTATTTACTGAACTACTTAATTTTTGTAAGTAATATTAAGATTATTAAATTTAAATTTCTTCTTATATTCCATGTTAAGCTATTAATATTGTTCCTACCGACGCAAACAACTGACCGTGGCCCTGATTCCTATATGTATGTGGACATACATGAGGTCAGGATGGACGAATGTAAGGTATATTTTATTTCCGGTAGCAAATATTTTATTCGAGGTAGTATTTAAAATTCAAACAGTGGCAACACTGTGGCGTTCAGTTGTTTGTGGCGGACCTTGAAAATGGCACTTCAGTTTTGGTGTTGATGCAGTGCAGACCTACAGTAGATAAAATGTAATTAAAGTGTTCCAGAACCTACCCGAGGATTTTATTTCTTACACTAGATTAGATATCTCTGGTTCGCCTGCATTTCTCCTCATTTTATATCGTAGGGAAACACCAGCATAGCCCCGACCATTGCCATTTGGGTGAATTTGAGCCATTTCACAAAGCCCTGGTGGTATTAGTGAGTGGTAAATAAATGACAATACTATGGCGACAGGTTCGATCTATTCAGACTTCTCCATACTACCATCATTTCGGCCGTATTTTGGAGAGAAATTCGTCATTTTCGCCACGGTGGCCAGACGGATTGGCACAAAGTTTGAATCAAGATTTCCTTCTCTTGAGGCCAGCACGGAGCGCAAGCGTCAGAATTAATTGCCTTTTCTTTTACATTTTATTGGAAAGTAGACTGCAATTCGAAATAACCACATACGTGATGTAGGACTATTGTGTTTGGACAGATAAGGTGCAGGTGAAAATCCAGGCTGCTGTGATCGCAGCACCCACCTTTGACATTGATACTGCTAGTCAACTGCGCAACGTGCGGGCCGACTGAACTCGCACTTCCAGGTAAGCAATGTCTATCGTTTGATTCATGGGGGCACTTCACGTGACTGTGAAATGTCCAAGGATATTTATTTATTTATTATCACTGATTTTATTTAGTAGTGAATTATACGTTTATGATTTTCGAATCCTAATGTAACAATCCTAATTCAAATTAAGTTTTCATACGTTTCGGATTTTTTTTTAACAAGTAATTTTAACCCTGTATGGATTCTCTCCCAGAGCTTTTATTACTACATATTTCCTTAGGGTTCTTCATCGATCGGATGAGAGTAAACGATCAAATGTTGTGGCATTCCATTCCTCTTGGATTGTATTTTGCAGCTGGCTAAGTGTTTCTGCTAGGACGACGCATTTTGGTATTTCGTTGGAGCTGGTCGGGTTATGTGGAACTCCGTGGCGCGTAGATGGTAAATTGCGCATCCTCGACTCAAGGGCCACGGGATTCACTGCTCCTGACCAGGGGAGTATGTCCCGCAAACCTGGTGGGCCTTGGCCCGCCGCGATTACTGGAGGGAGCTATGTATCAGCCCCCTATTCCACAGTACTTTGATTATTGAGAAAAATATGTTCTTTCACAGACGCAGTAATCAATTCGATTTAAGAATTGCCATTGTCAAGGGCGCCGTACGTAGCCAATTACAATACCTAGGGCTGGTTCATAAATAAAAGATGAAATATCGTTAGAAAAATTGTTTTATTATGTACTCCTTCGTACTCCACTGAAATTATTTACTACATAATTATTTAATTATTCTGCTAATTTATCAACTAACAATGCTGCAGTCTCAAAATAATTACATACAATAACACTGAGGTGGTCTCCAGGTGAAAACGAGACATGATTCAGTCATGGAAACTGTCCTCTATTGGCACAAGATAACTGGACATAGAGGGATCATGCCATCTCATAATAGACTAGTCATAAGTCATTTACTGTATTTCTTATAAAAACTTCATCGGATTTTCAGGAGTGGATTTATAGTGAGGGCTCTGTGTCCAGTTACTATGCTATTAGCTAAAAATAAAAAATGCATCAATCTATACAATCAACAACATTCCGCGATCATGCGCGCGCGCAGCGGTAGAAACTCAGATCCCGGCTCTGTCGCGGCCGCCGCACGCGCCACTCACACAAACAGACACACATGCATGCACACAAATAAATATACACAACACGAACACTCGCATCCGTGCCTGTGCGGTGCGCCACACCTGAGTGGATAGTCGCACACCGCTCAAACCATACTATGAAGTGTAAAAACCAAGTAACATCAATGAAAAATTTGATACAAACATCAAATATTGTTATAAAATGGAACTTTGAGCGATATAAGTAGTTAGTCCTCTAAGTAATGTATAGGTTAAATATCTGCAAAATTAGATTCATAGGGCAATGTCCTAGGCTTTACACTCAACGGCAGGTCTGATCCAAGATCACATTTGGCTATGATCATTTTACAGTCTGTTTGGTTACAACTCGTCTTTGAAGTCGTCTTCTTCACCTCCGGCGCCCGGTGGCGGCATACCGCCTTGACCCTGGTAAAGCTTGGCAATGATGGGCTGTACCACATCCTCCAAGGACTTTTTCTGTTTCTTGTACTCCTCTGAATCAACATCTTGGTTGTCTTCCAGCCACTTGATGGCGGCATCGAGCGCCTCCTCCATCTTAGCCTTGTCGTCATCGCTGACCTTAGCACCAAGCTTCTCCTTGTCCTGGAGTTGGTTCTTGATAGAGTAAGCATAGCTCTCGAGCTCGTTCCTGGACTCAACGCGCTCCTTGAGTCTCTTATCTTCATCTGCGAACTTCTCAGCATCCTTGATCATCCTCTCAATGTCTTCGGGCGTCAGTCTGTTTTGGTCGTTGGTGATGACGATCTTCTCCCTGTTACCAGTGCCCTTGTCTTCGGCAGACACTTGGAGGATACCATTGGCGTCGATTTCAAATGTGACCTCGATTTGAGGGATACCACGAGGTGCAGGCGGGATTCCAGTAAGATCGAATTTTCCAAGCAAGTGGTTGTCCTTAGTCATAGGACGCTCACCCTCGTAAACCTGGATGGTGACAGTGTGCTGGTTGTCGCTGGCAGTTGAGAAGATCTGCGACTTCTTGGTGGGGATGACAGTGTTGCGAGGAATGAGCTTGGTCATCACTCCACCGACAGTTTCGATACCCATGGTCAGAGGGTTGACGTCCAAAAGTACAATAGCGTCAGTGTCCTGCTCACCGCTGAGTACTCCGGCCTGGACGGCGGCACCGTAGGCGACAGCTTCGTCGGGGTTGATACCTCGGGAAGGCTCCTTGCCATTGAAGAATTCCTTAACCAACTGTTGTACTTTGGGAATACGAGTGGAACCACCGACAAGTACGATCTCATCGACGTCCTTCTTGTTCATGTCGGCGTCTTCCAATACCTTCTGTACAGGCTTGAGGGTAGATCTGAAGAGATCCATGTTCAATTCCTCGAACTTGGCCCTGGTGAGGGTTTCGGAGAAGTCATCACCCTCAAAGAAGGATTCAATTTCAATCTTGACTTGGTGGCTGGAAGACAGTGCTCTCTTGGCCTTCTCGACTTCACGACGCAGCTTCTGCACGGCACGGTTGTCCTTCCTGATGTCCTTGCCCTTCTTCTTCTTGTACAACTTGATGAAGTGCTCCATCACTCTCTGATCGAAGTCCTCACCACCCAAGTGAGTGTCACCATTGGTGGCAACTACTTCGAATACTCCATTGTCGATGGTAAGAAGCGACACGTCGAAGGTACCGCCACCCAAATCGAATACAAGCACGTTCTTCTCTCCGTCCTTCTTGTCAAGACCGTAAGCGATAGCGGCAGCGGTAGGCTCGTTGATGATTCTCATCACTTGGAGACCAGCAATAGCGCCGGCGTCCTTGGTGGCTTGACGCTGAGCGTCGTTGAAGTAAGCGGGCACCGTGACTACAGCGTGGGTCACCTTCTTGCCGAGGTAGGCTTCGGCAGTTTCCTTCATCTTAGTGAGAACCATGGCGGAGATTTCTTCAGGGGCAAAGATTTTGTCACCTTGAGAGGTTTGAACTTTAACATGGGGTTTGCTGCTCTTCTCAACCACCTGGAAGGGGAAGAATTTGACATCGTGCTGGACTGTAGTGTCGCTCCATTCCCTACCGATGAGACGCTTAGCGTCGAACACAGTGTTCTCCGGGTTGGTCGTGAGCTGGTTCTTGGCGGCGTCACCAATCAGACGCTCGCCATCGGCCGTGAAAGCTACGTATGAAGGAGTGATACGGTTACCCTGGTCATTGGCAATGATCTCCACTCGTCCATTCTTGTACACGCCCACACTGTTGACAAAAGAAAAATCTAATTCAATTGGGTCCAATTTCAATAGAGCAAAAAATATGTTATAAAAATAAATGCAGATATTATGTTCATATTTCAGACATGTCATATCGAAATCGAAGTCTTGTGCCATAGAGAAAATATCAGTTGGTAGTGTGATAAGTATCTACTATGAAATGATTGAATAGAAATTGTAGTAATCACCAAATCTTAGACAAAAGAACATGTCTTATCTTTAAACAACATAGTATTTTAAGATAGTTGAAACTATTGGCTGATAAAAGTTTTTTTTTATTGTTCCAGAATATTCTAGTGCTGCATTACTACATTAATCATAATTTCAGCGAACATGTTCAATGTCAGTCATTGAACTTATATTATGCTTAAAGCTTTGAATGCTACATGAATAAAACATTACTTATATTATAATTTGTTTCATTGATTAACAATTTTAGAAGAACCTTTTTGGACATTGTTCTTTAAGAAATTTAGTAACAATATGTTGATATTCGATATTATGGTCATAATGATCAAATAATACAGAAAATTAGTACTCTGGGACTAATCATTAGCCAGTACTATATTACCCAGACTAAAAGCAAAATAAGTAAGTATGTCACAATCACAGTTAATGAACTGTTATCTTCAAAGACTAAAAATAGCTGAGGAGTGAGATGCAACATGATTCATTACGATAATAAGAGCATCATCATCATCAATCTAGGTTAAAAAACTTTTAAAGGTTAAAATTTTTTTTATTAATTGAAATGTAAACTATTGACCATTTACTAATTGTCGGTACATGTGCCTTACAAAACCTTTTAAAATTTATATGGAAACTGTCTTAAAAAAAAACTATAAATGGTTAACAACATTTTATACAATATGTGTGTTGATCTAAGAATTAGATTTATAGTTAGCTGTTTAAATATATTTAAGACAAATTCAACACTCTTCAACCCTTTTAATTTCATGGAGGAATCAGCCTACTGTGCTGTGTTGTATCTTTAATCACAGTATATGATACCAATAAGATGAGTTTTTGTTTTATGCTGAATTATCTATAACATAGCAAAAGTATGGTCAAGTTATAAGTATGTATGTGTGACGGCAATGACCGCTAACAGCTGGCGTGACTTTCTGCAAAATCTTCGCAGTCGGGAATGGTGACTAAAAAACCAAAAAAGTAAAAAAATACTCACCAAGAGTATGTGGTACCCAAGTCGATACCGATGACGGTACCAATCTCCTTTTCTTTTTCTTTCTTGTCGTCGGCGTAGACCGCCGCGACGACGCAGGCCAGCGCTAATAAACACCACCGCATTTTCAGCATCCACTAAGACTAGGTGTAACTAAAACAATAAAATTATACGGTTAATTCCAATGCGATACCAATTAAACACGCCTATAAGAACAGTCTGGCTTCTCAAGACTGACAAAAGCTCCCGTTATTGAGACTCGAAGGGACACGTAATCGAAAGAGACACGTCACAAATTTACCCTACATACGAACGGCATTCACATTACGGTACTAAAGAAAAGGAAAGTTAAATTTCATAGGCTCATAGCGGGTTTAGATAACTGTACATTGTAATAAGGCTAGACAATATGGGGCGCACGGCCGGCCTACTTGGCGTCGAGAAAATTCGTCGACATCTCTGACGCCCCGGTGTACAAGAATCTCATTAGATCATACAGGACACGAAGGCTACATAAGAATGTACTAGAAAAACTAACATTTCATTGAAAAACGATGACTTTATTTTAAGTTAGAGCATTACTCGACGATTTTCCCTTCTAGATTTTCACGAAAAGTGAGGTTATTTTTTCATGGAGGCTAATGTAGAACAATAATAGCAAGTATTAGTATTAAAGAAAAGAATTGATCAATATAATTACCGAATACTATAGGTGAAAATTCAAATTACACTGAATTCGATTCACAGCCACGATACAATCACTGACTGGGCACTTGCACGAAATCACAATACTACGTTAGTGCTTTTCCTTCGATTTTTCAAGTAAAACTGAAGTTTCGCACGCTTTCGTCGCTATTATTTAGCGCTAGTGTACATCGTGTGCTAACCTGATTGGTCCACACATCGATGACGTTAACTTCACAACATTCTTATTGGTCCAAGTGTGTCTATTTGGCGGACCGCCATTGGCACACGTTTTTAACTGGCCCTTGAACAGGACCTTCTATAAGGCGCTGGTTTTGAAATGCGAGTAATGACCTCTTTCAAGTTTCTAAAGGGTTTCGGCTGTTTTGAGAGCGTTAAATTACTCTTTTTATGAGAACTAGCCAGAGGTATCCCTGTCCTCTGTGAAAATCAAAGAAAATCAACAAATGCAACCCACATACCTTTTCGTGACTAAAGAATAGTCCATGGGCTATTCCAGACTATACGTTCAGTAAAAAATAATCCAAATCCATTTATTCCGTTCAGATTTAAATTTTAATTAACCAATTAGGGGGATACTATAAAGGTATTTATTTTGTAACATTGGTGTAAAGTTTTTGATTGTTCGGTTAAGTTTTGAGTACCTACATTTCGCAGCGCGTCGGCGCGTAACAAAACAAGTAGAAAAGACAAAAGTGTCCTTAAGGAAACCCTAATGTACCTACAATAAAGTCGTAGATCATTATTTCTTTAAGTATTAGCCCCTTGCCCACTGTTGAGTCGGGCCTCCAGTTACCTGGAGAGTGATTAGACAATGTTTTGGAAAACACGTGTCACCACCCCATTCCATCATGAGGGTTTCTGAATAGTCGACAAAAGGCAATGACAAGGCCGATAACCTGGCCACAAGCGAAGGAAAACGTGATATGAATATGAACCGGGATAAGAAACCCTGTCCAAACCTGTTTTGCTAGCGTGGCACAGTTGGCTAATGTACCTATAAGTCAGCCTCGACTGGGCGTCGAGGCGACGTTGGGGGAAGAACCTCCATCCTACAGAATACCGTAGTCAAATAGTTAACACCATCCTTGGGTGCTGTTCTGCTCCTACCCGTGTGTAAGCTCCAGCAGACCTATAAGAGGGGAAGCTTAGTGTTGGCAGTTATAGGAATCTGCTTCGCCTCTGCAAGAACCCTCATGCTTTCAGTTTTACAGTGTTGGTAACACCTCCAGGGTCACAATCGTCCATAGGTGACGGTAATTGCTCACCATCACGCGGGCCATAAGCTAGAGGCCACCATAGCATAGTAGTTTAAAAACAGTAAGTAAATGACGTTTTGCGTTTTGTTGTTGGTGTCTTTTAATACCAACGAACCTAGATTTGTTTTAAAATCTTGTTCAGATAATCGACTCCTTCACCACAGAAGTGCCATACTCGGAGCAAGTGCCTCTGGTTAACGCAAAGACACTTGCCCGATCCCGGAATCGAACCGGGACTCGTGATCCAAAGGCGGCACATCTAACCCTTATACCAGCTCATAAATGACACAAGACTCAATGGGTGTTTTTTGGTCTCGCTAAGGGAACGTCTCAGACGCCATAGATATTGAAAAAACCAGTACTGTAGCGCTCGTCACCTTGTTTTTTTTTTCGAGTTTTCCTTCTCTTGCGTCTAAGTCGCCTGCCTCTTATTACCGAGTAAAACAAATGTATCTACGTATAAACTTTTCATTATTAATGTCAGTAGAATTAATTTACGTATAGCTTCTCCATACAAACAGCCCCCAACACCGAATGCTTTATCTCCGCTCAAGTTGCATCATTTGTGTAAACATTTATTGCCAACAAAATCAACTGGACCACGTCAACTGTAAATTGAGATAAGTGAACCGTTTCACGGGTGCCACGACTTGCAACTTCAATGTTGCAATAAATTACAATTCGATTGAGTGTTGTTGTAAGAATCCCCTATTTTTGTATCTAGTAAAGCGGTACATGTGGTGCCTGATTTAGAATATACAAAGTCACCAATCTATTCTTTAATTAAGGTGTAGTAAGTTGTGGGAAAAGGCGGACAACGTAGCCTCAAGACAATGGATCTATGACGTCACAGACAGGCAGATACTTCGGTCTATAAACACCCTTCTTTTTTAACGAATTTAATAATCATATTACATTCTTCTTTCTCATCAGTGAATATTGAGACCACGTGAATTAAATTTCCATTTAGAGCGATCGTCCGCATGGTACGACGATTATTATAACGATTAAAATAACGGAGAGCGACTATCGTAGGGCAATCTACTACGTGTACACATTAGCGAGACTACCCTAGCTAATGTGTCAATACAATCTACGTAGACAGGCTCGGCTACGTGTAGTAGAAATTAGAGTATAGATTAGATTAGTTGTCAAGCTGCCTAGCTCTATTCTCTCTGCGTAGCTTTTGCCGTGAGTTCAGCACTTCAGCCAGTTAGTTTTCGAATTCGTTCCAAGTTCCATTTTTAATTAATGCTGGCAATACACACAGTTAGTTGACGATAATATTCGCTGCGAGTTCATTTCTTTGAATGTTTTATTTTCCGCCGCATAGATAGCTTTGTCAATAAAGCAAATACGAATAGCGAATTGAAGTGGCACCTTAAGGTCAATCTAGGATAGATCCATATGGCAAACCTCATCGGAACTGGTGGACTGAGCGAAGAAGGCACACATACACATATAGCGGGCTGATGAAGATAGTATTTTTTTCCTAATTCACAAGGTGTCAATAAAACGATTACTTTATTTAATCTTTTATTAAAAAATATAAAACATTTTACTACAGACGATTCTTAGATACAACATTGTTTCTTACAATGACAACAATTGATTTACGCTCCGTCTTCCTCAAGCAAAATCGATTAACAATATCCAGGAAATAACTACATTTAGTACGGTCATCAATATACTCAATTATGTACGGGAACGACGGAAAAGAATTACGAAAAACATACCGACAAAATGCGATAAGCTGAGCATGATATCTGAGTGTAATGCATCAATTCGTAATGTTAATGTTTGGCAAGATATTTTCCCAGTCAGCCCATAAACGACCCACTATTGAGTCGGACATTACATGGAAGGTAATTAGCCTGCTGTGCCACGCTGGCCAGACGGGAGGGCACAGGGTTTCGTTCCAAGTTTTTACGACACCCTCGGGGTGGAATGAGGTGGTGACACTGTGTATTCTAAATCCGTCACGTGTCGTGATCTCGGAAATCTTACTAAGATGTGAATATACCCTAATATAATGGCCAGTCTAAACGCTCTTTTAGCTTCAAATTTGATGTGAAATCAACACATCTTTTTTCGTGTGTGTTAAACACAAAACCATGGGCAAGTACCGGGAGACTGGTGCAAAGCCGTAATAGTGCCATTATATAAGGGAAAAGGATCACGGCAAGAGTGCATAAATTACCGCGGTATAAGCCTTCTCAGCGTCGTCGGTAAATTGTACGCGAAAGTGTTAATTGAAAGGGTTGTGAATGAAACAGATGAAAAAGTGTGGGATGCACAAGCGGGATTTAGAAAGGGAATGGGATGTACGGATCAGGTCTTTTCCTTGCGGTGCATAGCCGAAAAGTGTTTGGCTAAAACCAAGAAGGTCTATTGCGCGTTCGTGGATCTAGAAAAGGCCTATGATAGAGTGGTGCGGAATGAATTGTGGTCAGCATTGTCCGTGAACGGTGTGAGCAGTATCCTTATACGAGCATTGCAATCTCTTTATAGGGACTCCAGTGCTTGTGTAAGGATAAACGGGGCATACACTGAATTGTTTAATATCGAAAAGGGTGTTAGACAGGGATGTGTAGCGTCACCGTGGCTATTTAATCTGTTCATGAACAATTGCTTGACAGATTTAAAAGAGAATGAAAGTGGGTTGAGAATGAATGAGTTACTCGTCAAATGTTTTCTCTATGCTGATGACCAAGTATTACTTGCGTCTTCGGCCGAGGAGTTGCAGGAGATGGTAACTGCTATGAGTGGAGCTTTTGCTAGAAAGGGAATGAAGATTAATGTTAAGAAGACGAAAGTGATGGTGTTTGAAAGAGATGAGGCAGTGACAGTCTGCAATATCGTGATTGGAGATGAACAAGTTGAACAGGTGAATGAGTTTGTGTATCTGGGTTCAAAGTTTACAAGAGATGGAAAGTGTGAGAGTGATATCGAAAGAAGAGTGAATGCAGGGAACATGGTGAACGGAGCTTTGCACTCCTTTATGAGCAGTCGGAAGGTGTCTAACAAGGCTCGTTTGGCTGTGCATGAGGGATTGTTGGTTCCGACACTCATGTATGGAAGTGAAAGTTGGGTATGGCAGAAGAAACATGAAAGCAGAATAAATGCAGTTGAGATGAGAGCGTTAAGAAGTATGATAGGAGTTAAACTGAGTGACAGGATAAGAAATAGTGAGATAAGGAAGCGTTGTGGTCTGAAAGAAGATGTAGTGACAAAAATTGAGAAAGGTATGCTGAGATGGTTTGGCCATGTCGAGAGAATGAATGAAGAACGATTGACGAAAAAAGTGTATAAGGCGAGTGTGAATGAAAGTGTTGGAAGGGGAAGACCTAGGCGGACGTTTCAAGACCAAATCAGGGACGTCTTGAAAAAAGGCCAGGTCAAGAGTACCCTAAACCGAAGAGCATGTATGAAGGGAATAATGAAAGTGGACGAAGCGAAACAAGTATGTATGGATCGTAGCAAGTGGAAAGAAGTGGTCTCTGCCTACCCCTACGGGAAAGAGGCGTGATTATATGTATGTATGTATGTAAACACAAAACTCAAATCGACAAAAACTACCAGCATCATCTTTGGGCCCTTGTCCCTCGCTAGGCAGACTGACAGTAGACTAGAATAAACTAATTCAACACAGTATCGCAACTCCCGTAACAGTACATTCTATAGTCAACATGACACTGAGGCCAGACAATAAAAAATAAAATGTCACAAAAAAACCCGCTATCATGATAATAAAAAAATAGACACATACTATTTAAACGTCATAGTATATAAGACACTCTTTTTAATATGATGATATACGGCTGAATCGCGGCAACAATTCGAAGGCACTGGAGAATTTGGCTTGACACATCTCACATCTCTACTTGAACCTAGCACTAAAGTGCTGAAAATCATGCTCCTCCTTCTTCCTTCATCCGTGTAAATTATACCCACTGTTTAGTCAGGCCCCCCATCTCTTACCTTTCTGTAGGGTATTATATTAAATATATCGTAAATAATTCTAAGATATCAATAATATTCTAAGCCGAAATAGGAACAACCATAAAATTTAGGTTACATTTGTAAACTTAGGAAAAATTAAACAACAGAGGTTGTACTTCTATAAGTTTCCCAATTAAATTGAGCAAATTATTCATATTTAAAAATCCATACCCAAAACATGCAGGTTTTTTAAAACTAAATATTCTTCTTCTTCACCTCGATAAATTAATCAGTCGTTCTTCATTTTCTCTCCGAAATTAAACTTAAAATTAGTGGCGCAAAATAAGTTATAATGCAGTCAGCCCCTGTAACAATATAAGTTTTTGTCTATAACATTATTTTCTATTCTAACATTTATATCAGTGAAGTTTATAATGATTTTGGGATGGCTACGGGGTTGTAACGCTATCGGCTACAAGAGTATCGGATTAGGACACAGGACAATTGACGTAAAACACAATTTGTGGTGTGACCAGCGCCACTTAGAACTCTCCTCCGCAACCCGTACATTTATGACCCATTGTGGCTGGCCAGGCGGGATGTCACAGGGTTCAGGTAGACGGCTCTTACAACACCCTCAGGATGGAATGGGGTGGTGTCATTATGTATTCTAAATCAATCACCACACGTTATCATTTCAGCCCATAAATGACCCATTATTTTGTCAGGCCTCCTCCAAATGAGAGAAGGAAAACTGGAAACGAAACCCTGTGCCAACCGGTCTGGCCAGCATAGCACAGTAGGCTATTTCCATCCTTGTGATGGGAGGAGGCCCGACTCGGCAGTGGGTCATTTACGGGCTGAATAGTAGAAGTAATGAAGTCTTTCATACCAGCCCTGCGCATACACGTGAGGGTCTCCATGAGCACGGCCTGCTGCTCACTGCTGTCACCGCTCTTGCAGATCATCGCGTACTCCCCGGACACCTGAAGTCATCAAAACCTCATCATGCCTCGTTGGTCTAGGGGTTAGATGTGCCGCCTTTGGATCAACGGGTCCCGGGTTCGATTCCGGGATCGGGCAAGTGTCTTTGTCTAAACCAGAGGCACTTGCTCGGAGTCTGGGTGGCATTTGTGCTCGTGAATTACATGTTTGTAAACTGCCCCCGCGACACAGGTTATACCAAGAGATGGGGTACAGTTAAAAAAAAAAAACATTTCAGTCCATTAAATATCCTGCGGCGCCAAGCTTGCTAATTCAATAGAAAAAATCGAACTGCGTACTGTACCACGCTGGCCAGACGGGTTGGTGCAGGGTCTGTCTGTATCAAGTTTTCCTTCTCAGCCGGATAATTAGCCTCTGCTGAGACGGGCCACCTCCTAGTTTAGAGAGAGACATTTGCGTTCTGTGGCACGCTAAACAGACTGTTAATTATTTCTTTTCACAATATGTAAAATTGTAAAAAAAAATTGTTTCTGTAGGTACATGTATCGTGAATACATCCAAATTCCAAATGCACTTAGTAAAAAGCGGTTATTTTAATACATATTACAAACAGACACTCCAATTTTGTTTCTATAGATTTTCATTTTTTTGCAGCTACGTTTCCGGCCTTGTCATTTCCTTTAGTCGGCACTTACGACACAATTAGGATGAAATTGAGGGGATTGGAAAACACAGCACATACTTGTGGTAAAATAGATAGCATATATTCCTGTGGTAAAATCTCACCTGATAGATGAACAGAGGATGATTCGGGTACTGGTCTTTAGTCTGCCTGACGATGTCCAGGTATGGCAGCCCGGGCTTCACCATGAGGAAGTCTGCGCCTTCAGCCACGTCACGCGCCTTTCCGATGGGCAAATACATTCCCAATTACGTATTATTTATAGAGTGGCCCGCCTCGGAGCAAAGGGTTAACTATATAAGAGGGGTCCCTGAGATTGAATCCTGTGGCCCTGGTTCGGGCAGTCGAGGATCGCCGTCGGTTTTAGTAGTGGGTAGGTCGAGGCGCAATTTACCATCGCTCCGCGCCCCGGAGCACGCAAAACCGGGCTAGTTCCAAAAACGGCCAGGTATTCAAAAGATACTCCGTCGTAAAAAAATATTGAGAAGGAGGACATACGAGAAAGGTATGAATGTAGATATGATGCCGATAGTAGTGTACGGAGACTAACACCTAGCGTGAGACAAGGTCCGGAAGATGATGATGGTAGTTTTAAACACGACGATTTATAAGAGTTTGTGATATTATATCCTACATGAATAAGGTTCTTGTTTATGAGATAAAGTTTTGTGCTTTTTCTGTTTAGATGCGATACTCTCCAAACGGCTAGCAGACTGTTGAAACACGATTTCCACATCATAGGCACAACGTAGGTAGAGCCAAACGGGCCGAACGAAATTTAGTTTATAATTAATTCTACTACTCACCCCTTAGATGATCCACTTTTGAGTCGGGCTTCCTCCATTGATAGATAGATCACTCTTTATTGTAAAACTAGCGACCCGCCCCGGCTTCGCACGGGTGCAATGATGAAACTCTAAATTTATCAGTGTTTCTCTACAATATTATGCATGTATTATACATATAAACCTTCCTCTTGAATCACTGTCTACTAAAGAATCTACTAAAGAAAACTGCTTCAAAATCCGTAACGTAGTTTTGAAGAGTTAAGCATACATAGGGACGGACAAGCGACAGCGACTTTGTTTTATAATATGTAGTGATAAACACAACAGTAACAACTTACGATAGTATACATTTATAAGACGCTTGTACAATAGGCACCCTTATCGCTAAAGAGCACATTGCCACACTGGCCAAGCGGGTTGGATTCCCTTTCGGCCTTGTCCTTCTGTCAGCTCTTACGTAGTTAGTTTTCACGAGTAGTAGTAATTTTAATTTTTGGTTGGTTTCTTTTTCCCTTTATACAGAGTTGGCGACGCATACTCCATACGCCCATGACCGTCGTGATATGCGAAAGTAACCCTAAATCATAGGCACGCTACTAGAATAAAAAAAACTCACAATAGCTCTGGCAGCCAGTCCTGCACTGCCAGGCGGCAGCTGGTAGCACTTCCTGTCGCCCTCCATGGGAGAACTCTTCATGGTGTCGCGGAACGGGCCGTACATGGCTGATGCGAACTTCGCCGAGTACGACAGTACTGACACCTGGAACACCACACCATATTAAAGCTGTAATAGCCGCAATGTTATATTATTGATAATAGGGGACTTTAATACTCCTAATGTCTCCTGGATTCACTCTACTAATAATATCTTACTTCCCAGTATATCATCCGACTATAAAGCTCGTTTACTTTCTGATTACATGAGTCTCTGTTATTTACGACAATTCAATAATCTATTAAATTGTAATAATCGTATACTTGATTTAGTTTTAAGCAACCTAGATAGTATTGAAGTGATTGAAAGCGAACCGATTTCTCGGATAGATTTACATCACCCTTCAATTCTTGTTAAATTGTCTAGTGTATCTTTTGGAAGAACAATGAAACATGCTAATTCTAAACGTTTTAACTTTAGGAAATGTGATTACAGCAAACTGAAATCAGAACTGGATTCAATTAACTGGTCTAGTTTATCAGAATTTAGTGATATAAACAATGCTTTATCCATGTTTTATAAAATTATTGATTCTGCTATTACTAAATGCACTCCTGTAATTAACAAAAACCCCAATCACCATTTGCCATGGTATACCACATCGCTCATAAAATGTCTAAATGAAAAAAAATAAGTACCATAGCCGTTATAAAAAATACCTTAACCCAAGGGACTATGATACATATTCGTTATTAAGAACGAGATGTAACAAACTTACAAAAGAAGCATATATTAAGTATGTTTCTCTTGTTGAAGAATCACTGGAGGTCAACATCAAAACGTTTTGGAATTTTGTAAATAGAAGAAAAGCCAACACAGGTATCCCTCAGATTATGACTTTTAATAACGAAACTTGCTCTGATCCTCAGAAAATTTGTGAGCTTTTCTCCAAGTATTTTAGTTCTGTTTTTGAAAATCATTCTATAACAACTAATGACCCAGGCGATTCTTTACAAGATTGCAATTATTTTAATAATCGAATTCTTGCCAATATTGTTCTAAGCCAAGATGCAGTACTGAATAAATTGAAAAAGCTTGATCACCGTAAAGGACCTGGATATGACAATATACCTCCTGTGTTCTTTCTTAGATGTGCGAATCAGTTATGTTACCCTTTAGCGCTACTATACAACAAGTCTCTTAAACTTGGCATTTTTCCCAATGTCTGGAAAATTGCGAATATCATTCCGATTTATAAAAATGGAGATAGAAATCATTGTGAAAATTATCGACCAATTAGTATACTATCTTGCATTGCTAAGGTATTTGAATCCCTTGTCTATGATCATTTGTTTTATCATGTTAAACCATTTATTTCTGATAAACAACATGGTTTTATGAAAAATAAATCAACCATATCTAATTTACTTGAATATAAAAACTATATTTGTGAAGTGTTTTCTAAATGTAGCCAAGTTGATGCTATTTATACCGACTTCAAAAAGGCTTTCGACAAAGTAAACCACACGCTATTATACAAAAAACTGATAACATTTGGGATACATGGTAATTTACTCAGGTGGTTAAAGTCATATCTGGATAACAGAAGTCAATTGGTTGCTTTGAAAGGGTTTAAATCATCACCGGCCTCTATTAAATCAGGGGTGCCCCAGGGATCTCATCTTGGCCCGTTGTTATTTAATATATTTATTAATGATTTAACTTTTAAATTACGTAACTGCTGTTTACTTTACGCTGATGACTTAAAAATATTCAAAGCTATTAATAACTTCAATGACTGCCTTGATTTGCAAGAAGATATTTTTAGGATATCGCATTGGTGCCGTGATAACTTTATGTTTCTCAACGTTGATAAGTGCTTTGTTATTACATTTACCAACAAACGCTACTTCACCGTACATAATTATACCTTAGATTGTATTTCGCTAGAGAGGAAAAATATTTGCAAAGACCTTGGTATCATATTTGATCAGAAGCTTACTTTTAGGGATCATTATTCCTATATTGTTAACAAAAGTCTAAAAATACTCGGCTTTGTTAATAGAACCACTAAAGATTTTAAATATTCACGTAGCTTTTTAACTCTATATTATAGTCTAGTCCGCAGTATTTTGGAATATGGTTGTGTTATTTGGTATCCTTCTTACTCTGTTCACTCTGATCATATAGAGAGCGTCCAAAAGAAATGCTTAAGAATATTATGTCGCAAACTTGATTTGGGTCGCATTGAGCCTGATTATAATAGGAGATTAATAAGATTTCACGTAACTCCTCTGCACGTGCGCCGTGTGCAATACGATTTATTATACTTGCATAAATTATTGCACAGTACTATTGACTCCTCATACTTATTAAGTACTCTTACCATTAACACCAGGTGAACAAGATTGGTCCAAAGGTCCTCAATGATAACACTCGGTACGGTAAAAACTCATTTATTGAAGAGTGCTTGTTGGGGTCGTTCCACCCCTGGAGTACACGAAATCCTATGATATAGGTGATAGTTGCTATTACAGCCTCATTTGTGTCTCAATTAACAAAAACTATACTTTTCTCTATACTTAATTACATGGAAGTAACCATATCGCCGGCTAACTCTATGCTAGCGACATCTATTGTTCAAAATACTGTATTACGTCTTAACATTCCGCCCACCAAGGACATATTTTAATCATGTCCTTCAACAAACATTAACCGCCCACCATGAGGTCAAGGGGGTTTTGAGGTAATCCAATACAAAATCTTAATATGGTGAGCTGAATGAGACGCTGCATTACAAAACAAAAATAAGTATAAATATGTGACAATAATGAACAATATTACTATTTACTGAATGCTGACAATACACAAGTTGATTGACAAACAAAACTTGTAAGTTCTTAATAGGTTTGAACTATAAATTCAACTGAACATCAACATTATTACAAATCACAAGATATTGAACACTTACTTTACTTTAATTTATTTTGAACAAAGGTTGAGATTAATTCAAAATATTCACCTTGTTTTACAATATCACCATTTTATTCAAATACCTATTATCAAAATGAAAACCTGAAATGACATTTTCCTTCTTAAAGTTCTTTTCTTGACTATCTGTTATCATTATATTTAAATGTCTATATTTATCCGTTTATTTAACCTAAATCTAAGTTTTTTAAATAGTTCTCCTAGATTGTTGTCATGTAGCCTTTCCGATTTCGGTTTCTTCACTGAACTATGTGCATATAATTTATTTTTAAACATAGGAAAATTATTGCCGCTGTATACCGAAAGATGGCTAGATACAGCATGACAAGATGTTAAATTAAAATCTGATGTTTCTTGGGTGTTACCAGACAAAATCCATCCCAGGGTTGTATTTTGAGCAATTATAGGCCCTGGAGAAAATTTGAGAACACCTTCTTTTAATACTTGGCAATAAATATCAGCTCCCAACAAAATGTCAATTTTGCTTGGGGTGTGATATTTTGGATCAGCTAGGATAACATTTTTTAAGTTATCACAATGTGCTGTACTATATGTATGTTTGCTTGGTATAAGTGATGTTATTTGGTTTAAAACTTGTGCTCGTACCTGAATACTAAAACTAGGATCGTGACGTGAATGAATGGTTACAATAACCATGAACTTAGAGGCTAAAGCCTTGTCGTCACCCCCTATGCCTGCAATACTACCATTTACTGGAATCTTTTTAAGTCCGAGCAACTGGACTGCTGAATCGGTGATAAACGATCCTTCGGATCCTTGATCCAATAACGCTCTCAGCTCCTGCATTGAACCCGTTTTAGTTTGTGCTTCGACTAAAGCAGTTGCTAACAAAACTCCGTTTGATCTCTTTTTCGAAAAATGAGTGTGAATTTCTGATTCAGGTTCTGGTACCGCACCAAAATTGTGTATTTCTGAATTGACTACTACTTTAGACTTTTGATTATCATCAGAATATGCGATATTTGAGGATACCTTTGGATGCAATAAAGAGTGATGCTTTCGATTGCATATTTGACAAGTGGCTTGCACATGACAAATCTTAATAGAATGATTCGGGCCTAAACAATTAAAACAAAGACCACGATCTTTAACAAACTTACTGCGAGTTGAATATTCTTTCTTACAAAATAGTTTACAACGACTCAGTCTATGTTGCGCTTTACAAAATGGGCAGATAATTTTACTCTTGTCGATTACATTATTATTAGAATTAACAACGTGAAGAACTTTTGGGTGATCAACTGACTGACATGTCTTGGGCTTGGCATCTAAATATTCTAAGGCTCTGAATCTATACTCCAAAAATAATTTAAATTCTTCAAAAGTTGGTATTTGATTCGATGAGCTGATTTTCGATTCCCATTGCTTACGTGACTCACCGTCTAACTTATCGCTAATAATATGAATTACTATTGCATTCCATGTCATTACATCAATACCAACTGAACTCAACCCATGCAAGCAGTCAACAGTTGTATCCAATAGTTCTTTTATAGCTTCAGCCGACTCGATAACAATATTTGGTTGGTTGATTAATCTTCTTAAAATACTATTACACAAATATCGTTTGTTGTCGTAACGCTTATTCAGAATCGACCAACATTCCTTATAATTATCTGCTGTTATAGGAGTATGCCTTAACAATTGCTCTGCTTCGCCTGCTAAGTGGCCTTTTAAATAGTGCAACTTCTGTACATCATCAATCGTATCATTTTTATGAATCAATGAAAGAAATAAATCACGAAATGAACTCCACTCTGCATAATTGCCAGAAAATACTGGTATAGATATTTTTGGAAGCCTTACATTACAATTTATATTCTTTCCACTTGCAGGAACAACAGACGTAGATGATGCAATTGAATACGACGCTAAACTTTCTTTTAATTCAGATTTATACATAATATAACTTTCTTCAACTTCATCGTACATATCTGACTGAAAATATACATGTCTCGTATCCTGTGACTCTTCTATAATATTTTTATGAGTATGTACGAAATGTTTCCATTTATGTTCTAAGTTCTCTAATCTTGTTTCTAAATATGACTGAGTAATACGATCTTTTGGAGTTTTTTCAAAATTAGTTCTACCTCTCTCTATGACAATCTTATTATCAACTTGTAACTTATACAAAGTATCCATGACGAATTATTATAAAACATATACAAGTCTATGAAAACAATATTATATTAATATTACCAATCAATAAACAATATTGAAACAAAATGATGTTCGGATTTTTTCTAAGTCGATACCGAGAATCGTAAAATTTTACAAGTGTTTGAACAATAAAATACCTTTGCAAAATCGGGCATAGGTTCCCCGTCCCAACCGGTTTTCTCTTAAATTAGGCTAAGTCTAAAGCTATACTAAATTAATTTTAAGTCCAAAGTTCACTTCACTTCTACTCACAATAAGAATATCTACTTACAGTTTTCCTTGACACTGACACTTGGTTCCGCGTTTGACCACTAGATGTCCTCTTCGTAGTTTCTTTTTCTTCTCCACTTGTTGCTTATTCTTCTTCCCCAGTACTCGACCGAAGCGCCCTCCACCAGTGATTCTTCACTTTAATTCGGGTTGCTGGTGGCGCCCTCTGTTGAGCACTTCAGTAGCAATCCACCACTGTTTTCTGTGCTGATTCAAAAATATCGATGTGCGCCTGACACACATCCGACGCCGAAGGACCATGAACAAGATTGGTCCAAAGGTCCTCAATGATAACACTCGGTGCGGTAAAAACTCATTTATTGAAGAGTGCTTGTTGGGGTCGTTCCACCCCTGGAGTACACGAAATCCTATGATATAGGTGATAGTTGCTAATTGCTATTACAGCCTCATTTGTGTCTCAATTAACAAAAACTATACTTTTCTCTATACTTAATTACATGGAAGTAACCATATCGCCGGCTAACTCTATGCTAGCGACATCTATTGTTCAAAATACTGTATTACGTCTTAACACCAGGCGTAACATGCGTGTTCCTGATCGTACATTTTCCTTACGAACTTATGTTAATAATACTTCGTATTACAATCCTCTTACAAGAATGTGTCGTTTATATAACGAGATGTCTATGAATAACGTGGATTTAGACATTTTCAACCCTAGTCTTACCGCATTTAAAACTAGAATTCGCAACATCCTGAAACAGACCTGTTAGCTACTTTCATTAACTATAACTTTTATTATGTTTTACAATGATATTATGTCAATACCTTTCAAAATTTGATGAAAACTAAACTGTTAGCTAGGAAGCTTTTACTTTAATTAACTTTAACTTTTATTATGTTTTATAATGATGTGTCAATGCCTTTTGGAATTTAATCTAGCCCATGCACCCACATGTTTATATCTTATTATTTTTCTGATTATTTTCTGTTACATTGTCCAAATAAATAAATAAATAAATAAATGTTGCCCGAGTGGTGACGGATTTAGCATACATTATGTCACCACCTCATTCCATCGTGAGAGTTTGGTTAATAATAATATCTCTCTACTCTATATCTTATTTCTATATTCTTCTATCTCTCAGCACCAGTCCGGATTTAGCTAACTACCAGTATTCACACGAAGCGATTGGCAACTTGTGGGGCAACCGGTAGTTAATGTTGGTTAGAGAAGCTGTTAGTTTTCACGGTAACTACTTATAACGCCGCAGCTTTACGTGCCCACCAATCCTCCGAACCACGGAAGATCCAGACATTGCTTAACCTGCAGATCAAATGCACTCCGCATTATCCTCCTCCTTTCATTCTCTTCCCTCAACAACTATTTTCCCTCTGCCCCTTCTCATTTTAGCCCATAAATGACCCATTACTTAGTCAGGCCTCCCCTGGCATGTAGGGAAAATTTCCTACAGTCCCACGTTGGCAAGAGGGGGTTTTTTTCGTACATCTCACATCTGACTGAATCAGAGTCTTTATTATTCTACTATCCTTTCATTCCAGTTCTATCAGTTATGCTTCTCGTGTACGTGTAAATGTGTACCAAGTTTGCCTCCTTCTGCGATCTTTTAGTCTCTTACGATACACTCAGGAAGGCGTGGGTTGGTGTGATCGTATTCATCGCCACTTTCTCTCTATGTATCCGCTTACTTACAATATCAAGTACGCGACCTTTACTTATAAGAGCATTGAGTAATAGCTGGGTAAAACCAAGAGAAGTTTCTCTTGGAAAACAACTTTTTAAAGTAGTAGTATTTGTTGATTACATTATGTAATCTGTTTGTGTGGTTCGTGGGGCTATCGTATTCGTTTACTGATTAAATTATGCCCAATTATCCTTTCTTCAGTTCAGTATGAAATGTTACTTATGACAATATGAAGATACGTACATTTAGCAAATATCAAATCAGGAATTACTATAATCAAATAAACATTTGCTTTGATTTTGGCTCAAGATTGGGTTTATGAGTTAGTAAGGTTGTTACTATACTCGTAAATGTATATGTGTATCTAAACATAATGTTTAATTGTTTTGTTTATTTTAATGTTTTAAGACTTACGCGATTTTCACGCAATTTTGTAAAATCACGACACGGATCTTTACATTATTAACGCACAAATATTTTGAAGGCCTGTACCTTTATTTGCCTGACGTTTCGGCGTGGATCACACTAGGGCACGGCTAGGCCGGCGGACATAGATGATGACTCACCGCATTCTTAACGCGAACGAAGTATAGCCTCACCTGATTTTGGAGTTTGGATGCAAACAGTGCATCTTTTATTGCTTTAATTCTGTTGTCCATGAAATCCGATGGTGCTACCACGTGGGCTCCTGTAATGACAAATCGTATCTAAATCAAATAATTTACCATGACGATGGTCATGTAGGTGATGATGAAGATCATCATCATATTCATCACTAGAGCTCAACTCTGAGAAAGAGAAATATGATGATGGTGGTGATGGCGATGATAATGGTGATGAAAATTAGAGAAATAGAAATGTGATGATTATGAGGGTGATCAACTCCATCTAATATGAGGATCAACTTGAAATCAATGATTGAAGTCAAATCAGTATTACTTGAGACCAAATCTGGCTAATCTCAAGATCAACAATAAAAGTCAGTCAAAGGATTGAGTAGAGATCAACTGGATATTGATGATGATGATCATGGTTGTGATCATGGTAATGGTTGTGACTCAATTCCAGCCTGTTTGATTTATCAAGATGCACAAGCATTAAAGCACAAGAAGACTATGTCCCAAAACATTAACAAATTTAATAATTATAGACATAGTCAAATAAATTATACTTTTTTCAACATCTTACCTGCCTTAGCATAAGTCAGGGCAACTTCGGCTATCCTTTTGACAGAGGCAGGATGGTCAATAGCCCCACTGGGCAGTAAGAGACCACAGTGACCATGTGAAGAATATGGACAGAGGCACACATCACATGCTAAAAGGAGATTGGGGAATGTAGACCGCAATGTTGGTAAGGCTCTGACTACGGGATTTTGGGGTGAGTCAGCATTTGTACCATTTGCATCCTGGAAGTAATATAGTAGACATTTTGGTATTTATCATAAAGTATTTTTTACAAAGTATTAATTACTTCTAAACACCCGTTTTAATACTAATGATCTAACACAAAGTTAACTAATAATTGAATTTAACAAGTTCATTACCCAGAAAGCTATTCTTATGTAAAACACCAGATAGACCAGTTACAGGAACTTTAATTATATACCAACCTTAGGTAACTCTTCAATGACTCCAAAGATTAGTATAGATTTAAGTCCTTTTTCAATTAAATCTCTAAGTGCTGGTATAAGCTGGTTTATTCCATATCGATATACACCAGGCATGCTTGATACTGGCTGAACAGCATCATCATTTTCTCTGTAGAAAATAAGTATTTACATTAGTGATACTTTTTATTAACTACTTAATAATAATTATACCAACTGAATTTTTCAGAAAACAATGAACACTAATTGACAAAAATGCAATGCAATGACAAAAATGTGGTGTGTAAATAGAGATACCAGTTACTTGGTATTTAAGGTAGTTTAACTTTGGTATACACCTGATGGTTACATTTTAATTATACTTACAGCAGGAAAACTGGGTACATAATATTGTGAGGTTCGATACTGGTATTGGACTCTTGTAATTTCCGTAAAGTTTCATGGAAATATCCTCCTTGTAAAACATGTTCAGGGCTAAGAAACAGCTGATTCATTTTTATTTTTTGACTGCTTCAATACGAAATGTATGTATTGACCTGCGTTACGAAAATTGCGCAGTGATTCATTCGCTGCAAAGAAACACTAGGCTGAAAGGGTTAAATAACAATTATTACACTCACTATCAACGTAATCTACATCTACCTACCGACCAAGGCAGACTGACAGAACAGAGATAGACTGACGGCTTGACGCGTGAGGACTGACGACGGTAATAAGTGAGTGACATAAGAACGTGTCGTCAGTTCTTATGTTGTCAGTCAGTACTAACGAACGATTGACTTCTATTGAGGCAAAGGATGCTGTTACTTTACTTCACAGTCAGCCGACCTTAAACATTTTGTTCATCATGGATATGACCTGCTTAGGCTGTCTCAAAGTTCTCTTCAATCTGCCTGGCAGAAGCAGTGCGATTCCTCATGTAAAAAAAAGGAAAGTATTACTATGCAATACAGCCATTCATTAATAGAAAACCATGGTTTAGTCAGTTCAAAAAACTTCAAAACATGTTAAATCTGTTATTAGCAGACCTAGGATATGTCATATGTTCATAGGGTGAATGTTCCAGGGTAGCCCGCGAAGCCCGCGCTTTATGACGTATGTGGTTATAGAATTAAAATTTTAAGCCGCGAATAAAATTTTAATCAACATATAACCTAGCACTGATCTGCAAATTGCAAAAAACGTACGAAAATTTTAATTTCGCGGGCTACCCTGGAACATTCACCTTAAACAAAATACGGGTACGGGACTCTTCTCTCTGTGAGTGCGGGCTAGATGAGGGTACACTGGAGCATATATTCTTCAGTTGCCCCAACAATATCCCTTCTTTAGACCTGTATGGTCACTTGTCCAAATTGAAAGTCCCGCTCCCTATTACCATTCCTTCCCTTTTAACACATTCATCTCCAGAGCTCCAAAATGCGTTGATGACGTTTATTCGCTGCAATAATATTAAACTATGACCTCGTTCAACTATATGTATTTTTTTTGTTTTTGTTTTGTACTAACCAATATTTATAATGTCCTTCGATCTTAATGTATGTATCTCTATTTGTGTTTGTTTCAGTTATACTAACCCCGTCAACAAGTTCACATCAAGTTTACGGAATTACGTAGTGTTTTGCCATACCTAAAAATTGAATTGAATATATATTTATAATAGAAGTCACTATTGAGAGAAGTTTAGAGCTTGTATTACTAATCTGTGGTTTAGAGCTGATGGGCGATGGCACATTCTGAGAAAGACTCGTCCGATGTGTTTGTTTCGTTTTCAGAAACGATAAACGGCCTTGGTAATTGCTAGAAAAAGCAACACTAAAAGTGTGCAATTATCAGCCGTAGGCATTCAAAATATGTATCAACCACCCGCATGCGTAGGTAAAGTAGGCAGTGTAGGTAAAACTTCAAGTAAGTCTTGAGAGTTAAACTTTGATTTCACTCATTCATTTCACTTTATAGTACCTCTGTAAAGTTCCGATTATTTCAAGATTATACAAAAAATAATTTATTATTTTATTTCAATAAGTTAATATTAAAAATCTGTTGGTTGGGAACGTTGTCAAACATTAACAATTAAACACATAAGTTCTCGTCTCATATTGTTCACTGATAGAGCAATTAGAGCAAATAATATAAACGTAGCAATCGTTTTTCTCTTTGAGGCAGGCAGGACTACTCTAAAGTAAATAAATATTGAAAATTAATGAATTGATATCCAGTTATTCTAAAATACAATTTTCATAAAGATGTTTTTTTCATAATACTTATAATGAATTTTATTTATTCAGTTGCGGTATTCATGATATAATTTGCATAATATCATAATGTGAAAAGGAGCAACAAATACATTTCGTTAGTACTTAGTCGTCCGACTCTGTCTGACTGACTGATCTCATTTCTTGTGTTACGATTCGTAATTAACGAAAACTTATGAGAATAAGTGAATTAAAATACAGTCAATATTTGTTAGCAGTTTACGTGTGTGTAAAGTGAAAGAGGAGCGGCCTTGACACGGCCTTCAGGGCAATATGAATGTGAATGAGGAACCACATATGAAGAAAAAAGCAGACAAACCAGCTGACAACCTCACCGTGAGCCTAGATGCTAAGAAAACGGATAAAGGTGACGAAGAATCAAAGCCTCGAATAGTGTTGACCTTTCGGTCCGAGAAATCTAGTGCCAAATCTAATATGAAGATAGTTACCACAGACGATAAGCAAGAAGAGGCGCCTAGGCGCTCGAACCGCACCAGAGGTAAGTGGGAGTGGGTATGCGATAGTGATACATCACCAAAAAAAGACAAATCAGGTGGCCAAACTGCTTCAGAGAATGATGAATCTGATAGTTCTCATACTACACCAAAACGGTTGACACGGAGACGGAGTAAAGATACTGACAATGTCCTAGCTAATGCTATAGCTAGAAAAGAGAAATCATTTGAGAGTCAACCTGCTCCAACTAGGCTATCCCGTAGAATCAAGCCAACAGCTAAAATACTTGCTAATGAAGAATTACGTATGGGTTTAGAGTCTCAAAATATTGCTAGACTTGGGATACAGACTGATAAATCTCCTGAAGAAGGTGTGCGTACAAGGCGGTCTGCTCGGCCCCCTCAATCCACCAATGATAAGTTAAAACCAAATGATGAAGTGGTGGAATTGACTACAGATGATGACAGCCAAAGTCAGAACTCAGTGATGAAATTGAAACATCTATGTGAACTGGGATTGAAGGCTATCAATAATGAAGATGCAGAGAGTGTAAATGAAAATAGGTAAAAATACCACTTCATTTATCCATTTTACATTATAATTTATATGAAAAACAACCAGTAAATAAATAAATATCCTTGGCAATTTTCACACAATGCCATCTCATCCCAAGCTAAGCAACTTAATGCTTGCGTTATGGTAACGAGATGGATGATAAACTACTTATATAATGTTTTTTTTCTTGTAAATACAACATATTATAGATAGATAGAAAACATTATAATTATACTTGTGACTTGTGTCTCATCTGACCTAATCAATGACCTGCTGCAGAGTTGAGCCTCCCCAAGTTCATGGCAGGATTGAAGTAAAACTTGAGTACATATTTTTTATTTTATGACCAAACAGCACCATGATTTTATGTGTTCTTTTCCCAACAGAGAAGATGAAACTGCAGAAGATGCTGAAACTGAGGAATATGAAGCTGATGATGTTGAAGAAGAAGATGATGATGATGATGATGATGAAATTGAAGATGATGACCCTAAAGTTATCAGCAAACTGCTGGAGACAGATGAGGACTCTGAAGATGAAGATTTCCAATGCCTAGTTAACAAGTCCCGAAAGAAAAGGCCTCGGAGGTCCACAAGGTTGTGTTCCAGTTATGGTATGTTTGACAGTGAAATATCACAGTCTCCAACTCCACCAGAAGAAACCAAGTAAGTATCAATCCTATTCAAAATGTGTTTGTTAATATAGATGATAATTTTTTCAACTGTGTGTGATTTCAAAAAAGTTTCCAATTTGTAAAAAAATCCAATAATTCTATTTTAGTTTACACTAAATCAAGCTCAATACTTATCTAAGCATTTTTAGATATTTCTTAAAGTTTCGATTTTGGACATTAACACAGTTTAAAATTTCTAAAGGACCAATATTTTTTCAAAAATATTATCTGAATTATTTCTTATTTGCATTTCTTTTTCTGTGGTTAAAGCTTTTATCACATCTTCCGTCACAACATGAATTTATTTTAAAATACGTATTTTAGGACTTCAAGAAGATCATCCAAAAGATCAGCCAGGAACAGTTACTATGAAGAAAATGAAAAGTAAGTGTAATATTTTTTGAATATGTATAAAAAAAAATCATTTTGTTGATAATGACGTTTGCATTGTTAAAATATTTTTTAGACCATACAAACCCAAACGTCTCAAAAGGGCAAAATCAACTGAACCCGCAGAGGAAGCACCTTCTGAAGCGGAATTAGATGAAACAAGGTGGGTTGCTTAACATTATGAAATTAGATTTAGACATGTAAGATTACATTTCATTGTTTTACATTTTATTGGTCTAGTAATCCTGCTGGTGGAGATGAAGGCTCAGAAGCTGCCTGCCCAGCAGACGAATCTACCATAATAGCCACTTGCTTTTGTGAAGAACCTAGTGACTTGTATGCTGACCCTGCTGATCTTACTGGTAAAATTATACTTTAAAACAAATACAATAGCAACATTTTCAACCGACTTTAAACATTGATTTGTGATTTGTTAGAAAGCAAAATTTGTATTATTTTGCGCTGATTTGCACAAAAACTTCATACTTTTCAACAAATGAGGAAAATCGACTTAAAATTAAAAACTTAACAACATTAAATAATAAATAAATAAATATCCTTGGACATTTCACACAACGCCATCTCGTCCCAAGCTAAGCAACTTAATGCTTGTGTTATGGTAACGAGATGGATGATAAACTACTTATATATATATTTTTTTGTAAATACATACATATTATAGATAGAAATTTATTAACCATTTCAAATAAGTGCCAATTTAAATTGTGCAACCCGTAGTTTTTTTGGTTATTATTATTTGTATGAACTCTCCCTGGCTTCTTATATTCTACTGATACAAACAACAACATTATGAACAAATAATCCATTTTTCATTCAGAGCCTGTGTTCTGCCAAGCAATTGAGATGGTGGACGGAGTACGTGTTGGGTGTTCGCATAGCGCGCGAAAGGATCATGGCGAGTATGCGCCGCTGTTACGGGCCGGGCCTCGTGCGCCCTTCTTCCTAGCATGTACCTTACATGCTGCTCAGTTGGCGAAGCACATGTGTTGCTCTGCATGCGGGCTATTTTGTTCACAGGTAATAACAGGTTCTCCAATCTGCTTTTGATTACCTATAAATATTATTTACAAATACTCATAGATGTAAATCTAATAAAATAATTTAGAAATAATCTCACAGAGCATTATATACAGATTCTTATGGCTTGATAAAAATAAATCGCTGTAAAAATCCTTACTTTGACACGATTGCCTATGTGGGGTGCCCCTAGGGTCAGTCTTAGGTCCAGTTCCTTAATTAATTCATAAATCAGTTTTAGCAATACTAGAGTTTAGGTATTGCTTCGTATTTTCTAGCAGTAAGATTTTGTGTCCAGGGTATATTTTATCAATGCTCCTCCGACCATCTGTTCCATCTGGAATGTGGACTGCCAAATTATGAAAACAAGTTGCGCCCTGGCTGTCCACACTGCGGAGTGTATTCGTATCGCTGGCAACCCACCAATAGCGATTGTCACAAAGTCAATGTTGAAATGAAATGTAGCAATAAACGGATCTTCTTGCCGGAGCAGAGAGAGCAGAGGTACGTGCATTTGTTTCTCTTATAGAGGAAAGACGTCTTGGGGATTAACGCGGAGTGCAATTGATTTGTTGATTAAGCAATATCTGGTTTTACGCTGGTTGTGGTTGGATGGATTACGATAATATTATAATTAATCTTCTCCATCTTTCCTTTGGAGGGTATATAAAGCGAATAGACCTCGCTGTCATTCAATAATTCGTTCATTTTATTCATTTAGCGCACTTAGTCTCTATGTTTAGTGATTACCGATGGATATTGGAATCGTCTAATGGGCCTTCAGGCATTAATGGGACACGCAGTCTCGCAGGATAGACGACAAAGGCTCCTTGTATATTCACATTATTTATATAACAGTACTTTTGTTCTCTGTCTTGGATGAAATTGACATATGGCAACGTAAATATAACAAAAACTTCTAATGCAACATAATCATTTAAATTTGCCATTTTGATTTGTATAGTACACCAGCGTATCTCGGATTCTCCACACTGCCACCTAAATTGGATAACATGCCTGTAATCCCTGAAGATCTACTGCCTTCTTCGCCCGTGGATTTGAAGAGACTGTGCCAACGATTGGATGCCGAAGGGCGCAAATGTTCATCCGCCGCAGAGCTATGCAATGCGATTCTCCAAGGAGAGTCTGTGGATCAACTAATACCTAAGATTGGTGAGTCAAGTTTTATAACATGAAGTCTGATCGCCTCTGGCGGTAGTTGTATTGTGTACCGATAAGCGCGACTGTAATCGTGTGTGACGGATTTAGTACACATAGTGTCACTACCCCATTCGATCCTGAGGGTGTCGTAAGTAAGGAAATGACGCAAGAGAAGGAAAACTTGATGCGGAGTCCCGTGCCAATCCTTCTGGCCAGCCTGGCACAGCAGGCTTATTGCCTCTCTGGAGGGGCCCCACTCCACTCAGCAGTGGATCATGTATGGGCTGAGTAGTAGTAGATCATAAATCATGCAATTTTCCAGTGAGCAGCAAATACATAAACAAGGGCCTCCCCTCGCTGGAGGGAGGCACGTGCGCCCACGCAGCTGCCTCGACCGGCCACTTGGCGGCGCTGTATCTCCTGCACTATGCCGGTGCCAACCTCGACGCGGTGGACCATCAGTCGCGAACGCCACTCATGTTGGCTATACTGGGTGAGTTTGTCACTGCAATAGAATGCTACATTTCATTTCTTAAAGTCACCCAAAGGGCAATGGAGACGGCTATGCTCGGAGTTTCCTGCGAGGATACAAACTGACTTACGTGGCAGTGGGCAGGGCACATAGCTCGCAGGACGACACCCGATGGGGCAGAAAAGTCCTCGAGTGGCGACCGCGGTCCGGAAGCCGCAGTGCTGGTAAGCCTCCCACACGGAGGACCGACGATGGAAGTGGGCGGCTCAGGACTGGCCTTTGTGGAGATCCTTGGAGGTGCCCTATATCCAGCCTATTTCATTTCTGAATTCTTTCTACCTGATTTTTATCATTATTACAGCACTACTTGATAAAACCGAGAAAAAGGTGAAAGAATCCCCCTCCAATGAAGTCTCGGTTGAAGAAAATACAGACAAAGTTGAAGACAAAGATGAAGCTGAAGTTGTAGAAAAGAAAACTGAGACAATAGAGAGCAGTGCTGAGAGAGATGAGAATCTATTCAGGGTTATAAAATATCTTGTGGCAGCTGGTTGCAATGTTAACATACCAGTGAGTTCTTACTTAACATACCAATTTCTATCCATAGTATTTAACCGACTTCAAAGATTCGTCTGCATGTTTTGTTTTTTGTATGTGTGCTTACGGATACCTCGCGTCATTTATGAACATATTTCTAACAATATTTTTTGTTCGACTATTATTGCCTTCGAATTGATCTTAAAGCAATGTTATTAAAATTGGTAATGATCTTGAAATTAGTGAACAAAACTAATTGTCGAAAGGCAAATTTTGCTATTCTTAGACGACTTACCAGTCGTTGGTTGAGTGTTACGGAAATAAATATACCTTAAGAAAAAAAAAATGTCGATATCTTTCATTCTCGAAGATAGAGAAACATTTTAAACACAAAACTGCTTATTTTGATGGCTATAATGATGGCCGCCGTCTTCTATAAAAAAACAAGTGATAATCATTCCAGGGTCCTGATGGTCTGACTGCCCTCCACATGGGTGCCCAGCATGGAGGCGCGGAGGTGGTGTCCGCGATCCTGGCTGCGGGTGACGCGGAGGTGGACCCTCGAGACACGGGTGGATGGACGCCGCTGGTTTGGGCAGCCGAGAATTCGCATGAGCGCGTCCTCAAGTTAGTGTTACTCGTTTTTATCCGGATCCGACTGTATTTTTCTTAATTTTGAACTGGTTTTGACTTTCGGTATTTGCACGTAGCGGTTACCGTCTGTAATATACAAATAATTAATATTATTTTTAAGATTACAAGCTCCCTGCAGGTCAGGCTGAGTTTCGGTACTAAAATTAGTTTTATTCTTATTAGCGTTAATCCATACTTAATAGTTGAATTTGAAATCGTTTCAGTGAAATTGTTAATCTTTTCAGTTAATAAATTTATTTCTAATCTCAATAAACAATCGGAGCCCGACGTTGCTGAGGCTGTGACCCCCTAATCTATAGTTCGATTATTTGAGTTTTGTTTCAACTAATCTTGGCTGTGGTCCGCATTAGGGATTTTAAAATCATGGGCTAACGAAAGAACGTTTTTTTTTAAATTCAATTACGTAGATTTTGTTTACATTACAAGTATCGTGAATCCCGTGCCTCTTGATGTTTCTTTTAACACATTTAAACGATACCCCTGTACCGTAATGTAGCCTGATTCGCTGGGTTCGATTCCGGGGAGTAGTGGAGTGGAGTCCTAGACGGTGTTTGTCCGCGCAGGCTGCTGCTGGCGGCGGGCGCGGACCCGCTGTCGACGGACAACGAGGGCAACGGCGCGGTGCACTGGGGCGCGCTGGCCGGCGCCGCCGCGGCCCTGCGCGCCGTGCTGGCCTCGCAGCCCGCAGCCGCCGCCGCCGCCAACGCCCACGGGGACACGCCGCTGTCAGTATACACATCTTGCCGCTTCAGCCTTGCTCTTCCTCTAGGTCTTTACGATTGTCCTTAAAAAGGCGACGTTCTGAAAGACCTCTTGTGGACTTTGAGCTGGTTTAGTCAACTAAACAAAATTTTAATAATAAGATTCACGAGTATATAAAAAAAAAATATTTTTACTGTATATCGCTGTCATTTATTAACCAATGTGAATCGTTATATTCTATAGATTGGTACCGTAGAAATTTACGTACATTTACGTGTTATATGAAGATTTATTTGTAAAAATGTACTTATAAAAATCCTTTGGAGTCGGTGCCAACTTCAATTGACTTTAACGTTAATTAGGACAATGCATGCATTTCAATTGTTTTTTTAATGGTAATTTAGTATTTAGGATTATTATTGTTTGCGGAGCTTGTTTAAAAATTGTGTGTGCTTTTGCCTCCGCAGGCACGTGGCCGCTCGGCAGGGGCACTATGCATGTGTTGTCATTCTACTAGCGCACGGAGCTAGGGTAAGTGCGCATGAATCCCTTCATCTGTTCCTTTCCCTTTCGTGTGACGGGTGGCCCTTTACCCTCCAATACGGTCTAGGAAGGTGATGGCTCTCACATGTGTTAAGACTTACATTTAAGTACTGATAAAATACTCCTGATGTCTGGCCCTTGGTAACTATTACGCGAGCTGGTCCCCACAATTATCAGTCTTTAAAAAATACATCTGCAGAGTTTCTTGTCGGCTCTTCTCTGTAGAGCAGACTTCCGAACCAGTGTTAAATAGTAAATGTCAAAGTAGCCCAAATGAGCCAACTTGATTAAATATATCTGGGATTTTTAAATAAATATTGATTTTCTGGGTTAACAAGATACGATCATAAGATCATGCAGATCTTATGATCGTATCTTGTTAACCCCCAAGAAAAAGAGGGGTCATTAACTGGATGTTAAACTAAAAACTGTTTATACAGAAACGCAGAATCGAAATTAGTTACAAATTAAGTTATATTATAATATTGATTGATGTAACTCTGAACTAGGCCAGTTGTGAGTTTGAACGTCACTATCTTTTAATATTATAGACAGACGTGGAGAACTCTGAAGGAGAGCTGCCAGTGGAGGTTTGTTCCGGGCAATGCCAGAGTGCTATCTCACTCAATATGCAGATGAGCATAGCGGTGCAGGAGAACGCGCCGAAGTACAGACTGCTGTCTAGGTAAGATATACTATAACCACTCTTTATGCCCACCACTACTTTGCATTTTCTGATAACATTTACCATAGTAATGTTTATTATTTTTTACATTATCAGAAAGAATAGAAAGATCAGAAAGAAAAAAGCCCAACCACTTTTTTAAAAAGCTGATATTTTGAGAGCGAGAATTTTCGATTGAATATTAGGCTGCTTTTTCGATATTAATTATCTTACATTTTGTATTAATAAAGTTATATTTTTTTATTTGCATATGATATAAATCCAAAAACTCGGTTATTTGAATTTTTCACATAAATGTTGAGGTTATTGTGAAATACGTGCAAATACAAAAGTCGTAGATAAAAGATCTATCGCCTACAACTGTCATCACCTACAACTGTATAATTTTTGTTTTCCAAAGGACTGGTAGATTTGTCCTCGCACCGTATAGCCAACACTTAAAGCCAGTAATCTAAACCCACTGTTCCGAAGAATTAAAACCTATCTGCAAAACTGCTTTGAAACCATTTTGAATTCTATTCTTCATAAATATTATTTATTATGAAATTCAAAATGGTTTCAAAGCAGTATTGCAGATAGGCCTTTTTGTCTTCGGAACAGATGAAACAGTTCGATTTCAATGAACGATTCATGTTCCAAATTCAAATCTCATTATTGCCCGCTAAAAAGTCTAGAACCGAAAAGTGCTACTTTAGTCCTACTCGAAGAGGAGCAAAACGACTTTTTTTAATAGAAGGGACGAAAACGACTTTTTTCGAATAGATGGGATGAAAAGCTAATTGCGGTGTACTTATAAAGGGGATTAAAAACTCATTACTGGCTGCTAAAAGTCCCATATAGAAAACACCACCTCTTACTCTCTTCCACTCGCCCTTTTCGAATAGATGGAATCAAAATAAAGTTGTTTGAGTTTGATTTGACTATTGATGTGTTCCGTTCTTCCAGTGATATCTCAAGGGGCAGAGAACGGTTCCCGGTGCCGTGCATCAACGAGGTGGACGACACGCCCCTGCCCGAAGACTTCACCTACGTCACGGCGCACGTGATGCCTCATCAGCTGCAAATCGAAAACACCATAGCCTCTATGCAGGTACAACTTTATTATACTACAAAAGGGTCGAAGAGTCGTCGTCAGTAATACCACGTTATATATTTCAGTGATGTTATGGATATACGGGGTTACTGGTAATTCGACCTATATCCGTCAGGGGCTGACAGGGGGAGCAAAATGCAACAAATTGAACCCCCCACATTTATGGCCGAAAGTTAATAGGTTTTCGATATTTACCCAAAATATGAAATTTAATTCCAAATAAAAAAAAACAACTACCTATTTTAATAGGTACCATTAGAAAAGCTGGCATTTCAATTAAGCTATGAACATAATTAAAACTACTTAATTCAACAAAAGAATGTTTTTGTTAAGAATAATTTCTTACCAAATTTTCTTTTTACGCTTCGAAAATTTGGTCTTGGTCCAAAAATTACATGAACATTAATCGTACAAATAACTAAACCTAACCTAAGTACTGAATATATTGTATAGCTATATATATTTGTGCCGCAGGGCTGCTCTTGCTTGGGCGCATGCGTGTCGGGGCAGGGGCAGGGGCACGGGCACGGGCCGTGCGCGTGCGTGGCGCTGGGCGTGCGCGCGTGGGCGCTGCGCGGGCGCCTGCTGCCCTCGTTCCCCTTCCACGACCCGCCCATGCTGTTCGAGTGCAACCAGACGTGCCGCTGCGACCTGGTCGGTCCATTCCGTCCTCTTTCTACTCTATGTGTAGTCCGTGCGCCTTAAGCTATGTATACATTCCGTTCTCAAAATGCAGCGGCAGTGCGGCAACAACGTGGTGTCGGCGGCCCTGGGGGGCGGGTCCCTCTGCAGCCGCGCGGCGGTGTTCCGCAGGGGAGGGGGCGCGGGGTGGGGGCTGCAGGCGGCGGCCAGGGTGCCCAGGGGGGCTCCCGTGGCGGCTTACTGCGGGGAGCTGCTGCCTCTGGCGGTGGCCGATGCTCGTCCCACGGACCATTACATGTTCGCCCTCGACGTGAAGCCCGATCTGCTTGAGGTAGAAAGCTGATACAATCATTTCTTAGAATCCAATCTATTGTTACAATAATTAAAGATATTTTCATTCTTGTTCACCTATTAGAACGGTGAAGAAAGACTTTTTTTACGAAAATTCTGCCCTACATATAACCTGTACCGCGCGGGCACTTAGACACTTAAATGACACCTAGACTCAGAGCAAGTGCCTCTGGTTAACACAGACAGGATCCAAAGCGGCACATGTAACTCCTAGACATTGAAATCAACTCGGCCGTTCTTGTGTTACAAATAGTGTAGCTAACTAACATTGGTTTTATGTGATATAGATCCATAATGTATTATCATGTTAACGGAACATGCAAATTAAATAAATCACATTTTGGTGACTAACAAGTTAATAGTAAATTTGTCTACAAGACCGCAAGATACTGTGAGCGACTTCTGTATCAACCGAGCACGTTATACATAGCTATGTTCAGCGTTACGTACCCCGCCACGTCACCGCGCCTACGTGACAAACAACATGACTCACGGGCATAATAGCGCGTCACCACCAATATAATGAGAGCTCATTAGTTTCTCGCCAGTATATAAAAGCCCGCAGCGACAACTGCCATCCAGTCGTCCCGCGACCACGGACACTGCAAAGTGTCTGAAACGTTGGGAATAAAATAAAATAAAACGATCATAACCATGAAGACATCATTTCCTTCAACGCCAATTTGTTATACTTCATATTTTTGATGTGTTTTTTTTTCAGCAATGTGCAGGTAAGTCGCAGTTGTGCGTGGACGCGGCGCAGTACGGCAGCGCGGCGCGGTTCATCAACCACAGCTGTCGACCCAACTTGGCCCCAGTTCGGGTGTTCACTCACACCAGAGACTTGCGGCTCCCCACCATCGCTCTGTTCGCCACCAAGGACATCTTGCCCGGGGAAGAGTTCACGTCAGTATTTTATTTTACAACTACCTGCTGCCCGCGGCTTCGCTCGCCTTGAATCTGCTCGGTCTGGATTTCTGAAGACGGAAAACAGTGGTGACATTAACAACCTGCGGCAAACAATATTATATCGCTGACACGAGTTTTTATGAAATTAAAACTATTTATCTATAATATGTATGTATTTACAAAAAGAAAATGTTTATATGTAGTTTATCATCCATCTCGTTACCATAACACAAGCATTAAGTTGCTTAGCTTGGGACGAGATGGCGTTGTGAGAAATGTCAAAAAAAAATCGCGATGTTAAAATTTACAATTGACTGCATAAAAAGGATTGGGTTTTTGTTTAGTTAATTTCTAAATTATTAATTAAACTCATATAAAGGGTCGTGGTAAAAAAATATTCTTAGGCAATATGTGTCCATGATTTTAGGTTGGGAGTTTTCACAACTTTCACTTAAAATAATAGGTGTATATAGCACTTGTCATTGTTGAGTTATAGATGTTTTGACCAAAACATCATCATCATTTCCGCCAAAAGATGTTCACCGCTGAACATAGACCAAAATAAAATATTAAATATTTTTAAAATTATTTTGACTACATATTTACCTATAACCTATATCGTATATCGCCCGTGTCTTTTCCGGTTGTTAAAAATAGTGGTGCTTAAAGTAATCGTGCAAAGGCGGGCCCAGAGACTCGAGCATGTTACTTGCGCAGGTTTCAGTGGTCTCACACCTACACGTTTTTCGACATGTTCTTCCGAAATGGATCAAGGTTTTTATATCCAGGAATTTCTCCCGATTTTTACAGTCTACGTTGGAATAGCTACTGCTGAAACGTGGATTGCCGTGTAAACGATAAACATTTCGGTGAAACGCCCAAGCTAATTTCTAGTTTAAATAAGTTACGATTCCGATTTCTTATTACCATGCCTTCGTCTTTACTTGCTCCCATTATTTACACCATGTAAAAATACAAGCAAGTAACTCGTATCGAGTATACTTTAAATCGTGTTTATGTTTGCCAATAAATGTCGCTGCTTCAATTTTTAACGCGGCATTTTACAAATTCTGCCAAAAAAGTAATGAATAATTGTTCAGGAATTTTTATAATTATAACATTCGTATATTAATATTTCGTTTGTTCTTACAGTTTTGATTATGGAGACAAATTCTGGTTGGTGAAGTCGAAATGGATGAAGTGTGAGTGTGGAAATGAAGATTGCAGATATCCCGTCAAAGCAGACGAAGCGGAATCATCATAATTATATTTGTAAATAAATATTTCATAGCGATTATTTATTACCATTATAAAAAGATTAAGAATAATTAATCAAGTTATTAATCACTGACTGAAATATTAAATATACAATGTAAATCAGAGTTGTTGTAAATTTTATCTACCCAACATGTACCCAACTAACAAATTAATAAACAGGGTGGGCCCAACATTTTAGGACTGAAACATGGATAGAAATAAATAAAACAACATTCATTATTTAAATTATTGGTCCTTAGGTGCGCTGTCCCGATTTTGGCACTCTTGCAACCGACTACGTACACTTTGGATAACTCGCGGACACATGCTGCGCGGGATCAGGGCTATCTCCTCGTGGATGTTTTGTTTTCATTGGGCTATTGTATTTAAGGTACACTACACTCGACTTTTCAAGTATGCCCACAAGAAAAATCGCATGGTGTAAAGTCCGGGCTTCTCGGAGTCCATGGGATATCACCTCTGCGAGAAATCAATTTGTTCGGAAAAATTTATTTGCCTACCTACCGGTAAACTCACTTAGTTTGACGTATGGCATGTTGCATCCAGATCCAGCTGTTGTATTGTACCCTTGATATTCATTCATCTGCGGCGTCAAAAATCTTGCGACGGGTTGACGTATTCAGCTGAATTCACAGTTACAGGAAGAAAGACGTCCACTGCTGAACATAGACCTCCCCCAAGGATTTCCACAAAGGCCGGTCCTTGGCCACCCGCAGGACCGGGATTAATTATATAAATATTGATTAAATAAAAAAAATAAAGAACCGTATTGTGCCCTTTGCTGATAAGCTATGGAGTAGCCTGGGTATGTGGGACATCGGGGCGCAGAAAGACTACTCATTAAAATCAATGTCATTCCACATTGCCCGCTTCAGGGCCTTGAATTTAACATAATTAGCGTTAAACTTATAAGAAGTATCGCGGTTATTTTCCTTCGCCAGACCCCAAGATTATTATGGGTTGATTGGAAATTTACGATGTATAATTATAATTACTAATAAAATTCGATAAAGTATAATAGGTATATTATCGACTAACAATATTATGTGAAGCAAAAATAATTAGGGAATAATAATATATCGATGTGCAGAATAATATAATATTAGAACTTTCATAATGTACCCAAGAATTCAAAATATTGTATATAAAACATTAATATAGTTTTATTATGTGATCGAAATATTAAATAGATCTGCAAAATATTTGTCTGTAAAAAGACAGTTTAGCTAACCGAACACTCTGCCGCCCATCATGTCAATAAACAACTGTCAAATTTTTAAAAGTTTCTCCAACGGCGTCTTAGTTTTAAACTGCGGAAATAATACTTTCTGATTATTACTTAACTGAAAATAAGTTTAGAATTATAGGAGTTATACTAATAGTTTATTCCAATGCATTTGTGATTAATAAATATGAGTAACAACACGGAATCCACGTCTAACAGCATCAAATTTGCACCCATGCCTATGTCGGCATTGCTAGCGAATTTGATGCCTTTACAGAACACCACGACGAGTCAAGACGATAGTTTCTCATCAGCTGACGAAAGCGACAACTCCTTCGCCGAGACAGTTGCGCAGAAACCACCTCCCGTGACCAAAATAAACAAAGACTTTTACACGCCTAATGTGAAAACAAAACCGCAAGAAATAAAAGCATTTGCTTCTGAAAAAAAATTGCATAGTGATAATGATAAAGAAAATGATAACTTTAGTTCAAATCAGACGTATCCTGCCAAAGATCCTAATATTCAGAGTGCACAGAAAAGTATTTTCAACTCAAACATATTTTCACATTGTGACGTGAAATCTCGCAATACGCTTATGCCACAAAACAACAACAAAACACAAGGTTCCACTATCAAGAAGACACCCGAAATTCCAAGAATACTCAAACCAGCTAGTGGTCAGAAGTTAAAAACTGGCACACCTAAAATCAAGTCTGGAATCCGAAGGTTTACGCCAGGTTCTAAGCAGAGTCAAAAGAAGACACCTCAGAAGGTTGTAATACAGAACAGAGATAAAGTTAGATGTGAATTATTTTCTCAGAAACCGGAGAGTGAAGTTGTGTGTCCTCCACCACAACCAGACCCCATACTAGTTGCACCAGTTCCAGAAACTCCAATGAGCAGGAAACCCATGCCAGCATCATATGTGGCCACTCCATCTTATCCACAGGGTGCTATGAACAGCAATGCCAACAAAATACTGTTTAAAACGACTAAAATTAAAGATAAAAAGTATATGTTCATCAAGAAATTAGGTACTGGAGGATCCAGTGAAGTGTATAAAGTGAGTGTTGGATTCATTTAAATTAATTAATATTTGTCTTGTTTTGTGAAGTAATTTACATTGTATGGCATGGTGGACTGAATTTCTACTATGGATGTGGAGTCCTGATACAGCAGAGGCTCTAATGAGCTGCTTGAGAGCCAATTCTTGCCTAACAGTGGCTTATATTTACATTATAGCTATTTTTTTAATGAAATAGGACTATAATTCAAGTGTTTTAGTTGCTCCTGTTTGAAATGTCCTTTTACTACTGACCATATTACTACACTTATTTAAAACATTTATATTTAAAATGTATTTTAAAGTCTTCAAGCAGAAGACAGGGCTCTATGGCACTCTTTAGGGGAGGCCTATGTCCAGCAGTGCACTGATGTGGGCTGATGATGATGTATTTTAAATTATATTTTTACCCTGAATATATCCTTTGACTGTGATAAAATGAATTCAATGGTATTAAGTAATTTACAAAGCCACACCATCATGAGGTTGTCATAAGAGGTAACTAAACCCTGTGCCAACCCGTCCTGCCAGTGTTACCAAAGTCACCCAACACATCATCATCATTTCAACCAAAAGACGTCCACGGTTGGACACATGCCTCCCAAGGATCTCCACAAATGCCGGTCCTGGGCCACCCACATCCATTGTTTTGCAGTGACCTTAACCTTGTTATTGGTCCACCATGTGGGAGGCCTACCAGCAGACTTAATAGTGACTGAAATGGTGATGATAAAACTTTATCATAATTCATATTTGTAGGTTTTGGAAGTAGGCACATCATGTGAATATGCTGTGAAGTGTGTGTACTTAGCCACAGATCAGGATCTGGCTCAGGGGTACATCAATGAAGTGAGGCTATTACGAGAACTGCAGAACTCTGATAGAGTCATAAGGCTATATGATTAGTGAGTATTAACAATTGTATAATTTAGGTATAGTGTCCATTTACTACTTACCATGTGGTAATGGATTTACCATACACAGTGTAACCATCCTATTTCATCCTGAGGTTGCTGTAAGGGCCAAAAAAGGATATGGAATGGCGAAAAACCAAAAGAAGGACATCTTGAAACAGAACCCTGTATTAACCCCTCTGGCCAGCGTGGCACACTAGGCTAACTAAGCTGTGCAAATAAACACTGACTCGAAAATTGTTAGAGGCTTTTGTGATTGCCATCTATACATATAGGTCCACTACTCAGTTGGGCCTCCTCCTAATTCACAGAGGGAAATTAGCTTACTGTTCCATGCTGGCAAGATGGGTTGGCACAAGGTTTGTATCAAGTTATCCTTCTCTGCTAGCTAATCTGCCTCTTGCATTCCTTTAGTCTTCTCTACAAAACTCAGTAAAGTGTGGGTTGGTGACATTATGTATTCTAATTCGGTCACCACTTAGATAACTGTTTATGTATATTTCATTTAAAAAAAATATGAAATTATTTCATCATCATTCATCATCATCATTTCAGCCAAAAGACGTCCACTGCTGGACATAGGCCTCCCCCAAGGATTTCCACAAAGGCCGGTCCTGGGCCGCCCGCATCCACTGCTTTCCGGCGATCTTAACCAGGTCGTCGGTCCACCGTGTGGGAGGCCTACCAGCACTGCGCCTTCCGAAATTATTTATTTTAAATGAAATATACATAAACAGTTGATTAATTATTTGATTAAAAAAAATTGGTGCCCCTGCACTAGCTAACCTGCATCGTGGAGTCAATTTACAAACAGGAAATTCACAGACTCAAATGACATCCAGACTCAGAGCAAGAGTCCCTGCCTTACACAAAGATACTTCCCTGATTAAAATAAAAAAACACTTAGAACCGTCAAAATTGTTCACTACAGTATAAATAATGTTTTGTTTGTTTTGTTGATGTCAGTGAGTATGACCGAGGCAATCAGTTCCTGCGCATGGTGTTGGAGGTGGGCGAGACGGACCTGTCCTCGTTCCTGAAGGCGCGTGGCGCGGGGTTGCCGCCGGCGCTGGTGCTGCACTACTGGGAGGAGATGCTTCATGCCGTGCACTACATACATGAGCATGGTACTTACTTTGGTCGCTGTTTTTGCTTGAAGGTGTACTAAAATTCACAAGTACTGGAACTCTTCTTACTTCTCAGCCCCTGAATGACTCACTGTTGAGTCGGGTTGAGTAATTAGCCTACTGTGGTCAGCCTGGGCTGCCTTATCATTTCCTTTTGTTAGCTCTTACCACACCCTCAGGATGAAATTTGATGACGACATTGTATTCTAAATCTGTCACCACACAAATACTTTTAAACATTACCCATGGAACATGGACATTTAAAAAAAAAATTTTATATGTCCATGACTTTGACTTAAACTTTTTTTTCGTGTGAAGTGAGTTTTTCGGATCTCTTTTGTGTAGCAATACGTTAATTGTAGCAAGCAGCCTTCTGAAATACTGGTGAAAAAGAAAGAGATTGACTTTTTGAAAATGAACTTTTGCATTTTTCGGCAATGTATATAACTGTTTTGATCAAACATAACGTAACATAGAAATTGATATTCTTATGATATAAACTAAGTAACATATTGATTAATATTTTAGGGGTAATCCACGCCGACTTGAAGCCCGCGAACTTCCTCCTGGTGTGCGGGCGACTGAAGCTGATCGACTTCGGCATCGCGTCGGCCATCGCGGGGGACGCGACCAGCGTGGTGCGGGCGCAGGCCACGGGCACGTACTCCTACATCAGCCCCGAGGCGCTCATGGGCGGCGCCGGCGGCTATGGCGTCGCGAACGGCGACGGAAGCGCTCCCATTAAGGTCGGCCTCTTCTAAGTCTTTTGGCACCAGCATAAGATTCCATGGACTGAATGATTCTACTGCGATTCTCAAACTCACAAGGAATTTTATTTATGTAGGTTTTATCACAAAATTCTTGTAAATCGGCACATTTAAAATTACCAATATCACCTTACGGCCCTTGTGCTACGCTAGATGGTAGTCCCCATACACACATGTCTACTACTACTCAGCCGATCGATGACCCACTGCTGAGTCGGCCTCCTCCAGTTACATGAAGGGTAATTAGCCTACTGTGCCACGCTAGCTAGACATTCACACCTTTCATACACTCACAATAATTCAATTCACTCTCACAATAATTCATCCATCTCTTTTGATCTCCCACAACCCCTACGTCCACCCACATTCATACTGAAACTACCGGTTTGAACTGCTTTCAACTGCAACAAATTCGGTAGATGCTTTTTCAAATTATCGATCTTGTGAGAAAGCACTAAACAGCATAGTAAAAGCAAGTTCGCCAGAGAAACACGCGTTTACGCAATAGACTAGACTAGATTCAGACTTATACTGTTAGTTTTAAAAGAGTCAAAGTTTTAAATCTTATTGTGAACTGAATTCACCATGATTCATTGAAGACAATTATTACAAAAAATCTTAAATGTTTAATAGGGCTTTGCTCTGTCCTACTACTTCTTTTTTTATTTTATTATTCTTGAAAAACGTAAACCCTGCGCTAACCTGTGTCTTGGGGGCAGTTTACAAATATGTAATTCACGAACACAAATGACACCCAGACTCGGAGCAAGTGCCTCTGGTTTACACAAAGACACTTTCCCAACCCCGGAATCGAACCCGGTACCCGTTGATCCAAAGGCGGCACATCCAACCTCTAGACCAACGAGACATTCTGATTCTGGCTTCTGATTGGCGAATATAAATTATTCTTTAAGTTGTCATGTTTTAAATTAAATGTGTCAATTGTAATAATCCTATTTTTGCCAGTGCAGTATTCTCTGAACTAATATTACCCGTGCAGCCATAATATTACCCATAATATCAATTTATTATACATATTAATATGTTCGACGAATTACATGAATATGTAAACAAAAACTGAAGAACTTTTGCATTTTCCAGATCTCGTTCCGGTCGGACGTGTGGTCCTTGGGCTGCATCCTGTACAGCATGGTGTACGGCCGCACGCCCTTCGGCCACATCCCCAACCTGGCCAAGCTGGCTGCCATCCTCGACCCCAACCACCGCATTCACTATCCGCCCGTTGAGCGTGAGTATTATCTATACTGATAATATTATAAAGTCGAAAGGTTTGTATGTTTGTTACCAATTGGCTCAAAAAGTACTGACCCGATTTAAAAAATTCTTTCAACATTTGAATGCTACATTATCACTCATTAATAAAAGCTATTTTAATTGCACGTAAAAAATAAATGTCCACTCATGCGAAGCCGTGACGGGCCGCTAGTATAGTATATAGGTATAGCCACAGATTTTGAAGCTTGTGTACGTATGAACAAAAATGAATGAGACTAAATGACAGATGGAGACAGTAGGTTTTTAGAAGTTACTGTACTTATTTGTATTAAAAATACTCACATATTTTTGTTAATATTATTTGGATGCTTACCCAAATTTTTTCACATCTTTCAGGTACTTGTATACTGTGTTTTTAAATAATGTATTAATATAATTATCACTACATAGTATAAAACAAAGTCGCTGTCGTCTGTCCGTCCCTATGTATGCTTAAATCTTCAAAATTACGCAACGGATTTTGAAGCGTTTTTTTTTTTATAGAAAGTGATTCAAGAGGAAGGTTTATACATATGTACTGCACCCGTGCGAAGCCGGGGCGGGTCGCTAGTATATAATATCTCCGCTGGCATTGCACTTAATCTATTTACTTGATTTCCCACCTTATCCAATTAACCCAGCAATGACTGATATGTTTGCTTTCAGACCTCCCCCCATCACTCATCGCAGCACTGAAGTGGTGCCTAACATACGTGGCGCGGTCGCGGCCTTCAGTCCGAGAGCTCCTGGCCATCTCATACCTCTCGCCAGCTCGGTCCTCGTTGCCGCCTGCGCTTCTAGAAAAACTGCAGCCCCTAGTCACACCCCAGGAATATAGACTACTGCAGAGGGCGCAAGTTTAGTAAGCTTTTGACCCCATGTTGTGGTGAAAATATAGACAATATTTTAAATAAGGGATGCCCAAAGCACGGCCATTATTGATAATATGTAACTCGCAAAATAAATTGTGAAGGATATGAGACCACTTTCATAATTTACTCATTGTATTTGTAAATACATGTACATAAACAATTAGACCTAGTTATCCGCCTTGATGGTGAGTCTTGTTACTGTAACACTATTTTAATGTTAGAAAATTAAGAGTTTCAACCAGTGTTATAAAAATGTAAATAGTATATAGCTAACACTTCTTCTAGTAATTCATATGTATCATGTGTTATGAAATTTCTTTCAATGTTTAAGATAAAAGTTAAGACCACATGTTTATAAATTATGATGCAAGGTCACAGGTAATTTATTGTATATGCTGATTATATGAATGAATTATTATTACAAATAAATACACAAATTAATTTGGAATTAAAATATTTATTAAATGGATAATTTAGGATTACAAAAAATAAATAGAATCTTAGCGCAATGAGTAACTGAATAAATGTTTCATTATTCTTAGAATATAACACGCAATGTAACTAGCAAGATAATAAACTGGACGATATGCTAACATGTAGTTTGAAATATTCTAGAAGCCAGCTGACATCGAAGTCGTAGGCAGCTTCGTATTTCTCTGCTCGCATCAGAGAAAAGGAATCCAAGCCCTCAAATGTACCACCGGGTACGGCTACGCAAGTAGCAGGACGACGCGTCCGAATCCGGGATCCTAGCGCTTGTACACTCGAGTCACAAGCACGTCTCTCCGAACTAACGCAACGACACCAGCTGCTAGATCTAAGTCATAATTTCGAAAATGCTGTTTCAGTCTAACTTTTGGAATTAACGGTTACACTGCTAGGCATTAAAAGTAGGTTACGCACAAGGTAGTACAGGTGTGCGAATGAAAAACGTATGTTTTGTTTTTGATTTTAATGGGAATAAGCTAGGCAGTACTGCGTCGTGCGTTTAGTTCTGGAAAAGCGTGCGCGTGAAGTCGATGTAGTCGAGGGCGTTGGGTATGGGTCGCTCCGACTTCGGATCGGCGAAAGGTTTCATGCGAGCCACGCAGTAATCTGCCATCTCCTTGGTGAGGTTCTGTGAAAGGAATAAAATGTACATTCGATTTAGTTTTGTGTAGATTAAATTTTTGTAGGTATTTTTGAGCAGTATTGGGTCTATCCTAAACAAATCCAAAGATTAAAATATTACGAGACGATTCGACGAACTTCGTTCCTCATACTGTGAAATTTTAGTATAGTATTCGTTTTTTATGAATACAACAAAAAAGATTTATCCAATTTGGTGCAGTCGTTCGGAAGTTCTGCGTGTACAGGCACGAGTACAACCATCCTATATATCAGCCATTTCTTGCAAATAAGAAATTGTATATGAATAATCCTGTAAAGTTCGAAATGGCTGCTGCAGAGAGACGAATAAATGAAACTAACCGCATAGAGCTCGTCCTTGGTGACGTAGGCGCGGTCCTGATGCGCCGTGATGGCGCGGAAGGCGTTCTCGATCTCCTCGGAGGAGTGCACGTTCTCCGTCTCCTTGCTGATCATGAAGGCCATGTACTCCTGCAGCGACACCTGCCCGTCGCGGTTCGGGTCCACCACGTCTGCAATTCCAAGCACGGGTGTGAGTAGGGGCTGATAGCGAAAGGCTACTACCGCCAGGGCAGTAAAGTAACTGACGATGATACTTTTTATGAATGCAACTAAATAAAATCATTGATATCATAGAGTCATAACTTATCATAGACAACAAATAAAAAAATGCTTCAATGTTGAGGCCAATTAAAGTTAAGGTGTTACTTGTGTGTCCTAATTGAAAAACAGATATCGAATATTCGTATATGATGGGGCCAACCTCCAACTCGAGACAATTTGACAGAGGATAATTTCCCTTCATGTAATTGAAGGAAGCTTCATCTTTACATTTCACAATCATGTATTCGCCTATTATACAATATTTATATTGTTTCCTGCAATAGTAACACTCACTGAGAATGGCCTCAAACTCTGGGTCCGGCTGTCCCTCCTCCACCATGGGCAGGTCGTAGCCCAGCGCACGCAGGCAGGATTTGAACTCGTGGTGGTTGAGGCGACCCGAGCGGTCTTTGTCGAAGTGCTTGAACATCATCGAGAACTCCTTCAGAGCGTCCTCACTCACACCTGTGACATTACATTTGTTGCTTAGAAACAGCAAGTTATTTCACCTATGTTTTTGAAAACTTTTTATGATTGCAGCTTTGCAGCAGTCATTGCAAAGTGTGTTTACACTTATGAGTAAAAATCTCTCATAATGCCACAAAATCTTTAATACTTAAAAAATGTTTTGTAAAACACACAACATCAAGCACACCATGATTTTTTTGATCTCCAGTTAAAACCGAAAATTATAATTAAAATAACGACCTTGACTAATGACAATCAGATATGCTCGTAAAGTTGCAAACAATGTGATCTATGTACAAATATAGCATTCATACCAGAGTGATTCCTGGCCTGGATCTGCTGTTCCAGGTTATGCTGCATGCGCATGGACAGCTGGTCCAGTTGGTCCCATTGCTGGGCCAGACCCACGGTGCTGTGTTCCGTGTAGCGGTTGTCCAAGATCAGGTGCTCCTCCAGTGCGGCACCTGACAAAAAGGAATTAGTTATGGATTCTAATCTCTTTCGGACTACCCACATTAGGTATCTCTGTATCACGAAGGTATATTAGGAATGTGAGAAATAGGTGACGAATAAATAGAGTAGGTGAGAGTGGTTTAAATGGTGTAAATTTACGAGCTTAGGTTAGAAATATCATAAGACTGCACAACGAAGTGAACAGTCTATAAACGTATTGACACGTCAGTGAGTTTCTATTGAACGAATAAGTGAATCAATAGAAACACTCACCCAATTCTTCAAGGCGTCGCAGGTCGGCGCGACGCGCCCGCACTTCGCCGGCGCGTGTACGCAGTGTAGCCAACTGTTGCTCCAACGAACCGGTTCCCTCCATCATGGATGTGCTAGATATGACAATTATTTCATTTAGTTTATCAAAAATATTACATTTGAAATTTTACACTTTTTAACGGATTTATCGCGTGTATATTACATTATTTATTTCCCGACGTTTCGAATGATTTTCAGCAGTCATGGTCGCGGGAGAGACTAGTTGACAGTTGTCTTCCAAAGCAAAAAGAAACAGTTAAAATCTACCGCCTTTAATTAATTAAATTTCAATGTGTAATAACCGCGAAAACCTAAGAAATCATTAACATTACATTTCCATATCTGATTTTGCCTATACAGGCGATTCAATGTTTGTTTTGCTGAGCATAATTAAACTAAGCAGCTTTAATTTCTACATCTAAAGAGGAAATTAGTGTGTAAATTTACGAATACACTCAACAGTTAGATATGCAGTAAATTAAAACTATTTACATTGAATTCTTATGTATACTGTTCCACAGATAAGAAACATAATAAACGGAAGCCAGTCAATGTTACGCTGCATTTAGAAAAGGATAGAATAGACGACTGATATGCATGTGTTTACACCGACTTAGCAAGTTTGGCAAAATTATCGCAACCAAACTTAACAAGAAGTTCTTTTGTCAACCTTAACATCAATATTCAAGAGTTAATCTTCAAAGGTGCTGAACGAATACTATTACATTAAATAAGTAGGCCTCTATAAAAGATTCATGTTATAATTTTTTTTTGTGAAGTTTTTGAGAGATGTGTATTTGAAAGTTATACATGGTTTTGAACCTTAATAAGTAAAGTTATGCAATAATCATCTGGAATCAAGAATCAGCTGAAAATTTATCAGCTCAAATATAACAGTAATTTTACCAAGTCGCAAGGTGGTGTACTGTATTCTAATGTTATTGGAACACGCGACATTCTAATACTTTACCCGTCCCAGCCTAGCAGCCGGTACCTGTACATTAAACCTTAGGTCAAGAACAAACACCAGCATTTGTCGAGACAACCTGCCATTTGTGAGATGCCTTTAAAACAGTGAATACTTTTCCTAGGATTAATCTGTTTTATGCCTCACCATTGTCATAACATTTGAGAACTATAAAATAATCTTAAGACTCATTTTTATTATGTATGCTTACCGTGTCTCAGTGAGCCATTGGTGGAATGCGTTAGCGTGCTTAGCAAACTCCTTACGCAACTTGTCGTTCTCCTCTTGCCTGTGTGCTTCTTTCGTCAGTTCTACATCGCGCTCCGCTGTACAAAATAGTAAATCATAGTAAATTCCTAGATCATAAGAACTAAAACTATGGGCCTAGAGCAGACCCCTGTAGAATACCGAGGATAAAGATAAGTAAACATGTTTCATCTTACTAAAGTATTGTTTGGATATTAAAATCACACTAGTGATTGTCAATAGAAATAATTCAGTTTTATAATACACAACTGTTTAACAGATGTGTAACGACGAAATTATTCGACAATTTGAGCTGGATGCTATCAAAAGCACAAGGCAAATCAGATTAATCATTCATCGGAGATTTAATAGCAAATATTTAAACATTGTTTGACCACTCTCCAAATTAAGGAAGAAGTATTCTTAAATCAATTTATTATATACTGACCAATAATTTTACGCAGATTGCGCCAGGTCTCTTCAAGCGCCTCCATAGTGAACCAAGTGTAAGGGTTTGCTCCCACGTTGAACGACTTGATTTGCTCATCTAGGGCCGCCAGGGCTTCGAAGTCGCTTTGCGCTGATGACAGCGAAGCCTGCGAAAAGTTGATATTTAAAAATACTTTTTTAATCGACTTGTAGTTATAGTTATTTTTGGGTTATCGAGAGGGAATTTAATATTGTAGATTTTCGGGTGCCATATGACGTCTGTAAAGAAAGACTCCGTGCGTCTAAATTGGTAAACTGATAATGGGATGAAACAATCATAAACATTGTTACTCACAGTCAAGACATCTTGGAAAATGAAATTAAGACTTGCTTTGAAATTTGACGGCGAGTACTGACCTGGAATTGCGCGTGGGCATCCCTGAGCGCGCGTATCTCCTCGATGGAGTTGCAGCGCACGGGGTCGGTGAGGTCCTCTTCGGCGTTCTCGAACCACGAGTTGAATGCTGAAGCCTGTTTCACACATTATACACTTCTCAATCTATCATCTGCGATTCCTTGTATCTCAAGAGGGTTTACATTTATGAAGATTATCGTGAAATATTATCTTAATTAACCCATCAAAATTATTTGTTACGTCCACACAGTATTGCGTTTATATGCTCGTAATTATCAGAATTTATGCAACATTAAAAATCCAGTTGCAGCCCGCGGCATCGCTCGCGTGGCTCTGGATCGCCAAAGAGACAAAAGATCACCTTCAAATGGTCAGAAAATAATGGAAACTACCCTCTTTTAATATAGATGTACAAGTTTTCTAGTTAAAAGGCGATAGTAAATAGGGTTGGATATATATGCCAGAATAGATATTGTTACTCGTAAATTTATTAATTTGTATAGATGGACAATCCACAAGAACGGTCACTGAATTCGACCATAATAGTGATAATTAAAATCAAAGTTAACTTTAAAGACAGTAAAGGAGACGTACCTTCTTGGCGAAAGTAAGGTAGAGCTCCTCGATCTGGCGGAACTGGTCCTGCAGCTGCAGAAGCCGCTGCTTGCGAGCCGCCGAGTCGCCCAGCAGCCGCTGCCAGCGAGCGATGACGTCTCCGTGGCGCTTCACGATGGCCGCCGTCTGCTCGTGGTTGGCGGCCACCAGCTGCTCCTTCAGGGACGTGATGTTCTGGATGCCCTCGTGCTCGAACGCCGCTAGACCTACGTACGAAATATGACAGGTGTTATGGTTGTCTGTATGCTCTCGGCCCCTTCTATCTGCACGTTTTGTAATTCTCTATAAACATATGAATACAAATACATCCATAAAAAGGGCACATCGACATGTGAGAAATCGTACCGGCGTCGAAGGTGTCCTGCTTGGTGAGCAGCGTCTGCACGGTGGAGAGGTCCCGGCCGAACTCGTCGGAGCGCACGTGCGTCTCCTTGTCGGCGATCCAGGACTCCACCACGTCGGCCTTCCACAGCAGCTGCAGGTACAGCGAGTTGTCCACCAGCGCCGCCTTGCGACGCGCGGCCAGGTCCGTCAGCTTCTCTAGCTTCGCCTGCAGCATTGCGTCACATTCCAGGTGAGATTGACACGTCATAAACGAAGGCAACACTAAATAAGCGTCTATTTAATAAGTTCAACTGATGGGTATGTTTATTATTAGCCAGAAGAGACAGAGCCAATTGAGAATATTTATAACAAATCTGTAGAGCAAAATAAAAATGGCGGCGTAAACTTCTGATAGATGTTTAACCCTAAAGGACGTTAATAAGTGGAGCAAATGTTTTCACCACTTTTTACGAAGGAGTATGAAATTTCCCACACTTATAATGGATACACATATAGAGAAGTAGTGCAGAATGTCATTTTTTTTAATTATGCTTAAATACACTAAAACAATAAACCATTAAACACTACCATGTATTTGACACACACAAGTATATATATACTATTCTGTTTATTTTTAAAGTCTGTGGTCATATTACGACGGTATCGGTTACATATACATATAACAATGATTATGTTACAAAGGATTCTGACAGATTGGTCTATCGTAGCGTACCTGCAAAGCGCGGATTCTATGCGAGAGCGCATCAGAGTGCAGATTGCCAGCAGCAAGCAGCCGTTCGCCATCTGCTGCCAGGTCTCGTACTCTTTCCCCGCGAGCTGCCAGCTCCGCCTCCAAAGCCTCGTGCTTCTTCAGCAGCCCTTGGACCGCCGCCATGCTGTCGCCGACCTCGCCCACTACCACTAGTTGCTGCTTCTCACTGGAAATAAATGACAATTAGGACGCTGGTAACAAAATTATCAGAATTATTCATTCCAAGAGGAAATTAGATTTAAGTTTCGAAATGAGCAACACTCAGAATGGTAACGTAACGCGACATTGTCAAAGATCCATTTTATAATATTTTCCTATTTATCAAGAGACGGTTGGTACTAAAACCCATAAGGCTCAATTAAGCCAATCGATATTCAAACTAAATATAAAGTTAGTTTGTCTGTTACGAGTTTATACCTAAACCACATGATCACTATCACTACATATTATAAAAGAAAGTCGCTGTCGTCTGTCCGTCCCTATGTATGTTTAAATCTTTAACACCACGCAACGGATTTGGAAGCACCACAATATTATACACCACACAATATATGTATAATACACCACAATATTGTAGAGAAACACTGATAAATTTGGAGGTTCATCATTGTATCCTTGCGAAGCTGGGGTGGGTCGCTTGTATATTATATATATATATATTGTTTAGATAAAACCCTGGAGTAGAACCAGGACGGTTCTATTTAGGACCTAAAACGCAATAACAGAGTCTTGCCAGCTCGGCTCTACAGCATTCAAAAGCGGTAGCAAATTTTAAAAATTAAAAATATTCAATAATATCAATTGCCTCAGACTAATCCATTACCTTATCCAGGCTTCCTCTTCGTCCACCTTGGCCAGGAACTGCTGGTAGGCCAGCGACTGCTGCAGCTTAGCGCCGCGCTCACCAGCCAGGGCTTGGAGCTCGTCCCAGGCCAGGGCCAGGGCTTTGAGCCGTTGTTCGATCTCAGGTACACCCAAGTTGGATACATCCATGAGTTTCTCTCCAGCCTCTTGCACAGCCTAGGGTTATCCGTTCATTTAAGTATTTGACATAATAGACAAAGACATAATATTTATTGTGGCAAGAATATACAAAAAAAAAAAAAAAAACTACACACTAAATGCAATGTAAACCCTTGATAAAACTGTGGTCAAAACGAAGGTTTATATTGTTATTAACAGGGTTCAGAAATTGCAGAAGATTCGAGAAAACCGATAACGTCCTAAATTAATTTACTACTATACTAAATTCATCATCATCATCATCATCATCAGCCCACATTAGTCCACTGCTGGACATAGGCCTCCCCTAAAGAGCGCCATAGCGCCCTGTCTTCAACTATACTAAATTAATTACATAATATTACTTCGTTAAAATGGTAATAGTATTCTGATTCCATGTGGTGACGCATTTAGAATATATATTGTCGCCACTTCATTTCAAACAGTGGGAGTCGTAAGAGGCGACAATAAGAAATAACAAGGCCGAAAACGTAGTCGCAAAATAAGGAAAAGGATTCATATCAATCCTTGAAAAACTTGATTCCCCCTCCATGTAGAGGAAGCCCCAGCAGTGGGACATTTTAGGGCTGAGAAGTAAGTATTAGCAGTATTCTAAACTAAATAATGGACTTTGTAAATAACATACAGAAACTAAAATCAAACAACTTCAGACCAACATGTGGATGAATGGTTGCATCAGTACCTGGATGGCGGGCTCGTGGCTGGCCAGCTCGGCTTCAAGTCGTTTGTGCTTCTTGAGAAGGTTCTGGACGCCGGTGAGATCGCGGCCGTAATCATCAGACGCAACGAGAAGTTTCTTCTCCCTTCGCGCAAAAGGAAATGCCTTTTGTTAATTAAATAGTATAAAAATATGGTCTCTTTTTCGTTCATAATCGCCCGAACCTTTGTGGTTGTTTTAAAAATCCGTGTGCCTTTACATGATGTACACTTTAAATTAAGAGATACATTTTGGGAGGAAGGGTTTCAATTCTTCCCAACCACCAATTCAATTTTAGTTAAATCTTAGGACTATAGAAAGGAAATGGTTAAAAATATACGCCCCTAGAACCCAAGCACTTATGGCTTAATAAACACAAGCTCAAAACTTGCTTTTACGCCTTGCAGAACGCCACTATCATTATCTTTACCATCAGCCCACTTTAGTACTGTTCTAAACACAGGGCTCTAGCAGTATCTTTCCCTACGCCTACTAATTCATGGTAGCTACTCAAGCAGTCTTGCACTCCAACATACATAGTGAAATTTTAATGGTTGTTCTTCCTGAATGAGGAAGTGACATTTATCCATAGTGCGTGCGTAAGCCAGAACCACTCGGTCAGGCGCTTAAGCGCTTCTAAAGAATAAAAAAGGCAACACTGACTTGATCCAGGACTCCTCGTCGGCGATGTCGCGGAAGAACTGGTGCAGCGTGTTGGCCTCGTGCAGGCGCGCGCGGCGGTGCGCGGCCAGGTTGCGCACGCGCTCGAAGCGCTCGTTGATGGCCGCGCGCCGCGACCCGATGCCCGCGCTGTCGAACTGCCCGCTCGACACCAGCGCGTCCGCCTGCGTGTTCATGTCTGCAACGAGCCCTCGCTTACTGCCAACTCTACCACGCTCTATTATTAAGGTCTCACAGGTTGTGAACCCTCAAAATGCTCATGCGCGCGCGTTTAAGTCTCTTTGCATTCTGTATTACCGATCAGGTGAAATATTTCGTCGCTCCGAATTTCACCCTATTGATTGTGTACTTGATTGGATTGGAAGCAATTGCCATCTATCACCAGAGACCCATCTTGTGGGACACCAGGGTCATCATTTGCTTACATCAGCTATCGTTTACAAGATTAGTAAAAAAAACTGCTATAGGCTTAAGCTGATGATGACCCCCAAAGTGACTGTAAAAGGTAAGACGAATATGCATTATTAGCCAAGTTCAATTAGGAGCAGTGAGCACATACCGTTGATCCTGTCCTCGTGGGCTTGGATATCAGCTTCGACCAATTGATGTTTCTTCATGAGATTCTGTACGGACGCAAGATCTTTGCCGGAATCTTCGGATGTCAACAGGCTTTCAACCTTAACGAAAACGTGTACATATGTAAACTAAAGACTCTAAGGCGCAAAGTGCGGGACGGCTATCCACTATAGTCCACGGCCGCGTTTCAATCAGGGGCTGAGGAAGCAGGTGGCTTCCGACCGACCGTCGCTCCATACGCTAATTAATTTTGTATATTTATTAAATAAATTGACATTACTCCTGCTTTCGTAGCTGACAGGGTAAAATAAAAAGCTTAACTCACTTACAAATAAAATAATTATATTGATTTATCATTCAATCATTCGGTTCATTATGATTAAATTTTAAAATACAATTTATTATTACTTCTTCAGCACATACTATCCTCGTAGAATTATTTAATAACGAATTAAATGCACACGCGCGGAAATAAGTAGTGCGATCTTTAATGTAAATATCGAATAAATCGCAACGTTAGTACATTATAACTATTATATAATGTAAATATAACTATCAATAAAACACACATTATGAAGCTCACGAAACAAAGAAAAGACAGTCTCGGCTAAAAAGGTTTTGGTCAATCATAGTGTGAGTGTAGAAAGTATGTTGCGTATTTTTGGCTAAAAAATATCAAATATTATACCTCTCCAAGCCAGAAGTCCAGATCTTTAACAGCCGCGATGTATGTGCGTTGCTTGTTCGCCTCTTTTAGTTTGAGAGACTTTTCGGTGGTCTTCTGTGTAAGGAACTCCCACTGGTCGGCGATGGACGCTAGACGAGCCTGCGCAGTAATAGCGGCATAAAATTAAATTGTAATATAACAAGTATATTTTTATACATTGACTTCTTTATCCAGAGCCAAACACTTTAGGCTAGTCAAACTAGTGGTAATAAAATGTGCTAACCTGAACAGCATCCTCGCTGCCACTGCACTGTCCACGCTGCACCAGGTTGCCTCCCATGGCCAACACAGATTGGATTCGTTCGGCGTTGGCCGCCAACTCCGCTTCGAACGCCTGGTGCTTCTGGTGTTTCGACTGGATGTTGGCCGGGTCCTGGATACAAAAAACAATACGATTATTCTGTGTTCGTGTTAAGTGTAGTATGCAGTAAGTTATTGTCAATGTCCGTCGGCCTAGCCCCGTAACCATTCAAATCGATCCCAATTTAAATCAAGACTTATTTAATCAAGTTGGCTCTTTAGAGCTCTTTTGACAACTCAAACAATAAAATAGACCAAAAAGAACCAAGAGAAGGAAAACTTGATACTTCTGAATTACCCTCCATGTAGTTGGAGGAGGCCCGACTCAGCAGTGGGTAATTTATGGGCTGAGAAGTAAGTAAGTATAAAGGGCATCACCGAAATTTTCTTTAAAGAATAGATCAGCAGATAGCAATCAGACGGCAACTGAGTGTCAGATATTAAAGAAAACAAAGTCGATATCCTATCTAGGCTTTTTTTAAATTCAGGTAGTTCAATTATTGAAAACTAGTGGCCCGCCCCGGCTTCGCCCGTGCAAAGCGGGGGTGTGTTATACATATAAACCTTCCTCATGAACCACTCTATTTAATAAAAAAAACCGCTTCAAAATCCGTTGCGTAGTTTTAAAGATTTAAGCATACTTAGGGACGGACAGAAAACATCGACTTTGTTTTATACTATGTAGTGATATAAAAGGATTGTAATGAAGTTTGTATTGGGCATACTTTGTAGCTCTCTTCTGTAGCCAGTTGCAGTTTCTCGGCGATCCAGTTCTCCATCTCGTCAGCATCACGAGAGAACTGTTGCAGGGTTTGCTCGTCACCCAACCTGAGGAGTAATACGTAATTGGGAAACGCTAATACAGATAGATGTAACTGCAGTCTACTTAGAAGTAACCAGGTTATTTAGAACGAAATAGAATTATATAACATGATTGGTTACTTGAATGAACTACCCACAGAAGCTTGCCCACCATATTACGACATATGGTCCTGAGCCATAATGATGTATACCTAGATCTTTTCTCAATGAGTGCCTCCTTGAGGTGACGCCAGCGGTCGAGCACTTGGCTGCGTTTGTTGTGGATGTCGTCGGCGGCGTAGTGGTCAGATGCCATCAGCTGATCCGCCAGCGTTTGGACCTGCGCGATCTTCTCCTCCTGCGAGAGCGAGTATGAAAAATTTATATTTATCTTCAACCTATACAGGATGAATTTTCCAAATATGCGTGGACGGCCCAAATAATAACTATTAACGAATAAAGAAAAACGCTCAAAGGAGCCTCGCCTGATTTTGATAAAAACTAAAATTGCATTATTGGATTTTTGTAAAATTATTTTTCCTAGAAGCCTTTTTAAGTGATTTATCGCGTGTATTAGAATCTCCCGTGACCACGCCTGCTATCAAGCATTCAAAATATCGGGAATTAAACAATGCAAAATACACGCCATAACTCCTTTAAAAAGGGTGTTTAATTTCGATGCGTAATATTCGCGAAACACTAAAACTAGTCAAAAAAAAATTACACCATCCGATTGTGTCTTTAATAAGGAACAAATTCTGAAAAGTAACGTCATTTGACAAATCAATAAAAACATGTTGCAGTTTCGATTTGGCGATCCACACACATTTTAATATTCACCCTGTATAACCGACCGGCCTCTGAACAAAAATTGAGTGATGACACTTGTCCCTCCAGTTCCGAGTGGTGTGCCTGTCGACTCACGTGTGCATTGATGGCCTTGTCGAAGTCCTCGTGCTTCTTGATGAGCTGCTCGACGTTGTCGGGCTGCGCGGCGTCTGCCTGGTCGTGCTCGGTGGCGGTGGTGGCGGGCGCCAGGAAGGCCTCGCGGGCCCCCATCCAGCCCTCGGCCTGCTCGCAGTCGCGGTAGAACAGCTGCAGCTCCAGGTTCTGGTCTAGCTTCATGCGACGGTCCACCCACGCCCTGGTGATACAAGGTGTACTTGAGTACTAATGTGCTTGGTACTTGATTGTGATACCTCTTAGAAAATATTCCATAAGATCCAATAATATCAAGGAATACTATTTGGAGAAGTGTTAATATCATGTTTATAAAAAAAACGCGTTCGCAAATAATCCATTATTTGGGAACTAATTTAGATGATGGGTGTATGAAGCCTATCGAATGGGTATATCTATGTATTATTCACTATTTGAAGTATAAGGGAGACGCACATGTGTAACTGATGCAATTTTTAGTGCATAAAAACATTTTGCATTGGAAATGCGCCATCAATCGATCCTAGTTATCATCGTAGATGCTTAGTAGATCTGTGTTCTATAATAATTTTGGGCTATATCAGCGGCTGGTGCCTATGACTTTCTTGAAAGTTTGATGATAGTATATAATATCAGTAGTCATACTAATCTTTTAGGTGTTGGCTATATTGCAGGGTTTTCGTTACACCCTGTTAATATACTCCTAGATTCTGATGTTTATTTTATTAACATACCATTCTGTTATCTCTATAACTGAACCAGCATATTATGCTCTATTTAAAGTAGGGTAAAATATCGATGCAGCCAACTCACTTCTCTAACTGTTGGCGGGCATCGCTCATGTTGTTGAGTTTCTCCTGTATGTCGACGCTGGCATAGTGGCCACCCTGCAGCAGCTGCTGACCGAACAGCTCCAGAGCTTGGAACGTGCCGGCGCGGGCGTCCATCTCCGTACGATGTTCCTATATTACAATACACGATTAGCCTTCGACAAAAAACAGTGTAGTGGAAGAGTGAGACAAGCTAGAAAGAAGATGTGTCATATTGTAATGTGGACCAAAAGGATCTGTACAAAATGAAACTATAATGATAATGAGAACACAGAAATTATGATCACTAAAAGATAGGAAGAATTAAAATGGACAGAAACCAAAATAAACTCACAAACACACTGTAACAAAATAAAACTGAAGATGTGATCACACCATAGAAGAATGTTTGAAGTACAGGAAATTTCAAATGAATCTCGATATTAAAAATAAATATAGTAAAGGAACAAATTATTATTAGAGTATTATAATATCACTGCCAAATATTATGTGGTACTTATTTACTTTTCCGCGTGAAATTGACTGTAATTCAACCAACGTTTCAAATACAAAAGTTGTAATAATAAATTTGTCAACAAACTCGTGATTATTATAATATTGTTAAATTATACTGCACTAGGTGTTAAATGATTTTCTCCCTGCTAGTAGACTACCTACTTTAGTGGTATATTTAAACGTAGTAGTAATTAGAGCTCAGAAATTTGTGTTGAACTCTTTGCACATTATTATTAGGAACAATAGTGGTAAAACATACAACATTTCTTGAAATACAAAAATAAATATAATGATGTATCTAATTGATCTTTGATTTATTTTCATAAAAAGTGAACACAATTTTGTATTGCAAGAAATTATATTAATTATTTTAATTTTAAGGATCTAATTGTTATGATTAAATTCACGCAACCACATGGGGTCCAAAGGCGTTGCAAATTAAAAAAATCCTAAGTAAAATTAGGCAAACCTAGTAAAACTAAGAGTAAAATTAAGATAAAGTTTATTGGAAACTGTACGGAAATTATTGCACAAAGGAGTTTTTATCTTTGCAAAGGCCATATAGATTTTGTACAACATTAGAAACAGTATGGTCGTAAAGAAGCTATCATAAAATTAGACCCGACAGCCACCAACTAAACGCCCGCTGTAGATTTTCCAGAAACACTAATAAAAATGAATAAGTGCAAACGAATTACCAAAACCCGGGACTTCATTAAGTGATTTATCTAATACTGATAGCTTTAAGATTTAGCCAATAACACTCAGTTGAAAAATTCATCCTGTATCTTGGTTTAATACAGGGTGAGTTGTTCGAGTGTATATAATAAGTCAGGGAAAATGATAGATGTTTTTTTTTGAAAATCTAACTGACCTTTTTTTATCTATAGGAATTTTGGCGTATAAAATATCTTTACAAGTTTATCCAATTTAACAGTTCGTCTCATTACTATTATTAAGTAGCCATCCCGGACTCTAGCCTTTATCGTACAAACTCGTGGTATAAATAAATGAGTGTCTATGGAAAATACAGCAGGTTTTATTAGGGGCAGTGTGTTAGGCGATACGGGACAGGCACACATGCGTGCAAGTCTGACCTGCGGCATTATGCCGTACCGCGCGTCTATCTCCAGTCGCTGGCTCTAAAAACAGTAATTTTCAGTCCCCCTTACTAATTTGGTATACCAATTATTACACGTAATTTAAAGGCCAATTTCAGTATTGTTACAGGAACGTAAAACTACGATAATTTCCGAGTTGCTGTTTAATTTTTTTTATACGAAACTATTTGTTCAACTTATTAGTCTACAAACAAAATTTACATATACCAAATATGATGATTTGTAAAGAAAATCAATAATTTCCCTTAAATATACTATACATGGGGATGGGACTGTGAATATACGTTATTCGGAATATTGAGAGCTAGCAAGTACTTTCTGTCGCACAAACTTCACAATATAAACGATTTGTACACGCCATTAGTCACTGAGGGAATCAACAAATGAAAAAATATACAACATAAATAATGAACTATTATCACATAACATTAAACCAATTTAAATGTAACTGGAATGTGAAACAATGGAGGTATATGGAAACTTTGAAGTGAAAACGGAGCCGTAATCGAACCGGCGACCCAGGCATCCCAAGGCATCGAGAAAGCTTAAAGTCACATAAGCATAGGCTTTCCCTAAGAGCTGCTGCCGAGTCTTACCAATAACGAAGCTTCGGCGTATGTCATGGAGTCCACCAGTAATTTACATATTAAAATGACATACAGAAATACGCTAAACGCCTCCTGCGAGGATGACTACATGATGTAACAGTCTTATTTTTATCATTACATCATTTTTATTTACTAATGGCAGTTAGTATGCCTGTAATGACGGTGTGGCCATACCTGGTGTCTCTCCAGCAACGCCTCGGCGCCGGTGACGTCATTGGCCAGCTCGTCGGAGCTTACCAGCGCCATCATCGAGTTGATCCACGCCATCAGGTCGCGGTAGTCCGACAAGAACCTACCGTAGGAGAGGTGTACGGTGAAAAATTTGTACAGCTATTTTAAAAAGAAACCTGTATTGCAATGGCTGTTTGGATAGTTTTAAATCTCAATAGCCTCGTTGGTCCAGGGGTCAGATGTGCGGCCTATGAAAAAAAAAACCTGAGGCATTGAGTCTGGGTGTCATTTATGTTTGTTAATTTCATGCTTTTAAACTCCCGCGCGGTACAGGTTATACCTAGTGCAGATTTTACGCTTCATATTAAAAAAGAAAAAAAAAAGAAAACAGATTCGTTCCTGGGATATAGTGATTTTGCTTGGCAAGGATTTGAGGTCAACCAAAGTGCTTGTAATGGTTGGCCTTGTTGAAGGTGTGCTCACAAAGTGCAGATGCTTGACAACGGGTCGTTGTCAGTTTTGTAGAATTTAAGTATTACCTCTGCAGGTCATAAGAGTCGAGTAGCTTCTCTTTTCTGGCGTTGGCGCGAGCCTGCAGCTGTTGCCAAGCCTCGTTGATCTCCAGCTGCTTGGTGTAGGTGGCGTCGGCGGAGTCGGCGTGGGAGGCCATCAGGCGGTTGGCCGTGTCCACCAGCTGACGGATCTTGTCACCGAGAGCGGCCAAGTCGCGCTCCAGACCTTCGTGCTTGCCTGTGATTGTATTGCAAAATTAGGACCTTGATTTGGTTCGCGATGACGACATTATGACGATTTGGTGCGCTTTTACACACAGAATAATTGATTGCCTGTGTTAACTCAAATTTACCAAGTTCTATGATCTATGTGACTTCAGTACATACTGTCGCCATCTATATTTTCTTATGAAAGCTTGGTTGACGTTAACTGTCAAACAGGCTTACAGTTCCAAAAATTCAATCAGGCGGCGGACCTCTTTTTTTGCGCTCTCCCGTCCCACGTTATGATGTGAGGTTGGGTTATTGCGCGCGTTACTAAATATATATTACTATAAGTGATGTAAACTGTGCTAAGTAGTGAAATAAACAAGTATCAGAACAAAGGAAACTATCAGAGTATCATTTACATCAGCCACTAATATATCAAACAGCCTGCAACTGCTCAATTCCTGGGTTCGATTCCTGGGTTCGATTCCTGGGTCAGGCAAGTGTCTTTGTCTAAACCAGAGGCACTTGCTCTGAGTCAGGTTGTCATTTGTGCTCGTGAATTACATGTTTGTAAACTGCCCCCGCGATATAGGTTATACCTAGTGCACGAGTTACGTTAAAAAAAAAAGTATACTAGAGACTACTGCTATAGAGGCTGTGTAAAAATTTTCAGGGGTTAGAAAGGACATGGTTTTTCTCAGAATGTTGTTAACCAGTGAATAACATGTCATATCTCGAGAAATAAGCACAGATAACCGAATAAACTAATCTTGTAGGATGATAATAAAGATTTTATTTTTTATATAATATTCTATAAAAAAGTTTCTTTTATAAAAAAAATATGTAAAAATATATGAATAAAGAATATCCAGAACAAGAAAGCAACTTAGCTAGTTTTCACTGGAATCCCTATTTTGTAATAAAATTTTAGTTATCGTCGATATTTCACAAATACTACAAATAAAAAAAAATTGAAACAGAACTTTTTTTTTATTATCTCTATGTCCCGTCTTCAGTGCTGATGGCTATACGGATTTTGGTACACCCTGTATATATAATGAAAGCATTTATTGTATGTATAGATCTCATTTCCAAGTTGCATCACATACATCACGTACAGTAGTATGTATAAACCGAATCATTGTCCATAGGTTCTTTACAAACTATTTAATACATCATAGATAGCCGCCTCTTCGCTTATTCCTTCCATGCGTGGCAAAGTCGGTCAAGAAACCAGCAAAACAGGACAGCTAAAGCGATGGCACAATGGCTATGGATACTAACGTTGCAGGGTCTGCACAGAGCGCAAGTCCTTGCCCAGGTCGTCGGTGGCGAGGGCGGCTTCCTTCTCGGCGATCCAGTCCTTGGTCTCGTCCACGTCTCGGTGGAACCGCTGCACCTCGTGGGCGGAACCTAACTGGACCGCACGCTCCGCAGTCAGCTGCTGCAGCGACGACCATTTCGAGTTCAGCTCCTGTTGTGAGAAACAAATTTGAATTACACTATTGCATTGGCAAATTCAAATCATCTATTTTGTTTCGGTTACAATGGACACTTATAAATTGTCAACATATTATTCATAACATTTATATAATTAATTATTGGACCGTCTACACCAGTTTGGTACGCGACCACTCTTGAGAAAACCTGACAAGACCCTCAAAGGGCTTGTCATTTTTTTTCTTGCGGTCCTATGTCATATATTTACAATATAGTCTGAGACAATAGAGACATTATACTTATTCACTGTCGTCACTGTAGATTCGATTGGATGTCACGCGAAATGGTTGAATAGATGCTTTCTCATAAAAGATAATTCGAGAGTGAATATCTCTATTCTGCGGACGCTATTTACAAACGTGTAATGCCCAGACAGAAATTACATCCGGACCGAGAGCGCCGATAAGAGAATGAAGTGATTGAATGAAGTAAGTCACTGAGCGAATTAACTCCTTAAATAAACAAGGTAAGATTTGCATGCTTACACAAACACAGTTGATCAAATCCTGAATCAATACAGGGACAAATGATTCATTTAGAACAAAAATACAAAAAGTTCATTGTAGTGCAGCATTTCTACTTTGTAAAAAAACACCGAAAAGAATATATACATCTATAACTAGTTTTACATTTATAGAATCAACTTGTTCATACCTTCATCTGAGTTTTAATCTTGAGCGCGGCCTCTGTTTGCCCGACGGTCATAAGCTGGACGGCGATCTCGTTCATCTCGGCAAGCCGCACCTCGTTGGCTCGCAGATCGTTCTGGAAGTCGTCGAACTTCTTCTGCATCACCTCCACTTGCTCCAAGTCCTCGCCCACGTCTTGCACTTGGGCGTGCATCTCCTGTACACAAAGCAATAATGACATACATAGGCATGCTACGGTAAAACCAACAAGAAGACGTCTAATAAAATTAGGTGGAAACTGAAGCACTGTCACTGATTTCCATTAAGAATACAAGATTAAGAAAACATAGTGTCACCACCCCATTCCATCCTGACGGTGTCATAAGAGCTGACAAAAGGAAATGACAAGGCCGAAAACCTAGCCGCAAGAAAAAGAAAACTTGAAACGAAACCCTGTGCAAACCCGTCAGGCCAGCGTGGCACAGTAGGCTTATTACCCTCCCTGTGATGGGAAGTCAAAGTCAATTTTTTTTATTTCATATAGGCCTGAGTGACAAGCACTTTTAGAACGTCAACATTTTCATATATACATGTATCAATTGATTTAAAAAATAGAGTTTATACTATATTATGTTTATATATTATTTGTCAGTAGGCCGAGGAACTGCAAGTATTTAAAAGGACACAGTTGAGAATAACCTTAATTAACATACATTAAAATAAAAAAGAAGAAAGATAGAAATAATAAAAAATAAATATCAAAAATAAAAATCATTGCCGTATGCAGGGGGGGACCGAAGACCAAGCATTTTTATCGTCCATATATTGTTTAGTGCCATAGTATGCTTTGGAGAGTAGAGTGCGTTTCACTATCGCTTTAAACTTTTTGATGGGTAAGGGGAGGAGGACCAACTCAGCAGCGGGCCTGAGTAGTAATGATAAATTGATGTCCATACCTTGTCCTTGATCCAAGTGGCCAGTTCAGCTGCTTCACGAACCAGCACGTACGCCTTGACGGTTTCGTTGAGTTTGTTCTGCCTCTCGTGGGCCAGAGCCAATAGATTGTCATATTGGCCCTCGATCTATAAACAAAACACGCGTAAGTCTAGAAGTATATATTTATCAGTGACTTGAATGCCTTTGACCCCAGGCTTGCGTGATGGAAAGCAACGCCTGGGTCTAAGATAGAGCAGGCACTTCAAGGAAATGCCCTGTCGGGCACCGGCTCTCAAATACACACGGCGAAACACAGTAAAACTGCTTGGCGCCGGACTTAGATGTAAGGATAGTAGCTAGCCAGTAGGACCTGCCACCAAGCGTGCTGGGTTTTGTTGACTTTTACAACACGCGTTATTTCCCAGCGTGCGGTGGGGAAGTTTTATATTGTGACCCGTCCAAGTGCATATCTTGCAAATATCTATGCATATCTAGCGTTTGAATAAAGAATCGGTTGTACTATACGGTACAAGTTGAATGATACATTCCTACGCTCAGAAGCGTAGAAAGATTATAGGTTAATTAATTGATTCAGGCATTACCTGGTTCTGCCTGGCCGCGATGGAGCTGGAGTCAGCGAGATTCTGTTGCGACGAGGTTAGACCAGCTTCGATCTTCTTCACGTAGGCCGCGGGCACGAAACCCTGGCGGTCGTTGACTTCTACCTTCCACCAGTCCTGCACCAAAATATTGACAAATGACAAAAAGAAACAAAAAATTAAGCGTAAAATAAAAAACACAACCGTTTGAAGTTGGTGGTTTCGTAATATTTTTTGTTGTTTTTGAAGTCGATCTACGTTTTGTTCTTAAATAATAAAAACGTATAACCTAAAACGTTAATTTTAAATAATATAAATGTCATATATTTTTTTATATATCTCATGCATATTCCCCTCGACGGAAAAAACAAGTAAGTCGTCCAAAATACCCAAGTTTGCCTTCCGGCAAATACATTACTCACATCAGTTATAAGTGAACTGTCCGTGTGGTGACGGATTTAAAATACATAGTGCCACAGCCCCATTCCATTCTGAGGTTGTCGTAAGAGCCGATAAAAGAAAATAACAAGGCCGATAATAGCCACAAGAGAAGGAAACCCTGTTCCAACCCGTCTGGCCAGCTTGGGACTATTACACACAGTAGGTTAGGTTAGTAGGCTAGTTACCTCCATGTAATTGGAGGAGGCCCGACTCAGCAGGGTTACATTTATGGGCTGAAAAGTAGTAGTTCAAGTTCTGTTCAACTCTTCAAGTTTATAGATAACTACTAAACTCATTTCTATAAACTTTGGGACTAATCGGAAAGCAATACTAATCGATTAAAAATATTCTAATTGTCATTTCAACCAGATCATATTTTATCAAAAGATATTTCGATTATTCGAAATTACATAACTATAAAGTGACACTTAAACAAAAGGAATAGGTTATTCATTACTATTCCAGATAGTTGCCTATTTGACATCAATGAGTCAAGTAACGAGCTTCCATTGGAAGATGGTCCAATTCGTAACACACTGTTATTAATATCGAGGACGTTTTAAATGCCGACTTTTTGACTGACTTTGAATAACGTTCAGAACATCTCGAGCATGAAAAAATTAAAACAAAAGACATGATGTAACACAATTCATTGTAACACGTCTCGTATTGAATGAACTACATTAGAATCAACTAAGAATTAACGCAAATATTTATTAAACCCTTATCATGGTATATGGGGTATATACCATGCCTGCCTGCGTCTAAGGGATGGATGTGCCCCCTTTGGACCACGGGGTCCCGGGTTCGATTCCGGGGCCGGGCAAGAATATTTCTGTAAACCAGAGGCACTTGGTCCGAGTCTGGGTGTCAATTGTGTTCGTGAATTTCATACTTGTAAACTACCCTGCGATACAGGTTAGGTTTTTTTTAAACAAAACAATATCTTGGTGACATTATGAATTCAATATCCGTCGCCGTAAGTAAAATCTGCCGATATGATATGTAACATAGTTACGATGTCAATAAAGTCGCCAGCACTTCCGAATGGATTCCAAAACGATTACAATTTATGGCTACAAGGAAGTACGTGACCGACAACAATTGACACTATGCATAATACGCAAATGCAACAGGCAAATTGTATGGTAGAGTGATAGATGGACTTTTTGTAAGTGTCCACCGTGACCTAAACAAAATAAATGATTTGAATTTGAATTAATTTTATTTTTATGTCCAACTTGTCAATAAGCCAACACGATTACATTAGTTTTGATTTTAATAAATTATATAGCAACTGCTTTCATAAATAGGCGGTATCAGAAGTATCTTTTTTCAATACATATTTATGTTTGGTACTAAAAATTGGTGGAGACCTGACTTAGCAGTGGGTTATAAATGAGCTGAAAGGATGAATGTAGTAATTAGATTCATGTCACATGTGCATGTTCGTTATTTGACTTTGATGATTTTTTAGAGCATACATACAACACCTTGTGACACCTCGGTACCGTAACGCCACGTGTAGTCTAGAAGAAATTCATGGAACATAGACGTTGCATGTTTATAAGGACAAGGACGACTGAACAGCTTAACCGTTATTTATATTAAAAAAACCCGTTGAAATCACGAGACTACATCGGAGGAATCCGAATTTGGTTTCGGTTTCGGGTTCCATTTTCAACCATTTCCATTTTCAATAGATAGAAATGACACCTAGACTCCGAGCCAGTGCCTCTGGTTTAGACAAAGACACTTGCCCGACCCCGGCATCGAACCCGGGACCTGTTGATCCAAAGGCGGCACATCTAACTACTGGAATAAACGATGCGTTAGGCATAAACATCTGTTAGGAAAGATACATCATGTTCAAATGAGGCAAAAATTTAAAAAAATCATTTGCTGCTGAACTGTTGCTCCAATTTAATTGATTTTTGGTACAGAGCCTGGAAATGATACCTAGTATAGGCAGTTAAAAAAATGCCCCTATGTCGTATCAACCCTATATGAATGCAGCACTCACGAGCATTATAGTTTAACCGATTTTGTCTAATTTTAATAATTACATTGTTTTGGCATTCTCGTAAATGAAAATCGGACATTTAGATTTATAACCATACTATGTATTTGGGCTATAAAAATAGTCTTTAATCATATAATTGCTAAAAGATCGTTTTCCTAAATTATTTACTAATTAAGGGGCATTATATACTCCCGGCTACCATAGACCACATACTTACATGTGTTAAAGTCCTCTTTTTGTTCCTCCTATCATGTATATACAGATCCTCAACAAACAAAACCAACAACCAACTAAACACTATCATTTTCTAATACTAATATCACTTTACTATCACAGAAATTTACACTAATAAACTAAATATCTTTACATGTCTAATTCATATATTTGGCAAAAGACCGAGTTGCCATGCGTGTATGAAAAGAAACCAAATTTAAAAGATTTAGTTTTCCAGTTTCAGCATATAAGTTAATATTATTTCTCTGAATTGATATTTCGCACACGTTCGTTCGCCGCGATAGCCCATAATGTTTTCACATGTCACTCTGTACTTACGTAAGCGTGTTTGGTTCGAACCAGATAACAGCGAGTCGGGGAAATAAACGTTTTGGTTACGGTTGACTAGGCTGATAGGATTAAGTATGACTTCTATGGATTATGCGACGTACGGCCACGATAATGCTAATCCTGTTCTTAGGTGAAGCTTTGTGATAAAGTGATCTTAAAAGATCTGGAATACATTTCTTATATACAAAGATTTTGATTTGTAGAATTTTGTATAAAGTTCACCCTACGGTTTGAAAACGGGTCGATTTGTTACATTCATTTTAAAATGTGTATAAATCGGAAATGCTTTAAAAAATCGTATATCTGATTAGTTCCGAAAGTTCTTATTCTTGTTAAAATATAATTTTGGAAAACGATGTCAAGAAGTAATCAATATAGCACGTGCACAATAGGCGAACAAGTTTCTTTTTTTATGAAGCCTTAGCTTTCGAGAAGCCCTATCGTGTGTCTTCTCCACTTTTCAATTTCACGCATCCCGAGCAACTCTTTGGATTTCACCTGACTCTAGAATCTTATCGAGAACTCGTGATCAGAAGACAGTACTTGTGACCCCCCTAATATTTCCAACGTTTTCAACAATATATCCTTTTTTTTCAACAATATAGTCTGAACCTCGTTATACATGATGTAACAAAAACCCTATAGCCCTCCGACGTGAGTTCATAAAGCTGTTCTGTGAATAAAACGTTTTTCTTTGTTGAAGTACGAGTAAGCTACCGAGGTTATTCGAACCCGATTTTACGAGTTTCAGTAATTACCAAACTAGCTATCATTGTTATCATCTGTGAGCAAAGTTCCATAATGATTCTTGAGTTCTGTGCGCTCATATCTCAAGTTGAGACATTTATAAACACGAAATCAATGTAACCCAATCACATGTTTGTAACAGAAAATATGATAAAAAGAGTGTCCATGGAGTTTCATGCCTGTTCTTCTCCATAGGATCTACTTTTTGGAACAAGCAACTAGATTCCTAACTACACTTTTGACTTTTCAAAAACACCTGTAAATACGTTCAATTGAAATAAATGATTTGAGTTTTGAGTTTGAGTTTAGTCATCAGCTGGTCCCTAAAATTTGAACAAAAAATAATTGCTCCTTAACCCTAAAATTTTGCATACAGCATCTACGTTAGTGGTACCATCCTTTCTTTCTTTAAAGCTTTAGGGATTTTGTTACGCCTTGTATAACTATAAAACTTAATTCAGACTGTTCATTGCTCTTAGGGCCCCCGCACATTTAGGCGGCCAGTCGCGCGGCCTGGCCGCGTAATGCGCGCAGCTATATACATCGTAGAAGAATTAGTTGGCCGCAGCGACTTGGCCGCGCGGCCTGGCCGCATAATGCGCGGAGACCCTTAGACACTAGACCACTCCGTCGTGCGGTGATTATAGCCACGAATAATGAAGTCCATAAGAACATCGTATTTGTTCCCATAACAAAGTACGGCATTGAATAGGCAAGTTCAATATTTAGATAAACAGTACGATAAGAGCTGATATTAACTTAATTAAATTACAAGGTTAATAATTTGAGTGTGTTAATTAGTATTTATAATTTATGTAATGAGCAGAAGTGGACCGCTTCTCTCCTATCCACTGATAATAAATAGCACTATCATCGTCATCATCAAAAACGCCATGCTGAATATAGGTCTCACCCAAGGATTACCACAAAGACCAGTCTTATACCCGCATGAATCCGCCGTCAACCTTAACTAGGTCGTCGGTCATCTATGGAGGATGCCGATTTCTTTTTTTTACAAACGTAACCCCTGCACTAGTTATATCCCCTGTATCGCGGGGCAGTTTACAAACTTGTACTACAAATTCACGAAAACAAATGACACCCAGGTTCAGACCAAGTGCCTCTGGTTTAGACAAAGACACTTGCCCGACCCCAGACCCGTTGATCCAAAGGCGGCACATCCAACCCCTAGACCAACAAAGCAGTCTATCAACACTAAATTGATACAAATAACCTCTCAATACAGCCACAAAACCTATAAACTCACAGAAGTATAAATCCACTACGTATTTAGTACGCACCTTGTTGTTAGAGTTAAGCAGGGTGAGCACATCGCCTCTCTTCATGGAAACTTCACGAGGAGACTTCTCCGCGTAATCGTATAGCGCCACTACGCACTCTTTGCCAGACACATCAACCACTGGCGATTCCTGTTGCTGTTGTAAAAGAGGGCATAATCAGATCTCCCGTTAACAAACACAGGCAAAAAAGCATTGGTCTGCAAACACTACCCTGAAATACACCCAATTTTAAGGTCGGTTCATAGCCGACAAAAGGAAATGACAAGGCTGAGAACCAAGCCACAAAAGAAGAAAAATTGATACGAATCTCTGTGCCAGTCAGCGTGTCGGGATAATTACCCTCCAAGTAACTTGAGGAGGCCCGAGTCAGCTGTGGGTGGGTCTAACATAAAATTCTACTGTCGTCATTTTGTTCGCCAAACCAAATATTAGTATATGTATTTTATCCTGTATCGCGGTAGCATTGCGTGTCAAGTAACTTACACGGCAAGAGTTGGCCTGTTCACGCAACGACTTGATAGTATTGCCAAATGCCTCCAAATCCGACAGCAGTGCCTCGTGTTTCTTGAGTAACGCTTCCGAAGAATCTTCATCCTTGCCATAGTCCTGGGTGTTAGCCATGGGCTCCTTTTCGCGCATCCACGACTCAGCCTCGTTGGCGTCCGCGAAATACTGTTGCGCTTGCAGAGAATCTTCGAGGTCTTGTTTGCGCTACATTACAATAAATCATAATTGAAATTTCCCTATCATATTTTGTAGTTACACTATTTAAAAATAACATATACTAGTAAACCAAACGAGTATTTCAAGAGCGGTAGACAGAACCTAGCTGCGAGTAAGGAAAACTTAATATGAAACCCATCCAGCCAGGAGGCTAATTACCCTCCATGTAGTTGGAGGCCCGACTCCCCCTCCACTGTGCTGCTACCTTGTCGTGGTGAGGGGGCTTGAGTGCCTCAATGATCCGTGGGGCCATACCGGCCAGGGCCTCCCATGCCGGGCGGGCCCACGGGGAGAGGTGAGACGAAGAGCGGCACCCAGCGCCGCAGTGGACTGGGGCTCCAGGGACTCCTCTGTCCTCAGAGTTGCCCTGCGAGTCCTGGACCGCTGCGGTGCACCAACGCCCTTGGGTTGTCGCTAACCCGATGGCCGCCGGGCCTCCTTCTGCGAGGCCGTTATGTCGCAGAAGGGGGCTGCGGGGCGGGTCGCAAAGGAGGGAGCTCCGGCTGACCCACGCCGCGAACGGAGGCAGGGGTGGAGGGGGGTCGTGACGATGCGAACCCCTTCTGCCCTCGCCTGAGAGGCCGGTGGTGGGTCGGGTTACCGCCACCGACGAAAGCCTCGATGACTGAGGGCGTCCCAATGTACCGGGACGCCCTCTCCGACAGACGCTTGCCCCTTGCGGGCACCACGCCGGGGCGTCACAGTAGAATGCGTTTACGCGAACTTGTGGCGCCCCAAGCGCGCCGTGTGAGGGTATACCGCTGGGGTTTTAGTGGGTAGACCACCCTTGTCGGAGTCCCACATAATCAACGACCTCTCCCCCGGGGGGCGGTGGTATGCAATAAGCATTACCCCAGCGAAAACAAAAAAAAAAAGAAGTTGGAGGCCCGACTCAGTGGTGGGTCAATTATAGGCTGAGAAGTAAGTAAGGAGTAAGGGCATGTCGGATTATCACACGTTCGCTGGAGCCCAGAGAACTAGAATGAAAGGAAAATAGACTAATACGGGCTGATAACGAGGTATATGTATTTACAGGGTGTAACAAAATAGGTTTGTTATCCAAGACAGGAAAAAATGTGTACCTTTGAGGTAAATTCAAAGGTATAATAAATATGCAAAGGGAAATTCAAATCCATTTTTCTCTTCGATGGGTCAAGATAAAGAAAATCTGTTCCCATAGATCTATTACTTACATATTCTACACCTGTTTTTTGAATCACAGTGTATATTATACAAGAACTCTAATATCGGTTGGTCTATTTTTTTTAATTATAATAAGAATTTTAAAGAGACTTAATTAATATTGAATTCACGAAAAGAAATGAAAACCGGATCATATAAATCGATCGAAATTGGGTAACCCCGATGTCGTTACTCCTAGATCATCAAGACATAAAGTGTTTGCGGCTCAGAGTAAAACTCGAATGCACCGACCTGCAAAGCCTTCTCCTGAAGCTGGGTCCATTGCTGCTCCAACTGGTTTAGGCGGGAAGCGATCTCATCAGCGGCGAAGTGTCCGGCCGCCTGCAAAGCTGAGCCCGCAGCCTTGACGGCGTCCACGCGAGCCTCGTGCTGCGCCATCTCGCCCATCACGGCCTGGTGCTTCTTCATCAAGTTCTGCACGCCGATCAGGTCGCGACCTGTACCGAACCAACACTTTAGTGACTTTTCTGTGTATGGTCCCACAGATTTTTTGTTTATTTTGTCCAAGTAGCTTACAGCTTGCAATAACATTGTTATTTGCTTTGTAAAATATACAAGCAATCACATACAAAAGTAGACTTGAAAGACTAAAAAATATATTATTTGTAATTTTTTGACAACTTGAAAGCATTCTTAGGTTTAAAAAATTTTGATTATAGTACTGCTGATTTTAGGTTTTGTTGAGTCATGTCCCTTGTCGTACCATAGAGGTTTTGTTCTAGGTAGGGATCTTGAACAGAAGGTCTAGAAGGTTCCGGGTTCCGAAATGCCATACTGGCCAGCTGGTTTGGCACAGCATCATCTGACGGTTTCCCCTTTCTTGCTGTTAGATATACCTCATTAAGTGATGTCTTAAAACACTCAAAATGAATGTTTTTGACACAGTGTTTCTAAATTTCTTACCACATGGACAATTTAGAACGGAAATATGGAATTGATTTTTTTCGAGCTTTACTTTTTATTGCTTTATCGGTGATCGGGCTCGGTTTTGTGAGTTGTCATGCTCACTAAAATACTCTGAGCAGCGGTAGCGACGTGTGACGGGTCGGTCACTTCCCTTTAATATGGTTGAGGAGACCGATGGCTGTCACATGCGTTATACTTGTGAACAGGGTTGGTCGGCTCACTGGACCAAGGAAGATTTAATTTTATTTCATTAAAGTTTGTTTTGTTTTGTTTTAATATTCAGATTTCAGCTGACGCCTTCCAGATTCGATTGAACAGTTTGTTTTAAGGAATTTGTTGGGTAAATATATACATATTAGATTATGAATAGGACCGCAAAGTAATAAAAAAGAAAAAATGACAAGCCCTCTGAGTTTCTTGCCAGTTCTTCTCAGCAGTGGTCGCGTTCCGAACTGGTGGTAAAGAATATTACTTTGCATTGTATAAAATTTTATTAATATGTTGACAATTTGTAAGTGTCCATTGTGTCCTATGCAAAATAAATTATTTGACTTTGACTTTGACTTTAGAATTGAAAGGATATTGCCCTGCTATGATGATTGTACAAGGTATCAACCATTCCACATTCAAAGTTATGGCGATGTTATCACATTAAATGTTATGGTGAACCACAAAATGCCCTGCAATTACTCAATTGTAACTGACCTCTGTTGGTGGAGGCAATAATAGGCTCCTTCTCCCGGATCCAGGCGGCTTCATCATCCAGATCACGGAACAGCTGTTGTGCTTGCAAAGAGTCTAACAAACGGCGCTTGCGAATCGCCATAGGCTTGTCGAGGGCACTGTAGCGCGCCACGAGGGCATCCTGCGTGGACACAAACAACATTGAAGTACCTCAATCATGCCTTCCTAAAAGTTATTGCACAGTACTGCTAGGTATAGTTGTCTCTATGAAAATTAATTGCCGTACTGTGACATACTAAACATTTGTGAATAGTTTATACATTGTGTCAACATGTCGTTCCTGCCCTTTTCTTCGTGTTGAGAAACAAATAATTATATAAATTCATCAAACATATTACATATAAATTATAATTTAATCAAACAGACATTGCGACAATATTATACAATCAAACCTTTTTTATTTAAAGAGATTAACAAGCTTTCACTCAGTGATCTATTTTATAGGGAAGTTTGCACAGTACATACCCTCTTGGCCTTGATGTTGTCTGCATCGAAATGTCCCTTCTCAATGAACTGTTCAGCCTGAGTGCGGATGGCATCGATCCTTTCCGCGTGGGAGCTGACGTCCGCTTCCAAGAGAGCGTGCTTCTTCTGGAGGTTCTGAACGCTCGTAAGGTCCTGTAGAAAAATGCATACCATAATCCTGTTCTAAATAAATAATACCTCACCACAGTAAAAACTTAACTACTAAGAACTTGTGATTTTACTTTTTAAATTTTGAAATTTTTACCTACTTGAAAGCATTCGCAAGAATTCATTAGTCATTTCGTCTTAGGTCACCTTGTGAACCTGGTAAAAATTGCGTTACCTTTCCATAGTCCTCGCTGAGAAGCTGTCCCTCGACTTCGGACAGCCACAGCTCTACATCCTCGACTGCTCGGTTGTACTGCTGCTGAGCGGCTGCCTCCTGCAGTTTGCTGCCCTTTAGCCCCGAGGCAAGCGCCAGACGCTCCCATAGTGCGCCGGTATCGGTGACACGGGCCTCGATTTGGGCTGTAGAGAAATATCACTTGTATATTCATCTATAGTATAGATAATATGGTATAGATTCTATACTAATATAATAAAGAGGAAAGATTTGTAAGTATGTTTGTAACAAATTGGCTCAAAAAGTACCTAGACCGATTTTAAAAATACTTACACCATTTCATTGCTACTTTATAAAAAAAAATAACAAGTAAATGTCCACCCGTGCGTAGCCGGGACGGCCGCTAGTGCCGTAATCACAAAACCACTAGCCTGCAAGAAATCACGTTTCAACAATAGGATGCAATAAGGGTCACTTTACAAACACATCATTCAATCATCACACACAAGATACTTGTCCAACCCTGTAATCAAACCGAGGAATGATCCAAAGGCGGAATGTCCAATCCACTAGACCAATCATGCAGACTTACGTTTAGCGAAATGCTCCTGCTCCAGAAGACGGCTACCAGTGGCAGTGATCTCCTCAATACGGGGCTTGTTGGCCTGCAGCTCCTGCTCGAAGTTCTGGTGCTTCTGCACCTTGCCGTTTAGGTTGGTTGGGTCCAGGTATGAGTCGTCCGTTGCAAACTTCAGCTTCTCGTTGATCCAGCCTGATGAATAGTAACTTACAATGAGATTCGAGGAATACATCTTGGAACAAGCTGACTCTTGAGGTGTTAATCACCTTGTTTCAAGATTACGCTTTGATAATTTAACGATTTCGTGTTCTCCGACGGAAATCAGTTATGTAGCAAATATCAATATAGAAAAAAATATGCAATATATACAATATTAAAACCAAAAAAAAATAAAAAAAAGATGAATGTTTTCTATTCTGTCCCAGGAATGTTACGATTTTCAGAACACAAAACAGATTGATGATATCACATATCTCTATATTTAATATATTTTTAGATAATATTCTTAAAAATCATAGTTATTAATTAATTATTTCTTACCCTTGGTCTCGTCACAGTCGCGTTCGAACTGTTGGTATTTATAGGCGTCTTCCAAGAGGGCACGACGTTGGCTGGATTTTTCCAGCAAAGCAGCACGGCGTTCCAACAACTATAGACATATACAAAGACAAATAAATGTAGTTTACTATTTAATTTACATGTATTAAGATATCAAAGGATATGTCCAAAAATTACCATCTCTCTTCTCTGCGCAACATCATCAGCAGCGTAATGCTGTCCTTCAATCAGTTTGGATGCAAACTCGTCCAGAGCTTTAATCTTCTCTTCTTGGGCCACCAATGACTTCTCAAAATCTTCGTGTTTCTTCAGAAGAGCTTCAACTGAGTCCAAGGAGTCACCGACGTCTTCATTAGCTAGGAAAGCCTGACAAACCAAGTTTTCAGTTAATAAAATCACTTTATACTAAAAATAAGGAATGGGCGAAAATATGAGCCTTGTGGCACTCCTATGCTGATATATTTATGCAGTATGCCACTTAAGGGCTTCATATAATGAATTGCGATTAAGTAGGAAACTAACTTCCTGGAGTAAAAGTAATCTGTTATTTCATATAGTTTTTAGATGTAAAGGGTTATAAATCACAATCAAAGTAACTCAAAAGGCATTGAAAACTCGTCTGATATCAAAGTACATGATTTACCTCCTGCTTGTGCATCCAAGCGTCAGCCTGTTCAGTGTCACGGTAAAACAGCTGGAGGTCCATGCACTGAAGGTACAGGACACGTCTCTGCTCCCAGAGCTGCTGCAGCGCACTGCTTTCTCTCTCTAGGTTCTCCAGAGCGGACGAAACCTCGCTTGAGGCGCGGTGACCGCTCTCCACTAAGGCTTGTCCTGCAGCAGCGCACGCGTGGATCACGTCTTCGCGGGCGTCCATCTCGCCCTGAAATTAAACCACCCTAGTACATTTCTGGAAACATTCAATTACATTTTTGGCCTCCAACAACTGGGCAAGGATGTGTTGCAATAATTAGTCACCCACTGCAAACCCTCTTCTAAATAGAAAGGAGGGAATAGAAATTAATACATTCACAATTAATTGAGAATAACTTAAATGTATGCTGAGTATGTGAAAGTTATCTATAAAAATTGAAAATGCCGATCACGACAGTGCTGTTTTAGCTAAATATTTACTGTTTTAGATAACTATGTTGAAGGACAACACATTAAAATTATTTAACATACTAATATTATACAATATATTATAGTTACCTTGTGCTCCTGGTGTTTCTCGAGCAGAGCTTCTGCGCCGGGTACATCCTTGGCGAGTTCGTCAGCAGCAATGATTGCGCGGATGTCGCTCATCCACGAGATCAGGTCACGGTAGTCAGCCAGGAAACGGTGCAGAGCGTATGATGACTCAAGCTCCGAGCGACGCTCCTGTTAAATGACATTTAACCAATTTTACTATGAGTTAACTATTAAATGTTCAATGAACATCAATACAAACAATAAAACAGGAAAAACTACATTCTGCTGTTCCCAGATCATGTGTCATAATATGAGCTCAAATTCATTGGATGGTAGCTGGTATGACATATCCTGCTAATATAAAACGTAACCAAACAAGAGATCATTCTGTTGTATGCGATAATTTATAAATATAAGTTCTGAAGCATTAAAATGGAATCAATTTGAAGTTAATTCAGTAGTTGCAGATAACAGCTAATCGTGACTATAAGGAATGGTGTGCCGCAGGGTTATTACGTAGGACCTGCATTATTTCCAACATACTTAAAATGAATTACATGATATAATATACCTTTGCTTTCTGCACAAGTTTCTGCCAAGCGAGCGCGATTTCATCTCGCTTCGCATGGATAGCCGGAGCGTGGTCAGCATGGATGGCGGCCAAACGAGCTGCCTCTCCATCCAGAGTCGAAACTTTGTCCTCCAAAGCTGCCAAGTCACGTTCCACGCCTTCATGTTTGCGCTATAAAATGGAAAACACATGGTAATTGAAAAATCTTGTTAATATTGTTGAAATGCAAAATACAACTATTTTTGGTTTTGGTCCAAAAAAATTATACAAATTTTATCGACAAAAACATTGGCTAAAAATATTGTAAAAACAATTTTTATCATCATCATCCGCGCATTCTAGTCCACTGGAAGGAATTAGCACTTCCCTATAGACCCCTGTCTTCAGCTTGACGCATCCAGCCGTCTGCTCGCAACTATTCGCAGATCGTCACTCAATTTAAAGAGAAAAGCTAGGTTATAAATGTGAACCAATTTCATTATTTAAAAACAAAATTGCATTACCAAAGGAACTAGAGACAAACCTGCAAAGTCTGCACTGTTGCCAAGTCTCGTCCGTAGTCGTCAGAGCCGAGAACGACGTCCTTCTCGGAAATCCAGGCGATGGTCTCATCAGCATCGCGGTTGAAACGCTGGATCTCGTGCGCGCCGAACAAACGTTCCTGGCGCATGAGAGCCATTTGGCGGAGTCGCTGCCATGCCTCGTTCAGTTCCTGGAGATAATGGCTACGTATTAATAATAGCCCCTATTAAATAATACTAAATTCCGACGACTTGGTTAAGGTCGCCGGAAAGCAGTGCATGCGGGCGGCCCGGCCGGCCTGACCGGCCTTTGTGGAGATCCTTGGGGGAGGCCTATGTCCAGCAATGGACGTCTTTTGACTGAAATGGTGAATGATGAAAGGACAATGGCAATTTTTTATGTGACTTTAATTTGAGCGTCTAAAAACGAATTATACGCAAAATAATTTCTACTAATTAAATATATTTTATCAAGCTATCACACTGTCTAGTCATGGCTGGAGAAAAAATAATATATAAATAAGAAGTTAATTGACTATTTTCCTAAACATTAAACTTACAATTTAGTTGACCACAACTGCCAACTTCTGTCATAAGCCGCTTTGTATCGATATTTCGTATTGTATTAGATAAATATTCACATTCATTTCACACAACTTCCTTTGGTTACAAACTAAGCATAGTGCTTGTGATATGTATATCAGATTACGGATATAATAATTTCATTCACCTACTTATTTGTATTGTGTTATTTGAACACATCTAAGCCGCAATAGATGTGCAAAATAAGAATATATTTGTCATACATTGTCATATATCGACATAAGATATTAGTGTATCGCATGCCATTGTATCGATACCCTAAAACATCGATACCTATTGGACACCCCTACAAATGATGCAACGTCTGTGGATGTAGTGAAATCGTGTATAATTAGGGCTCAATATCTATAAATCTCGGCCTTCTCTGACAAAAAATCTTACAGAAACTAGCTCAGAAGATGACGCTGAGTTAAATAAGATATTTTTCATTAAAAGACGTAGGTATTTTATCACTACATAGTATAAAACAAAGTCGCATTCTTCTGTCCGTCCCTATGTATGCATAAATCTTTAAAACTACGAAACGGATTTTGAAGCGGTTTTTTTTTAATAAATAGGGTTATTCAAGGGGAAGGTTTATATGTATAACCCACCCCCGCTTTGCACGGGCGAAGCCGGGGCGGGCCACTAGTATCAAATAAAACAATGTATGGGAAGCTGCCATTGTCCTTTACCACAAGTTTTTTTTTGTTTACATCTATAATTCTTATTATTTTAGTATCTTCCACATGACTTAGAATAAGTGAAAATCGAATACATGCTAATGTTGAATTCACTTGATATTCTCAAACCAACAAAGTCAAGTAAATAACAAAAATAAAATTGTATTTTGGGCATGAAAGCGTAATTTTCAGGCTGTCGTGTGTATAATATTAGTTGAAATGGTATATTATTAGCTACATCCAGCCATGTTTCCTTTTTCCCCAACTTCTTTAGGGTAGGTACCAATCTAACCTGCTTTGGCTGGATTGTCTACCTCCACAACACTCCTAGGTCGACCGCCATTTTCATATTACTATGTGTAATAACTGCCATAGATGGTAGGTAGAAAAGGCGCCGGGACCGACGGCATTTTTGTTTAAAAAGCAACCCGCTTCACTAGCTTTATGGCAGTTTACAAACATGTAATGCACCCTAGTCAGACCTGCACACCGTCTGCCCTGCAGATCGATTACGCACTTAAACATATACAGGGTTGATACGACATAGGGGCAATTAAACTGAATTAAATTGGAGCAATAGTTTAGCCACAAATGATTTTTAAAATTTTTGCCTCATTTGAACATGATTTATTTTTCCTAACAGATGTTTATGCCTAACGTCGTTTATTAACCTTACGGGCTGTCCATTAATCACGTGATGTTTTTTTAACATTTTTAACCCCTCCCTCCCCCTTGGTGAGGTTTTAGACTACCCCTCCACCCCCCATGAAAAATCACGTGTATTTTTTTGTACCGTTTCGAATTTATACTAATCACATATAGTATATGTAGTGTAATTTAATGCCCCTCTGTCATATCAACTCTGTATATATTGTAGCATTATAAAACCTGTATTTGATATGAAGTCTAAATTCAATAGTGTCGTTCTTAAGACTGCACTCACATCCTTCCTCTTGACGATGGTCTCCCGCTCGGGGTGGCCTTCGAGCACCAGTCGCTCGGCCAGCTGGTTGACCTCGGTGACGCGGTACTCCTGCGCCGCCATGTCCTTCTGGAACTCGTCGAACTTGCGCTGCAGCACTTCCACGTGCTCCAGGTCTGAGCCGAACTCGTCCGCGCAGACGAAAGTCTCCTATGAAAAGACGAAAGTTGGATATTATAAAAGTGATACAATTCGTTTTTTGTTTACCCATGCACCCTGTAAACCCTGCACTCAGTATGATCAACAAAGGTCTTGAATCCGTCAGAAGACTTAATCTAGTCCAGATTCCTCGACTTCATAGTGGGAAATTAGCTCACTGAGACACACTGGCAAAATGGGTTGGCAGTGTCTGTATACAATTTTCCTTTCTCTTGCGTGTAGATGACCTGCAGCTTGTTTTCCTATAGTCGCCTCTTACAACACCCTCAGGATATGAGTTAGTGACCTATTCTAAATCCGTCACCACACTGAAAGATGCTCGGAAGATACCATAGTAGCACTCACCTTATCATGGATCCAGAACATGACCTCATCGCAGTGACGTAGGAACTGCACCAGAACTAGCGCCTGCTGCAGTTTCATGCCCTTCTCGGCCAGACGGGAGAGCAGCAGCTCCCAGAGACGGTGGAGCTCGTCCAGCCGGCGGCGGATGGTCTCGGAAGCGAAGTGCCCGGCGGATATCATCTCGGTGCCCGTGTTGTCTAGGACGACAATCGCGTTGGAATGGGCTGCCACTTCCGCTTCGAAGGCTTGGTGCTTTTGGATCTTGGCCTAAAGATAGAGAATAAAAATGTACATTATGAGACATGGTCAATACACCAATTTATAGTGCAATTGGTTTTTTTTTATCGGCGACTTGAATTCCTTTGACCCTAGGCTTGCGTGATGGAAAGCAACGCCAGGGTCTCCGATGGAGCAGGCAATTCAAGGAAACGCCCTGTCGGGCACCAGCTTTCATACTCACGACGAAACACAGTAAAACTGCTTAGCGCTGGACTTAGATGTGAGGTGCATTTGATCCTACCACCAAGCTGCTGGGTTTTATATACTTCTACAACACGCGATATTTCCCAGCGTGCGATTGGGAAGTTTTATATTCTGTCCCATGTCCCACACGGGAAGGAATTAATGTGTGTTTGAGGGTCAATTCCAGAGAAATATTAAATGAATATAGATTTATAAAAACACTGTGAGGGCAGACAGTGCTAGAAATATAGAATCCATAACCAGAGAAATTTTGTTTCCTTTCAACTACCTGAAATTGGATATTATATTAATTGGATAGATATTGGTCATAATTCAAGAGATGTAAAATGTTGGTGAATAAATGATAGGCAGTTGGCCATATGTTAGGGCTATAGCATTAATAATTTAAAAAGAAGACATACTTATGAAGACAATAGATAAGCTTGAAGTAATTGTATAATTATTAGGGTGTTACCACACCAATCGATCGATAGCAGACCGATGGTATCGGTCGACGTTGGGATGGCATCGGTCGACGACAATAGGGAGCTCAAGCAGCTCGATTGACGTCGACTAATCCATTCTACCATCGATCGACTATCGATCGATTGATGTGGTAACACCCTTACTTGCGTAAACTGAGAAGCCATTGCGATGATGCATTCCTTTTAAACATCTATTCACATACCTGAAGGTTGGTAGGATCTTTGTAGCTCTCATCGCTGGCGGCTTGCAGCTTCTCCTGGATCCACGACTCCAGCTCATCAGCATCTCGCTTGAAGTACTGGAAACGTCTAGAGTCTTCCAGTTTCTCACGCTTGGCGCGCGCCTCTTGCTTGAAGTCTTCATAGCGGTTCAGCACCTAACAAAGATGTCATTAATTAATTAGGGTGTTCATAGGTCTCTTTGAGGTCGCAAAGATTTTGTGGGCACCATTTGACACACATAAGAAGTCGAACGACACAAAAATCTAACGCACATTTGCAGAAAAACATCTCAGCCCATCGTGACAAATTATTTTAACAAACACTAATTTAATCTCAAGCCTAAAGGAAAAGAAACAATTAGGAAACTGCGAACCTCCGAAGGAAACTGCGAAGATACTTATAAACTAATTTAGGGCTCCCATACATATACGCGATACGACGTCGCGCCCTTACATTACTTCAATTCATACAATATAGGTTATATTTTAAGTATATGGGCCGCTATTGATTCTGCATATCTTTAAGCACGCATAACTGTAAAGATGCTACAGATTCCATGGACCGCCTTTCGCACCAACGTGGGTTCGTAGGGTGCTGGAACCTTCGGACATATTGCTCGTAAAGAGGGTACAATCTGGAACAGCTGATGGTGACAGGCAAGGTAGATGGCATACGTCCCAGAGGACGCAATCCCAGGAGATGGTCGGACCAAATACGATGTGCTCTGAACATCAACTTCCACAATGCCCTTCATGAAGCTAAGGATCGCAGTAAATGCAGGGAAATCGTAAGAGAGAAACTGATGCAGCGGGGGAGTCACGACCCTCAGTAATGAGGAAAACAACGCGAGGAGGAGGAACTGTCAAAAGTAGCGATTAACAAGCCCCCATATAAGCGTAGCTATTGAAGATCGACGATTTGTAAGGTAAACCTACAATAGTGGGCGGACACTGTGTACAGCAGATACCGCTATTTACTTGTATCATTGAACCGCAAGATAAATGATTGTGGTTATATGTACATGGGTCAATATTACAATCACAGCAGTAACACTGTACCTGCTCACGCCGCTCTTGAATATCCTCTGCGGTCTCAAGGATCTTCACCTCCTTGGGTGGTGGGATTTGCTCCATGATGTGTGATGTCAACTGCAACAATGTTAACACTTTTATTACACAAATCGATTAGCGCATAATTTAGATGAGTATTACTGCAAACAGATAGATAGAGTACACATTATTGATAACCCACTAAAAATGAACTGATTTCACATCACAGTACATACAAATGTAATATTAAAATGTATAAAGCCTGGAAGACCAGGTAATCGTAAATTAAATAACATTTTCATTTGTTTTATATTGTAATGGACAGAAAGTTTCCTAATAAACATTGAGTATAAAGTAAATACCGTCCGTGTGGTGACAAATTTAGAATACATAGTGTTACCACCCCGTATTCCATCATGTACCAACCCATCTGGCCAGCGTGGCTCAGTAGGCTAACTACCCTCCATATAAGTGGAGGAGGCCTGATTCAATAGTGGATAATGTATGGGCTGAGAATTAGTAGTAGAGTAATTATAGTTTTTATAATGCTTTCTTAGTCTAATAAATTCGATCGACCTCCAATCTCATTCGAGGCTTTAATAAACGTCCAGGGAGTGACGGCCCTAGAACATAGCAAGACTGTTGGGCGTCATGTAGCCAAATGAACAGAGAAACGAGAGTGAATCAATACAGAATCCAAAAGAAAAAAAAACAACATTAAATTAATATGAACTTAATTGAAACTTAGTTGCCTGGACCTATTCAAGGATCAAGCAATAAAGCCGAAAGACAACTTCACTAAGCTAATAATGCCGGGGACGGCGCTGGGTTAGGTCATATACGCCAGTTAATGTGTAGCTATACTACGCTAATGTTCACTTGTCCTGACTAATGTCATAATTTACATCGTCACAAAATCGGTATTCATAATTAGCGGTACCTAAAGAAGGTCGAGCCTCGTTGACATCATTATAAACAACAACAAAAAGTCAGAAGTACAACTTGTAAAAATGAAATAACACGACAAATTACAATGCTATCACTTCAACACTGATGTCAACAGCCAAGTAAAGGCATCCGCAGGCCACACGTAGACTGCTAGCGAAGAATAGGTCATCATAATTCTACTAAAATTAATGAAAACCGATTTTAAATAGGAGGAAGCTAGGCGGCATCTTTTTCAATTTGGTTTTACTGTGGGGATCCATTTTACCATAATAGCAGCACAGTAGCACAGTTTGGTTAATTTTTAATTTAGTTTTACACGCATAGTACTCGAAAAATTGCAAACGCGTATTTAATATACTAAACCGGATATTAATTATTCCTATGCAGGTCAAAATGACATCATAATCTTATGATGCGAATCATTAACGGGGCAATCATCCAAAGAATGCCGTGTTGTTTTACTGTTGCGTATCTGCATTACGGCAGCCGGCGATTACATCACGCGTCCTTGTGATTCATGAATGTAATCACTGAGCCTGATATTCTTTTACAAAATCACTCAATAAGGAAACATGATTATTAATTGTACTATGGAAGACAGGAACATCTTCGCAGCCTTTAAATGTATCACAGGGACATTAACCCTATTGAGTTAGCCAAGGCTTTTTATCATATTTTCACATGCATATGGGAAGTTTTCCCAGAAAAGTATATCATTTAGGCCATCGAAGACCCAATGCTGAATCGGACCTCCTCCAATTATAGGAAGGAAATTAGCCTCCTGTGCTGCACTGGGTGTCATTTAAAGGTTGCTTTATCTTGCAGCTACTTCTTCTGCATTTAAATTCCTTGGATTAAAAAAAAATCCATAAGTCGGCTCTTACGACACACTCGACATTACATATTCAATACCCAACTTAATATTAATAAAAAATTAGTGAGGGCCTTAATATGGTGCATCTAAGTGACTCACAGTAGTGTCTATGTTAAATGTGTACACAATTTTACACATTACCATAAATAACTATGTACACACATACATCAATAATGGTTAAGATTATCTTATCAGTGCTATCACTTGTGTGCAGGTTCTTATTTTTATCAGTTAATCAGTTTCTAAGTATTCTGGTGTATGATTTAACAATTATGTATTTTTACTTCAAGAGTTATTGGCCATTAATATTAATTAACATACTTTATTTGTTTTTATTTTAAGAGTTATCACTCAACCCTGAATCAGAAACAGTATAAATGTAAAAATTTGTAAAGTAAGTAATACTTATAAAAGAGAACTAAGTTCTTTAGTAAGCTTTGAGTCAGCAGGTACACTGAGTGAAAGATTATTATTTTAAGTAATGGAGTTTAGATATACTATGATGATGATTATATTGCTAACATGATGGCATTTTACAGCTCTGTAATTAATATCTAAAGTCCTACATGTGATTGCAATGGCTGAGTGCACTGTCACAGTGTAATCAATACCACTGCAACTTAATCTAGGCCATCTACACACTTCCACATGCAACGCATATGTGTGTCACATTATACACATTATAGGTGTGGTACACTGGGTACAAACCAAAATTGACCATAAAGGTATAATTAATAATTAAGTAATTTTGATTGATTTTTAAATGCCTGATAATTAATTAATGATGTTGATAACACAAATTGATTTTAGTCATTTAAAAATGTTGCTGTAAAACAAAGCATTGATAAATAAAGCAGATTCAAATAGGTTTATTTGGTGTAAAAATATGCAACCTTTTACATTATATATTTATATATTTACACTATATTGAGTGATAAAAACCATAAACAATTAACAAATCAATAAAATCACATGCTACCTTTATCAGTTCATAGAGAGACAACACATATTTAAAGTTCTAAAATAAATTTATTGCAATTATCAAAATACTATTGATATTCAAAACCCATCTTTAAGTATCAACAGCTGTAGAAAGTATATACCAGAGATGGCAGTCCTACAGTTAGGCGTCGGCTGTTTGTGTTCCAGATTCAAGCGACAGCACGACACGCATCGCCGACTCACTATAGCAATTTATGAGCCGGCTCTATCGACCCCACACTTCCCTCTTAGATGCCATGACGTAATGCTCCAAAATAAACCTAATATGGATAATGATCCGTGACTATTTTAGATTTCCATATTAGACAGAAATATTAAATCAGACTACTTAGAAGTAAATGTTACGAAAATTTGCCAACAGTCAAGTCATTAAACGATGGAAAGTTCTACAGTTTTGAGGAATTTGCCGATAAATGGATGGGTGTGTCATCAAATTGGATAAGTTTTACAGGTGATATCATGGGTAACTCGCACAAAGAGTGTGTATATCAATGCCAGAATAATACATACCTTATATTTCACGGTATTCACACTCAGCACTACTCGATAAATATATTATTTTTTAATAAATGTTCACGAAAAGTCGTTCGTTCGACGTATAGTCGCGTCACTCGCCAACTTAACAATATTGCCAGTGCAAATTAAATTGACATTTGAAACGTTGTGGGTTCCGAAACATCTCAAAGGTTTATGTCGTCCATGGCCGAAGAATTTCGTCTTCTCAATAAGACAAGGCAAGTGTCTCCAATGGTATCATTGGGAAGATTGATTATGATTTTTATATATTCGAAAATATTATATCAATCACCACACAAATATAATGAGAAATAAGCTAATTTAATGAATAGTTTGGCTCTATGCAAACGGTACACGATTATTATAAAAGTCTAACAATTTTATTATCTGTATCAAGGAATTTAAATGCTGGCAACCTTAAAAAGCAGTCTGTCAAAAAAATCCTGCTGCTTGCTTGGTTTGCCTGTTTGTTGTATCAATTTGTATGTCAATTATCAATTAACCCTTGTTTAATAATGGCCGTTGATTATTAAAAAGCAGTGCTCTGAGCCGATACTATCAATGTGCAATACGAAGTGAATGTGAACCATGGCTACCGGTGGGGAAGATCTCTGGCGCGAGTGCGCATCCTGGCTGACGAGATGTGGCTTGCTACGTCCTGACCATAAGGCGAATTGGGAGACGAGCACTATCCACGACCTCGCGTACACACTGCGCGACGGAGTACTACTCTGTAACTTGCTGAATGTGCTCCACCAGGGTTGTATCGACATGAAGGATGTGAACCAACGGCCTCAAATGGCGCAGGTAATGCGGGCCCCAGCGCCGACCTTCACTGCAATTACCGCTAAACCATTAATTTTAGCACATAAAAGTGGCACGCATGTTATGTGGAACTAATTCCTAGGTCGTATTCTCGTGATTCGAAAATATGTACAAGGTAACTGTGAACTAAAATTGAAAGTTTACATTTAAATTGTACGCCACCGTTAAAGTAATGGTGTTGTTAATAAGAAAAGTATAAGTAACAATTGATGTAGGGTTATTCATCCAAGTGTGGAGTGAATGCAGTGTAAATATAAATTAATTAATTATTCATGCAGTCATGAATGGGCTATCACCATTGATATGTATGTATTCAACATGAATATATTCCGGTGATATCTGCATTATAAAGTACCTGAATGAACACCTAATTGATACACAATTCATAAATTTGTTTTACACAGTAGTGATCTTATTTTCTATTAGAATGGCCCAGTTGCTACTTTTATTTTAGTGTAGACTATAAATCCAAATAAATATGATCTCTATTAGACTTGATTACCAGAAAGTTATAGTACCTCTTTGGGTATTAAACAATCTGAGTGGATTTGTCAATTTATAGATTGTTGTAGTAATACATTGTACACATCAATAGGTGATTTAAAAAAAATGAAATTTTTAAAGTAAAACAGCTAAAGAGGTTTTTTTTGCAGTTTCTGTGTATGCGTAACATAAAAGTGTTCCTGAGAACCTGCCATGAAGTATTTGAGCTACGAGAAACTGACCTCTTTGACCCGTCCATGTTGTTTGACTTGTCCAACTTCCACCGAGTGCTGTGCACATTGGCTAAACTCAGCCAATGCCCTAAAACAGTTGCCAAAAATATTAAGTGAGTACTTACTTTGAATAATTTAATGTTTATTTATCATGTAAGTCTAGTAATAGTAATATTATAAACACATTGCATATCTAGTAATATTAATCTATACTTACACCAATACAATGCTATTAACCCCGAGTAAAAAAGCCCACTTTTGCAAAAGCCACAAAAATACTAGTAATATGAGAATAAATATATCCGTGTGGTGACGGATTTAGAATACGGATACTTGAGGAATGCAAGAGGCAGATTACCTGGCCGAAAAAGAAGGAAAACTTGAAACAAACCCTGTTCCAACCCATCTTGCCAGCGTTTCACAGTAGGCTAAATTACCTCTGTGATCTTGGAGGAGGCAAGACTCACTATTGGGTAAATTATGGGTTGAAATGATGATAACAATAAAACTGCTTTAGATTCCAAAAAGAACAGACTTTATTTATGTGGACTTAACAAGCTTGTCACAAATTCTTCTTCTATAACAAAATCCCTATTGCCCTAATGAAAGGGTACTGTGTGTTACCATGTGCAAAAAGTGCATATATTTTTCTTAAATTACTTCTACTCAGCCCATACATTACCCACTGCTTGATGGATAGATCTATGGATAGTCTGGATAGATAAGAGTCTAGCCTCCTATCATCACAGGGAGGGTAATTAGCCTACTGTGCCACGCTGGCCAGATGGGTTTCGCATCAAGTTTTCCTTCTCCTGCAGTTTCCAGCCATGTCATTTCCTTTTGTCGATTCTTACGACACCATCAGGATGGAATGGGGTGGTGACACTGTATTCTAAATCCGTCACCATGCGGAATGGTCACTAGCTGATTATGAATCACATAACTTGAGAAATTAGCAATCTGGTTTAGGAAATCCTCAATTTCTTAGTCATACTTCGAAATAGAAAAAAATTTTAAACACAGAACTCTTTATTTTGATTTTCTCTTTGTCCTCGCAACAGATGGTTATAGGAGTTTTTTTACAGGGTGTATTCTAAAACTCGATTAAAAAATAATTTTGGGTTGAAGCTACTGCAAATAAAATACGTGGATAAACAGTGTATTAATCTTACGTAAAATTGTGTAGGTACATAACATACAACAAAATGTCTGCCTAATTTGCTGTAATCATTACTTCAATGATGACATATGGAACAGAGACGTGGTCGCTCACTATGGGCTCCATCAGAAGGCTCAAAGTCACCCAAAGGGCAATGGAGAGGGCTATGCTCGGAGTTTCCCTGCGAGATCGAATCAGAAATGAGGAGATACGCAGGAAAACCAGGGTCACCGACATAGCCCACCGGATTGCCAAACTTAAGTGGCAGTGGGCAGGGCACATAGCTCGCAGGACCGACGCCCGATGGGGCAGAAAAGTCCTCGAGTGGCGACCGCGTTCCGAAAGGCGCAGTGCTGGTAGGCCTCCCACACGGTGGACCGACGACCTGGTTAAGATCGCCGGAAAGCAGTGGATGCGGGCGGCCCAGGACCGGCCTTTGTGGAAATCCTTGGGGGAGGCCTATGTCCAGCAGTGGACGTCTTTTGGCTGAAAATGATGAATGATGATGATGATTACTTCAATTATGAGAGGCAATATCTGCCCTCTGAGTATAACATAACTATGTTTAATTACTTAAAGTGTTAGTCATTCTGGCAACAGGTAGAAAAACGATTAGGTTATAGCAACAACACATCTAAGCAAGTCAAGTATCGATATCGACAACCATGAAAAGACGAAAATAGCTTCGTAATAATTCTTGACAAGGCTACCATTATTGTAATGAAATTAAGCGAAAGTTATTTGCACATGTTCCTATCTATGTAGAGCAAGATTTTGAATATATGTATAGTTTTACTAACAATATATAGGTATGTGCAACAGCATCCTTGCTAACCCAACATCGGAAGAAGCGAAACGATTGTATAATATAATTAGCTAAGTAGAATTGTAACAACAAATGTACACCTATGGGGCGATATGATCGCAAAGCGACCAAGCCCCTAAAATAAATTTAAAAAAAAAAAAAAACTAACAATATGATAAGGATGTAATAGCAACAAAAAATGCGAAACAAGCAAATATGAAATCCATAGTATAGTAAAATTGGATTGGGTGGAGGGACTCGGCAGTGGGTTGTTTAAAGGTTGAAATAATCACGATAACCTAAAACCGATAACGTCATAAAGTATTTATAAAGTAAAGATTGTTGAATTATATAATCTAATAAAATAAAAATAAATATCATAAAGTAAAGATTGTTGAATTCGGTAAAAGTGCTTTGATTTTTTAATTAATAAAATAGGCCTTACGTCGTATGTTGTCGGTATAAAAATGGGGAAGTTACAACGAAATTAATTTATGTAAAATAGTGCTTCTTTCTGCGTGGTGAAAAATTTAGAATACATTGTGTCACCAACCCATTCCACCCTGAGGGTGTCCTAGGAGGCGACAAAGGGAAATTAAAAAGCCGAAAACCTAGCCAAGAGATCTAACCAAGAGAAGAAAAGCCAGAAACGAATCACTGTGCCAATCCGTCTGGCCAGCGTGGCACAGTAGGCTAATTACCTTGCATATAATGGAAGGAGGCTCGACTATTATAGTATTGGTAGTATTGGTATTGGTGTAGTATTGGTCTATTGGTGTCGAAGTTTTCGTCTAAGTAGTGTTGGACCACACTACTTAGTCATTGAGAATAAAATATTCATGAATACAACATATATTGACACAATAATAAAAAAAGTATAGAAATAAAACAAACCGTTGACCTGCTTATAAAAAAGATAGCACTTAAGTCTGTGGAGAATAGTTTTCGAAATTCCCACTGTTAACACAGCATCTATTACGCAAACGGCATTGTGTAAACATCTCACTGAATATTTTAGTGTTGCGCAATCGATGGAAGCACTGAATATCGTATTGTTTACACCTGCATCTTATCCCATTAGGTTCGCGATTCCCACCAATGTAAACAAATATACTCGCGATGCCGTGCTGAATAAATTTCCCGTTGGTATTATGATAATTCTTACACATATTTTGGAGCAAAACGCTTTTATTTTATTTACATACTAGATTCTGCCTGCGGGATCGCCCTCGTATAATTCAAGTCTGTTCTAGATACCATACATATTAAAATCATCTGTTATCCATACGATAATGTAGTCCGTCCAGTCTACTGATATTATTATTTGGCTACTGGTCAGCAGCAGAATGAAGAGCCTTGTGCAGCAGCATGATACTCGTAGCCTTCACTAATGAAATAATTCAAAAGGCCGCTATACCATCTAATGCGAAAACATTTTCTTCTGAAATTAAAGCGCTCATGCAACAAATACTTGCTCCTAATATCAGCAAAGCTTCATCGGAGCTCGGTGTGTACTCGTGTCTAACTTAAGTGATACTTTCAGGCCATTCTCAGCGCACAGAACCCAATCGGAAGAAGACATCTACAAAGATCTACAGTCCGTGTAAGTACTTTTATAAGTTTCCTCCACATTTGTTTATATCATGACTATTGCTCTTAGTTCGATGCCAAAACCGGCAGCTACGACGTTTTTCTACTGGTATAAATTAAATTAAGAGAGATGCGCCCAAACTAGCTGCAGTAACTTCCCTACTGGGAAAGGTTCTTCACCTTACAATATACCGCAGTTAATAACGCCACCCTCAGTTGATTTGTGTTACTGCTTGTGAGTGGGGTCGCCAGAACTCTACCGTGCACTGCTTGGCACCACAAGATTCCCAACTGAACTTTATCGACAGTTCTCGCCTACAATCTTGTATAAATCGTCATTCCATCTACCAGGACCCACACTAAGTTTGCCTGTCCGCGGTCTTTGAACACCGGTTTTGTGGCATAAACATAGATATTTGGTTCGTGATCTTAGCCTATCTACTCCAGAAGATGTATTTTAAGCTGAACATACTGGTCAAAACGTGATACCACTAACGTTGTAGTAGTCCAAACGTGAATCTGGACCCGCCGTCGTACAGCAGTGTGGAACAGGGGCGATCAAATAAGACACGCAACGCGCCATGGATACAGTTCACAATACCCAGCGCAGCGTGCGAAGATCGCGTGGAGGAAATTTACGAGGATCTTTGCTACGTCAAATTCACGTCCGCGATGCCGGAGGTGCAGATATAGTATTTTGTTTCATCGCTCGTTTATTCGATTTTTGTTCTTTTGGCAAATTGATTGTGCATTTATTCTTCCTGATATTAATTGGTATGCAAAATAGCGTTCTAGTTAAAAGCACTTTTGATCACTCGCTCGTTTTAGTGATACTAACTACTCATGCTATAACATTTGTCAGTGCCTAAAGCCAATATTTTGAGAAATAATCCGTCAAATTGTCACACTTGTCAAATATGGCAACTGGAATTAGCCAAGTGAAGTGCCAGCATAGTATAATTCCTTAAATATATCAAGATACATTTGACATATCATCGACACTTAGGGAATATTAAAAATATCGAGTAAACGAGCTTGGTGTGTCAGGAGTAGTGGTGCGCTTTGTATAGTGTGTTTAGGAACGCTCTCAGTTTATGATGATGATGACCCAATAATATACAAAAATGGCTTCCTGTAGGGTCATCGGGGACTAATTCGAAGATCTAGGCTGACACTGATATTCTAATAACTTAAGACAAAGAAAATAAATACAATGGAATTTAGCGCCGAAATATACAGACGCTATGCAATTATTGAAAAAGCAAACCATACTATCTGTACCCACAGATAGTATGGCGATTCAAATGTCTCGCGGAAGATTTTCCGTGGCAAAGCTTACGTTAAATTGATTTCGTCGTCTTACACTATGTTTTTAATCAAAAACGGAACTACCGCGAAAATGGCAATACTCACGTACGTTTTGTTGTGCGTAATCTATTTTTAATACTTTTCAATCACAACTTTTAATGATTGCTCTTTTTTCCACTACTCACCAAGATAATTTCGATGTAATTTCAGTAGTAACAACGTCTAAATTGGCTCTCTTGATGCTAAAATTCAAAGGCAATTTGTGTAGTCATCTCAAGGGCTCGGGAAGTTGTATGATAGTGCAATTAACTTTATCACTTTCTCATTAAGATTAATTATTCCCCGCTCCGCCAACTGTGTCCCCAATGTTGTTTATATTGTTTACCAAAACAGTTTTACAAAATGGTCGCGGTTTACATGGTAAAACTGAGAGTGTTTACTAGGCTGTTGCACTTGTTAATTTATATTTTGTAATTTTATTTCGTTATTGGAACTGCTTTAAACTAAGCTTTCCTTTTTGTAGATGTTTTTTTTATTTGTGACGACATATCAAGCATATATCGACTTGTAAGAATACTATTTTCATATAAAAAATAACTAGGTATACTGACGACTACCTGAGGTAGGCCTCTTTCGAGGTGGATCGTTAATCGCGTGAAGGTCGCATTAGTTGTGCTATAGGACAGGAATTCGCTGTGGAGATGAGTCTTTTGCCCAAAGAACGCTAAATTAGTCTCTAAACACAATTGCGTGTCTTTAAATGTCATGGACATTCAGAGGCATGAAATAATAATGGTCTACTAAAATATAGAGCAGCCATTATAAAACTATCTGGGTAACTTTGATCTAGTTTGCAAAGTGTGTGCTTCTAGAGATAACTAATACTACTCAGCCTACTGATAACACGAGGCTGAGTCGGACCTTCTCCAGTCACATGGAGGGTAAATTAGCCTACATTGCCACGCTGGCCAGATGGGTTGGCACACGGATTCGTATCAAGTTTTCCTTCGGCTAGGTTATCGGCTTTGTCATTTCCTTTTGTCGGCTCTTACGACACCCTTAGGATGGAATGGGATGGTGACACAATGTATTCTTAATCCCTGACCACGCGGACCGTTTCTACAGATAAAATTACCCAATTGATCCGTATTAGCTCAATTTCCCATCTAATATGCATCACGGGTAAGCTTCTCAAGTACATAAATATAAATCATTTGGCAATATCCAGAGTCACGTACAAAACCGCATAATTAGCTTCATAACCGGATCGCGAAAATTGCGGCAGACAGCTTCCAGATCCGCCTATAAGATATTCACAACTCACACACACACGGACTGAGTACTACTACATAGTAGCTACTATTCATTGTCGTTGTGGAACTTTTGTCAGAAAAAATGATACTCTATGAATTTCTAAAAAGAAATTACCGTGCCCTAGTAATGAAAAAACGTAATGACGACAAGTTTAATCTAAATCCACATCTCCGCATACAAACAAGCTACACTCCTTTCAACTAGAATCATCCTGTGGGTGTCGTAAGAAGCGACTAAAGGAACGCAAGAGGTATATCACCCAGCCGCAAGAGAAGGAAAACTTGATACAAACCCTGTGCCAATACGTCTTGCCATCGGCACATTAAGGTAATTTCCCTCCATAAAGTTGGAGGAGGCCCGACTCAGTAGTGGGTCATTTATGGGCTGATGATAATGATGATGATCTAATTATAAGTGTAAGGCCACTTGTGAAGATGTTCCTCGTGTGAACGCCCATAGTGAGACTATCAATGACGTCATAGCATTACAATCACTTCGTTTGTGCCCCGCCTAAGATGCGGCATATCTGTTGTGCGAATTCGATAAGCTGGTGATAAGGGCGAAGTACTTGCGAAGTAGCTTAATTATTTCAAGGAATGATCTTTTTGGTCGTGTAAAGCTGGGTACTGACCAGCGTTACGGGGCGTAATGTAACGTGTTACACAGCGAACATTGGTGCAGCTGGTTTCCACGTAACACGACGTACTGACTGCACGATTTTTATTTCAATCTCTTGGTTACAATGTCTACATTAGATATGCACTAAGTTCTATTCGTACCTATTTAGAAAAATGTGCTATGTACACATTTCTGTGGCACTGATTGAATTCGTGATGCATCCGTTTCTCGCACACTTCATGTTATGGCTTCTTATTCCCTAGCTGATCGTTGTAGTGAGTAAGCTGTCCTTTCTAGTGCGTCATTAGCCGTGCCCCGTTACGTAGGTTGGAAATGTTACCAAATCGTGATTCGGCAGAGGCTATCTATGTGGGGCATCCTATTTTGCGATGTAACATTATGACCTCTTCCGTTCATTGATCCTGTTAAAAAATAAGATACGCACACGCGTTTCTACTATTCTTTGCATTTACGATTGTCTTTGTATCTTTTTGCCTCACAGAAGACGCCTAGGGTACAATTTAACCAATTTTAATGACATAATCCTCTTTGGTTTGGCACTGTCTGTGCGGTGACGGATTTAGAATATTTTGTGTCACCACTCTGTGATATGAAATGTTGTAAGAGCCGACGAAATGACAAGGCCGATATCCTAGTCGCAAGAGAAGGACAGCTTGATACGAAACCCTCTGCTAACCCGTCTGGCCAACGTAGCACAGTAGGCTAATTACCCTTCATGTAACTGAAGGTGGTCCGACTCGGCAGTGCGTCTTCTATGGGCTGAGTAGTAGTAGTACGTAGTACATACACCTCGCGATTTTAATGGTGATATATTTAAAAAAATAGTTATTTATATAAAACTAGTGGCCCGCCCCGGCTTCGCCCGTGCAAAGCGGGGGTGGGTTATACATATAAACCTTTCCCTTGAATTACTCTATCTATTAAAAAAAACCGCTTCAAAATCCGTTGCGTAGTTTTAAAGATTTATGCATACATAGGGACGGACAGAAGAATGCGACTTTGTTTTATACTATGTAGTGATATACATATAAATAGTCCTGGAACCAGGGCAGCATGGAGCGTACGGAGCAGCCAGGCGAGTCGAAGCCGTTATACATAGGGACCATACTGGACCGTGTTTTTTATAATATATGGCATTGGGTTGATTAAGGCTTCCTATGATTGCCGACTCAATGCGCATTACTTATCAAATGTCACCAATCTCATGCTTAGAGTGACAAATACAAAGTACATTTCTCCGTAACTGTCCTAATAAACCATTAGCATAGGCTATCATATCACGCTCAATAAAATGTTGCTGTCCTTAAGTGAAGTGCATTCGATAAAGCGCTGCGTTTGATTGGCATCTTATCGAACGCGTATGTTATCCAAGATTGAAAGAACACTTGTTTTTGATACCAATGTCTTTGACGGTTAAATTGAGGCTTAACGCAATGCACGGTATTCAAGCCCATGTATCTGTTCCGCCGCCGACTTCCATACTTACCCCCCGACTTCCATCCACCCACTCTATCATAAGATCGTCCGTCCACCTAGTCGACAGGGCGATCTTTTTTCGTTTTTATAGCAATAATAAATTATACATACATATAGGAAATTATACATACATTAACCTACTATTTGCTTCCATTTACAACCCGTAAAAAATAAAAATCTTTATACCTATACCTTTTTCGTGGTCATCAGTGAATACGTAACATTTGGTGTAGATGATTGCCTTCATCGAGTCCTGTCCATGGCTTCCCTTGCAATCTAATAAACATTGGAGAAGTACGTCGTGTGTCTTTTACTTGCTCGGTCCATCTTGTTCGGGATCGACCTCGAGCTCGTTTTCGATTTCAATTTCTCTTTAATTGACAACAAACCAAATAGTATAGAGTTCAATGTCCGCTCGTTTGATAGATGTTTTATCAAAAGCTAGTCCAGTGTACTTGATGTGTCGTCGAATTGATTAATTTAAAATGTACAAACAGATTTTAAATACTTTGTAGAATATTGTAAATATTTACCATACGATATTTTTAAAGGAGTTTGATTTGAAAATTGATTTATCTATAAATTTTCACTAGTACCTACTCAATAAATTAAGTGAACACATTGTAAATATAGATTCCGTAGAATGTAAGTTTTCCGCCCTGCTCAGCTATTTTAGTGTCGTTAGTTACTGTTACCGTACTGAGGGTCAGGTTATATTGGGTAGTTTATATTTCTCTCGGCCCATAAATCATTCCCTGCTGCGTTAGGGCTTAATTTATTGAGCGATAAACTACTATACCACGTTTGCCAAACTGATTTGTATTGAATTTCAGTGTTTAATTTTCCTTCCCGGGCAATAAACATTTTTTATAGGAAAATGTCAAAAATGTTTTAGAGCTAAACCCTCCGTCACACATGCAGTGTTAATGCAAACTATAATGATAAATATTTACTTGTATAAGTTAAAATTTATAATATACTAGCTGACCCGGCAGCGTATATTGAAAAGCTCATTCAGTAAGTCCCCTCCGCCTGAGACTAACTCGATTAGCATTTCCAAGCTCTTTTAATGAAAAAAACACGTGAAAATGCTGCTTTAATACGTCCCAGAGGGTGACGTACTGCAGTAGGATTTCTAAGACTAAACGCAATACAATATATTAGAAACCCTCATCCTATGCGTCACCCTTGGGGGCCGTATTGGAGTAGGATTTTTAGTGCTAAAATCACAAAGTTGTCTTAGAAAAGCTAATGTGATACGTCTCTCTGTGCAGATATTGCTATCTCACGCACACATTATGTTTTCGTGTATTATCCATCACTATCTGCGCGCGCCGATCATCTCTGCACTTGGCACGTGCGGTGCAATTTCTTATTTGTTAAACGAACTCTATTTGACAATCGACTAACAATTTCACTTAATATATTGTGACAAAGTATTTATGTCTTGCAGAGATAAGGCATAACGCGATTCCTATTAAAAAAATGCAGAGATTTTTTCGTTTTGCTAATTAAAAGCGATGTTGACAGTGTAATAATTTTGTATCGCGTGCCCTGTTTTCGCTGCAAGTCAGAATCCGGTCAAGAACCGATTATTCTTTTAATTCTTTAAATATAATAAGAAGAATAAGTATCTACTAGTGCGAAACATAATTGTCTCCGTATAACGTAGTATACGTATACAAGTTCCAGGGTTTTGACTACTGCAAATGATCCATCCTGCTAATTCTAGTAGATATCGTTTTTTTTTTTACAAAATGAAATGCATTATACTTCACGAGCCTACAAATTTGATTTGCTCGTCGTCAAACTCACCAAAAATTAATTGATATGTAGAGGAACTTTCTATGTAGAATTTGGGTGTCATTGTATATACATTACAGTATTTAGTGTAGGTACTTCCTTTCCCGATCTTTTAGAATCCACAACTACAGTAGAGTAATATTATAATTATGTTGCAAGATATGTTTTAAGTCTAGTTTTTCGAATCGACGCCAATGTCGATTTGCGGCACAAAACGTGTCTTGCAATAATATTTTAACACAAACACGCACAATTTCAGAATCGATTCCATAGAAACAACTTATGAATATTATCGATTCAGTCGATACGTATTACTTGTATTGTGGACATTTTAATTAGACTTTTTTTTCTCTTGACAGGATGTGACAAAACGGGTATATGTATATGTGGGTGTAAATAGGAACGCTAGTACTTCAGACAGATGTAGATAGTGTGAGCAAAGTGGGGGTCATAACTTAACTGATGATATAATATGAAAACCACGTTGACTCTGTTAAATTCCGATGAAACACACTTTTGGTGATTCATATTCGAATTACAAAAATATAGATTTCTCCTTCACACTTCGCGATAAAAAAAAACAATTAGGCAAATTGTAAGCACTTCCCATATAATTATATACCCTTTTTCTCACACTCTGTATGATCCGAAACCATTCCACTTTCAATGTCAACATGGAAAGCTGGAATATGTAGGCGTTCGGTAAACGCTTTGTAAATTGGCCGCGCTTAACCGTTGGGGTATCGCAGCGGCGTCGCGTGCGCGCCCGCCGTGGCCGAGGTGAGCGAGTACGCGAGCTACGTGGCCCGCATCCACGATGAAGAGATCTACCACGACCTGTGCGTGGTGAAGGGCGCCCGCGATGCCTCCGTCCTACCGCCCGTACAACACCCGCCCGCTTTCAACACAGTACGCCGCATGCATTTTTTTTATTTTGTGTTTGTTATTGGTTTTGCGTCGTGGTGCGAGAAGTGGGTACCGCTTTTTTTTAAGATATTTTCGTACCGGTTTTTAGGGGGCGAAACATGCTGTAAGTCGAAAGGGGGGACGTCCCAGGTGCTTTATCCCGCAACGTTCCTTTAGGTAACAGTACTGATGATACCAAGATTTGATTTGATCAAAATTAAGCCACGTAACATCTGTTGTTGGGTGCGGTGAAAGTCCCCCAATTGCGTGAAGGGAAATAGCATAGTGTGCCAATCTGACCGCACAGTTTAGCGCAGGGTTTCGTATCAAATTTCCCTCCCCTTGCCGCTTGTGTGGTGACACTATGTATTCTAAATCCGTGTAATCCATCCAAGCTAGATCTAGCCTCGGGTATTTTTGTAACGCAGAGGTTATTTATTTACATAAATAATAATATATTATCAGAATGGTATGGGTTATTATACCATACCATTCTGAGGGTGTCGTAAGAGGCGGCTAAAGGAATGCAAGAGGCAGATCAGCTAGCCGCAAGAGAAGGAAACCTTGATACAAAATCTGTGCCAACTCGTCTTTCAAACGCGGGAGAGTAGGTTAATTTCCTTCCATGACTTTTACATTTTGTGACGTCAGCTATAAAAAGCGATAGAGTAGTTACAAAATCGAAACATTAATATTTTCCTTTCTTAAATGAAGAAACGGAAAGAATCCGATTAGTAATGCACTCTGTCAATGAATTGCAACAACACCAATCTTGCAATGCGTAATGTTTGCCGATCGCGTAGACAGATGGCGCGCGTTCGAATGACTTGTTATTTCACCAAATGTCTAAATTTCACCCCTCGAAGTAAACCGGCAGAAGTAAAAGTTAGCAAATGAGTCGCGTCGCCAGTTGAATTATTCATGCGGCCATACTTCTCGTATCACGATGTGTTTACGCGTCGGCTATTAGTTTTGCTGACGCCGCATTTATCGCCTCATCGCACGCTCCCTGTATGTACCTTGCACTTTTCCGATGATCAGAATTGGCGGGCTTGTCTATGTGAGTTCATGTTTAGTTTTAAAATTGTTATTTTTAATTTCACGTCTTGCATGAGTTTTGGCACAGTTATGTAAAGTTTGGTCAAGGAAAAAAGATGTATACACAACAAGACGATTTTGTAATACAGTCAGACCATTATCGAAATTTGTTATATTCTTGACCTTTTTTTATATAGAGTGCAAATTTTGTACTTTTCTAGTATTCTATGTTGGTTTCTACTGTGTGAGTAATGCCCTTAATGTTATTTAACAAAATATTGTTCTTGCTTTATTTATAAGAGTAAGCGTCTCAGACATACCAAGAAAAGATTCAGATCTAAATATTACTAGGGGAAATCATGACTTTTTTATTTTAACACTTTTAAATGTAATGAACATAATAACTTTTACAAATACATTCTCATCAATCCACTGAGCATGTTTTTTTTAAATCCTTACCCTATATTTTCTTTGTTATTTTGCAGCTAGCAACATCGTCACACAGTTTCGAAAAGAGAGATTATGTTATACGAGAATTAGTTGACACTGAATGCAATTATTTGGACGTGTTAAGCAAAATAATTAAGTATTTCATGAGACCGTTGATGCCGTATCTCAAACCGCAAGATATGAAAATTGTTTTCTTTGGTATTAAGGTAAGATTTTGACGGAACTTTCTTTTTGTAATTCGCCGCATGTCCTACTAGATATATCTCATTACACATTACACAACTTTAGGTCCTTAAGCAGGCTATTATAGTGGCCAGAAGGGGTGAATTCCCACCCCAGGTACCTCGGGTATCTCAGGCTTACCCTACCCATTTCGGAATCGAACCCACGATCCAAAGGCGCGTTTGCGACCAACTAAACATTTTAGGTGTACCACCAAAGAAAATAATTTTGTTATACGTTTGGCGAGCTGTCAGTTTATCGTATTTTTAATGTTCGAAAGGTGTGTGCAAAATACATTCTTTGTTATGTTTGAAGGAAATCTGCTCAGACGTTTGAAGATTTAAGACCTAAGTATTTTGTAACTGTGTCGGAGATCAGGATCTTAAGTATAAAATGTAAACATTTGTATATTGTATATTTGTATAATAATTTATATATTATTAATACAGGAACTACATGACACACATACGAATCTCCTACGACAGTTGAAGCTAGCGACTGAGGTGTGCGTCCCCGGGAATGGAACCCCGCGCCTCTCAGATGTGTTCCTGGCGTTCAGGGAGCGGTTGCTTTTGTACGGGGATTATTGCTCCAACCTCACGCTTGCCCAGGACACGCTCAAGGCGCTGGACGCTAGAGACAGCACGTTCAATAAACAGTTAGCGGTGAGTTTGCGTGGTGACCGATTTGGAACACAGATTAACTCGTCACCAAATCGTTCGCTTTTAACGGCTTCCTATGGGGCGACTGAAGGAACTACACTGGCCAGAAAGACTAGTCACAAGATACGGAAATCTTAATATGGAGGCCAAAGGCGTATCTACCGCTTTATCAGCCGCCGACTAGGAGCCCCAGGGTGTAGGGGCATAAAATCCTAAAATTTATTCTATAAAATGTATGTATTGTAGGCCTTTTATTAATTAACAACATGCTTGAGAATATACTCAGCATGTTGTTAATACCACCACTAGACCGACTGCCTCGCTGGTCAGATGTGCCGCCTTTGGATCAACGGGTCCCGGGTTCGATTCCGGGATCGGGCCAGTGTCTTTGTCTAAACCAGAGGCACTGGCTCGGAGTCTGGGTGTCATTTCTACCTATAATATGTATTTACAAAAAAAAAATGTATATAAGTAGTTTATCATCCATCTCGTTATCATAACACAAGCATTAAGTTGCTTAACTTGGGACGAGATGGCGTTGTGTGAAATGTCCAAGGATATTTATTATTATTATTTATATATTTATTAAAAAAACAACGTGATATAAGAAATAGACAAAAACTGTCGACAATGAGGTAGCCTCCAGATATGACCTAAGCTACAGTTCAGGGCTCCAGAGCAAGAACCACCTTAAGATCCTTGCTGAATCCAGGATGACAGCATTTTATATCAAGCCCCTAATCCAGCAACCCTGCGAGAGTTTTTAGATGTTGTGACGCGATAAGTTCGATTACTGCAACGATATAGTCCTTGCAGTAATCCGTCGTGTTTATCCTTCCTTTGGGCTCACATTTAGTCACAGGGCCCGTCCCGCCGCTTTAGAGAGGGTTGCAGAGTACAATTTCTTCTTGTTGTTACGCTAACATGAAATAGGAGAACAAGCTTAGCGATATTTCGAGATTTTTCTAGAAATAGATGTTATCAAGAACTGTATTGGGCGTCGCATTTCATGTTGAGAGAAATCCTCAACGAAAAAAGCTCTAGATAACCACATTCCACATCGTATGCTTGTCTCTTATCTCTAAGATCTGTGCGCGTAGGTGATTGTGCTATTATTTCAAACAATACGGCACAGGGTTCCATATCATGTATTCATGTGGGTTTTTTTTCAGAAATGTCAAAAGGAATATAGCGATGGTCGAATCCAGCTTCGAGACATACTATCGGTGCCGATGCAGAGGGTGCTCAAGTACCATCTACTTTTAGACAAATTGGTCCACGAAACACAACCAGTGAGTATTACTTACAATGTATAACTAGGCAAAGAGTCGTCCAGTCCGGTGATGGGATGCCTGTCGAGGGCTCTGGCTCTTCGCATCCTTGTGTTAATGTGGGACAGCTGTTTGCTCACCCGGCTGAGATTAACTGTGGCTAAAACTACAACCCGAGCACATATTAACTCTCACCCCTTTTGCACGCCTTTCAGTCATTTTTTATCCTCATAAATAACATGTAATGTGCACAACTATTTACCAAAAAATACAAAATCTGTTATAGTTAGGCTATAATTTATAAAGATATATGTCAATGTGTTATTCTGATGGCCATGTGTTATCTAAATCCATTCAGTATTTTTTGTGAAAACATCCATACATTCTTACAAACTTTCTTATTTATAATATTACTAGCGACCCGCCCCGGCTTCGCCCGGGTGCAATGATGAACATCTAAATTTATCAGTGTTTCTCTACTATATTACGGATGTATTATACATATAAAACTTCCTCTTGAATCATTCTATCCATTAAAAAAACTGCTTCAAAATCCATTGCGTAGTTTTAAAGATTTAAGCATACATAGGGACGGACAGACGAAAGTGACTTTGTTTTATACTATGTAATGATAATGATGTAATGATAATGATAGACGGATATTGTAACTCACGATATGGGTATTCTATTATTAGAACCACGAAGAGTTCCGGGGTCTGGAGCGAGCCAAAGAAGCCATGGTGGATGTGGCGCAGTATATTAATGAGGTGAAGAGAGATAGCGAAGTGTTAGCTCTGTTGGCTAAAGTGCAGGTAAAGCGTATTAATATGTTCTCTAAATTAATAGGTGAAGCAAAAACATGGTACATCGAATTGAAACTCATTTAAGTGGTTTTCGATATTTATTATAGTTGCGGTTTTTGCCATCCATTTGAATAAATTATCCAATAGTTCAAAAATGTACTTGAAAAGAAATCCTCATTCATCTCACGTAACGTGCGTTGGCACTAAAGGAGACCATCCTGGACTGGGATGGCGGCGCCCTGGGCGCGGGTGGCGCGGAGCTGGCGGCATACGGACGACTGCTGTTGGACGGAGAGCTTAAGGTCAAGGCTCACGAAGACCAGAAGTTGCGGTCGCGGTACGTCTTCGTGTTCGACAAGCTCATGCTGCTGTGCAAACCCGTCAAGGTATAAGAATGTGTTTAATGTCCGCACGCGAGCTCCGAGGCATTTAAAGTATTGTCGATGTAATGAGCTAGGGTTGTGATTTTGTCAACAATAACATTTTATCGATAACACGATTATTTGTGGGTTTAGTTTTCCTTTCTTTTAGTCAGTCAGCTATGTATCAAGGAGTAATTGAAATTTATATAAAATTTTTATTTTATTGTTACTAAAATAAAACAATAGTTTCAATATTAATTTAAAAAATACCTAAAATCCAATGACTCGCAATCGGTACTTCAAGAATTTGATTTTGTATATTCGACAACGGGCTTTAGTCTCTGTGTCATGCGTGACTATTAATGAGTCCGCCCACTCCCTCAGCCTCAGGTTATTTCTTTTACCCTTAGACTCGTCAAACAAACACAAAAATATTTATGGCATTTCATTAAAAACAACGGGTCAGGAGTTGTGTCATAATTCACTGCAAAATGGGATTTATTAACAAAACAAAGAGACGCGTTGTTTAACTGTAATGCGCCAAATTTAGTTAACCATATTATTTATTTACGTGGCCCGAAGAACGGATGGCCGTTGGGGCATGAAAGTCTTGGAGTGGCGCCCACGTATGGGAAAGAGAAGCGTGGGAAGACCCCCGACTAGGTGGACGGACGATCTTGTGAAGGTCGCTGGGAGTCGGTGGATGCGGTCAGCACGAGATCGTGCATTGTGGAAATCTATGGGGGAGGCCTATGTTCAGCAGTGGACTTCTGTGGCTGACAGATAGACAGATAGATAGATTATTTATTTATTCTTTTGCGCATTCATAAAATGGTGTAATGCCTTAGACATTTTCTGCCAGTCTGCCTTACGATTGTGATAATACAGATAGCATTGCTCAATGTTGGTAGTCCGACTTGGAGAGCACGCTAGTATGATTGAATAAACATTTCAGGACAACCAGTACTCGTACCGCGTGGCCATACGTTTAGCGGAGTACAGGGTGGAAGAGGGCTGCGGACGGCGCGCGCTAAGGACGGACGCGAGGTGGGCCTCGCACTTCTACCTTGTAAGGCGTACCAAGGACGCAACATATACCTTGTACGCGCGGACCGATGACTGCAAGAGGAAATGGGTCAAGACCATCAAGGATGCCATGTAAGTGAACCCTTGGCATATCCTTGGCATATAAAAGTTTCATTGAAGGAAACCAATTATATGTGCCGTGCTTGCCAAACAAGTTGGAAAAAGTTTTAATAACAACTGACCCTGTAGAATATAAAGATCAATGTAAGGCATTAACCCTCCTTTTGGTAGCTTTATTCAGCTTTATTCAGATCAAAAGGCAGCACCCTACATCTGGTTTAATCCTATTCCATTTTACAGTGAGAATCTGGAGCCGTCTGGATGTCGGAGTACGAATCACAAATTTGTGTTACATACGTTCACAAAGCCGGCCACGTGTCACCACTGCTCTAAATTTCTCAAAGGAAGAATATTTCAGGTGAGACCAGGAGCAGTGTCCTCGTGTTTTTTCGTTAAATTGTTTTGTGGTAGTAATTACGCAGACTAGCGGGTCTTGGGGATTTGGGGAAATAAAGTAACGTAAAGCCGTTTTCAGATTTGCAGTTAAAAAGATATAGGGCAGAAGATGTAACGGACCAAAAACGTTCCCTTGGGGCACACCATGCGAAATACTCGTTAAATTTAAAATGAAAGGTGATGTCTGTGTCCTGCTGCAGGGCTACTTGTGCTCGGTTTGCGGCGCATGCGCACACAAGGACTGCATCCCTCTGTCGGGCCGCTGCGGCGGAGGCCTGGCGCCCGCGCCCCCGCCGCCCGCCCATAGCCATCAGCCGGACCAGGCGCTGCATTACTACATGTGGTTAGTATGCCAGGAAAGCGGCCGTTTTTGCGTAAATGCTTTTGGCGTACCCTGCTAATGGAGGCCAAAAACGAATGCTTTCATAATATCAACCTCGGGGTGTTTCTCCGACCTACACGTTTCAAGGAGCCTAGAGGATTTTGATACAGTAGGAAAAAACATTTTAGAAAACTCGATAAGCAAAACTGAATTTATTGTTAACTAAATAAAAATATAGCAGACGAGAAAATGAATGAGAAAATATGAGAAATGTTATAAAAAGGAAATAATTGTTTAAAAAACCCTGATAATTGACGAGTTATGTAAGATCAAAGTCACCGACATTCCTCAGAGAATTAGCAGACTGAAGTGGCAGTGTGCTGGTCATATCTGTAGAGGAACAGACAACCTGCGGTAGGCGAGTTCTTGGGAACGACCGCGAATCGGCAAGCGTAGAGTAGGAGCGCCCCTATAGCCATCTAGCGAAGGACCTACGCTATGCCAAACGTTGCGGGCAGCAGATTGGTTTGAGGCCTATGGCCAGCAGAGGACAGGGCCCAATTGCTTTAGGTATGCCCCGCAGTGTTGCGCCGTGAGCTCGAAGCGTGCGTTTGTGGTGTGCAGGTACGTGGGGGAGATGGGCCGCGAGACGGCGACGGCGCGGCTGGAGCGGCGCGTGGACGGGACCTTCCTGCTGCGCCTGCGCCCCCACCCCGCGCACCCCCCGCAGCCCCCCACCGACACGCACTACGCGCTCTCGCTCAAGTACGCCCTCGCATTCATAGCCTTCTTAGTAATTTCTTCGAAATCACACCTTTACCGGATAATGTACTTTAAGCAGTGGTACACACAGTATTATTTTATATAGAGACTGAAAACGCTCTGAGGGTGTCTCAAAAGCTGACCCAAGGTCGTAATCCTAGCCGCAAGAGAAGGAGATTTCTACTATGCCAATCATGATCAAAATTTGTAATATGACTGGCCAGCGTGGCGCAGTAGGCTAGCTTCCCCATCATGTGATTGGAGGAAGCCTGACTCAGCATTGAACCATTTATGGGATGACAAGTAGTAGCAAGAAAATTTCAACTATTGAAAGGTCAATTCGCCGACTGCAGCTAAAATATAACGACGAAACTATTCTATTCTAAAAAAAAAAATGAAACATACGATCACCCCGTGGCTTAGTCTATTTTCTCTTTTCAATAACCAAGACATGGACTTTTAGTAAATATATGTATACTGGTCTCATATCATCATCATCATCAGCCCACATTCGTCCACTGCTGGATATAGGCCTCCCCTAAAGAGCGCCATAGCGCCCTGTCTTCAGCTTGACGCATCCAGCTGCTGCCCGCTACCTTTCGCAGATCGTCACAGGTCTCATAAAGGTCCTAATATTTATTCAGGCAGTGATCATCAAGCTTTTGACAAAACCCACAATGCGATCAAACACTTTAATTCCACTATTGTGATACAGCATAATTTGCTAGTTGCTGCAGCCATCCAAGCGCCATCCAGGGCTGCCCGTGGGGTCGACCCTATAAAAGTTTCGCTCTTCGACGAAAAGGCTACAAAATAATAACGCGATATTGTTCACAGGACAGACAACACAGTGAAGCATATGCGCGTGTGCCGCAAGCCCATAGACCAGGTGCAACACTATTACTTGTCTGAGTCGCGGTTCTTCCGCAGCATCGTCGAGCTCGTCTCCTACTACGAGAAGATCAGCCTCTCGGAAAACTTCGAAGGGTAAATAAATATCAAATAAATATCCTTGGACATTTCACACAACGCCATCTCGTCCCAAGCTAAACAACTTAATGCTTGTGTTATGGTAACAAGATGGATGATAAACTACATAAATACATTTTTTTTTGTAAATACATACATATTATAGATAGAAAACACCCAGACCCGGAACAAATACTTGTAGGTCGTACAAATATTTCTTCCGTGCGGGAATCGAACCCGCGACAGGCTGCGCAGCAGTCGATCGCTCAACCACTGCGCCAACCGTGTCGTCAATTTGGGTATGCCAAGCATTCCATTTATACTACAACTGTACCATCCTGAAAGTGTCGTAAGACGCAGGCCACTTAGCCGAAACAGAAATAAACTTGATACAAACCCTGTAGGCAATCTATCTATTTTTTTATTTAAGTTATCAGTGACAACAAACAGGAGTATTATGATTATTAACTATCTATCTATCTATCAGCCACAAAAGTCCACTGCTGAACATAGGCCTCCTCCATAGATTTCCACAATGCACGATCTCGTGCAGACCGGATCCACCTACTACCAGCGACCTTCACAAGGTCGTCCGTCCACCTAGTCGGGGGTCTTCCCACGCTTCTCTTTCCCATACGTGGGCGCCACGCCAAGACTTTTATGCCCCAACGGCCATCCGTTCTTCGGGCCACGTGGCCTGTTGGCAAACATTAGGCCGATTTCCCTTCATAAATTTGGAGGAGGCCCGATTCAGTAGTGGGGCATTTATGGGCTGAAGCGACGATGTATTTATTAATAGTCCGTATGTTGACGGATTTCGTATACACGGTGTCACCACTCCATCCTGAGGGCGTCGTAAAAGTGCCGGCTTGAAATTGAAAATACTTGATACGAAACCCTGTACCAGCCCGCCTGGCCAGCGTCACACTGGCTCCATATAATTGGAGGAGGCCCGACTCAGCGGTGGATCATCTGTGGACTGAGTAGTAGTATTGTCCATATAATCACAAATACTAAACAAATACAATACACTTCCGGCAATCCACTTTCGACTTCCTAATTAAGCGTAAATCCTATTGCAGATTGAACTCTAATCTCCGCTGGCCTTTCCGTCGGGTGGTGGCGACAGTGGTCCACGACTTCAGGCCGCTGGAGTCCTCCCAGCTGGCGCTGCGGCCCGGGGCCAAGGTGCTCATCCTCAGCAAGGAGGGCGACAGCAGAGGATGGTGGAAAGGACGGACGTTGGACAAGGTCAGTTTTCCTCCAACATTAATTGCTGTGAGCTATTACAATAAGTAGCGTTATAAACTTTTATATTTCGCGGACTGTACTGTCAGTAGCCTGAAAACTGATAGCTGGTCTAACCATATGATTACCGGTGATCCAGTAGATGGATCGCTGGTAATCATCAAGTTGGCTCATTGCAAAGGCTCAGTGTTGAATTTTGATTGTCCAGGGCGACAATCGGACCGGGTACTTCCCCAAGGACTGCGTGCAGGAAGAGCCCGAGTGCATCGGCGCGCTGGACTGATGTCAGCTTTGCCTCGCCGAGCGCGAGCTACACTACACGCAGCCGGAGGCTCACGACGCGGGCCCCGACCCGGACCCGGACCTCGTGTGATCCCCCTCCGCCACAGCCAACAAGTAACCACCGATTTCTGCAGCTCTTTCGAAGCCGGACACATAAAACGCTGTAAGCCTTGTTTCATGCTGTTATTAGAAGAGAACAAGACATTCTTTTCAACACCATCAGTGCTGATCCCTGACCCTAAGGACTTATACATTGACGTATTATTCTCATTTAGCTGCTATAGCGTCAAGGAACTTTAATCGCAGTGGTTAAGGAGTTTGTTTCTGGTTATTGGTCCGTCTAAATACTCTGCATTTGTCACTCCATGAAGGATCCATTGTAAACGAGATTCTGTCTGTAATAGTTGACAACTTAATAATAATTTCTCTACGAACACTCCTGTTTAGTAGATTTAATTATTAGGCAATATATGTACATACTATAATTGAAAGGTCGCCGGAAAGCTATGGATGCGGGTGGCTCAGGACCGGCCTCCGAGGAACTCCTTTCGGATGAAATGATGATGATATATACATAATTGTTGACATGAGACGGCCATTGTACAGGGTGTAGTAAAATATGAGTGGATCAAATCTCGTCTAATAGCCATCAAAAACGATTGCAATCATGGCAAAATTTTGGGCGTGTATGAAACCCTACACATAACGCCGTGAGGTTAACCGTGTGTGGTTGCCCTAAACCGTCTTTAATATATAAATACATAATAACTATGTAGATTTTTATGTAAATATTAATAATAAATATACCGTTTACATTAGAATTATTAATAAAATGTGACGTTTTGTTGCACTAGATGAATAAGGTTGCTTCGTTTGATTTTAACACAAGCCTGGGAAAGCAATGAAAATAATAAACAATAGAAAAATATGATATTATCACTTTCTTTGCCCACCTAATACTTAATTTTTCACATAGACAAGTAGTTTATTGCTATTACATGTTTTTTGTGTAGGAATAGTCTAAGTGGTATTGTTTAAAAAAATGGGTGAGCACTACTTATGCTGATTTGACAGAATAATCGATGACATTAATATATGAAAAAAACACATTCGCTGCAGCGAATATATGAAAATTTGTAAATAGAACCACTGATTTTAATTTTGGAACAATATCTCTAGTCGTGTGTAGGGCTCTATGTAACGTAATCTCATTTTATGCGCTAAAGTATAACGCTTTAAAAATTCTAACAAACGTTTAGGTATAAGCTTTTTATGTAATCATATTGCAAAATTTAATTATCATTAGACAATTTCATTTAATTTCTCATAAGATACCAAATGTTTACTGATCTTTAATGGCATGTATGTAATTTAGTCCAAAATCTATTCGCTTCCGTCAGGACTATTGAGACTCTTAGTAATGTCATAATATTTTTTCCGATTTTGAAATATAATGTACATGAAGAGAAAAAAAATATTTTTGAAAATAATTAGGGATGCGTCAAATTGCCGCGGACGGTAGATAGAAAATTTAAAAAAAATGCTTTAAACTAGATTTTAAACTGCATACCTGTGTGTTTTGTGAGTGAATTACAATGGAAAAATATTGAATTAAATCTATGTACGTTCGTAATAGTACGTTGTTAAAACTCTATTTACAATAATTATATTTACATACATATGGCTCGATTTATGCAAAAAAGTAATTTTAGAAAAAATTAAATTCATTAATCATGTTGATAGATCAAGACAACGTGCCAAACTCGCTCACTTGAAATGCTTATTCACCAGACCAATATACTTATATTAGCATCCTTGAGCATTATATTAATTATATTTTCTCTCGGCATCTAACAGAGTCTGGCCTCTTTCTTCTTCTTCCTTATTGTTCGCGCGCGGGCTCAGAGGAATTTTAAGGATTTACTAGTTAAAGTTGCGGTTTATTCAATAATAACATTTTATCGATCGCGCCGTTATCGATTGCTCCGCATGTGCGCATTTTATAAATTAGGAAACAAATCTACGAGGATGGTACGTGTTTAATAAGTAATATATTTTTTTTATAATGAACTAAATGAATAATGATAATATTAGTAAGATGATAAACATTTTCGTATCTTATGTCAGTCCGCTATGCATATACAAATAATGTCAATTTATATAACATGTATTCATTTTTTTTTACTGAATAATATGTGATTAATCAAATAAAACAATACTAAGGTACGGTAAAAAAAAAGTTTACCGTACCTTAGTCACCCAAAATGTCACAAAACATTTCTATCGCCAAACTAAGAAGCAAGACTCCATAACGTGCTCTTTCGTCGAATGACGCGCGTCCACTAATGGGCGTGTGCGGGGTGTAGAGTAACGGTGGGGAGTTCTTTGGAGCTCGTGCATGAACAGTAGATGGCTGGAAATATTTACTCGAGTGCCTAACAAACGAAAATGCACATACTTTTATTTACCCTCCAAAAAAAGAAAAGTTTTCCCTAGTTGAAGGCTAAATTTTATGCTTATCAAAGTTGAGGCGACACCATGTGAACGATTAAAAGTCACCAAAAAGATACAAATATGTATCCTACATTCACTTATGAATATATTTATAACACTATTACCGAAATACTCCTTTCTATTACCTCGCTTTTCCGTTGACATTCCATTTCACGGTATTAATTTATTTAATAAACATAGCACTTTTATTTATTTTCTTCTTACAATTGGGCACAATATGACATTTATTTATTATATGATATTATCGTTAACGTGCACATATCATGACCATTACAAATATGATTAATTGAACACTCTCTATTTTTGACATGAATATTAATATAACTAATAAAAATAATATGAAATTTGTGACATCGCTATGTTTCATAGAATCATTATTCTTAATATATTGTATTTGTTCACTCATAACAATGATGTTACAAATAAAAGGTGTAGATACGTTACCTGTACAACATTCAATCTATAAAAATGGCAAGCCAACGCACACATAGTTAACTTAATATGCAATATGCACACTGCTTTAGATGAGTCGTGAAAGTAGGATGGTATGATTTAATAATCACGTGCTAAATAGAGACAAATATAATTTGTTGTGATGCGTCGTCACATGCACTAGAAACAATATAGATTAATTAAATCAGACATAACATTTTGACAAGTCTGTGACGGTAATGACATCTATCTCTTTTGCACTTGGTAATGAGGATACTTTTGTTCCACTCATTGATTTTTACCGCCATATTTTACGAATAACATTTTAATTTGTAAAAAATATTAATTATATTACAGAAATAGTGATAGTTACGAATGATAAGTGATTCCTTGACTTTTAGAAGTTTTGTTAGAGTAGTTTGTGCAATATCTCATAACACACGACGGCATTTTCAATTGTTTTATAGCACTTTTTACACACGGCTCTTGACGTGCATCTGTTGACGCCAGCGACGCAACACTGAGGTCAGGTTTGCTAATTAGCCTACTTTTAACGTGCCGCTTGCTGACCGCTTATAACCCATCTACACCTTTTTACTTGTAACATCATTGACTCATAAGGTCAGGGTACATTTACCGGAGCAGCACCGCCTAACCTAACGATCGATTTACCGAAAAACAGACTTTAAAGCTCTGTAGCTTACGATATATTTTAGTAACTAAAACATGAATGGTCAAAGCTGTGACCGGGTGACCGAATGACATTAGGCAATGCTCTTCGACTCTGACATCTACGTTGAGAATGTATAGCAACTGGGCGATTTAATTGTAAATATAGTTATGCAGTATCATTAGATAATACACATGTTAAATTGCACCATGAGTGTTGTCATTCCAAGGTGAATAAACTTAGATAAATATTTAAATGGCACTCAATGTAGATGATTTATTTCTATAGATTTATTCTATATAGATTCTATATAAGTTAAATGGAATAAATTTGTAAGTAAATAAATATATTCTGAAATAATGGTGCCTGTATTGTATATTATGACATCGTTTATTTGTCGTCACAAAGCTACTGTAGATTATTATAAATAATTAATGATATGTTATATTGCTGTAAATATCTCTCAATAACACTAATATATCTCTACTTCCAACTTAGCAAAATTTAAATATTATTCCAAGCAGGCGCGCATTCTAAAAAATCGTAAAAAAACGAATATGTAAAATTACATTTAATGCTTCAATATAATCACCATTATATTATAAAGAACTTAGTAAAACTTTTATTAAGTATAAACAATAACAAAAATAATATTCTTCTATTAATTAAACAAAATAGATTTTTGTTCACATCATAAATGTTGTGGACCGTTGTTATGTAGAAAATATTAAATTACTATGGTTGTTGTAACATAATAGATATATTTTTTTTAATTAAATTTGGACAGCCGGAGATTGGACATGACAGAAATTAACGTATTAATGAGCTTAATTTCAATTTGAGTTATTTATAACACAGATTCTAGTAAAACGTAACAGTTGAAGTCATATTTTTTTACTTAGATACGACCTGCTCAATCCTGGCTGCTTCCGAGAAAAATGATCATCATTTGTGCCAAATACTAGGAAACAGTGCAGTATATTGGGAACTATTATTCTAACACAAGTGACTACTTGAAAGGATCTATGAAATATGCAGGATGTATCAACGAGGTTTAAGGTGCAGGTTGGGTATATGGATGTCACAAAATAATCCATAATTAATACTACTCACACCAATCATTCCGGAACAAAATTTACTAAGATAATAAACTTACTATCCGTGTCCATGGAATGAAATATTATTAAAGATTTTAAAGCTTCGCGATTAGGAAAACATCTTGCTGAAGCTTATCTAAACAGATTGAACCTAAACCTGCTCCTTTTGAAAACGCCGTGCTCTCGGAACCTCGGAATTTGAATCCCTTGATGAACTGATGAATTAAAAGTTTTTTATAAATGTATTTCTAAAAGCGAATCTGACAGTACGAGATCCGACTATGAATGGTTTTTCTTATTTTTTTAAGATCATTTGCCATTTGTTGCCTTCTAACTTGTGTTAGCACCGTTAAATGATATGCCCCAATTATGTTCATCGTTTTAGTCAAATAACAAATTAAGCTAGTAACTGAATCTTTTAGGTATTGGCGTCTATATAAATTGTCATTGTTTCATGTGAAATGTTATGTCGCAACAACGTGCTATTGTATTTAGTTTTTAAAATATAATTGTAACATCGTCCGAGATGTCACAAAAAAAAACGTTTTATCCATAGTGCTGTATGTATTATTTTAATTACAACCTATAATATATCGCACCTAAGGTCAAAATATCGTGATAACGCAAAAGGTCAAGTTGTCACATTAAGAAAATCAGGAGTCTGCGGGTACAGAGACTAAGTATTGCTCATATCTGCAGAATTTCAGGAAAACAAACAAATAACTTTTCATGCCATTTTGGTTTTGGGCACCAGTGATAATGAAAGTGTCAACTTGAGTAATTATGCAGAAAGCTAAGTTTGGAGGATAATAACCCATGAGTTGTGATAATAATCTAATTACATAAACGTTGATATCTCGCTTAGTTGTCAAACTAGATTGTTTTTTCTGAATTGCTTTTGTTAGTAGCAAAATTACGGGTGTCTCAAATATATTTGTTACACTCTGTCTAAATGTCTTAAATTGGATCATAACCCCGACAATATCGCGCTGATGCGATAACGCTGACTGCAACTTATGGGGATTTTAGAGTGCGGGCTTTAGGCTAAGGTGCGATATTAATACGTTGAAATGTGAGTTAGCAATTCGTAAAGCAATCTTTAAAGGAATTGATTGATGTCGTCAGCAATATTGTGGCTTATTTAAACTAAAATGAAGTGAAAATATATATGTAATTATTTATTACGTATAAGTTAACATAAAAATATGTGTAATTATATTTTTATATATAGAAAACACTCGCGTTGGTTGTCTATTTGAACGCCTTCATGTTTTGAATATGTAGGTGCCTGTCTGTGTAGAGACATTATTATTGGAAGCAACACCAATATTGTTTTAATTAAACGCTTATTACCAATGTGTATCTCAGACTTCTTATGTAGACTATACACAGTCTAGTATTTAATAAGACAACGCATTATATCGTATCATACTATGACCGTATGCAGTTCATCGGCGACTTTTTAGCGGCCATATATTATAATAAATGTTAACCCTATTAGTAGTAAAAATTGCTGACTATAATTGGCGTTACTGTATACTGCGTGACAGATGAGTTGACAAATTTTACAGAAAAAAACACGCTGGTCTATGTAACTTTGTTCCGATAAGTAGCCTAAGGAATATCTAATATCTAATCGGATTTGTATGATGGTACGAAACAAGATACAGCATGACATAAAGATGATCAAGAGCGAACCACAATTTTCTTTTTTTTTAATAAAAAATATATTTTAGGCTTTTTTTTACAACGGTCCTAGTACGGTCGTGGTATGAGACGTCTTCTTTAGAGTTCATTTGAGCCGTCGAATTGTGTTCATAGTAAATGTGTAACGTATTTTACATTGTAATTATGTTATCAAACGTATTTATAATTTTGTTACATATTATTATAATGGGATCTGAACTGTAGTACCTACCTAATTTGAAGTTTCGTGCCCTGCGGTTCAGAATTGATTGCACCGGCCATGGACACAGGGAAACTGGATTATGAATTTGACTTTCATCGCCAATTTGTTTGAAACTGAAATCTTGTGCCAAATGGATGCTATTCTTTTGTAGACAGATATAGCCAAATAAATTCAGACACGTCTCATTATTATAAAAATGTATACAAATCGCAAAAATGTAATAATAATATTGTTATGATTTGATCTTAAACCACGCTATTGTACTTAGTGTCTGCATGCGTTTCAGTGATGTTGGTGCTAATGTTTTGTGTTCAGTTATTTTGTTTCCAGTGACAGTCCGACGTGATCACGTGAAAATGTATTTTGGTAAATGTTTATGGTTCACGTTTGTAAATATCTAAAAACAGCATATCTCGTTGTTCGGTAGTTAGGCAAGGACTCCGCAATAAAATACAGTGCTGGAGATATATTTTGTTTTATTTTGAAAGTTGATATTTAACATCTCTTCAGTGAGATTATCTGCGGAACACATGCTCTGAACACATCAGAGAAATCTAAACTCTAGTAAAATTATGCAACTACCACGTCATGTATTAGGTATGGCGACGTGTGGTGACAGATTTAGAATACATGGTGTTACCACCCTTTTCCATCTAGAGGGTATCGTAAAAGCCAACAAAAGAAATGGCAAAGCCGATAACCCAGCCGCAGGAGAAGGAAATTTTGATACGAAACCCTGCCAACTCGTCTGGCCAGTGTGGCAAAGTAGGCTATTTAACCTCCGTGTAAAGGGAGGAGGCCCGACTTAGCAGTGGGTCATCTACGGGGCTGAGTAGTTGCCGTAACGCCGAGCAACGTCCCCCAATCACACACTCCGTGTGGAATGTCAAAGATGTAACTTAGGAATATTGACCCCACTCAGATCACTACTGGACAATAATTCATATATTGTAAAAAAATGCAAATAAATAAAATTGGAGTGTCTGTATAATAAAACTACCACTTTTTACTAAATGGTATACACAGTACATTATACCAAAATATCACTTTTTTATATTCGTCTGTCTGTTTGTTCCGGCTAATCTCTGGAAGTGTTGGAACGATTTTGAGACTTTCACTGATAGGTATTTAGCTAATGGTTTAAGGAGTAACTTAGGGTACCTACTTTTTTAGACTAGTTTCCCCCGCGCCGCTCCCCGCACTACGTCAATAGCCGCGGGTAACATATCGGGACTCTGCTAGTTTATAATATGTTCAATTAAGCCTCTGCTACCAATGACGGCTTCTGTATTTCAACGCAACTCATAACTGATTTCGCTATAATATACTATCGCGGATGTCCATTTTATTTAACTTTCCAAAAACAATGAGTTTGTGACGTGATATCCCATATTTATTCTCGAGGAGAATTATTTATTGGCCTTGAGCTATTATTATTGTATTTGGCAAATTATTATATTGGTTAATATTAGCTAACTAAATAACAGCTAACAATTCTTGAATACATTTTTATAAAGATTTATTTATTCGACACAGACTGAAAACTCTTTCCTTATCGATATAAATGCGTGGCCGAGGTAACATGCATCCAGATCTACCAACCTAAGGACACAGTATGACAATTATAGGTACCCTTGAGGGGTATCAAGCAGATCTCAATAAAATTAATTTTTATATCTATCAGTTCGTTCATTAACTTCACTTCAAGTCGGGCGTACTATTTCCTAAGTATGTTCGCAAATCTGTTAGGGTGGATCGTATCAGTTTGGCGGGGATAGTAGGCCGGTTCAACCGCTTGTAGGCAGCGTAGCGATGACAGCCGCCGAAGCTGTAGTAGTAGTCGCCACCTTCGGCGCCCTTAATCCAGAGGATGTCAATAGGGGGCACGTACCCTACCTCTTCGTCTTTCTGAAAATAGAAAATACATACTATTTTGAATCTTTAAGCTACGTGTAGCGTGTAGCGATCGACCAGCACTCTACATACTTTACACAATTTACCCGAAAAATCTGTACTATCAACATAAAGAATTATCGCCTACAAATGCGAGAATTACCAAAAAGTCCTACACCGCGATAGCGAAGTTTACAGAGCAATTCGCACGGTTAAGAAATCCCCGACTACTGTAATTGGGGGATAGGCGCCGCGGCCCCCTGCAAGACATACCACCTCGTCTGGCTGGATGATCATCCCTTATCGCCTAAACTACCATCGTTTTTAAATGCTGCTCTACAAATAAGCGTTAGAATATTTTATATTAACATTTTTTTCTTATAAATGCTTTAGCGCCCCCATAGCTACGACCCTTATGACGGTATGCGGGTATCGTTGATCATGGTCGTCCCACACCGACTTTTTTTAAAGTCAGGCCGCGAGGACCATTCTAAGGTCTGTGGGAACAGGGCGCGCAGAGATCGTATTTGCGCTTCGGTTACCCATTACAACTTCTATACTTGCTCGCAGCGGCAGTGGCTTGGAAAAGGGGAGTTACTCCTCAACCTTTCACAAAAGCCCTAACAGCTGGTTCCTTTCGCTGTGAGTAATGATTGTGTGTTATTTTATAAGGCCAAGGCCCGGTCGGGCAGCTCCCACCGCGCTATGCCTCTTTCGTAATATACTCATAATACTGGCTAAAATAAATGTTGAATTGCCAGGGTATCTGTATTGTATAATATGTAATCATCAATTAGTGCAAACAATTATGATATCAAACCACAACACCGTCATAAAAACTTACTGGCAATAAACATAAATATTAACACAGTTACCGAACATTAAGATAGGGTAATTAAAAACAAGATGATAATTAAGTTCAACATTATGTAAACGATATTCGTATAACATAAAAAGAACCCCTGAACTAACTACATATCGTAAATAACTGAAATTATAAAAATAGAATTTGCGCCAGATCGCGTCACCCAGTACCTACATGTGAAGAAGGTTAAACTTAGTAGCATTGCCACGTTGTATGGCGTGGCAATGCTACTAAGTATATTGTATTTAACAGACGCCCGGACAAATTATTTGTATAATGATTTGAGTACCGAGCCACGGACCAAAAGTTTTTTTGGTCTGTGGCTCGGTACTTGCGCCGCTTGAGGGATTCGGCGGCAGAATCCGCGGCTCTGTCAGCCCTATTCGCAGTCCCTGGAATATACGACGGCGCTTGGTACCATATATTTATTTAAATAAATGCTTCATGTAACGTGGTACATAGGCGGACTTTTAGGGATTATCTACCAGCCATATTATCGGTGATGCAGAGAGGCAGTAGATGTTTATAATATTGTATGGTACTGGAAATGGGCTTCAAATATACCCTTGCAAAGCTGCAGCAGAAGCTATGTAACCCATATAGCCGTGGCTTGTATGCCCAATAACATCACTTAACATTATGTAAATACTTTTTTTTTTTTTCGTCGGAAATCCTCATGGATACCCACCCGGCCGTTTGGGAACTGGCCGGGTTATGTGGGACTCCAAGCGCGTGGAGATGGTAAGTTGCGCCCCAACCTACCCACTAAAACCGACGGCGATCCTCAATTGCCCGAAACAGGGCCACGGGTTTCGCCCCCCCGTTGGGGGAGCATGCTCCGCGACCCTGGGGGCCTCGCCCCCCCGTTGGGGGAGCATGCTCCGCGACCCTGGGGGCCTCGCCCCACCCCGTTTAGTCGAGCCCCATGCTCTGAGGCGGGCCCCTCCGATCATGGGGGGCTGTACAGCCCCCCTTTTCCGCCGCTGTGTGTTCCTCCCGGGGCCTGTTTTGCGCAGGCGATGGACTTCCCACGTCCATCGCCCGCAGGCCCACTTACGGCGGTCGGAGGTCAGCCAGTGCCCTACGGCGCCCGTTGCAGCGCTGGCTGTTTGGGCGCTGGGAGGCCAACTCCCTGATAATGTAAATACCTACACTACTAACCTAAACATTCACATATATCCACTTGTAGATAATATTCTGGATTGGACAGGTAAAAGAGTATTCTCACATTCTTCCAATAACATACAATTTGCCTATTTAATGATAATTTTCTTTTTCACCATGTAGTATTTCTCTTAAAATCCATTTGAATAATACCTCTACTTTTAAATTACGATTAAAAACAATTTTCTTTTTCTAGTTTTACGCGATTAGAGAGAGTATGTTGTAGATTATTTCTGCAACTTAGGCAGCGAATACATATATCTTTCCCATATTGTTTTTAAATTTTTACTGGTTTAAATAAACCTTTATGGTGGATGCTCCAGGGTAGCCCGCGAAATTCAAATTTCAAGCTCATAAAGGTGCAAGAATGACTTTGACGTTGAAAAAGTTTTTCTTGTACCTTTATGAGCTTGGAGGGTTGTATTGATGATTATAATTCTATAACTACATGCGTCTTACAGCCGCGAATAACATTTTAATCAACATACAACCTAGCAATGACCTGCAAATTGCAAAAAACGTAAGTAAGAAAATTCGCCAGGGTCCATCGGCGATCGGGACCACTTACCAGTCCCAGTAAAATCAGTGATCATTACAATAAAATAAAATGTTTAGTTGACCTGTATAGTTTCCATAAGGGACAGCACTTTTTCTTCGTCTAGCTCTGGTACGAAGGGTCTTATTATAACAGACATCGGCACGTCGTGGACCTCGTCTTTCCATGCGCTGTGTACACTCGTCATTCTCACTGCTATGGAAAATAAAATAAATTACAAACACGAATCACTGTTTGACACAAATATGCTGCTGGGTTGAAGAGGGCTATGAGAATCAAAGTATGTTATTATATGTATGATTTCATTTCACTACAACGCAAACTTTGCTGATTAATAAAACTACAACTACTATACACTTACCATACTAAAATATTTATGCCCGATTTCAACATTACAGAAGTTATTTTTTAAATATTTATTATCTACCTAACAATTCATTATTTTAAATTACAATATATTTTGATTTACTACTACTAGGTACTTCTCAGCCCATACATGCCCCACTGCTGAGTCAGGCCTCCTCCAATTACATGGAGGGTAGTTTGCCTAGTGTGCCACGCTGGCCAGGCGGGTTGGCAAATGGTTTCATATCAAGTTTTACTTTTCTTGCGGCTAGGTTATCGGCCTTGTCATTTCCTTTTGTCGGCTTTTACGACGCCCTCGGGATGGAATACGGGGTGCTGACACTATGTATTCTAAATCCGTCACCCCATGGACAATATCTATGATCTATTTTGATTTAAATTTCTTTAATTCTTTTCGAGCAAAAATAATTAGAGCTTTCTCATGTCAACATTTTTAGCTTGATCATAAAAACTACTCTATCCAGAGCAAAAGGTTAAATGTACATACAAATCCATTGAGATTGAGGTTATAAATAAACATGTAATCAACCATACCCCCGTTATCTAATCTCCGATTGGGTGTACAAGTTTGCTGTGTAATTATGTCTATTAAAAGCAAACCGATAATAATTGCCAATTATACCTTGTTGAGCATTCGAGTGTTACTCTCAAGGAAAACCGCGAAAAGCGTCACTAAGATTAAATCAATAAATATATTCTAGGTAGGTACATCTCAGAAATTTACATACAACATATTCTATAGTATTGTCAATCTATCTCATCTCAAAATAAATATAATAAATAACTTTTGATTCTTTAAAGCGAAATTTTAGCGTACATTTTAGCGCGTTTTTTCTGTAGCGAAATCGGTAATACACACGCAAAAGTTTGAACTACAATCAGCAGGAAATATCGCTTAGAAACGTGAGAATTAACTATTAAAAATACAACATTTTTCTTCACAGTTTACATAGGAATTCAAACACAAGAAGAAATTAAAATTTCACAATAGAGGATAGGACCGTGGCCCCCTCCTGGTATATAATACCACATCCACATCATTCTCCTACCTAGACTAAGCGACACTTTTTGTAAATAAGCTTTTTGTAAATTGTAATTTATAAATAACTAGCGACCCGGCCCGGCTTCGCACGGGTAAAATTTTATTATGCATGTATTATACGTAAAAACCTTCCTCTTGAATCACTCTATCTACTACAAAAAACCGTTCAAAATCCGTTGCGTAGTTTTAAAGATTTAAGCATACATACTACATAGGGACGGATAGACGCCAGCTACTTTGTTTTATACTATGTAGTGATAGTGGAGCGTGACGTCGTCGCTTTTTGTTGCAAATATTTCATTCAGGAAGCTGAACTAAACAATGCTCATCAAATTTGTAATCTAATGAAAGCTATGCAATGACGTCAACTATAATTAGAACCCAAAAATATTCGTTACTTACAATATATTTTTAACGTTTCTCCAGTTAACTTGACGAGGGATTTAAGCATAACAGGTTTTATGTGTCTCGATTAAGCCGCGGACAGAACGGCACTGACTGACTACAACACTCTTCAATACCTGAGTCATAGCGCGCCAAGGTCGTCCGATGTCCGATAAAGATTTATGGAAACAAAAATTCAAAAGACACGCACAATGACAAATATATTAGGACTAACAGGTCTGTGGTGACATATTTTGAATGCATACTGTCACCATCCCGAGGACGTTTTACTAATGGCTGAAAAAGTAGCCACAAGACAAGGAATAACGTTCTACAGTCAGTACAGACGTTGATTTGAAACGAATGAACGGATTATTTGATTGAAACTATCGATTTTTTTATAAATAAACCAATTAGCTTTGCAAACGTACTCGTCCTCGTAAGTACAAGTAATAAGGCTTTAAGTAATCACGCTTATTTTTCATCATCTTAGAAATCTTTGTATCAGTACCTATATTAGTGGTACGTTATTTTAATCATGAAATTTTCCGTAACAGTATTGCCATCGTCTTTAAGTTGGGTTAACCTCCCCGTTAGGCTGCACCCTGTATAATTACCGATTATACATTGATGCAGCAATACCTCAGACAAAGATATTAGTACTGCTCCTCAGATTATTGTTTCTCAAAATTGTCTAAGTGTAATTAATATCAAAGATGTAGAATAATTCCGCTACCAATAATTTTCCTTTACATACTTACTTTGATTAATCGATTTTTTCATATTAAATACACCCGCGGCAGGAAGAATGTTTACAAAACCTTTCATAAGATAGTAGCTGTTTTCATAACATAGCAATAATTAAGACGTTATTTTATGTAGATATTAATTATCAAAACAAGTTGTAAAATAATATAACAAAATATATGGTGCGATACGAAACATGTAGGTATGCATATAAATACCAAGTCATATACATATTAAGTATGGCATCTGAACAAATTAAAGTACCTACTTGAAAAATACTGGGGCTAATCTTAAGTAGATCTTTACTAACATTTATTTCGTCATTATCATTGGAGCCAAATTAATTCCACTGCTGGACATTAGCCTCCCCAAGGATTTCCACATAGTCCACCAAATTTCGATGCATAAATACCTATTCAGTTACTATACTGTATTTGGCTTATTATTGTTATGTACTTCATCATCATCATCATCATCAGCCTATTTCAGTCCACTGCTGGACGTAGGCCTCCCCCATGGCTCGCCACTGAACCCGGTCTTCGGTTCTATGCATCCAGTTGCTGCCGGCTGCCCGTCGCAGATCGTCGCTCCATCTAGCAGGGGGGCGTCCCACCCTACGTTTGCCAGTACGTGGTCTCCACTGTAGCACCCGTTTGCCCCAGCGGCCGTCAGTTCTACGACAGATGTGGCCAGCCCATTGCCACTTCAGCTTGTTATGTACTTAGATGCGAGGAAATACAAAATGTAATGTCAACACAGGGGACGTGCATGTAACAAATTAAGGTAAGTTTTAATTATCCTAATGGATAAGCCGGTCCCAAACTTAAGTATATTTACAAACTAATTTACGATAATGGATTAAGGGCCTTGTTTTGGTCCCCCCCCCCCCGGCTTTGCGGAGCCTTTGCAAGCATCCATTGGAGACTGCGACCCATGGGCCTGGAGCGGGTAGTACTAGGAACGTCTCGAGTTTTAGTGGGTAGGTTTTAGTGGCTAATATCAGTCTTTTCGCACCCAGGTGTCCTGCTCACCCCAACGGACGGGTATTTCCATCGAAACAAGCCCTCGGCGAAACAGGTTGACATGTCAATCTGTGTTATCATAGTACCGAATATTAGAACAGTATATTGATTTGTTTTTTTTTTTCGTTTCAAGTGAAGTGTTCTTTTTCTTCTTTTAATTAAGGAAAGTGTTGTTGTTAGGTGTTATTGACAGGTCATGTCAATTCATGACTTGGCTCAGATAATATTATCGAATAGCATGGACGTATAAAAAAAGTCGGACAGTCTCGCTAACTAAAAACTGTGACATCATAGTCGGCCAGATCAGCTATATGTACAGGCCAGCACGCACACTTTCACACATTAGTCGGCCATTACGCGCGTTAACATCGATGCTTAAAGACGCAATATGCGGCGAAAAAATAATCTATAAATCATGTCTTGCGTGGTAAAATGTTGTAAAAACCGTAGTGACCGAAAGAAAAACAATCCAGGAATCACGTTTCATACGTAAATGAATAATTCAATCACTTATTTCCAGATTATATACATTAAAATCAATTTGTATTTGCTAGAACAAAACAATTAATTTAAGTTCAGTGTTGCCAATATTCAAATTAACCGAAATGTGGGCAATTTTTCGTTTATTATAAAAATCAATATATTATTATGGTTAATTATTTAATAGTTACTACTGGGTATTTTATTTTATATTCCTTTTGCTAGATTTTCTAAGGAAAATTAAGTATGAAGAAATTATTGAATTAAAATTACTTAGTAGAAATTGTAATTGTGAAAACGATTGGATTCCAAACAAATACAGTGTCATTTGCAGTATACATTTTGATGCGGATGATTTATAAACAACTAAAGGAGGACTCCGGCGTGTTGTTACTTATGAAGTACCTTAAAAGGTAAATTAGCAATCTACCAAGATGGATAATACAAAAAAAAATGAAACTATGCCGCTTATTTTTTCAAAATTTTAATGTACATTGTAGCTATTCTGTCGGTATATAATAATAATAAATATCCTTGGACATTTCACACAACGCCATCTCGTCCCAAGCTAAGCAACTTAATGCTTGTTTTATGGTAACGAGATGGATGATAAACTACTTAAATACTTTTTTTTTTGTAAATACATACATATTATACTTAGATAGAAAAACACCCAGACCCGGGACAAATACTTTGTAGGTCGTACAAATATTTCTTCCGTGCGGGGATCGAACCCGCGACATGCTGCGCAGCAGTCGATCGCTCAACCACTGCGCCAACCGTGTCGTCGAATCGTAAAAATATTCATACATTATTTTAATCCCCAGTGCTTTATTTTGTTTTAATATTAGTGTGAGTCAAGACACGTGGCAGAGGAATAAACTGTTACTGTACCATTTAATACCAGTGCTTCTCAAGAGGTGCGCAATAAATTATAGTTAGGCAACATAAATATATTATCACAAAAAAATTTTTGGTAATGAATGCATTTAGAATCGTTTTCAACACATCTCCACATTAGAGGAAATTTCAAAATCCTCTCAAAGTAAAAGACATTATTATAAAAAAAATACTCAGCATTTAGGATGTTAAAGTTAAACATAACAATTTCGAACAATTTTTTTTTATATTTAACCATGTTTTTATTGCAAAATTTTGTGTATCTTGGCAACCCCAAAATTAACTCACACATACAGAGCTGCCGCCATTTTGGCGTCTCACTTTTGTCTTAGCCAGAGTTCCGTCCGCCTTTTTTTATACGTCCATGTCGAATAGTGATTGATTGCAGAGTGATTGATTACAGTAAGACTGAAGACTTACTAAAAACTTTGACTTAATCTTGATGGTGTAAACACACACACACACACACGCGTATACACACACACACACACACACACATACACACACACACTCACTCACTCACTCACTCACCCACGCACACACACACTGCATGCATTTATCTTTTGTAATAGTTTAAGTTTTATTTTCTATTTATTTGTGAATTACTTCTTCTCACAACAAAAATGTTTAAGTTTTATAGTTCTACCTCATTATTTTTATTGCCAGTGGGGGGCCTGGTAATCTGTTTGACAGGGCAACCTAGTGCAGATACCAGTCTCCCACAAAAGTTCCTAAGTTTAAGCTCTCAATTTGTTGTAGGCTACTTTGTAAACTTTTGTGGAAGATAAAATAAAGGTCTTATTATTGTTATTATTATTATTGCCGATTCGGTTCGTCATTTGGGAAAATCAGTTCCGTCGACACGTCACTATACACAGGTGTGTAGGAAAATAAAACAAGGCATTAACTACACAAAAATGTTTATTCAATCTGATGGTCGCAATAACATTGAACTTGTCGTCGTATACATATGTGTACGCGCCGCCACGCTTCTGACGTCCCAATAAATATTTAGAAACCTGAATATTTATACCATAATTAGGTTTTTTAATCACTTCATTAATGTATCTAAAAATAATATAATTCTATATCTTAGTTGAAGTGTGAAACAAAGTCTTATAGCCGAGTGGCTTTAGAAAGTCCGCTGATTTGTTTTCAATTATGTTAGGGTATACTTAAAGTTGGCAATAAATAAATATTTATTAAATCTTCATAAACACAAGCCAAGGTGTAATTATTATTAAAATGGTGGCGGCGCGATGCATTTACAATGTTCCACAGAGTTAATTTAACATTTCATTTTAAAATTTCATCGTTTTTATCTCGTATACTGTTTCAGATATTTTGTTTTAGAACACATCAACCTAATACTAGCTAATATTTTTTTCATATCCAAAATTACACACACAGATCAATTAAACACAAAAGTACCACTTTATCTGATCGCGTCATTTAAATAGGTACGGACCTAAGGTTTGTTTGGATGACACCATACATGCTCCGCTATTCGACATGACGGCGGCCAAGTCACTGTAGTATTACACGTATCCATATTTATTTTCAGAATAGTGGAGTGAGCACGTTGTCTAATGTCTCAATTTTGTTGGAAAGCTAAAATACTGAATTGGCTAACAGCTAATTGTATTTCCAGCCCTCTAAACAGGCGCCATTTAATGTTGATTTAAAATGGACGATGGATTAATTGTGGTTTATGGTTACTTGTGTGTTTAGTTCGCCCATGCCATCCTAAGTGGAACTAAGTTTAGTATACCGCAAGACCTTAACTGGAACCGGACCGACGAAAGGAAATAACGCCTAATTACCGCTAACGTAAAATAAAATTGTGCTACCAATATCATAGCACCAAGATAATAAAAATATTTTTGTTCTGATATTCACAACTCCTATGGGTAAGGCCGGATTCCGGATTCTTCAAGTGAACGCGTATTTTTTACTCTTAATTATATGCCATTATTTTAATTTTATTAAGACGTTATAACATTGCAGAATAATAATAATCAAACGATTATATTCCATATCGTTTAAAATTCAATCGTTCAATGTGTCATCGAAAAATAGCAGTGATATTAAACTACTAGATCCGGCCTTGGATGAAAAAATAGTACAATGTATACGTAAATTATTCTCATTATAAAAAGTACTGGTATTTTAAAATGACCTCCGTGTAAAGAACATATAGACAAATGCGTCTGAAAATAACACAACCACAGCTAATAAAATATTTAAAATTGCACGCAAGTCGCCGGGTTGCCGTGCACCCACCGAACAAACCGGGGGCTGAGAAAGGCGAATTGAACGGACTAGTATTTAAGATTGCTTCTGTACTGTATACATATTACTAGTATTCAGCTCACTTATAAACATGCGATGGGATAGTTCATACACTGTTAACAGTTTTCCAAAGTAGTGCATTACTGACAACGAACGGTGAAATTGCTTGCGAGCCAAGGCATTTCATTTTCAAAGAATTTATTCTATTAATTATTAAGATTTATTAGATTTCATTAACGCATTACGTATTTCGTATACTGTTCCAAACGCCCGTTAGGTTGCCGACGTTACTTGAGTTGACAAATTGGTGACCGTAATCTGTTATTTCTATAGGACGATGGGGACGTCAATTTAAAAATAAATAACCTCCGGAAGAAAGCGGCAAGTGCACGGCATCGCCCAAGTAATCACTAATCAGCACAAAATATCTGAATACTTACAACTAATTGCATTACACTAATTTCGTCTTAAAAACTATCGTATATTTATAACCACCGTACAGTTAAAAGTTTAGTGAACGAATAGAGATCCCCGCCTTGTTAATGTGATGCATTTTCCATGTTCATAGACAAATAATTATAAATACTAATACTGCCCAAATAATAACATTCCAAAAATGAAAATCACTGTATTGATAAAATAATACTACTGTAAAATAGTTGCCACATTAAACAAATATTAACAAACATGGTAGAATATAATTCAATATGATTTCGAAAATATTATAAATATTAAGTATCATACAAATTACTGTATAACGCAATATCGTAAATATAAAATAAAAATTCTGCGACGTAAAATGTCTTGTCGCGAGCCCTTTATTTTGAATTAAAGCAAACGCTACACAGACAGACACTACGCGTCCAAACCACTTTTCGTCTACATAGCTAAATAAATACTGGGTGCCAGTCGTATAGATTGTAAGTAATACAAATTAAAATACATTATCTCATTTACACTTGCGTCCAAAAATATCGCTAACAATATGTTAAAAGTATAGTAAAGTATGTAATAGTATACAATATGTGCCGAACTTGTCTCGCCGGAGTGATGCTGTAAGTACGTAAGCTACAACCAATAAAAGCTACTAAATTGTTTCATTTGAGTATATTCATTGGCACACCATTTATAGGTAGCATACAAAATCGATGGGCTTGGTTTCTCGTGGCGTGCGTGCGATGGCATTCCGAACCGTTGTAAAAACAAAATGATTAATTAGCTTTAATTTTTCTTTTTAAATTTAAATTAGTGTTAGATTTTTTGACTATTTGAAAGCATTCGCAAGAATTTATTCGAATAAAAAACTTTCTGATTTTGCGTAGATAATAATTGACATATACAACAACAGCCGTATACTGACTTTTTTTTATATTCCATAGACACGTTTCCAGTAATTATTTTAAATATACACGCCTAGTGATACAAACCATTATATGTATATATAATATTTACTTTAAACTTTACAGCGGCGTAATGAGTTATAATATTTAAACATAACAAAAATAGACAAAACCTAAGTAAGCTTTTTTTGAAAATCCCGGTACAAAAATGTAGCCATATGAAAATATAGAGGCGTACAGTTTAAAAAAGTAAGACGGATTTGAATAAGCTGGTATTGAATCAGTACCCGTCCGGCGAGACACAGCGCGAGTCCTAAGTGCTACGGCCGTGGGCGCCCACGAGCCGGGCGCAGTTCTCCGCCTCGACCTAACGTAGTTAATGTAAATGGCAATTCTGTGGAAGCTGCACACTCGAGTCACACCCGTGCACCTGGAAGATTACAATTTAATTAATGAAACATTAGTTTTCGCGTAGTGACGGATTTAGAATAGATAGTGTCACCACCCCATTCCATCCTGAGGGTGTCGTAAATGGAAATGACAATGCCTATAACCTAGCCGCAAGGGACGGAAAATTGATACGAAACCCTTAGCTAACCCGTCTGGCCAGCTTGGCACAGTAGGCTAATTACCCACCATATACCTATAGGATGCTCAACCCGTACCATCCTGTGAATGTCGTAAGAGGGGACTAAAAGAACTCAAGAGGCGGGTCAGGCCGAAAACTTGTTACATACCCTGTGTAATCCTCCATGTAACTGGAGGAGGCCCGAGTCAGCAGTGGGTTATTATGGGCTGAGTAGTAGTAGTAAACTATAACAATATGTTCTATAAATAAGTAGCGTAGATTAAATTAATTTGCGACGCTTGAAAAGAACTCATGTGAATATTTTAATTTTTTTTTTACTGGCACTATGCATATGCGGGAACTATAGGAACCGTACAAGGGGAATACTATTGCACCAAGAATATATTCTTCAGAATGATTTATAACAGTCGTCAAGTCTACCTTTTCCAACCCTGCAATTTGTTAGAAAGTTATCTAAAGATATAACAGATACATTTGACGTATCATTTCGTCATAAGTACCTGGTGTTCACGCCGCTTAAGGCGATAGATCCTGATGCATGGGGTCATATCCCATAGAGCCGTCGTACCCGGCTGCCGAGGGCTCGTACCCAGGAGCGGGAAGCGAGTAGCCCATGGAGTCCTGCGTGGGCGCCGGAGACATCATGGGCGTGGCCGTGCCGCTGGCTGCGCCCATCGAGTACGGGGACGCGCCCGCTGCTGCCCGCACACACGCATTAGCGCACACACGCTTACGTACATACCCACCAGCTGGTTAGGGCTACGCAATCTTTATTTGCAATGGTGTAGAAGCGTGGAAAGCTATTGGGACCAGGGAGATGACGCAAACGGAAAAGTGGGGCGAATTAAATTATGAAAGAAAGAGCGCCAAGATGACGGGGAGACTAGGAGATAGACAAGAAGAAAGGGGAAACGATGACGTCAAAATAATGGAAACAGATAACACAAGTTCTAGTGGTTAGATGTGCCACCTTCGGGTCAAGGGGTCCCGGGTTCGATTCCGGGGTCGGGCAAGTGTCTTTGTCTAAACCAGAGGCACTGGCTCGGAGTCTGGGTGTCATTTCTATCTATAATATGTATGTATTTACAAAAAAAAATGTATATAAGTAGTTTATCATCCATCTCGTTACCATAACACAAGCATTAAGTTGCTTAGCATGGGACGAGATGGCGTTGTGTGAAATGTCCAAGGATATTTATTTATTTAGTTATTTAAGTGCTGGTAGAAAGACTGTGAACAACATAGCAAAGCCAATAACATTGGACAGGGTAGAGGAATTAGGAAATTGAGCAGGATTTTCATATACTTCAACAACACTACGAGCTAAGATTGAGTAACCCTGTTGGTCTATAGATAAACATAACGGTAAACGGGGCACCTACGTCCACCAATTTCACTTGTTTAAACCAATTAATCGTCGAATATCCGGCGAGATCACGTTACTTCGCAAAACGATGAACCTAATGCAGATATCATAAGTTCCCAAGATTCTACCTTGATCTCTGTCTCGGAAAGCTGACCGCAAATTAACGGACGCGTCCGATGAATTTGATCTTTTTTCAGAATCACTAACAGCCCTCGGGTGTCGCTTTATCAGCAAGCAGATGGCCTTCAAAGTAGTTAGCATTATAAGTGTAATGTCCAGTAGAATACCTTATTTGTAACAAACTCAACGGACGCGTCAGATAAAGTGCGTTCAGCTTTGGTCGGCGAACATTAATAATGTCAATCCCTAAGTTTATATTTCACGTCACAACGTTTTATGTCAAACCTCCAGTGGAGCCCATAATATATTCTCCTCCGATTATCTAACGCGGACTAAACCTTATTCTGCATAAGTCAACATTATGATCATGAATTTGAGCAAAGAATTAAAACATTAAAAGTGAATTTATTTCAATTTAAATTAAATGTTCGCCACGATAAAGAACCTTTTCAGTGACTTTTTTTCTTAGGACAATCCAAGGCAGATAATTGGGCCTGTTTGCCGTGTCTAAGTGAGTATCGAACCGGACCGGGCGCAAGTTTGTCATACTATCTTTTATTGTGAACATTATCAAAACGATCGGTACAGGTTTCTCTTACAAGAAACTACTCAATCTATTTTCAACTTCTATAGATACGGAGGCTAGGTTTGAGTTTTAGATGAATGCGAAGACTGTTTTTGGTTGGGACTTGAATCTCAACTGAAATATTCTTAGGATAATGGGAGGGAATAACTTAGCAGCGAGAATAGACGGCATGCGCCCAGTCCGGGAGGAGAAAGCGGTGTTTACTGTAATATGACGTGGCTCTGGCCGGAGGGGAACCCGCGTCTCGCCCCGCGCCCACCCACGGCAGGTCTGTGTGCGAAACGGTTTTCTGTAGTACGCGGAACTTGGTGAACGACTTTCGACTTTATGTTCGTACAAGTACTAGGTTTAAAACTTTATTGGTAGTTAAAAATTGATTTGGCGAATGGCATGATTGAAAATTGAAACACAGAACAACAAAAACAAAAGGCTTTTGTATATTTTAGAAATAAATCTTTTGTGATTTGCATAAATCATAATAGATTTCAATCATTTAATCGCGCGTCACTTAATAATTCTTTCTATAAAGGGGTAATCAGTATTTTCGACAAAGAGAAAAAATAATCGTGAAGAATTCAGAAGTAATTGTATTCATTACAGCGTTATATTTGATTGGCTAAATGAAGTAAAAAAAAAAATAACAAATAAAACATTGAAAAAAAAATACTATATTTTGAAAGTTGAGTTTTTAATACTTTTGAGTAGAACAACGAGAAATTGTTGCGAGAATAACGTTGCCATCAATTTATTAGTTCTAGATACTTGACGTTAACTAAGGCTACATCAAAATATTTATAACTTTATTGTGTGGAACGGACTGGTCTTAAGTCTTAAGTCAAGTCAAGAATCAAAACCAAACTTAGCGAGGCAACCCGATGTAGCCAGCGATAGTTTATACACACATGGGTCTGTATTCACTGCAGAACTATGTGTGTATAAATTATCGCTTTAAACCGTGTGATTAAAAAAGACCGGTCGAGGTGGTCACGGTACTTACCGGCAGCTTTCTTGGCGGCGTACAAGTTGGCCTCTTCCTGTGCCTTGCCGATGTTCTTCTTGTAGCGAATGCGCTTGTTGCCGAACCAATTCGACACCTGCGGGCACGCACACACAGTAAGTAACGTAAAGAAATAAAGAAAGGTCTAGTAAGTAAAGAATGGTTCTAGGATTTTTATCAACGAACTTCCAGTTCGATTTCGGGCACTGGGAAGTATCTTTGTGTAAATCAGAGATACTTGGTGTCCTTAGTGGTCCGATATATTTGACGTGTTGGCGTCGGAGATCCCGAATGGACTGATTTTGAAATAGTTTTTTTAATGTAAAAGCAAGTTTTCTAGCAGCCGTTCTGAGACGTGTTAATCAAAATCTGTTCAGCGGTTACAAGGATTTCAGTCAAGATTTTATTTTAGAATGTTTGCCCATTTATACTCTGTATGCATTGTGAATAGGCTGACGAAACGCACTGTATTTCTTTTTAATTCAATATTTGTATTGTCCATGGTCGAACCTCTTCTAAATATGGGCATGGTCATATGGTATTTTGAAATCTAGATTGGGCAGCGACTCGGAGGCCCAACACTGTGTCTCCAAGCAAGGTCTAGCCATTACCTGCGAGACAGTAATGCCGCACTTCCTCGCCATCTCGGCCTTGGCCTCCTCGCTGGGGTAAGGGTTGGCCAGGTGCGAGTAAAAGTACTCGTTGAGCATCTGGAGCGCCTGCCTACTGAAGTTGCGTCGTTTACGCCGCGCGTCGAGGAAGCTGTAACGTCACAGTCCGTCATTACCTGGGACACGGTAATGCCGCACTTCCTCGCCAGCTCCTCTTTCGCCTCCTCGCTGGGGTAAGGGTTCGACAGGTGGGAATAGAAGTACTCGTTGAGAATCTCCGACGCTTGCTTGCTGAAGTTGCGGCGCTTTCGGCGCGCGTCCAGGAAACTGCAAGCGGTAATGTTTTGGAATAAAGCTTTTGAACGAGGCCAAAGTTGAGCTGGATGACGTGTCATTTAAAAAAAAGTACTAGTTTTTTTTTTATTTTACTAAAAATCAAAAGATATTTTGTTATTCATAGTTCTTTTTACTATTTTTCAGTCATATTTATTAAATACTGTATCTATTTCTAGCCAAATAAAAGTAGTGTATAAAAACTCATCGAACAATAAATATACATATTGAAAAGCGACTAATGATTAGGTGCTACATTTTTAAGGTGAATGTTCCAGGGTAGCCCTCGAAATTCAAATTTTCTTACGTTTTTTGCAATTTGCAGACCAGTGCTAGGTTGTATGATGATGAATATTTGATTCGCGGCTGTAAGACGTATGTAGTTACAGAGTTATAATCATCAAACTCATCAATACAACCCTCCAAGCTCATATAGGTGCAAGAATGACTTTGACGTTGAAAAAGTTTTTCTTGCACCTTTATGAGCTTGGAGGGTTGTATTGATGATTTTGATGATTATAATTCTATAACTACATACGTCTTACAGCCGCGAATAACATTTTAATCAACATACAACCTAGCACTGACCTGCAAATTGCAAAAAACGTAAGAAAATTTGAATTTCGCGGGCTACCCTGGAGCAATCACCTTAAACTAAAATGAAGAATTAAAAAAAATTGACAAGGCAATTTTTTTTAAGTTACTTTTAAATTCCGAACAAAAGTTATAATGGCGTGAATTTGAATGTGCTCACCGCGAGCGAAGAATCATGACAGCCTCGCAGGTGGACTGCTTCAACTGCATCTGGATGGAACTGAACTTCTTGTGGATGATCTGCACCATGCGCTCAATTTCCTGCCCACAAATACGGCACTATTAAATAAGGCATTTTTACTCTTTTTACAGTCCTGAGCCGACCCCGTACATCGAATTGTCTGTTTTAAACAAATCCGTACTTGCATTTTCTCCTGTCCTAGGGTTCCTCTAACTATATCATTTTACCAGTTAATATTCCCCGCCCTGTAAATATCCTGTATCTGTTTTCACTGGTTCATAACCCTGCTGTGAAAGTCCTTTATAAATTCCTTATTATCAATAATATTAAAATACAGCTACCGCCATAAAAATCTCCTTTCTTTTAACCAACTCTAATAAGTAGGTATGTCTAGATTGTCTTAAACCAAAAATGTCTTAGGTTCCTGTTTTATTATTTATTTATCTAATAATAGAAAAATTCTAATTTGCTTTGCTTTCTGTAGTCCAGTCTGCTGACCTTTAGCTCCTTAACTCTAACACAAATCATGACCAATTCATTTTAACTTTCATAATCCCTCGAACTTTTTTAACAGTGGCAAAAATCATCGGTATAACGACGGAAGCCAAAACCTAAATGAAAAAGAAGAAAAAATCCATTCATACCTTAGGTGTGATTGGCCGTGTACGGCTTTGCTCGCGGAGTAGATTCATGACGTGCGTGGTAAACTCATTGCATGCGTTCTCGTACTTGTCCAGCTCTTGATGGTAGATCTGCCGGATCTGCGCCAGCTTCGCGCGGTAATCAGAGTGTTCGATCGCATTATCTGAATTATAAAATTGTCTATGCTATACATTTTTTGCCCTGCACTAAGTAAAACCTGTATCGCGGGGGCCGTTTACAGACATGTAATTCACGAACACAAATGTATAAGTAAATTTGAAAATTGCCTCATGGGTCTAGATGGCACGGCGTGCTTATACTATTTAATCTAAATCAACAGACAGCACACAGACAGTTATAATATGTACGTATGTATAAAACGGTGGTGTGGTGACCGAGTTAGAATACAATGTCACCACCTCATTCCCTCCTGAGGGTCTCGTAAGAGCCAACAAAACGAATGGGAGGCCGAAAACCGGCTTGGCATTGTCATCAAGAGAAGGAAAACTTGAAACTGAACCCTGTGCTAATAAATCTGCCCAGTGTGGCACCATGTGCTAATTTCCCTTCTATGGGTGGAGGCCCGACTCAGCAGTGGGTTATTTATAATCTGAGTATAACATATAAAACGGATAAGTAATACATTAGAATATAAATCAGGATGTCATAAAAATAATCCAATTTAAAACAGTCGTAAATATATGTAGTACCCAACTTACCCCACTCTCCTGCTGCTGCTGAAGCGGAGGCCGCAGCACCAGCACCACCACCCTTCTCGGGGCCAGCAACACCCTCGGCAATGAGCATGTTGTCCAGTCGCATCAGCTGCGGATCTGGGGGCTCTTCCTCTTGCGTGTTGCGAAGTGACAGGACTAAAAACGAATGTATGACACAAATTCCTATATCAGCATTTTTACTCCATCGAGACAGAAGGTTGGATTACATTCATAAACCAGAAAAGAAAAATATCTTAAGAAACACCAACACAACTGGAAAACATTTACATGTTTTGTTATGTTACCAAGAACATTCTCAATTAAGCCACTCTTCTGAGCAAAATGAGCAAATCTAAATAAACACTTTCATTCAGTAGCTACAATGCACCAGATACACACGTCAAACTTGGGATAAAAATAATATTTCATACAGTATGAAACATAATATTTCAAATTTATACTTGGTGCAATTCCACAAAGCCAATGTCTACAACTTTACTCTAGCCCAACATTTGGCACATAGATTATTAAACACACATTTTAAATAACATTTTATTTCATAAATATGATATTACTTTTAGACAGTATTTGTTAGTAGTCCCAATTACTTAATACTTAAAAAAACATCAATGGCGTGTTTTTGGTAAATATTTCTAAGGAGTTCAGTGTTTACAATCATATTACAATTATCATACAAATACAGTAATGTTAGCCCAAATATGATGTACAATGGCACATTATTATCACATATCATTTTTAAATAGTTGTATGTCATAAGTTTGACCTCAATCTTGCTTGATGGAAGGAAGATATGGCAGATTGTACACATTTGCCTTGGTGTCTGTTCACTTTGGCAATAAAGAGGTCCAGATTAAAGCATTTCCAAGATTTCAATAAGTTCTTGATGCCCTTTTGAAGTATAGTTTAAATAAAGAGTGTTTAATGCTTGAAGCATGGAGATTGTAGAGTATTTGTTTATTAAAACTGGCATGCCTGTTGTTAAGATAATCACCTTGCTTCAAGCAATATTCTGCCTTAATCTCTATCAGTGTTCTCTAAACTGCATTTACAATTCAGAATAAATAAGCTCAACATGTATTTATTAAAACACTGACATATACCAAAAAGATGGTTTGAAATGTATTGTGTTAGAATAAATTCATTTCGGATACATACCTGTTTTCTCTTTAATTTCACACAACACTGAAAACAGGGCAGGCTTCATTCTGTGACAATTCAATGTATGTTTTCTCGCTTGCGCTTCATCAAGGCTTTGATCAGTAATGTTCATAATCTGTTGAAGTATTTCACCAATATCTTGCTTCCGGGCTTCGCCCTCACCGGAGGCTGGTGCACCCTCGCCCCCTGGCAAGCCGTAGCCCTGCGGTCCCATCAGTCCGCCGCTATGCGCCATCATTCTATTGGGATCGTCCATTCTTTCGGTTTAATACATAAAAATGTCTAGTCTTACACTAAGTACGTATACTCTTTTGTACGTTGATAAAATGTATGTTTAGAAAATAATCCTAGTTAAAAAATACAAATAGCACAAAGCAACTTCTTCGGTACTCGATTACCAACCAGCAATAAAATGGCCGACTCCTTTGTGCTGTCAAATCTGAATTATTTGAAAAAGAATAACAAATAATTTAAACTATTTCTATCACGCTTTAGCTTACAATAATTGGTAGGCCGTGATTTAAAGTACGAAAGAGATAGTAAATCATGAAATGTTGCCACTGTTAAGCTGGGTATCATAAAGAATGGCGCTTGGTATTGCGTTCCAAATTGCGCATTCATGTATAAAAATAAATTGTTTTATTTACATAAATAATTTATCTATAAAAAAACTTTCACATTACTACACATATAAAAAGTCCCAGAACTTCTTGAGTATATTTTAAAGTGCTTCATTTTAGTCTTAGATAAGTTCAGCTACAAATTATAAATCGCTTTTTTGAGAGTTGGTTTATTTTTTAAACAAATCGGAACTAATTAACCTAATGTCGTGCTGACGTGACAGAACTAAAGTCCAGTGACGTTTCGTATTATTAATGGCATAGATTATATTTCCTTTCTCTGTCACACTTATTAAAAATGGATAAGATCATCGCTTTGGTTATTTCATGGAAATGAATTATACTGAAGTTAGTGAGCTGGAATGGAACGTGATGTGATGTGCAGTGAAATGTGATGTCGTCAGAATCCACGCGTTAAAAAAGTTAATTACCGGCTACCAGATGGATTAAATATTAGAAACAATCCTCCAAGTACTTAGTTAAATGAAAACTATCATCGCTTTAATATATAAGTGTAGTGTATTTAGTAGAAACCTTCCTATTGTCTACAGTCAAGTGAGACAATCGCACGATCAGCAGTGGGGTAGCAATAAACTTCACCGAAAGATAAAAATTCCAAATCCCTTCAGAGAAATCATTATGGCTGACCCTAAAGTAGAAGAAATTCTAGCTCCGCTGAGAGCCAGTGTCAAGGAACAAGGTGACCTTGTCAGGAAATTAAAAGAGGAGAAGGCTCCCGAAATTGATGTGAAAAAGGCAGTTGCTGAACTGAAGACAAGAAAGAAAATACTTGAAGATAAAGAACTAAGTCTTGCCCCAGCAGAGGAGCTCTTTGATCGCTCCAAAATGGAAGATCTTATTAAGAGAAGATTCTTTTATGATCAATCTTTTGCTATCTATGGTGGCATTACTGGCCAGTTTGATTTTGGTCCAATGGGCTGTGCCCTTAAGAGTAACATGATCCAACTATGGAGAAAATATTTCATTCTCCAAGAACAAATGTTGGAAGTGGATTGTTCTATTTTAACTCCTGAACCTGTACTCAAAGCATCTGGCCATGTGGAAAGGTTTGCTGACCTAATGACTAAAGATATCAAGACAGGAGAATGCTTCCGGTTAGACCACTTGATTAAAGCTCACCTTGAGAAAATAAAAAGTGAGAAGAACACCAAAGCAGAGTTAAAAGCAGAAATTGAAGATATTCTTGTAAAACTTGATGGCATGACTGCTGATGACATGGCAGTTTTGATGCAGAGGTTCCAAATGAAAGCTCCCATCAGTGGCAATGACCTTACCCCTCCAATAGAATTCAACCTGATGTTCAACACCCAAATAGGTCCAACTGGTTTGGTAAAAGGATTCCTGAGACCAGAGACAGCTCAAGGTATCTTTGTAAACTTCAAACGTCTCCTAGAGTTTAACCAAGGCCGTCTGCCATTTGCTGCTGCACAGATTGGAAACTCCTTCAGAAATGAAATTTCACCCCGCTCAGGACTGCTCAGAGTCAGGGAGTTTACTATGTGCGAGATTGAGCATTTCTGTGATAGTAAGGATCACCCTAAGTTTGAATCTGTAAAGAACACTGAGATGCTGTTCTACTCTGCTGACAGCCAAGAACAGGGTAGACCAGCTCAGATCATGACTATTGGTGATGCTGTATCTAAAGGGATTGTTAACAATGAGACCTTGGGTTATTTCATGGCTAGGATTCATCTCTACTTGTTGGCTGTAGGAATTGACCGTAAAAAGTTAAGGTTTAGACAGCACATGGGCAATGAAATGGCTCACTATGCCTGTGACTGCTGGGATGCTGAGTGCCTCTCTAGCTATGGCTGGGTGGAGTGTGTTGGCTGTGCTGACAGGTCAGCTTATGATTTGACCCAACATACCAAAGCTACTGGTATTAGGCTGGCAGCAGAGAAGAAACTCCCAGCTCCCAAACAAATTGAAGTTGTAGAAGCTGTAGCCAATAAGGCAGCAATCGGTAAAGAATTCAAGAAAGATGCGAAGGTCATCAATGATACACTTGCAGCCATGGACAATGAAGCTTTAGAGCAAATGCAGAGCAAACTGGATTCAGTTGGAGAGTATGTGCTCTCCACGCCAAATGGAGAATTCAAGCTGACCCCAACACTAATCAGTGTAAAGAAATCACAGAAAACTGTTCATGTTGAGGAAATAATCCCCAGTGTGATAGAGCCATCTTTTGGTATTGGTCGAATTTTATACTCTGTTCTGGAACACAACTTTAAGATGAGAGAAGGTGATGAGCAGAGAACATACTTCTCACTGCCAGCCACTGTGGCACCAATGAAATGTGCAGTTTTGCCTCTGAGTGGCAATGCTGAGTTCCAGCCATTTGTCAGGGAACTGTCACAAGGGTTGATTTCAGCTGATGTATCACACAAAGTGGATGACTCTTCTGGCTCAATTGGCCGCCGATATGCACGGACAGACGAGTTGGGCGTCCCATATGCTATCACAGTTGACTTTGATACCATCAAAGAACCTAACACTGTGACATTGAGGGAAAGGGACAGTATGGGTCAGGTGAGGCTGCCATTGGTGGATGTGCCACTTGTCGTACGAGATTTGGCCAACAGCAAGGTGTCTTGGGTTGATGTGGAACAGAAATACCCCAAGTTTGAACAACAAGAAAATGCAAAAGGTGCCGCTGCGTGATCATACGCATTTTAATATTTGAACAGCTGGTCTTAGATCTTGTAATCAGTTTCTATTGAACACATTATTTATTGTTGGCGTTAGCTTACTCCTTGAGTGTATTACAATGTAAATTTTGCTATCAACTGTTTTTGCAATGGATTAAAGGCTTACAATTACAAGTGTTTTATTTTTATTAAACATGCATGTTAATAACTGCCTCGTTGGTCTAGTGGTTAGATGTGCCGCCTTTGGATCAACGGGTCCCGGGTTCGATTTCGGGGTCGGGCAAGTGTCTTTGTCTAAACCAGAGGCACTGGCTCGGAGTGTGGGTGTCATTTCTATCTATTATAAGTATGTATTTACAAAAAAAATGTATCTAAGTAGTTTATCATCCATCTCGTTACCATAACACAAGCATTAAGTTGCTTAACTTGGGACGAGATGGCGTTGTGTGACATGTCCAAGGATATTTATTTAATTACAAATCGTGATTAATTTGTCGGTTATGTAAGTTATTAATCAGCAGTTTTCACAATAATTTGTCATAAAATTTACTCATGTTGGCTGTTGATAGACAAACATTGCTTTAAAAATTACATCATCACAAAGCAGTTAATGTTGGTCTTCAAAGTATATTATATTTCATGCCAGTGATTGATGATCATTTTTTGTTTTTAAATTAGATGCATTGCTAATTGTGGCGGCGCTTGGGTCTATGCTGTTCCCAACAGGGAAACATTCGCTCTTCTTAGTAGCCACTTGCGCGACAGCAAGTGGCTACTGTTCATTGGAGACTTGGTATTTGTTGAAGTGGTCCAATTGAATAATTAATATTATAGACAAGTCACGATGGGCTGTATATATGACCAAAATTAATGTAATTCGTCTATGGGAACCCAGCCAGACCTAGATAAGGTGATATCTCTGGCAGGAGGCCGCGGCGTCTATAACTGTAGTCGTTCCTCGATTTCTTAACCGTGCAAATTGCTCTGTAAACTTCGCTATCGCGGTGTAAGACTGGTAATATTTGTAGGCAATTTTTTCTAGATGTTGTATGTAGTTAACATTTTCGGGTGTGTATCAAGTATTAAGCATGCCAGTCGCTACAATGCAATGCATAGAGCATTTAGTAACCTAATGAAACCAATTGGTCAGGTACCAAACCTCTCTTTCTATCGCCAAATAGGTACCTATGAATTACCAATTTGTTCACATTTGAATCTGTATCAAAATTTATATAATCAAGTTGGCTTATATAAATCTCTTAGGAAAAGTCAAAAATCAAATAAAAATGTACCACTGGTTCGGAATGCACCTCTACGGATAAGAGCCGGCAAGAAACTCGGTAGTTGCTTTTTTTTCCATATTAAGATACAAGACCGTTATGTAAGCGAAAAACTCGCGCAATAGTCTCAAAGGGCCAAACATCGGCAATATATTCAACAATCGACCCCCAGCAACGGCACCTCTTCACATCATGACCATGTATTATGAGCTTGGTTTGTACTTAAGTACAAAATTACAAATACCTACTATAGATATATCACAACTAAAGGTGAAGTTGGTATTGTTCATGCATATGCATTAACAATACAAGGGGCATGCATAGGCTGACCAATTTAGAATACACAATGTCGCCAAACTATCCAGAGAGCCGACTAAAGGAACGCAAGAGGAAGGTCACTTAACCCTAGAGGAGATGGAAAACTTGATACAAACCCTGTGCTAACCAGTCTTGCTAGGGTGGCACAGTAGGCTAATTTCCCCCATAAACAGAAAGGAGCCCGACTTAGATGTGGGTAATTTATGGGCTAAAATAATGATGATAACGAAACAAGTAACTGGACGCCTCCAGAAGGGAATAATGAAAAATATAACTTTCCAGAACATAATTATTTATTAAAACATCAATTAACATCTCCGTCTCTGATCGCACATTGCATTATCTGTAGCGCCGTTCTCTGGACCGCGAGCGGTGACGTGGACGGTCCCGCGATTTCGACCGCTCCCGATGTCGGTCGCGGCGGTCTCGGTCTCCGTGTCGATCCCGGCGGTCTCTGTCGCTCCGATCGCGGTCTCGTTCTCTATCGCGTTCCCTGTCGTCACGTCGCAATCTGTCTTTCGGGTACCTGTTAGGTGTTACATAAAATCATAAGCAAAGTCGGCTAAACTAGAAAATTTGTCATTTTATATATGTCAACGGAAAACAACAAGAACCGGAAATTTATAAATTTCCTAGGAAATTTATAAACGTCCGTAGGATTCCAAACGAGAGATAAATTGTATTATTTTACGCCCACATTTTCGGAAATTTATAAACTTACTGAACTCACGCGTAAAATAATAAGTAGTAATAATAATAACCTGGCAACAGTTGATATGTCATGACTGTCATTTTGAAAATATTTTACTTAATTGTTTATTTTTGATTTACAATGGATTTTATAACGAAACCTTACAGTAAAACTACTGATCCACCGAATATACAAAAATATTGTGTGACAATATTGTGTTTATGATGTTACCAACAAGAAGAAATCCACTACGACAGTGCCGTCAACATGTTGCCATTGGGACTTCAAGCACACGACCAACACAAGGCACGTCGTCGTCATCACTTTCGTCATCATCAGAAGAGGCGTACTTCACGCCCAATTCCGAAGGAAGTTCTGACGTCGTCACTAGCCCCCCAGAGCCATCTCCGTTACGAAGATCTACGCGGAGAAGGCCTCCTCCGCTGCCGGCAAGCTTAGGGTCTTCGGATACCTCGGTACCGTCAATGACCCCCGCTACCGGTGGTGTAGTGCGCCGCATGAGGTGGACGATACAATTAAATGAGAGCGTCATGCGGGCCTACTATGGGGCTACACAGGGAGGAACCGTTCTTACAGCATATAGGTCTCGTATGCTTTCTCTGTTTCAGGAGCTTAAGGTATTAACCACTCCAGACCGTATAGCTGTATGGCAGAGCAAGGAATTACATGGTCGCTTTTATCGCGCTTTTACAGGTCCTGATGTCGATCAACAGGCATCAATTTCTTGGCTTAGTTTCGGAAATCTCTTCGCTGAAACAGAAGGTTTTGTCTGTGCAATCATGGACGAAGTGGTTATGACGAACAACTACCGGAGACATATTATAAAAGATGGCACCGTTGACATCTGTCGGGCTTGTCGTTGCCCCGGTGAATCTATTAGACACATTGTCTCCGGTTGTTCTCGTCTAGCCAATGGTGAGTATTTGCACAGGCATAACCAAGTTGCCAAAATAATTCACCAGCAACTTGCTCTGAAATATGGCCTTATTGATAGTGAAATTCCGTATTACCAGTATCAGCCTGCACCAGTTTTGGATAATGGTCTTATCACATTATACTGGGATCGATCTATTATTACTGACAGGACTATTGTAGCTAATAGGCCTGACTTAGTACTAATAGATCGGTCGGTGCGCAAAGCAATGATAGTGGATATCACCATTCCACATGATGATAATCTCATAAAGGCCGAAACTGAAAAACTGAGCAAATACCTTGACTTGGCTCATGAGATTACTTCAATGTGGGGTGTTGATTCTACTATCATTGTGCCGATTGTTGTGTCGGTAAACGGTTTGATAGCGAAGAGCTTTAATCGCTATCTTGAAAAGCTCTCGCTTAGTTGTTGGGTTAAGCACTTGGCCCAGAAAGCCGTCCTTCTAGAGACTGCGCGGATTGTAAGAAGATTCCTCTCTGCTGACCCCTAACCGCCGTTGGCTTGGGTCATTGACTTCGTCTTCGGCGGGTGACATCCTATTTTTATATATATTTTTATGAATTTGTTTCTTTTTGTAAAAATATATGTAACAATGAGATAATAAAGAAATGTACAATAGTAGTAATAACCAAACGCCATGGGCGCTCTGATTGGTTGAATAAGTCACGTGTTCCTTCTCTGTTCTCTCCGCCGCCATTGTTCGATATTGTCTACTAGTGGTAACCTAGACCTGATACTGCTGCATCAACAGATATACCTGCTGCATCATCAGGAATCTATAGGATACCCAACTCCTTACCAATTTACAGTAGATGATCGTGTTTGGACTCATTGTAAGGGTATCAATGAAACAGATATAAAAACGTTAGGTGCCTGACATTTATGGCTGAGTAGACTCTCAATGTAGTGAACATTGTGTGTGTACTCAGCCATAATGCAGTCCGATGTCAGGGGTTTTTTAAGTTAAATCCTTATTTTATTATGTTTAATTTGTTACATGTTTTTAAGCATTTTTTTTATTACTTAGCGTTTGGCAATTCGCCAATCGCGATCGCTCGCAATGCTCGTTTTTTTTTAAAATTAAACTTTATAATGTTTGTTTTATTTTGGCAGAAGGCCGGCTTTATTGTTTTACGATTGTTTTTCTTTTTAATAAAACTTTTTAACTTCGCATGACTCTATTTCTATTGTTTTATTTTGGTAGAGTGAAGTAGGGATCATTAGCATATTATGTAAAACAGTAACCCTGTATTGTAGGTACTTACCTAGTTTTAAAGTAAAAATACTGTTACGTACTGATAAATTTATAGTTTGGCAAGTCTAATTGTACCTATGTCTATGGACACAAGCATGCCACTATCAACATCGACCAATCAGAGAACAGTGTTATTTGCCGTATCTTGTAGAAGCGTAAAATTAAAAGCTCTACTGTGATTGGTCGAACCGTTTAGAATCTTACGAATGGATATCCGTTAGTTTATAAATTTACGACGAGACGTCGTAAGTCTATAAATTTCCGAAAATGTGGGCGTAAAATAATACAATTTATCTCTCGTTTGGAATCCTACGGACGTTTATAAATTTCCTAGGAAATTTATAAATTTCCGGTTCTTGTTGTTTTCCGTTGACATATACATCAAGAAACAGACATTTCGAGCCGACAAGTAGACAGGGTGAACCCTGAATGGAATGTATACAAAATATGAGCCTTCATGTAGAAAATATGAGCATTCAAAAAATAATGCAGCTTAAAGCGTAAAAAAATCGCAACAAGAACTCACAAATAATAGGACCAACGAAAAAAACCTATATGGTCAAATCAACCTTCATTTAATTTAATTTTATGTTGGATGATCCTTTAACAGTTTAAAATCAATTTATCCTATAACAGTTACTATTAACCACCGGTTTGGAATGCAGATCTACGGAGAAGAGCCGGCAACAAACTTATGTAGTTGCTTTTTAGATCGCCATTTTTAGGATTTGTGAGAGCGAACTATGGCCAAACTGCAAGCAAGAAGAATTGATGACCACGTTCACTAGGTTGGTGATAAGGTTAGTTGCCTGACATTTGCCTTTTTTGAACACCTTGCACTCAAAATGTGGTCGGGAGAAAGATGCTCTCAATCAAGCCCTAAATACTACTAATCAGCACATATATGACCCACTGCTGAGTCGGGCCTCCTCCAGTTACATTGAGGGTAATTGGCCTACGATGCCATACTGGCCAGACGGATGGGCACAGGGTTTCGAAATCAAGTTCCGAAATCCGCCACCACACGGACCAAACCACGACCTACATGTGCAATTTGTTTTTAGAGTGTGGGGAATGATCCCCAAGTTCAAGTGACTGTATAACTGGGGTGGGAGCTCAGTAACCTGTCCGCTTCGCCATAGTCCCGCCGGTCTCGGTCGTCGTGTTCGCGGCGGTCGGGCTCTGCACGCGGCGGGTGGTGAGCGGGCGCCGCCCCGCCGTGGTAGGCCTGCTGCAGCGGCTTCGCGGCCGCAGATTGTCTGTTGTACTCTGCCAGCCTGGTTAGTGGTAATTAATCATACTTACAGTTTGTTAAGGAAATTATTTCTATGTAAGTAAAAAAAAGAAGGCAAAAAATATTTTTTTTACTACGCATTATTTTTGTTCCAGTTGAGGTTTGCATATAATTTAATAAAGTTGAAACATTCTGGAATTAGCATTCAGGTTTTTTATTTATTGATTCTGAGGCAGTACGAAGTTTGCTGGGTCAGGCTATTTCTTAATATATATTTGAATGGTGTTTTAAATTTTGATGGTAGGTTAATTTAAAAAGATGTTGGATGTGATGAACATTTCTCCGAAGGCTAATGATTGGACAGTAACCTTAAAATGTTTTGACAGCAAGATCAATAAAAAGTCGTTTGGGTATTTTTGACTGCATCATCATCATCATATCTTACAATCTATATAATATAAGGAAGCACAAACCTGTGTTGAAAGCCTGGAAACAAACTAATTACACACAGCACCAACAAATTAGAAGTAAATAATAAATACACTATGTAGTTAATAAATATGTCTTGTGATCCAAGGAAATCCTATTTGTCTGTGTCATAATTAATTTAAAAAATGTAAATACAGATTGAATTTGAAGAGATTGTTTGGTAGCCTAAGATAAAAAAAATAGTTTTAATGAATATTTTCATTAAAACTTTTGTTGTATAGACTTTAATAAAGTGCCTTTTAGGGTAGACTTACAATAAGCCTAATACATCTAATACCAATAATATAGCTAATCCACCACCTTGAAACACCTTAATACAAACTAAAAATCACATACCTCTGTTCTATTTGTTTTTGAATGGGTACTGGTATCCGTGGAAACAGTGTTGAGAACCAGTCCAGTTTGATAAGCATTTGTCGCACTAGGATGCCGATGGTCGTGGGGCCTCCGCCCCCGGCACGTGGGTCCACCTCTTCATCATCATCAAGGTAGTCTGCATACCAGTCAAACAGGTCTGCTGGTGGCTGAGTGTAGCGTATGTACATGAAGCCTGTGGAAGCCAGCTTATTTTATTTAGATATATTTAAATCATTAACTTGGTCATTTATCTACTAAGTATTTGTACAGCAGAACATTAAACTGAACTGAAAAGTCGTAGTATCAGCTCGGAGACTATAGTCTGGGCACATCCCATTAAATAGCTTCTTATACTTCATGAAAAAAGGAGAGAGACCAAATTGTGATTACTGTGACTGTAGAGAAGATGTCTATCACTTCCTAGTAGCTTGTGTACTAGAAAGTGTAAACACAACCTATGGGGAACCAATAGCAAAGCATCTTGAATTTTAACTGTTTTGATGTGGGCTTGTTCCAAGAAATACTAGCTACACCAGTGTCATCTGTATATATTGTATAAGCAAATAATAATAAAAATTTAATGTATGAAAAAATAAAAATTGTGACATGTATGAAAAATACTAATTATGTATGTAAGCTAAGAACATTGAACTATTTTATTATACTATGATTTATAGGGTTCATTGGGATCGTTGGCCTTTGTTCCCGGGAAATCAAGCTCGAGAAAAGTCGAGAACTCGAGAAATCATGTACGTTTGTAGAAAATAAACTTGCAGAGTTTTAATTTGTTTATATTCTATTAACATGCCATAAATGGTGCTATGATTGTAATGTAATTATAATTTACATTTACTTTCTACCTGAGTTTAAGATATTAAAGATTTCTTTCGCGTTTTATAGAAGCTATTTTGTTTACAAGATTTAAGTTGATTTCTTTTTCTAAATAACCAGCCCAAAATTGTGCTGTCATCCTAATGTAAGTTAAGATAATAGGTTGGAGAAAAAGTTTCGTCGCATTTTTTAAGAAATTTCAAAACATTTTTAATATTGTTTATTTACATTTAACTAAAGTATGTAGCTACCATTTTGTTCGATAAGTTTTTGCCATCTTGTAGGTAGGGACATGATCCAATTGCTATAGAAATTTTGGGACTTCTGATCAAAATACTGCGACAAGTGGTTTTGGCAGTCCTCTCGTGATGTTAACCTGACACTGCCTAAAGAATTCTGAAGAGACCGAAACATGTGGCAATCTGAAGGTGCAAGATCAGGACCGAAGATTTTATTACAAGTTCATACATACTATAATGCGAAAAGACTTTTTCCCCAACCTAATATGAACGTTTTCTTTGATGTTGATTTTTTGTTTAGTTTCAAGTTCTAAATAACCAACTAAAAATGGTGCTGTCATTATGATTATGAGCCTGAATAATATTTTTTTCTGTAATATTTTATAAAACAATATTTATAAGATTATTTTTTTTGAATAACATCAATGAAAGTTTTATAATTAATTTGATACTTTTATTTGAGAGGAAAACCACTGACTTTTAGACGCAATTGGAACCAAATAATATGAGAAAACGTACGTAAATGTAAATTTCTCGACAACCCGAGAGTCCCGAGAAATTAGCCTCGAGAATTCTCGAGACCCGAGAAATTGAAAAGTTCGAGAAAATATGAACCCTAATGATTTAGTTAAAGAAATATGTGTTTTGAGAAACCCTTTACACTCAAGCTGACATCTGTGGGGTACCCTGACACAAGCATATTGATCATTGTACATATTTGCTTAAAAAAATATTACTTAAAAAAGAATCCATTACTTTTAGGTAAAAGTGTATTCACTACAGCTTCCTAGCTTACAAGTAACCAACTTTGACCTTCTTTTGAAACAAATAGTACAGCATTATCCCCTACCCATATTAATAACTTATATATTAATAACATAAATAATATAACATTGAGCCTCCATAAATCATATAGAAGCAAATTAGACTATATTATGTGTTTGGCCATACCTACCAAGAGCCCTGATGTAGGGTGAGTCAGAATGTTGCAACAGCCCATTGACTTGTTTGCGTGTGAGGCGTAGAGTGTACAGTTTGTACAGCAAGCAGAAAGCTGTGGACACAATACCGCCAGCCCCCACACCTCGTACCTGAGAATAAACATTTCATTTTTGCTTCAGAATGAGGTTAATAATATCAAGATAAGAGATTACATTACATACTACACTGCACTGCAAAACTAAGTATGTATCACACTTTTAAAATTGCAATAACTTTTTAAGTACACAAGAAGTTGAAATAAAAAGGAATCAAAAAAAAGTTTGTAGAGTTTGCTATAGTTACATAAAGAGCTGGTAACATTTACTACAAAACATTTTTTATTTTAAATCTCAAACTTCTATAGTTTAGAAAAAAATGGTATATAAAAGTGTAGTACTTAGTATTGCACGTCAAAGTGTAGAAACAATTTGTGTAGACTTTGATTGTGTACAAATATGCCAAAGGCACTAAACCAGTAGACAATGAGGAAGATATTTTAATATAGATCAAGCCTTTGCATGAACGAAGAGTCTGAGATCTGGTGTGGTGTTACACATTTTACGAGAAAAATGAAGAAGGTTCATAAAATGTTTAGCAACATACTCACGCCACCACACATGCCAGTCTGGCCGGCTGTCTTGCGGCTGCCACGCTCCCATGGCTCCAAGTGTTTCACCTGGTAGTAGATCTCATCTACCACTTCATGGTAAGTCTTCAGCTTGAACAGGTGCACTGTGAGATAATCAATTGTGAATTTTATGATACATTCCAGAGGTGTATGTCAACTGTTTTGTATCTGTTTGATTCTAGTATTGTGCTGGTAAAGGAATATACGAGAAGATATTGCAATTTAAATATACTCGACAGCGAGGTGTCTTTTGAATGGATTAAATATGGGTATTATTTAAAAACAAGAGCAAGAAACATTACTGAACAGACGATAATATAACAAAAGTGTAAAAAACGAAGTCCAAACTCCTGTGCGATGGTATGTTTGCTTACCTACCTTTGAAGTAGCTAGAGCCCTGAATGTTAGCTAGGATTAAAGGGTTCAGATTCATGGTCTGTTCGTTACCCCATATTGGTAAAATGTTATGCTGTTTACCCGTCTTCGCGGGCTTTTGCTGGTTGTATTCTGAAAAATATCTCACGTTAGTTGCGATGTACCGTTGCTAATCGTAACGTAACTGGACGTAAACCCACCTTCAACCTCAGTCATGTCTGTAATCTATAGTAAACACTTAACATAAAATGCCTAAAACACTAGTAGCACCCTTTTCAGTTAGTTATTAAGTAAAACACAGATTAATCCCCTGATAATTAGAGAAATTATAGTCTATCCATTACCAAAACAATGCGAAACGGAAATTGGACAAACCACAATGGCCGCTAAAACGCTGAATGAATGATTGAACTAATTGAGTATAAACATCTCTACACGGAAATAGTTGTGAAGTGGATTTAAATAATGGTAGGTTTACACTTAAATTATCAATCACTAGTAATAATAACTAAAAATAACTATAAAAAATATATATAAAAATAAAATAACTGAAATGTTTTACAACATCGTTTGGATGGACAGACTCTAAAGTTCTCTTTTCTGTTTCCAACAGTCAAGTCAAGTATTGAGTAGTTGTCATTGTAACATACCATTTTGATGCGGATAAATTACCGCGAGACATTTGATGCGGATAAATTACCGCGAGACATTTGATACGGATGCAAAAAAATCGCTAACGGTATCTGCAACGCTAAAATGTATGGGATATTGGGATGCCACAAAGAGTAAAATAATATACTTCAATGATGACGATATTTGATGCTTTGTATTGTTTTCTATAGCGCTATCTGCTAACATTTAACTTCTTAACTGTAACGCAACTTATGACCAATTAATTTAACTTTCATAATCACACGAACTTTTTTAACACAACACAACACACTTGTCATTGGCAAAATCATCGGTTTAACGATGGAAGCCAAATCCTAAATGAAGAAGAAGATTGATGACGATGGGATGACATATGAAATTTCGAAAGTGTTTTTTGCTCTGCCATTCATTAGGCTTATTTTGTACTTTATTGATGTCTCAGGCTTTCACAATCTTTGGACATTGCAGTGGGACGACAGACACTGCAGTGTCTGAAATATTGGGAATACAATAAAATATACATGATCAGAACCATCAAGAAATCATTTCCTGCAATAATAAAACTAAACTATGTCAATATTCGTGTCAAAATATATATACATACAAAAATAACACCTATGACGATAAATTTACATGATATGTACCAACAACTGAAGGATAAATAAAATTGCATATTAGTTAATTATAAATTTACTTAAATTATTTTACAATATTAATATTACAAAATCATCATTCTCTTCTACTGGTAATACAGCTCTAAATTCATGCCATCATGAATTTCATCTGCAAATTGGGTTAAGGATCAGACAATAAAAATATTAATTGTAATGAGTTTGTTGCTGTTTCCTAAAGCTTTCCAAAAGCTACTCTAGGTTCGCCTGGGCATTAACCTCTATAATATTGGATGTCATAACTAAGGTAATGTCCGGCCCAGCTCTGCTAGATGTTTAATGTTTCTCCATCATAAAACATTTGACTGCTCTGTCTATCATCTATCCAAATGATTACTCAAGTCTCAATAGGTCTCTACAATCACTGGATTGCTCCCTAATACAGGTAGTTATCCAAATAAAAATAAACTGGTGCCAATCCAAATGATGTTGACATGCCATGACTTCAAGTTGTGCTTATTTGTACAGTTTTGAAGCAATTAGTACAAGTGAGTAACTTTTAAAAGGATACAATCAGATAGCTTGATATGGTCTTTGAACACAGTGTACCATTTCTTCAATACAATTTTGTCGTGTCTGGTGCCTGTTTGTGCAGCTATTAATTTCTTTAAATCTCCAACAGTGTCATCTGGATTACATTTAACTCTCACTTTCTTCCCAAGACGATCGTTACAAGTCACTTCTAACATTTTTGGCAATGATAACCTACTATAAAAATTCAACTTATTTGTATAAACAACTACTATGCTAATTAAACCTTTATATTTAAAACGAAAAATTACGTTTTTAATTTCGATATAATTTGTTGAACACTATTTAAAAAGGCAGCTGAGAGTTCGGCAATTCTGCTGTCCGTAATCACACACAACTTCCGAAAGAGCTATTAGTACCCTAGATTTATAGTATAGATTTATAGATTTAGACTTTAAATATACTTTATAATACTGACTATAGTAGGATCAGTAGTTTATGAACAGTGAAAATGTCAATGTCAAGAAATGTCGTAGTAGAGTTAAGTTCATAGTGGACGAATATATTATGGAATCATTGCAGGATTTGTAAAAAGTGTTCTATATTTTAAAGTTATACTTGATTTAAATGGATCCAGATTTCTTTGGTAGTAGGTGTTATCAAAGTTTAGTAGTATATTTATTTCTATATTAGACAAATAATTTGGTGAATCAACCCTTTACTTACACAAGAAAAAATAAAAATATGGTTCTACAAACAAAATAGAATCGAATAGATTGGCCTAAAGTTCCTTCTCTCTCATTGTCCATAATATAAATAAAAGTGCATGAAAGTTCCGTCAAATAATTAAGTCTCAGAGTTGTCATGGAATATACGAAAAGAGTTATATATGGGAAGTTTATCTAATTACAAGTTGACAAAGAAAACAAGTTAAACTGTTAACAAAAAGATTATGGAATATTTATTTATGTACAAGTTGACAATAAACCCAAAATTTAACCGTTAACGAAAGGAGCGATTGTCCTACTGATTTATGTAGATACTTAAGCAACATTTCAGAAAAAGTAGTATCTTGTTCTTCAAATATAGGACACCAACTGGTAACAAACGTGCCTTAGTTACACATCTAAACACAGATATCCCAAGAGACACTGTATAAGATACATAACTAAGTATAAATGGCTCATTTCTAATGGAATATATGTATTAACTGTGTCCTCCCTTCGGATATCTGTCAGTTTTTCTGACAGTAATTCATAGGAATCATTAGACATAGTGCACTGTTTACAATACGTTAGAAAGGGATAAGTAAGATACGACTTTAAGTCTTTCTATAAAGATCTGGCAAAGCGGCTGTTTGACTGCACGCGTGACCAGAAGTCTGGCCTCTATTTCGCTGAGCGAATAAGCATTGCCATCCAGCGTGGCAATGCCGCCAGCCTTCTGGGCACTTTTGCAAACCCCTGCAGCGCTGAGGATACGGTGCCTAGTTTAATTTAGATTTATTTAGTGTTTAGTTTCTCTTTTCTTTTGGGTATATATTTAAGTTGTTTTTTTTTTACTAGTTTTAGACATTGTATATAATATTTTATTACATTTATTTCATAGCTTATAAATTATTTTGATGATAAAGTAATTTAGGATTAGTTTACAATTTAGACTTATATTATCAATTATATTTTAGATACGACTCCTTTAGTTTTATTAACTTATAAGTTACAATACTGTTACAATAATTATATACGTAAATATATAATGTCACGCATTTTTATTTCCTTACTAAGCAAAGTTTTCAATTTATTGCTTTCCCTATTCCATGAACCCCATGGAATATTTATAACGTAATAAAATACTATATTGCATTTACAAACTTACAAACAGATGTTCCCAAGTTAAAGTAAAGTTATTTTTATAGATTAAAATATCATGAAAATAAAACAATTGGCTGTATGGTATATGTATTTGCTTATCTCAAGGAAAATACATATAACAACAACTGAAGTTACTACTCTATACAACTAAAGTAGTTTTGTTGCCATAATTAACTTCTATGATTCCATTTTTGACTATCATTAGGCTAGGGAGGTATTGAAAGGTTCACGCTAGGTTTTCGCTCTAGTCTCAGATATAATTGTTTAACGAATCTATATAATTATTACTTACTTTGAAATATATAAACTGTACTGTGTCTTTCAAATCAAGCAATGTATTTGTAATTTCTGATAAAGTCTTACAACAACGAAGTAATACAATTTGATATTTTTTTCCATAGTAAAGTTAAATGTAACATTAAAAGTTAAGTAAGATGTAATGTGTATGAAATACTTGCAATCCAAACAATGTTATTATCCGTTCAACCTTGAATTATAATTATAGAAATAATAGTTTCCATTAAATAGGGTACAATTTTATATACGGGTAACCATAACATTTTAAAAAGTCCTAATCTTCATTGGTCATTTGATTTTTGCCGCCGATTTTAAACTAGCCAATGACGGCAAAGCACGCCACGTGCTAATCTGGTTTTCTGTCAAAGGTAAGGACGCTAAAGTCCGTTGCCATGGCAATAAATGGCTATTTTCACTTCAGAATGCGGGGTGAGGTAGGTTGGGAGGGTGAAATTGTTTAAAGTGACCAATCAAAAATGCTTCCTGTAAGAGCAGAGGGGTGGAGACGAATGAATGTAAACTATTGTAAACAAATCACCGCCATCTTACTTATGCTAGCAATAATATCATCCACCATAGAAATTGATTTGCTTTTTGCAATGTGTAATTTTTCTTACAAACAATTTTTTATTGGCAAAATTATTACAGGATTGAATTACTTTAAGCGATGTGATGCTGTTTAGTAATGGCATTGTTCAGCGCTCGTAGGTTTTATAATAAATGTATAAATAATTAAATTGTAACTTTACTTAAATATTGACAAAGAGATACAATCTGTATGGGTGTCCGACTAGGTGTAAAATAGGAAATTTTAATAACGAGCATGTAATAACCATGTTAAATGCTAAATGTAATTAAAGGACAGTGTAAAAAGTTTTATACCGTATTCATTTACTTTTAGCGTCATCTACACAATTATTACGAAACTATTTCGGGTTGGTAACATAACTCCATGACCTAGTATACATTTCTAGCGCAAGATGTCGCTGCAGATGATATATTCGATGTGACACTTGTGACTAAAACTGAATATCTGTACTCATTTACAATTTCTCATTGTGTGAAATTATTTACTAACATTATCACGTGGACCTAGTTAACCAGTATAGTTTATTATATGTATAGCTTTTAAAACATTTAACGATTGCGAAAGCTCCATCTATTGCCAATCTAAGGCGTTTGCAATAACATAGCCCCTCTTGTTTGAAAGACTATCTGGCACTGTATTATTTATTGCAGATTAGGATGCAGAATTACCAAAGAGGGGAAAATATGCAGGTAACAGTAAAGTGAAAGTTTTATTTACTCCTAGATGAGAAATGATTATTGGTTATGAGTCGGCACGCTTTAAACATTTTTTTATATGCTTTTCCTGTATCCTTCTACTCGGCGCATAGATGACCCACTGTTGAGTCGGGCCTCCTACAGTTATAAGGACAGTAATGAACCTAATGTACCACGCTGGCCAGACGGGTTGGCACAGGGTGACATATCAAGTTATCCTTCTCTGGCAGCTGGATTGTCAGCCCTTTATCGGCTCTTACCACACCTTCAGGATGGAAGGGGTTGGTGACACTATGTTATAAATCCGTCACCACACGGATTTCCTGTATATCCCGTCATAAACTACAGTCTCTTCAAGTTACAATATATTTTCGCAATAAAACATTATGATCTGGCCGGATTTGATTCGGACATTTGCCAATACCTACGCCTTCTAAAATACCTCAACTCAGAACTACAGACCTGGCTGAATGAAAGGGTGATGAAATAAGTCTAAAGGCAATTTAAATTAGGGAACTATTTAATATATTAAAGTTAATTTTACAACGTAACTGACAGTGCCTAGTTATAAGTAGACGAGATGGAGCTTAAGCATACATGTGCGTATTAGACACATTGCTATCAAACTTGGCACAGGCGTCCATACTTTCAACAAAGGGGTTCAAATAGTATCTATATCTCTATATGTTTATTGTATTGCAAAACGTCTATAAAAAACCTTGCAATTTTGGCGGGATACATTGATTATACATTCCCAAAAATGCCTTTGTTTACATTGCCTGAAACCATTTCCATATTGTGGTATTTGGTGGGCTAAGACATTGTTATCCATATCGTATACTCGTGCAGCAAAAACTTATGATAATTGCGCGGCCCAAGTCCGCTTATGACATTTACGGCACTGATAATCTATATAAATAAAAATGAATTGCTGTTCGTTGGTCTCGCTAAAACTCAAGAACGGCTGGACTGATTTGGCTAATTTTGATATTGAAATATTCGTGGAAGTTCAGGAAAGGTATAAAAGGTGAAAAAACATTCAGGTTTCTTATTTATTGATTCTGAGGCGGTATGAAGTTTCCCGGGTCAGGTAGTTTATACTATAAAAAAATGACAATATATATTTTTTAATGTGAGCTAAGAAAGTCGATGAAAATCAAACAAAATCAAAATCGTATGCTCGGTGATATACATTTATTATTTGATGTTCAAAATCCAAATATTCTTACAGAACCCTGGACGCCCTGAGATACAGAAATAACTAGTACAAGATGTGCAAATTGGATTGATTAATTCACTGCCTTTTTTCCATACGTTGTGCTATCACGTGCACGCGACAGTCAAAATGATTTTTTAACTTCAACTAAAACTTAATGAAACTGGTCGGGCGTAGAAGTCGCGCGTGTGAGGCGGAGGAGGGCTTGGGTCGGTTCGCCCAGCGGCGCCTGAGCCTACAGCCCTGCCAGCTGGAGTGCCACCTTCTCCGATACTGGGAACTCTTCCACCTATGCCCAAAATAACGATAGTCTCAGGTTAAGTGCTGTTGTCGATGTTGCTTACAATCAGTCACACTTTGAGATATAACAATATTCTAAGTGACTATGTATATTGTCCATAAATGATCGCCTACTGAGTCGGCCTCTTATGCCAAGATGACAAGACAAGTTGACACAGGGTGTGTATCAAGTTTTCCTTCTCTTCTGCTTAGTGGCCTGCCATTTGCGTTCCTTTAGTCGGCTCGTCCAGCTGTCCGTGTGTTGACGGATTTAGAATACATAGTGTCACCACCCCATTCCATCCCGAGGATATCGTAAGAGCCGACTAAGGAAATGACAAGACCGATAATGTAGCCAAAAAGATAGGAAAACTTGATACGAAACCCTGTGCCAACCCGTCTGGCCAGTGTGGCACAGTAGGCTAATTATCCTCCATGTAACAGTAAGGCTCATTAATGGACTGAATAGTAGTAGTAGTAGCAGTCAGCTCTTACGATATCGTCAGGATGGTGAGGGTTGGTGACATTGTGTATTCTAAATACGTTTGAAATACCTGAAAATAAAAATTAATGGAAATGAAAATTAATTGTAATTGTAGAAGTAGTTAAAAAAAATTATAACGGAAATAGAAGTATTGTAATATATTGACTCCTCGCCCTGTCTGTGTGTATCTTCCTCGAAGCTACCCCCAGTTCGGTATTCTACTCTACAGAGAAGAGCCAACTACAATGTTTGTAGTTGCTTTTTACAACTGATCTGTGTAACGCAGATCAAAAACAACATACAGAGATGTGTGGGTAAATTCCAAAATACTGTTATACTGAAAAATATGAAAATTGAGTCTCTATTTCTAAATTGCGATTATATTTGTTTATAACACGCGCATTGGCAATAGATTTATTTGCTCGCTAAATTTTAAAGACTTAGGAGTAGCCGACATATAATATAGCTAATAATATAAATCGGCTATATTATTAAGATAAGATTAGATTTAAAAAAGTCTTGCCAGCTCTAGGTAGAGCTGCATTGGCAACAACTGGTGGTAAATTATCAATTTTGAATGGTAAATTTTATTTTCTTATTTGACTTGTCAAAAGAGCTATAGGAGCATACCTAAACGACGCTGTGTACAGCCTGTGCCTACAAAAGCGTAACTTCAACGGGATCTTGAGGAAGCTCGCGAGCGCCACGGAATAGACGTCGTTTGAACACGAAGCAGTTGTCGGCAGATCCACGACCCGGTCCTTGTTGCCTGAGGGAGAAAATGAGAAATCTAACATCACATCCACGGTCTTTCTTATTGTTCTACCGAAGCGAACGTTACGAATCCACTTGGCTACGTGACCAGGTACCGGCCTTTATTTTCGGGCTACTACAGGACTAGATGGAATTGACGGAAATTGGGAATCAAAGCTACCATTAGACTACTCATGTCACTGACCAGACAGCGAATTGGATTAAGGCGGCGAATTGCCGGCCGGTTTTAGAATACATAATGTCACCAACCCATTCCACCCTGAGGGTGTCGTAAGAAATTGTCATAAATTTAGATAGTGATACCATAACACCGGAAAGGTCGCCGGAAAACGATGGATGCGGGCGGCCCAGGTCCGGCCTTTGTGTAAATCCTTAGGGGAGGCCTATGTCCAGCAGTGGACGTCTTTTGGCTGAAATGATGAAAATGATGATGAGCGATACCATTGGTTGAGGCTGTAATGATGCCGATAACAAAATACGGCCAAAATTTTGCAGCCAGTTTAAATGGATTAACAGCACTCAGAATAAAAAGCGCTGGTGACACTATAAATATAATCATACGATATAAACAGCCCTTGATTCACAGAAACACAATAATAGATCAGTGTGAAAAGACCCTTGATGATGTACTCACATCTCCCAGGCGGCGATGACGTCATACAGATAGTGCGTGGTTCGCACATGGTCCTCTTTGCAAACCCGTTGTTGGTTAACGCATGGGGATCCAGGCCCAGCTCGTCAGCCAACCGGACAGCAGCTGCTGGGGCCGTGTCTGCTGGGTACCAGGTGCATGTTGCTCGCTTGGTTGGCCCATCCAGGAACAAACAGCGGCACACGATCGTGCCGAGATGACGCATCGCCTGATGTAACAAAGAGATTTGTAAGAGATATGATTAGTTTTCTTATACCTTCAAGCAGTTTACCTATAATTTTCCCTAAAACCTGTATTATTATTGTCCTGGTTACACTTTCCTTTAGGTTTACATGTAAATTGTTCTAAAATAGTTCTCATATCCACACAAACATATTTTTAAACAAATTTCTATTCCATAAGCACTTACTCATTCCTCTTTGACACTTAGGTTTATGTAAACATGTGATTTAGGCATACAATAACACACATAATGTGGTTAAAAACAACTAAACCTCACACAACAACATAAACTGTGTATCCAATGGTGCTGTTAGATAGATATGTGAAAAACAATTAACATAATGTAACTTACCAACTTCTTTAACCATTGCCATGTTATGCAGATACTGGGAATCCAAAAACGCCTGTAAATCAAAATACATTTGAACCATCCATGGTCACAGTTCACCATGACATTAACAGTACCTAACCTATACATGTTGGTTGCCTAAGTACAAATCAAAGTCAAATCCATATTTGACGAAGTCGGACGATTCCTTAAGTGAGAATTTCCATCTAAAACATGCAAAACCATCCAAGCGCCATTTTGTACATTTGACCTTGGCCGGTGAAAATGAAACATTAGCGCTTGTTGAGCGCTTGTTTGTTTCTAGTTTCTATGCTAGTATTTAGGCAGTGATGTATCAATTTAGACCATGATTTATGAATCCACAGGACCCAGTAATAGCTTTTCTTTTGTTGAAGCCATGGACGAAGCCTATGTATCTTGTGTCTCAGTACAACATTTCACTTAGCAACTTATTGCATTTTTATGTACTACTATAGCTTTTAATTATTCAAAAACTGTTGATACGTACTGTAGACTAGACAAATGATAAGGTCTTTATTACGTAGATATTAGGAAAATTGTTTGAAATTCTTAAATGAATGAACACTGATATTGCGGATGTCAATTGTCTTCTTCTTCTTCTTAGATTAATGGCTTGTGATGTCAATTGTCAAATTCAAACATAGCGTCTGACACTGACATTAGAATCAAGAGTAAGCCAGTACTTAGTTCGAATGAATATTAGTTTTAAATCAGCAGTGAACGTATTTTAGCGGAAACGACGATGACGATATATCTGGAATAGCTCATTCACTCATTCAATATAAAATAATAATAATGGCATATCATTCATTCAATGCTGACCTCTACTGTAGTACATTTATCATCGACCCTGCCAATCTGAAGTCACAATAAGTTCGGCCCACAACTTCACACAAGTCACAATCAGTACTAAGGATGATTATTAAACATCTATATTTATCTGAAAAACATCGATGTTTTGACATCGATGTCTTGTATTCGATAACATCGGCACATCGATGTTACAGGATTAAAATATCAAAACATCAATAATTCTTTTAAGCACCATCTAGTATGCATTAAATATAACAGGAAAACTCCTCGCAAAGCTAATCTTACAGTGTGTGCCTAAAAACTACAAAAAAGTTATTTTTTCTTGAAACTTAATTTCTAAAACAATTAATACATTTTCTTAATTTTAATGTAAAGTTTTATTTGTTACCTAAAGAACATCGATGTTTTTGGACATCGATGTTTTTCAATCGATTTTTTATTGTACATCGATACATATGGGTCGATGTTAACATCGATGTCAACATCGATGTTTTTTTCAAATATCGATCATCCCTAATTATTATATTAATAAATATTTAAAACAAAAGTTATCAGAATTTTTAATTAAATATAATAACACTGTTAATTAATTTTGAAAATATCAGCAGTCCGTATCATTGATTACTTAAACGATAAATTCTCGCACGAAAATTGTTGTGTCAATACGATCTTTAAATACTATTAATTTAATTTATAACATTTACATACTTTTTCCTATTGCATTTCTTTGTAGAATTGCCCTCTTTGAGTGTGACTTCTCGGTTAGGTACTGAACTGGATTTAATGCGAATTGCGAACTAAACGTTTCATATCAGTTTATGATTGATTACAAATCAAAACATCCGGTTTGTTAAATATTTTTATTGCCTTAAATATTCTTAATAACTATTTTAGTTCGTGGTAACGTTATATTATCAGTTTATTATTATAAATAATTACATTTCCATGTTAGTTTTAGAGGGATATCTAGAATAAATTTATTGACTTAATTAGTTACACACTTGACTAGGATATGTAAACCAAATGTCAACACGTCATTCGACAGCGGACGACTGACGTGACCATTTGGTTCGACAGCAGTAAATTACGTTTTTCTGTGAATGTGCTAGTGAAACTGCTCGTAAAAAATGCAAATACCAACTGAATACGTGTCTACTGCGGAGGATGTTGCAGATCAGGTATGGATTGCTAATTCTTAGAAAATACAGTTATTTCTGTTTTAAGTTGTGGATTCGGCTTGATACTTTAAGATTGTCACGTCACCGAACTTCTCTGGCGCTTCTTAAATATGTTCAAATGAATGTTTTATTAGACTGCCATAGTATTGTGTCGCAGTTGTATGTCTGCCAAGTACGGAAAATGACTTTTTCGCTGTCGTAACCTCTGTGCAAATTCTTGATAATATAGTAGTATCATTTATGTTTCCCATAAAATACAGATGCCTCACCCTTTAACCTACTTATCTTTTGCTTGAATAAATTAAAATCACTGGATATAAGTCATAAAAATGACATTTCATCGTAACTGATTGTTTTAAATTAATTAAGATTTATTAGTAGATTTTTTTCTATGACAATATTCAATTAATTAGTTAGAGCATTTTCTTGGGGGTTAGTCTAGTTTATTTAGTTACTTAGACACATTTATGTGTTCAATATGTACTTGATACAAGATTGTGTTAGATATTTTAAATTGTTCAAACATGTTCCATTACTTAAATGTATAGATATATTTCATAAATTCAAGGTACATACATAAAAAATAATTAACATAGCTACTTAAATGTGTTACTGACAATTACCTGTTGTAGGAGACACAATCATACAAAGCAGCTTAGCCTTTTCAAATAATCAATACACAAACATATTCTTAACTTGTTATTTTGTCATCATTTCAGCCCTTAAATGACCCACTACTGAGTTGGGCATCTCCAAGCTCGTAGAGGGGCTCATAGCCTACTGTGCTGTCCTGGCATTAAGCTTTTGTCTATTAAAATTTAGGTATGTTGGGCGTGTCCTACAGTTAGGGGCTATTAATTACTAAAGAAGCTAGCCTGTAGCGTTTCCCACCTGTTGCATTTCTGATATTAGAACATGCTACCTTTCAATGTGTTTTTGGTTGAATCTATAGCTTACTGAAGCCAACCTTCATTATTCTTTGTCCAGAAGGTAGAAAGCTTTGTTTTTATTTACAAATTAAACAGTAACAGCTGTATCAATAAAACTGGTTATTTTGGTTAAATTAGAAATGACTCATATATTAGTGAAGGTTTTGTGTTATCAGATGAAGTTGATTCGATTAATTTGCATACAGAGGACATGTATTGTCAAGGAAGTAATGTTAACATAATTAAATGATTGGTTATCCTAACACAATGCAAAGATATCTGTTAGAAAAATATTGTAATGAAGTCTCAGGATTTCATTTCTGTTCCAAGATTTTTGATAAATTCACTCGTATCTATTCTGATGCATGTTATAGGTTTATCTGCGTCTATGTTTGGAAATGTTGTTACGTAAAAAGTGCTTCAATTTGGATTATTATGTCATAGCTTATTCCACTTTTATTATCCAAAATGTTCTTTGCTAAGAATTTTTCCCATATTTTCCTTCGACACTCAAGATTAAATTTACGCAGTCTCTACTCTTTAATCTGTAAACTCACTTGCTCCAAAAGTGGACCTGTTTAGACATAAAAGCATAATGTTAATAAAATTAATAACTTTCGAATAACTAACATAATTATAGTTAGTTTCGAGTTTGAATTGGTACGTAATTCCCAAGTAATTGTCTCGATACATAGGTAAATCTAACTTTGTAATGACTGCCTTGTTGGTCTAGAGGTTAGTTAAGCCACCATTGGATCAATAGGTCGGGTTCGATTCGGAGTCAGGCAAGTGTCATTGTCGAAGCCAGAGGCACTTGTTCCGGGTCTGGGTATCATTTGTGTTCTCTATCATTCAATAAAATCCTCTAAAATTCAGAGTATATACTAAAATATAGACTATGTTATTGAGAATACGTATTCTACATATTTTGAGTATTGTTGTAGTAGGTACACACGCGCACTTTGATTACTAATATGAAGTACAGTTTCACTTTTACTTTCCGCATACCTTTCACTATTCATAGAATAAGCTAGCAGAACTTAAACCACATACTATAGAAATAGTAGATGCCTTCGAGTCTCGCACAGGTTAGGAATCCAGACGAGGAATGCCACATTCAGAAACTAGTAGTAAACTAAACAAAAAAAAAACAAATTTATCCATTTAATGACATAACATAATAAATAAATAAATATCCTTGGACATTTCACACAGCTAAGCAACTTAATGCTTGTGTTATGGTAACGATATGGATGATTAACTACATATATAATTTTATTTTGTAAATACATACATATTATAGATAGGACACAGCCAGACCCGGAACAAATACTTGTAGGTCGTACAAATATTTCTTCCGTGCGAGAATCGAACCCGCGACGTGCTGCGCAGCCGATCGCTCAAACACTGCGCCAACCGTGTCGTCAACTACTTACACGTACATCATGTCAACTACTTACACGTTTATCAAATTAATAACACCCCTCTTTATCTCTACTGTTTAAATATAGACCACTCCATTGCAATTTGTAGTAAGGCAAAAAATTATCTTATTTTTAATTTGACGTATCGTGCGTGCGTCTGTCTGGCATCGTAGCTCAATACGATAAACGAATGGGCTAATTATCATGCGCTTTTTATTTGAAAGCAGGTTCTTAGATATATTTTGTCAAATGGGTTCAGCCGTTTCAAGGTCATCGGCGATGTTCTAGTTGTATCAGCGTAAAATAAAAGTCCAATTATAGTAAAAGGACGCGATGGGTCCATTGTAACAAAACGCTCTTTTACCTTTAAATGACATTAAAGATGATGATTTGTCCGTTCACCACGTTTTTTTTTTAATTCATCGATGTGCACGATACCTGTCGTAAAATTTAAAATTATCTTATCACGTTTAAGAACGTTATTGCACTAAGTATAACGTTTACGTAATTAACTTAAACTACTACTATGTTGATAATACACATTTTTTGTCGTTTTGAAACGATTTTCCTTAACTATTCCTTATCTTCCAATTGCCGCAAGAGAAGGAATATTTGATAAGCAATCGTTCGGACAGGCCAGCGCGGCATCGTGGCAAAATGACTCTCTTCTGGTATTCCAAAACTGAGTTCGAGGGAAAGAGTAAAGTTACATAAACATACTGTGTACTGGCCTGACGGGATTCCTTGCGACCTTTCAATCTACCAAGTTCAGGGTCAGCACGTTCACAGAACGTAACTGATCTAAGTTCAGTGCGTTTGTGGCAATACGTTAAAAACACTCTGTATTCTCAATCGGTAAAAATATAGTATATGTATATTGTCTTTTCTACCAAAGATTGCTTTCAATTTGTCATTGATTCCTAATTTTTTTAAGCAACGCAACAGTTGTCTATAATTAAAAAGACCTGGTCCAAGACAAGATAACAGCGACACAAAAATACTCACCATTTCGTTTCAATGAGCAATAAATCATCAGAGTGGAATTCTAAATCATCATGTGGTGACGATTTAGAATTCCACTCTGAGGGTGTCGTAAGATCCGACTAAAGGAAATTACACGGTGGAAAACCTTGCCGCTAGAAAAGGAACCCTTCAAACAAAACCCTGTGACAACCCGTCTGGCCAGCGTGGTACAGTAGGCTGATTACCATCCCTGTGATGGGAGGAGGCTGGACTCAGGAGTGGGTCATTCATGGGCCGAGTACTAGTAATCGAGCAATAAAATTTGTGTAAAATGTGATACATATTTCCTCGCGTCAGGCGTTCAGGCCTGATTTAGCCGCGGTTAGTCCGTACTAAACGTGACGGAAATTTTCAAGCAACTTACGCGATTACTGTGTAAAATGTTTCTCCGCTAACTCGTGACCGTTATTTGGGAACTATACGTAAAAACTGGGTCGTTAAAGCCAGTAAATGTTTTCTGGCATGGTGTTCTTGCCTAAAACTAGTGCATTGCGATCTGTGTAAGCACTAAGAACACTCGGTGCGATCGAAAACAATTCGGTTATCAAGCCCTCGCGTGCAATGAGTGGCCTCCAGTTGGAGAGACACTTGCTATTATACTTTTCCTTTGGTTTGGTTGTACCTACATATTTATTTTTCTACTAGCTGACCCGACAAACTTCGTACCGTCTCAGAATCAATAAGTTTTTCATATTTTCTCATCTTTTAAACCTTTCCTGGACTTATACGAATATTTCAAGATCAAAATTAGCCAAATCGGTCCAGCCGTTCAGACAGACTAACGAACAGCAATTCATTTTTATTTTTTTGTAGATTATCGTTTGTGGAATTCTGCGATACACGAATACCTAGTGTGAGCAGTATTCTTTTCAATAACAATGCATAGAAAATTGTAAAGTGTGAAATTGGGTTAATTTCTTGAATAACCTATAATAGTTTTACTTGGATAATTGCTAATTACGTGAATTTGTTACAGGTAATTCGAAGAGGCAAGAATGTATTACCCACAGTGGCACGACTGTGCCTCATTTCCACATTCCTGGAAGATGGTCTTCGGATGTGGTTCCAGTGGTCCGAGCAGCGAGACTACATGGACATGTCCTGGGGCTGCGGCAAATTCCTTGCCACCATGTTTGTCGTGAGTATAATATATGGTATATCTAATATATAAAATTCTTGTGTCACAGTTTTAGTGTTTATACTCCTCCGAAACGGCTTGACTGATTTCGATGAAATTTTATATGTATATTCACTAGGTATGAGAATAGGTTTATAACTATTTTTACAACCCTAAGAGTTAAGGGTGGATCACTCCAAAACAAAATTATTTATTATTTGGACAATTTTGTTTTGTTATATTTTTATGATACAACATACTAAAATACATACAACCCTACGATCAACCCCTATTTAATTACATGGCAAAACAACGTTTGCGGGTATTACTTAAATCTCTCTCGGAATCTTCAGGCCGAAAATGTTGAGTCTTATAATTACGAATTATATTTCGTTGTAGCCTTTTCAGTTTGAAATTACAACAGGTAATTACGGTAAATATATATAATAATGTTATTATTCAGAATGTGAAAATAATTGCAAGTTTAATAAATTAATTGCTTATTTATACTATTAATTTGCACTTCTGTTTTGATCGTTATCATTTTACTTTTCCATTAGTATCAATTATTAGGAATTTTTTTACTAAATAAATGTATATATTAAATAATTTAAATTAAAGCGCTTACTAATAAACATAATGTAGTCTGCGCTTCCGTCCAAGGGCTCTTTTAAAACATTTCCCGGACGCGAGGTTAACTATCGCCGCCCTCTGAAATCGAACCGGGAACATATGTTCCATGAGGGTACTGACATTCCCTAGATGACGAAGGATATTTTTTTAATGACATATACAAATTTGGCGCCGTTTTAATAATCTTTAAATAGGTCCATCTATTTAAAGAATCACGCGTTCGACGCACGCGCTACAGAAAATGTATAATAACGTTTTATATACAATTGCAGTCCACATAGTAGTGAGTGTTACAATTTTAAGAATATATTATTTGGCACGGCACCCGCTGCACATTTTGTGACGTTTTTGCACTAGCATAGTCATGTTTTGGCGCACCATTTTTCTATTGACTTATTAACTTTTGTAAGTTATCTATAGTCTGCATTCCGTGCATTCCGTCCCCAACCCATTTCTTCCTAAGGGTAAACTAACCAACCCATTTCTTCGTAAGAGCGGATAAAAGCAATTTACAAGGACGATAACCTAGCCGTAAGAGAAGGAAATTGTTTTTTTTTATCAGTGACTTGAATGCCTTTGACCCTAGGCTTGCGTGATGGAAAGCTACGCCAGGGTCTAAGATGGAGCAGGCAATTCAAGGAATTGCCCTGTCGGGCACCGGCTCTCACATACACACGACGGAACACAGTAAAACTGCTTGGCGTCGGACTTAAATGTGAGGGTGGTAGCCAGCCGGGCAGACCGTTCGATCCTACCACCAAGCGCGCTGGGTTTTGTTGACTTTTACAACATGCGTTATTTCCCAGCGTGCGGTGGGGAAGTTTTATATTCTGACCCGTCCCCACACGGGAAAACAGTTTATACCCTGAATCCCCGTGCCAACCCGTCGGGCCAGCATGGGACAGTAGGCTGATTACCCTCCGTGTCATCTATGGGGTGACTAGTACTAGTAGTAGTAGTAGATACATTCAGTAGTAGTAGATACATAATAAGTAATCTTCTGAATCAGAATTTCTGATTCATAATTTATTTATTTATTTTTTATGCAACAGTATACTAATATACTACTTATGTAATAATAAGTAGTATAATAATTATACTACTTATGGGTCTCACTATTGCATGAATTTCAATAAACCGCAGTGGAGTATGCCACTAGATGCTACGTTCTCGAGACTCTTGGTTATCTGGTTTTTAATAATAACATCCTGGTTGTGTTGTATTTATTTTTCCTTAGGTGACATTATTCCTTATCGCCTGAACATGTTAATAATACCCTCTTCGCCCTAAATTGTTTGTTGCGTTATTTACATTATATTGTCACAATACCAAACATATTAAACATTGGTTTTACAATCATGGAGGAACTGGCTGTTGCTATTTAGGATACTGCTCCGCTCCGCTAGAACTTCCTTATTAAAAGGAATATCTAATGCAATAGTATACGGATTACTTCTTAGAATTATTAGCGTGTCTCAACAATTACCTCGTCTTCTTTTTCTCAGCCAATAAAAGACCCACTGCTGAGACGGGCCTCCTCCAATCACAGGTGCCTACCGCGCTGGCCTGACGGGTTGGCACAGGGGTTCGTGTCAAGTTTTCCTTCAGTGCGAATTGCTCTGTAAAGTTCGCTATTGCACATATTTCTTGTTTGTAGCATGCTGGTCGCTACAACCCTCTGATGAATAGGGTGGTGACGCTTTATTCTTAATCCGTCACCACACGTACAGACAATTTAAGCTGCCTCTTATCAATACAATTTAATTGTATTGATGATTGATATAGATTGGGAATGAGCAACTGTCATAGAATACACCCGTATTTCATAAAAGTACAATAAAATGTATTTCATATCAAACGACCCGGAGAATAATATTTCTGTTGATCGTTTGTATTGTGTATTGTTTCTCAATCACTCTAAATTTGTTATTTATTGCAAGTTTCGAACACATTGTTGATCCGGCTACATAATTGAGAGCATGTCGTGTGTATTTGACGGATTTAGATTTCATATTGTAACCACCCATTTTCGTACCCTTGCTGTATTATCACTATCATCACTACATAGTATAAAACAAAGTCGATGTCGTCTGTCCGTCCCTATGTGTGCTTAAATCTTTAAAACTACGCAACAGATTTTGATTCGTTTATTTTAATAGATAGAGTGATTCAAGAGGAAGGTTTATATGTATAATACATGCATAATTACACCCGTGCGAAGCCGGGGCGGGTCGCTAGTATATATACAATACGCGACTATATTGATAAAATAATCAAGAACAGATAACTAAAAAGCGAAACTAACCATTAAACAACCATTTGAAACCGATGTTCTGGGTATACCTAGCCTAATTAACTTGTGCTTTAAGGTGAATGTTCCAGGGTAGCCCGCGAAATTCAAATTTTCTTACGGTTTTTGCAATTTGTAGGGCAGTGCTCGGTTGTATGTTGATTAAAATGTTATTCGCGGCTGTAAGACGTATGTAGTTATAGAATTATAATCATCAAAATCATCAATACAACCCTCCAAGCTCATAAAGGTGCAAGAAAAACTTTTTCAAGCTCAGTCATTCTTGCACCTTTATGATGATTATAACTCTGTAACTACATACGTTTTACAGCCGCGAATCTAATGTTCATCATCATACAACCTAGCACTGGCCGGCAAATTGCAAAAAACGTAAGAAAATTTGAATTTCGCGGGCTACCCTGGAACATTCACCTTAAGTTGGCACCGTCGCGTCGTGAAATAGTTGTATATTGGTTATTTTTCGCTTTTTAGTATTTTTATTGATTGTAGTCGTTTTTCATTATTTGTTAAAAAAATATATTTTTAGTTCATATAACTGAGAACCAACATCTAGTAGTCCAAGAACACCCAAATTTGCCTTTTGGCAAATAGTTTTGTTTACTCGGTCGGTTAAAAAGAGACGGAAAAACCGCTTTGAACATCTGAAATACGTCGCTTATTTGACTGTATGTGACGTGTGAGTGATGTGAAGGAGAACGTTGTGTTTTACTCAATGACTTTTCATCACGCTAAACTAGCTTGCACGACTTCGTAGTTATTAACACTGGAAAATTATCAGTAGCACAGTAGGTTACCGATCAAGGGTTGTACAGTGAGTTTCTTATTAAAGGTTGACGCGCTGTCCGCTCTGGATGATCCATATTCATATGTGGATAACACTGCAAGTGCCTTTGCTTACGCCTATTTCCCCAGTAGCATTGCGTGTGCGTGTGTGTGTGTTCAGTTTGTGACGTCACTATGGAGTACCCCTATACATGCTTGGGACCTTCTGTAATCTTTATTCCCCATTTCTACGTGTGGTAACTATTTGCAGAGGACACAAACAATATATCACGATCAATTAAATCTATGTTGTTTTGGCTAGGTTTTATAACCACTTGTATGATGCCAATCCTCCCAGGGAATGCTGTTATAAGTGGTTTCCTTGTCACCACGTGTATGGCCGTTTTGGTACGACGTCTATGGATTGGATACAGAACTTTCAGGAATATTCAGTATCAACGTGTTAGGAACTTCTCTTCAAAATCAGCCAAATATTAAAGTGTACTGTTGTTTACAGATAGTCAACTTAGTGGGCCAACTGGGAGGTTGTGTAATGGTACTGGGCAGGCTCAAAGTGGACATCGCGTGTGGGGTGCTCTTCTTCATCGTTGTATTACAGGTGAGTTGTCATATACACGGCTAATAAACAATTGGTTGATTGATCATTATGTTATGTTGAATGTAGTGGCTAGTCTTGTTGAATGCGTGCTCACAAACTGCAGACTTGGTCGAGCGTCTGTTTTTCATGTCGGCTATAAGTTCACTGCAGTTTGTAGCGTGGGACAGCGGTTGAAAGATGATAATGGTAATGTGACGATTTATAAGTCTTGTGATAATACCTACGTAAATAAAGTTTTCTTTTAATTAGAACCAATTATTGAGATTAACGCGAAAAGGTTAAAATCCAGGGCCACATGTCTACTATTTCAATAGATCCAAAGAATACGATTAAAGGCACGGTGATGGCTCTTTTTGTCAGTCGCGGTAAGATAAAAATACATATGCTAGTATTAGCATAATCTTGGGGGCCGGCAGTCCGGTTAAAACAAAACACTTGGCAAGAACTTTGATTTTGAAAGGCTATTGCATCCTGTCGGAAGTCACTTGAACTAACGCGGTATAAAATTAAGAGAGTCAGAATGCGAAATAGCTCACCCAAAGCACTATATTGTCAACCAATTTAATGCCATGTCGCAAAGTGGACTAATCAGAGATCATTCGTCATGTTGACATTCTTGTTTTTTTTACGCTGATGACCGATTGTGATGCGAAATTGGTATAAAATTGTCGCAATTCTATTGCACATTTGTGAAATATCTGTTAATATCAGTGATAAATTGATTATTAATAGCTAGCCTATATTTGTTTTTAGGATTTTTTATGAACACACTTTTTTAAGTATACAATGTATCGCAGAAAATGCAATACAATTATAGGACACAACTTCTTTCCATCAATTTTAACGTTCAATTGGCTAAAATTAATATTATGATTCCATAATAATTATAACGCTTATTTCTGGAGTCTGTCTACTTTGAGTTACGTTAACAAAAGTCACTTAATTTCAATAATTTATTAAAATTATACGTACTTTTCAAGTAGCTTACATTAAAAATATTTTGTGTGATCTGATCCTTCTTCATATGAGTGGGCAGAAATTTTATGCCGTTTACCAACATTTGACAATAAGCTTTTATGTATTTCAGACATTCGCATACAGTATATTATGGGACATGCAGTTCCTGCTGCGAAACCTGGCGCTCATCGGAGCCCTGCTTCTAGTACTGGCGGAGGCGCGGGCCGAGGGGCGAAGCCTTTTCGCCGGCGTGCCTTCCCTGGGCGAGAACAAGCCCAAGACGTACCTGCAACTAGCCGGTCGCATCCTACTGGCGTTCATGTTCATCACGCTGCTTAGATTTGAAATCTCATTCTTGCAGGTATAAAATTCCTTATCTACACAGATACTTATAAATTGTTGAAGGTTGGTTGCCTGGAAGCGATTGCAAAACCAAGGCAAAGTAGGAAATTTTTCCACAACAAATAAGAGAAAGTGGTGCCTCATTTATGAAATGAGTCATAGAAATGAACATTTCACAAGTAATTAGATTAGCTATCACTTGAGTAATGACATTTTAATGAAAAAGAAACTTGATGAACGCATTTTAAATACCATTTATAGAACGATATTTACACAATCAATCGGAATGACAAGTCTGCCTATGCTTTTATCTGCTTTGTGTCCTCATCTTTCTGAATGCGGTGAAAACATTATCTATACAAATAAATAAAATTGGAGTGTCCGTTTGTAATAATAAAATAACAACTTTTTACTAAATGCGTAAAAAGTTGTTATTTACAGTAGTTGTTATTTAAGTATGTATACACAGTACATAGGCCAAAATAAAATTTATTTTAATTTTTTGTCTGTCTGTCTGTTCCGGCTAATCTCTGGAACGGCTGGATCGAATTTGACGGGTCTTTCACTGATAGGTAGATCGTCAGCTACGTACTTTAAAAGGAGCAACTTAGGTTACTTTTTTTGACTAGCTTCGCCCTGCGTCGTCACCCGCGTGTATCAAGCCGAGACGGGCCGCTAGTCTCACATATGATTTGTTTAATTTTAGATTCGATTAATTTTCCAACATTTCATTGGCGAGCAGTTTAACTGTAGACGGAGTTTGACGATAGAGGCAATATTAAAATTACGCGAGTTAGGTATGTAGCAAGTTTTGTGGCGATTATTTAAAGCCCATTGACATTAGCGTGGTTCACTGAACACACGACGTTCAATATCCATTATTTTCGTATTATGGTAATGCCGTGTGACGTCACCGATGACCTACATAGAGCCTGCGAAAATTATTTGAATAGGTACACCGGTACCGGTGAACCGGTTTGTTCTAGAACGGATTGCGGGACTCTCGCTTTTTTTGTCTTGTGTAATGTGTTATGCAACGTTGATATGTGGCAGTTGTCGTTGTTGACCGATTTCAATCATGACAGTTAAATTGTTTTTTTTTTTAAATAAAATGCCGTACGTTCTTTATAATTTACGAAGTTTGAACCGCAGCTACTAGGGGAATCAACCTTACGTAAAATTGAATATGTTTCATTATTCTATTGATAGAGGTTAAAGTCGATGGTCATTTTGTGTTAAAAATTAGCCCTAGGTAGAATCTAGTGTGATGACGCATTTAGATTACATAGTATCACCACCCAATTCCATCCTGAGGGTATCGTACGACAAAAGGAAATGACAAGGCCGATAGCCTAGCCACAAGAAATTCTGGAGCGTCCCTCGCGTGGAGCTCTGAGGCTCCGTCGGTGTCACCCCGAGACATGTGGATTGACACCGTCCCTCCCGGGGTCTCCTCTCCTACGGGTGAGCAATTTCTCCTAATCACTCACCCGGAGGCCCCGGTTAGGGTGATACGAAACCCTGTGCCAACCCGTCTGGCCAGCGTAGCTCGGTAGGCTAATTACCCTCCATGTAATTGGAGGAGGCCCGACTCAACAGTGCATCGTTTGTGGGCTGAATAGTAGTAGTGTGATATACATATATTTTGTACATTACAATTTCCTAGCCATGTATTCCTTTGAGCAAAGTTACTCATTTTGTTGCAGATCGTGCAAGACCTGTTGGGCAGTATCCTCATGATCCTGGTGACGGTCGGCTACCGCACCAAGCTGTCTGCCCTGATGCTCGTGCTAGTATTGTCCGTGCTCAACCTTTACCACAACGCGTGGTGGGCCGTGCCCTCCTACAAGCCACTCCGGGACTTCCTCAAATACGACTTCTTCCAGGTTCGTTTTTTTATTACCCAGGTTCATGCTGAGTAGTTCATGAGTATATTTTTTTTAAGTGTAACCTCCTGCCCTAAGTATAACCTGCATCGCGGGGGCTGTTTACGAACTGTCTCCGAGCACTGGCCTCTGGCTTACACAGACACTTGGGCAACCCTGGAATCGAACCTGATACCCGTGATCCAAGCTGGCACATCCTACGCCTTTTTTTTTATTCGTTGGGGAAATGCTTAATACTGCCTCTCGGGGGTGGTGTCACTGCCCAATAAAATCCCAGCGGTACACCCTCACAAGTTTCGTCACAGGTTCGCCAGGAAGCATTCTACTGTGGCGCCCCGGGTAACGACTATCGGAGGGCAGCCCCGGTAACTGGGACGCCATCAGTCTATGAGGCTTGTGTCGGTGTTAGGTAGGCCGATCCAACCCACCAAGGCAGTCAAGTCAATGTAGAAGAATGTTTAATATTTTCATGTATATCATGACAGGCTTTGCACAAAAATATGATAACATTCAGAGGGAAAGAGAATATAAAGTTTTTTTTAAATATCTAGATGTATTTTATGTATTCAAATATTTGAACATGTTAAACGTATGGATTTCACCATAACTCTTTGACTCACGACTTTCCAATTTTATTAGAAACCATGTGTTGTTTGCACTTCAATGTAACATTTAATCCATCCTTATAAATGGTATCTGTTATGTTATCATTTTTTTTCTTCTTCAATGTTAAATGTGTTAATTGTTTCGTTCGCAGACGTTATCGGTCATCGGCGGTCTCCTAATGATCGTGTACCTCGGCCCCGGCGGAGTGAGCATGGACGAGCACAAAAAGAAGTGGTAGGACCGCGCAGTGATAGACAATCATAGACCTTAGCGTAGGGACGTTGTGGTGCGGCGACGGATGACAATGAGAACCATTTCAATTTGGTGTTTTATACTAGTACCGTTTGCGGAAAGGATTTAGTCCATATATTTATATTGGACTTTATAGTCTGTGTTTCACTGCGATAGGACAACACGCAAAAATGGCCGACCGAGTGTTTAAAGTACTTTTGAAGACAACTGTCATCTAGTCTCTCCCGCGACCACGACTGCTGCAAGGCATTCGAAACGTCGGGAATTAAATAATAATATATACGCGATAAATCTGTTAAAAAGTGTTTAAGCTTATTAAAATTTACTGTTCTATTCATTTCTCTAGTTCAAATAATATTTTTAAGTCTATAAGGAACAGTAAAACTGTTGGGGAATGGTTTACCTTTTAGACGAGATGATTTTAATTCGAGCCCCATATTTTAGTATACTGAGCAATTTAAAGAGTACTTCGTCCAGTTACATTCAGTCGAACTTGAAGATAAAATAACTATAAGCCCTTCAAAGACTAGTGTTCCATTCGCAGTGAAACCCCAACTAAAGCTGTATTTAGCATTATGGATTAATTTCTTTTTGTAAATCGATGACTGTAAGGGTCTGCGTCCATTTTCGGTTACCGAGTTTGGGTGGTGCGGGTCTAGTAAATGGACGCCGACCTGAATACGACCACGTTCAGCGTGGTTCTTTGACCATAGCCTCAGTATACGTTTTTTTAACGAATAAACAATTGATATCTCGTCGTGGCGATGTGATAGACTGGGGACAATATTTTATGTGACAACCTTACTAGTCTGCGTTGAATTGTGAACACTGACCTTAATTTCATATCCCCTAGGGCTTTGGATTGGCGACGGGTTTATGTTACGAGGAAAACTTATGAATAACTCCCTAATAAATGCCTTTTCATTCAGTCACGGTAGCAGCATGGGGTGACATTTCAAAACGCTAAGTCACGTGACTTTAAAATGTCATCCCATACATTTTAGCGTTGTGGATACCGTTAGCGATGTGAATGCAGCTGGGCCCCGCTACAATTTGATCAAAAATTGGTATCGCCACTTACAAGACCAACAGACTGAAATAAGTTGGTGATCAAATATTCCGTTACAATTACTGAAACATTTTCCCGTGTCAGTGATACAAAGGACTTGACAGTTCCGAACGCTAATTTGACATTTTGATCCGCCATCCTCATACATTTTAGTGTCGCGATTACCGGATCTTGTGCACTTGCCTCTTGGTTGACCCGTAACATACACATAGTGCCTCTATATTTTTATTTATCACTAGCTGATGCTCGCTGCTTCGCTCGCGTGAACCCGTATCTGAATTTCCGAACGTATCACTATCACTACATAGTATAAAACAAAGTCGCATTCTTCTGTCCGTCCCTATGTATGCATAAATCTTTAAAACTACGCAACGAATTTTGAAGCGGTTTTTTTAAATAGATAGAGTGATTCAAGGGGAAGGTTTATATGTATAATCCACCCCCGCTTTGCACGGGCGAAGCCAGGGCGGGCCACTAGTACAATAATAAATTGAAGGTGGCGACAACCTCGATAACTTCAACCCGCGACAGAAAATGTAAACTATCTTCTATAATGAAAGACGTCGCTACCATAAAATATATACTAATGGCTGGATATGAAGGAATGAGTTTCTGCTCAATCAAATAAAAAAAATATTGTATAGATTGATATTGAAGAAGAATGTTGTATTTATCTGTCAAAATGACGAGTTCGAAGATCAGCGACTTCGTAACGTCAGCCAACTTGCGTAGTCTTTAGTTAGGTTACAATGTCATACATAACCCAAATATGTATCGCCCTTGCAATGTACGTATATTTTAACGGCGATTATTTCAGACACGATGGGCAGAGTTTTATTAATAACGTACGTTCCTAAGTAAAATGATGGGAGACCAAGTCTATTTATTCAATAGCTACTACCCGCGGCTTTGCTGGCTTTGACCTTAGTTTTTGAAGTTGACAGTTAATACACTTTCAAATAAGTGTTTGTTCAAATATGGTTGCCATGTTTGACAAAACATTGGCTTTGTCTACTTGACTTAGGCATTTCACTTAGACAAAGTCAATGTCATTTGTCAAATAATTTAACGTACGTGTAAATACGTGTCAAAAGATGCATCAAACCAGTCAACCAAGAAAGTCAAGTCACGTCAACATCTAATCTCAGTTGTCAGAGGAATTGCTCAGCCACTATCTAAATAATAGATCAAAGTGTATACAAAACAATACAACTCTGTCTACCCAAGTACATATTATGAGCTTGAATGTTTTAATGCCCGACAATGTAACAGATTCACGTTTGCCCGCCCGCACTGGTGATATTTTAGGTTGTCTACAAACTTAACTGCTCATTAGACCATTTTAAGCTCTATTGTCTAATGCACACGATCGAGAATGTAGACAGTTGCGTTTGTAAATAAGCCCTTTTACTTGTAAGCATTACTCAGACTGAATGTAGTAGACCAGCTAGCGTTGTCCTCTTACGCACTCCATTCCGTTGTCTCAATGTTATTCGATGTAAATATTTATAGAGGAAATATCTATTTTGTACTTATTGACTGAATAGAGAATCTTTGACTAGGCTGCAATTTATAAATGAGAATAAATATTCCAGTAGACTTAAGCATCGTTTAGTTAGAGGTCCACGCTGCATCTTCCAATGATTTTCTTTTTTGTAACAGACGTTGTTTGGACTAACCGAGTATTTTAAAAGACACATATTTTTGTATCACGGATTTTTATTTATTTTCTTAAGTTTTCAGTTTGGCCATAGTGGTAAAGTTTCCTGGAAAAGATGTTCCGAATAAATTTTTATATAATAACGCAATGTTTTATTTTGGTACACGCTCGTTCGGAAGGTGTCGAATAAATGTATGTGAGAGCATCCTAACGCGTAATTAAATATTCAGTGCCTTGGTGCTAGAGATATCATGCTCGATTTATAACTCAGGGCAGTGGTGGCGTCGTGTGGCAGGTCGTTCTCTTCCCTGCAATATGGTTGAGGTGGGCGATGGCTGCCACATGCGTCATGCTTGTGAACAGGTGCCGTCGCTGGGGATCGGTTGGCTCGAGCATTAGGTTTCTATTGTTGACTACATCTGGCTGTTGTTTGGCCCTTTGCGACTATTGCGCGACTGCTCTGCCTTGTATCTAAAATGGCGATCTAAAAAGAGCAACCATAGAGTTTCTTGCCGGCTTGTCTCTGTAGAACTGCTTTCCCAACCGGTGGTAGATGGTAAATTTCAATTTTAAGTGGTAAATTTTATTTTGTTGTTTGACTTGTGAAAAGAGCTCTATCACAGATATAATAATACTGCTCTATTGAGAAAACTTCATTATATGAGTGCTGCTTTTTAATGCGAAGGTTTGGATGGGTGTATTCAATTACACGAAATCTGGCGAACAGATTTGGTCTAGTTTGGGTATTTGTGGAAGCCCGACTATGAAGGGGACTTTTCCAAAATCAAAATATTTTTATTCGAATAAATTCTTGCGAATGCTTTCAAATAGTAAAAAAATATATAACACTAAATCAACATTTAAAAAAGATACATAAATAATTTATCATTTAGTTTTTACCACCGGTTCGGAATACCATTTCACAGAGAAGAGCCGGCAAGAAACTCCATGGTTGCTCTTTTAAATAAAAGGGTTACAATGATGGTGGTACAAACAAGTCTGACAGGTTAGTGAAAGCAATAACACACATAAACATGTAGAGATTCGGGGTTGAGAAGAGAGAGTGTAGTTTCTATACAACTAACGTATTAATAGTATATTGCGAAAGACACGCACGCGATGTCTTGTTTGTGGCTTAGGACATGACTCCGCGTGTCAGGATTGTAAACAAGCTCATTGCGTCTAAGCATTAAAAAAACTTGTCATTTTAACAGACTTCACAAAAGGATCTCAATTAGACTCGTTTATTTTGTGTTTGTTACCTCAGAACTTTCGACTGGGTAAACTGATTTTGATGATTTTTTTTTCTTTGTAAGAGGACGGAAGGCAAGTTTGGTTATTCTTTGACAACTTACTAGTTGTTGGTTCCGAGTTATATGAACAAACATTACATACAATACATATTGACAAAATGCCCAAGGCACCTACTCGGATAATTATTTCTTGCTTTTAAGTTTTAAACATGGCATTAGTATGTCATCAACTACTATGGCGTATGACATGCCAAATATCTGTTTCAGTGAATCGTTTAAAGCATTAGTGAGTAGAGGAGTGTATGGGTGAAATAATAGATCGTTCTAATTATTTTCCTCATTCATTTCGCTTCCCTGACGGTGACAAAATTAAAAATTCACCTTAAAGGAACTTCATAAAATTAACACTAATAAATAACTCAAGATCACGTCAGCCTCTAATGACATCCCAAGGACAATGAGACTAATAATAAGATTTATATCTAAATAATATTGGCCAGTAGTTTCTAATATTACACACAAATTAAACTACATTCACTACCAATCTAATAAAGCGTTGTATATGAGATTAAAAAAATTGCCAAGTGTCAATTATGTACAGGATGTGACAAAAACACTTTATTCGTGAGGGCATAGACCTTATCGAAAGAAGCAGTTGTGCTTGGTTTTTATTTAACGATACCCCTGCTCTAGGTATAACCTGTATCGCGGGGGGAGTTTACAAACATGTAATTCACGAACACAAACTGTGTATGCGAACCAAATTAAAATCACAATACATGAGTTTCAGTAAAACTCAACCAACTAGCTATCTTTATTACTATTCTACAAGATTAGTAATCCCTGTTCCTTAACGTTTCCTGAGGTCTATGTTCTTTTATCTAGCTATGACACGTAAGTCACCAAATTTCAAGAAAAAATGTAGGTTTGTTTTTCATGCTATTTTGCTGATAATATAGATGAGCAGTAGATCCTTACGTTATGGCTATAGGGTTGTAGTTACATCCTGTTTATAACACTTATTGTGTATAACCATATTAAATAATGTTAGTATAAACCCGTCTCTATCTAAATTAAATGCGAGGATACGTAATAATATTAACTGATGACTAAAATCTAAACTGTAAAGCGAAAATGACACATCTCGGAATCTCTGCCTTCGACAATAATGTCACGCACGACCGAATGCCAGTTTCCACTATTGTAGAAATTAAACAGTGCTACAAATCCCGTTGGTGCCAATAATTATTCGCAACCCTGCTGTCGCCTGATTGCGAATCAGGCAAACACCAAACTAGATATTTGGAGCGAACAATTCACGTAAATAGTTGCCGTCATAACTATTTTTCTACAATTTCAAAAATTGAAATCATAACCATCAAACACAGTGTCTCCCAACCTTTTGCACCATGCCCCACCTTAACATTTCGAAAATATATATCCCCCCAACACATTTTTTTTACCTTCAAAAGTTCGTAAAATTGTACTTTGGCATTTTTAAATTGCCCCACTTAACTATCAAATTGCATGTGGGGCGTGGGCCCCACGTTGGGAAACACAGATCTAACATTATTTACCGCGAAAAACGTAGTCAGTTAGTTGTGCGCAATATCAGCACTAAAATAAGCGCCTACTCTTCGACCTTAGCCCTTTCATTTTCCTTATCCTCTATGTACTTGAACACTTTGTTGGCCAGCTGTCTGTATTTCTCCGCGTGTATACTATCGGGCAAGGCGTATATCGCGGGCTTCCCGCTATTTATGCATTCCGACATACTATGGTCGACTTCGAAGCTCTCAACAATTTCCAGGCCCATCTGCCCGGCGGATTGCTTCGTCTCGTTGCCAAAAATGTAGTTCTTCGTGCCGCACTTGCCGCATATCGCGTGCGACATATTCTCGACCATACCGATAATTGGGACTTTGAGTTTCTCGAACATGATAACACCGCGCTTGGTGACTTGTAAGGCGGCGGACTGCGGTGTTGTCACCACTAAGGCGCCTGTGGTAGATAAAATTATAATATGTAAAATATATTTAGCACCATTTTCCGTGTGGTGACGGATTCAGAATACATAGGGTCCCCTGTATTTTATCTGGAGGGTGACGTAGGAGCCGAGAAAAGGAAATGATAAGGCCAAAACCCTAGCCGCCAGACAAGGAAAACTTAATACGAAATCCTGGCACAGGATCCTGGCCAGCATAGCACAGTAGGCTGACTACACTCCATGTAGTTGGAGGAGGCCCGACTCAGTAGTGGGTTGTTTTTGGTACTTGGTAGGAATTATCATTTAGGTTATTTCTAAGAAATAACAAGCACAGTTTACGCTTTTCAATTAAGTTATTGTATGTGCGATTTCTGATAAGGCTCAGGTTCAAGGTCTGCTTTAGACAGTTGTGGAATATATCCATGTTTTTTTTTTTTTTACTTTATTTGGGATAAAAAACAGCATCGTACAATATGTATTTGTCTAGTATAAAGAACAAGTCATAATATTACGTTATCGTACGGCCAACAACATTATCCACATATTAAAATTATGTTGGACCATCATATCGTTCTTCCATGTTTCTTCGGGCACCTAAACCTGCAGCTGCTGCAGCTCAAGATTTCAATCAAGACACTTGATAACTAACAGCTGGTTTAATCAAATAATTACCGGCAGTGGCGGATTTACCAGCAGGCTGAGTAGGCTGGAGCCTAGGGTAAGGGGCGGCAGATTATTACGTCTACAAATAAAGGTCGTCAAAAAGAGTGGACGGTCTAAAAAAAGGTCCTCACAAAGAGTGGACGTCTAAAAAAATGGTAGTCAAAAAGAGTGGACGTTTAAAAAAAGGTCGCAATATCAATACGCGTCTAAAAAAAGAAGGTCGTCTCAAAAACTGTAGAGGCGGCATAAAAAGCCTACAGGCGGCAAATTTGTAAATCCGCCACTGATTACCGGTAGTCCCACATGGGCAAGCGGTAATCCCTCCGTGTAAATACTGGTAGTTAACTAAATTAGGTTTGAGTAATTCACCGACATAGCCAACAGAATTGCCAATCTTAAGTGGCAGTGGGCAGGGCACATAGCGCGCAGGACCAACGCCCGATGAGGCAGAAAAGTCCTCGAGTGGCGACCGCGTTCCGGAAAGCGCAGTGCTGGTAGGCTTCCCACACGGTGGACCAATGACCTGGTTAAGGTCGCCGGAAAACGATGGATGCGGGCGGCCCAGGACCGGCCTTTGTGGAAATCCTTGGCCGGTGTCTATGTTCAGCAGTGCAAGTCTATCGGCTGAAATGATGATAACTTCAGTTGGCGTAATTAACATCTGAAAGTCCATTAGATTTTCCCTGTACTCACCGTCAATAGGCAAGTTCTGTGCTAACGACAGATGAGTGTCCCCAGTGCCGGGTGGGGTGTCGACCACTAGACAGTCGAGCGGGCCCCACGCCACGTGTCGCGTGAGGCGATCCAATGCTTGCATCACCATTAACCCACGCCACACCACTGCATTCTCACCCGAAACTAGCAGCCCCATTGACATGCTGGAAGTAAAAATAAGACTTTGTAAGATAAAGGACATGCAATTTAGACAATTTGTCGACTTAGTAATTTAGAATGTGAATTTGACATTTTGTTCTATAACAAGAAATAATAATATACCATAGTACTTAGATGGACCTTTTGTGGGTTTTTTTATTCTGCAGTTTTTATGGGACTTTGAACGAATCACAACTATGTCAGCCCCATCGAGCTCTCTATGATCATCATCATCATTTCAGCCAAAAGACGTCCACTGCTGAACATAGACACCGGCCAAGGATTTCCACAAAGGCCGGTCCTGGGCCGCCCGCATCTATCGTTTTCCGACGACCTTAACCAGGCCATCGGTCCACCGTGTGGGAGGCCTACCAGCACTGCGCTTATATGATCAACTCATATAAAATTTTAAGCTTCCATGTGTGAGAGTATTTTGTGTATGGATAAGTAAAGGGCAATGCCTTTCGTGGGTCTAAATATCAATTGGGATAAAAATGTGACATAATTAAGTGGCACTACTACTATTCCGCCCATAAATGATCCACTGCCGAGTCGGGCCTCCTCCCATCGCAGGGAGGGTAATAAGCCTACTGTGCCATGCTAACTAGACGGGTTGGCTTTGGAGGGAGGGTTTTGATCAAGTTTTCCTTCTCTTTTGGCTAGGTTTTCTGCCTTGTCATTTACTTTTGTTGGCCCTTACGACACCCTCAGGATGGAATGGGGTGGTGTATTGTAAATCCGTCACCACTTGGACAATTAAGTGGTACAGTACAACTCAAACAACACATAATTTTCTCAATGATAGCAAGATCCCCCACATGTGAATTAAGATTTACCATTTCACTCCATAATTTAACAAGGGTTCTATCAGATTGTCATCATTTAACATGGGTTCACCACTGATGTTCATCATGAGTGGCACAGACGGACCAAATACATCAGCATCAAGCAGTCCTATCTCCTTATCCGGCTCTATTACCTTCATAGCACAGGCTAGGTTTACTGAAATATGAAAGATACATTTACAATAAAATATATTGCCTCTTTGCAAGACTGCTTTCCTGCAAGAAACCACTATGCTACAATTAAAAACGAGATTTACAATAAAATCATTAATTGTTAGGTGATGTCATATTGTTTTTGCAAAGTAGTAAGAAAGAGTTTTGCCAAAAAAAAAAAATGTTTTAAGTGGTTTCAGAAGGAAGAATTCTTTTAGTTAGAAGGATTGCACAATTAAAGTGGCAGTGGGCAGGCCACGTGGCCTGAAGAACAGATGGCTGCTGGGGCATAAAAGTCTTGGAGTGGCATCTACTTATGGAAAAGAGAAGCATGGGGAGACCCCTGAGTAGGTGGATGGACCACCTTGTGAAGATCGCTGGGAGTTGGTGGATGCGGTCTGCACAAGATCGTACATTGTGGAAATCTATGGGGGAGGCCTATGTTCAGCAGTGGACTTCTGTGGCTGATAGATAGATAATTGGTTTCAATGCATTAGCCTGTACCAAAAAGAATTACATCCATGACCATCATCATAGAATATAGATGACCCACTGCTGAGATGGGGCTCCTAAATTCTGACAGAGAGGACTATAATAATCATAAGAAACATTCATGGAGATAATAAATGGTTAAGTCTTTGTTCCAAGCTATATAAATTAGAATGGTACAATCTCCTTAAGAATATGTTATTTATATACATATTATTTTTTAAGGATAGCTGACAGGTTGATTTAAAATTAAATAAAACTACCACCTATTAAATCTAAAAGCTATTGATAAGTTACCACATTTGGATAAAAAAAGTAAATAAAAGTTGGGATGAAACTAGGTATGAACTAAGATGACCTTATAAATTAAAGTACTAACATATAATAAAACTATTTGGCTATTTCAAACAAAATTTAGAATATCTGATACTAACATGCATTTAGAGTTCACATGAAAAAGACAATATAAAACCTCTATCTTGTGGTTCATGTAATAATATGAATTCTATATGATGTTAAAATTATTTCTTAATCATACCAGCTGTGGTGGTCTTCCCAACTCCACCCTTTCCAGAGGCAACCAGTATAATATTTTTAACCCCTGGCAGAGGTTTCCTTTCTGGCAGACTACGGCCCATGACTTTTGCTCTGTGCTCATTTATCTCTTCCTTGCTATGTTTCAGGCGGATAGAATAACCACATGGCAATGGCTAAAAAAATATTTATAATCAAGTTATATTTTGGCAAAAGTAAATTTAAACCTACTTGTTTATATAAAAGTTATTGTTGTTGTTATTGTTTTATTAGGTAAGTTATTTTTACAGATGCCAAAACAATCTAATTAGGAGCCAATTTGTCTATATGGACCTGAACAGTATCCTAACTGGAACAAAGACTTCATAGACTCGATTTTTTTACAAATCATCTAGTAAATGGTGCTAATCACTAAGTTATACGTACTGTGCTCAAATTGGTATTCAATAAAACACCATAAATCTTTTGGAAACCTCTTTGCAAATTCATTTTCGGATGTAATTTTGCTGATGTAGTCCGTCGACAGATGTGTTAATGTTTTGCAACTTTAAAATACGATCCAATCGCAGATTATTTTTCGACTTTTTGTTCGAATCGAATTCCCGAGTCCCGACTTGTTTGTCCGATTTGACACTAATCAGCTGTCTCGTCGATTTCGTTCATCTGTCGAATTTGTTGTTTGTGTTATCAATTGTTATCGAATTTCTCGGAAATTAAATGTCTCGGATTTTCTATTCCTCTTCATTATATTTTAACGAGTATTATTTTAATCAATAATACAACATCCAAATTCAAAAGTACTTTCAAACCATTGTATATCCGCACCTCGTAGTCTGTAAAAGATTTTCGACAATAATTATAACTTAGATAGTGATAAATAAATATCAGTTTACTTTAAAATCCGCATTTTGTTGAATCTGAGAAATTGCCATTACAACAAACAGTCTAAATTATTAGTGAATCGTACGTCTAGAAACTTCACACTTCAGAAATTAAAAATAAAAATTACATCTGTCAATATCGGTGAGATGTCCGGAGACTTGCGAAAATTTATTTTCAAAATAATTGGATATCTTGGTGCAAAAGAGTGATTATAATATTGCGTAACGATGGCTCATTGTCTGCGCACATTATCACATAAAATTTTGCCTATTAATGGTATCGTATCCACCAAAAGTCACTCAAGCCGCTTGTCTAGAAAAATCCCTTTGCGGGCGCAATGCCTGGAAGAAGTAAGTAATTGATCTAATTAAGTGTTACCTGTAAAGTTAAGCCCAGTTTTCAGCATCAATTAACTAGCTTATCAGAAAATAGCTTTAGCTTTTTAACTAAAACAATTATTTACCCAATATGGACTAGAATCTTGGTTAAGTTTTCAGTCCTTGCCATTGATGTATCTAAAGTATTGGTTAGACTTAGAGCGGCTTTAAAGTTAGTACATTGAACAATGGCCATGTTCGGACGGTAACATTGTTAAAAAGGCCAAATATGGGAAAATGAAATTTTGTTGGAAAAAATATATCTGTCAACGGAAAACAACAAGAACCGGAAATTTATAAATTTCCTAGGAAATTTATAAACGTCCGTAGGATTCCAAACGAGAGATAAATTGTATTATTTTACGCCCACATTTTCGGAAATTTATAAACTTACTGAACTCACGCGTAAAATAATAAGTAGCAATAACCAAACGCCATGGGCGCTCTGATTGGTTGAATAAGTCACGTGATCCTTCTCTGTTCTCTCCGCCGCCATTGTTCGATATTGTCTACTTGTGGTAACCTAGACCTGATACTGCTGCATCATCAGATATACCTGCTGCATCATCAGGAATCTATAGGATACCCAACTCCTTACCAAATTACAGTAGATGTATCGTGTTTGGACTCATTGTAAGGGTATCAATGAAACAGATATAAAAAAGTTAGGTACCTGACATTTATGGCTCAGTAGACTCTCAATGTAGTGAACATTGAGTGACTCAGCCATAATGCAGTCCGATGTCAGGGGTTTTTTAAGTTAAATACTTATTTTATTATGTTTAATTTGTTACATGCATGCATGTTTAATTTGTTTTAAGCACATTTTTTATTACTTAGCGTCTGTTTGGAAATTCGCCAATCGCGATCGCAATTCGCGTTTTTTTTTAAATTAAACTTTATTATGTTTTTTTTGGCAGAAGGCCGGCTATATTGTTTTATGATTGTTTTTTTTTAAATAAAACTTAACTTCGCATCACTCCATTTCTATTGTTTTATTTTGGTAGAGTGAAGTAGGGGTCATTAGCATATTATGTAAAACAGTAACCCTGTATTAAAGGTACTTACCTAGTTTTAAAGTAAAAATACTGTTACGTACTGATAAATTTATAGTTTGGCAAGTCTAATTGTACCTATGTCTATGGATACAAGCATGCCACTATCAACATCGACCAATCAAAGAACAGTGTGTTATTTGCCGTATCTTGTAGAAGCGTAAAATTAAAAGCTCTACTGTGATTGGTCGAACCGTTTAGAATCTTACGAATGGATATCCGTTAGTTTATAAATTTACGACGAGACGTCGTAAGTTTATAAATTTCCGAAAATGTGGGCGTAAAATAATACAATTTATCTCTCGTTTGGAATCCTACGGACGTTTATAAATTTCCTAGGAAATTTATAAATTTCCGCTTCTTGTTGTTTTCCGTTGACATATCCATCAATTTATTTTTCATAGAATTATTTCATTAAAATTAACTGGTTATAAAATTGTATTTTTTGTTAAGTTTATTGGTTTTATTACAGTCCTTTCCTTCCAGTCTAATAAATAAATGATTTGAGGTTAGGAATAGGATATTTTTCCTTACAGTATGAAAGTGACTTAAAGTAATAAAATGTATGTTATAGTTTTTCTTACCATTTGGGTGCTGGTCTCGTTCAGACTCCTTCATTTGCCTCGGCCTTCTGCTCTTTGCATCCATTTCACTCATGCAATTTTCTTAACATTGTCTTTCTTCCTTTAATACTCTTATTTCTTTCTCTCTTTAGTACACTGACCTAGACAATCCTTGGACAATCCTAATGTCTAAAGAAGAGAGATACAATGGTCTGGGAGGTTGGCCTGAGATTTGATTTCAACTATATCTTTTCTTGTAATACATTTCTCTACTTACCTACCTAACCTAGTTAATGGAATTGCATGAACCACCCTGAGGTTATTGTTGAGAATTCGTGAAATTATTGTTTCTAAACCTGTTACATTACTTTTCAGTTCTTAAATCATCGCCGTATATCCAGTTGTCAACTTGCACCTAAATGCACCACCGAAAGCAACATTGATGACATCTATATTCACGAGAAAGCTGTTGTCAGTGGTTTATGTGATGAGGCAAAATTCAATGTTGAAGATGTCAATAATATAAATCAATGTAGAAGTAATATACATGACCATGGTATTGAATTGAAAAGGCTTGGTATCACCTCTGATGACTACATTGAAAGGAGATTGCCACCATACTCTTTTGAGTTGCAATGTACTAGTATCAGTGATATTGATTTAAATAAGTATAGTAATGTAAGTATGACAGTTTTGGTGATATATTTAAAATTCTACTAACAATGTCTTCAATACTTCATACCAGTAAACTCTGTATAGTTCTTATTGAATACATACTAGATACAGGTGGCCCAGGACCAGCCTCTATGGAAATCCTTGGGGGACACCAAAAGCAGTGGACATCTTTTGGCTGAAATGATGATGATCATGAAATTAAGAATACATAATCTCTAAATATTAAAATTAAGAATCATAGTCACCACTCCATTCTGTCTTGAAGGTTTTGTAACAGCCAACTAAAGAAAATCACATGCTCAAAAACATACCCAAAATAGAAAATGAAGCAAACTTGCAACAAAACCCTGTGCTAACCCATATGGCCAGTATGGTACAGTAGGTTAATTTCCCTCCTGTAATTGGCAACATGGCACTCTTTTACAGGAGTAAGTAAAAAGAATTCAATATGATGTCATATAATAAATATTTACAATATCTTTATATCTAATGTATTTTTGAGGTTTTGCAAACCCTTTGAAAGTGGGTTAATTATTAACTTACAATTTGGGAGAACATGAGTATTGTTGTAATTGAATTTGTTGTTGTTGTTGAGATTTGAATAATCACGAAAAACTAAGAAATCATTATGATTATTGTAACATAAATAAAGTTGACTTAAACCTAGGAAAAGATTTTAAATGAAATATGGAATTGTCAAAAACATTATTTTTCAGGAAATACAACCAACTTGTTTGTCAGACTTTGAGCGGAATGCAGTTGCACTATGCAGTGGTATGGTAGCCACATCACCTACAAGCCCAACATCCAATGAGCTGGATAAGGATGGCAAACCCAGTGAAGAACAACTTATGAAAGTGTTCCATACATTGTCAGACACGGTAGGATTTTAATTTAACTACCTAAATATTATTTTTTAAGTAGGCTAGTTTCATTTCACATTATACAGGGTTGATGCGACATAGGGGCATTTTTTTTAACTGCCTATACTAGGTATCATTTCCAGGCTCTGTATCAAAAATCAATTAAATTGGGGCAAGTTTAACCGAAAATGATTTTTTAAATTTTTGCCTCATTTGAACATGATATATCTTTCATAACAGATGTTTATGCCTAACGCATCGTTTATTAACCTTAGGGGCTGTCCATTAATCACGTGATGTTTTTTTAACATTTTTTAACCCCTCCCTCGCCCTTGGTGATACCTGGTGAGGTTTAAGACTACCCCTCCACCCTCCATGAAAAATCACGTGTATTTTTTTTGTACCGTTTCGAATTCATACTAATCACATATAGTATATGTAGTGTAATTTAATGCTCCTCTGTCATATCAACTCTGTATAAAGCCGTGGGCAGGGCCTAGTTTTGCATACTAGCTGCATAGGACTGCCAAGTTGGGCCTCCTCTATTAACATTGTTCGAGGGTGTTGTGAAATCCAACAATAGAAAAGCACAAGGCCTGTAATCTAGCTGCAAGGGAAGGCAAACATGATACGAAACCCTGTGCCAACCTGTCTGGCCAGCATAGCACAGTACTGCAGCAATTGTAGCAGCGACATCTATTTGAAAAAACGAAACTAAACAAATATAAAATCAATTAGGAAAAAGTGCCAACTAGTTTTGTTCATAAATGAATATGATTGTTTCAGATGCCAAATCTTTTTATAAAGCCCCTGGACTACTCTATCTATTCTCCCAACTTAATATTCGTAAACAACATCAGGGGAACTACAACAGTGTAAGTTATTATGTATATCAATTTAACCTATTGCAATATATTTATGACTAGCTGCGCCTCGCCCTGCGGTTTTACCTATGGTGGGGCTATGGAATTTCATCAGATTTTTTTTCTACTTCCAATTTACACAATATCTTTATGAATTGTAGCCCATGTGTTATTCTGATGTTTTTTGTAAAGTTTCATTAAAATCCATTCAGTCGTTTTTACGTGCTAAAGTAACAAACATCTATCCATCCATACTTACAAAGTTTCGCGTTTATAATATTAGAAGGATATAGCTAACACCAAAAGTGTTAGCTATATCATAAACATATTGACGGACGACGAGTGACGGATTTAGAATAAACGGTGTCGCCACCCCATTTCATCCTGATGGTGTCGTTAGAGCCGACAGGAGGAAATGACTAGGACACCTAGAATTGACACCATAGTTATATTATTAGTTTTTATTTTTATTTATTTATTTATTAAGAAAACCAACAGCGTATCTAAAGTAAATTACAACAAAGCACTTAAATATCATAAGGCCAGTTACAGGTTTCCCTAGAAATATACATTTTGAATTATTAAACAATATTATTAATATTACAACGTATGTGATTAATCAATAAGACAAATTTATTAAACAATACACTCTATTTGAATTAGGTCTCCAAGTAAATCCAGACTCAATGTCAGTTTTGAATAAAACATAAATATGTAGTTATGGTTTTGATTTGGTTATGAAATATGACAGATTTCTAATTAAAAGTTAAATATACCGATATTATTCACCGATTTGTTACAAATACCCACTGCTGAGTCGGGCCTCCTCCAGCTACATGGGGGATAATTGGCCTACTGTGACACTCTGGCCAGACGGCTTGGCACAGGGTTTCGAATCAAGTTTTCTTTCTCTTGCGGCTAGGTTATCAGCCGACATTTCGTTTTGTCGGCTCTTACGACAAATCAAATGAACAACAAATCGCTTGGAGTAAATTAATTTACTTATTTCCTTGAATTAATACTTATAAATGTATTTACTATAACAAGAGGTACCACACTTCTAAATTCGACTAAATCGTAATACTTTAACCTGTATTTATATAACAATTTATTTGTGTGCCTTTCCGGCAGTGGACTGCTCCATTACGTGAAACAAGTGGCATTGCTACGAACAGTAGGACATCTGAAGTTCGCCTACGTCAAGTTAGATGTGATGAAGATCACCGCTCACCCGGAGGACTCCTCAATCAAGTGGGTAGAAGTTTTATCATGCATATAACTGTGTATGTGCAATAAAAATCGAAAATTAAAAGCTATTTAACAGAAACTGTAAGCCGCCTATAGAATTGATAAAAGAGGAAGTCTAAAATCTAAAAGTCTAAAAAATAAAATCCAGCCATTTGAAGTCGGTGCCAATTTAACATCATTCCAACGTTAATTAGGTTATACCCGAAGCACCGGAATCAAATAAACATTTGACAATCGGTATTTTTCGCCTTTTAGTTTTATTTTTATTTATGTATTTATTTGTGCAATAAATTATTACAATCTAAAAGCACCAGCAAACCATATTATTAGATGCTAAAATAATAAATGTTTTGTTGGTCCTTTAATCGGCGGACCTGGTTTGATTTTGGGGTCGGACAACGTATACGTAACAACATTTTTAGTACAGAGCGCTCGCTTACCGAGGGCAGGTACCAAAGAAAATTACAACAATGGTAATAAAATTTACGTATAAATTAAATCACGTAACATTCCGATTCACGCTACAACGGGCCGTGCCCCGTGCGGAGAGTTTTGTATGAAGTGATCCCGGCCGGGGCACGGCCGAGCCACGTTCAAGCATGGATCACTTCATACAAAATGTATACCAATTATGTTCGACCGTGCCCCGTACGTGTGGGAGAGTCGACCTACCAGGCTCTTGCGGAAATCCTTGGGGGAGGCCTGTGTCCACCAGTGGACGCCTTTTGGCTGAAATGATCATAATACTATTCTAAACATATTATATATTTATTTATTTAATTTTAGAAAACGTTTTGTAACTTACCACCGAGTCTCGTTAAATACGCTATTTCAGCTGCGAGATTGAACTAGTGTTTTATATGGTATTGCTCTGTTTTCAGAATGCGCTGGCGCATCCGTGGCATTTCGGGACTGAAGGTGTTCTTAATGTTCTGGAAATATAAACTTTGGAACATTAAAGAGATATTCCAGGACCAGGAGTTGTGAGTTCTTTGTACTTATATAAAATTCCGTGTCGTGACGGATTTAGAATACATAGTGTCGCCAACCCACTTTACCTTAAGGGTGTGGGTGGGACCCAATGTGTTAAACAGTTATCATAGGTTTAGTGTTTAGTGAAATAACAAATGCATTTAAAATGTCTGTATTGCTATACATTTTTGTTTCTTTCCAGATGGTACGACGGCTTCTCTACGTTCTATGTAGGTGGCGATGGACTAATACAAAAACATATTGCTGACAAGGTAAATGTCAAATGTTGTATACCAAAAAGTATTCGAAGCTTGCAGGATTTAGTTCTGTCTTGTAGGAATAATTGCAATTGAAAGTTTCTGGTAAAGCATTCCAATAGATTTATTTACTCAATACCAACAGCGCCCTATTTCGGTAAGATAAAAAAAAATACAAGCTATGTAAATAATTTCCATCTCACTTCCTAATTACAGAATGACTACAAATTATAAACAAACAACAATTTAAGTCAAATTCACCTTGCAACTTGCACAAAATGCTAAAAAAGGAAAAAGGACAAATTTATATAAATTCTGAATGATAAAAAGAGTATTTTTGAAATAAGAAAATATCGCGTAATAATGACGCATTTTTTGGATAAAAATATGTTTGACTAGCTGACCCGGCGAACTTTGTTACGCCTTAAAGGCAATAAATGAGCAGATTTTTTATTTTATTAACTTTATTGATTTTTTTTTTTTATCAGGATAAATATAAATAAAAAATCTATAATTTTAATTATATTTTTTTTACCATCTATTTTAGTTACTGCACTTTTCAGTGAATCACCTTGTGACAGACGACATTTTTCGGTTTATTATCAGGCGCATGAACAAATAACGCAGATGGTCTTCTGACCCGGAACATGCCACATATAATTGATCTTGGGAAATACATGAATTTTCTAGATTTAGGCCACAGACTTTCCAGGATTGGCCCTGTGATTTATTAATGGTCACGGCGAATGCACGACGGATCGGAAATAATTAAAACTGAAACTGTATATCAGTTGATATCGTCGGGATCCTCGCATGAGAACTTCCTCACTTTCCAACTTTACTTTGAGTATATTCCATTGTTCATCAATTCACTTACCACCAAACGCGTTCCGTTGCACAGGTTTGGTGGTTTTGGCTTATATTTGGAAGCAAACTTAGTACGTAGCCAACCTTTAGTCGTAAATTGTGCGGTGGTAAGCTAGGCACATCCAAGGAGTCTTTTTTTACACAGTCAATATATTTGAATTAATGCAAGTGTACCAATGGTTTCATTCTGAATTATGTTAGTTACTTTATGTCATCTACATATTTATTCTTAGCCGCCAAAATTGCTCGCTCAGTCAACCATTCATTATTTTTGTGTTTGTGAGTTCGTCCTTCGATGAACAGAAATTCTGAGAAAATAAAATCAATCCACATATTTCGATGATTTGAGGCAAGCGCTTATTAAGGCGGCAGCATTCGATCTTGGAATTAGTGGCAGTGTTTGGCAGAAATAGCCAGGCTGTAAAATCATTGCGCCTCCAAAACATCTCGTCGATCAGATAAGTTCTTCCAATGCACGTGTATGCGCTATTGTACATTCGTCCCAGATGACGATTTTCCATTTTGATAAAACTTTAGCCGCTGAGGAGTGTTTTGTAATATTACATGACATCTATTGGTCCAATGCCTGCCATCGTATCGAAACGTTGCTAGATCCAAATTCAGTATTTCTTCTTCTTCTTCTTCTTCTTTTAAATGTTATGGCTTCCATCATGGGTTTGATGATTTTGCCAACAACCGAGTTTGTTTTGACACATGGGCGGTGACAAAATATATTAAAGATAGAAAGGTAAAAATAAGAGAAACTATGTACGGTTGAGTTGATAAGGCGGGTAGGACGGACAAATGCACAAAACAAATGGGAAATATATATTCTAACTAAATTCTTAACTGGTTTTGGGAGATAAATTTATACAGGGATTTAAATACTGAAGGGGAAGAAAGGGTTAATAGGAAAGGTATGTTAACGGGGCGGGGGACATCGGAATGTAGGACATCATACAAGGAGATTGATAACTTAGAGCATCTAAAGAAAATATGTTCCAGAGAACCTTCTTCCATGCCGCATTCGCAGATCGAGCTGTCTCTAATGTGAAGTTTTGCGAGGAATACGGGTGAACAGACATGGCCTAGGCGTAACCTGGAAATAACCGAAGCAATCCACTTCTCACATGCCTTAAATTTACAGAACCATGCTTTTAAAGGGATTATGGGCTGTATGTTGCCGAACCAGATTCCTTTATCTATTCTAGAGCTATCCCAATGGTTCTGCCAGGATTTCAGTAGGGCTGGTTTGGCTAGACTTCTTAAATCACGGGAATATATTGAATAGTGAGAAACCAAACCATGAAGGGAGGCATTTTTAGCCAGTTGGTCTACCGTTTCGTTCCCTATGATACCCGAGTGACCTGGTATCCAGGCTAAAACTATATTTATATTAGAGCGATCACATCTACATAAAGCTTGTTTAGTTTGAAGGGAGATAGCGAAATTATCCTTAGCATGAAATGGAAGTTTAGCAATATCCTTTAGGCAGCTTAACGAATCAGACAGTATTAGCGATTTATCCAGCTTGTGCGCTTCAATAAATAATACTGCTTCTAATAGAGCTAGGGATTCGCCGGTGAAAATAGAACTTTGAGAAGGGCATTTAAAATGTAAGATTATTTTAAACTTTGGGATCCACACTGCCAAACCCACATCCACGTTTGGAGAGGATTTAGAGGCATCCGTAAAAACTAATACCCAGTCCTTCCAGTATTGCTCTACAATTGAGTTAAAAAGAGTGTTGGCACAGGAGGAATTTTTGGGGATGCCGAAGTTTAGGATAATTCTTGGCTGAAAGATCAAAGAATCATAATCACATTCAAAGAGGGGGTTGTAATTGAACTGAACTAAATTGAAATTCAGTATTTACTCGAAATAAATACATCAACCGGTTAACTTCAAAATTCCTAATTGTCAAATTTGTCAAACTATATACAACATAACGTTTAGCTGTCAGTGACGTTTTGTTATTCCAGCAATTGCATTTTGATATACGATGTTTTATATCACGGAACGGGATTACACACATTTACACTTTCACGTTTATAATATTAAGTATGATTTTATAAATTGTCCAACGTCTTTATATATAAAAGAAAGTCGGACATAGGATACCTGAGATTTTTATCCCATTCCCGTAGAATGTGATATATTACGTGGTATAACAAAACGTAACTGACAGCGAAATCTTATGTTGTCTATAATTAAATATGGCTGAAAATTTGACAATTAGAAATTTAAATTTAACTTAATATCTCTATAAATTTACACACAATATCTTTATAAATTGTAGCCTATGTGTTATTCTGATGTATAAGCTATATTATTATAAAGTTTCATTAAAATCCATTCAGTCGTTTTTACGTGAAAGAGTAACAAACATCCATCCATCCATCCATCTATCCATCCATCCATCCATCCATCCATCCATACTTACAAACTTTCACGTTTATAATATTAGTAGGATTACAGGAAACAATTTCTTGATGTTCTGATCGTGTATATTTCATTTAATTCCCAACGTTTCAGACAGTGCACTGTCCATGGTTGGGAATAAAATAAAATATACACGATCACAAATCGTTTCCTGCAATGTGCAATGTTTGATATTTGCTTATGTTTGATATTTATGCCCGTTTCATTTTTTAAGCAGCTATTTGTGTAGTTTTGATAACATGTATGTTGGCCTACAGGTAATGCCCGACCAGGATAAGATCATAGACGACGAGGAGAAGGCCCCAATAGCAGCCAAACTAGCGCTCCTAATAGGACTCCTCCCCCGAAACTACTTGTCAGATTTATCGCCGTACTTCAATACATCTGCTGACGCCGCTCACATCACCTCACTACCCTTCAAAACGCTTGAATAGACATATTATGAAAATAGTGCCGAGCATACTGTTCCTTATTGCATTTTACTAAGATCGATATTTCAACGCGCTTGATGCATTTACTGATGCTGTCCGAAACAGTCTTATCAGCGGCGATTAATGTAAAGGGGAACCCTATTACGTTGTAACAGGAGCTAGTTTGTGACGAAACTTATGTGCTGGGTCCACAAATAATCTTAAATTAATTCAGTGTGCTCCAACTCATATTAAACTACCATGTTTAAATATGCTCTTGACATGGCTATGTATTTAATAATTTTATATCAGATATGTACAATCACAAAAAGTTAGCTCTTTTAGAATGTTGATTTGGTATTTGTGCTTTTGTAATCGTACAGAGTATTCACCCTCTTAATTTTGGGGCGGAAAGTATTCCTAATTAAAGATATGTTAATAAGTATGTGTTTTTGGTCATTCTGCCTGAACCATACGCAAAATGAAATATTTGTTAACAACCTTTTTTCGAACAAAATGAGGCCTGAATTGATTTGCTACTTAAATTATACTAAGATGTTATGTTTGTAAAATCTTTCATGAATTTCTTGCTTGCACGAAAAGCGGATCTCAGAATGGTTTTAGTTGGTGTACACCCATTTTGATAACACTTAGTGATATTTTGTCAACTGTGAATGCCTTTTAGTTTGTATAGAACAATGTTATGTATTGCCGAAATACAATAAAAATTATGTCATTATTATATATGTATTTTATTTATTTCTTCTAATAGTTTACCGCCGCGCCGGTCTGAATGTAGCCGTGGGTACGAACTTGCGCATCGTACATTTCATAAACAATACGAACGTAGCTCACTCACACTAACACGCGGATGGCGAGGACGCTTGCGGGTAAAAACAGCGCGCGTGCCCTGCCTCCCCGCCCGTGTACGTCCCGCTGATACCTGATTTTGTGATACTCTGCCTCGGCCAATAGCCGCGTACTGACTGAGCGAGCAGCCGCGCGAGGTAAATCCTCGGTCTGTCAGGACGTGACTCGCCCGAGGCAAACCCACGCGCTGCCTCGCCCGAGCGTGCCACGGCCCGAGCCGAGCGTTGTCGGTTTTTGTCCATGCTCAAAGGTGCCTCGGTAGGTTTGCCGCGCGCACTCAAGACAGTTGTGTTTTGCCTCGCTTGTTTAACGAACACGGAATCATGGATAATGATAGATAGAAGATAAAAATCAATTTAAGGCGAATATAAACTACTATGGGACGCGCAATGTCCTGATTATACAAACAGAGGACTGGAAGAAGGTACGGACTGGAACTAGCTTAACAAAAAGATGGAGTCTTTGTTAGGATCTTACAGGAGCAGAACAGAACTAAATATGCGCTACGCTCGCGTATCCTCTGTACGAGTTGTGAGTAACTGAAAGTTCGAATCATTCCACTCTGGCTCAGCCTCGCTCGGGATCGGCTTTGCCGCGCGAGGCAGCCTCGGTCTGTATTAATGCAGACCGAGGCTGCCTCGTGCGGCAAACGTAGCGAAGCAAACGTCCGAGGCTGCTCGCTCAGTCAGTACGCGGCTATTCAGATGATAGAGAATTTATTTAAAGAGAGATTAGATTTTTATTTCGTGTACCTTATACCCTAAAACTCATGAGCCTAAAAGGTCGATTTACAAGTGCGATGATTATTTTTATTTAATATGTTGGAAAACTCATCACAACTACTCATGGAAAATCGAAACTACACGATAAAGAATTTAAAAAAAACGCTCCAAAGTAGTCGCGCCCGGTTTGATAAAAACTTAAACTGCCTAAAGCCCGATTCACGCTACAACGGGCCGTGACCCGTGCGGGGAATTTTGTATGAAATGGTCCCGGCCGAGCCACCTTCAAGCATGAATCACTTCATACAAAATGTATATAATGTTCGATCGACCGTGCCACGTACAGGGCACGGCCCGTTGTAGCGTGAATCGGGCTTCATTGTGGCTACCAAAACAATAAAAATCCTCGTTTCAACAAAATATGAAAAAAACACTAACAGTACATAATTAGTGAAACGTTGAATAAAAGTTTTTGTTCCCTTAAGTTATGGTCAGTTTTTTTACCTAAATCGTTGTTTCAGTCCTTTTTTTCTATACCCCCAGGATGGAAAGGGTTGGTAAAAATATTTTGAAATCGTCTGCCTGTGTTGACTGATTCAAAATACATTATGATTTGCGAATTTGATCGTTATGTCTATTGACTCCTACACATTTGGTTTGGGTTTAGTTGATAATTATGTACCTACTGCAAAATTTAATTGTCTGACTGAACTTATAGTCTGAGATTAGAGCGAATTTATGGGCATATGGCGGAATTTGTTATTTATTAGTGGCAATGTTGGAAGGTGTAATAATACAAAGTTGAAAAATAATTAAATTTTTAGTTTTTAATCAAATCAAACACTTGGGCATTTCCTTAAGCCCACTTATTCCTTATGTTTTTTTTTATTTTGGCCAACCACATTTGGAAGTCTTACTAATAAATTAAGTAGCTATAGAATGAAACACTTATTTAAATTACAGAAAACACTTATTTTAATTATAATCTACTAATAACCTGGGCTTTTGTGGAGATCCTTGGGGGAGACCTATGTCCAGTAGTGGACGTCTTTTGGCTGAAATGATGATGAATAACCTTACTCGAAGTCGTCGTCTACGTTAACCTCCGGCTAGTTCCTTTAATTGCAAATAGATGTCATTGTTTCAATTCATAACAAGACATGAAGATGAAATGAATAGATAATTTAACGCTTTCAGAATTATATAATCTCAGTCTGAATAATAACTTAGTCCATATCAAGGAGGTATTTAAATTGTTGGTAGATTTTTTGTGAAACGGATGGTAACAATCAAATTTATGGCCTGAATGCCTGGCACTCGCTCGGCAGGCAGGCAACACAGTTTCTCGGCTATAGCTTTTGGAGAAAGGGTTTTGTTGTCAATTTTTGTTTAATTTTTTTACAATCCAATTTTCACTCAGAAGTTCGCGTAAACAGATTGTTAAAAATATTTTAAATCTTCTCAATTAGTGTTTCTAAATATTACTTAAAGTTTTTTCATTGTTTTATGTTATCTACTGTTGTTTGTTTGATATTGTTCGTTCTGGTCATTGTTTGTATTCCACTAAAAGAGGTCTCGCTCAGCAAAGTTTTCTGTGATGTCATGACTGCGGTGAGTGTTCCTGTTATCTTACAATTTAGTTTATCTATGAACAGATCATCTGGCATAGGGGTCATTGTTCGTAAGTCGTCTCCCAGGCGCGGCTGTCAATTGCCATTAATTATATTTCTCAGTCAGTTGAACCAACTGGACAAGACAGTGCATACCGCATACGTTTCTCTCCCTCACTTACTACATGGAACTGTGCCAAGTCGGTCGTACATACGTATTGTGTGTCCAGTGCACGTAATGACTGACTGAAATACCTTAAAGTTATTTTATTTTTACTGTGATGTGTTTTTTGTTTGTAAATATATCTTGTGGAATTGTCGACGGAGAAACGATAACGTGCGCTTATTTCCATTGACCAAATGTATGTGAGTATGAATGGGAAGTTCTCATAATTAAATTGATCAGCTGATGGCTTGTTACTTGAACAATGCCAAATCTTCTAATAAAATGTTTGTATTGCTTATTGTTGGATTCTTTGTTTGAATCACAGTTTCAATGAATAGCCTTAAATTAGCTTTTATAAATTCTACAACAATGATTGCTTAGACTATAATTTTTATAAAATATTTTGAAATGTTTAAAACTGCAATGCACTGAGATATGATTTTTATATTATTTTTGCAATATAGTATAACTAAAAAACAAAGGTGATACTTAAAACATGACCTGTGTTTAGGTCACATCAGTAGACATTTTTGGATCAATAGAGCTGTTATCCTTGGCCATTGTTTATGATCTAGGATGTTTATGTTGTTGATTTATCCCTTCACTATGGAAAATTAATACGGACTAAATTGATTACAGTTGAGTTTTTGTTATGACAATGTGCAAACCAATTCTCATTTCATATATTTGTGACTATTCTTTTTCATGTTACTAATAAACTCATAAAATCGTCAATTATGTTCCTTATTCATCTTATATATAGTAGTCAACTTCAGGATTAAACATTCTTGTTAAGAGTATTCATAAAGACTTTTTATTAAGGTGAATGTTCCAGGGTAGCCCGCATAATTCAAATTTTCTTACATTTTTTGAAATTTGCAGGTCAGTGCTAGGTTGTATGTTGATTAAAATGTTATTTGTTGTATGTAATAACATATGTAGTTATGGAATTATAATCATCAAAATCATCAATACAACCCTCCAAGCTCATAAAGGTGCAAGAAAAACTTTTTCAAGCTCAAAGTCATTCTATTATGAAACTTTGTCCACCCAGCGGGATGCAGTATGGTTATTTTTCTTGTCTTGAATTAGAGTTATTTACTACTAAAGGGTTATTTTATGTGACCCACTTTTTCACTGTTGAGTCGGGCCTTCTCCAGGGGCATAGAGGACTAATGCCAACTTGGGATTTTTTAGACAATAATATGAAAGTAAGAGTAAAAAAAAAATTCATTCATATGCAGCCATTTGTAAATTCTTACATACAATTTTTACATTGATAACATCAACATCTATTATTTAGGAAGATTTTTGTTTTCAATTTTTCAAAAGGTCAAAAAAAGGTTTGTATGCAAACAAAACTTGTGAAAAATAAAATACTTATCTATCTATATCTATCTATCTATACTTATAATAAATCTGGAGAGAGGTCAATTCTGTACATGAAATATATTTCCAAAATAACTATCAGCGGGTCATTAGTGATCGATACTGATGCCAAAAATGCAATCAGTACATTTTTTTCTGTCTGTCTGTCTGTCTGTCTGTATGTTCGTTATAGAAACAAAAACCACAAGACGGATTTCAACAAAACTTGGTACAATTGTTCTTCATACTCCTGGGCAGGTTATAGTATACTTTTCATCACGCTTCGATCAATAGGAGCAGAGCAGTGAAGGGCAATGTTGGGAAAACAGGAAAACTTACTCCATTTTTTAAGCTTCCGTCGCGTGTGCAGTTAAAGCTACACAGAAATCATGTATGACGGAAATGTTCTCCTTAAAATTATATAAAAATTATTCAACGACAGCAAATGTCTATCTTTTATGGTTGACTTACAATCATTCTTACATTCATTACACGTGTAACTCCCGATAGCTTAGCAGTTCAGAGCTTTCTGATTATATTTGTCTACTCTTACGTTTATAACAGTCTCAATCATCCCTAATTAATACATTTTAACATTATAACCTTTTTAATAAAAAAAGAATCATAGAAATCGGTACAGAAACACCAAAGATTTATACATGAAATACGCTAATAAACCATCGCGCGTGAATACTGAATCTTGCTCTAAGGATTATTTTTGTGTAACAGTCGCGTCGGGTCGCCGCAGGAGGTTTAAAAGGGCGGGGGATCCAATGATAACTATTATATAAATAAAAAAATCATTGGGGGGATCCAAACGCGAACTTCATACAATATTTGGATTTGGCTGATGATGCGAGTAGACGTTCCGAGCATTCGACCTTATTGACAGGCAATATTGTTTATCAGCGCGACTTTTAGTCTTTACTTTAATTTATGTTCAGTTTTTTTAATAATAATAATAAGTAAAAGCGTAGGTACTTTTATTAATTAAAGGTAGGTATTATTAATAGGTATAGGTATTATTAATTATAGTAGTTATAGGTATTTAGTTTTAAGTGAAGTAGGATAGTTTACCCGGAAGCTTTGCGCTGAAGTATTTTCGTTGTATAGGTACTTAAGCCTCATGTGAACGTGATCTAAACAATATTACCAATACATTAACTTAATAACACACAAGGAATTACACACTGACGGAGTTGCGGGCACAGCTATCTATATCTATATATATAAAACTCTTCCGTTACTGAGTGACTGACAGACAACGCACAGCCGAAACTAATGGCAGTAGAGAGCTGAAATTTGGCCTGTGTGTTTGTTGGGAGGAGTAGGCTACCACTAAGAGAGGATTATTGGAAATTCCCTCCCAACGGGGAGAAAATGGGGATAAATTGTTTTTTTCCGGAAGTTATTATTCCACGCGGACTAAGTCGCGGGCAAAAGCTAGTAACCAATAAAAACATGAATCATAGTTGTGAGTAATATTCGAAACTGGGTTGTTGATCTATTAGCATGTGATTTGTTCAATCACAACTGAAAGTTTTCATGCCTTCTTTTTCTGAGTCTGTGCTTTGTATTTAGGAAGTATATAAAAATAATAAGATTTAAACGAAGAAAAACAGACAGTTTGTTTTAAATTTGTACCAAGTGGCCAAGTGAACTGGTACTGGTTGATATTGGCCTTCTAATAATGCAACCTTGGCTTTGACACACAACTGTGAACAATCTGTTGACACAAAATAGTTATTTTAGGTATTTTTAACCAACTTCAAAAGAGAAGTAGTTTCTCAAATTGTACTGTATGTTTCTTTTTTGTATGTATGTTATCACACAATTATTTTATTATTAAATCAATTAGAATTAAGAAAAACTAATTGTGGACTTCTTGGTATTTTTGGAAGACTTACTAGTTGTTGTTTTTCTGTTGATGGGAATATGCATGGGATTTCGTTTTATTTACTTCTTTACAAAGCAGACCCTATATTCTGAAAAAATAAAAACTATTTAACAAAAGTATAAAACCAACTTCAGAAGAAACAGAAAAATAAATAGTGTTAAATTATTTAAATTGACACCAACGCGAAGTTAATTAGGATATAGCTTACCCAAGGCATTGACTTGAAATGGTGGTGTATTTTTCACTTCAAAGCTTATTTCTTTTAAAATTTCAATTATTCTTTGTCATTGAAAACACTTTCAACCTTAATGACTCTCTTTCTTTCCTTGACGTGTCCCACCTCCATTTACAACCTTTTGTTACTAGTAATTCCATCTAGAAGTAGAAGATTGTATTACACAGCTCGCAAACTTTTTTTTCGAAAGCTAGTTGGCTATAGAAGGCGGGTCATATACATAGCTCGCGGGATCCCCCTGGGGCTAAGATAGTCCTTGAATGCCTCCAACATGGTGGTTTATGATCCTGGTTAATGTCGATGTGATCCGAATCTGTGAGAACTTATTCCCAGTGGATTTCCTTTGGTTGAAACCACGTTGAAACACTCCACGTCTACCTCCACCTCTCTAGCTCGCTATAGTTCATATTTCTGCTATTGGGAAAACCACCTCAATTGACGACGAAATGTTCTTGCCGCAGGTGCCAATTGAAAAAGGACTGAAACGCAACCAATGCGATATTGTTGAAGACTGATCTAGCCAATGATGTCATAGCGTAAACATGTCCAAAGTGCTCAGCGCGCTTGGCGGGGCGTTGCCGGATGAGCGACCCCTGCTGTCTCTGCAGATCGTGGAAAGCGTAGCCAAGTGTCCCGCTGGCTACTGGCCCGTCAGCAGGACTTACGACGAGGACGCCGACGCTGGTCTGCTGCGCCAAAATGGACTCTTCGGGAAGAAACCTAGCCATTACATTTGCTTGTCCAAATCTGAGGGTGAGTTATGAACTGTTTATTATTATCGTAGATCTAGCTTAATGTTAGGGACATCCACTTTTATCCAAACACTGCAAAATGATCTGCGGATGAGCGATGGGTAGCCGATTCTTAAGAAATTGGGCAATAAAGAAATACATACATATATATTGGAATAAAACCTAATAGTCCGTGTGGTGACGGAATTAGAATATAAAGTGTCACCATCCTATTCCATCCTGATGGTGTGTAAGAGCCCACAAAAGGAAATGACGGCTGATAACCTAGTCGCAGCAGAAGAGAAACTTGATACGAAACCCTGTGCCAACTCGTCTGCCCAGCGTGGCCAGTAGGTTAATTACCCTCCATGTAACTGTAACCGACTACTGTGTCGGTGCGTCCAAAAATTAATGGAGAGAAATAAGCTTACTGTGGCACGCTGGCAAGACGGGTTGGCACAGGATTGGTATCAAGTTTTCCTTCTTTTGCTAGGTTAGGTGATCTGCCTCTTCCGCTCCTTTAGTCGCCTCATATGACACCGTTAGGATGGTATGGGTTGGTGCCGTTGTGTATTCTAAATATGAAGACGCTATTATGTCACCTAATAAGTAATTTAGTCTAACCCACACATAAATAAATAAAAATAAAAAAGCCTTTTATTTCTTACAGCTTATTAAAACAAGAAGTTAAATTAAATTAAGTTGGTTTACTTACATATAATTGTTAGTTTTGTTAGTAATTAAGTTTGTTTCCTAAATTTAATTGTGTTAGTTTAACTTTAATCTTATATTAATATTATGCTAATTATTCTTGTATTTTAATGATAAATAATTAAATGTATTTTCCTAATTCATTCTGTAAGAATTCCTCTATAGGTGAAGGCCTCCTCCAAAGATAGCCAGTCCTCCCTAGATTGGGCTACTTGAATCCAGTTGGGGCCAGCTGTTTTTTTGATGTCGTCTTCCCAACTAGCTACAGGTCTACCTCTCTTTCTTTTTCCCTGTGGGCCCGCCCATGTGGTCACCGTTTTCGTCCATCTCTTGTCACGTAATCGCGCCACATGTCCGGCCCACCTCCATTTTAGTGACTGAGCATGTTCTAGTCCATCCCTTGCCTTGGTTATGTTTCTAATTTTAGTGTGTCTTATTTTTTGCATTTTTCTAATATTCAGCATGCTGCGTTCTATACCTCGTTGACATACAATTATTTTATCCTTTGTTTTTTTGTTGAATTTCCATGTTTGGCAGGCATACGTGAGGCACGGTATTAGGCACGAGTTTAGTACTTTAGTTTTAGTTTTGATCGGCATGCTGCTTTTGAATATGTCCTTAAGTGCCCAGTATTTGTTCCAGGTAAGCTGTGTCCTGCGTTCCACTTCTTGATCGTTGTTATTGTGGTCAAAGCTAATTTGTTTACCCAAGTATATGTAGATGTCTGTATATTTGAGAGGCTCGCTACCAACGTATACTGTTCTCTTTTCGCTGTTAGTCATCAACATTGTTTTGGACAAGTTCATTTCCAAACCCACTAGTTTACTGGCATCATTAAGTGATTTTACCATATATTGGATTTCTTGTCCTGTTTCAGATAATAGAACCAAGTCGTCTGCAAACCGTAGGTGGCTCAGACAGGCATCTTTAATCTTAATACCCCGACCTTTCCAATTGAGTTGGCTAATGATTGATTCCAGTGTTGCTAGAAACAACAACGGGGAGAGTGGGTCACCCTGTCTTACTCCTCTTTTTATCGGGAACCAAGGCCCAGCTGTCTCTAGTTTGATTCTGCTCTTGCTGTTATTGTATATACTCTTGATTACAGAAATGTATTCTTTTTCTACCCCTTGATTCGTTAGGCTTTTCCATATGCTTTTATGTGATACGCAATCAAATGCCTTACTGTAATCAATGTATGCAATGTAGAGTGGTTTTTGTTTCTTGCGGTATTTCTCAATTAGAAGTTCCAATGTGTGTATGTGGTCGATCGTTGAGTATCCCTTTCTAAACCCGGCTTGCTCGACAGGTTGACACGCTTCTAGTGTAGAGTACATTCTCTTGTTTACTATTGAAGAGAAGAGCTTGTAGATGGTAGGTAGCAGGCTTATTGGCCTGTAGTTACCTATATCCTTGGGGTCGCCTTTTTTGTAAATAAGGATAATGTCAGATTCTGACCACTGGGTGGGTGTTTCTCCAGTCTTAAGAATGAGGTTAAAAAGTTCAGTCAGGTGAGTTAATAGAGTTGCTGATTCTGTTTTTAGTATCTCATTTGTGATACCATCAGAACCTGGGCTTTTCTCTGGTTTAAGGTTTTTTGTTGCTGTTATTACTTCGCTTATTTCAATTTGAGGTATAGGTAATTTTTTATTGTTGGGACTTATCAGGTACTGATCTCTTCTATCCGTGCTTGTTGTTTCTCCGGCGCTGTATAATTTTTTATAAAATTGTGTAGCTACAGTGATGATGTCTTTACGGCTGTTGTAAGTTTGTTTGCCCTGTTTCAGACCTTCGATCCATGTTTTATGTGTTCGCAGCTCTTTGTAGGCTCTCTTTGTGCCTCCGGTTTGAATGATGTGTTTTTCGATAGTGTTATATCTGTGGTTTGAGTAATCATTCCTTATATACTTACTTATGAGCTTGTAAAGGGCAGAGATCTCATTTTTAATTGCTCTTGATTTGGGTTTTATCTTCTGACGTTCCTTCCGCCTCTCCATAAGCTGTAGCGTGCGCTCTGATAAAATTTTGTGTGCTTTTTGTTTTTTATTTTTGTTTTGAATTGCTTGCAGGCTTCTTGTAATGTCTTTTACAATATTGTCGTAATAGCTTTGGACTGTTTTATTTGTCGGTGCTTTCAGTGTCTCATTTAAGCACTCGTTGAATTGAGAGATATCGTCTTCGTTAGTTAATGTTTTCTTTTGATGGTTATTGTACTTTGTTCGGCTTTTCTTTGATTGTGCATGAGATATCGTTGCTCTGACGGGCCTGTGGTCTGAGGGGAAGTTAATATTCAGTACCTCTATATTTTGAAATAACTGGGGACGGTTTGATAGAACAAGATCGATTTCATTTTTGTATTTTTTATCAGGAGAGAGCCATGTCCATCTGTTTTTTAATTTTTTCTTATAAAATGTGTTTAATATTGATAGTTTGTTTTCCATGGCAAACTCTATCAATCGTTGTCCCCTCTCATTCCTCTCGCCATATCCGTTTGGTTTTGTGACAAGATATTCTTCCTTTTTTGGTTTTCCAATTTTCGCATTCCAGTCTCCCATGAGTACGAAGTCTTTATATGATATGTCAATCGCATTGTTTAGTGTATAGTAGAAACTGTCAATCTCGTCTTTGTTAGCTCTTTCCGTAGGGGCATACACTTGTATAATTGACAATCGTGTATCTTCGAATACCAAGTTTAAAATTGCGACTCTTTCTGATAGGCCGATGTAGCTCTCTATGTTGTTTTTGAGACATTTTTTTATTAAAAAGCCTACACCATACAAGCCAGGCGTTTGTCCCGTGTAGCATAATATAAAATTGTCATACTCTTCTATTCTGTCTCCCATACGCCTAGTTTCAGAAAGTCCTACTATGTCATATTTGATGTTTGATAAGGATTCATTTAATTCGATTAGGCGATCGTATGTTGAGAGTGTTTTAACATTGTATGTTAAAATGTAGAGTTTTCCTGATGTTCTATTCTTTGTGGTGGTGCTATTAGTTGGGGTAGGTATTTTTGTTGCTAATTTTAATGTTGTTTTTGATATTAGTGTTGATTTGGTTGTTGATTTTGTTGTTGATTTTGTTTGATCCTTTGGAGGGTTTTGGTCATAATCTTCCTCGGTGACCAGCCGGCTTGGAAGATGTGATTTATTTTTTAATGTTATTTGCTTCATGTTTGCCGTGTGAGAGGGGTTCTGTAGTTGCTACTTTTCTTTGTTATTGTCCCTTTTTCCAGGTGTACTATTTGGGGTTTTGGTAGACAGGAAGTTCAGGATCCCTGGTTTTACGACTTCATCTGACATATTAGTCGATCCTTTATATTTCGTCTGGGTATCCGTATTTTGCGTCTTGTTCTTCTTGCTGGTCTGCGTTCTAGTATCGACACGCCCGGCTAGGTTGGTGTCAGGAGACGTAGGCAGCATTCTTTTATTTTTGGCTGTTGTGTTTTTTTTGTCTCGTATTATTAGTTTATCATATTTTATTATTACCGAATTTCCTTTCTCTTTCTCAATTCGTGCCTGCTCTTGTAACTCTTTTCTTCTTTCAAGTACATTTTGTGGATAATCTTCCTTTATATAGAATTCTGTATTTTTCAATAAGCTACTCTTTTTGAATATGTTAATTTTTGTACCAAGTGTGGAAAATGTGACTATTATCGGTCTAGGTCTGTCCCCTGGTTTTCCTATTCTCTTTATTTCTTGTATATCCCTATGATCCAGGTCTAAAGAAAAGCGTTCTTTTATAAAGTTGATCATTATTTTTTCTAGATTTGAATAAGATTTTTCTGTTTCTTGTAACCCAAAAAAGACGACATTGTTCTTCCTTATTTGTTTTTCTATGAAGTATAGTCTTTTATCTTGATTTTCAATATTTTCCTTGAGATTATTGTATTTATCATCTAACATTTTAAATTTTTCTTCTAAAATGCAGTTAATATTTTGGGTCACTTGTTCGGTAACTCTTTCACCGTTTTTTAGGATCATATTTTTTTGTTCGTCGAGTTCCTTTTGGATATTTTTTAGTGCATTCATAACTTCTTCCATATTTGTAAATACTTGATTGATCGCTCGGTAGTATAATTTTAAGGCACTAGTAGCGCCCTCTCTTGGCAGACCTCTATAGTACTTGCAAAGTTGATGGTCGATCGATATAGACGGTCGAAGAAGTATTCACGCAGCCTTTTCAGAGACAGTGGTACTTGTTGTTATGTCTATGATTATGTCACCTAATAAGTAATTTAGTCTAACCCACACATAGCGTTATTCAAAGCGCAGGTACTTAAATTGTTTTATTAGGCGTGTTTGTTTATCAGTTTACAAAACATTCGAGCCTGTAAGCGTATTACATCGATCCGGGGATTACAGGAAGTCATCGAGTATTCATTACATCGATTATGTATCCCCTTACACTAGTAAAGTAGTCGCCAGTGCGTGCAGTAACATGCATCGACTATAAAACGGTCGCTTCCGATTCTTAATGCTTAAAATGTTATTGTTTGTTATTATTGGTTGAACCCGACTGATTGATAGATTTGTATAGAGCATAAACCGCAGTTTATGATTGTTCTTGTGGCATACCATTAGGCATTCTAGTGTGGCATCGATATAATATAATCCGCTATTGAATAATATTTTGGGGTAACTCCCCATAAATAGAATTTGCATTTTGAGCATAATAAAGATGTATCAAATCCAACAATGTATAATTACATACTTATACAATACATACCTACTTGTATATATGAAGCTATAATATTTGTAAGAAGAAAATTTGTAAGCTATACAAACAAAGTATGCTTAGACTCAAAAGTTACTCTCCTACACAAGGCCATATATGGGCCCAAAGTTGTCTAATTGATTACCAGGTTATTTGTTACCTATCACATGTATAAAAAACGTTGAGACAAAATTGCATGGCATCATAAGTAAAAAGCATATTACGAGATATACTATCTGAATATTTTTGTGAAAATAAAATAATATCAGTATTTTTTTTGTATTGTAGTATTACTAAAAATTATCCCAATTATCCATACTTGTTAATATAGGTAACTAGCGGACCCGACAGACTTCGTCCTGTCAAAAAGATAGCGGTCTTAAGGTTCGAGTACATTAAGGCCGCAGCGAGCTGGGGCGGAGCGCAAAAATTCGCTCAAATCGCTTCAATAAAATTTGTAAGAATTATTGCACACTGTGTCGGGCCGCAGCGGCTCGCATTATTGCGACGCCGATTTGCATCCGTGCGATGCGGGCCGCCCCGCCCCGCTGCGCCCCGTCAAAGTGTGCTATATGGCAAGCGGATTGGTGGGCATATTTTGGTATTTCCTTGTTCCTGTGGAGTGCAATTAAAGAACTCAAAATATAAATGCACTGCGACCCGGCCTGTCCCTAATATGCTAGGTACGCCTTTTTCGCTGCGCTGCGGCCCGCTCCGCCCCGCTGCGGCCCGACATAATGTGTGTAGCGACGGCACAATGTGCTTGAACCTTTATAGTGCAAATTGACACTTTCACTTTAGGAACACACCTACATTTTCTCGCCGTAAAAACCATCCTTGAAGTATCCTTGAAGCAATGTAGGTGTGGTAACGAACATTAAAAAAAAAGAATTGTCAAAATTGGTCCAGGCGTTGTTGAGTTATGCGGTTACCAACACATTTTGCGATTCATTTTTATATTATAGATTTGAATTTGACGTATTTCCTATGATGACAATTCCTTAAGAAATATTTTGGAAAATATTGATCCCTGTAATAAATAAGAGCAAGGATTAAGATATTTCTCACATCTAGTTCTGGATAATTCTCTCCACGAAACTTACAAAAAGATTTGTGAAGTTTGTGTTGTGTAATATATATTTCGAATAACATTCGATCGAAGCTATAGGCGCAGGCTAATGTAATTTTTTAAAGAACAATTACATATTACTGCTATTATCATAACTTAACAAAGTAACATGACTACCAGATAAATGTTTGCCAGATAACTGGGTCAAACGTTATGCTATGATAATTAACGTAATTTAAAGTCATTGCTGCTGAGGTCAAAGCCGTTCACTCTCCTCCTAAAAAGCGCTGGCATGTCTCTGATAAAGCTTGTTTGATATTTTATCTCTCTTTATAATCCACAATACGGGTAAATACCGTATGGTGAAACTACGACGCTAAATTGATTCCATTATTTCCTTACAACATTTGTTATGCTACGGGTATATAATGATCGTATTTATTTTATCTATAGGGAAAACCAATGTTTAATTTATAAAATAATGCTTCATAGTAATCAATTGTACCGCTCAATATGTACTCACAAAATTTATTGAATTGTTATGTAATTGCGGAGCGGGTTTTTAAAAATCTGATTTATGATTGATTTTGATGATTTATGATGATGATTATTAGTTCTCAAATGAATTCCCAGAACGGAAACAAACAAAGTTTGGTAAGATCTAATTTTTAAAACAAGAAATGTATTGACGTACTAAATGTTTATCATTATACCCCGTACAACATAGCTTGATCGATTTGACAGACGGGCTAGTGATGGGAAAAGGAAAATATCTAGTAGTCCAAAATAAAAATATTTATTTATTCGAATATTGTATTTTAAAGTGAATAAAAAGTGATGAAGAATTTCACACTTAATACACCCACACCATCTCGTCACAGTTCAGTTAAAACGTTATTTTTTGGACTAGTAGATATTATCTGTTTCTCATCACTGTTTGTCATTGCAAAGTAAAGGTATGATTCCGAACTATGCTGCACGCAGCAGTGCTACCGCAGCAGTGCTGTCGCGGCATTGTTCCCATACACTATTTTTAAAAGCATAAATCAGATTACACTCCGAGCCAGGCAGCAATGTACCGGTTGTATGGGAACCAGTTGTGCCGCAACAGTACTGCTGCGGCAACAGTGCTGCCGCAGCGTAGTTCGGAATCATACCTTTATGTCGATCAGATAAATTGACATGTGTCAAATCGATCAAGCTATCGTGAACAGGGTATAAGTGGCAATCCAAACGTCTCGAAGATGTAATGTTCATACGAAACTAATGTAAAGAAAGTTCATCAATTTTTCATGCCACCTAATCGAAAACGTACTTTGAATCCCTCGCTACGTTCGGGATTAAAAAACGCCGCCTCGTCGTAAAAAAATAATTTGCTCCCTTGTAATATAATCTACTATATCATCTAGGTCCTTGAGAGCGAAGCCACAAGAGCTAGTTGTATAATATTGTTCATTACCCGTGTTGGTCGCCTTTCATGGCCACGGGGCTTGGAACTTAACTCTTATCCATTGAAAACCTGAATTTACACAGAAGGGCAAAAGGTCGCCTACTTATCGCACACACGATGAAAATCCTACTAATATTATAAACGTGAAAGTTTGTAAGTATGTATGGATGGATGGATGGATAGATGGATGGATGGATGGATGGATGTTTGTTACTCTTTCACGTAAAAACGACTGAATGGATTTTAATGAAACTTTATAATAATATAGCTTATACATCAGAATAACACATAGGCTACAATTTATAAAGATATTGTGTGTAAATTTATAGCGATATTAAGTTAAATTTTAATTTCTAATTGTCAAATTTTCAGCCATATTTAAATATAGACAACATAAAGTTTCGCTGTCAGTTGCGCTTTGTTATACCACGTAGGTATTATATCACATTCTACGGGAACGGGATAAAAATCTTAGGTATCCTATGTCCGACTTTCTTTTAAATATATGGATGTTGGACAATTCACAAAATCATACTTAATATTATAAACCTGAAAGTGTAAATGTGTGTAATCCCGTTCCGTGATATAAAACATAGTTTATCAAAATGCAACTGCTGGAATAACAAAACTTCACCGACAGCTAAACGCTATGTTGTCTATAGTTTGACAAATTTGACAATTAGAAATTTTGAAGTTGACCGGTTGATGTATTTCTTTCGAGTAAATATTAGCTTATTGTGCCGAACAATGAAGAAGAACTAAATAATGCACGTGAAGATCACCGCATTAGTATGGCTTGAATCCGTGCTTCTCAATCACCAGAGCAAATCGAGGCAGCCCGTGAAACGGATCGGTTGGGAATGCAAAAATGTCGAGCAAATTTAAGAGATCAACAACTAGATAATTTTCGAGGCACAAGAATAAATTTATAAAGTAGGTACTACATCATTTGGATCGAGCAATGTTTCGATACGGTGGCAGCACTAATTACTGCTTGCATACTTGCGTCCGCATTGGACCAATAGATGCCATGTAATATTACAAAACACTCCTCAGCGGCTAAAGTTTTATCAAAATGGAAAATCGTCATCTGGGACGAATGTACAATAGCGTATACACGTGCATTGTAAGCACGTAACTGATCCGACCGAACACCTACGCAAGGACTCGAGATGTTTTGGAGGCGCAATGATTTTACTATCTGGCTATTTCTGCCAAACACTGCCACTAATTCCAAGATCGACTGCTGCCGCTGAAATATGCGCTTGCCTCAAATCATCGAAATATGTGGATTGATTTTATTTTCTCAGAATTTCTGTTCATCGAAGGGCGAACTCACAAACACAAAAATAATGAATGGTTGACTAAGCGAGCTGTTTTGGCGGCTAAGAATAAATATGTTGATGACATAAAGTAACTAACATAATTCAGAATGAAATCATTGGTACACTGCTTTAATTCAAATATAATGACTGTGTAAAAAAAGACTCCTTGGATGTGCCTGGCTTACCACCGCACAATTTACGACTAAAGGTTGGCTACGTACTAAGTTTGCTTCCAAATATAAACCAAAAACACCAAACCTGTGCAACGGAACGCGTTTGGTGGTAAGTGAATTGATAAACAATGGAATATACTCAAAGTAAAGTTGGAAGGTGAGGAAATTCTCATCCGAGGATCAAGACGATATCAACTGATATACCGTTTTAGTTTTAATGATTTCCGATCCGTCGTGCATTCGCCGTGACCATTAATACATCACAGGGCCAATCCTGGAAAGTTTGTGGCCTAAATCTAGAAAATTCATGTATTTCCCAATACAATACAATCAATTATATGTGGCATGTTCCGGGTCAGAAGACCATCTGCGTTATTTGTTCATGCGCCTGATAATAAACCGAAAAATGTCGTCTGTCACAAGGTGATTCACTGAAAAGTGCAGTTACTAAAATAGATGGCCAATAAAGTATAATTAAAATCATAGATGTTTTATTTATATTTATCCTGATAAAAAGTTAATAAAATAAAATATCTGCTCATTTATTGCCTTTAAGGCGAAACAAAGTTCGCCGGGTCAGCTAGTATGGCATATTTTTATTGCCAACCCTTATTGCGATGAATTGCATGACTTATGCTTCTCAATATTCGCGAGGTCCTGAAAGTTCTTGATTTTGATTTTGAGTATTATAATTACATTCGAGTGCGTCAGTAGCGACTTGGGGAAACAGATCCGATATTCTACAATTAGAACTAAATTTAGAACTTCCTCATTAAAGTTTCATTTCAATGGAATATCGATTTAAAAATATAGTCGACATCCTGTTTTTGAGTTGTCCAAATACGTTTAAAGTGAAAACACTAAACAAAAATTAAACTCAAAAGATTAATAATTAAAACTTGAATTTTTAAAATAAAACTGCACTGACACTCGTTTTTGTTGTATGGTTTTGCCAATTCGATGAGCGAAGTAATGACCATCCTTCTGTCACTCATTGAATTTAAAAGACGCCTGGTCTGTTTATATTATAACGCTTGGTCTTGGGGTTAGGTGTGCCTTTGGATCATCGGGTCCCGGGTTCGATGCCGGGGTCGGGCAAGTGTCTTTGTTTAAACCAGAGGCTCTGAGCCTGGGTGTCATTTGTGTTCGTGAATTACATGTTTGTAAAATGCCCCCGCGATGCAGGTTGTAACTAGAGCAGGGGTTGTAACTAGAGCAGGGCTTCTTAAAATACCATAGTATGGCCACCAATTTATACCCTCTACAAGATAACTTGATCGATTTGACAGACGGGCTAGTGATGGGAAACTTAAAATATCTAGTATAGTCCAAAATATAACGTTTTAAAATACTATGACTACTATTTATACTATAATACTGTGACAAGTAGGCGTGGGTGTAATAAGTGTGAAATTATTTATTGCACTAGACTTAAAAAACATTGGGTAGATAAGCGATGGTGGGTCAATATTCATAATAAGTTCTTAATTAATATTACAGGGTTATTTTTGGACCTCCCGCCAAATTTAAATAGGTGGTTCAGACCATGAAAGTAAGCAAAAAAGAAAAGAAAATAATAATTGTAAAAGTGTTAAATTTTAATTCATAATGAAAATGTTTTTTATTCGAATATTGTCATAAAAAGTGAAGAAAAAGTGATAAAGAATTTCACACATAATACAGCCACACCATCTCGTAACAGTTACAAAAATATTTTAAAATGTTATTTTTTGGACTAGTAGATATTATCTGTTTCCCATCACTGTTCGTCATTGCCAAGTAAAGGTATGATTCCGAACTACGCTGCACGCAACAGTACTGCCGCAACAGTGCTGTCGCGGCACTACTGGTCCCCATACTATCTGGTTAGATAGTTAGAAACCCACACTTATGACGAATCTGTCACATCACGACTATGATAATGTAAATAAAATGGACCTTTACTACAAATATAATAATTGTAGGGCTTAAGCAAAAGATTCTAGACTCGAATATAAATATTAAAGAACGTTTACAGCCTTCACCTGCCTTCTATCTATCTAGTAAGACGCTATAGGCATAAAACTTTTTATATAAGACGCAAATAGATAAACGATTAAGACGTTGGTCACCGTTCCAAGGCCGCTTAACGGTTCGAAAATCAATTCGACCTTGCATATGGTGATGAAAGCGAAGTGCAGTTATTTATACCGGTTGATATAGTTGGCTGCGGTGTATAGTAAGGTGACCACCCGTACTCATTTACAGAGTATTGTACTCTTTTTTCGCAAACCGTACTCTGTAAATATACTCTGAATGTACTCACTTGTATTCAAAGTACTCTTTTGACAGTTTCACAGTGCTTTAATGTCACGTGCGCAATATTGGCTGCCATAGAGGCCGCATGACCTTTTTTTTAGAGGTCCACTCTTTTTTAACCCTGGCACAGTGGAGGGCCGTATTGGCCGAACTTGTTTTTTATTTTTTTTGGAGTTCTGTACTCTTTTCCTACGTAAAAAAGGGGTTACCGTAGGTATAGTATATTGTTAAACAAATCCTATTAGTAAGCGACTTCGCTAAGCCAAAGACGTTCCACTTTAGAAATATGTCACTTTTTAAAGAACTATTGTATCCGTAGACGTCACACAGTTTTCGTCACGTGGTCATTTTCAAGTGACACAGGAATCAATTCCAACCGCACATTTTGCGGTTGACACGACTAATTAATTAATATTATTGTCGTTTCATGAGATACGATAACGGTTTGCCAGATAATTTTTGGATGGTGTGAGGTATTTAGAATACATAGTGTCACCACCACATTCCATACTGAGGGTGTCGTAAGAACCGACAAGAGGAAGTGACATAGCCGAAACCCTTTCCGGAACAGAATAAAAACTTGATACGAAACCCTGTGCCAATCCGACTGGCCAGCGTGACTCAGTAGGCTTATTATCCATCTTATTATCCAGTGGGTTGAGTAGTAGTAGCTATCTGTGAAATCATAAACCACGTCAAATGACTAAAGATGGGACTATTGTAATTATTCTAAAATTCTAATTTTCCCCTAGTTTAAATAAGAATTCGCTTGCCAGGAAGGGTTCCAATTTTCTTTGCTTAGACTCTGGATCTTGTTGAGTACAAATGTATTTTCTACTAAACGTATTTACTCTTTCACAAATAGTGTCTGGAGGCCACTGGTACTCAAAGATCTATCTCACGGTCTCTATCTCTCTCAATCTATGATACGTTTGTTTCTTTTGTATACTAATGAACGAGAAACAGTGCTGTGTACTGCAAATGAGGGTATTACAATCTTATCTTGTTATTTTCGCAATAATCTAACAAAAGGGGACCTAAATACGTTGATTACGCGGTCGTTTGATAAGCAGATGCAACTAAAGCACACTCAATCCGTCGGAACGCAGACGATTGATTAAATGGAATGGTTGGGTGGTGCGGGCTTTCCCGGTCCCAGTCTTTCCTTATTAACTCGCCAGCTGTTCTGATATAGAGGGGTTTCATTTCTATTTAGTTCTGATAGCGGTATATGTATTTTTTTAAATTTATTCGTAACAAATACATAGGTTGGTTACATTGGGTGAAATAGCGCAACATAAACTCATTGTAGCTTTTCTGCGCTCGCACGCGTCTTATTTACAAAAGTATACCTAGATTATCTCACTATATAAGTATTCCCAAAATAGGTTGTTATGATAAGAAGTTACCTATATGAACGAACTATAAACATAATTAGTTATACATACAACTAATTAAAAACTTACTTTCGACCATGTTACAATGGCCAATGTGTTGTAACATGGTCGTAAACTATGACAAGCAAAAACAGGTATTAATTCTGTGCGCGATAAGTCCCGATAAGTTTTTAATTATGTGTTCAAATCGCGAAAGTATAAAAATAACAATATACATACAACATTAGTAAAAAGTGGTTTTGCCCCATGAGTTAGATTTGACTTGGTCCAGAACCAGATCTAGATACATTTGACTTTAAATATCCGTGTGGTGTGGTGTGGTGATGGATTTAAAATACATAGTCCCACCTGAGTGTCGACAAAACGAAATGACAAGGACGCAAAAGAAGGAAATCTTGATACAAACCCTCTGCCAACCCGTCTGTAAAGGGAGGAGGCCCGACTCAGCAGTGGGTTGGCATTTAAGGGCTCTATGTGCTGAGTAGTAATCGATACTGACGGCCTTGGGGTAGGTTCCTACGTATCCTACATCCTCTTTAAAGTCGGTGGCACGGACTTCAACTGGTAGTTTAATTGGTTATTTTACACATTTTAGGGTTGTTTATTGTAACCGGTTCCAAAAACCGGTTAACATTTTTAGGTGAAAAGATTTTATTTATAACCCAAATAACTAGGAACCAACAACTTTTCGTCCAAGAATACTCAAATTTGTTTGTCGACAAATATTCTTGTTCAATTATTTCATGTTTTAGAGCAAACTGTTCGGTAGTTTCGATTTAGATAGAAAAACTAATGAGACCAATCTCCAATCAATACCAATAGTTTTTTTTTAATCAGTTTCTAAATGATGGAGTTTTAAATGATACTTAAAACAAAAACACCAACAGACGAATTGAGAACGTCTTCCTTTTTGGAATGCGGTAAAAAATAGACAATTCCAAATGGATTCTGTGCGAGCCACGCTCAGAGGCCTCGAAAAATAATAAATGACTACACTGGAACTTTCTGGAACAATGTGGAACAAAATCCCATAACGTGAACCTCATTTTCAAAAGCTTTTTATACTCGGATCTATGGAATAAAAGAATGAATCGGATAAAAACATTCTATCGTGTAAAAGGACGTGGACAGGACTCGATGGAGGCACATCATCTACTCCAAATGTAACCCATCCACTGGTGACCACGATCCTCAGTCATGAGGGACCGACTAGAGAGAGAGAGATCGTGTAAAATTACCTGTTAATGTATTTCTGAAATCCCTTGCGGCTAAAAGCTGTGTGTTACTCAATATTTTCCCTCTGATCTTGATGTCATCGCTGACGTACACAAATGTAAATCTCGTGGGTTTATCGTAAGCAAATAACGTGATTGCTACGAGACGTGATAATTGCTTCGGAAATTACTCTATAGTCGGAAATGTGAATCATGGATTTACGAATACTGTTTATGTAGGTATATCTTCGTCGTTTCAGCCTATAAATGACCCACTACTGAGGCTAATTTCTCTTAATGAATTTGTGGACGCACCGACTCAGTAGTGGGTCATTAGGGACTGAAATGATTAATATATCTATGTACTACTACTCAGCCCATGTATGACCCACTGCTGAGTCGTGCCTCCTCCAATTGCATAGAGAGAAATAAGCCTACAGTGCCACGCTGGCAAGACGGGTATTGGAACAGGGCTTGTATTGGGTTTTCCTTCTCTTGCGACTAGGTGATCTGCCGTCTCCTGCGTTCCTTTAGTCATCCTTAACGACACCCTCAGGGTGGCATCCGTTACCACATGATGAATGTAATTAAAACGAAATTAACTATGACCGCTTTGACGAATTTGGCTTTTAAACAAATTGACTGCTGGATGGGTCACAATATAACACCTTATGCAGCACTTAGACGTGTGGCTCGCAATGTATTAGATACTGTATCAACCTACAAGTGGGTACCGCACATCCACGCGTGTCCATCTACGATCTTCTGGCACCGCAGTGCTTGTGACGAAATCACGCCGACATCAAGTCGCCCGTTCGAAGCTCGCGCCTATGTACTCACTACACCGTGTCGTCGACGTGAATCCAGCGAGCCTCCTTTGTGTTCGCAGGGATATAAACAAGCATTTTGATCCTGCGGGATAGTAGATTTTTGTGTCTTAGCGGTAATTGGCGCCCATTAACCTCGCGGGCTTTCATTTTTGGTTCGAGAGGATTGTAAGCTACTATACCGCGAATACAAAGAAGGGTTCCACTCAGACGATCGTTGCAAGGACCTACGCTACGTACTTTGCACAGAATCTGATACATTGCGTGTTACACGATATGAATAGGATTTTCGTTTAGATCTAAGGACTATGTCTCCAACGGGTAGGTTGCCAAAGCATATTTTTTTCAAATGACGCATTTAACTCAACGCTATAATTCGTAATATTCGTGAAAGCGTAACAGACAGGCTTACTTTCATTGCATTTATAATATTTGGTTGGAGTTTGGTAACTATGGTCTACAATGCCACTCATAATGCCTAACGGTACGACTGTTCTCACGTATATGTACCGCATAAGTGACGAGAAAATATTAATAATATTTAAATTATGTGTAATTGTACGGTGATGTAGGTATTCACGAACGACATAATGCTATTTGAGAACACTCCCGCCCAAGCTCTTAGTATCTTCATCGCCAGCCTGTTCTAGTGCACTGCTGGACATAATCCCTCCGTAAGAGGATGGTACATTAATTAAATCATTTTTTACGGTATAATGATTAATGAATATGATAAAGAATGTCCCATTGATTTAGCGGTCCTTGCAGCGTGCCATGTCATACGGTTATTCACTATTTCATCTAAAAGTCTAATTTATATTCCGCTTCTAAAAATGTATGGATTGTCACAGTCTTTATTTTATGCTGACCCGGCTAACGTTGTGTTTCCATATAAATATCGCTATTAAAAATGGGGTTGATCGTAAAGGGGTGATCATTTAGGGTTGTATGTAGTTTAATATATTATAAAAAAATAAAACCAAAAAAATATGCATTAAATAACGACATGCACACAAAATTCAAGAAAATCGGTCGAGCCTGTTAGATACGGAACCGTAAGGCATTGCGCTGACCCCTAATGCATCGTCGAGGCTTGGTAACAGCGACCAGTGACGTCCGTCGGGCGCAAAGTGCCCAGTCAGCAGATTCCACGCAGTGGAGTCATTTTCAATATCGTGCATTCCATATTCCTACTTCGAATTGGTTTCACCTTTACTTATACATAAGATTATTGTAATTTCTATTTAAATAAATTAGTTTAATTAATCTTCGGTTTTTTTTCGATCATCTGGCTGCCGCTAACGTATTTAGCCTTTCGCAGTTGTATAATAACAAACACCGTGACTCGAGAATTTTATATGTTAGATAATCATCATAAATCTTAAGTAATTTATTTGAATAAATTCGTTCGCAAAATTGTGCGTCTTTGGCTAAATAACGTTCGTCTATATTGATACATGTGTAAATATTTGGGGTGTCGTGTTGTGACGTGGATTTAGATTCAAAATGTCACCAACGACAACCTGAGGGTGTAAGAGGCGACTAAAATGACGCAAAAGGCAGATCATCCAGATTCTAGCCGCTAGAAAAGGAAAATTTGATACAATCTCTGTGCGGAGTTGCTAATCCCAAACAGCGGCACCTGTTATAAAGCATAACGCATGTGGCAACCTCCTCAACAGTATCAAAGGGTTGACCCGCCAACGAACAATGATTTTGTCCACACAGGGGTACCGGGTTACGTGATGGACGGCGTCCGGGTGGTGGCTGAGCGAGAGCCGGCACCAGCTGGGTTCAGCGTGGCTGGTCGCGCGGGGAAACGACGTCTCTGCACCCGAGTCTCCCGCCGAGCGGCCACCGCTGCGGGACCCATTCCCCAGGCGCCAGTCACCGACGTCATCGTGTGCTCCAAGATGAGGCAGGCTCCTCAAGGGTTCCTGCTAGCTGGGTGAGTGTTATATGCTGCATAATGTTGGGAAAATCACAAGTACAGTCCTCGCCAATCCTTATGGCCGCTCTGAATGTAGCCGACGGCACTGTCTGTCACCTGAGTTTGTGTTCTGCGCAGCGTTATGTGGCTAGGAGAGGAGCGGCCATGAAGTTATTAAAATTACTATATCGCTTCTGCGAGACTTGTTTTTGTGTTGTTACAGTCCTCGACAATTATTGTAAGGCACTCTAAACCGCGGAGGTGAAGTGATATCTACAAAGTGATAAAATTTGGCGCCAAATCATTGGGGCATCACACAATAATTTCAATCGGATTTCAGGGTGATCTCTATATTACGAATTGCCTTCTCTCATCTACTTTAGCCGCAGAATATAATGAACTAGCTTTTGGGCGCGGCTTCGCTCGCGTGGCCTTCTAACCCGTGCTTATCTCGATGCATTTTTTTTATGAATATAAAAGTGGTTATTGTGACTAAACTATGATAGTTAGATATGTGCTCTCGCGGACTTTTTTCGACTTAATAAGACCTACAAACTCGTAGTACTTCATTTTGTTCTATTGTCAATAGTTTTTGCAGCGCACGCGTATATAGGTTTTCGATTTTACACCTTGGGTTACAAAATCGCAATTTTCATACGGATCCCTAATTCCTTTGAAAATAAAATATAGCCTATAACCTTCCTCGATAAATGGACTATCTAACACTGAAAGAATTTTTGAAATCGGACCAGTAGTTCCTGAGATTAGCGCGTTCAAACAAACAAACAATCAAACAAACAAACAAACAAACTCTGCAGCTTTATAATATTAGTATAGATGACAGAAGATTTCAAATTTCTTCCCCAGAGAAATCAACGGTAAAATGGTGTGCTATAAAGTGAGTGGGGGCAGCACTGACACGTCGCCAACCCACGCGCCGAACGACTACGAGAATGTAGTGACAAACATCACGCCTGAAGCCAATAGGAGGTAAGCAGAGATATTATTCCACCTTTGATGAAAAGAGAAATAATGATATTGCATTAAAAAATCTAAGTTATGTTTATTCTATTTGAATATTGAATAAATATATGCTTCTAATTTAATACAAATACTTTTTCGCCGAGTGTGTAGCTATCGGTTGGGAATAATGCTTTATGGAGAAAAGCTGGCAAGAAAATCTATAGTAGAAAAATGCTATTTTCAATTATTAGTCTTCTCAGTGGTTGGGGATCCTACTATTCCCACTACTGCCCATACATGACTCACCGTTGGATCAGGCCTCCTCCAATTACACAGAGGGATTACATACTGTGCCACGCTGGCCAGACGGTTTGGCGCAGGGTTTCGTATCATGTTTTCCTTCTCTTGCGGATAGGTTTTCGGCCTTGTAATTTCCTATTGTCGACTCTTACGACACTCTCAGGATGGAATGGGGTGGTGACACCATGTATTCTAATTTCGTCACCACCTTCATAGACTGCTCAATGGCCGGGTGGGTATCCACCAAGAATATTTTCCCTATGAAACAATATGAAAGTGTGTTGTGGGGATATTAATAGGCCCCCACTGTAACCCCGATTGCGGCCATCGCTTATCTGGTTGACTAAGGGCCGAGACACACCGGAATGGCAGCTTCGCGGCGAGCACTTTCAGTGTGAAATAATTTTAAACTTTATCTACATACACAAAAGTCCAGTATCGCTCGAAAAACTTGAAAAGGTCGCGACGCAGCCGCTTCGTGCCTGCGGTGAAGGGAACAGCCGTGCGCCACGTGCGTCTTGTCGGTGGTGGTAGCGATACTGAACTTATAAGTATGTATGTAGATAAAGTCGCTGCCATTCCAGTGTAACTCTGCCCTTAAGGCCAGGTCGCTATCTCAGTGACCTAACATAGTTCTGCTTAGTGAATGGGCCACCGGACGGCGTGACAGCGAACAATGATTGTTTACAACAATCATTGTTTGTGTATGAGATACAATTTCCTTGCGTTGAATGAATAACAGTTCCATAAATAGCGTTGTTTGATGGAACTAGTACAATCTGCTTTATATATACCAAATAGTAGTGGTGTGGGGCCCCCACGTGGTATGGAACGCCATGTTTTGAGAATATTCTAAGCCCATAAATGACCCACTGCTTAGTCAGGCCTCGTCTATCCATCCTCCATGATTGCCTTGTTGATACTCCTTAAATGTGCTGCCTAAAGATCACGGAACCCCGGTACGATTCCAGAGTCGGACAGTTAGTGTCTTTGTGTAAACCGGAGGCATTTGCTGTAGGACCGGGTGTTTTTTGTGAATTACATGTTTGTAAACTTGCCCGGGATACAGGTTATAATTACAAAAATGGAGAAATATTTGCCTACTGTACCCTACTGAAGTAATTTCAAGCAAAACTTGACTGTTTACTCTTCCCTAAAATAGCATTCAAGATCTATTTCCCGTATTGACAATTTCATTTATCTTAATTATTGTAGATATGATTTAATGCTTTGTCGTCATTAATGCCCACGAAATGCACTAACAACATGTTCTGTTGATCTATGATAACAAGACACATTTGCCCCACAGATTACGCGCCCCCGAGCGTCCGCCAAAACTGTCCCCCCTCGTGTCCGAACTGAACCAGCTCAACCTCCAACAGTCTCCGTACCCCAGCATCGAGTCATTTGCCACCGACCACGACTACGAAGCCCTCAGCCCGTCCTATAACCTGAAACCTACGCGACCAGCGCCAAGGCCCCCCTCGGCAAAGTCCCCCCTCCCCCCGGGGCCCCTGTCCCCGGCGAGGCCCACGTCCCCGGGGGGTCCCGCCCGCAAGAAGGGCCCCGCGCCTCTGCCGCGCAACCCCATGTACCAGACCCTAGGTGGCTACAACGGACTGGAGGGGGTCCCGTTTGTGCTCAACCCCAAATTGAGAGGGTTGCCCAGTGATGCTTTGGTAAGTTTAAGCATTCACTATCAAGTTAATGACTATCTATTAGATAGTGACGCATCGGTGTAACGACGCCGGTGGTAAAGACTTATTGATTAATTACTTTTAAGTTTTCCTTTTTGATTTTTGTGTTATAATTTTTGAAGCATTTGTAAGAACTTATTCGAATAAAAAACATTTTGATTTGATTCGATTATCAGTGTGTTTGTTAGATAAACATCTATTGATTGTTGACAATTCAAATAAAACATTAATCAAACACGCTTAATAACGTTGTATTAACATTTAGTTAATACAACGTCAGTCAGCGTTTTACTGTTCGTTATGTATACTTCAATAGATGTTACTTTACTGAGTAATCATTAAACGTAAACCTTTTACATTCTAGACACAACTGCCGACGATACACCGACGCACGCGCTTCGACCTCGACCGTGACTACGCGTACAGCTTCACCGTCGAGCGACAGACGTGAGAACGAATATACACCCTATTGCCGTATCATATACATAGAGTATGTAATTAGGACATTAATTTTACAGACAAATCCTTACGAATTAATGAGTGACGGGAGTTTCATGGCAAATTTTCTTAATTTGGTCTATGATACGAGATAAAGATTACATTTCGATCTTGAACACTTCCGCTTCTTTGCAAAAACGTGACATCTCTAACAATGGTTAATTTTATTAAGTGCCTTGCTTTTGTAATAAAACTTCTATGCGCACGTTTGACTTCGGGACTAACCTAGTGAATGCGTGACAAGAGCGTTACGAAAAGGGTGATCGGGCGAGGCGAACGGAAGTTGAGTTTCTGCAGTAAAGGAGAGTTTGGAAGTCACGTTGTTCTTGCAAAGAGGCGTTACGTTTAAGTGATTTCTTCGTCGATCAAAAATACTAATACCTATACGAAAAAGCCCATACTGGGCTAAAGGCGATCCTGTGATTCTATCGACCCTTTAATCTGTACGAAGGGGGCGCGTATAATTATAAAATATATCCTTCTTGTTGGACTGTTAAATCATTGGCGTTAATTTTAGGACATGTTTTCATGTTCCTAACTGGTTTTATTAATTTCTATTTGAAACTATAGCAAATGAGTAATGTTTTTTTATAATGGCTTCCCACCCACCAGTCACTTCCCGTATGAGACCCACATCTCCGCACATAAATGACCTACTGCTGTTTGGGAAAGAATTAGTGGCTGAACAAAACGGAATTTCTTGATACAGTGCACAAAATTACAAATGTAGTGTGAAAATCGTGGTTGTATATGTGTTACCGAATTGGAATGTAAAATTATGAGAACTTAACTAGAATAGAAATTAAGAAATATAAACTTTACTATTGTAAAAATACTTTTCGATAATGAAGTCATAACTTAAAGATATGATGTATAAATCCATGATGTTAAAAATCATTTCCGATAATAACTCAACTTTTGCCACATTGTCATATAATGTTTAGTGAAGAATTTTTTTAGATTTATTATCTAAAGTAAATTGTAATGTTTTACAAATTTTTATTCATATTTTTTGTTTATGGAAAAGCTGTTTTGAAACAAGGAATCAGTTTCCAAATATCGGAAATGGATTTATTAACATTGTGATTTATATCCATGAGTAATCTTTTGCTGGTTATTTCGTATATTAAATGCTCACTTAATGTCATAGTTTCCTAATGAATTTCCCATTTTGCCATGTCCAACTTAGAAATATGATGTAGGAAATTGCTATGCATGAATTTTACTAGAAATTGTTTCTTATTTTGTCTGAAAATTACCTATTATGTTGTTTATTACATTAAAACAATGTTCTGGGAAATAATTTATAGACAATGTCTGGAATTCGTAATCAACATTATTTCATAAATATCATTTTACTGTTACTGGCACATTAAACACAATTGTTTTATAGTTCAATGTTGAAACATACTGAAGTGAGCACCTTTTTTAAGTCGGGTAAATGCTTAATACTCTTTTGGTAGGTGACAAACGTTAATGTTGCCCATGGTGCCATACAAAGTGAGGTTCAATTTGAAAAAATCATCGGAATTTGTACAGTCCTCGCCAAACTTTATGGCCGCTCTGAATGTAGCCGCATTACGCTGCGCAAAACACAAAATCAGGTATCAGCGGGACGTACGCGGGGCGGGGGGAGGCAAGCACCCTCGCCACCCGCAGTGTACGAATGTACGATGCGCAAGTTCGTAACCCCGGCTACATAGCCATAAACATTGGCGAGGACTGTATTTTATTGAACGGGAGACATGATTTAAGAGTTTGTGAGCAAATAATAATGCAAGACTGAACGGATGAAGGAGAAAATAATACTGACTGACGTATCAGTCACCTTCAAACCTAGAACCCATAGTATTAGCTTATAGCAAAGAAAGTCGATGACTTAGCAAATCTTGTTTTTTTTATTAATATAGTTTGTTGCCGTAAATATGTGAAGTAACTGAATGACATTTAAAAACAATATCTGGATTTGACCATGCAATCAAAGCATAATAACTAAAACTATATATTGTTCTGTAATAAGTACATACAGGGTTGGATTATTATCCAAAATGCAATGTGAGATCTGTTTTATTTAAGCTGATACTGGCGTTTGTTCGTCCCTTGATGCACGCTCCTATGTCAGCAATAAAATGTATGAAAACACCAATCAGCATCTGCAACTGCGAAGCCACAAATGGTTTTGTAGCAGATAGTTTAGCGTGAATCGTAATCGGACTGTATTAAGGATTTGACGGTACTTTTAGAGTTTTATGCCGCCCAATTTGAATTTACAATTATTCGTCAATTTATTGTACATATCCTTAGTACCTACTGAGTTTGCACGACTGTTATTTAATAATAAAACGGTTATAATTTTAATTTAATATTTCTGTTGTTTCCATAAAGCAGCGTTTTCACTATGGTTTCTTTTTGCCTCCGCCACGACTGACTCATGGTGTCGGTGTGCTGTCTCGTTTCACTCGTTTATCGGAAAACAGTGGTGAGAGCTAAGTTATCAATAAACTAAAGTTAATAAAATTCCGTTCTTTCCTCGTTTATTAATATACTCTATTCCGAATATAACGAAAAAATTTTACATAACAAAACCTATAAAGGAGTTACCAACGGTTCATTCCGTTTGTGAATACATGGCTTTATGTACAACATGCGAAACGCTAATTTAAAACAATAACAATAGAAACTGGTTTTAGCTGCAATTATTGTTATATATTTGAAGACATTGAAGTATTGTTTGTCGCAAATCCTAATAGGTTTTACTCAAATATTTAATAGTGATAATAATGTAAATAAATTTTATTTCTTGCGATTAGATAATTAGAACGCTTTTCTACACATAGGAATTAATTGTAATTCGCCTGATTGTTTACAAGGTATATGAAGGAGTAAATATAATTTATTGACTGATTTTTTAGTTTTATTTCTATATAATATGTATAGTTTAAGAAAAAAAAAGTTGGCACGACCCTAGCGTCATAGTTGCTAGGTGTACGTAGAAAAGGGTAGTGATATCGTTCGCCGCATGTCAACATCAGCACTGGACGGAAAACAGGTGGATTATAGGCCGCTGCATACGTGACGGGTTTTTATACGGACGGGACGGGACGGGAATTATTGCAAGCATCGTTTTGATACAAAATGTATATAAAATCGTCGCCGACGATGTTTAGCACGTCCCGTGAGTGATAAGTTCCCGTCCCGTCCGTGAAATATGCACTTTCATATACATTTTGTATCAAAACGATGTTTGCAATAATTCCCGTCCCGTCCCGTCCGTATAAAAACCCGTCACGTATGCAACGGCCTTAAGACTGCGGGGTCGAGCGAGGAAGCGAGGAACTCATAGGGCTGCCACAAAAACTAACAAGAAAGTACTTATTTATATATTTTTGTATGGTACAAAAATACCTTGATTTCAATATATACCCTATTCAAGATAGCGTGATCGATTTGACAGATGTCAATTTTTCTGATCGACAAAAAGGTATGATTCCGAACTACGTCGCGGTAATGGGGACCATTAGTGCCGTGGTAGCACTTCTGGTGCAGCGTACTTCGGAATCATACCTTTACTTTGCAATGACGAATAGTGGTGGGAAACAGATATCTTTTTCTTAACTTTATAAGACAATATTCGAATAAAAAACATTTTCATTTTGAAATAAAATTCGTTGGCTTTAGCGCATTGAAATTTAACACTTTTACAACTATTATTTTCTTTTCTTTTTTGTTTACTTTCATGGTCTGAACCACCAATTCCAATTTGGCGGGAGGTCCAAAAATAACCCTGTAATATTAAATAGGAACTTATTAAGCATATTGACCCACCATCGCTTTTGGACTAGTAGATATTATCCGTTTCCCATCACTGTTCGTCATTGCAAAGTAAAGGTATGATTCCGAACTACGCTGCACGCAGAAGTGCTACCGCGGCAATACTGGTCCCCATTACCGCGACGTAGTTAGGAATCATACCTTTGTGTCGATCAGAAAAATTGACATCTGTCAAATCGATCATGCTATCTTGTACAGGGTATAGCTTGTGTTCGCATTCCATGTCTCTTAAGTTAGGCACTGGATAGAAAAACTCTGGACGATAACAAAAATACTTTTATTATAAATATCGTTTTACAAAGTTTACTTCAATTTATTTTCACTTAAAATCACAACAAAACATTCTTACATTAAACATCCGTAAACACCGAACTTATAACCAGGAGTCAGGGCTCTTACGTGGATGTGTAAATGTTATTTTGTTTTAGGTAGTCGTCTCCTATTGCATTCATCGCGAGTATTTTACAATTTGAATACCTAAAACAAATCGAATAATAAAAGTGAGTTTTAATGCGGTATTAAAATGACATATCTAACGTTAATATGTATTTTAAAATATTGAATTATAAAAATATTTAACTTCAATATTTTTCATTAATTCGTTACTGTACACTGCTGATAATTTAGGTTTTAAAGACTCACATCTATAAATGACTAAAAATCGATTCCTTTTGCGATTGTATACAAATGGGATTACCGGCTGGTCAGCATTTACGGCACATAATACAATCATGAATGTACAAGACCTTTATACAAGATAAATATAGACATTATAAAATGTAGGGCAATTCCACAGTGACATCGTTAATACAGAAAAAAAACACATAGTATGCATATATTGTTTTGATCATGTCGTCCATTCTTGTCAAGGGACAAAAAAAATAGCTTTTGAAATATTCAAAGAAATATGTACTTGATCAAGATATTACTCCATTCGTATAATACGAATTAAAATTTAGATTGCCACAAGGAACGTTATCAATCAAACAAAATTGTAGGCGGTAGATCTTGACTGTTTCTTTGTACTTTGAAGACAACTGTCATCTAGTCTCTCCCGCGACTATGACTGCTGCAAAGCATTCGAAACGTCTGAATAAAAAGTGATTGTTTGATCTATTTCCTTAAAGTTTATGTTGAACCCAGTATATTCGGAATGTTATAAACAGTCACTCTGTTTCTAATTGATTCGTATAAATCAAAGATTTCATGTAGTTCGTCAATTTTAAAGTTACATCAATCAAAACAATAAAAGCATATTATATTGCATTTTTACTTAGTCTCGATTGCATACAAAAATGTACCTGTTAATTTATTTTACATAAATTTTCATTCCACGAGTGCATAATGATAATGCAGTCAAAAGTAGATGTGTTTATCAATCTAATATGCTGATAAAAGCTCCCCACTATAAGGAAAAGGTTAGAATATGAGTAAAAATAAGAACTATCTGGGTTAGACTTAAAACGATTCTTCACAACAATTTGAACTGGCAAAGAATTTTGATTGCTGCACATACTACATCCATAATACATCGTCTCTCTTGAGACCCAAATATATCTAGAAAATAATTCCAATTTTATATTTTGGAAGAACAACAGGTCTTCAGTAGATTTTTAGGCAGACTCTTAAAGTGGAACACGACAGATTTGATTTGACCGAGTTTTGTAAAGACAGTTACATATTGTAGTAGCGCGCAAAATATTTCAGTTACCCTGAAATTAGTTTCTATACTTGTTGATAAAATTTTCAAAGATTTCTAAAGTAACTCCTAGAGTGAAACCACTATTGTGTCCCGAAGTAAAATTTCGAGAGACAAAAAGATCTTATTAATCAACTAGTGGCTTCATATTACCAGTTTACCACTAGTACACATTACCACTGGTACATCTTACCACCAACGGCGTTCTGAAAAGTGCTATATCGTTAAATTCTGTGTAAAATTAAACCGATTGTTCCAATTATATCTGGGCGTCAATTATAAAATTCTTTTTAGGACCCTGTGTTTAATTGTTCAGAATTATTCTGGTGTAAGAGGGGTCACTTTCATTGTTTGGTGAATCCTGGGCCGCAGTTCGATTCCCAGCGTGGTCATTGTGGCGGAGGCTTCATTTGCTTCTGTTGGTCTAGAAGACGCTCAAGAGGCGACGGGCCCGGCCCAGACCAGAGGGACTGGAAATTAAAGCAATATATTATCTAACTTACTGTATATTCCCGGGTTTAATCCCTATGTTGTCTCTCTAATAATGCCAATTTTAATTGAGAAACTTCATAGTATCTTGGCGCTCTTCAGTAGAACAGCGTTTTTTATTTCTTACATCAAATTATGTAGTGCTTGGGAATTTTATGGCCTGTAGTGATTGGTTTTACTTTCGTCTCTCATTTCGACTAAAGTTATAAAGAAGTTAGTTGTTGAGCTCATTTATACATACTATTTATACAGGTTGTGACAAAAACCCTTTTGTAGGCATGAGATGAGGCACAGTGCAAAATATGGAAGCGGTTTTGGTTTTAAAATGTTTTTCTATCTTGAAGTACGACTGTGATATCGATTTTTATCTTAACAATTATTTTTATCACAAAACATGGTTATATTTCTCTAGTTACATCACAAAATTATACGAAAATCATTTTACGTTTTGTTTTTATGCGATTCCTCCCCACTATGTATCGCGAGGGCTATTTCAAAACATGTAATTAACGAACACAAATGACAACCAGGCAGCTAATGCCTCTGTTATACACTAAAACACTAGCCCTTGCAATAGCCAGTTGTGGGAAAAATATAACCCGGGACTTGTGATCCAAAAGCGGCACATCCAACCACTATACCAAAAAGTCGAAAGTCGCCATAGATTTTTTTAATTTTGCAAAGAGTATCTTCACTGGAGCTATGGATCCTTTTTTCATGGCTATAGAGTTTTTGTTAGACCCTGTATAGTTAAGATAACGTTACCTGTGCGACGGGAGGATTTTGCATGTGTCCCGCGTGCCAGGCAGACGCGTCCGCGCCACTGAACAGCGAGTACGTGTTCCCCGCGTCCGGGTTCAGGGCCGGCCCCGGACCAGTCTGCAAACAACAAAAAATAGGTAAATAACTTGTACAGTAGGCTAATTGCCCTCCTTGTTATTGGAGGAGGCCCGACTCCGCAGTCATGTAGGAGTAATAGTAAATAAATATAAATAAATATCCTTGGACATTTCACACAACGCCATCTCGTCCCAAGCTAAGCAACTTAATGCTTGTGTTATGGTAACGAGATGGATGATAAACTACTTATATAAATTTTTTTTGTAAATACATACATATTATAGATAGAAAACACCCAGACCCGGAACAAATAATTGTAGGTCGTACAAATATTTCTTCCGTGCGGGGATCGAACCCGCGACATGCTGCGCTGCAGTCGATCGCTCAACCACTGCGCCAACCGTGTCGCCAAGTAAATATACACATAGCTCACCCCAATCTGGTCCAAGCTCTTTCCCCCATCGTTAAGCGGCTCGTTGAAATTCAACCCCCTCGGCTGCATATCCATCGCATTAGACCCAAACCCGAGCGGTCCCATTTCCATCAGGTCCTTATTCCCCTGGTAATTAAGTTGACTTTTGTCCAACATCTTCATTTGCAGAGGCTGATAGCCCAGCTTGTTGGTGAACTGCGGGTACATGGCCGAGTCATAACCGACGGGGGCCGCGTACGAGTTGAAGCTGTTCAGCGAGGAGTTGAAGTTCGGAGACGCAACCAGATTCTGCAAGGTCTGCAATTGAGGCTGCCCAATGGCGGACTGTAGATAGTTGGGCGTGAAGTTCTCTTGCTTATTCGGCATGGTGCTCTGAACGTTGTACGCCGGCAGATTTTGGTACGGGCTGGGCTGGGCGTTTGGCGAGTAGAAGTTTCCCTGGACGGGCTGCGGGAATGTCTGGTTGAAGTTCTGCTGTGGCTTCCACCACATCTGCTGGAAGTTGTCCGTCGGATTCTGCTGAGGCTGGCCCGTGCTCCAGGTCCGCTGCGTGTTGAATAGGGGGTTCGGCTTAAAGCTGTCGTCCCTGAACTTATTCTCGAACTGGTTGTCCTGAGCCGTCTGCCAGTACCGATATTGGTTGGCGAACCGTGGAGGTAAGTCGTTCAGGAAGTTCTTTTTGTCCCCGGACATCTGATACCCGGGGTTGAATTTGGGCCCGTCCTGGAACATTTCCTGTCTCGAATTCTGCTTCTGCATCGCCGCCGTCCTGACGTCTATCTCCTTAGGGTTAACTACTGGTAATTTAATGCCTTGGTTGATGTTAGGGTAGTTTGGGTTGTAGCTCAAGCCGGCGTTCTGTATGCCATAGTTCTTCTGGAAGTTTGCCCTTTGTCCCTCAGGGTACGCCGTCTGAGGCCAGTTAGGAGAGGTCACGTGCTCTTGCCTCTTCAGCTGGTAATTTTGGGAGTTCTGGCTGGACCCTTGGGTGGGCTTTGCGTCCTTTTTGACTGTGTCTTCCTTCTCAGGTTTCTTGTCTTCTGTGTTGACGAGATGTGGGTATCCTGCCGATTTGTCTTTCAGGGACAGGATCCCTCCCGTCTTCCGGCCTATGGGGAGGTTAGCTAGCGACTTAATGGCTTTTGGTTGGATGGTTTTCGGTTTGTCTTCAGAGTTGTCTGTGGTTGAGTCCGGCGTGGGTGGCGGTGTCACGAACTTCACCTACAAATCGCAATACAAAAATATTTTAACACTAATGTACTAGTATTAGGATTGTTATTAACGAAAAGCTGTTAAAACTTTCAGCTGCATGTCGTAAGAGCCGATAAAAGGAAATGTCAAGGCTGATAACCTAGCCGCAAGAGAAGGAATACTTGATACGAAACCCCGAGCCAATAGGTCTGGCCACCGTGGCACAGTGGGCTAATTACCCTCCATATAACTGGAGGAAGCCCGACTCAACACTCGGTCATTACAATGTAACAGCATTCTGGTTAGTTGGTAGTAGAACAAAGAACATTCTTTTATTTAAAATTAAATGGAAATGGAATGTTGAGAGCCTCGTTCCTTTTAGGAGTCAGTTAGTAAAAGGACGAGTGACCTGTTTGCTGGTCTCCTCCTGCTTCCGCATGATGGCCGCCATGGCGATGTTGACCCGCGAGCGCCGCGTCTCCTTGCGCTCCTCGCACTTGCCTTCGTCACTTGCATCGCCCTCCTAACCAGATAATTGTATTGTACCACTATTTTTACCACCGTCTTATTATTTTTTTTCATTTATTTTGGCAACAATCAGTCTTTGTTTAAACAATAATGCTAGCTTACATCAGAGAGCAATGCATCGCCGGGTCTGCTAGTATAATATTTATGGTTAAATGCAGCAAATAAGATATTAGTAGAACATAAATATTAAATAAAAAATTGTTATGTAATATAAAAGATGTCCAGATCACTTAGGCCTGCCTGAAGGCATGACGCTGTCATCAGAAGGAAAGTGAAAAATGCTTGGGGAGGCCAATGTCCAGCCATGGACGTCTTTTAGCTGAAATGATGATGATTATTCTAATACAAGGTGGACGTCTTTCCCCAGTCGGATGGATAAAGGTGTAGGGAATCCAAGTCATTGATTGTATTTTATTTTTGCGTGGGGATCTTTTTGTAGGTGCCCAACCCAGTTAAATGTGGGAGTCCCAGTGTACCCACTAAAAAACTACCACGTTTTATGTCTGTGCATGTCATCTGCCATTTAGTAAAACTAAAAAACAAAAATAGGACTGTGGCTACTTAGTTTAACTGACATGCATTCCAACCTGTAAGCGGTAGCAACACCAAGAGTTATTTATTTATTTATTTACCTGGTCTTCTTGCGTGGCCAAGGCTCTCTCTTCGCGCGCCCGTTCCAACGACCCTTGAGGCTTTAAAATCCCGACTCGTATCTCGCGAACTGTGGGCCAATTCATCATCACTATTTTTAATACATACAGCCATCGTATCTACTACCACTACTAATGCTCAGCCCATACATGACCCACTACTGAGTCGGGCCTCCTCCAAATACATGGAGGGCAATTAGCCTACAGTACCACGCTGACCAGACGGGTTAGCTCAGGGTTTCGTATCAAGTTTTCCTTCCCTTGTGGCTTCCTGCATTACCTTCTGTCGATTGTTACGACACCCTTCGGATGGAATGGTGACACGAGTCGTATACGAGCGGTTAAAAAATGATGTCCAATAGAAAGAACTTCAATAGATCAAAGGATCAAGGAAGTTAATTTTAGAAAATAAGTCCATAATTATATCCCGACAAATTGTAGTAAATATGGGATAGGGATCAAGGTCTGTCACCCTTCTCCCGGAAGTCGGCTTCGGAGATGACCACCGGCGGGGGAGGGGCGGGCTCCTCGTCGCTCTCGTCCTCCGGCTCGGGGGGGTCATCCCCTCCCCCTCCCCCTGCCCCGGCTGACTCCGACAGCTCCGCCAAGGCGCGAGACAGCTGCTCCCCCCCTAACGACGACGCCGTGAACCTCAGGCTTCCGTCTTCTTGCCTATATGTTACAAAAGTTGCAAGCATTACACAAAAATACAACAAGAAGGCTGTATCAATAATACCTGAACTTCTGTGATTGTGCGTATACAGGCCGAAAACGTAGCTGCAGGAGAAGAAAATCTTGAAACAAAACAATGTGCCAATCCGTCAGGCCAGCGTGGCACAGTAGGATTATGACCCTCCCTGTGATGGGAGGAGGCCCGACTTAGCAGTGGGTCATCTATATGCTGAGTAGTAGTGGTATATGCACTTCATACTCACGTGCAGGTAAGGTGGTCAGGTCGCAGTTCAGCGAGGCGCTTGCCCAGCTGGACTAACCGATGCGCCCTCACCCGCTGCTCCAGTTCCGGAGAACTGCTCAGGCAGAGGGGAGGCTCCGGGGGGGAGCTAAGGAATAAGTAATACTTATCTAAGGATTTAGAATATATATATTGTCACCACCCCATTCCACCCTGAGGGTGTCGTAAGAGCCGACAAAAGGACTTGAAACGAAACCCAGGGTAATTAGCCTACTGTGCCAGCGTAGCATAGTAGGCTAATACCGTACTTTCAGTATAGGATTGAATGGTGAAATTAAAATAAAATGTAAATCGACTCATTCACATCTCGTAACAGTTTTAAACTTACTCAGTATCATCGTCCTCTGCACCTTCTTCTAGATCGGGGATCCGTCCTCCGTACGTGTCCCACGCGGCGTGGTTGGGGAACTTGAGCCCTTTGAGCGCCGCCTCCAAAGGCAGAAAGCCGGTCAACTCCTCATCTTCCGGTAAAGGCACACTGTCGTCTATACGAAAAACGATTGCCATTTCAAAAAATACGGTATGTTTCTTTTCACCCCGGTGAGTGTACATCTAACCCCCCAAGAGTATGATCACACCAACATCTCGTCGCTTCAGCCCGTGCATGACCCACTACCGAGTCGGGCCTCTTCTAATTTCATGGAGGGAAATAGCCTACTCTGCCACGCTGGCGGCGTTGGCACAGGGTTTGTATGTATATATATGTATATATAGAATGGGTTGGTGACACTGTGTATTCTAAATCCGTCGGAACCACCCACATCTACAAACAAGGTTAAGCAGGATTAATTTTTTTTGGTTTTTCGTTAATTAAACGAAACTCCTGCACTAGATATACCTACCGGTATCTGGGGGGCAGTTTACAAACATGAGATTCACGAATACAAATGAGACCCAGTCTCAGAGCAAATGCCTCTGGTTAACACAAAGACACTTGCCCGGCCCCGGAATCGAACCGGGGACCCCGTGTGATCCAAAGGTGGCGCAACAACCCCTAGACAAACAATGCAGTCAAAATCGACCTTTCAAGTTCAGAAAGAGCACAGCTTCTTCATCCACACAAGCGCAGCCACGCATAGTATGTAGTATAGACTATAATACAGATTAAATTGAAGGGTTACGTACACGCATGAGAGACTCCGGCGGCAGACGGCGCGACCATGTTGAAGAGATGCGCCAGCGCCGGCCACAAGGCCACGTGCGCGGCCCAGCCCGCCTCGCGCGTCACACGCTCGTGCCACGCCACCCACGAAATCCACACCTTCACTGGGGACACACACACAATCAGCATCAGCACACTACTTATAGTAAACTTACACCGAAAACAGATGAGTGTTATCAGGGGATATTTTAAAACTATTATCAAAAGAGTCTGCAACTAAACTGGTGTATAAACTGTCGAAGAATAACGCAGTTTATCATTTCACTCCATAATTGACCCAATACTGAGGCGGACCTCCTCAAATTCTTGGAAGCAAATCAGCCTACTGTGCCATGCAGGCCATATAAACCATGTGCCAACCACATGGTTTGGATCAAGGTTTTCTTCTCTTGCGGGTAGGTGATCATACGTTCTTTAGGGTCAGCGCCGGCAAAGAAACTAATTCAATAACAATTTAAATTCAACCTAAAATGCTTAAAACGACTGTATTTAGTATTTGCTCGCCGCGCTTTATGTCGCTCGCTGTCATTGTATTTCGTTGTACCAAATACAGTTGTATTCTGAAGCGTTTTAGGTTGACATTAAATTGTTACTGAATTAGTCTCTTCGCCGCCACTCCGTAGGTCGGCGCTGACCCTTGGTGGCCTAAATCTGCCACTTCGCGGACAATAAGACAAATGTTTTTTTATAATAAAAAAAATATAAAAAAAATGGTAATATTAATGATTTGTGTAAAGCTTTCGACTCAGTGAAACAGGTACTACTACTGGAAAGCTAAGACCAGTAAAAAACATGATGCAGACTTGATTCTCCTAAAATTTGTATAGATAAGCAGATTTCAAGAATATACAATTAACGACACACACCCGCGTCAAATCTATTAACACCAAAAGAATGCCTAAGGGTGCTGTTCTCGGACCATACCTTGAATAATACAACTTAGTATTAGGAAAATTTAGAGGAAAAATACCTACTGACCATTTTAAAGATTTCTTGTAATATAATATTATTATATATAACAAAAAAACAAATTATAGACCGATTATTCATAAGTTTATCTTCAATATAGCTATGGAGAAAAAGTGTGGACTCACATGCGGGCATCGCACGAGGAAGCGGCTCGCTGGCAGTGTAGTGAGGGAGAAGCAGGGCGAGCAGTGCTCCGCCGGCCAACGAGCAGCTCAGCTTAGCCGCTACGGCCTCACCCTCGCTTAGCGCTGTACTTTCTACACTCAGCTCTTCTGTGCTCGAGTGTACCAGCCAGATCAATACGCACGCCATCTACCGATCAATTATTTGATTTATAGTAGAACTTAGTATATATATATTTATATTTTCCTTGTTTTTTTTACAAGGAATTTGTATATCATTTGTATGTTTTGACCTAAGACAAGTTCTAGAACACATTTATTAATTATTTAGAGTACTGCTGGTATTTTTCGTAAAGGTGTAATTAAAGACCTGTATTACCTTAACAAGGGTCATAGATTCAAAACTATCGGTTGCGATGAGGGCTGTCAGTGACGAATTGAGCAAGTTTACCAACGCCGAGGCTTTATCCAACCTGCAACAGACACAAAATTAAAATTCAGCGATTATCGCATATTGAGCCTAAACTTACAGGAACGTTGTTTGACGAATATTCCATTCACACATTGCGTTTTTCCTCAATATTGCAACTATACGAATACGAACAATGAAGTGACGTACTTTTGCTTTTTACCTGCTAAATTCTTTGCACCATGTTCCTATTATAGTATTTTTGCTTTGCACCTAGTTATTTCCTATCCGAAACAATGCGATTGCTAACCTGTTAAATTCAAAAGGCCTTGTGTCAAAAACGTGTGCCATAGGGCCGAACTGATACTAGTATTAGTAGATTGCCAAAACTATCACAATCTACAATCAAAGGCAAGGCGATTATGACTCTCTTGAATTAGCAGGTTTGTAAAATAGAATTGAAAAATACTTTATTGTATAAACCAAACCAATTACGACGTTCACAATCGTCAATCATCTATAAAATACTACTACCAGATCGGAACGCAGCACCAACCGAAAAGACCTGGCGGAAGAAACTCAGTGGGCTTGCCTTTTTTAAACCCCATATTACAAATACCTTGTACATATAACTAACTAGTTTCGTTTGGTTCCAAAAGGCGCTCATTTAAACAAGAAACTTATTTAATGCCTAATTTAAATTATTTTCTATCTAATATAAAAACATTTAAAAATGTAATAATAAGTCTTTAAACTAGTGAGCCGACCTGTGTAGCCCTCGTTATATGGGTTTCGCTAACGCTAAAGAATTTCACACATAATACGCCCATACCATCTCGTCACAGTTACAAGTATTTAAAACCGTTATTTTTGGACTACTAGTTATTATCTGTTTCCCATCACTATTCGCCATTGCAAAGTAAAGGTATGATTCCGAAGTACGCTGCACGCAGAAGTGCTACCTCGGCACTACTGGTCCCGATTACCGCGACGTAGTTCGGAATCATACCTTTTTGTCGATCAGAAAAATTGACATCTGCCAAATCGATCACGCTATCTTGAATAGGGTATAACATGTAATCCGCTGAGATTCTACTTTACATTTCAACAGCAAAGTATTAAGCAATTTAACTAATACCAAGATTTATATTAGTACTTACTCTTCAACGGTGTGTATGTAATGGATAGCTTTGATGAGCTCGGTGACATAGGAGTGCGCGTCCAGGCGACCCGGTTTGGCAGCCGGCGTGGACTCACTGGTGTTCGTCAAACCGGGAATGACTGGCAAGTCTTTTGCGTCGTTTCTATAAGGGCAAATTTGACCATTCACACTTCTAGGTAGACTACATTTTACATTATTTATTTCTATTTCAAAAACTATCTACTACTGTGCCCATAAATGACCCGCTGCTTAGCCCGGCCCCTCCTTTCATCACAGGGAGGGTAATTAGCTGACTGTGCCACATTGGCCAAACGTGGCACAGGCTTTCGTTTCGAGTTTTCCTTCTCTGGCGGTTAGCTTTTCGATCACCCTTTTCCTTTTTCTCCTACGATACGCTCAGGAGGGAATGGTCTGGAGACACTGTGTATTCTAAATACGTCAATACACTGACTAATCTTTACTTTCTACTTTACTCTTAAAGTTTTTTGCTACTTTAATTCTGGCCTCCCCTCCAATTTGATGAAGGGAAATTACTGTAAGAATGATGGGGATTCTTGGGGAAAACCATCATTTAGGAGTTAGCAGTGACATAGTGATGGAGAAGAAACCGAGGGGTGACACTAGTGATTTAAATTTGCTCACGGCGGTATAGTATCATCGGCGTCAATAGTTAAGAGATGGGATATAAGTAGACCTCATCACATCACTAGGAATCTACCAGTGATGGTCCTCACGTCTATAGTACTTGTTGGAGTTGACTGTAGTAAAGCTTAGGGAATGTCACTAGTGGAATGGTAAAATCCGATTAGAAGGCGTCAGTAGTCTCTCACGTGTTGGAGTTCGCGGCAGCTCGCAGAGTCCTGGCGAGGTTGGCAGGCGCTGGCGGGAAAGGGGCGCGCACGAGGAGCGAGCGGACGTGCCAGTACAGGGCGCCCAGACGCCTGGCACGGCGCCACGCCACCAGCGCCAGCTGGTTGTACGGCTGCCCCGAGTGCGCCGACACTGCTAACGCGTGCCTGAACACGTCACCGGACTGAAGTCAGTCATTGGCAGATCAAAACGTCATTCCAAACAGTTATTTTGGTAACTATGTTATAGGTTTTCGCGGTTTCTCTGGTAACCATGAGCGATCTCTGCGCACACAGGGAACGTCATCAATAAAAAAATATATAGTCGGTAGATTTAACTGTTTCATTGTACTTTTAAAGAGAATTATCATCCTAGTCTCTCTTGTGACTACGACTGCTGCAAAGCGTTCGAAAATAAAGTTATTTTGGTATTGGAGAATATTTTTAACGATGTCGGAAAAGAAGGACGTTCGCGATGCATCTTTTGTTCGTTTGTGTGCTGTATGTAATACAGCATTCAGAAACGATTTCAAATAACAACCATTTGAAATCGTACAGAGAAAAACAGTAATTACCTATAAAACGTGTGAGCAACTCGCAGCTGCTGTCGGTACCGCGCCAGGTCTCCGAGATGCACAAGGCAATGTTGGCAGATATACCTCGCCGACGCAGGGGGAGCAGACCCTGGGCCCGCACCAACGGTGCCCCCTGGGCCACAACCTGCGCCCCATTCTTCCACCAGACCAAGCAACGAAGCGCGTCGCCTGCCATAAAATCGAGATCACAAAACTTTGTAGAAGGTTCTAATTTTTTTATATAAACCCCTGCTCTATGTATAACCAGTATCGCGGGGCAGTTAACAAACATCAAATTCAATGACATTCAGACTCAGAGCAAGTGTCGTCGGTTTACACAGACACTTTGACACCACCCCGGAATCGAACTGAAGACGCGTGATTCAAAAGTCCGCACATCCAAACCCGTTTTTTTCGTCTGATATCTTCATGTACACCATGGTTATGTGGGACTCTGGGGCGCGTGAAAATGGTATGTTTCGCCCAAACCTACCGAACCGCGGCGATTCCGGGGTCGGGCAAGTGTCTTTGTGTAAAAGGCACTTGCTCTGGTCATCTGTGTTCGTGAATAAAAACATGTGTTCGTAAGCAGAGTTTGTGTGGTGGTTAGAATACACAAACAATAGTGGGTCATCAGTTTGCAATCTATGAGCATTAATAACTTACCTAAAAGGTAGGTCTAATTTGAATGTGGTGCAGATCTGATGTAGTAAACACAAGTAGAACCCAGCTGCAGCCTGGAGCACCCATGACAGCATCGCCTGGCCTTCACTCCGAAGGGGATTCTATCAAGAAACAAAAAAAAGCTTGTGAATGGGCAATAGACAATGACAGAACCACATGTCAATGACCTTTTGGGAGTCACCCATTGGCTTAGCACATTTCTTTTCACAACTTTATTTTATGTATCAAATTCAAATGAGGTAAAAAACTTCTCCAAGGTTCTTGTCAATACATCAACATTCTGAACCGGTGGTTGTTTCATATTTGACTATTTGAAAGAGAATGAAAGAGGGGGCAATATTTATGAGACATTTTCTGACTCAGCCAGCTCATTCGGAAACACCATCATAGGAATTTTATTACATCAATGCTTGGAACCAGTAATTGAAATTGCCAAATATTTCATAAATTATTTTTACAGAACTTGTGTTGATTTTACGAATCTGGCTGAATAATGATGTATCCTTTTAATTAAATATAGTCAATCATACAGCCCAATGACATCAACTATCTAGCCATAAAAATCCAATTTGAAAATACTTTTAACAACATTGAGATATTGTGAATATAGTGTGTGAATAGTGTGAGCTGCAATAAAATTATTTTCTTTCTTTCTTTCTTTCTAACACTATGCATACATGGTTTGTCTATTTTGTATTATGAGGTAGAAAAGCTTTTCTGAAACAATTTCTCATCTCAAACAACCCAACTAGGTATTTTATTAACCTCCCAGAAGCTTAGTAATATGTTCCACAAAATTTCTTAGATTTCCTGTGTTTATTCCATAGTACATAGCTCATAAATAATGCACTGCTGATTGCAGGAAATGATTTCTTGACGGTTCTGATAGTGTTCTTTTATTTAAATCCCAATGTTTCAGACACTTTGCAGTGTCTGTGGTAGCGGACATTTCCTGCAATGTGCAAAGATCATGAAAACCTACTGGTGAGTCGGGCCTCTTTGGTATCAAGTTCCTTCTCTTGCAGCCAGATCACAGCCTTGTTTTTTCAAGAACATCACACAGCTACACAGCAACAACACAACAACACAGCTTCTTTTTATTCAGCACAAAGTATATTGTTGTTGTCAAACCAAAATCTGATGTGCATTTTTCAGAATTTTACTTGCACAACGTAATAATGCACTTTTTACTTTAAAATATGTATGGACTAATAAGATAACACGTCAAAGGACTGCCTAGAAGTATGTTTCAACTACAAAGAAAAAAATAATTCACCCTCTTCAAATTTTAAATGAAAATGTTTTTATTCATTAATTCAAAATAGTTTTTGCACATAGCAGATTTTGGTTTGTGTGTATGTCACTGAACTCCCCCTAAACGGCTGGACCAATTTGAATGATTTTTTTATGCGTTTGGGTGGCACCAAGTATGGTTTAGATTCACAAATATATATATATTATAATGATAATGATAGTATATGTATAAGGCTTTTGTTCCATCCTGTATATGATGTTAATTACGACTTTACCTTCCTATCTTTAGAGATAGCCTGCAAAGCTTCAATCTGCTGTTTAAAGCCAACATTCCACAGATCTTGTTCCACTTTCTTGTCCAATGCATAGTCCAAATCTAACACCAGTACTTTTTGATACACCTGTAAAATTGTAGGGTAACACATCTATTGAGCTAAATTGAGTTTTTTGAGCTGAATTGAGAAATTGAAATAATAATAGTAAAAAAATTAAAACCTCAAACTCAAAAGGAACTTTATATAAGTAGGTTTTTCACAAAACTCTTATAAATCGTCATATTTCTAAATACCATTATCATCTTATGGGCCCTCTCCCACACTATGTGGTAGGTGAAACCAAATCATCAATCTCATGAAAAGCAAACATGTGCACATGTAGAATAATGACCATGTCATGGAATTAGGGTTAGTTTCAGTTTACATTTCACAGTAAGTTCGTTTTTAAATACATTGGTATTAAAATAATAGGACATTTCCTTAATTAAAAAGAGTATTATCCACCTTCTGTAATTGTTGTTGTGTAACCCATAGACTGCGTTCTTGCAACATTGATGTTCCACTTTTGAATTTTGATATCCTTTGTTTCAGCTCATCTGCCTCCCTGCAAACGACATTGTTTACTAGTACTTATTTTATTATTAAATTAATCTGTTAACAATCATAAAAACACATAAGTAATTCTGTTACACTTGTTTTTGAACATTCTAATACATAAAATGAAATGGCTTCACCAATTCTTATAAAAAATATGTATATTTGGTAGTTCTGTGAATAGAGAATAGATAAACTAAGAATAGTTAGTTATTTTTTAAGTTTGTATTCTGTATATTTTATATTATTCATTTCGATGATTCAACATTCAAAGAAGGACGGTTCTACAGGTACATCCAATGGTAGTGGGCAATCATATTTATAAGACATCCAACTGACCACAGTAGAAAGCTCACGAAAGTAAGATGTTTTTGCGGTAAAAGCAAATTATTTCAAAACACAAGTACCTGGTACAAGAACAATAATATAAAATTGTGTAATAGGTTATGAAGAAACATTTTTGCCTTACAAACTGACCTTAGCATCTGTACAGCAGCGTTTAGAACCATTTTGATAGAGGCTCAGAGCCTCAACAATTGTCATAGCATTAGAAAATAATCCAAAATAATATTAGGATACTAATAAATGAAATGAAAAATCCTAAAAACAATCGAGACCCATTGATATGTCAAATCCTACTGACATTTAATTAACTGACTGAAATGACAGGCAGTAGGCAGGCACTCGGATTTATGGAGCCATCATTTCAGCCAAAAGACGGACCTATATAATGCCGGGACTACATTAGCGGGCTACAGCGAATATTCGTGTTATCGCGATGAGTGTGGCCGAGTAGATCTTTGCAATGCGTAGTATTCGGACGAAGACAATGTACTCTCGACTATCGGGGCACTGTCGGTAAACAGGCGCGCATCATTTTTTTTTAATACTTGATAGGCTTACGCTAGATCGCCAGTTCACCTGATGTTAAGTGACACTGCGACCTAAGTTGGAGCGCGCTTGCCTAGAAGAAACCGATTCACTTGTGATTTAAAGACTCCCAGATTATATCTATCGGGGAAGACCCACTCGAGAAGTGCATTCCACATTTCCGCGGTACGCATGATAAATGTGGACTTGAAGTGTTTCGTTCGGATTTTCGGACAATATCCGCTTGGGTGGCGACATTTAGCTACGTCACTTCAGTGTCGACCAGACTTTGATGCGGTACGAACGTGCTTGTTTTCTTCTAGTGGAGTAGAGTATACAATGCTTAGAGTGCAACACCACTATTTCCTCCATTTTAAATTACGTCTCTGCCGCACAACACAATCCAGCACGATGTATCGCGTCAACGCGACACGAATCTTCGCTCGTCGTAATGTAGACACGAACATTGCGTATTCCCCCAACACGATATTTTTGCGCACCAACGCGACACGAATCTTCACGCGCTAATGTAGCCCCAGTCTGCCCCAGCATAATTGTGAAGTCAAATATTGTTAACTAGCGACCCGCCCCAATTCGCACGGGTGTAATGATGAACATCAAAATTTATCATTGTTTCTCTACAATATTATGCATGTAATAAACGTACAAACCTTCCTCTTGAATCACTCTATCAATTAAAACAAACCGCTTCAAAATCCGTTGCGTAATTTTAAAGGTTGATTGATATAGTGATAGTGATATTGTAGGTAATTTTCTGTGGACGATAAATAAGTGTTCATCATTTTTTTTTCATCATTTTCAGCCAAAGGACGTCCACTGCTGGACATAGGCCTCCCCCAAGGATTTCCACAAAGGCCGGTCCTGGGCCGCCCGCATCCACTGCTTTCCGGCGATCTTAACCAGGTCGTCGGTCCACCGTGTGGGAGGCCTACCAGCACTGCGCCTTCCGGAACGCGGTCGCCACTCGAGGACTTTTCTGCCCCATCGGGCGTCGGTCCTGCGAGCTATGTGCCCTGCCCACTGCCACTTAAGTTTGGCAATCCGGTGGGCTATGTCGGTGACCCTGGTTTTCCTGCGTATCTCCTCATTTCTGATTCGATCTCGCAGGGAAACTCCGAGCATAGCCCTCTCCATTGCCCTTTGGGTGACTTTGAGCCTTCTGATGGAGCCCATAGTGAGCGACCACGTCTCTGTTCCATATGTCATCACTGGCAACACACATTGGTTGAAGACTTTTGTCTTCAGACACTGCGGTATTGTGGACGAGAAGATCTTTCGCAGCTTCCCGAACGCTGCCCAGCCGAGTTGGATGCGACGATTGACCTCTTTCTCGAAGTTGGACTTACCTAACTGGACAGTGTGTCCCAGGTAAATGTAATGGTCAACAACTTCGAGGGTAGAACCTCCGATGTTAACAGGAGTGGCTTGAACATGGATATTAGACATGATCTTCGTCTTCTCCATGTTCATCTTAAGGCCGACTCGTTCGGAGGCTCCACAGAGGCCATCGAGCATCGTAGTGAGGTCCTCCATGGTCTCAGCCATTACGACTATGTCGTCAGCGAATCGAAGGTGAGTGATGTACTCGCCGTTCACGTTAATGCCCAGCCCTTTCCAGTCCAGAACCTTGAAAACATCTTCCAGTGCAGCGGAGAACAGTTTCGGAGAGATAACGTCTCCCTGTCTAACACCTCGCTGCAACTGGATCGGTTTCGAGGTCTGGTCCTGGAGTCGGACTGACATGGTGGCGTTTTCATACAAGCACTTCAACACTTCGATGTACCGATAGTCGACTTGGCACCTCTGGAGAGCCTGCAATACTGCCCACGTCTCGATCGAATCGAAGGCTTTCTCGTAGTCCACGAACGCCAGACAAAGTGGCAGGTTATACTCCTCGGTCTTCTGTATAACCTGCCGTAGCGTTAAAATATGGTCTACGGTACTGAAGCCTTTTCGGAAACCGGCTTGTTCGGGAGGCTGGGAATCGTCAAGCCTGCACGCGAGTCGATTCGTGATGACCCTCGAGAACAACTTGTAGACATGGCTCAGAAGTGAGATGGGTCTGTAGTTCTTCAATAAGGTGTTATCTCCCTTCTTGAAGAACAGCACCACCACACTTCTGTTCCATGCCTTTGGCGTTCGTCCTTCGAGTATGACGGAATTGAATAACTTCTGAAGGGCCCTAAGGATCGGTTCTCCACCCGCCTTCAGAAGTTCTGCGGTAATTCCGTCATCACCCGCCGCCTTGTTGTTTTTAAGTTGCTCGAGAGCCATCCCGATCTCACACAGGCTGACGTCCGGGAGGTCTTCTGTGTAGTGCCGGGTTAATCTAGCTCGTGGGTCGTCTGCTAGATTTATGACGGGTTCCTGTGTAGACTTGTACAGTTGTCCATAGAAACTCTCGACCTCACCCAAGATCTCGGACTTCGACGTGACGATCCTGCCGTCATCAGTCTTCAGCCTGACGAGCTGGCTTTGCCCAATAGACAGATCCCTGGCAAAAACCTTGGAGCCCCTGTTACGTTCAATAGCCTCTTCAACACGATTCGTGTTGAATCGGCGTATATCACGCTTCAGGGACTTTGATATCTGTCTATTGAGCATCCGAAGCTGCGTCGCATCATCTGTAGACTGCAGAACCATTTTCCGTCGCTCGTCCATGAGATTTAGGGTGAGGTCCGAGAGCTTTTTGGCCGTTTTCAGGCGTTGGGTCTCACAGAACTTCGACCCAACTTTGCGGACAGTCTCCACGAACCCGTCATTATAATCGTCCACGTCAACGCCTAGGCTTATAAAGCGGTTTTGCAGTTCGAGCTGAAAGCTCTCCGGGTTTTGAATTTGAACCGGCACGGGACGCAGCGTAGACCTCACCAGGCGCGACCTTTCAAGCTTAACGTCGATATTCAATGTGCCTCGTACTAAGCGGTGATCGCTTCCGGTTTTGACCATATTGATCACGGAGACATCATTGAATATGTGCTTTTCCGTCGACATGATGAAGTCTATCTCGTTTTTTGTGGTGCCATCCGGACTCAACCAGGTCCATTTCCTCTGTTCTGGTTTTTTGTAAAAGGAATTCATCATATAGAGTCCCTCCTTCTCCAGAAAACCAGCCAAAGTCTGGCCCCGTTGGTTCCGGTGTCCAAACCCAAATTGCCCCACTTGCAGCTCATCTCCGCTCCGCTTGCCCAGTTTCGCGTTAAAATCCCCCATGACAACGGTGTAGTGCGTTCTAGAGCCATGTATGGCCGAGGAAATGTCCTCATACATTGTCTCCACCGCTTCGTCGGGGTGTGCCGAGGTCGGTGCGTATAGCTGTATGACCTTCAGCGAATAACGCTTGGTTATTCTGAGTATAAGGTACGCCACCCTGGTCGACACACTCTCGATTTTAACAACGTTGTTCACAAGGGACTTGTGGACGATAAACCCAACACCACCTTGGGACTGTTGGTCGCCCTCCCGGAAGTAGAGCAAGTTGCCGGATTTGAGGGTTATCGTGTCCTCTCCCTCTCTTCGGACTTCAGACAACCCCACTATATCCCATCGCAACTTGCTCAACTCTTCCTCGAGTTCTACGATCTTCTCGTCAGTCCGCAGTGTCCGTGTGTTATATGTTGCCAGGTGCAGCCGTCGTTTTTTGTGGTAGCCGGATCTCTGCCGGAGATTGTTCGCACCCCCTGCCCCACCGTTACCTTGGCTGCTACCGTGGCCGAAGGAATAGTGGGGCTGCCGGGGACTGGGGGCCGTTTTCCTGTTTGTATCCATTCATTTATGGGGGGGGTTTGCCATAATCGCCACGCTTGGCAGGCGGGTTGGCGATCGCAGTGATGGATGGTGTATTTTGAACAGAGCGTCGCTGCTGCCCAACGTCTGTTGTCCCTTAGTCGCCTTCTACGACACCCACGGGAAGATATGGGGTGGTAGTATTCTTACTCCGCTACCACACAGAATAAATAAGTGTTAAATATGACAAATTAAGACTTGAGAATATTTGTAGTTAGTATAGATGAATGTTGCTGATATTGAGGAGTGGGTGGGCAGCAGGGTCCTTGAACTCGATTAGTAGGCTTGGTCTTGCTTGTTGTTTTTTGTCTCCATGTCTGTGATAGATAAAAGTGGTCCACTGAGCTAGTTCGGTCGGTCTCTATGTTCTATTTAAATTCAATTCATTGTTAAGGGGAGCGGTGGTGCCATTACCAATATATAAACGGTCTTACAGGTAAAGAACCGTTTAGCTTTAGTTGTCTTGTAAAGACAATAAAATATAGTTATTAAACTTCAAGAAAATACTGATTGATGTCTGGAAGCATAGATATTTATTACGGAAAAAAATAAGTTTTTTTTTTAATGACTAAGTTATTTTCTTTTCCAAATATAAGTCAGTAAAAGTCAAATATTATCTTGCCTAATCCAATATTTTGTGGAATGATTTCAATCCATGTTTCTTTGTCTACGATTCCATCCGCATTATTAACGATTATTCAGTCACTTACACAAACTAAGTAGAGATGAACCCACAAAATAAGTAGGGATGCACGTATTGAATGTTCGTTACACTACTCAAGATTTTAGTTTGCATGACATGCATGACGACATTAAGTAAGTAAACTTTCTGCGTGCTGGGCACAGGGTAACCTGAGGGCAACATATTTTGTTATTAAATTTAAAATAAATAATGTACGAAATACAGTCAGTAGGTCCGGTTCAAAATAACAATAATATAACTGTAAGTATAATATTTGTAATTTATTATTAAAAAAAGAACAGTATTTTATATTGCTGAATATTGATTTACAGTTTATGTTAGGGAATGACTAATACGTTGTGCAATTTTACTTTGATCAGGACCCTGCGGTGGTATCTGGTCATCGAGTCTGCCAAACTCGCGATGTGAAATGGTTATGTTTGGATCATATCTACGAGAAACTGAACAGGCCGGGCTTTTTTGACATCGGCGGTACCTACCTAGACGATGTAGCAGACTGTTGGTTTTCCTGTAGAACAGAACTAGTCAGTAACATATACTTGCTTCATTTATTTGTTGTAAACCGTAGTAATGCTCCATTTAATGTATCTGTAAGCTCTAGTAATAGCTTCAGTGTAGATAAGAAACATAAAATTGTTTACCTTTCGCAACACCTTAAGGAGTACCACATTAAAATTAATCGTCCACAGTCCCTACTGTCTAACAACTACCTAACAACATATAGTTTTACTGAAATTGATGTTAGCACTTTCAAAGGTAAAAGATTTTATATAGGTGCTAAATTCCCTCATTCCAAAGAGGATAGTGTAGGAATTAGTTCTGATGTGGTGGAACTAGTGAAATTGAATCATGATTTTAGGGAATTGTTAGTAGACCCGGTTGGCTCTGATTTTACCATGGAATCAGCAGATGGAGTCAAATTCCCAGTTCATAGAGTTATCCTTGCTGCTTGTAGCGAAGTTTTCAAAGCTATGCTGAAGGAAGAGACAGCCGAAAGTCAGAATAGTTGTGTAAAACTTGTTGATGTTAATGCTGAGGATTTAAGAGCAATGTTACAGTTTGTTTATACGGGTACAGTTTCTGATGAGAATCCAAATTTCAGCAATCTGTTGCAACTGGCTGATAGATACAATCTCAAAGGTCTTATGGAGTTGTCACAATGTGCTCTTGCCGATCAATTGAATACGGAAAATGCTTTAGAGATCCTTGTATTGGGTGACATGTATGATTCAGATTTCCTCAAACATGCAGCTCTTAAGTATATTAAGCAAAATAAAGAATTACTCAGCTCCGATACTTTTGATGAAGTCAAGAATGCTGAACTAGTTAGGGAGTTGTGTGTTTTTTTATCTAATGATTCATAGCAACCCCTCTGTAAATTGTATTTGTTGTTGGTTCTCGTTGAGTGTTTGAAAAATTTTATAATGTGTAGATGTGGTAAATTGTTCTTACTTTACTATCTAATATATAAAATTCTCGTGCCACAGTTTTAGATGCCAAACTCCTCCGAAACGGCTTGACCGATTTTGATGAAATTTTGTGAGCATATTGGGTAGGTATGAGAATAGGACAACATCTATTTTTCATCCCCCTAAATTTTAAGGGGGGGTCCAAAACAAAAATAATTGGTTATTTTTTAGAGAAATTTTTTTGCTTTTATTTTTTTAAGATTCAGCATACAAAAATACAAACTACCCTAAATTTTCACCCCTCTACGATCAACCCCTATTTAATTACATGGCAAAACAACGTTTGCGATAGGAGATGTTCACGATATCTCTGGAACCATAAGACCTAGGGTTGCGCGGGGTGGGGGTTGCGGGGGGTGGTTAATTATTTGGCAAAACAACGTTTGCCGGGACAGCTAGTTGTTATATATTAATTTAGTTATCATCATTATCATCAGCCCACTGCTGGACATAGGCCTCCCATAAAGAGCGCCATAGCATTTTAGTTATGAAATCTGTATAATGTAAAAATAATACAAATATGCAATAATATTAACTTTATTTGTGTCATAATATTTGTAGATTAGGTAGTGTTTAGAAACATAGTGTGATCACCAGTGATGGGAGTAGGTATATTGATTTCTGCTACTTGCGTTGGAAATGTTCGTAAATAGAATAACATACACAATACACACCATTTTATATAACAATAATTTTAATGCTTATGCATTTCAGTTTCTAAATCCTGATAATTTTTACCTCCACAAATTGAAATAAATTCGCGGGTTCGATTCCCGCACGGAAGAAATATTTGTATGACCTACAAGTATTTGCTCCGGGTCTGCGTGTTTTCTATTTATAATATGTATGTATTTATAAAAAAAATGTATATAAGTAGATCATCCATCTCATTACCATAACACAAGCATTAAGTTGCTTAGCTTGGGACGAGATGACGTTGTGTGAAATGTCCTAAGATATTTATTTCTAAAGAAGTATTTCTTTATTTTCTGATTTCAATCTATTTCTTTTGATATCTAAAATCGAAAAAATATAATTAGTTATCTAATTCCCATGGAATGTCCTTTCGGATCATTGACCCTATTCCGATCACTGGTGATCACCCTATTCCATCCGGGAGGTAGGCCTCAAACTCATGCTTATCTCGGCTTCGCAAATAGCCTATGTTACTCAGGGATAAGGTAGCATACTACTAGTGACATAATTTTTCACATCTGTCTAGTAGTTTTTGATATTATTCATCACAAACATACAAATCTTATCTCTTTGTAATATTTGTATAAAATATTCAAATGTCTGTACTTCGTGGTTAGGTTTACAAATGACTTACCTGGATCTTATGTCTGTATAACTATTAGATATTTATATAGCAAAAGATAGATTTTAGAAAGATTTTGTAGTTCAAATGCTTAAAAGTCAACGATTTTTGTACCACGCCTTAATACTTAAGCAATTATTTTTATACTAATACTGTTAAATATGTACACAAGAAAATTAACAAATATAAATTAATAATATATATTTTATTTGTTTGTTATTGCCACGTCACAACTCGCCTGTACATAGAAACAAATGAAAAACCCATTCATACATAAACGTAAAAATAAACTTTAATGAATTTAAAAAAAACATAACTATCATCATTATAGCGGGAGGTTAAATAAATTTCATTTAATAAATATTAGTAAACGTAGGTAGGTAAGGTGGTATAGTGGGGTGGCGGCGCCGACTCTGTGCGCGCGCAGGGATCGTCCGAGCTCGGCGCGGTCCGCGCACGCCCAGCCTAAATAATCATTTTGGAATGTTACTGGACGTCTTCGTTTCTGCGGCAAACAAACATTTTCTGTTAAAATGTTAGTTCACTTCACTTTGTCGGTTGCACGTAGCGTTTCAAAATGACCCATTCACATGCGGCATCGACTAGATTCAGCGATCGTAAAGCAGGGTGGTACTACATTGAAGCCTCAATCGTAAGCTTACTGGCCCTTGACCGTGAACGGGCCACGTGGGGTCGTCGCTACTGTTACTAACTAAAAATGTACTCATTGGTTCGTGTCCTTGACAAGCTAGTCGACGCTACGATGGCACTCGAAGAGTTACCGCGACATCTATTACTTGTTACGGAACTAGGGAAGTCATTCGCAACGCGAAGGGACTCGTCGTCATGCAGGAGAAGCAAGAAAAAAGGCCAATTGTTGTCTTATCGTTTATTGTTGTTCTTCGAAACCGGTACACAAACGAAATACTCGTGAAAGACTACGGGTCCATGTTGGATTGAATATTTAAATAAATTGAATATAAAAATAAAAACTTACATGACCCCCTACTAATATTTATACCGAATGCAAGCTACATACACAATGCTACTTTAATATGATTCGACAGTATGAGCTACAGTATTTAAAGACACAAATAATTCTAAGCCACGTGTCTGAAGAAGTTCGATTTGTGTACTAACAAAATGAGGTAAGTTACTGAAATTACAATCAACTGTTTATCTCTAATTGGCCACAGGATTTTAGTATGACCATACTAATATGTATCCCACATCAGAAGGGATAATATTCTCTGTTCGATATTTTTCCGGCAAGTTCGTGAGCCAGTCGTTATCACCGTAGTACATTGCATAAGTCACAACTCCCATCAAAAACAATGTGTGGTGTGGGGAGTGCATAAATAGGACCAGTTATGGTTGAACTAAGCCAATGGTCCGCCGCAGGTACATTTCGAACTAAAGCTTATTTTAAGCGTGAAAGTTAGATTCAGAAACAGAAGGAACACAAATATTCGTAGTGCGAGTTTGGTGATATGGATATGATTAAGATGAATTATTCGGAATTTAATTAGAGGCGATAGAAAAGAATGGGTCTGATTAATAATAATTTAAACAGGCACCAGCTATATCTTCTTCATCTACAAAGAACTATCTTCTGATCGCAATGTACTTTTGTATATCAGAATATCAATAACTAAATGCCTCTCGCACTACGAAAGGGTGAAAATTAGCGAGACAACGGAAATTACAGTGTTAATGTTGGCAACACCGATGTATGATATGCCAATGACCATAACCAAACCATTGACAATTTAGGGACGAGGTTCGCGCTATGTTATCCGAGGCACCAAGAAAATAAAAAGGAAATGTATTAAGATGACATATTGTTATTACATAAGAGCTTTGTACGATTAGCTGATAAATCTGACATATTCATACATTCCGGTTTGTTTGGCGCACAGACGACATAGCGTGCCCCGTCTCGGGCTGTTAAGCCTCTGGGTGAGAAGTTAGCCCCTGAGTCCGGTCGGGTGGTCGGTGACGTCACAGGTATGTACACGTGGTGAACGATCGTCTATCAACTAGCGGGTTCCGGCCGCCCTAGCGTTTACCGTTGTTGTACGAGAGACTCCGCAGGGGCGCCTTGAAGTTGGCCGCCGCTTGCTGCTGCATCTGGTAAGCGAGCGGGTGGATCTTGAACCCGTACAACCTAGGAAATGAGGAAAATAAAATGTACTAGTCCTAAAAAAAGGATTTACTGGTGGCAGGAAACCTAAATTATGGATTTACTGGATTCAGATGGAGTAGGCTATTTTGAAAACGGCGGTTTGTTTAGCGGTGTTGTATTGGCTGCAAGTGGAAGTCCAGAGATAGAGCACCCCTTGGGGTACCCGAATCACCCCACATTTCTTCGTGTTATGGCTGTTTTCTGAAATTTTTGCCATTTTTTGTTACTTCCAGTGTCGCTGTGGCGTGCTATTTTTGGGACACCCTGTATACTAAGCCACAGCAAAAGAGATAATTTGTATGGATGTAGTTTCAATGTATTACATATCTAAAAAATACCCGCAGCGGTATAGAAAGGTAGTCTATTAAAAAAACGACTGCTAAATAGTTTTACTAAGACTTCTTGTATTACGTGGGCTCTTTGGAAGCATAACATTACTGTGAAAGAAACAATTTATGAACAACATTTTACAAGTGTCTGTGTCCACCAACCCATACCATTCTGGGGGTGTAAAGAGGCGACTAAAAGAACGCCAGAAGCAGATTATCTACCCGCAACAGTGGGTAAGCTTGATACAAATCCTGTTCCAACACATCTTGCACAGTAGGTTAATTTCTAACTAACTCTAACTAAAACCACGTTGGTGAGAAAACTTACAGATTGACGTAAGAACGAGGTAAACAAAACAATTATTGCCCTTTCAGTTTTTTTCAAGGTTGCTGCATCAGAATGCGCTTTTTAAATTGATTCAGCATTGAAAAACAAAACAAGTGACTATGTTGACGCGTTTCTCTGCATAATCATTATACGGGCGTTTTGAAGGACAAATAATACGAAAAATACTTTTAACAAAAACGTGTTAACCGAAATGTATGGGAAATTCGACTCTTATTGGTTCACAATAAGTGCCATTTTAAAAAATGTTCATGATGTATGGGTTGAATTGTGATCTAAAATTTGTGCATAAGTTTCACTAAATATGGTTGCCCTTGTCTCGCCATGAAGAATTTGTTATTCAAATAAATATTGTTGTCAATTCGAATGTTTAACTGCAATTGAATGTGAATTAGGGAATTGATATACATACTATGTATGGGAAAATGGCAAATGAATTTATTTGTTCTACGATATCCAACCGAATATAATAATGTTGAATATCAGTCAGCCTATACAATACAACAAGAATTAGAACGCCGTTTTTCATAACATAAAAATTATGCTATTTAACAAAAAATCTAATTTTAACAGATTTCCGTAGAAGGATGAATATCGTCATTTAAATATCGACCATGAGTTAATTAACACCCTGTGTGTGTATAAAGAATCATGATGTTTGACAAAGATAAGTTTTGTGTTGTTGCGAGTAGTTCTAAAGAGGTTCAAATGGTTTTATATCGAAATTATATTACTGACTACAGAATTATATTTGTAAAATGTTGAAACAGTTTTCAAGGCAAAACTAAGGATGTAGAAACCATTTTAAAAGGCTATGTCTCATCGTTATTTTCTTCTGAAAAAATCTGCCATGATTCTTAGAGCGAGTGTGAATAACACCAACCTGGGCACAAACTGGCTGGCAGGCCGCTTGGGGCGGTACTCCGGGTGCACCATGAACACCATATGAGGGAAACCGGTACCAAAGTAGGCGCCATCTGTGTGATGGTGGCGCGAAGACTTGGGCGTGTACACGTCCATGCAACGAGGGCAGTACAGCTTCACCATTGCCTCGCCAGGCACGTCTGACAGACCTGCACAAATAAACACTCTTGAATGTACCTAGTTGATGTTTTTGTCTGTGGCGATGTATTTTGTAATACATAGTATCAACATCCCATACCACTCTGAGGGTGCCATAACAGCCAAAGTATATTGTTACTTCTCAGCCTATAGATGACCCACTGTTGTCGGGCCTCCTCCAGTTACATGGAGGGTAATAGGCCTACAGTGCCACACCGGCCAGATGGGTTGGCACAGGGTGTCATATCAAGTTTTCCTTATCTTGCAGCTAGGTAACTGGACTTGTCATTTCCTTCTGTCGGCTCTTACGACAACCTCAGGATGGAACGGGGTGGTGAGACTGTGCATTCTAAAATTCACCACATGGACAAGTATATAGTTACTCACTGAAACTGATTGTCTTTACACAGGTAGTGCCAATGAAATAATAAAAAACAGCTTCAATAATCATTAACTAGATTTTAAGATGCCTTGCATCTAGATTTTAAAAACTGACACAATATAGACCTCTTGCAGTTATCTCTATTACAACAGTTATATGCAACTTAGAGTTATTTAATGTTGACTAGATGATAAATAGCAAGTAACGCTAGAGATACACTAGACATCTTATACATCCTTAGCGTATTAACTTACCCAGAGGAAGCATGGGTTGACATTCACAGTACACACGGGGACAATGACCAAAGTCACCTGCTTGGAATTTTTCTAACATTTGTCCAATGCCTCTGTAAGAAGGGTTAATGTTGTTGAGTCAATTGTCACTTGCAAGATGCATAGGCATTATGTCCGCATGTGCAATCAATGCTTGAATATGTAATTTAAACAAAGTGCCCGAGGGTGGGTAAGAATATAAATCTTCCCCATCGCATGCTGGGCAAAAACGCGTGTTGTAAATGTCAACAAAACCCAGCACGCTATGTGGTAGATTCTACCGGTCCGCCCGGCTAGCTACCACCCTCACATCTAAGTCTGGCGCCAAGCAGTTTTACTGTGTTCCGTCGAGTGTTTGTGAGAGCCGGTGCCCGACAGGTCATTTCCTTGAATTGCGTGCTTCATCTTAGACGGTCAATGGCATTCATGTTATTGGTAAAAAAACCTTGAGGAATGCCAAACGAAACATGTAGGGTGTTACTTATTAGGTCTCCTATTTTGACAAGTTGACTTTGCTTGGTAAGATAGTTTTCATACCATCTTAGACTTACTCCTGCGATAATGGTGCTTCCATTTTTGTTTAAGGTAGTTTAATGGTTACGGCGTCAAACGTTTTAGCTAAGTCAATAAACCATCCTATACAGTGCTCTTTATTCTGCCTGTGTGAAGCTACTTTGTTGGCAAAAAGTGCTACAGCTTCTTCAGTTTTCCTTACCAAGTTGAAAAGGAAATTGCCTGTCCTAGATGATATAGTGTTTATAAAAGAACTGAGCTATTCTAATGTTTTCAATTGTCTCTAGTATTTTGGATACATTACCGAGCAAAGCAATGGGCCTGTAGTTGCATGGGCTACAAGTAACACCACTCTTGTATATTGAGATTACCACAGTTTTCCAGGTTTCAAGAAAACTAGGATATGGAAAAAGCTGAAGCTTGAAGTCAGTGATAACATGGGGAACATTCTTTTCCTGAAAATGATCTTGCACAATACCACCTCATGGTATGTTGTTTGGCTGTTAGTGTTAACCTACAGTTATGCAGTTTATCATCTTATGTTTTGTTATTATTTTATGTTACCAACAAACACACAACATGTGAAATTTACTGGCTAAACCATCACAGCTATGCTCAAAACTATATAATCACATGAAACAGCATAATAAATCTATCACCTGCCTATTAATGCATTAGTAGGTATACAGCAATTGAAATATTTTACCTGTTAGTTAATATATAGCGAGCATGGATCAGTCCATAGAGTATCTCGGAGGCCTGCTCCACAAGATCTGACTGGTTTGGGTTGTCATCTAAGTCATCATCTAAAAAAACAACTATGTTCAAGGCCAGGTTCATGTTCATTTAGAGTTAGGAGAAGGGAATTATTTAAGTGGAAAAGGCCTGGCTCAGTGGACAATTGAGGGTCAAAATGTCTATTTGATTGTTTGACACATTATTATATACTTAGTTGACAGATCAAAGATAACTAATCAAAATAAGTCTAAAGAGCTTCACAGGCAAGAGGACTGCTGATTAGATTTTCTTTTAAACCCAAATTTGATTTCGGTCTCACCAGGATCCTGGTGTGAATAACAGGTGGTAAATATAACACAACTACTTACCAGGTTCCAAGTCCAAAATCATATCCAAAGCCTGTCTGTAATGTGGCACTTGCTCATTAAGCCCAGTCAAGTTGAACTTATCGTTAATATAGTCCTCATCCACCTAGAACAAGACACGTTGGATCAATATCCATATAAAATTCACCACATTACATATCCAAAACAATGTCAACATACCTCGCAAAAAAATTCGTTCCCACGTAGACCACAGAACCATGAAATCCATGATACCTCCTCCGAGCTGCTCATTTTCCTAAAAAAACGTTTTGAACACGATTTATAGACTATTGGTCAATCATTTTCCGACTTCTATGACCAACGCTGTAATGGTCACAGTGTAACAATCAAATTCTAGACATTCCTAGGATTTAACCTGTATTTTTACGGTGGTATCGATATTTACGGCGTGGTTTGATCGCGTAAATCACAATTTACACCAGCTACAATCCAAAATATGCAGAATAAACAGTGATATATGCGTTTAATCGACAAGAAACCTCACCTTTTCGTGCCTTGATTAGCCACGCTTGACGGGAAGGTATGATGAGGGAGAGAGAAATTTCAATTTAGTGTTTGTGTGGGTGTGACAGTATGACAAAAGTTTGATTTTATTGTCTATGGCTCCTGCAAATCTAATGTTTTCACCATATACAATTTTAATCGGTACATGTACAGATTATTGACCTACTCTAATCAGTACATGTATATTTATAATTTTTTTATTTATTCTTGATAGGCTTACGCTTGATCGCCAGTTCACCTGATGTTAAGCGACACTGCGACCTAAGATGGAGCGTGCTTGCCTAGAAGAAACCGATTCACTCGTGATTTAAAGACACCCAGTATAGATCATTTTAATTATTAGAACAAGATAGAGTAACTAAAACTTCATAACTTTTTCTTCAGATAAAGTGCGCTTCTAGTAAAATTCTGTGCATCCAGGTTCTTGAAAAACTGTTTATACAGACAGTATGTCAGAAACGTGGTTCTTAGTTTGACGAGGTTACATTAGTTTACAATTTATAGTCAGAGGTAAATTAACTGTGTGGTGACAGAATACATTGTGTCACCACCCCATTTCATCCTAAGGGTGTCGTAATAGTCGACAATAGGTAATGACAAGGCCGAAAACCTAGGCGCAAGAGAAGAAAAACTTGATACTAAACCCTGTCCCAACCCGTCTTGCCAGCGTGGCACAGTATACTAATTACCCTCTATGTAGTTGGAGTAGGCCCGACTCAGCAGTGGGTAATTTAAGGGCTGAGAAGTAGTAATAAACTAACTATGAACGGATAATATCACCTGTTCGCAATTAATATATTTTTTATTTAATATATTACAATTTACAAACAATTAATATATTACCTCTGGCTGTTTTATTTGTTGCTTTATTTAGTTTTTATATATTTTCCCATATTTTTTATTAGCAAAGAATAGAAATTGATTATTTTTATGATGTACCGTGTATTTAAAAATCAAGCGATGTACATGTATGTAAGCTTTGTGAAAATGTTACACGGAATGATTTATATTACTGGACCCAAAGCCCAATTAATAAACTCCCTATAGTTTAGGATGCAATTTGTTTGAAATTTACCGTTCTTTAAATATAATTCATAAATTGAATAAGAACCTAGATTAATTTACAGAATTAAATAAAGTTATTCGCAATATAGGTCACAATTCATTAATTGGTTTCCACTAAAATCACATTATAGTGCATTTCACGAAAGAAGTCCGGCAGACGCGGCGCTCAGCGCTGTATTCGCGCGACATAATGTTGCCAGGATTAAGTAAGGGGAAATCGGGGAAATAATGTATCGTTCATTTACTTTCATTTTAAGAACTACATGCTGTACGACTTGGATATTTAGATAAGAAAAAAAAATGTGTTTAATATGCTGCGCAGCATGTCGCGGGTTCGATTCCCGCACGGTAGAAATATTTGTACGACCTACAAGTATTTGTTCCGGGTCTGGGTGTTTTCTATGTTTAATATGTTGCTTAGCTTGGGACGAAATGGCGTTGAGTGAAATGTCCAAGGATATTTATTTATTATTGTTAATATAGGTATCTATTTGATGTCCATACTGCTAAGGCTAGATTAGTGAAAAATAAATCCACAACTACCAAAATCACAGAGTACTTTGAGTAATTGCCACAGAAGAAAAAAAATCGAATACGAACAATCGAAAATAATTATTTACGAGTCATTAGGTATTGATGGAAAAATATTATAAATTGCAAGTGGGGGGCTAACTTGAAGGTATATTTTTAATTATTATTTTTTAAATTAATAAATTATTAACAGCTAACAAATAATAACAAACGATTAACTAACGACTTAATATAAAAAAGCCGAAAATAGTAAAAAAACATATTTTTGGGGGGCTAACTTTAATGAGCCCCCGCCCCGTTAACATGCCATTCCTAGTATTTCCTGTTTAAATTTTCTTTTATTATCTCCCAAAAAGAGTTGAGAATTTTGAATATTTTTGGAAACCAGAATTGAAAAATAATAATAAAATATAACCGTTTAATTCAAAATTAATTACACAACAACTAAATCTACAAAAATTAACACAAAGAAAAACGTAAATAAAATAATAATTTAATGTCTTTGCTGGAAGGAAGTGTGACCGTGCCGCCTCCCTCGTCGCTGTGCCTTTTAGAGGCGCAGCTCGGATCAAATTAAACCAAATACCTCATTAGGAATGTATTTATAAATATAGTTAAAACCGTTAACATAAACCAAAATCAAAGCCTCCTCCGGTAATAAAAATCTACTTTCATTTCATTGTTTATTTACAACTTAAAAATGAAACCGGTACAACATAGTCTGTACAACGTAGTAAACATATCAGTCAGTCAGTACAGTCACAAATACATATGATATTGGTGTAATAGAAAAACAACAAAACTATTGCCGCCGTGGTATACATATTTAAACCGGTGTTTATCTTTTGGAGTCCTGTATTCAAAAATAAGACGTTAGTAGTGAATTATAATTTACTAAACCACTAGTCACGTATTAAACACATTTTGTATGAGATTTTTTCTAAGTGAAGATGTATGCAAATACTAATAAATCTAAACTCTAAACTTGCATTTGTGCGTATAATCAACTCAACCGTACATAGAAAAAAAAACACACACACACACACAGGTTTTTTAGATAGCATGGAGTGGATATAGCTTATTTATTGAATTATGAAAATAAACAAAGTTAGGTTAGCTCTAACAAGTAGTAATAGTACGTACTATTTAATATATAATGTATCTACACATTACCTAGATGTTACATATGCTAAATATGAAGAAACCCGAATATTATCCCATTCGGGAATTTCCCCCCGGTTTTTCCCACATTGGGTTTTTTCCGGGTAAAATCCCATCTCTAATCTAAACTATATTTAGTCACCGCCCATGTGTCCAAACAAACTAGGTTGTTGGTAAAATCATACTTATGCCGGGGCTACATTAGCGGGATACGGCGAATATTCGTGTTATCGCGATGAGTGTGGCCGAGTACATCGTTGCAACGCGTGCGTATTCTAGTATTCGGGCGAAGACGATGTATTATCGGGGCACTGTCGGTAAACTGGCGCGCATCAAAGGGATTTGTCGCGACATATTTGCTTGTAATATTTCTTGTAGGTACACCATGGAGTGGAGGAACGAAAAAGTGTTGGAATTTATTCTATTCTAAGAAACAGAGAGTATTTTATGGAATTCTAGAAACCCCGACCACAAAAAGAAACATTTGGTTCATGATGTGTGGGTAAGGATTCAAAATAAGCTTAGTTGGACTAGTGCAGTAGAAGAAAAAAGATTCTCTGATGTCGTACTACAGAGCCATTTACTCCATTTTAAATTACGCCTCCCGCACAGAACACCACAACACAATCCGGCACGATTTATCGCGACACGAATCTTCACGCGCTAATGTAGCCCCGGCATTAGCGTATAAAATGTACGCAAAATTTTCATAATATATACAAGGTTTTATATATTTGAATTTATTATAATTATCTAATGTATATAGTAATCTAATATAATCTGCTATTTTTAGGATTATCGTTATATTTTTTTAATGGTCTTAGTTTGTATCCATTCATATCTCTGTTTACGGATTTGTGTGTAACTAGCTGAAAATCTGTACAGACAGGGAACTGTATTAATAATATGCTGCTATGATATGCAGCCATTTAGACTAATTACATACCTATTTAATTGGTGCCACCTTCTGCTTTTATTTTAAACCGTTTTATTTTCAGAGTTAAAATAAATAAATGTATTCTTTGGTTTTTCTATAGGTAGTTCCATTATTTTGTCATACTATATTGTAAACTAGTTTTAAATATATTAATGAAAATATGTATATAGACGAGGGGCCAGTATTGAAACATTGACAATTATCTATACATATTATATTATTACACTTATAATATAACATTAGACACTTTAAAAGTGATATATCAATACTACTTAAAAAATAATATTAAAAAAATATTAGACAACATAGATTAAATTGCATACAAATCTTAAAGATTTAAAAATATATATTATTGTGTTGGAACATTTTTAGTCTTTCCGCGTGTGCATGAATTGAATCAGATATTTTGCTAATTCTACATCATTGAGGTTCTTGAAAGCTTCACTCATTAAGGCATCAGGGTTTTTTAAAATAAAATCAAAGATTTTATTTTGCATTCTCTGCAATTTAAAATTTTTGGCCAAAATGGCCATTTCAATTGCATTATCCACTGTAATATGAGCATCTACAATGTATTGTATCAATAGAAACAATGTTCTCAGTTGGAATTTGTCTGCAATTTCCAATAACTTCATGCAATTGTGATTCATTTTCTTGAATGAGCCGGTGTATATAAATTCCAGGAGAAGTTCCATATCATCATCACTAATGTCAAGGAATATCAATGAGGAATCTTTCATGTTTCTTATCATGTCCCTTAATACTGGGCTGTGTGCTGCTAAAACTATTTTGTGCACACTAAACTCTTTGTTTGTAGCAGACTTAAGAACACAGTCAGTTTGATCATGTATTGTAAGAAGACTGCACACATGATGTTGGAGTTTCACTGACTTCATGAAATTGCTGTCCAGATAATATTTAGGGTTATCATTAATTTTTATTGGTATCAATAATGTGGCCTCTGGAGGAATGGCGATATGTCTTTTAAAACTGAATGCTTTTATGAAATGAATGTTATCTGCCTTTGATGTTACAAATGGATACATTTCATAAATACTTGGCAATACATAAAATATGTCTTGAGGATCTTCATCTCTAAAATCCTTTTGTGTACATTCAGTAGAGTTAGATACATTTATAGAGAACCTTCCTGGTTTTCTATGGATCACAAATAAATTAAGCAACATGTTTTGCGAGTTGTATGCAGACAATGTACAGAAAAACCAAAAGTCTGCAACATCATTAGTATAAGTTCCTCCAATGTTATATTTGTCTGGGCTATTTATTTTGTGGACAAAATCATGGATGCAGAGATAAGATGCATTGTCCGTTTGTGTTCGACGACAGGGCGAAACAAAACCTTTAGGCTGAAAAATAAATTATCAATATTATGATCATTCAGGACATTCAAATTATGCACACTGCAAATTAAGTCATAAATTTTAAAAGCTCATATTATTATAATTACTTCTACATAGAACAACATTCATAGAAATTTTACTATTTGTCAAATTTGTAATGTAAAAAAAATATACCTATACCTTCTTTTGGATAGTATTATCGGTCGACGTTGCGCAAATTGGAATCGATTCTTCTTCATTTTCCATCATCATTGTGGATTGGTATTATTCGCAATGATGAAATTACTGCATAATGCTGAAAAAAAATATCGAAATCTTTTATAACCATGACGTACCGTATGTATTAATCATCCTCAGAGCAATTTGATTTTAACTGGATACATTTGAATCATTCGCGTATAACTCACCTTGAAAGCACCATCGGTAATAATAATGGTAGGTAGGTATATTTGTTGTTGTTTAATAAAATGTTAAAAATAAGATATCTGTTTAATAGACAATATTAAACAAATTGCTAAGTTGTTTGTTAATTAATGTAAGTAATGGGCCACAGAGAAGAGGATTGACATATTTCTAAATTTCTAATAATTCCTGTCCTGTCTGACTCAAAGTTTGACACTTGCTTGACACCAAACGTGATGTCTACAGACAGTTTGGTTCACAGACCACAGTTCACACACACTCACTCACTACGCCACGCACGCCCGACAGATAAGCAGATTTACCGGCATGGCAAAACTGCCGGAAGTGCTAGCGTCTGTACATTTTATTTGACACTATTCACATTATCCCGGTTCTGACGAAAATACCGAGCCCGATTTTTATCAAGCGTTTCGTCACTGAGAAGTGCCGGCAAATCCACCAGACTGGAGTAATGTGAACGAGTGCCCATCCCGTCATTCGGCTTCGCATAGTTCTCAATAGAAGTAGTCGTGTAGCATGGATATTAATGCAGTAACTTTAATTACGGTTGTCCCAGAGAGACCGTGTTATGTGGGATATAATATGACCAACGACGACTTTAAATACAAAAACTTACCTTCTATTAAGATACCACCACACACAACACAACAAATTCGTCGTCCATTGTGCGCACAGGTTCAAATTCATCAGAGTACTTGACTGTCCGATTTTCTCGTGGGATCCGGTGTAGTGTGAACAACTCTGAAAAAAATATAAGTAGTTTATCATCCATCTCGTTACCATATTATAACACAAGCATTAAGTTGCTTAGCTTGGTACGAGATGGCGTTGTGTGAAATGTCCAAGGATATTTATGATATTTATTAAATAGGCTGATGATGATGATGATGAATTATTTGATTCCCGATATATTGTATAACGTATACTGATTGGGACTATGAACGCAGGGGAATGGTATTTGGAGGTGGAATTCATATAGCTGTGAAGCGAGGGTTAAATTATTAGGTAATACCACAACCTTGTTAATTTTGCCTGCGTTTCCTGACGCCGATATAACCAGCGTGAGCTTGGATATAACAAATCAGAAATATATACACTTATTTTGCTGTTAGCTACTTCCCGGAGTTCTAGTTATAGTTAAATTATCTTCACAATTTTCCTTTTTTGAACGGCTTTCAGACCTCAGTCTTGAACAACCAGACGATAAATTCCTTCTAATTGGGGATTTCAATATTAGACATGCTAAATGGATTCCGAAATCAATAGATGACAATGAATACCGTATTATTAACCTCGCGGAAACCTCTCAAATTACACAGCTATATGTTATGTTATGTTTTACAGGCTGGCATCAGTAAAATTGTGTTCCCAATCATAACAATAGGGGTACGTTCCACTTGGCGTTCACAACGCCTAAAATGTTCATTCAGGCGTTCCACATGGCGACCACGATCGTTGTGGTCGCGGCGAAAACGTCATTGATGACGTCATTACTTATGCTCACGCCAAGCTCACGACGCCCCATCTCAAAAGGTGGGTCGTTGTGAGCGTTTTGAGAATTTGAGCGCCAATTTTAAAAACTAAAAGCAGAAACATGGCGCCAATAACAATATCGTTCTTTTGTACCGAACAAGATCAGACAAGACATATACCAGAAATAGGAAAGGACCAAGGATGGACCCTTGTGGCACGCCCATAGACACAGGCGATCCAGCAGACTTAACTCCATTAATGTCGACGAACTGAATTCTATCACGCAGATACGACGCTAATAAATTGATCGCATTGTATTTAATTATTACGTATTTATTAAATACGATCATAAATCAGTTAAATACTCCTTGAAAATTAAAGTATATACTTTTTTTTTTATAAATCATCTTAACCAATATATAATGGAACTTATTGATACCAATTACAAATTGTAATATAACCTCATCAACCTTTTGTTTAGTTTTTTTAAACGCGCTATTTTTATTATTTAAATGAAAGCCCAAAACGCTCCAAAATCCATTCCACTTGAGTAAATGATTGTGACTATTTGTGACGCCCAGAACCAAGTGGAACGGCGAAAACCGTGGTCGTTGTGAGTGCTAAGTGGAACGCACCCTAGATTTCTATACGCGGGCGAGTTCATGTCCATCGGGGCCTAAATAAATAATTATCTACTTATCACATTGATTTTATTTCATAATCTGCAAAATTACCATATATTACAATAAACCAAATTGACAGCTGTTGACTAAACCGGTAGTTATTATCAACATTACCATAACTAATTAGGTAACAGCATTAAAACATTCCTCAGGATGTACATGAACTCGCGCGAGTATAATAGATTTAGTTATCTCAAATATACAGAGCAATGTCACTCGTACCAACCTACGCCATTTTAAGATTAACCTTATTTCTAGTTGGATTAATGGTATGTTTTCACTAAGATTCTAATAAATAAAATGTGTGCATTCTTGCGATTTTTAGTACTTTTTAATGTTTTATCTTGGTTTGGTAACCGCATGTGACATACCGCACCGGCAGCACGCATGCGCGCCCGGGGGATTTCGTCGTGGTTCATGAATTGCGAGCTATAGTGATGTAAAGGGTGCATTCGAAGGTTTTTTTCGTCGTAATATCCTCACAGCGTTATCAGTGGCTACTAGCCTAGCTATGTGGGACTCCGGGACGCGGTAAGGACTAATAGTGCTAAACTACCCACTAAAAACGACTGCCTGAAGCAGGGTTTTGGGTTTCGCTCCCCGATGAGGGACCATGCTTAGCGACCCCTCATTCAGTGGAACTAAGCGCACCTTCCCCCCGCAGCCCGTCTGCACAATCGACTCATCTGCCAGGTCCATCGCCCGCAGGAAGGGTCGACACTCCTTCAGCTCGCACTAACCTGTATCAATGAGCGAGAATATTTTGTCGCCAAAAGGCACGTAGCTGCATAATTCTTTTCGCTTAGCAGGTACTTCCGTTATATCGCGGTACGAACGAACGCCACTGAATAGAGTCCCGGATGACGTAGTTTAAGAGGCTATTAAACTTTATTAGCCGTAGGAGTGTTATATGTACACTCAGTCATCTTGGGACTGAGTGTATATAACACTCCTAGGAACATGCGCTTGGTCATGAACCATGGTTTAGGAGGAATTGTAGGTTGAATGAATCCATAATACCTTTGCTTGCTAATTCAATAGAGTCAAAATCAATAGCAGTTGACTGTCGATTTTGTTCTGGATTGTCGAGTTTGGGAACTTATTAAATAAATTTGGTTTTGGACATACTTATGCACTCGACAAGAACTTTTGAATTCAGCAGATTAATGCTAGCAATTGCATCGTATTGGTTGGGCACGTCGATAAAAAATAGTAAGTTTGGGTTAAGTAAGTAAAAATAATAGGTTACACGTAACGATAGACGTCTGCCCTCCACGACCTATTAGATAAATATCTACTGTATCGGCTGGCATCGCGTCTGTTTCAGGACCGCGTACTGGATTCCATGCTTCAGTTTCAGAACCGCGCATTTCCCAACCCTAGAGCACAGAGACTGCACCATTTTCAAGGCCACATCTATCAGAACGAACACTTTCGGGTTTCAGTTGGCTGCAGGCAGCCGTCGCGTTTACACGATGCGACGGCGATGAGCGCGCAACGCGACCGCCCGGACACTGTTGAATTGCTACCGCTGAAATCGGCTCTCGTTAACAATAATTACAGAGATGATGAAGCGTATTATCCGCCCACAGTCAACAATAATCCATCCAGCTCAAACCATTATGATTATACGTTGCTGTCGAAAAGAACGCCGGCGTCCAAAAGGTATTTGTTTTCTTTTGGATGATAAGATTGATCTCGTGTTGATAAATGGATTAAATTTTTAACCCCTGCTAAAAGTATCGCTTCTGTAATAAACTAGATATTTAATTTTACGTGACTTGCATTTGTTCTTTTGTTTAGGTTCGGTTTCATTCATTATTTACCTTTTATTCTTTGTACAGACTCCCGTGGTTACTTATTTGGCTTAATTCATAAATATAGTTTAATTAATTTTAAGGCATTTTTATCTCGTAGTTCCGCAAATAAATTGACATTATCTAATTTTTATTGAAATTACTTGGAAATTTGTATCGTAATAGGATCTTTTTCACTGTCTAGACAGTGAAAACTGCTAAATAACAGAATCAATATTGCTACATTTCTGTTTCCTCATGAAATTCCTCAATTACATATGGAGTCTTCATTTTTATATGTAAAATTAATGTAATGTAATTAATAATGTAATTTTATTTACATTTAGGTTTACATTTATCTAAAGCTAAATGTAAATAAAATTCATCAGTAATGTCTTCATGCTGACGTGAATATCGATTTTTAAGGGGACAGCAGCTGCTGAACTTCTGAACGTTTGTTAATCCCATTACATAAACTTCGTCGGAAAGAATAAATTCGAAATTAATAAACAGCTCAATCGAGTTTGGTGAATCCTGAAGAGAGAAAACGGTCAAAGTTAGTTTGGCTCATGTCCGTCAGGAGTGGGGACGGAACTAGAATACACGATATCACCAACCAACACTTTCCTGAGGGTATAACGCAAGAGATAAAGGAACGCAAGAGGCAGATCACCTAGCCGCATCACAAGGAAAACTTGATACAAACCCTATGCCAAGCTGTCTTGCTTTTTCCTTCGGGAACGGAGGAGTCCCGACTCAGAAATGATGATGATATCGTTAAACATGACTAAACCTTTTACTTACGCCTTAAGTTACGTGTTATGTCCGGAGAAAAAAATAAATCTTTTTGGTAAAATAGGTATTGAAGTTTCGACTAATAATGTATCACTATAAAAGATGGAATTTCATCTCGCCCAGTGTATTTCCAGATGCTTTAGTATCCTTCTCAATTATCCCTAGCATCTTGATAAAGAAGTAATATTCAAAGTAACTGTAGACATTCTTGTCAACTCTTTTCTTACCGCACGGCGTTACCGTAGCCGGTGATAGCGATCTGGCGCGAATACCATTTTTATAATTTGTAGTTATTTACAAAAAAATGTAAATAACTACAAGTATCGGTAAGTAATAGTAAGTAATCGGTGACGCAGGTAAACCAGGGTCACCGACATAGCCCACAAGATTGCCAAACTTAAGTGGCAGTGGGCAGGGCACATAGCGCGCAGGACCGATGCCCGATGGGGCAGAAAAGTCCTCGAGTGGCGACCGCGTTCCGGAAAGCGCAGTGCTGGTAGGCCTCCTACACGGTGGACCGATGACCTGGTTAAGGTCGCCGGAAAACGATGGATGAGGGCGGCCCAGGACCGGCCTTTGTGGAAATCTTTGGGGGAGGCCTATGTCCAGCAGTGGACGTCTTTTGGCTGAAATGATGATGAAGATGATGACAAAAAAAATTATTTGTTTTAACTGATTGTATTTTTTCTAATTTATCTATCTGCAGCTTTATAATCTAACTAGCTGACCCGGCGAACTTTGTTCCGCATTATAAATATTTAAAATTAAAACAAAAAGAAAGTTGGACAAAGGATACCTGAGATTTTTATCCCGTCCGTATAAAACCTACTTTAACAAAACGCAACTGACAGCGAAACGTTATGTTGTCTATAGTTTAATATGGCCGAAAATTTGACAATTAGAAATTTTGAATTCGACTTGTTTATATTGTTGTAATTCACATAATATCTTTATAACTTGTAGCCTATGTGTTATTCTGATGTATAAGCTATATTATTGTAAAGTTTCATAAAAATCCAGTCAGTACTTTTTACGTGAAAGAGTAACAAACATCCATCCATCCATCCATCCATCCATCTATCCATCCATCCATCCATCCATACTTACAAACTTTCACGTTTATAATATTAGTAAGATATATAAAACTGCAGAGTTTGTTTGTTTGTTTGAACGCGCTAATCTCAGGAACTACTGGACCGATTTCAAAAAATCTTTCAGTATTAGATAGTCCATTCATCGAGGAAGGTTATAGGCAATATTTTATTTTCAAAAATGAAATTTTCAAATTGCTATTATGTAAACCAAGGTGTAAAATCGAGAACCTATTTATGAGTGCGCTGCAAAAACTATTGGCAATAGAACAAAATGATGTACTACGGGTTTGTAGGTCTTATAAAAATCTACAGAAAAGTCCGCGAGAGCACACATCTAACTATCATAGTTTAGTCACAATAACCGATTTTATGGTCATAAAAAATATGCATAGAGATAAGCACAGGTTCAAAGCCCACGCGGGCGAAGCCGCGCGCAAAAGCTAGTGATACAATAAAAATATATCTACTTACGTACTACTACATCTCTGCCCAAAAAATACCCACTGCCGAGTCGGGCCTCCTTCAACTACATGGACGGTAATTAGCCTACTGTGCAACGCTGGCCTACACAGGGTTTAGTATCAAGTTTTCCTTCTCTTGCGCCTAGGGAAAACCTTGGCATTTCCTATTGACGACTCTAACGACACCCTTAAATTAGGATGAAATGGGTTGGTAACACAATGTATTCTAAAACCGTCACAACACGGACTACACGGAGAATAATATGATCAGTTTATAATCATATGTACTAAAATCATACCTGTAGTTCGTTTGCGTTTAGAATGCGGTTAGTAAAGGTGTTTGAAAGTATGCCTTTAGCTTGTTACTGTAAACGCGACTTTCTAACTAGGAACGATTTTCTTACTAGGAACAAATGACGGACAATCAAATGGCAGATGGCAGACAATGATGGCTTACTGTATTTTTTTAACGAGGCATAATGTATTCCGGTACGAACAAATATATTTTGGCTCGAAGGACCGTAATTATAGCTATAAATGTTTACATATGTAACTAGTCGCCAAACTGTCTGTTTGTTCGGTAGACGTATAATAATAATATTAGCAAACCAAATTAGCGGACCCATTGAATATGCAATGCTCGAACGCCTTGCAAGTAAATTTTCTTTAACTTTTATTCTTCCAGCTTCATTTAGCCAAAAGATTGATTGAATGAATTAACATTTTCCGTTCCGATCTGAATAGGAAACCGATATCTTGCAGTTAACTTTTTTTTTTTTCTTTTTTTTTTTTCTTGTGGCTCTCACGGTTTGTGTTTAGCCAATGTCAAGTCACTTTGTATCATTTCAATATTATTTCTCTCCATCATCATGGCTTTGCCATTTCCCTGTTAGCCACTCATAAGTAATTTCATTTTGAGTGTCCCCCTCCCACGTGGCTAAGATGTTCTGCACGGACGTGGGTTGGCCTTTGGGAGGGTGCAGTTAACTTTCATCACCATTATTTAAGCCCATATAACACCTTTTTTTTTTCTTTTTTTTTGGGTACTTTTCGTTCCAGCCAGTAGGTATGTAATACAAATGTCACAAGAAGTTTGTATTTGTACCCAATACCGATGAGGCATTCAATCTCTCTGGTCTACAGGCTGCTCAAGACGGCGCAGCCGGCGCCGACCCCCATGTTGACGCTGTGTGGCGCTCCGCCCCCCTCGCGGAAGCGGGAGGAGATGACAGCGCTCGCCAACCTGCGGAAGAAAGTCTCTCCGGCGCTGCTGCAGCCTGATAGGTAGGTACTTATAGCATTCGGAAAAAGGGAATTACGGGTATTTTAGACTATACTAGCTGTCCCGGCAAACGTTGTTTTGCCAAATAATTAACCATCCCCCGCGCAACCCACTTTCAAGTCTCTGTCTTATGGTTCCAGATCTATACAACATCTCCTATCGCAAACGTTGTTTTGCCATGTAATTAAATAGGGGTTGATCGTAGAGGGGTGAAAATTTAGGGTTGTTTGTATTTTTTTACGCTGAATCTTAAAAAAATAAAAGCAAAATATTTTTTTTGACCTCCCCCCCCCTTAAAATTTACGGGGATGAAAAATAGATGTTGTCCTATTCTCATACCTGCCCAATATGCTCACAAAATTTCATCAAAATCGGTCAAGCCTTTCGGAGGAGTTTGGCATCTAAAACTGTGACACGAGAATTTTATATATTAGATTAAGGCGCTTCACACACTGCCCCGCGCTCCGTCGCCTGGCGCGGAGTGGCAGATTTTAATATTGTCAGACGACGGAGCGCGGCGCGGGCAGTGTGTGAAGCGCCTAACAATTAATTATTGACTATCTACTACTCAGCCCACTGTGCCACGCAGGCCAGACGAGTTAGCATATGGTTTCGTATCAAGTCAACCTTCTCTTGCAGGTTGGTTTTCAGTCTAGCATTTAGTTTTGTCAAGTCTTACGACACCCGTGGGATGGAAAGGGGTGGTGACAAAATGTATTCTTATCCCGTCACCACACATCTGCGCTGCACAAATACATACCAACGAATTCGAATGTTAAATAAACTTTCAAGTTCAAAGGCACCCTATGTGTAGCTTAAATGTAGAGTAGCTTGCAGTTAAAATGCAAATCAAGTTGACGTGAACCTTTATGGTGCAAAGTCTTGATATATTCCGAAACACGTGCCGGGTTGGTGCTAAATACGTTTACTCTGACGATAACGTGTCTGATCATGGTACTGTGTATGAAAATTCCTAGAAAAAGGCAGGGATATAAAATGATTGGATTTATCAGTCTTAAAAAAATGTGTATTATAGCTGTTGAGAATGCATGTCAAAATTACTTAACAATATACGTTGTTAACTTACGTCATCAACCTCATTTTCAACGGTTTTTGTTATTTTATGTATATTTATTTAATCACTTTGTTTTTATGCTCGATAATTTATTTAATCACTTTGTTTTTATGCTCGATAATCCGGTCTTACAAACGTAAATAGGCATCAGCGCGTTTGCGTTAAATATTAAAAAAGAGCTAGAAATCGTTTAAATGTTACGACACTGTTACACCATTTATTTATTTATTTAGTAATTGGCTGTTCGTGACTGTGCAAGTTTTGCCCCTTGTATCATGATGGTTTGCAGTATCTTCTAAAGGTCACTCCGCCTTGCCAAGTTTAGCTTCGAGCCTTCAACTCTGAAAAGGAAGTATTAGTGCGGAACACGCAACGCGAAACACAAAAGGTGTGGGCCCCGTTTCTTTGTTGTTTTTCTAAAAGTATTGACCACTTATTTTCTTTAATTACTTACGTTATTGTGTTTAGCCTCCGGCAAGAAAGGGGTCTTACGATTTTAACGTGTCTTTCTGTGGCATCAGCCACATTGCACTGCTATTCCATTTTTATCTAGGTTGGTCACGAAACTATTACTTCCCTTGGATATCATTCGAGTTGAGAAAATAATACAAAGATACAGAAAATCTTGACAAGGGGGGACAAGCAATACTTGAAAACAAACTATGTGCCAATTTGTACACACTATGTCCTACCTAAAATTGGAATAAATTGACTCAGATGTGGGCCATTTATGGGTAGAAACCTTGTCGCAACGAAAATTGAGGGCGTCCTATTGAAAGTTACCAAACGGGTTCATAAATTGCATTGTTGACAGATGTGATAACGCGTCTCAGGGGAAAGACCCCGTTTAGATCGGCGGCGGAAAAGCTTTTATGACCACGATCTAAATATAGATATAACAAACAAGCTTACTGACCGAGAAAAACTTAATAAACGGTGTTTTATTTTCATCTACATAGATTGTTTTTGTTTTGGCACTAAAGGAGAAGGACCATATCCTGGCTTTAGCTTTCCTTCGTGGTGACGGATTTAGAATACATAGTGTCACCACCCCATTCTATCGTGAGGGTGACGTAAGAGCCGACAGAAAGCTAAAAACCTAGTCGCAAGAGAAGGAAAATTAGAAAAGAAAATGCGCCAACGCGGCTGGCCATTGTTGCACAGAGCTAATTACCCTCAATGTTATAGGAAGAGGCCCTAATCAGCAGCAGGTCATTTATGGGCTGAGTAGTAGTACAAGTATCTACCGTCGGATTCTTGAGCCGTACTGAAAACTATATTTGAATAATGACGATTCATACACATTTTGTCTTCAATATATCATCTCGAAGTGTTTCGGATTCTGGCGTGTTTGTGAATAAGTAATTATGGTGACGCAGCATGGGCTTGCTCCTTGACCAATGGGTGGCCAGTATTCGAAAGCGCGTCGGTGAAGAAAACAATTGAAGAACGATAGTCGCTTGTTTTTCACATTTGCGTATAGCGGACTGCACCGTGTTATAACATCAGCTTTAATTCACTTTCGATACTTTCCGTTCAATTAAGTGCATACTCCCCTAACTGCGAAATTCGCGGCCTCGGAACGGGCATTTTGTGGGGCCCAGCATGGATTTTAGGTTAAGTGCACTTGTAAATTTGTGCGTCTAAGCCTCGTATAACCTGGAAGGACCAATGATTCTCGGCTGGGTATGAGTTCCAATTTAAAAAAAAATTGCAATGCCGCTTAAAACTAGTGTCCAACCGAAACAGGATTTTCAGCCGTAATCGGCATTATATTATGTCAAGCCGTAATCGTAATTATTTTATGTTATTTCAAAGTTTACTTAAATGTAACTGATATTTAATAATTGCCTTTTATGTCATACGTGCTCATCAAAATAATATTTTGCTAAACGTCCAATATATTGTCATTATTAGACAATTTCTTTTTTTGTGTAGTTTTTGGCTAATCTCCGAAACGGCTGGAGAGATCCTTATGATTCCTGCAAGTTACACTGCGGGGAAAGGTACCATTTGTGTTGCGATATTTGTTTCATTTTAGAGCCTCACACACGCTAGATGGGGTGAATAAACTTGAACGCTAATTAATATGGCCTCCGGGGCGGATTTAAAACAGTTTTATTGTTCGCAGGAACTCCAACAAAAATGACAACGAAACAACGAGCAAGAGTGACAATGAAGAACCCCTCGACAACCGACCAAAACTTTTACAGAAGGTTGGTACCATTTGCTCACAACTTTAATCAACGTATAAAATAAACATTTAAACTTTGTAGTACTAAAACAAAATTGTCCTTGTGGTAACGGATTTAGAATACATAGTGTCTCCTCCCCATGTAATGGCCGACTGTCGTAAGAGCCGACTAAAGAAAATTACAAGAAAAACACCTAGTCACAACCCTCCATGTAATTGGAGGAAGCCCGACTCAACAGTGGGTCAACAGTGATATTTCTGCGAAAAGCTTTTGTAGGAAAGCAAATAATATGAATTTTGATACGAATCCTGACTAGCGTCGCACAGAGAGCTAGTTTCCTTCCATGTAAGTTGTAATTAGCAGTTGCAGCCAATTAGCAGCCAAATTTGAGGATTGGCACTGAGCAACAATATTAAACGAAACCCCTGCACTGGTATAACCTGTATCGCGTGTTCAGTTTACAAACATGAAATTCACGAACACATGACACCCAGGCTCGGAGCAAGTGCCTCTGGTTTACACAAAGACACTTGCACGACCTAGGAATCGAACCCGGGAGCCCGTGATCCAAAGCGGCGCATCCAACCCCTAGACCAACGCGGCAGTTAATCTTTAAACTCTGCTTTTCCTTTACATTAACATAATAACATGCCCGGACCTTATACAGAGAGCACATTGTTTCCCTTGCGAATACATTATTCATTATTTCGCGGGCCTTGACCCAGAAGGAGGAAGTATTTGCGACCTTCGAACCAGTCCGGGACTTCGCTATTTTCTTGATATACGGCCGACGTAAAGGTCATTAACAATGGGGAGTGATGTAGGCTGCGAATGTCATGTCTGTGTGTTTAGTAGCTCTGTGGGAGTTTGTAAGGAATATTTGTCTCATGGTCACATTGACGCTTATGTTGACAGATGTTCTTAAAAAGGTGTAGTCGGTTAATGCAGTCGGCGCGGGGTCGTAAATTGTGGTGATTTGTCCGTATGGTGACGGATTTAGAATACACAATGTCACCAACCCATAGCTTCTTGGGGGTGCCGTAAGAGGCGACTAAAGGAACGCGAGAGGCAGATCACCTAGCCGAAAGAGAAGGAAAACTTGAAACAAATCCTGTGCCAACCCGTCTTCCAGCGTGGCACAGTAGGCTAATTCCCTCCATGAATTTGGAGGAGGCCCGTCCAACCGACAGTAGTGGGTCATTTATGGATTGAAACGACGATGGGGGAGGCATTTGTTTAACAGTGGAGGACGTTTGTGGATGGTAGATAAATAGACGTACGAGGAACTAGTGTTGAACAGGATTTTGTGTTATTTTCTAACGATATTTGGGTAAGTTGAATCTAGCATGTGGAAACTGGCATGTTCTTCTATTTAAAGAAACTAAACCCCTGCACTATGTATAACGTGTATGTATAGCGGGGGCAGTTTACAAATATGAGATTCATGAACACAGATGACACCCAGACTCGGAGCAAGTGCCTCTGGTTTACACCAAGACACTTGTCCATGTCTAATCAAATAATTTCTGGTTGCCCCACTGGATGGAACTTGGAGGTTGATGAGACTGATTACTGGTAGTCAGCAAAAGAGTTATACTCCAAAGATTGATGCCAGAAATTTCGTAATTTATGAGGCTGTAAAATACTACTACTTAAATGTAAAATACTGTAAAATAATACTCGTTTATCCTAAAATTGTGAAAACAATACAAATTACGTAGATACCTTAACAACCTTCAATATACCTGGGCAATACAATATCTTTTGTTAAAAGGTTTTAAGGTGCATTAAAAATTAAGTACAAAGTCTGCAAAAATAACTTAAAACAAACAATAGAACTAAACAAAATCCTACTGAGACTACAACGAAATCTTTCAAAGTAGGGCTCATTTGTAATTACTTATTTCGTCTGAAAATAAACAATTATGAACAATTGGTTTATTGAGACTTGGACTTCTATCAACTGAAATTAAAATAAATAATTGCTAGTTTCTGTACGATATTGTCACTATTCAGTTCCAACTTGATGATGCCAAGTGTTTACGACTCGTATAATGGTGACTTGAGTTGTCCGATGTTTCATTATAATAAAATTAGTTTAAATGCTACGAGGAAAAGCGACTGCTACGTGACTTGTACTACGGCCGTAGCCCCGTCGCGCCGTAGCTTGCGGCTACGCTGTGATGCTGTCCTAAATAATTTATTAATTTTGAGATAATAAGCACATTATAGAAAAGGAGAAACTAAACAAGTAATTTTTATAAATCTAGATACATAGGTAAATAGAAGTGACGTTCGGACTTGTGTTATTATATTTGTTCTTTAGTATTCTAAGTTACTTATGTTTTCAATGTCTCATCGCATCCGCTCTAGTTTCGAGTATAGTACTTTAATAACTAAACTATTATACTTATATGTAGATTTATTTTTAACTAGCTGTTTCTTTAGGTTTCGCTGGGGAAATGCATAATGCATACCACCGGGGTGGAGTCGGTGCTAATTTAAGACACCGAACTACTCGTTTACCGACTAAAACAAGCGGTACTCACACGACACGCTTGGGACGCCACAGGTTAGAAAGGACGCATTCTTAGGTGTCTCCCCGGATTACGACTATCGCAGGGCATCCCGAGTAAATGGGACGCCCTCAGTGAATGACACATGTGTCGCTGGTAGGTTTACCAAGCCACCACCGGTGACTAAAGCGAGGGTAGAACGTGGCGAGGGTAGTAGAGGGCGTAACGTCACGTTCCCGGGTCAGTCAGAGCGCTCTCGTTTGTGAACCGCCCCGCCGCTCGCAGAAGGAAGCCACGCCAGCCCTCAGTTTAGTATCCAACCAGGTTGACCGCCAACCCGAGGACACTGGTGCACCGCAGCGGTTTAGGGCACGCAGGGCAACTCTGAGGACAGAGGAGTCCCTGAAGCCCAAACCCGCTACGATACCGTATGCTGCTCTTCGTCTGGCACCCAATCCTGCTCACCACGGCAAGGTCATCATAGAACTGTGCTGGCCTCGATGAAATTGGGAGAAAGGCGAAGGTGATATCGATTTATTTAAAACTAGCTGAACTGGCAAACTTCGTACCGCCTCAGAATCAATAAATAAAAAAACCATTTTTTTTATAAACTTCCCTGGATTTCCACCAAGATTTCAAGATCAAAATTAACCAAATCGGTCCAGACATTCTCGAGTTTTATTGAGAGTAACAAATAGCAATTCATTTTTATTTTTAAACAGATAGATAGATATAAATACATATATCCAATATTATGTATTAAGTAGCTTACGCTTGTGTCAGATGTTATGACTACGTTTTTTAAGCAAATACATTTTTCATGACCTCATTTCTAATCTCATCCATCATTCCGTTCCCGGAAATCTTAGAAAACTAATTTCCGAGATTGCCTTGTGACCCTCAGTCCTCGCGCGGGAAACAATGAAATAAAATAAACTACCCTTCACCTTGTCTATCAAAAGAAAGCGAAAGTATATTTTCAAAAAATATATAGAAGACGAATGGTTTTGACATTTTTTTTGTGAAATAAGTGCCTTATGGGTAGTGGTAGTGATAAATTACGTTATTATGCTGTTTTATACGGTTTTCAAATTTTCTTTAACAGCGGTGTGTCATGAAGAGGTTTAATATGAATAGAACCTGTGATACATATACTACACAAGGTGATTCTAAATAGCAAAGGATAACAACAATAATTGTTTAAGGAAATCTCTTTTTTTTGAGATTCTTGTTGTGTTTAGATAAAGAAATCTAGACTGACTGAGTGAGAGCGTTCTTAGTTATTAAGACAATCGTTCCAGCCGTCTCTAGATTATTATCATCTGGTTTTAAGATGGTCGAGGGTTTATTGAATATTTTGGTTGTTTATGGTCATAACTGTAATAGGTACATACTTACTCACTTTTCCTTCAATTGTATACAGGGCGTATAGAAGTCAGAAAAGACGGCTTATACATAGCTGAACAAAAGAGGCAGTTCTACGTTTAAAAAATATTTCTCTTTCTTCAAGAAGAGAGAGATAGTGAGTTAGCGGCGTTTTTCTGAACCAGATTCTTATTACCAGTAAAGCTTATGGTTCCCAGTGAATTCACGAGCACAAATGACACCCAGCCTCGGAGCAAGTGCCCCTGGTTTAGGCAAAGACACTTGCCCGACCCGATCGAACCCGGGGCGCGTTGATCCAAAGGCAGCACAACTAAGCCCTAGACCAACGAGGCAGTCGTTGGTATAGTAACTCCTCGAGTTCCATAATATTTCTTGTCTTCTCTATGCTTATTTCCCGACACTTTCGTCACAATGAATTACTATAATTTACAAAGTTGTTTCCCTGAAATTTTGTTCACAGCATCTGTATCAGTCGATCCTTTCGTTGTGGCTATAGGGGTTTTGTTACACCCTGTATAAGAGAATCCATTGACAAAAGCCTAAGCAGGCCCAAACAAATTGCGGGGGCTGTTGGCTCGCTGCCTGCCACGCGACCTTTTCTCTTATGCAACGCTTTACAAGTTTATTCATTCGTTATGACAAATACCAGCTTGAGGAATTCTAGAAATTTCTCTCTTATTCCTGAATAGGTATTAGTATAAAAAGGTAAGGGTCGGTGTAGCTCTTGACTTATTTTTGTATTGTATAATGTATACTCTCTCACCTACGTTATGTTTGTTGGCTATAATCCTAAATGCCTATGTTACATAACCTGGGAGGCACAGTCCAAAGAACGCCGTGGATTTATTAAAGCCACTAAAATTTACAATACGAGTATACTGACGAATGTACGATTTGTCATTACTTTTGAACTCAATTTAAAAATAGTATAATATGTTCCTTGAGTCTCTAGAAATTTACTTTTTTGTTATTACGATTAGAATAACTGTAGCCACGTAGTTGATGCGTTATAATATAATGCTGGCCAATAAACGTTCAAAAGTTAAACGCTTTCGACACGCCTTGGGTCAATTCTTTTGATTTCTCGATGGCATTGAAATTGCGAAGGGCAGATGTTTCGTTATTAATTTTAAACGTGATTTCGTATCTCAGTTCGACTTAATATACGGTTCACATGACATTAAGCTTTGCAAACCAAGTTTGGCCTCGCCATTTTCCAACACAATCTAGTAGTACATAATAGTTACATGTACCTATGTAGAACACGGTGCATGTTAGTACTAGACATCTAGTATGGAGGTTCGACGTTGCAATTTAGCAACAAAGCTGCAGTAAAATGCTTTTGGGTTGAGGTTTAAAACGGAACAAACGTTGGTTTGTCACTAGTAACAGTATTTGAATTGGTATTAGATTATGGATTTTTGGTTAGGTACCGGGAACCTTATTTTTTTTTTTTTTTGGTTTCGCTGTGGAAATGCTTTATGCATACCACCGCCCACCGGGGGGAGAGGTCGGTGATTATGTGGGACTCCGTCAAGGGTCGTCTACCCACTAAAACCCCAGCGGTATACCCTCACACGACGCGCTTGGGGCGCCACAAGTTCGCGTAAACGCGGTCTACTGTGACGCCCCGGCGTGGTGCCCGCTACGCGGGCAAGCGACTATCAGAGAGGGCTTCCCGGTACACTGGGACGCCCTCACTCATCGAGGCTTTCGTCGGTGGCGGTTCCCCCGAACCACCACCGGCCTCTCAGGCGAGGGCAGAAGGGGCCGCACCGTCACGAACCCCCCTCCACCCCCGCCTTCGTCCGCGGCGCGGGTCAGCCGGAGCTCCCTCCTTTGCGACCCGCCCCGCAGCCCCCTTCTGCGACATAGCGGCCCCGCAGAAGGAGGCCCATCAGCCCTCGGGCCGGCGCCAACCTGAGGACACCGGTGCACCGCAGCCGTCCAGGGCCCAGAGGGAACAACTGAGGACAGTGTCCCCCGTCTACCCAGGAAGGACACTGAGGACAGGGTCCACCGTCTACCCAAGTCCCCGGAGCCCCAATCTACCGCAGCGCACCAGCGATCCGCCCCGCAGCCCACTTCCGCGACATACGGCCTCGCAGAGGAGGCCCGTCAGCCCTTGGCCGGCGCCAACCCGAGGACGTTGGTGCCGCTCTTCGTCTCACCTCAACCCGAGGCCCTGGCCGGTATGGCCCCACGCATCATTGAGGCACTCAAGCCCCCTCACCACGGCAAAGTGGCAGCACAGTCGAGGGGGAGGTACCTGGAACCTAACCTAACATTATGTTAATCATCATTATGATCAATTTAGAAGGTGTAGTGAGTGTCACGAACTTATGACATCACATGGGTGTCGCAAGAGGCGATTGAAGCGGCTAGGCAGATAGAAAATCTGGCAGCAGGAGAAAGAAAATTTGCTTATTAACTAAGTACTAAATTAGCTAAGTAGAGGAATTCCCCTCCATGAAGAAGAGGCTGATATTATTTCCAGTAGTTTCCAGCTCCCGGCTGGATATTGTCTGTCGTTAAATCATCTATATCTTTTGAAATGTTTCGTTAAGCTATAATTTAATGAAAATAAACCCTTAAAATGAATTAATTCTGATACTAACTTTATAAAATGTCAAAATTGTCGATGATTTTGTTAATTGAGTCATGACCAATTTTATAATTGGTTTAGGTTATTGAAATAACAACGTTGTGTTTTTCCTATAAAGCTACGAAGTTTTTCAAAGAACTTCTTATACTGCCAGCTTTGGAGAGCCTTGAGAACCCTTTGAGTGCTGCACAAACGAGGTCGTGCCACTTTAGCGTATAAGAACTTGTTCATCGGGTTGCCGCAGTTTCTTGGAATATTCCATTTGCTTCAGCTTCAAACTTCTTGCTTAACGTGTAGTTATATCACGTTACATATAATCAAATTTAACAGTGCCGTAAAACTAAAGTGAGCGCTCAATCCCTATTTTACGATTTCAAATAAGAGATCTTAAATTCCATTTAATTTTTATTTTATTATATGAGATTTTTTGTTGAATGCGTTGAATTCAAATTATTTATAAATATGTACATCGAAGTGAAAATTATTAGGTAATAAAGTTAATGTTTTATTTTAAAACTAGCTGTCCCGGCAAACGTTGTTTTGCCAAATAATTAACCATCCCCCGCGCAACCCCCTTCCCCGCGCAACCCCCACCCCGCGCAACCCTCTAGGTCTTATGGTTCCAGAGATATCTTGATGACTCAATCTATCTATACAACATCTCCTATCGCAAACGTTGTTTTGCCATGTAATTAAATAGGGGCTGATCGTAGAGGGGTAAAAATTTAGGGTTGTTTGTATTTCTTTATTATGAATCTTAAAAAAATAAAAGCAAAAAATTTTCTCTAAAAAATAAACAATATTTTTTTTACCCCCCCCCCCTTAAAATTTAGGGGGATGGAAAATAGATGTTGTCCTATTCTCATACCTACCCAATATGCTCACCAAATTTCATCAAAATCGGTCAAGCCGTTTCGGAGGAGTTTGGCATCTAAAACTGTGACACGAGAATTTTATATATTAGATAGGTATCTTGATTAAAATCGGTTAAGTAGTTTAAAGAGTCCATCGCGGACAAATAACGTTACGCGTAATATAAATTTAATTATGAAGATTATCATTAAATTTCCGCATGTGTTAAAATAATGTAACTTCATTGTCCGCTAGAAAAACTCGCGTGCATGCAGTCGCTTTATTTTAAATTCTGTAATTTGCATAAGAGCATTGGTACAAAAACAATTTTTCTTTTTAAACAAATTTACATTCTAATTTTCATTATCGCCGCTGGATATTGCAATAAAATATCACTGCTGCAGTTGACGTGGTAGAAGTATTTACATAGAAGTTAGGTACACCTATATTTTTTTGTGCCGTGTGGTGAGGGACTTAAAATAAATAGTGTCACCACCCCATTCCATCCTAAGGGTGTCGTAAGAGCCGGCAGAAGGAAATGACAAGGCAGAAAACCTAGCTACAAGAGAAGGAAAACTTGATACAACACCTGTACCAACTCGTCGGGCCGGCGTGGCCCAGTAGGCTTGTTAGCCTCCATTAGGCCCAACACAACAGTGGGTGATATATGGGCTGAGTAATAGTAGTTATAGCCAGAGAACCAGAAAGCCATGGTGCACGCCCACGAAATTGGGGCTTCAGATAGCAGAATAAACATTCAATTTTGGCACGGCTAACTCACTTGGCTGTCGTCCAGTCGGGTCAAAGGGAACTGAATTCTTCAGAGCCTAAATAGCGTAGTCCACATTGTTCGAGTGTTTGTTAAAAGAAAAACTGGGAAATACGTAGGCAGTATTTCAATTATTTATTTAAGAATGTAAATGGCCATATACCTACGTGTGTTGTCCCAGCCGCACATCAAGGACTTTTTCGAACCGGAGCGAAACTTGAAATTACCCTCTCTCGTTTGAGGTGGAGTGTATGAGCAATATAGACAAAAATATGTTTTAGACATATTACATTATTATGATTTTAACGCACCGAAACTGCCGTCCGCGGCAAGTGCCCCGGTCCCCTAGGTCCGGTCGTGTGTTTCTATCACATGCTTCTGTACCCAGGTGTTACTAAACCGTCCGGTGAGCATGGTGGTACAATGGAGTGAAGTGCGCACAGCTTGGCAGGATAGCGACTTTATTACCGAGTGTCTGTGCTGGCACAATGTATACCGACAGAGACACGGTGCACCCCAGCTCTATATGGCTCCAGAGGTATATTATCCATATTTTTACTCTCAAAGGGAACAGTGATCTTTCCTGTGCACACACTAAAAACACAGGCACGACTGAGGGCAGTTGAATTTCGATGCTTGTTCTGATGTTTACTGCTTTTCTGGCACACATTATTTCTTTTTGATTAAAGAGCAAGGCAGTGAGCAACTGGTTCACCTGATGGTAAGTGCTCACCGTCGCCAATGTACACCTTCAACGCGAGAGTGTCGACAAGTGGACGGTATTGTAATTTTTCTATTGCCACGTAAATGTTTTGTTGTATGTGTATGTTTTACTGTAAATTTGAATGTCTGTATTGGCACTGTTCCAGGCGTAACTACAACATCTATCACGTTACGTTTATCCTTTTTGATATTATTTCATTTTACTTACATTTCATTGTCCATACATATAATTAAATATGACTGATTGTTTTCCAGTTATGTGATTATGCGCAGGCATGGGCCAATCATCTGGCTCACACGAACAAGTTCCACTATAGAAACGACCGTGACGTGGGACAAAATCTGTACCAGCGACCTGTCAGTGCGCTCCAGCCTGACGTCACGGGTAACAATTTAATAAGTACCTAACCTTTTATAAGTTAGAGAGTTAAAGAGACAGAGTTTCGAGGTGTCAATTACAGATGAGACGAACCTTCACACTTTTACTGGTTATACTGATTGTAAAAAACTATAATGCCGAGATTTTTCCTGAAATCTACTTACCCTCTTTACGGCTTGACGTTAAGTTCTACGACATTCTGTATTATTTTCTAACTGGATAAAGCATCGAGGGTTTCTTGCGGAACCCAGGAGCGTCGCGAGGCAGCACCGAGGTCTACAAATGTACGAGTAGGTGGTGTGATAAGATTATTTATTAACAATCTAACTTATGCCATTTCTTAGGTCAGGAAGTTTCATCATACTGGTACGCGGCGGTTCGTCAGTATTATTTTTACAAGGAGGCTGATGTTCTTCATGCCAATGTTAATGCGGGTAAGGAATGTTAAGTATATCATCACCTCAACCCTTAAGTGATTCACCTCTACCTCACCTCTTGCGAAAGCAGGATTTTAATTTTTATCTTCCATATGGATCATATATGACATAGTCATAGTCAGTAGTCCGTGTAGTTAATACATAAAATGAGATCGTATGTCCTATCCGTTGTAAATTTGTTCCACCATATAAGCCAATGAACTACTGAATGTACTCTCCTTCAATTTATTTAATAAGTATGTGGTAAGTGGTTAAGAAAACACAATGCCACCTATCCATTCCGTACTCAGGGTGTCGTTCGAGATGACCAAATGAACTTTATAAGCAGAAGCCCATGCCGCAAGAGAAGGGAACTGGACACGAACCCTCTGGCAACCACTCTGGAAGATGAGGAGAAAAATAGGCCTGTTGTGCCGCAGGTCTTCATATGAAGTGTGGGGACACGCTGGGAAAAGCATATCGTCTTGGGTTTCTAGCTATTCAGTTTCTTAATTCCTCCTGTACAGAACCGCCAGAATAGAACTGGCACGTGATTCCATATGGTTACAGGTCACTTCACACAAATGGTCTGGGTAGCAACAAACTTTTTTGGCGTCGGCAAAGCTCGGTCGCGGGACGGCAAAGTCATCGTTGTCGCCAACTACTCGCCTCCCGGGAACTTATCCGGGCAGTTTCAGGCTAACGTACTGCCCCCTCTACCCGAGAATTTCCCTGATCTTCCACTACCGCCGGAACACTGACGACGGTTCTCTATACGTGGCAGAAGGCTTAAGATTGATGCAACGATGTTGAAGTAAGGTCCCCGGATGTTTGCAGCTGCAGTTTTGTAGTCTTCAATTAGTTATAACTGCTTGAGTGTGCCTGACTATAGTTATGAATCACTGAGATGTTAATGACTATCAGCGGGAATAGTTTTTTAATAAGAAATTTCAAATGGTTTTATTGTATCTGAAATTTTCTAAGAAACAGTTTTGCATTTGTAAGAAAAAGAGTTTACTGCCTAACACTTGATGGTAATCTTCCAGAATTAAAATAGGTACAAATGATCGCCTAAACTTTAGGCAATAATTAGGTAGTATCTAAACGAACATGGCTTAAATAACAAATAAAATATAGGACGTTAGAACATTTGTCTGCGTATTTTTTTTAATGATTCATAGTAATTTATATTTTTATTAACAGAAGCGTTTTACAAACAAAATTTTATTGGAACCACATTAAGGTATGAAGGTTGGTTAAAAACTACAGCTGCATTTAAATTGTAACGTATAAAATTATACGAAATGGAATGTCGCCACGTTTGTGAGTTTTAGCTCTAGAGCTGTAGAGTTCAATTTTATTTAGTGAGATGTGAAATGCGATTTATGCGTTATTTTACTGGTGCCATTTTGTCGAGTATTGTAAAGGGAAAGTAGCACGAAAAAAATTATACGTACTTGCAATCATAACATTTTACAGCATTAGACAAGATATGAATGTTATAGTGGCACATGGCTATTAGTGTTCACTATTTAGCTATATGATATGCCATCCTCACATGGCACCAATAGTCAATTAAAGTAAATATTTACTAAGTTCCGCCACCAAATTGAAAACGGTTTAATTGCACATGTGAAACATTGCATTGTTATGTGTCTAGACCATTCTGCTAAATGTATCTTACGATGAGTTTTTTGAGCTGGCTCGTCTAATTCAGATGTTGCAAGCCGAACGAAAGTTTTATAACTTTTTTAACTAGCGGAGACCACTTAGATAATAACATGTTATTCTCATGATTCTTCTATGCTATGATTGTTTTCGGGCAGTTTTGTTTTAAAATGGCACCTTTTTGTTTGAACCTTTCGTTTTTATAACCCGCGATATTAGTAAGTAGGAACAGTTAACTGATTTGTCCTGTAAATTAAAAAAAAACGTAAGGGAGACTCTATTATGAGTGGCCTTTGAAACAATATTACTCAATTACTACTTTGAAACAATATTACGCCAAAATATATTGATTGATATGAATTATTATGAATGCGGTATCGCCCACGTTTTACAAACAATGGGGAGTTGAATAAGTTTCAATTTACGTAATAAATAAAAAATCTTAAGATATTCTTATGTGCTTCTTGTTATTATAGAACTAGGTAATGCTTTACCCCAGAATTATATATGAGGTTGTTTTGCTCGAGCTTCGTTTAGATAAAGTTTTTTAAAACTAAGTAACGTAAAAGCAATATTATTAATACGCACATACAATGTTAAGGTAAATATTTTAGATTTAGAATGTATTGTCAATATATTCATACGTAATAGTTAGGGCCTAAATATTTACGTAACTCAAGGGAAGAGGAAAATGAATGCTTAATGGAAATAAAACTTATTATGAAGTCTGCAGCTATTCATATAAAATTGAAAATAAGTTTCGGTCAATAGGTACATCGAGCGGCTCTCTAGGCGCATTGTGCTAAAAATATGTGCCTAGAGAGCCGTTATTATGTCTTCTTCTTCTTCTTTCTTTCTTCAATGAGGATGCAATATTAAAGGGATTGGCCGTTGCCTTTTTCGGTACGAAAATCCATCTACTACTACTCACCCCATAAATGACCTACTGCTGAGTCGAGCCTCCTCCAATTACATGGAGAGCAATCAGCCGACTGTGCTACGTTGGCCAGACGGATTGGCACAGGGTTTGTGTCAAGTTTTCCTTTTCTTGAGACGAAGTGATCTGCCTCTTACGTTCCATTAGTCGCCTCTTACGACACCCTCAGGGTTAAATGGGGTGGTGACACTATGTATTCTAAATCCGTCACCACACGGATATCGACTTCGGCACGGATCCATCTACTGAATGTTATGGACATTTTGAAAGTTTCATACATGACCTCCTCGATTATATTAAGTCTCTGTTAATTTAATGATAAACGTCCATACAAAATAAAGTAGCTTTTAACGGTGCTTCAATGTGACTAATATAGAATTACGATATAATTTATTCGAAATACGTAATGGAGGTACCATACCGATCAGCCATGTTTTAGATTAGATAATAGGTACATTAGTTAGTCATAAGCGTTAAACCTAGCTATTACAGTTTACCTCAGTTTACCCACACCAGCCTCTGGCACTCTGGTCCGCCCCACGGTAATATGAGGGCGTCCCCATACCCACTTAAGACCCCCCCCCCGTGTACTGACCCGCTCCTGATGCCCATGTGTCCCAACAGACGGCCCCATGGGACAGCGGCGCTTGGGCGGGAGCGAAGGTGTTAAAGCTCTCCCTCTAAAGTCCTGGCTCCTTCTGAAGCACCATTCTCATTGAGCTAAGTGCTCTGTGACAAAGCATTATCATCACCAGCTAATTGATAATTATAAATATAACTCCGATTTCTTGACAAATTGAGGCCTAGTTGTTTTGAAAGAAAACTGAGTTTAAGTATTTTTAACGAAAACGAAACGTATTTTTAAGTTAGGCCGTTTTAAATCTGAATTTAATTATTGATTACTTGTCTAACCATGTGTACATCCACAATATTGTAATAGGTACATAATTAAGATACCTAACCATAAAGTAGTAATTAATTATTAAGTTTATTTAGTATTCTGTCTTCGCTGAGAGTTAGTTTGTAGTTTTAGATAATTACACTGTTAGTTGTAGTTATCTTTAATAATTAGTAAGTGCCCAGAGTTAAGGGCTTAGTTAGTGTTAGGTTAGATGTTTTGCTCTTCCCATTGATTTCCGAGAACCCGTCTTCCCTGAAGGTTGATGATAAAATTATATTGTACAATTGTTAAATGTATTCCTGTTATCCGATTTTTAAGGCTTAATAATATTGTCAATTTATTAATAATAAATGCTATGGTTATAAACGAACATATTTGCACATTGTTTATGACATAAGGAAACGCTAACAACGGTAAATTTCGTCGACGTAAATAAAACAGCGCGGGAAATTTATATGACGATTCCTACTAATCGTTAGAGCGGAAACATGTACCTATGAGAACATAATCTTAGGTTAACTGCCAGAGACGAGACACTAGAGCTAGAGACGACGGCAACAGCTAGTTGGTGCATGTCACCCAAGCCAATCGTGTCTTTATAACAATCAACCCAGTAGTTTTATGTAGGCGCTAAGCCACGGCCTGCATCGTGTTACATAACAAATCCGAGAACGACAGGAATTTCCTGAATACTTATTTTGCTACACTATACCCACAAATTCGTGCGCGGTAATCAGGTACCCATGCCAACACATCCGTAGTCCGCTCAGTTTCGCAGCTTACGGTACAAATTGCATGTTGTTTCTTGGTACCTACATAAACTACCTACTAATTTCAAACCTACCATGAGCCTAAACATGGCCTAGGCCATTTAGGCATCTAGAGGCCTCTGCCATCAAATCTTTGGCATCCGAACCCTAAAGGTCGGCCCTGGACATTGGACAGAAGGGAGTGCAGAACTTCCAAACTACACATCAATTTTCCGCAAAATTTACGCTTTGTTCAATTTAGCAAGCTTGCTGAAGTTCGTTGTATTCGGCATCGATGAAATGTACAATGTTAGCGTGTAAACGTTTTTTACTATTTTAAATCATTGAGAGAACTATTATAGATGTAGGTATAGTATAGCTAATGAAACTAAGCTTGACTACGCGGCGGGTAGGTATGCTTCTAAGTAATTAAGTGAAACGAATACCTATAAAAAAATTGGTATCGCTTATATCGTCGTATGAGGCTGCTGTAGCGCCCACATTGCTACAGGCCTACTTTACCACCATCGTCCCTTTGCGCCTAAAAGACAATAGACGCTATTACGCTTTGTCCAAGTTACTGTCATAGATTGATAGTAATTTAGACAATACAGTTACAACACAATACACTAACAGCATAGGATATCGTCATATCTCATACCCCAGGTGTAACGAAAAGCCTATATAATCTTTATTACCCATACATACAGTAGGTACATCGTGCCTCTTATCCTAGTCAAGATATTAGCATAGTATAAAGAAGAGGGAGTAGGCTATCTCCGGCCCAATTCGCGATATAATTACCTACTGTCTTAGGGTTGTCACTTTTAGCTAAATATTAGGCGCGGCTGTTCGCGCTTCGCAGCAACCGCATGAACAGCGGCAACGTCAAGTCGCGGTCCCGACTCGCCATGTCGCCGCTAGATGGTACACGCGGCAACATAGCTTGTGTTTAATTTATTTGCTAAAAAATCAAAAAGCTGACTTGTATAAAGCACTAAGCTTTATACAAGTCAGCTTTTTGATTTTTTTTATTATGCATAATGTAGTATTTTTACACATAAAGGACCACATTTATTTTTAATTAATACAAACATATCAATTGAATCACACATTTATACAAAATTACAAATTAGCTACAGAAAAATACTTTCTTCGGTTTCGACTATTACGAAACGCCTTGTTATTAAACTTTAATGTGTAATATATCCGCATCCTTATAAATAACTTTTGCAAATATAATTTCGGAAAACATGGGCAGGGCAGTGAAAAATGAAAATCTTTTATTTGTTCATAATTAGACATGCCAATTTTGCAGTTTATGTGATCATTTTTAAATGCTTTTTGGAATATCTGCTCCATCCTCTTAATATTTTCAACAAAGTCGTCGGGTGGAATCACTAACAAAATTTGGTCTCTAGAATAATTTTTGTAGTGAAGGTACCTAGTTTCTGCACTTAAATTGCAAACTTGCTGATTCGCGTTTAAATACGATTTAAGTTGTTCGCAATCCTCGTGACGTTCAATCCACTTTTTCAACAAGGCTCCGCATACGTAAAAAAAAGCATTTTTTTCGAGGATATCAAATTCTATATAGTCTGAACAACTAATATCACGCAATACACTATTTGACTGCAATATTGCAATTACACCCAAACATACAGCAATACGTTCTTCTGCGATTATCAGACATTTTGATGATGATATTGATGAATAAATCATTTAGCGGTGCCGAAAAGCCGTGACGCGCGCGCGAACCTTGTGCAGTGTTAGCCCCGACTGGCGCACTGAGAAACGGGTCGAGATTTTGTTAAAGTGTGCGTGCGTCGACACATAGATACAATAGCGCACACATACAAGCCGCGCGCGGTGCGTTTGTATGAAGATAACCTACTTCCCCTCTCTTTATACTATGATATTAGCGGTTAAAATGTTAGTTTATTAGGCGCGCGAGTTCATGTCCATCCTGAGGACTGTAATGCTGTTACCTAATTAGTTAGGATAATGTCGATAATAACTACAGATTTATTCAACAACTGTCAATTTGGTTTATTGTAATCTAAGGTAATTTAGCAAATTAGAAAATAAATGTGATAAGTAATTATTTATTTAGACCCCGATGGACATGAACTCGCGCGCCTATAATAAGTAGTATCCAATGCTTGTATTTAGAAATAATATAAGTAGGTACTAATGTAAGCAGTAGAAAAGGTACCTACGTAAATAGAGGAAAATGTGCCACTGTCCCATTCAGCACTATTATTTCATAACAAAATAAATGTTTTCGCACCTTCATCCTCGTAGGCGTAGAGGATGATTACAACGCGAAATCGATAATTACGGCAGATAATTTTATTATGAAAAATATAATAAATAGGGATGGGCCGCTATTTGATTTAAGTAAATTTCGCTTGAAGTTGAGCCGAACTTCGGTATTCAGCCGGAATTCGGATTAAATGCCAGATACTCCGTACTAGAAAAAATCACCTTGTACTATTTTCACTGTTATTAAAAACCTGTTAAAGAGATAGTATAAAAACCGAGTATTTTATATAAGTTTATTAGTAATAGTCCATGCGATAAAATATCGAGTAGTACTAAGCCTATAAATGACCCACTCCTGAGTCGGGCCTACTGTACTATTTTCCCTCCCTGTGAGGGGTCACAGGGGGGAAAATAGCCTACAGTGCTACGCTGGCCAAGACGTGGCGCAGGGTTTCGTTTCAAGTATTCCTTGTCTCACGGCTAGATTATCGGCCTTCTCATTTCCTATGTCGGCTCTTACACCTTCAGGATTAAAAGGGGTGACACTATGTATTCTAAATCCGTACAAAATCTAATACGATAACGAATTTACGTTATTTTTAATCCAACAACAAAAATCGGTCAAAATTAATTGGTGCAATCTGTTTTCTAAAAATCTTAATCACCTATCTATTCGTATTTCAAATTGACTAGTGAAATTGAAACTAAAATAGACCAATTTCTGTACTTTCACCGAACGTTCGACGGAAGTTTGTATTCACTTCAAATCATTTACCGGCCCATCTTTACTGAACCAATAATGAAAGAACTATCATAAAATGTACAATTAGAATGTATTGTAACAAATGAAATTGTTTTACAAAGCACACCATTTTGTGCCAAATCGGAGGTGTCAATTATGTATGCAAATGAATTTTTTTTTATATCACGCATTTTATGTGAGTATGTGATGAAGTTACGGGCATTGTTTTAAGCCTGGATAAAGGTCCTCGCCTATTACTCCTCTGCACCGACCAGTCCCACCTCGCCTAGTACGTCAAATACCTAATTTAAACTAAGTTAAAATATAGCAAACAGGAGAGGCATACATAAATAGTGAACACATTACACAAACAACCATGTGAGTGAAGTGCCAGCATAATAGATTGTTATAATTGAAATGAAATGAATTTGAATAGATTAGGTATATAATGATGTGTTGTGTAGTAGACATATGAATTAAATTTAATTGATCAATGGCTGTGAATTGTTAACTGTTATATTAGAACAGATGCTTGGCAATATTTTTAGTTAATAAATATTAAACTATTATTGTGCATTTAATTTATGAGTATATTTGTTGAATTTCATCATTACAGTTAAAGGGAGGTAGTTTATTTCCGCAATTTCAATCATAACTGGTCCTGATATACCTGTATCCTTAGACTCGAAGATTTAGTTGTCAGTCAACCATGTTAATAGAACTTTATTCAGGTGTGTCGGAAGAACATCTCCAGTAGTCCTGAATATGTTGGTTGACACCAAATTTTTTTTAAATAAAAATAGCAGGCAACCTGCAATAAACATGCCCCCAATGATATCTAGTGACAGAACATTACATGGAAAATAGGTGATTACCAATAATTATATTTTGCTGAATAAATTACTAATATCCCAATAATGGATTCTTAGGTTTTTGTGATTATTACACATTGAAATTTAAAACTGTTTTATGGACTTATTGCATGTAATTCGCAGCAGTCATGGTTACGGGAGCCACTGTTACATGGGAATTAAATAACATTCAAATAAAGTAATATAAATCTGTTTAATTTCAATAATATATAACCCTAATCTGCAGTGTGTAAGGTACCTATACAAATTAAATACCATCTTGAGCAAAATGTCATTTAGCACTCAAAATTAAACTCAAAGATAGGTTTCACCTCATTTTTATTACACGTAAAATTTACATAAAATTTTCACTCGGTCCATCTGTGTTTGCAACTAGTACACACATAATAAAGTCTCATTTCTTCTTCAGCACGTCTGGTCTGTCCTTGAAAGAACACCGCTTCCCTATGGTGGCATTTTGGGCAAACGTGATCTTTCGTTCGGGGCAGCGTAGGGTCACTTACTACATCGGGGTTGATATGAGTTAGTTCGTCTACTTCGTGCATAATCTTGTTCACATACACGCAGTTTGAGTCCGCCAACTGTTTGTAATCACAATTTCTACAGGCGTACAGAAGGACCTTGTTGTTTTTGTCTTCCCGTGGATATAACATGTTATTACACTCTTGGCAAAATTGTATACCGACATAACCAGGCCCTCCATCTTTTCTTGCTAAGTTCATAGTCATTTTGAGTAGGTTCAAGGGAATCAATTAGTTAATTCTCTAAATAAATGTTGTAAAACTAGTGAATCAAGCAAGCAAGCACAACAAACAAACAGCAAATTAATCAAAAGGATGAAGACTGATGAACTGATGAACCGATAAGAAGCTGACAGCAAGATATCCAATAAAATCCAATTTGTCTATGGTAGTTACTGGGGAGGGGAATAGGACAGAGGCTGTCTGTGTAAATCTCAGGGTACCTAAGCGAAAAACGCCCAATGAATTATTTGTTTCTTTGATACAATATTAAATAGGCCAGCCGGGTAAGCTGATCACAATTGGGGATTATTAAAAATATAAACTTTACTATTGCTAAAACTTTAACAGTTATAATAAATTGCTATTAGGAGCAGTAGAATAACTACACGTGATAAAACATATAACTATGATAATAAATGGGAAGTTGAAATTAAAAAAAAAGCTATCGCGATTGGTATCACTACAGACTTAGCTTGCAGTGGTATTTCAAAACGATGAGTTGGCAAGAAACTAATTTCCAAGTCTTAATACAGTAAATATAAAAAGTTATATGGAATTGAAGTTTATATTCCCGATCAGGTTAAATTAAATACGTGAAGAAGGATTATATCCTATCGGATCAATACAAACCACATGAAAATTCACGGATGAACCTGATTTATCACAGAAACAACATTTTCTATTCTCAATATTAATGTATCTTGATACAATTAACATTAGCTAACTCATAAAACTAATCCAAATGTTAATCATTGGCGCATTGCTTTTTTTACTGACTGTAGTATCATCATCTATTAAATATGATTTAAATTTGGTTCTAGTAAAAACTTTAAAAGGTTTTGATTCCTGTACCAAATATTATAATAATTTTGGTCGTAATTTCCGTTCCCAATCCAAATTGATAATCGTAATAAAAACAGAACAAAAAGAAAAAAAAACCAATCCAGCTAATAAATCGGTTGCAGCCAAACACGATTACAATAATTTAAATTTACCCGTCGTAAACGATTTTATCGCGAAGAGTTTCGACAAACATCTCAAGAAACTCTCGCTGAGTTGTTGGCTATAGGGCCTGATAAATAAAGTTTGATATCCTGGATTAGGCAAAGATCGTGAGCCCTCTCTTTGGAGCCGCCGATAGTTTAGGTCATCGAACTCATTTTCAACGGGTTTTGTCTGTTTTTATGGACTATGAAAAGGAGTTTTTTTTTATTCATGCTCCACAATTACGTCGTCTATTTTTTATTTTTCAATCGATCGTTTTTAATTTTTATTAATATTTGATAGATTATAATATTGTAGTAAATATTAGTTTGTCGAGGCGTCGCCAAGTATAATAATTATATTAAGAATATGTTAAAATAAGTAGTATTAAATATAACACTGACAAGAGGCACCTGAGCTACTGAATATCTTACATACACTGTGTCAGAATGACAAGTGGCAACCCTAAATTAGCTTTGTTATGTTGGTATCATTGATATAATGTTGCCGGTGGTTGGCTAGTTCGTTTCATAATTTCTTTTCCCATCCGTAGCCGATTGGTGTCGTGCTATCCAAATGGGTAAGGAAGAGTTTTGTGCTAAAAATCTTAGAAGTTTAAATATTTTGTTTCTAATTTATTTACAACAGTGTTATGAATACGCATGCCGTGTAGAAGTGTTTGGTCTCTTACATATATATTGATACAGAAATCATAAGTTATACGTGCACGCATAGGTGTCGGCCATGGCGGAGACATGTTTTTCTCGTTGTGTAAAATTAATCCGCGTGCATCTCGTTGCCGCCGCGTTTATTGCGAGGTGCATCAAATGTTTTCTCATTCATGATATTCGCTATCTAAGACAGTGTGTTGATTTCTGTGTGGTGCGTTGTAAACAAAAGTGATAACCGGCAGCGTCGCTATTACAGGTAAACCCCGTGGTATCCGCACAGCGCGGAAGCACGTGAACCATCGCCGTGAGCAGCGATGGGCGGACAAAGAATACAAGAAAGCCCACATGGGTACAAGGTGGAAGGCTAACCCTTTCGGTGGTGCATCTCACGCTAAAGGCATCGTTCTGGAGAAAGTGTAAGTACGTTTCACGTTCCATACAGACGGGGATTGTAAGTGCGTCTATGTTTGTGCATGGCATGGCGCTGTGAGTGCTATTGACCAAACTAATCGCACTGAAGTGAAGATATTTTGACCAGAGAAGAGAGAAGACTTGGTTCACTCCTGCGCGTAGTATTATACTTGTGAATGTGTGTCTACTACAATCACAGGATAATACTGCGAGTAGTAGTGATATGAATCGTCGTGAAGATTACAACTGCCACAATCTGGTTACTAGTATGTGAAGGCTTGTATCTGCGTTGCTCTTACTAACCAATAAATGCGTATCAACCTGCATGTTTTCTCTAGACTTACTTGGTAAATACCACATGGGTCATTGAACTTTGTATGAGGTTAAAGATCCTATTCCCATGAGTTTGGTATGTTCCTTTAACATGCAATTTTTGTTATTATATATTCAGGGAATTCTTTAATTCATTTTGTAAGGGATAAATTCAATTTATGAGCTGGAACTCTGTTAACTTCTCATTATTTTGATTTGAATCATGTTAGGTGTTCTTTCGTATACAGTATAGTATATTTAGTAAATACTGGAATTGCTTTAACATGTTGGTATCTTACAAATTGATGCAGATTTTTACACTTACATGGTGTCTAGTCTTCCTATAATCGGACAAATAATATATCTTTATTCACCCAGTAAGCAATAAAAACACATAATGGTTTATAGTATTCATCATTTGCCTTAAATTATAATAATTCTAATTATTAAAAAATATTTGCAAAAATAGCCACAGGCACATTATTATATGGGTTACTTTAGATTAGGTTTTTAATGATAACATGAGGTGGCGCGAAAAATCTCAAATTTTAAAAACATCTATCATCTGGAAAACTTATTCTCAATAAGCTGTTATTGTCATTAGGATCAAAAATTTGAAAAAAAAAAACCACAGTTTCTTTCTGGCTCTTCTCTGTAGAGCAGCATTTTGAAACAGTGGTCAGTTTCAGCATGAAAGTGGGTAAATGCAAGGGTTTTGGGAGATCATAAGATTGAGCAATCATAAGAATGATGAATTGTGTATGAAAGGTGTGAATGTGGATATGACGACTGAGGTGTTTATGGGAGACTACCATGACCACCAAGATAATAATGGTAATTTTAATTATGACGATTTATAAGGGTGATGTTGATAAAACCTTTTGAGTTTATATTATTCATCTGATTATCGGACGGCTAGCAACATCCTTTTACTTATTATAATAGGATTTGCTGGCTTCTTAATCAGTCTAAATGAACACGAATTTCTAATGTCTTTTTATATGGAAACACTATGTGCAATAATAAGTATACTTATGGGTAATGCAATGATCTATTTCATCTCCAAAACAGTAGGAGGGGTTTTATGTGCAAATGTGTCTGTGTAGCATCAGTGATGTTTTTTTTAAGTCTATATTCAGACTGAAGAATTCGGAAGTATGTATTCTGTGTGGTAATGGATTTAGAATACACAATGTCACCAACCCATACATTCCTGAGGGTGTCGTAAGAGGCTACTAAAGGATCGTAAGGTGCAGATCACCTAGCCATATGAGAAGGAAAACTTGATACAAATGTGGTTGTCTTGTCAGTGTGGCACAGTAGGCTAATTTCCCTCTATTAATTTGGAGGAGGCCAGACTCAGTAGTGGGTCTTTTATGGGCTGAAACCACGTAGACTGACTGAATTGGAGTGTAAGTTTCAAAGAAAGTATTCTCTCAGCCATTTGAAAATTATAACCTGTAGCATTGTTGTATTGTTTCTGAATTTGCTCTTCATTTCCACAGTGGTGTAGAAGCCAAGCAGCCTAACTCCGCTATCCGAAAGTGTGTGAGAGTACAGCTGATCAAGAACGGAAAGAAGGTGACAGCATTCGTGCCACGTGACGGTTGTCTTAACCACATTGAGGAGAACGACGAAGTCCTAGTGGCGGGTTTCGGTAGGAAGGGTCACGCCGTTGGTGATATTCCTGGTGTCAGATTCAAGGTGAGTCATGTGGCAAATTTATGCATAAATTATGTTTGTTGAATTCATTGGCCATTTCTTGAATTTGTTATGTATTGTCCAAGTGTCTGTTAATTTATGGTCATCATGGAAGACCAGGTTTAAATTGGATGTTGGTCTAGGGGTTGCAAGCACAGCCCTATGCATCCCTGATTAGGCTAGAGATTGCTAGGTGTAGTTCGTATATACAGATAATATTTTGGTCAAACTTAACAAAGTACTTGTTTTTTCAAGTATTTGCTACACTGAGTGAAAATGATGCAGTCAGTTTTACTGATAATATCTTTGCAATTCAGCATTGTTTGAGAATATACCAAACATGTTAATATTTTTTTGTTTGCAGGTTGTCAAGGTAGCCAACGTGTCGCTCCTAGCCTTATATAAAGAAAAGAAGGAGAGGCCACGATCATAGGCTTTTTACACTGTGATAAGGTAACTACTTTCATGATTAGATGTTTTTTATTAAATTAACATTTATATAATTGTCTTGGGACTGAGATAAATGCAAATTATATTTGTTTCCCTTTTAGTAGTAGTAGTTAGGGCATAACTTTTCTTATTGTTAATTATTAACTGTTTCACAATGATTATTGTAAATCAACATAATATTATCAAGGATATTTTCAAAACAAATGATGTTATCAATTAATTTATTTGCTACTGCTGAATGCCATGACGTTATTTACTTGCTGATATCATACCGAGAAAGTTTTAAAACCAGGTTTAAGATAATGGATTCAATCTTAAGCATTTTTTTCTTGTTTCAGTGACCTGCCGCGGCGCTGTTGTTTATAAGTATACATTATAAAAAATGTAAAACCTAGTACATAATAAAGTGTACAACCAAGTTATCGTATTTAATTTATATCCCTCAATGCATGTATGGGGCGTAATATTTATTTGCCGGACATTACCGCAAATAGCTAGGTGTTAACAACTTAACTGTCCTCATACAATAAAATTTTCAACTACCCACATTCAGCATGTTTCCTATTCCGTTAGCTTGAAGAATATTCAAAAACCTATAATTCATAAAATAGTAATCTTATTGGTACACAACAAAAATACAGCCCCATCAACATACGAGTCTCATGTGACTCCTAAACTTATTCCTAAAGTTCATCAGGAGTCATATGTGACTCATTGGACAGTTATGTTGGTATTATACACCGCCGATCGGACTGTTCCACAAAATTGTCACTTGCTAATTAAAAGTTTAAACCTGTAGGTGGTGTACTGTATGAAACCTAATTAGAAAATTGGTACAAATTATATGTTATATGTGGAGATTTCCAGCTGGAAATATCAACGATCGGGCTCGAATAAAAACAAAATGGAAATAAATATGATTATTTATTCCTAAACATAATTTCATTAATCTGATTACATTAGATACATCCCTTTACACTAATGGTTAAAATGCTATACATGCTCGGATAGTCTACATTTAGGCAAGAATACAAAGTTAAATATCGTGATATACAGTAGTAATTTTAACACTCAACGACAAAACCCTCATCAGAGACCACATACATTATTTTTTCAAATACCTACACACGATCTTTGTAAATCTTTCGATCAAGAATACACTAATCAGATCACCGCTTAGCAAAGGCCCAACAAATAAAAGCACAAGTATTTATTGATCGAAGTTTATGACCAATCTTTCAAATACAGCTCACTATAGGTCGATATGAACGTGTTTAGCGTATAATTTGCGGCACATACCGTTAATTTGTCCGTCTGTACTAAACAACAATTTTACCTAAGCCATTGTCCACGAGGCCTAACATATTGTATGTCCTAATGAGAGTTAGTTGATCAACGCTTACTTCACGGCATCGTAGATATTTCAATTAGGTACCTACATATTTACATCTTCTAGAATTATCAATACCTATAGACATTACCTACCTTTTGCTTATAGTCCGGGAAAATAGTACTGAAAATAATGCAGTTTAATAGCGGTCTATACCTACTGAAGATCACTTACGTATAACGATTACAGATTAAATATGGTATTCGTTGAAAAATAGTCTTTTATATTTGGGTGCAAATTAAACCGGTGCATAACGAACGACTGATAAGATTAATTAAGACTACTTACACGAAATGAATGGATTTACGTTAAATATACATATTAGTTAATGCACGACTTAAAAACTAATAGCTACAGTTAATTCATTACCATTGTGCCTAATCCACTTTACGATAGATGAATAGTATTTAACAGAGCGTTCAAAGAACATCGTATGATACGCGATTTTTGCCTCGGTAATTGATCGAACAATATTACAATTGTGTACAGTCCTCGCCAAACTTTATGGCCGCTCTCGCGAGGACTACGCAATGCACATCAATAGAGAACGTGATCCAGACGTTCTGACAAAATAATGAATTGCAGAAATCAAGCTCATGTTTAATGCCTACGGTCGGCGGTCGCGTGAGGCTTATCAACTTTGGCTTATGCGAAAATACTGTGATAGTACTGGCAAGTGAGATTGATTGCAGAGAATAAACTGAAACGTAAAAATAAAGATTTCTTACGTTTTCGCGAGTACAACACATTAAAATTATATATTAGTATAACGGATATATAATTTTAATAGTATAACGGTAATCCGTTATACCATTAGTATAACGGATTTATCGCGTGTATTTTACGTTATTCAATTCGCCATTTCAAATGCTTTGCAGCGGTCACGGGAGAGACTAGATGACGGTTGTCTGCAAGACACAGTAAAATCTACTGCATACGATTTTATTTTATTGATACCGTTCCCTGTGCAAACCGTGAGCGATTTCTGTAGCTAACTATTCTAGATGACTAATGCATTTCATTGGATGCAGTGTCATTTATGTGGATACTGGTGTATGCAGGTTGCCATTAGGCGGTTGACCGGCGTGCCCTTAGTTTTATTCACTCTACTGTAAGGTGACCACCCGTACTCCGTTTACTGAGTTTTGTACTCCTTTTCCGCAAACCGTACTCTTTAAAAATCCTGTACTCTGAAAGTACTCATTTGTATTCAAAGTACTCTTGACAGGTTCACAGTGCTTTAATGTCACGCGCGCAATAGAGGCCGGTTGACATTTTTTTAGAGGTCTTTTTTAACCCTGGCACAGTAGAAGGGCCGGATTAGCCGACCTTTTTTTTGGAGTACTGTACTCTTTTTCAACGTAAAAAAGGTTGTCACCTTACTCTACTATCATAACATTACTACGCAATTAAAGAAAGTGAAGTAGTTTCAACAGTTCCAAATTCATCGCATTACTATTTGTATGCGCAAATATTAGGCCAATTGTTTTCCATAGTTGTCTACACATACTAATAAGCCCTGATTTTTTTATTTTGCATGCAACGACAACAACAAAGGTGCACCTTTTTCTTAAATAACGGCAGAAAAAAATCTTTACAACCAGGGATCTATCATGGTATAAATTCCCTATAAGAAATGTAAGGCTACCAAGAAATTTAATTACCTACATAATATCTGTATTATAACTAGAAACAGCCACGCAATTAAAAAAAAAACTTTCTAATGTAGTCTTCCAGTGGAAACCGCCAACGCACAAGCCTAGTACATTGATGAAACTTCTGACACAGTAACTATCATACATCATATTCAAAACTACACATTTTCGAGTATACAAGTGCCAACGCTAAATCACAGACCGATCGAGATTACCTAAAAGGTATCTGGCCGGGACCAGTGCTTAACGCCAGGTTATAACGAAAATATATATATATGTACAACAGTAACATGTTCAATTATTTGAGTTTGATTCTGCAAATACCCGATTATGAACCGGTCACCTAGCCTCAAGAGAACTTTATAAAAACTTGTGTCTTCCCAGAATAGCAAAGTAATTTCTCTCCACGTATTTGGAGCATTTAATTTATTTGCGATACAGAAAGCACTAATCCACACAGCCAGGTGTGGCGAAGAATATACCTTGCCATCCTAATAATATAACAGGTACGTTTAACTAAAATATATACATCATTTACGCATTCAACTAAAGCTAAATCATCCCTACAAATGTCCACAATCGACAGCAATCACAATGCGCAAAAAAAAGGGAATTCGTAAGTATTGTCTTCGCCAAACAATTTGAACAAAGTGTACCGTGGAAGTAATTTCGCGCATGGAAATTTAACAAATTCCGAACATACGTTCTCTATAAGCTTAAATATAAATATGCTACTTTGATGGACGCCAAATAGAGTGGGGACCCGGTACATCATTTTGTGCTCAAGGTAATTGGCGTAGACACTTAAGGTTTTTGATATCGAGAGAAAATTCAGGGAACTAATTAGAAAAAAATCTCTACAGCTAAAAGATTCGGTTAAGTTGCCATCTTGACTTCGTGTCTAATTATGGCAGGGCCTTCTTACCCCGGTGTTTGAGTATTCACTGAGCGATTCGAACACTTGTAGGGAGCGTTCAATGGTATACGCTGAACAAGCACGCTAGACTTGATGTTCTGATTGATATAGGAATGTCAGTTTCTTTTTACAAGCAATTTGTATTTGCTCGTAAGGAACGCTTTATACTGGGATACGATACTTTTGTTACTTGAAAAATGAATTTCTTCTATATCTACAGAAAGACGCACTTAATATAGTTTTACTGTGCGCATGAACTTAACTACACTTAGCTCTCAAAATTAGTACCTCACTAATAAAGTTAAGCAAATTTCGTTGAGTTAGACTTTCTTAAATTACATTTGTATATATTATTATAAAACTTTCATTAATTTTAGTGATTATAATATTCGAACAAAAGTATGAATTTACGCTTTTAAATACAATTCCTAAATGTGTAGTTATTAAGCGGACAATATAAACGGTTTGACCCATCTAGTAATATCTTGGTAATTAATTTTAAAGCGTAGATTAAACTTTTAAAATATTCCCGAATTGATTCTTCCAACGTTTGATTATATAGTGTACCGGCGCTCCCGACGCGGTATAGACCAATTGATTTCTAATTTTGAACCATGAACACGCGCTGAAGTCTGTAAATAGAAAAATATTATGGCTAGTAAATTCAAATTAAATTAAGGTAATAATTTTAGAAAGCGTTCTATGTCACATTCAGTTCTTTCAAAATAGTCTTGTGCAGACAGTCTTCAAACAAGGGTATTAGATATTGACCCCAACTTCACACGGACTTATCTAATGTAGATAAAATAAAATATTAAGGTGAATGTTCCAGGGTAGCCCGCGAAATTCAAATTTCCGTATGTTTTTTGCAATTTGCAGTTCAGTGCTAGGTTGTATGTTGATTAAAATGTTATTCGCGGCTGTAAGACGTATGTAGTTATATAATTATAATCATCAAAATCATCAATACAAGAAAAACTTTTTCAAGCTCAAAGTCATTCTTGCACCTTTATGAGCTTGGAGGGTTGTAAAAAACGTAAGAAAATTTGAATTTCGCGGGCTACCCTGGAACATTCATCTTAAGTGGAATTTCATTATCCTTCACCATTTTAGCGAAATCTTCGGTGGTGTGTATCGAATTGATTGAACTACCGAGTGTATTGTGTTTATAACGCCTGTTTTGGTAGAAGATTGCAAGAGAATATTAGTCCAGAGATACTTACAATGCGCGCAGGTGAACGCTAGGTGTCCCGAGGGTAGTCCATGGTCTTGATGTAGGCGACTGCGGCGCAGAAGTGCGTCCAGCAGTACAGGGCCTCTCCCGACAGCGCGGTCCCGCCCAGGGCGCCCACCAGCTCCAGCGTGGACAGCAATGAGGCCGGGTTCACCTGGCCACACCACCTCGTTAGTCTATTTAATGGGCTGTAGGACGTATTATCGGCAATTCAGCCCATAAATGGTGGGACATTTACATCCGGCCTCCACCAAATCGATAATTTTGTTTCGAGTCATAACTCATAATGCGAGTGTCGCCGTGTGCTTACCTTGAGGATGACGTAGACGAGTACGGGGGTGAGATCGTCAGCGGAAGGAGGCGTGCCCTCGGTCAGGCCGAGAACCGCCATGATGCTCGTCACGCAGCGCATCACACACGACAGCTGAAAGAAGGCGTAGAATGGCAATGCTATCACCGACATTTCAACCAAAAGACGTCCACTGTTGGCCATAGGGGTCCACCAAGGATACGAAGGCCGCCCGCATCCATCGCTTTCCGGTCTCCTTAACCAGGTTGTCGGTCCACCGTGTTGGAGGCCAACCAGCACTGCGCCTTCCGGAACGCGGTGCCACTCGAGGACTTTCCTGCCCTACCGCCTATAATAACGATTTCATTAGAAACGCAACGATGTGTGAGCAATGACGCATCGAAAGACCGAAAGACCTATTTACTCGCAGATTTGTATCTTATTGGGCCTGTCAAGGCCTATTCGTTATCCATTACGTAAACGTGGAGCGTGTTTCTCTCATCTGGCCAACTTGCTCTCACTATGCTTTTCGTAAACAAGACAGATAATTTTAACAAATAAAACTCCAGAGTTTCTTGCCGGCTCTTCTCTGTAGAGCAGCATACCGATCCGGCGATAGTTTCAGCGTGAGTGTAGTCGTGTGGAAAATCAAAAGAGTTGGATGGATTGTAAGAATTGTGTTTGAAATGTGGATATGACGACTGATAGGTGTGTATGGAGACTACCACCTAGCGTGAGACCAAATTGTCGTAATCAATATTTTCCTTGCGGTCCTATTTGATAAGGTTCAACGACATAAATGACAGAATAGTGAGAGGTGAGAGTGGAGAGTGACCTTGTCGCGCGGCGTGCGGTAGACGGGCAGGTGCCGCAGCCAGGCCTGCGCGCGCGGGAAGGGCGCGGCCCACAGGTGGCGCTGGGTTCAACGACATAAATGACAGAATAGTGAGAGTGGAGAGTGACCTTGTCGCGCGGCGTGCGGTAGACGGGCAGGTGCCGCAGCCAGGCCTGCGCGCGCGGGAAGGGCGCGGCCCACAGGTGGCGCTGGGTTCAACGACATAAATGACAGAATAGTGAGAGTGGAGAGTGACCTTGTCGCGCGGCGTGCGGTAGACGGGCAGGTGCCGCAGCCAGGCCTGCGCGCGCGGGAAGGGCGCGGCCCACAGGTGGCGCTGGGTTCAACGACATAAATGACAGAATAGTGAGAGTGGAGAGTGACCTTGTCGCGCGGCGTGCGGTAGACGGGCAGGTGCCGCAGCCAGGCCTGCGCGCGCGGGAAGGGCGCGGCCCACAGGTGGCGCTGGGTTCAACGACATAAATGACAGAATAGTGAGAGTGGAGAGTGACCTTGTCGCGCGGCGTGCGGTAGACGGGCAGGTGCCGCAGCCAGGCCTGCGCGCGCGGGAAGGGCGCGGCCCACAGGTGGCGCGGGGCCACGCCCGCGCTCCGGGCGCTCGTGCTCGCCGCCACGCGCCGGATGTGCTCGCTCAGCACCCTGCGCACCGCACATATCCAAATTCATAAAACACAATGTACTTACACGCATTTGAAGCCTTTATTCTTGTTTTTCTTTGCGACCAAGACTATTCGCATTGTAAAAATAAATACATTCGCCAAAATCCTTAACCAAATTGACTAATTTGAAACATCATAAACTCGTGCCTTTAGATTTCAAATCAAATCCACAACTCAATTTGGTTTATTCATTTTTAAATAAGGATCTCCAACAAAAGATGTACACAATACGTGATACATTAATAAAGAGCAACCTAATAAGTTTTGGAGCCAGGAATTTTTATTTTATTTTTAACGAAATCCCCACCCCCCCCCCGCCAGTAGGTAACCTGTGTCGCGGGGGCAGTTAACAAACATGATGAAATTCACCAACATAAATGACACCCAGACTCAGAGCAAGTGTCTCTGGTTTATACAGACACTTGCCCAGCCCCGGAATCGAACCAAAGGCGACATGTTATGGGAATAGTTTAAGCTATAAACGAAACACACAACAAAAGACATTTTAGTATGAGCACATTAAACTAGAAATTCACAACAATACAAGTTACTCGGAAATATGAGAGACAAAAATGTACTAACTGGTCCCTGGCAATGTCACCGTCTCCATTGGGGAACAGCACATGCAGGTAGAGCCTCGCGAAGGCGGCGCGTTCCACTGTCACCTCCGCCATCTCCAGCAGCGTGGACGACGCGCCTACGCCGAAAACCAAGCCAATATTAAAAATATGTTCGATGGCATTTGCCTATCTTATCTTAAAATATATAAATTATGTGCAAAATATGGCCGAGTTTTGTTAGAAAGATAGATATTCTTTATTGTCTTGTTCTAACAGATGGCGATATCTGTTGACTAGATCGAGTAAGTATTCAATAGATGGCGCTATATTATTAAAAGATAAATGAACATAACATAAAGTCACGCCTTTTTCCCGCAGGGGTAGGCAGAGATCACATCCTTCCACTTGCTACGATCCTGGGTCACAACTTTCGCTTCTTCCACTTTTATCAACCTCTTCATGCATGCTCGTCGGTTTAGGGTGCTTCTGACCTGACCTTTCTTTAGGACATCACCTATTTGGTCATGGAATGTCCTTCTTGGCCTGCCCCTTCCAACGTTCCCATTCACACTCCCGCTATATATTTCTTTTGTAAGTCTACTCTCACTCATCTTCTTGATATGACTAATGTTAAATGTTAAATAACAAAAGCCTTAGCCTACAGCAACGCGTGGGCCGGGTCTGCTAGTTTTATATAAAAACGGATTTCAAATTCACAATATCAGCAAACCGTACCACCCCGCAGAAACGCTAGAGGCTGAGATCACCTAGCCACAAGAGAAGCACAATTTGAATCGAACCCCTTCTGGCAAGCCAGGCACTGTAGGTGCTTTTCAAGATCTCTTACAGGCGGCCTAAATCTTGAACAATGTAGGCCATAATGTACTCTGGGGTTACCTTCCCACGACGGATCAGCTTTCACTTCAGCCGTGATGGCCTTGATGCTAGCAGTCAGTCTCGTCGCCTTCTCATCCATCAGCTCGCCACCTGAACCATATTTTTATCAAATAAATATCTGTACACATAAAAAGAAAACTCCTCTAGAAATGTACAACGTGAATTGTTGTATAGCACTATCGTCGGATATATTGTAAAACAAAGAAAACATAAAATATCCACATGTGTGTGTGCCAAAATGTTGTGTGCTTGCTTTTTCTGTCCTTCGTGATTATTCGCGTCGGTTGGGATTTTAATCAGGGAGAGAGAGGTTTTTTGTGTTGAGTCAGAGCCAGTCCGATGGCTAGTATGGTGCAGAACTTGAGCACAAAGTGCCGTGGTGGAGGAAATTTCACGCATGTTACCACCCAATCGTCTGGGTTACGCGTTGCAACTGCCCGTCACCGCTACTGAGCCCCGAAAATAGACAGTGCTCAAATTGTTAAACTTTATGTTATCGTATTATTTATCACAGATAGATAGATAACACTTTATTGCACATTTGCGATATATACATAGCTTACAGGAGAAATTATATAAAACACATACAATTTGCGGCCTAAAAAGCAATATAGCCTAGTTTTCTAAATATTTATAATCTCAGAAGATTGAATGCACAATACTCTCCGGTTTTCACTAAACCAAAAATCACCCTGTATATTAAGACAAATATTTGATTGTGACCTGCCTTTCATTTGGAGACGCACATTTCCGAGTCTTACCATTGTGCAGCACGTGGTTATTGTGTGCGTGGTGATGCCTCGCGAGCCGCCTGAGAGAGTTGCTTCTCTCCAACTGGTCCAGGACCCGTGCCGCTGCCGCCGCCCGCGCGCAAGATAAACACTCCTCTTGGACTAGCTTTATCTGCCTACAAATATTCCAAAAAAATACATGATTTTAATGCTCTAACTGAGACTGGCCTTCCTGAAGAGTGGGACCTACTACAAGAGAAGGGCTCCAAGGGTTGGTGGATCCACCCCTTTTTTTGGTTCTGCTGGGGAAATGCTTAATGACGCATTCTACTGTGGCGCCCCGAAGGGTTACGACAGTCAGAGGGTATGTGAATTTCATGTTTGTACTAACTGCGTAAGTGCCCCCGCGATACAGGTTAAACCTAGAGCAGAGGAGGCGGTTTTATAAATAAATAATAGTTTAAAAAAAAAAACAAAAAAATACGTTTTTATAGAAAATCGAACTAAAAAATAGAAAATAAATTTTAATAAATTTGAATTAAAAATAGTGTCAGAAAAAAATATTTTATTGTAAAAGCGTGGGGTGTATGGTATCAATCGTTCTAAATATTTTATGAACAGATATGACTAGAAGGGTTATTTTGATAATATCCTGAAAAGCACGCTTTTTACAATAAAAACATTTTGTCTGACACTATTTTTAGTTCAAAAGTATTAAAATTTATTTTCTATTTTTTAGTTCGATTTTCTATAAAAGCGTAATTTTTTAGCATTTTTAAACAATTATTTATTTTTTATTTTAAAGTTGAAATATCATTAAGCTATTGCTAAATAATCACTAAAAAATATAGCAATAGCTTTATGATATTTACATCTCTATTAGCTATTGCATCGAAGAGCGGTGTTCAACCTTGATGACCGTTATTATTATTATTATTCTATTAATGATAACGGGTCAAAATGTTTAAAATATTGAATTGTCATCGGTCCTTAATAAGTATGCCAAATTTCGTGTTAATCCGACGTTTTTATCAGGGTCAAAATCATGGTCAAAGATTCCGATACATACATACAAGCAAAGCTAATAAAAGCGTATTGAAAAAAGAAAACTTACGCGTGAAGAGTATGGTCGGTGTGCGCCAAAGCTGCGCGGCAAGAAGCGAGGTATGCCGCATAGGGCCTCCTGGCAGCCAGGTCCGCCCGCAGCGCAGCCGCCAGCCGGGCCGCCCTGGGCCCACTGGCCGCCAGGGCCCGAGCCAGCTCGTCGGCGTGGGCGGCTCCCATCTCGGACGTGGAACAAGCGCCTGCCGCTCGGACCCACTCCACGAGAGACGTGCCCGTACAACGCTAGAACAACAATAACAACAGGTGTTATCAGTTTGACGTGTCTATATGTGGCATTGCAATTCCAAAACCGTCGGATGAATCCGTGTGGTGGATTTAGTACAGTGTTTCCATTCCATCCTGAGGGTGTCGTAGGAGCCGACAATAGGAAATGACAATGCCGATTACCTAGCCGCAAGAGAAGGAAAACTTGATGCGAAACCCGTAGGCTAATTACCCTCCATGTAATTGGAGGAGGCCCGTCTCAGCGGTGGGTCATATGTGAGCTGAGTAGTAGTGGTTGTTTCAGATCATAAATGACCCACTACTGGATCGGGTCTCCTCCAAGTTCATGGAGGGAAATTAGCCTACTGTGCCAAGGTGGCAAGACTAGTTGGCACAGTATCAAGTTTTCCTTCTCTGAGGGCAAGGTGATCTACCTCTTGCGTTCTTTTAGTCGACTCTTACGACACCCTCAGGATTGTATGGGTTGGTGACATTGTGTATTCTAAATCCGTCACCACCCGGACAGTAGTAGTATATAATGTGTGTAAAAAAAACTTGTCAACACTTACATTGGGCACATACTCCGCGCAATGCAGATCTGGGTTCGAGAGGACGACGCGCAGTTTCCTCTTCATGCTGTTAAACACTTCTGGGTCGTTGAGGTCCACCACACCTTCGCACCTGGACAGATCAAATTATTGGACTCACATCGCTAAAACTAATAAATTTTGTTCGATCGAGGTGTCCAAGCGAAACGACAAAATTGCTAACATTAATCTGCTAATTTCAAAAGTTCTAACGCGTTTTGGGCTCTATTCCAGCATGCTCACTCAAGACTCATGACAGAGGTGGCGTCATATGGCGGTTCTCTTTTTACCCCCCAATATGGATAAGGAGAGCGATTGCTGTCATATGCATATGTTGCGAACGGGTGTGGGGGTCGATACTGCTGATTTTTGCGGGGTTGCTCTCACAAGTCTGTCTTATCATTCTTTGTATACCAAAATAGCTGGGTCTACACCGAACGATCCGCTTTGGATTGCAGATGCACATTTGGATCGCGCTCCTGCCGCGCGCGATCGAAGCGCGATGGATCGTCCGGTGTGGACCCAGCTAATGGCGTTAAAAAAAAGCAATTACAGAGTTTCTTGCCTGCTTTTCTCTATAGAGCAGCCTTCCGAACCGGTTGTAAATGACATATCACCATCAACATTTCAGCAATAAAAAAATACACGATCAGAACCGTCAAGAAATCTTTTCCTGCAACACGGACAATATTCAAGCGCAAGTTGCAAAGGGCCATACATCAGCACCTCGTCTTCTAGACCAACAAGGCAGTCACAGTTATGGCTGACATACCTTTCGGACTCTGCATCAGGCGCGTCTGAAGGCCGCCGCTGGGTGCGTTTGCCCTTAGTACTAGAGTCGCAACTCTTCCGTCGGTACTTGGCCAGGATCTCCTCCGAACTCTCCCCGGGTGCCACTTCGGGTCTCGACCCATCGTCGCTTCTTGCCTCTTCTTCGGGCAGCTTGATCTCTGGTGGAGTAAGATTGTTTTTGTTTTTACTGCCGCAGTAGATATACTCGTTTCAGCATATATATGTCGCACTGATGAGTTTGTCACCGCCAATTGATGGCAGATTTAAACCATTTATGACCACATACAGATTTGATATGACAGAGGGGCATTAAATTACACTACTTATACTATATGTCATCATCATCATCATCATCATCAGCCCACATTAGTCCACTGCTGGACATAGGCCTCCCCTAAAGAGCGCCATAGCGCCCTGTCTTCAGCTTGACGCATCCAGCTGCTGCCCGCAACCTTTCGCAGATCGTCGCTCCATCTAGCAGAGGGCCGTCCCACACTACGCTTGCCGATACTATATGTGATTAGTATGAATTCGAAACGGTACAAAATAAAATACACGTGATTTTTCATGGGGGGTGGAGGGGTAGTCTTAAACCTCACCAGGTATCACCGAGGGGGAGGGAGGGGTTAAAAAATGTTAAAAAAACATCACGTGATTAATTGACAGCCCCTAAGGTTAATAAACGATGCGTTGGGCATAAACATCTGTTAGGAAAGATACATCATGTTCAAATGAGGCAAAAATTTCAAAAACCATTTCCGTCCAAACTATTGCTCCAATTTAATTATTTTTTGGTACAGAGCCTGGAAATGATACCTAGTATAACCCTGTATAAGAGTTATAATTAGTTAAAGAGTTATCTATCTAAACAGTGTGTGGTCCATGGACCATTTTATTATGAATTAATGCTTACTTCTTCTTAGACTATTATTGCTAGTCCGTGTTGCGACGGATTTGGCGGACAAGGCTGATAGGTTATCAGCCTACCGCAAGCGCATACAGCAGTTAAACAGCAACCGTAAGCGAAGAAAAACTTGTTTTTTTTTTTATCACAGACTTGAATGCCAGGATTTAAGATGGAGCAAGCAATTCAAGGAAATACCCTGTCCACCCACATACACACGACATCACAGTAAAAAAATGCGAGGTTGGTGGCTAGCCGGGCGGACCATTAGATCCTAATCCTACCACCAAGCGAAATACGAAGCCCTGTGCCAACTCGTCTGGCTAGGGTGGCACATTAAGGTGAATGTTCCAGGGTAGCCCGCGAAATTCAAATTTTCTTAGGTTTTTTGCAATTTGTAGATCAGTGCTAAGTTGTATGTTGATTAAAATGTTATTCGCGGCTGTAAGACACATGTCGTTATAAAATTATAATCATCAAAATCATCAATACAACCCTCCAAGCTCATAAAGGTGAAAGAAAAACTTTTTCAACGTCAAAGTCATACTTGCACCTTTATGAGCTTGGAGGGTTGTATTGATGAGTTTGATGATAATAACTCTGTAACTACATACGTCTTACAGCCGCTAATCAAATGTACATCATCATACAACCTAGCACTGCCCTGCAAATTGCAAAAAACGTAAGAAAATTTGAATTTCGCGGGCTACCCTGGAGCATCCACCTTAACTACCCTCCTTGTGATGGCAGGAGGCCCGACTCAGCAGTGATTCATTTACGGGCTGTGGTGGCGAGTGGTGGTGGTGGTGGTGCTACTAGTAGTTTGTTTATGAATGCATGCATTTTTTTAACCCCCGACGCAAAAAGAGGGGTGTTATAAGTTTCACGTGTCTGTCTGTCTGTCTGTGGCACCGTAGCTCGCGAATGGATGAAGCGATTTCAATAAAGTTTTTTTTGTATGAAAGGTCAGTTACGTGTGTTCTTAGACATGTTTGATGAAAATCGGGTGAGCCGTTTAAAAGTTATGAGGGGTGAAAGTGGGGAAGAATAACCGAATGTCTGCAAATATAATCGAGTGGGGTTTCAAATGAAAGCGCATCACGTGCAATTTAACAAAATCTGCATTATAATAAGTATGTACCTTTAAAAAGTAAAAAATAAAAATAAATACTTCGCGTTGGGTTGTCGGGGGTTTATTTAAATTTTTAATTTAATTTTTATTTCTCATCGGTTCACGACCACAATGAAGAGTGAGCGAGCCAGTGGAGATATCCAACATGTATTCTTACGATGATCTAATGTTTCACGTTGATTGATTTTCCGTTTGGCGACGGGTTTAGAATACGGTATAGAATACATAAAGTCACCCAACCCATACCATCCTGAGCGTGTCGTCAGAAGCGACTAAAAGGAAGCAAGAGGCAGAAAAACCTAGCCGCAAGAGGAAGAACCCTTGTTATGATTTTTTTTTATTTCGCCGGGGATGCTTATTTAATGTCATCATCATTTCAGCCAAAAGACGTCCACTGCTGGACACAGGCCTCCCCCAAAGATTTCCACAAAGGCCGGTCCTGGGCCGCCCGCATCCATCGTTTTCCGGCGACCTTAATCAGGTCATCGGTCCACCGTGTGGGAGGCCTACCAGCACTGCGCTTTCCGGAACGCGGTCGCCATTCCAGGACTTTTCTGCCCCATCGGGCGTCGGTCCTGCGCGCTATGTGCCCTGCCCACTGCCACTTCAGTTTGGCAATCCTGTGGGCTGTGTCCTGTGACTTATTGAATGTATCTTAATATTATCTTTTGGCCCTTGTCCCACGCCCTAGTCACAATATACACCTATCAGTCGGCATACATTCACAACTTTCATACACAATTCCTCATTCTTTTCCTTTTGATCTCCAACAACCCTTCCATCCACATCAATGCTGAAACTACCACCGGCTCGAAATACTCTACAGAGAAGAGCCGGCAACTGATTATTTGCTTTTTTTTAAATTATTGGTCTTGTTTACAATTCAACTGTGACTTGATATGAAACCTTTTGCTTACCCGTCTAGCCAGCGTGGGACAGTAGTAATTTCCCTCCATGAATTTGGAGGAGGCCCGACCCAGTAGTGGGTCATGTATGTACAGATTGGTGGCAGTAGTAATGCAAAGATATTGACATGACAATCCTATTCTCACCGTTCTGGTGGTGCTGCGAGCGTCCCTTCTGGCGAAGCATCTTGATCTTGTGCAGGAAGTTGCCACCGGACCGCTTGACATTGTTCTTGAGCTCGTCTAGATTGCACACGAGACCGTCTTCACCTACAATGCGCCTTCTATAAACAAATTATATCATTTGTAAATTTGTATACATCATATTCATCATCATCATCAGCCTATTTCAGTCCACTGTTGGACGTAGGCCTCCCCTATGGCACGCCATTAATAGACATGATATTTTTCACACATTATTATCCTCAAATAAAATGTCTTTATCACTCGGGTTTGCTGTTAGAAAACTCATGTACTTATCAGTTAAGCTCGCCTTTGTACATGTAATTACCAATGAATATTTCTGCTTTAGGCTGTTTATGTAGGTTATAAAATAAATAATGTAGTAGGTTAAATAGTCCCGCGAAAAATATTTATACCGTCATGTTTGTATTACAAATAAATGCTTTTTTCATCATAATTTTGAACAAAATTGCCCTTGAATTGATTTGGTTTTAATATCACCGTTTAAATCAAGTACCACGCACATATTCATGATGAGACTGCGCATGCAATTTGGCCTTTTATCGGCTCTTACGACACCCTCGGTATGGAATGGGGTGGTGACACTAAGTATTCTAAATCTATCACCACACGGACGGGTTTTTAGAGTCCATTCGAAATGACCTCTATAACTATATCAATAAGACTCACCTCTGCGACTTCTCCGCGGTCGCGTCGAAACTTATACTCTTCGGTATGGCGCCAGTAGAAGTACTCTTGCCTGGAGGTGGGCTGACCCTCCTCTCCGTTACGTTCTCAGAGTTCACATCCTGACTCGAACTCTTATCGGAGACAGACGTCTCCGCACTATTCACAGATAACGTACTGAGCGAGATGTTGCTAGTGCCGTCTCGCTTCTTCTCGACCTTCGACGAACTAATACTGACGATGCTCGTCCGTATCTCGGATTTGACGATACGCGCTGTCAAGTTGTTCATTAGGTTCGCCGAAGTAGAAATAGTCGCCGAGCTCATTCGAGTCATCAGATCCGTGATAGTCGATCTCGATTCGGCCTCGGTTCGCTCGTTATCGACTCCGGAATCGAATCGGCGGTCGAAGTTCATCGCGCTGAAGGAACTCTCGCTGGAGTTGAGCGACCGGTCCATATCGTTGTCGTCGTACGGTTTGGACGTGGAGGGGAGGTCGTATTTGGAGTTGGAGGGGTACGGACGACGCGAAGAGTGGGGGGCGGGGAAACTGTCATCCACCCATTGGCTGGTGGCGTCCGATTGGCTGTTCGCGCCTTCGAGGGTGGACTCCGTTTGGGCACTACTTCTGTGGACAATGGTTTTATATATGTTACATACAGACCGCGCTAATCTTTATGGCCGCTCTGAATGTACCCGCATCACGCTGCGCACAACACAAAATCAGGTATCAGTGGACGTACGCGGGGCGGGGAGGCAGGACACGCCCGCAAGCGTCCTTGCCACCCGCGTGTTAGTGTGAGTGAGCTGCGATCGTATTGGTTATGAAATGTACGATGCGCAAGTTCGTGCCCACGGCCGGCCATAAAGATACATTACACGTACAAAGCATTAAGCATGCTTTTATATTTTAGGCGCAAAGGGATGATCATCCAGCCAGACCGCTACGCGGGTGAATCCGCGCCACCTAGCGAATATGTCAATAATAACTATTGTAATTGTAAACTGACTCGTTAGGCGGCACATAGTCGAAGACATCATTGGGCATCGGGGCGGGCGCAGACGTACTTGGACTCTCGGGCGCTGATGTTGCGTAGCACGTCATCACCTGAAACCAATGTAAACCGACTCGATAAGTGACTGGCTTGTCTCGCCGCTTTATAAAGGTGCAATACAGGTAACACCCTGTGTGTCTCGAGTAACAACTAATCTAGCTAATTTTAAAACTTATGAACGCTGTTATATAAATTATAGTGTCTTGTGTTGTGAGTTAAAAAAATATTGACCATAAACCAAAATATTCATACTCTAGCTCAACTGACTATGTGACGGATTTAGAATACTTAATGTCGCCAACCCATTCCATCCTGAGGGTGTCGTAAGAGACGACTTAAGGGAATTACATGGCAGAAAACTTAGACACAAAACAAGGAAAATTTGAAAAATAAAAAGTGTGCCAAACCGTTTGTCCAGTGTGGCACAGTAGGCCAATGCCCCTCCTGTAATTGGAAGAGGCCCGACTCAGCAGTGGGTCGTACGTTAAATTCATGCTATGAACTACAAGTATTTGTTCCGGGTCTGGGTGTTTTCTATTTATAATATGTATGTATTTACAAAAAAAATGTATATAAGTAGTTAATCATCCATCTTTACCATCGTTACCATAACACAAGCATTAAGTTGCTTAGCTTGGGACGAGATGGCGTTGTGTGAAATGTCCAAGGATATATATTTATTTATATTTAAGGTACTTACCGGATAGCCGTTGACAAGAATGCTCTTGCGATTCTCGATGCCGTAGTGAGCGTGCGCAGAGCCGTGCGAGAGGTCCAACTCACCCCCGCGAGACAGCGCCGCCGTGGCAGACAAATATCCACACCCTGACCTGGGTGGTCATAAATGTGTACATAAGCTTTACATCCAAAACCACAGATTATACTACTACTACTCAGCCCATAAAATACCGCCTGCAGAGTAGAGCCTCCTTCAATCATATGGAAGGCAATATAAATAACTGTTACTGTCTGTGTGGTGATAGATTTAGAATACCTAGTGTCACCACCCCATTCCACACCGAGGATCTCGTAAGAGGCGACTAAAGGAACGCAAGAGGCAGATCACCTAGCCGCAAGAGAAGTAAAACTTGACACGAAACCCTGTGCCAACCTGTCTGGCCGGCGTGGCACAGCAGGCTAATTACTCAAACTCAAACTCAAAAGGAACTTTATTTACGTAGGTTTCATCACAAAACTCTTATAAATCGTCATATTTACAAACACCATTATCATCTTACAGCCCCTGTCCCACACTAGGTGGTAGTCTCCACACACACCTATCAGTCGTCATACCTACATTCACACCTTTCACACACAACTCCTCATTCCTGCAATCCCTCCATCTCCCCTGATCGCTCACAATCCCTATATGTTCACTCACATTCATGCCGAAACTACCACCGGTTCGGAAGGCTGCTCTACAGAGAAGAGCCGGCAAGAAACTCTGTAGTTGCTTTTTTTAAATTATTGTTCGTTTACAAAAAGCACTAAACAGCATAGTGAGAGCAAGTTCGCAAGATGAGAGAAACACGCTACATGTTTACGCAAAGAATGACGGATAGACCTTGACAGAGCCAATAAAAAAAAACAAAAACAAATCCGCGATTAAAGGTCTCCATTGCGTCATTGCTCACACATACAGTGTACAATATATGACATTTTCTAAATGCTACGTACTCTCCATGTGTTGGGGAGGTGGCCCGACTTAGCAGTGGCTCATTTATGAGCTGAGTAGTAGAATAGAGAAAGGTATATTAGACACAAACATTACAGTAAAAATATCTAACTAAAAAGAACTGAGTTAAAATAAACATGCCCATGTTCATTTTAACTTCAAAAATAAATTAAACATACCTGTTTGGTAGATTCGGCTTCGTATGCCGCGGGCTGCCAACATCAGGCCGTTTCACATTGCCATTCTAAAAAAAAAAGCCATAGAAAAAACAAGCGTATATCGGTTCCGAATACTTGTTCTCAAAACCTCAATATTGTCTCAATTTAATTCAAGAATAATATACTTTCTTTAGAAAAAAGGTTGTCATTTTTTTTCAAATCGTCCAAAAAAAAACGTTGTCTACTCACTTGATGGTTCCTAAACGGCACAGGATCATCCTGTTGAGACGGACGTCGTGGCCACGAGGTATCCGAACGCGCCGCTACTGATACACAGTCATCTGTATCCACCTGCATATCACAAAGATTGAACGAAAGAACGAATGATTTATCGAACATCAGTCCTGGTTGAAATTAAACACTTTGTAACGGATTTATCACGTGTATATTACATTTATCGCCGAAGACAGGGCGATATGACGCTCTTTAGGGGAGGTTCACTCTTTAGGGGTCCAGCAGTGAACTCGTGTAGGCTGATGATGATGATATTACAATATTTAATTACCGACGTTACGAATGCTTTGATGCTTTGCAGCAGTCGCAATAAATACGTTAAAAAGTGTTTAAATTCAATGTGTAATAATAGCGAAATCCTAAGAAATCATTATCAGTCCTGGTTTTACGGGAAAGAACGAAATCGTGGTTAATTTTCTTTTATTTTTTTCTGTTGTTCTATTCACGCATTTGTGTCTCACTCTGACTGAGATGCAGCTATTCAAACACGATTCACAGTCAGAAATCAGAAACGAATAGCTGCTGCAATCTCTGGATTCTCTCTGGATTCATTCTCTGGAATGCTCTACTCTCCTACTGGGTTATTTTGGCTAGAGGCGTTGAAATAGTACTACTACTTCTCAGCGCATAAATGACCCACTGCTGGCCTCGGGCCTCCTCAAATTAAATGAAGGGTAATTGGCCTACTGTGCCACGCTGGCCAGACGGGTCGGCACAGGGTTTCGTATCAAGTTTTCCTTTCGGCTTTGTTATATCCTTTTTTCGGCTCTTACGACACCCTCGGTGTGGAATGGGGTGGTGACACTATGTATTCAAAATGCGTTATCACACGTGTCATTGGCCTACTGTGCCAATCTGGCCAGACGGGTTTCGTATCAAGTTTTCCTTCTTTTACAGCTAGATGTTCGACCTTATCATCTTGTCTTACGACACCCTCAGGATGAAATGGGGTGGCGATACTACGAATTCTAAATTCGTCGCTAAATACAAGCCCAAGGCTCAAATGGTACCTCAGTGTTTCTGTCGCTGTCGGAAGCGAGAACGTCCATACTCCACGCCGACTCGCTGGCGGTCTCAGAAACATCCGGGGCGTTTGTGTTGTTCGCGTTAGTACCTGGGATATGAATTAATTATTCTAATTGGTTCCCGCAGTCTTTTCACCCCTTTTTGTTTTCGTTAGGGATAGGCTTTGTACATAACCGCTGACCCCACGTCAGCGGTTATGTGGGACTCAGAAATTACTCGTCTACTCACTAAAACCCTAACACGTCACAGGTTATAAGGATGTACCAGTTTCACCGTTAAACTAATTTACAATGCTTGTTATGTTGGTTACCTTGATTGGCTGCGACTTGGGTCTGGTCGCAGGAGTCGCCAATGGTCTCAGAGTCGGACGCGAGGACGTCCGTGCTCCATGTATCCGACATTATACTTATGGTTTCATCGCCTTCCAGAAGTTTCTGTAATAATTTGTGTTATCAAACACATTGGTTCCATACGAATACTTATAGTTTTATGTCTTTATATAGCTGAAGTGGCATAACATTTTTCTAGAGTTGTCATATTTTTAGGACCTTTATCTCTATTTTTCACGTTTTTGAACTTGTTGACTAGACTCTATCAAGCCTGGAGCCAAGATGGTTACATCTGCAGGTGCAGCAGTGATGTACAAAAAACATTTACAGGAGCACAACAATGTTTACTCTACAAAATAGGTTACCCTATGTATGTCTCTATACCTTTATCTCGAACTTGCAGAATTTGTCTTCGATATCATTCCTGGTCTGCTTCAGTAGTTTGGCTTGAGCGCTTGCAGTCTGACTCACTGGCACGTTCTGCGGCAATCTGTGTGATATTAAGAATATATTGATCCTTTGTTATGCTATACTACTGTCACTACACGGCTCTTACATAACCCACTGCTGAGTCGGGGCTCCTCCAGTTACAGGGAGGGTAATTGGCCTACTGTGCCACGCTGGCCAGACGTGTTGGCACAGGGTTCCGTATCAATTCCTTCTCTTACGGTTAGGTTATATGACTTTTAATTTCTTTTTGTCGGCTCTTACGACACCCTCAGAAATCGTTGGTCTAGTGGTTAGATGTGCCGCCTTTGGATCAACGGGTCCCGGGTTCGATTCCGGGGTCGGGCAAGTGTCTGTGTCTAAACCAGAGGCACTGGCTCGGAGTCTGGGTGTCATTTCTATCTATAATATGTATGTATTTACAAAAAAAAATATGTATATAAGTAGTTTATCATCCATCTCGTTACCATAACACAAGCATTAAGTTGCTTAGCTTGGGACGAGATGGCGTTGTGTGAAATGTCCAAGGATATTTATTTATTATTTTTATTAATGGGGTGGGGACATTATGTATTCTAAATCTTAGCCATTAAAATTACTAGTTTTTATTAAACTACTATATGATCACTATGGTATTTGTACATTTTATATTACACCAGACTGTTTAGCCATAGATCTGGCTCGAAGGACCAACAACCTCTTGCAAGGGATGTGTAACAAATAAAACACGGTAATAACGCGATGATAGCCGTTTGACGACTGAGCGCTGTACGTTCATGCACTGTCTACATTGAACATGCAGTTGCAATAATTCTGGGCAAACTGGACAATCTGCCGAGCTGTAATAGTTCTAGTTAATTAACTACAACTATACAGACAGTAAGGCGGATTCTGCGCCGCAAACGTTTATATCTTCAAATGACTAGATCAGTATCGTAGTTACAAACAAACAATCTTGCGCATAGTCGATGTTTACTTAGCGGTGATTGGCGGGGAAGGAAGCTATAAGCCACTCGATTGGTTGACGACTTCCACGACCTATCGCTTCTGGTTCAAGCCGATTCTAGGCTACCATAAATGGGTAGGCATTTGTGATACCTTCTGGGAGGTGCGTCGCCGGCTGCGTCGCCGTCGGTGACCTGTGACGAGGGCGTCTCCCGCCCCGATATGTTCGGGCTGCCACGACCGCTCACGTTAGCGGACACCTGCGGTATCATTTTTATTTATTTATTTGCACGATGCAACAGAAGACAATCAGTAAAGCACATGGTAAAATATATAAAAATGTAAGTGTATACTACTACTAAGCCCATAAATGACCCACAGCTGAGTCGGAGCCTCTCCCCATCACAGGGAGGGCAATTATCTTACAGTGCCACGCTGCCCACAAAGGTTGGCAGAGTTTAGTTCCTTCTTTTGTCGGCTCTTACGACACCCCCAGGATAGAATGGGGTGGTAACTCGATGTTTTCTATAATTCAATGTTATTAATGATAATAAGAACTCCTAGGTAACCCTGTGCCAACTCGTCTGGCCAGCGTGGCACAGTAGGCTGAATAATAGTAGTTACCTTAGCATGTCATCATCAGAGCTCGAAGTAGGTAGATGTAAGTTCGTTGACGTCAAACGTAGAGGATAATATGGATATGCCTCCAAAATACCGGAACTTCACATTTATTGTGATATTTCTTCCGGAATTGCGAAATTAGCACGAATTTGTGTTTAAGGTGAAAAACGTATTAATAATATCAATCTACGCTGCCATTGTTAGCTAATTGTGAAAGAAATCAGTATTTTGTTTTATACAAAAATACCTTGGTATATAATAGTTACACCGTATTTTGTCCCTTACTTACTGTTGAATTAGAAATGACGCTTGACAGTATGAGACTAAACTTAGACAGGGCCTTTTGTTTCTTTATCTTATGTTCATCTATGTTCACAACGCATTGACTGCACGCAATGACTAATCAGAAGCAAGTATCCTGTATGATTAATTGGGTGTTTGTTAGAAAAATGCGCGCGCGTGTGTTCCAGGTATGTCACTCGCTTACCTCGGTTCGTAGAGTAAACAATTTTGTTAGCCTATCTGTATGTTTTTTATTTTATGTTATTCCATAATTCCAATCCCGGAACATTTTCCGGTACTTCCCGCACATTATCGATAAAATGGCATGTCAATATTATAATATCTTGACGCAAGTATATAAAATCAATCTACCTACTCCGACCTCTGGTCATCATCCTATTTCACCCTGAGCGTGTCATAAGGTCAGAGCCGACAAAAGGAAATGAGGACGGTTAACCTCGCCGCAATAGAAGGAAAACTTGATACAAAACCCGTCTGGCCAGCATTACACAGTAGGCTTATTACCCTCCCTGTAATGGGAGGAGGCCCAACTCAGCAGTGGGTTCTACATGGTGTTGAGTAGTAGTAGTGGAAAAGATGTACACACCATATCGGAGAGGTTGTCGTTCTGATCCTCAGTCTCCAGCTCCAGGCTGGAGGTGACGCTGTGGTTGGAGGCTGCCTCCGACACGGCCTCCAGGTTGTCAGAGGTGTTACCCAAGGACACTTCGTCGTGCGAGACGGAGAACCTGAGTGGGAGATCATCTCGTCTATTATCGCCGACTACGCTATTCACCAATCGACAAGATATTTTGTTACAACACCACAGACTTGTAGTCCGTGTTCTTTTTAGCAATGAATGGTAGTTATTTGCTCTTTTTTTTCCTTTCGTCTGTCGTACCCAGCGCCTTGGCGCCTGGGACATTGGTGTTTCAATCGACAAGATTAGAAGACTATACTCGTGAACATATTTTAAGGGAAGTTTGTAGGTGTGGTGACGGGTTTAGAATACATAGTGTCACCAGCCTATAGTGTCGTAGGAGCCGCAAGAGAAGGAAAACTCGATAAGAAACCCTCCGCCAACCCGTCTGGCCGGCGTGGTACAGGTAGATAATTACCCTCCATGTAAAGGGGGGAGGCCCGACTTAGCAGTGGGTCAAGTATGGGCTGAGTAGTAGTAGGGCCGTAATTCTAATATCTATGACAGTTCATCTTCCTTTTGTCGATTCTTACGAGTCCTTCAGAATGGAATGGTGACTCTATGTATTTAAAATCCGTCACCACTACTGTCATCATCATTGACTGCCTCGTTGGTCTAGTGGTCAGATGTGCCGCCTTTGGATCAACGGGTTCCGGGTTCGATTCCGGGGTCGGGCCAGTGTCTTTGTCTAAACCAGAGGCACTGGCTCGGAGTCTGGGTGTCATTTCTATCTATAATATGTATGTATTTAGAAAAAAAAAATGTATATAAGTAGTTTATCATCCATCTCGTTACCATAACACAAGCATTAAGTTACTTAACTTGGGACGAGATGGCGTTGTGTGAAATGTCCAAGGATATTTATTTATTTATTATTTATTTATCATCATCATCATCATTTCAGCCAAAAGACGTCCACTGTTGGACATAGGCGTCCCCGAAGGATTACCACGAGCGCCGGCCGGTCCTGAGCCGCCCGCATCCATCGCTTTACGGCGACCTACCCTAATGTGCCTAAAATACCTGGTCCTCTTCTGCACGGGTCCAGGCGCGCCGGCGACGGCCAAAGCCGAGCCGGTCTCATCCGCATCTCCCGCTTCCGACCCGCCATAGTAGCATTCCAGAACCTTCGATTCCGGCACAAAACCTAAACAAAATTGAAGAACTTGAAAAACAACACGTCGAGCTTCTAGAAAGCTTGACTCTTTTTCCTGGGCTGCACCAGCCTATACTATTTTGTCTAACTACCAGTATTTACACAGAGCGATTAGCGGTTGCCGTTAGCAACCACCTAGTTTAACAAGCTGCCAAAAACCGGTCTTTACCACCGGTTCGGAATGCCATTCCACAGAGAAGAACCGGCGAGAAACACCATGTTTGTTCTTTAAAAAAAAACGGGATACAATGATGGTGGTGCCACCATCATTGTATCTATAATTATACGGATAGACCAGTTCTGTCATTGTTCACGCTACTACTTCTACATCTCGGCCCATAAATTACCCACTGCTGTGTCGGGCCTCCTCCAACTATATGGAGGGTAATTAGCCAACTGTGCCTCACTGGCCAGACTGGTTGGTACAGGGTTTAGAATCAAGTTTTCTTTCTCTTGCGGCTAGGTTTGCGGCCTTGTCAATTCCTATTGTCGATTCTTAGGGTGTGGGACCGGCGACTTTAAGTGCCCTCCGAGAGGACATGACAATTTTATGGACAACCATCCAGCATACCATTCATCTTCTTCTTTCTATCTGCGAGCCTCTGTGTTCCTCTGTAGTGTCTTACCAACATAGTCTTGCTCCTCAACATTGGCCAGCTTGATGATCAGCACCTCCATTTGCTCCAAGCCACTGTCCTCCCTATAAGCGGTGCCGTTGACCGGCTTGTCATCCCCGGCGGTGGACAGCGAGGAGTTGGAGCTGCTACTGCGAGGCAGCCGTGGCTTGGGGACTTTGGCCAGGATGCTCTTCTTAGAATGACCGTTCTCTATAGCAGGTGGGTCTTTGGCGTCCGATGGAGATGACCTGTATAAAGAGTATAAAATGTAACCATACAGCCATCCAAAGTGAGCGCATAGAGCTAACCAGCAAAAATAATCTATCTATCTATCAGTCTACTGCTGAACATAGGTCTCCTCCATAGATTCCTACAACGCACGATCTCGTGCAGACCGCAACCACCGACTGCCAGCGACCTTCACAAGGCCGTCCACAATTTATGACTTATAATTATCGATTGAGGCAGTAAGTATGACGTCTCCGGGGCAGCTCCGCATCGGTGGACCCATAAAAAATGCTTGGTTGTGCCGCCTTTAGATCACGAGGTCACGAAACGTTCGTTTCGAGGGTCGGGCAAGTGTAAGTCTGGGTGTAATGTATGTTGGTTAAATATAGCGCAGGCGTATCGTTTTTTTTTTAAAGAAAGTAAAAATTTCTTTACTCAAGGCTACAGTAAATAAATAATTTCCTTTTGCTAATTCGGAATAGTATATTTCATTACAAGTGCGGAAAGGCTGTCATTACAACGAGTTCCGACAAATGTCTACCCGAGCCGAGGCGCAGCCGAAGGCGAGGGTTGATAGTCGGAACAAGTTGCAATGACGGTTCCGCACGTGTACTGAACGACTATTTTTAATACACGTGTACAGTTGCGAAAAAATGAAGCAATTTAATAAAATATTATGAACACAATAAACTCAACTAACTAATCATTTCTGAAAAATGGCGCCGACCGTAGACTATAAGCAGGTTTTTTTTTCTTCACCCATTCTGGTAGGCAAAAGGAACAATGCCCATACAGCCCATACAATAAAAAAATTCAGTAGAATTTTTTTATTGATATGAAATGAAATTTAATTAGATGAAATAAAACACATTCAATCAAATCATTAAATCTGATATTGAAACAAATTAGTACGTAGTTTCTTTATAGAAATATATGTATTTGCATGAATCATAAAAACTTCTATGATTTTTTTTAGTAAATACTTCATGGTTGGTTTTTCCTTATAATAGACATTATTTTGACAGTTGGGAAAGAAAACGCACGCGTGTGTAATAGCCCACTTCCCGAACGCTATACGTCCCTGTAATATGCCACTTTTTGAGCAACTGTATTAAAAAGTATTTTTTATATAAATTCCTGTTTTTCATAATTGGCACTAAATTTTTAAACACTTCACTCAAAGATACATCAAATTAAAATCAAAATTATTTTTATTCGAATAACTTCTGGCGAATGCTTTCAAATATTCAAAAAAATATAACACAAAATTTAAAAGAAATATAAAAATAATTGATCATTTAGTTTTTACCACCGGTTCGGAATGCCATTCAACTCTTACCTATACTTGGTGAAGTCTGGCATCTTCTTCAGGAGGTCGTGCAGTCGACTCCTGTAGTTGGGCTCCATGGTCTGCAGAACAGCTGCCAGGCGAGCGGCGCACGCCTCGCCGGTCGAGGAAGCCTCGCTGCTGGATTCACTGTCGTAAAACAGTCAACAACGTAATATTAGGACTATTGCCCATTTATCGACGCTATCGCTACCTCTAACTAACAACTGCCTCGTTGATTTAGGGGTTAGACGTGCCGGCTTTGGATAACGGGTCTCTGGTTCGATTTCGGTGTTGGGCAATTGCCCTGAGTCTGGGTGTCATTTGTGTCGTGAATTCCATGTTTGTAAACTGCCCCGCGATACAGGTTATAGCTAGTTAATGACATTGGTCAGGCGACAACAATACTATAGTAATATGACCATTTTATGTAATAAATACATGATTGCCTTGTTAGGGGTGTTGGATGTGCCGCCTATGGATGACGGGTCCTCGGTCCAATTCCGGAGTTGGGGAAATGTATTTGTTTAAACCAGAGGCACTTGATATTCGTTTGGTTGTCATTTGTGTTCTTGAAATTTATGTTTGTAAACTGTGTCTGTGTCCACTGTGAGAGTGTGTCTAAGAAAACGACAAGGCCAAAAACTTAGCCGCAACAGAAGGAAAACTTGATACAACACCCTATGCCAACCCGTCTCGCCAGCGTGTCACAGTAGGCCAATTACTCTCCAAGTAGTTACCATGGAGGAGGCCCGACTCAGTAGTGGCTCATTTATGCGCAGAATTTTTTTTTTTCGATACGAAGCCCTCGCACTATTTATAACCTGTATCGCGGGGTATTTTACAAACATAAAATTCACGAATACAAATGACTCCTAGACTCAGAGCAAGTGCCTCTTGTTTAGACAAAGACACTCGCCCGACCCCGGATTCGAACCCGGGACCCGTTGATCCTAAGGCGGCACATCTAACCCCTAGACCAACGAGGCAGTCAAATGATGATGTTTCTCGTTAGTAATAATTACCGCTACTATCTTATCTTATATCTTTAAATGAGCAATTCTTGTATATATATATAATTGGAATCTCTGAATCGGCTCCAACGATTTTCATGAAATTTAGTATATAGGCGGTTTCGGGGGCGATAAATCGATCTCATTTTTAGAAAATGTCGTTTTATTCGTGCTTAGGGGGGGATAATGTAATCTCGGAGTCGGTTCCAACGATTTTCATGAAATTTAGTATATAGGGGGTTTCGGGGGCGATAAATCGATCTAGCTAGGAATCATTTTTAGAAAATGTCATTTTATTCGGGTTTAGGGGGGGATAATGGAGTCTCGGAATCGGCTTCAACGATTTTGATGAAATTTAGTACAAAGGGGGTTTCGGGGGCGATAAATCGAACTAGCTAGAAGCATTTTTAGAAAATTTAAATTTATTCGGGTTTTGGGGGGGATAAATCGATATAGATAGGAATCATGACATCTATTGGCGAATAATAATACTACTTTTTTGTGAGATGGATGGCAGATGGCGTTGTTAGGTAACACGAAGTCAATAAGTGTTTGCGAATTCGTACTTAAATATAGTTACCAAAAAATACAATTTATAAAAAAAAAAAACGAGTAAAGCTCGGTCATCCAGATATTAGTATTAAGCGAAGGAATCCTTTCGCCACCACCTCCAAACAAAATAATAAGTCAGCTTATGGTAAAATCTATTCAGCTGCCAGATTCAATACTAAAAGACATTCTAGCGACTTTAGGCATCGAATATCCATATTTTTACACCATTAGAAACAGAGAGAGAGAGAGAAGGAGAGACACCACTAGAAACATGGAGAGAGAGAGAGAGATCAGTTAATCCTTTCAAATCGCAACGTAAGATGGTTACCTGAAAGTGGCGTCGGCGACTTGCCCCGACGGAGGTTGGCCTTCGTTTGCGGTCAAACTGGGCGTATTATTGTTCAGCTTAGACGAGATACGTCGCAGGAACATTATCTAAGGACGAACCCAATAAACACCCTGTGAGTCTTAATAATTACACAATACAGGATGGAACAATAACCCTACTACCTCCTGCAAGTCTGTAATTTTATATACGATGCAGTTTTTCAGTGTGAATTTTTCAAATTACCTTGGATGATTAGAATCTAAAATATGAGGAATATCGAAAATCGCTCTAAATAGTAGATTTTGATGACAACTAAAACTAAACTATTTAAAAGTCAAGAATCGACCCGAATATTCAGAAAATAAAATGGACACACACATACAGCTGTTGAATATTATAGCAAAAAAGGAAACACTGTCATTATAACTATTTTACTGGACATAGATTTGTCCACAGCAACTGGTCCTGCGCTACTCGCGTCCATCGGACCTTGCAACTTTAACCAGGTCGACGGTCCACCGTATGAGAGGCTTATCGCACAAGGTTTATAAATCCTTGTGCGAGTAGCTAGAAAGTAGGATTTCATAATAGAAGTTATAAAATTCGACTCGTTCAGCGCTTACGAACGTGCCATCACCTGAGACTCCTGTCTTATAGTAGTCTTATGGTGAACGCACATTTGTAGGCGTGGCGCATCAGTGTCGATTTGATAAAAACCGAATATACACTGAGTATTTGACACTCCCGCCAAAATAAAACCGATATATTTATAGTGAGTGTTACTCTTAGACTTGAGGATGATCATAATTGAGGATTAAGATGGTTAATCTCCGTTACCAGTAGATGGGCGTCGTGCGGCGTGTAGAGAGCGGCGGCGGTCCTTGGCGGGGCGTCCGTCCTGAGCGGCGCGTCCAGGGGCGCCGGGGGAGCCGCCGGGGCGTGCGCCCCGTCCACCACGCCCTCCACCAGGGACCAAACGCACGACCGCTCGAACTTCGCGTACAGGTCGCGCACCTTCGGCTCCGTCTGCAACAACTTTGATGCTATAGCTTGTACAATGAGCACCAAGGAATACCGCATAGATTAATCAAAAAAACCTACATCGCGCTAGTGAAGTTTACATAGTAAGTCGCACGATAGGCGCCTCAGCTTGTGTATTCCTTTCCATCTCTTTGCGGACCAATGACTATTGCTCATCGTACACGAAGTTTAATAGTGACACCGCGAACACGACAATGAACTGCCTTGTTGGTCTAGAGGCAAGATGTGCCGCTTTTGGATCGCGGGTCCCCGGCTCAATTCTGGGGTCGGACAAGTGTCTTTGCGTTAACAAATTTCATGTTTGTAAACTGCCCCCACAATACAGGGTAAACGAAAAATGAACTTTATTTACGTAGGTTTTATCACAAAACTCTTATAAATCGTCATATTTAAAGTTACCATTATCATGTTACGACCTCTGTCCCAAGCTAGGTAGTGTCCATACACACCTATCAGTCGTCATATGTACAGTCACACCTTTCATACACAATTCCTCATTCTTACAATCCATCAATCTCTCTTGATCTTCCACAATCCTTGCGTCCACCCACATTCATGCTGAAACAATGAGTTATCACAGTCCAGCGGACTCACCTCCTGATATTTGGCCAGGCAGAGCATCTGAATGATCTGCGCGATCTGGATGAGGTTAAAGCGCGCGATGTACGAAACCGGAACTTCTACCACACCGTGGGCCTCCGGGTTCACGATCGCGGGACAGATGAAGTGGCTCAGCACCAGATCCGTGCATATAGCGTGCAAATCCCGCTCCGACAGTCTGCAGACAAAGCAAAATAGTTTTTACTAGCACAGTACGTATCCAAACCAAAATAAGTAAATATTTATCAAAAAAGAAAATTTGAACGCTATACACAGGTATAATAATAATAGCTAACAAACATCTTGAAACAAAAGGTAATGTTAGCGTATTTCGTCAACCAATCGCGTGGCTACACCTTCATTATCCGCCGCCTCGTAGGCTCCACTAAACAGGGCGGGCAAGGTCCCCCCGCTAAGCGGAGCATGCTCTCCCATCGGGGAGCCAATCCCGTAGCCCTGGTTCGGGCAGTCGAGGATCGCCGTCGGTTTTAGTAGGTTGGTCGGTGACCAATTTACCATCTCTACGCGCCCCGGAGTCCCAAATAACCCCAACGACCCGGTATCCATGAGGATCGTCGACGTTAAATAAAACAGGGTTTGTATGAAGTTTAATCCTTCTCTTACGGCTAGTTTGTCTGCACCTTTCATTGCCTTTTACGACACCCTGAGGATAGGTTTCCACGATCTTTACACATTGCAGGAAATGATGGCTTCACGGTTATGATCGTTTTATTTTATTTTATTCCCAACGTTTCAGACAGTTTGCAGTGTCCGTCGTCGCGGGACGACTGGATGGCAGTTGTCGCTGCGGGCTTTAATTTTTTTTTATGCAATACAATCAAACACAAACACATCTGATACAAAATGGCGTTATTGCCGTTGTCTAGGGAGTACTCACCGCGAGTGTTGTTTTAGCAGATGCACTGTCTGCTGAACTATCCATGCGAGGGTCGCGGGGAAGTTGGACCAGTGGTCACGCAGACTGACGATAAACTTGGTGGTGAGGTTGTAGAGCGACTGCACCACCCATTTGCGGTATCGACCCACTTTGGCCGCGTACTCCGCGCTGTTTGGCTGCCCGAACTTCTTCAGGCGGTCACCGGTGGAGAATCTGTTGGGATATGGAATTGCTACTTATATCAAGGGAAGCGAGTAAGCCGCTGAGCTGACTAGGCTAGCACCACCTGTTCGCGACGACGGTGCAGGGCATAGAAATGAGACGCCATTTTATCATGGCCTCTACCTTTTTAACTTCCGAAGAGTGCATCTAATTACATCGGGGCTACGTTTTTATAAAAGAGTTTCTTTTTTAATATCACATACTATGGCGGACAGAGGTTCGCCTGTTCAGCTATTTTAGCGATAAAAATTAATAAGATTGCTATAGGTCCGAGCTGCTGGTGGTGCTTGGTCTATACCTAGACCCGCGCTATTAAACCCACTGACCTCTCCATGGCTTTTTCCGGATCTACGTCGAGGAAGAACTCGTCTTCATGCAGCACCGCCATAACAGGGTGCTGGAGAGCCGCCACTAGGAACTGACGCGCTGGCGTGTGTCCGTCCCGGTAGACAGCGAACAGAGATGCCAGTGCACACTTGCCTGTGCGGAACAATCTGCAAAGAAATACGTGACATCCAATGTCAAAAAGAAAAGGTGCACGACGTCGCCGACTACATTGATGTGTCATCATTTCAGACAAAATAAGTCCACAAGCGCCACTCGCCTCCATCGGATGCCGGCAAGCTTACACTATATTCAATCGTAATTTATTTATTTATTTAACAATTTATGTACACATACAGAACGTAGGTTGAACACATGGAAATCTAGGACACATTTGTACAAAGGCACAGCTTATTTCTAGAGAAATCTCTTCCAGCAGGCCCAGGAATGGATACATTGAAATAAAACATATTGGGGTGTAGTGTATACAAACATAGATAATTATATATATTTTTTTTGTCGGAGATTCTCATGGATAAAAGCGGCCCTTGGGAGCAGACCGAGCTTCCAAGGCGCGTGGTAACTCGCAACCTACAGCATCCTTAAGGGTGTCTTAAGAGGCGACTAAAAGAACGCAAGAGACAGACGACCTGGCCGCAGTCGAAGAAGAAAACTTGATTCAAACCCTGTGCCGACCCTTCTTACTAGTGAAGTAGTACGTTCTTACTAGTGAGGCAGAGTAGGCTATATTCCCTCTATGAATTTGGAGGATACCCGACACCGTAGTCGTTTATTAATGGATTAAATTACACCCTAAAATAGTATATTTCAATACAAGTGCGGACAGGCTGTCATTGCAAAGAGTTCCGACAAATGTCTACTGGTTGACAATCGGAACAAGTTGCAATGACGGTTCCGCACGTGTACTGAACGACTATTTTTAATACAGTTGCGAAAAATTGAAGCAATTTAATAAAATAATAAAAACACAATAAACTCAACAAACCAATCGCGCCAACCGTAGAATATAAGCAGAGATATTTTTTTTCTTCACCCATTCTAGTAGGCAAAAGCAATTATGCCCATACAGCCAAGTCTTCAGTAGACATTTTTTATTGTTAAGAAATGAAAATGAAATTTAATAAGATGAAATGAAATTGAAACCTAACCTGACTCATTCAATCAAATCATTAAATCTGATATTGAAACAAATTAGTACGTAGTTTCTTTTTAGAAATATACGTATTTGCATGAATCATAAAACTTCTATGATTTTTTTTAGTAAAAACTTCATGGTTGGTTTTTCCTTATAATAGACATTATTTTGACAGTTGGGAAAGAGAACGCACCAGTGCGAGAATGGTAAAAAAAAAGCACGCGTGTGTAATAGCCCACTTCCCGAACGCTATACGTCCCTGCAATATGCCACATTTTGAGGAACTGTATTAAAAAAATATCTTTGAATGGCTTTGTGTAAACAAGAGGCACTTGCTCCGAGTCTGGGTGTCATTTGTGTTCGTGAATTACATATTTGAAACAGTCCGATAGAAGCCAAGCCTTTGGTACCTATACAACACTTGCGCTACACATAGAAACAGAGAACTTACTTTCTAGGATCATTGGATGTCGCCATCTGGTGTTTGATCAAACACCTGATGACCGCCAGCAGCCGCGTCCTGTCCGCAACAGACCGACAGCTTCCATACAATCCAGCCACTAGTGCTGACGGTAAGCTTGGAGGCATATGGTCTTCGCCAAGCAGGAGGCACAGGGACACCAAGTGCGGGGAGTCGCGGAGCCATCCTAGAAGTTCGCCAAGTGCTGTTGCTTCCTGTAAAGAAATATGAATTTTGTAGCTGAAACTGCAGCTGGAAGAATTGGAAAAGACTATCTTACAAGCCGTAGTCAAATAAAACCATCGACCATTTGTAGATGTTTTGTTCCTAGTTTCGCCTGCGTGGTCTTCGAACCCGTGATTATCTCGGGTCTCAGTGGATTTTGTCTCTGGAGACTCGTCTGTCCTCCGAGTTGCCTCGGGAGCCTTAAACTGCCGCGGCAACCGTGCGGTGACGGTGGAGGGGCAGGCGTTGAGGCCAGGCCTGACGCCGCTAGCAGCGGAGGGGCGGCCAGGCGTGAGGGCCAGGGCTGCCGCCACCGCGTGACTCGGGCGCCACTTCATCCGGCGCCTGACGGAGGTACAATGTCTCGTGCGTGCCTCTCGATGGGTTAGGGAGCATCGAAAGCTTCTCAGCAAAGCGCGGGGCCCGCTGATAGGCGGGCCAAGGCCAATCAGGGTCGCGGCGCATGCTCCCCCATTGGGGAGTGAAACCCGTGGCCGTTTCGGCAGTTGACGGACACCGTTAGTTGTAGTGAGTAGATTGGGGCGCAATTTCCATCTTTCCGCGAGTCCCACATACCCCGGCTAGCGTATAGCGGTCGGGGTGCTTGTTAAGATTTTCTCGCGACTGAAAAAAGGGCGCGATTGAAGAAACTCGTGAGCGATATAGATTTATGTTCCCGACCTGTCTGGACACCATGGCACTGGCTAATTTCCTCTCGGGAAATAGAGGAGACCCGACACCGGAATATGTCACGTGAGGGATAAGATGGGTGGTAAACGCATATGCAACGTCCAGTTACTGACCAACGGTTTCTCACAAGCAGCCAGGATTTTTAAGTAATAATATTTTATGTTTGAACGTCGCGCTTTCTTGATTTTATTTTAGAGAAGTATTGATATTTTTTTTTGTTCTCTTGAGCGTTCACCAAATGGGTGTGCTCAATGCATGTACATTTTGTTTCATTGTTTTTTATAAAATGCAATATTATATTCTGGCAAAATCTTTTGTTTGCTTTACCTTTCTAAAATACATATATGTGTGAAACAAAGTTCCAAAACAAAACCACTGATCCTATTTTGATAAATGATTGCAACACTAATTTAGCACATTTTTGGGATGCTTTTCACATTTTGATGCATTCTTTTTGATACAATTAATATAGCAAAATATAGTATTATTTTTTAAAGCTTTTAGTTCAGGGTTTATTTGAAAACCCTAATCTGTATCAGAAATATGTCTATTTGTTCGAGCTAATCCTAAAATTAAGTTTATTGAACAGGAGTAAATACCAGGCCATTGATAAATATATTTGTGTCTAATATTAAAAAGCTTGTTGCTATACACTTCTGTATACCCTTTCATGCTCACAGTATTTCAATGCAGCAACCGGATCTACAAAAACAATAGGCAACAAAAGTATTGTTTGTGAACAATACTGTGACTTCACTGTTACATAATAACAAAGGCAGTGTAATAGTTATGAGAAAGCAGGTGACTTCCCGTATTAAAACTGCATTTTATTAATGGTCAGGCATAATTCGTATGTCTTTTAAAATCTATATACATATATGTAGGAGCTGTTCTATATAAAGATTGACTCATCACAATATCGCTCGAACCATAAGACCTGAAGACTTGAAATTTGGTAGGAATATTGTTTACAACAAGTATAGGTCAGCTAAGAATTTTAAACGGGTTCTACTAAATTTAAAAAAGGTTGCGGGGGGTTTACTATTTGGCAAAACATCGTTTGCGGGATCAGCTAGTTATCAATAATCAACATCATGTTAGGAGTTAAGGTCATGGCACACATAGTAACTCGGAAAGGGATCGGCACCGTATCACCTATCGCCTCGCCGTCAAACTGCGTCACCTATCGCCTCGCCGTCAAACTGCGTCAACCTAACGTAGGCAGGTAACCAAAGCGGATCAGCAGCTCTGATGCGTCGTCTCGGCTACGGTTAGCTTACGGATGTCCCGTAAGTTAATGTTACGATGATGTTATGTCCCGAAAGTGCGGCGGCGGACAGGCGAAAGCGCGTGAACGGCGAGCCGTACGGCGGTTAGTGAGCTTGTCCCGATACGAGTTGTTTACGTTACGACTCCCATTAGTGTGCTTTGCAGTAAGGAGTTTCATAAAAGTAATGCTGAATGCCTCGAGATGATATGGTGCCGTCCCTTTTCGAGTTGATATGTGTGCTATACCTTTAAAGACCCAACCAAAGAATCAAGGCCTCATCCAATGAAATAAAGCAATTATTTTTTTGCCTAAAATGGCATGACAGGCTGTAATGTATGTATGTCGACTGATAGGTGTGTGTAGTGACTACCACCTAGTGTGGGATGGGACAGGGGCTGTAAGATGATAATGGTAATTTTAAATATGACAATATAAAAGAGTTTTGTGATAAAACTAAGTAAATAAAGTTTCTCTTGATTTAGAATGGTGTGACAGGAATGTCTGGCCTAGACAGGCCTATTATGACTGTATTATTAAACTAAAGCACTAATTTACAACACCCATGGACTGAAAAGGTTCACAACATGTGTTTCCATTCAGTGGCTACAGTACAAACATACGTAATGTTGTCAAACTAATGTTATTTTGAACCAAATACTAACAATAATACCTAAAAAACTGTGCCAGTTCAGCCTTGCAAAGTTACTAAAAAAGAAACCCTTTGACTTGACATATTTTAAAAACAAAAATGGAAATAAAAACTATTCCATAATTTTTCATTTCAAAAATTGCCAATAACACCTGCCTCAACAATGGCTTCATTTAACATGCAATACATTTGTCAAAGAATTTAAAAAGCCTGCTAAACACAGAAGGTCATGTCACAGCTAATTTCATTGTTGTATTGTCAAGTACTATATTGAGTAGACAGATTGTCCCATTGTGCTGAGCTGTAGGTCATTTGAAGAGACATGACAAATTATCATGAATAATTTATGGGAGTATATTGTAGGCTGGTTTTTCCTGAACATTAGGAGTTAGTGTATTGATTGATTTATTGTAATATATTGAACATGTTATGAAAATGGCCAAGCAATGTAACAAATTGGCCACCACGCAAAAGGAAAAGAGGCAGACCACACAAAAGGTGGTCAGATGATCTTAAAGCAACTGCTGGACCCCTATGGATGAGAGAAGCAAGAGACTGACAAAATTGGAAGCCACTGGAGGAGGCCTTTGTGTCAAAAGAACACGCTGAGCAGGAGACTGATGTAAATTAACTTTTATTGCTTATATGTTTGCAATTTGTAATTGTTAACTAGTATGACTATTTTCTTTATATGTATATCTTATCTATAAATGTATGTTTGGCAAATAAAGGCTTTGAAATTGAAATTTAATTGAATATGTTGAAAAGATATCGTAAAGGTTCAATTTGTATTCAAAATCATCTCAAAAAATATGTTGTAGAATGATTAAGTACCTGTGTAATAGTACTACTCAGCCCATCCATGACCTACTACTGTGTTAGGCCTCCACCAATTACATACATGGCAATTAGGACGGGTTTCGTAACAAGTTTTCCTTCTCTTTCAGCTAGGTTTTCTGTCTTCCAGTTTACTTTAGTCAGCTCTTACAAACACCCTCACACTGTAATGGGTTGGTGACACTATGTATTCTAAATCCATCACCACACCACCACATGAGTCACCAAAAAGCTACCATACATTACATATTTATGGAAGAAACTTTTAGTATAAATAAAATAATAAAAATCTCAACATTAAATATACACAGTCACAAAAATGCACTGAACAAATTAATGGATTTTATCCTACACTTTAAAAATTATATCTCTTTTAAACAACAAAAACATCTATAAACTTAGAAGTCAACAAATATTCTATGAAAAAGTGGGTGGATATGTTACATATACTACAGATAGCATACTATCCATATATTAAAGATGCTTCTATGTATGAAAAAACTCATGTAAATTTGAAATACTACCCTGTCATTGCTGCACTATTAATGTAACTGAGCTGATTTAACGTAGCTTGAACACCCACATACTATCAATGAAGGGTATAAAGACTACATAATGGGTATCACCATTAAAACATTGAAAATAATATGTTAACCTCACCTTATATTTTAGGACCTTGTAAACATCAACAAATGTTGTTCTTTCAAGAATGCTAGCTCTCTGGCAAGCAGCAATGGAATCCGCTTCACATCTGGATGTTATCAAGTTTGTCAAGTTCTGGCGCTGCTGAGAGCATATCCAGGCAACTTGTAGAAGTTCTAACGCCTTCTTGTCGACTTCCTCGTTGAGATTTTGTAACAGCTGCCTCTCAGAGTTGATAAATATTTTCTCCCTCCTCAGCTGGTTGGACAATTCAGCAATATTCATACACCCTTCTGACGTCGATTGCATCATGATGGTATCCATTGGAATGCACTTTTAAATACGCATTTCGTTTGTACGTATAATTTTAGAGAAACAGTAGTTTTCACGTCATTTCACTAAAAGAACAAGTTTTTGACACTTTTTCGATTCGCTTAAATCACTTGTCCTATTTTTAAGCCACTTTCACAAATTTCTCCATTTTAATAAGTTCTGTTGCGTTGAATTCTAAATAAAGATTAATTCTACGAAAGATTTATTATTCACATAATATTTGTTTTTTATATGAAAGAAAATGCGAAAACACAGAAGGAAAATGCACTATAGAACGAATGAGTTTACTGGAGAGAACTGAGAGAGAACTGCTGTTGTATTTTTACAATTTGATCATTCAATCACAATCAGGCAGGAGTCAGGACTCAAGTAATTTCTTTAGTAATTTATTTACCTGGTTGCTGAGGCCTTTATGTCAAACTTATTATTTTGTTCCTAATCGTCATTACCACAACCCTCACCCATAGCTTCACAACCCTCACTTGCATTAGTTCAGAATTACTAATGCCCGGTCACATAGATAAAGTTGGATGGATGCGGTTGATAATATGAATGCATAATACACTTTTATTTTTCACAAGTGGCCCGCCCCGGCTGTGGCTTCGCCCGTGCAAAGCGGGGGTGGGTTGTACATATAAACCTTCCTCTTGAATCACTCTATCTATTAAAAATACCCGTATCAAAATCCGTTGCGTAGTTTTAAAGATTTAAGCATACATGTGGACGGACAGACGACAGCGACTTTGTTTTATACTATGTAATAACTAGCGACCCACCTAAGTATAATACATGCACAATTATGCATGTATTATACTTAAAAACCTTCCTTTTAAATCACTGAATCTATTAAAAAAACCGCTTTAAAATCCGTTGCGTTGTTTTAAAGATATAAGCATACATAGGGACGGATAGACGACAGCGACTTTGTTCTAAACTATGTAGTGAGATGATAAGTTAGCCGCGTCCGATAGCCAGTGACCGGCTTTATCTATTATCCATTTTACAGATAATAAATGAATGAAGTTTTGAACGAATGGAAATGGTAGCGAAGGAAATCCTTGGTCTGCTGCGTTTTTCATTTTAATTTTTGTGTAAATAAATTTAGTCTAATTAGTTGCCTCTAAGTACTTAAATGATTACAGAACATTCTTTTAGTTGCGACAATGTCCAATAGCATTGAAGGGAAACTGAAAGGTTTACAGGAACGTTTCGAAAATGAAATGCGTGTTCGTAGAGAAGGTTTCAACAACCAAGGTGGAATTGCGGTTCCGAGGCCCGGGAGCGGTCAGAGACGCAGACCCCGTGAGTATATCCTTAATTTCTTATCTTACATAATGTCATATCGTTTCTGAACCATACCTCACACTTACACTTGCATCAACAATAAAATTATTGATGAATCTGACCTCTGTTTTGTTTTTGGCTTTCTGATTGTAGCTCCTTAATTATTTTTATCTTAGGGTGTTACTGTGATGTTTAACTAGTGAAACTTTATTATGATTTGTGAAAATAAGAAAGTGCAATACTATCAGTCATTCTAAAGGTTAAAACAGTGAAGGACAACTATATTCATTATGTCTGGTAAATACTCATTGAATATTTACACTAAGTTATGAAACAGTTGATGGAAATAAAATATACTTTGGTAAACTACAATCACCACAATTTGTGCATAACTGGTGATGTTCTTACTTACTTGCTTTCTGGGCCCGTAAAAGATCTGCCTTATGTGTAGTTATTGAAAATTAATTATCATGCAAATTTGGTCAATATTTTTGAGAGTGAATCAGCAATAATAACTGTTGAAAAAATGTGTATGGAAACCAAAACATCTGTGCTACTATTACACAGATGTTTTAGTTTTCATACACATATTTTTAAATATTATGCATAATTTTCTTTTTAACAAATATGTCTTCTAGAAATTATAGAGAGAGAAATAGCCAAATAAGTGTAATTCTTCTAAATTTATGGGTTATTGAATTAGGTAAAATGGTTTTATAGTACTTTTGAAAAATCTATCCATCTATATGAGATTGTTGACTTTTGGGTCTCTTTGCTTTTCCCTAACACGGTACTTTACTTTAATTCAGTCTGGTATTAAGTTGAAATGTCCAATGGAACCTTAGATTAACAGAATACATGTATAGAAATACTTTAGAAACATTGTTATAATAATTTTTACATTATGTATTTTAAGTCAAACTTCCTTCACTGCATTAAAAAAAATACATTAACGTTTTAAAAAAAATTTGCTATTTATGTTTTCAGCTCCAATGTTCACCAGCAGTAATATTCCCCCGTTCCCTCCTCGCTCACAACAGGCAACCGAAACGGAGCATAGGATGCGAGAGGTCTACAAGGTAATACTAGCTAGCTAATACTTCATATCTATACTAATATATAAAGCTGCAGAGTTTGTTTGTTTGTTTATTTGTTTGTTTGTTTGTTTGAACGCGCTAATCTCAGGAACTACTGGTCCGATTTCAAAAAATCTTTCAGTGTTAGATAGTCCATTTATCGAGGAAGGTTATAGGCTATATTTTATTTTCAAAAGAATTAGGGATCCGTATGAAAATTACGATTTTGTAAACCAAGGTGTAAAATCGAAAACCTATATAAGCGTGCGCTGCAAAAACTATTGCCAATAGAACAAAATGATGTACTACGGGTTTGTAGGTCTTATAAAGATCTACAAAAAAGTCCGAGAGCACATATCTAACTATCATAGTTTAGTCACAATAACCGATTTTATGTTCATAAAAAATATGCACGGGTTCGAAGCCCACGCGGGCGAAGCCGCGCGCAAAAGCTAGTAATAATATAAATGTACTTACAAATACTGCCACTATGCAGTCTTTTTAATACATAATGGTTGTTTCATATAAATTTAATTATTATATGGTTTATTCAGGATTTTTAAAGTACATACAATCAAACAAACTCATACTTGATAACATTAGGCATAATACATGGTTCTTATTTGCCAAATCTGTGCATATATTTTTTAAATGTCTTAAAAAATATATTAATCTGATTTGTGGATGTATATCTCAAATGTATCTCACTTTTAATCCCTTCACCCTCAAAATTTTCTAAGTGATGGCACAGCTGACCAAAGATCCCTAATCCAAAGGCAGGACTTGCAAGCTAGACAAATAAGACTTGCCACCTCTAGACCAACAAGGGTTTTTTTATTCAGGGAGAAAAGCCAAAGTGAACAGACACCTTCTAGGCAAATGTGTACCATCTTAGGCCTCATCTTTGCCTTCCATCAAACGAGATTGAGGTCAAATGTAAGCCTATTATATCATGAAAAGATAATTTCTATTTTTGATGGAGAAAATAATGAAACCCCTGCACTAGGTATAACCGGTATCGTGGGGGCAGTTTACTAACAAGAAATTCACAAACACATGATACCCATACTCTGAGCAAGTGCCTCTGGTTTATACAAAGCCACTTGCTCAAACCATGATGTGGCCCATCTAACCCCTAGACCAATGAGGCAGTCAGTGTGTCTGTACCACACACATTTTAATTGATGATTGAACATTCCCCACCATGCTCAATTTCTTTATTATTAAACATCCTACGCAAGTGCATAGAGCATAATAAAGCAGTTCTATGAATATATACATAAATAATTTTTACTTTGAAGTGTGAGGGAGTAACAAATGTTTTACTGATCCATATTTTAGTCACAAAAATACACCATCAACCTATCCTGGACAATTTCTGAGATGTTGAGTTATCTATGTTCCATTACGTTTTTGTAATGTCTGTGATTACGTAAGACGGTATCTAACTGTGACAAAAAATTTAAGACAAAATGTTAGTGATCTATGTCAGTAGTACTATCGATCTTTTCGTTATGGATATAGGGTTTATGTAATACTATTTCTCAGCCCATAAATGTCCCACTGAGGCACTGGGGCAATCGGGCCTCCTCCCACTACATGGAGGGTAATTAGCCTAATATGCCACACTGGCTGGACTGGTTAGCAATGTCTTCGTATCAAGTTTTCCTTCTCATGTGGCTAGATTTTTCGGCCTTACAATACATACACACATAGTGTCACTACCCCAATTCCTTCCTGAGGGTGTCGGTAAGAGCTGACGAAAGGAAATAACAAGGCCGGCTATATTATCGGCCTTGGTATTTCCTTTCGTCGTCGCAAGAGATGGAATGAAACGAGTTAAGAAACCCTGTGCCTATCTGTCTGGCCAGCGGGGCACAGTAGGCTAATTACCTACTGTAACTGTAATGTAATATAATTGGAGGAGACCCGACTCAGTACTGGGTCATCGATGGGCTGGGTAGTAGTAGTGTTTCATTTTATCGGCTCATACAATAACCTCAGAATGAAATGTTTGTTTGTGTATTGTATTGTAGGTGAGTGGAAAGCTGAATGTCGACGGCACAGAGTACCGGTCCAGTGTGGATGATCTGCAGCAGCTGGGTGAGCTTGGCAGCGGGACTTGCGGTCATGTCGTCAAGATGATACACAAGCCGTCATGCGCCGTAATTGCTGTCAAGGTATCGTCATTTTTATTATTTTTTAACCCCTGACGCAAAAAGAGGGGTGTTATAAGTTTGACGTGTCTGTCTGTCTGTCTGTCTGTGGCATCGTAGCTCGCGAACGGATGAAGCGATTTCAATATAGTTTTTTTTGTATGAAAGGTGAGTTACGGGCGAGTGTTCTTAGACATGTTTGATGAAAATCGGGTGAGCCCTTTAAAAGTTATGAGGGGTGAAAGTGGGGAAGAATAACCGAATGTCTGCAAATATAATCGAGTGGGGTCTCAAATGAAAGCGCATCACGTGCAATTTAACAAAATCTATATTATAATAAGTGTGTACCTATAAAAAGCATAAAATAAAAATTAAATTAAAAATTTAAATAAACCCCCGACACAATAACCTTTAAAAAGTAAAAAATAAAAATAAATACTTCGCGTTGGGGGACCAGGGGTCAGGTAGTAAATAAGTGGGAGTGGTCCCCCAACGCGAAGTATTTATTTTTATTTTTTACTTTTTAAAGGTTATTGTGTCGGGGGTTTATTTAAATTTTTAATTTAATTTTTCAAATTAAGTTCTCATAGCAAAATGTTTATCAGTTATCAATATCAAATCAAGTCGAATCACAAATTTGTTACTGTTTCATTAAATACTAAGTATTGGTATTTTGAAATGTTATGTGGTTTGTATTTGTAGGTACTTAGAAGAATCATCAATCTCTTTTAGGTGCCTCTTATAAAAATAATAATTACTAAAATTACTATATCAAGTTCCAGTCTCAACAAGATAATCAAATCACACATTCATAATTAACCAAGATACTAGCATCCGCCAAAGCGTTACCGCGAGAAACGAAGTTACTCGAGCGTGCACGAAAACTTCCGAAATCAGTTTCGGTTTCGGCAAAAGTTTCGGCCAATTTTGACCGAAGCTGCCACCGAAACCGAAACCGAACTTTCGGTCGGACACTAGGACACACGGAGTATATTGATTTGTAGCGGTCAGCGTGCTACACAATTTACTAACTATCAACGTAAAGGAATATCGCCTACAAATGCGGGAATTACTAAAAAGCCCTATACCGCGGTAGCGAAGTTTACAGAGCAATTTGCACGGTTTAGAATTCCCCGTGTACAGCTATGGGGGATAGGCACCGCGGCCCCCTGCCTGACATACCACCTCGTCTGGCTGGATGATCATCCCTTTGCGCCGAAAGATGTTTATTTTCAAATAACATTTGTTATAGTGTTCATTTTACTAATGTTTTTTCGTATCTTATGTCTGAAGAGTCGCATCAAATTGGAATTCGCTAAATCCCATTACAGTTTCAGTCTCGACTATAAAAAAAATACGAATGATGTACGGAATCGATTTGAAGTAGTAAAATTTGTAGTTCGTGGCTTGTTGGCAGGATCGCACTTTTCGTAACGCTTTCGTCACGTATTCACCATCTTTTATTGGTTAAATGTTCCTATATATTAACGGCCCCAAAGGTTACATACCCCTATAGTAAGGCGTAATTTCCTTTTGACTCAGCAAATGCGTCGCTCTGGTAACTCCGAGGAGACGAAACGGATCCTAATGGACTTGGACGTGGTGGTCCGTTCGCACGACTGCCCCTACATCGTGCGGTGCCTGGGGTGCTTCGTCACCGATGCAGACGTGTGGATCTGCATGGAGCTGATGGCTTCATGCTTCGACAAGCTGCTTAAGCGTTTGGGCGCGCCAATACCCGAGGACATATTGGGGAAAGTCACGGTTGCTGTAAGTTTTCTTTTTGAATTACTTATTTGGAATGGTCCTACATTGGTTAGATGTGCCGCCTTTGGATCAACGGGTCCCGGGTTCGATTCCGGGGTCGGGCAAGTGTCTTTGTCTAAACCAGAGGCACTGGCTCGGAGTCTGAGTGTCATTTCTATATTTAATATGTATGTATTTACAAAAAAAAAATGTATATAAGTAGTTTATCATCCATTTCGTTACCATAACACAAGCATTAAGTTGCTTAACTTGGGACGAGATGGCGTTGTGTGAAAGGTCCAAGGATATTTATTTATTTATTATTTTATTATTTATTGGTACCTTGCTACTACGGGTTCGGCCTCCTCCCACCACAGGGAAGGTAATTATCCTACTGATCAGATGCTGCCCAGACGGGTTGGCACAGGGTTTTGTTTCAAGTTTTCCTTCTCTTGTGGCTAGGATTTCGGCCTTTTCATTTCCTATTGTCGGCTCTTCCGGCACCCTCAGGACTGAATGGGTGGTCACACTGAGTATTCTAAATCCGTCACCACACGGACTTGTCATTGGCAAAATCATTAAAGTATGGCGAGATAATCAAACGAAGAAGAAGAGACTGATTTTGCTTACGATTTCATGTTTGTAGCAGCTATTGCTGTTCTATTAATTTGAAAACTTTTTTAGACGGTAAACGCGCTCTCGTACCTGAAGGACACTCATGGCGTGATCCATCGTGACGTGAAGCCAAGCAACATTCTGTTGGATGAGCGAGGCAACGTCAAGCTCTGCGACTTTGGCATCAGCGGTAGACTTGTCGACTCTAAAGCAAAGACGAGGAGTGCGGGTTGCGCGGCGTACATGGCTGTGAGTACTATAGTAAGGCTAAAGAAACGTCCCGAATTCCACACACACAGACATCAAGTTCATAGTGACGTCACTATTAGACGCACACATGTACGCTAATAGCCAAACCGTAAATACGGAATAAAATAGATGCCAATATGAAACATATTATTGTTTTTAAATTTAGAACTTGCGATGTTCCCTACGTAAGTGTCATTTCTAAATATAGTTCTTTAAAAGAGGTCAAGGATAATCACTGTTGGCTAGGATAAGAAGAATAAGAAAAATATATGAAAACCATAGGAGATGTGACGCATCTTCATAACATTCCAAGTAAAATAATAATTCCACTGTGAATCATTCACTCATTCGTTCATAATTCCATCCAAAGCCGGAAAGAATAGACCCGCCAGACCCGACCCGGCCAGACTACGACATCAGAGCCGACGTGTGGTCACTTGGCATTTCGCTTGTGGAGCTGGCCACCGGTGTCTTCCCCTACAAAGACTGTCAAAATGACTTCGAAGTGCTAACAAGGGTAAGAAGTTTAGCTATAGAAATTTGAAAAAATGGGGTGGTATTCTGTCAAGACTTATTCGTTATTACGTTAAACTTGTAGCGAGTTGCTCTCATCTGCTTTTTAGTGCTCTTTTTAAACAACTCCGTGTTACGTCCCCATTTCATCTTAAGGGTGTCGTAAGAGTCGACAAGCCCCAAAACCTACCGCTAGAGTAGGAAATAAATAAATATCCTTGGACATTTCACACAACGCCATCTCGTCCCAAGCTAAGCAACTTAATGCTTGTGTTATGGCAACGAGATGGATGATATACTACTTATATACATTTTTTTTTTTGTAAATACATACATATTATAGATAGAAATGACACCCAGACTCCGAGCCAGTGCCTCTGGTTTAGACAAAGACACTTGCCCGACCCCGGAATCGAACCCGGGACTCGTTGATCCAAAGGCGGCACATCTAACCACTAGACCAACTTTATACCTAACCCTTTTTTTTTTACGTCGGAGATCCTCATGGATACCCGGCCGTTGGGGAATGGCCGGGGTATGTGGGACTCCGAGGCGCGTGGAGATGGTAAATTGCGCCCCGACTTACCCACTAAAACCGACGTCGATCCTCGACTGCCCAAGCCAATGCCACGGGGTTCACTCCCATTGCAGAGAGCATGCTCCGTGACCCATACCTAACCCTGTGCCAACCCGTCTGGCACAGTAGGCTAATTACCCCCCATGTCATTTGGGGAGGCCCGACTCAGCAGTGGGTAATTTATGCGCTGAGAAGTAGTAAGTGGTAAAAAACACCACAACTTAAAAAAAATGCTCGGGAGTTCCTTGCCGCTCTTTGTAAAGAAGACCATTACTTAAAAAACAGCAACTGGGACTATGGCCGGGACAAGGGCCGTAAGATGAAATCGGTAATCTTAAATACGACGATTTATAAGAGGTTTGTGATAAAAAAATATGTAAATAAAGATCCTTTGAGTTTGGAGGTCCTTTCACAGCGGGTCAGCGGGAAAAGTGGGTGGTAATGCTCTATGCCCTACCTCTCCTTCCCTATTCTTAATACATCACCATGCGATTGTCTATACTTCATCAATCAATTACATTGCAGGTAATAGCTGATGACCCACCGCAATTGCCTGAAGACAGTGACTTCACGCAAGAGTTCAAATCTTTTGTTTCACAGTGGTAAGTAATATTCATACGAATTAAACCTTTACAAATAAATAAAAATGGAATTTCTGTTTGTAATAAAAAATAACCACTTTTTACTAAATGCGTAAGTATGTATACACAGCACATAGACCAAAATAACATTCATAATTTTTTTTGTCTGTCTGTCTGTTTGTTCCGGCTAATCTCTGGAACGGCTGGACCGATTTTGACGGGACTTTCACTGATAGGTAGCTGATGATATAAGGAGTAACTTATACTCTGTGCGCAGTAGCAAGGTGCGGGTGACAGTTTCAGTAACATTTCGTTTCACTCTCGAAAGTTGCCGCGATTTACAAATTATGACTTAGTATTTCAGTTGTAACACATTCGTAATATATTTAATCATTAATAACTGTAGTAAATTGAATTAAACTAACCTCCAACCAAACATTCGTTCTAGTTTACAAATAAGATCAAATTGGATGAAAAATTGGATGAAAAATGCAAAGTGCTATGCGTACAACGTAACGCCATAGACGTATTTAGTAATGGGATGTACTGCTACGATGGACAGTCGATATTTTTCATATTAAGAAACGTATACTCTGTGTTGGTCAATTTTTATTGTAAAAATTGGTCTTTAATTATACAACAGAACATTTATAGGCTAAAGTTGCTTAAAAGGCTGCTAAGAAAAAAAAACGTAAAACCGATTTTGATTATTTTATATAAGTACAAACATTAATATGTAGCCATAAAACATTTATATTGACAAGTTTATACACGTAGTTACACTATACAACTGAATAACACATAATTTTTCTTAATAATATTCAAGTTAACTAGATTGATGCTGCGAGTATCGTTAGCGATAAAAATTAATAGCATAACGTAACATCCCTAGTAACGTCATACAGGCAACTGTCACCCGCACCATGCTACAGCGCAAATAGTATAGGCTACATTTTTTTGACTAGCTTGACACCGCGGGTAACATCGCTCCCGTGCGAAGACGGCACGGGCCGCTAGTAAAAAATATAATACAAAATTTACTCTGTACCTGCTACTGAGTCTAATCTACTACAATGATCAATCAACCAATCTATCCTTTAATTGTATGAATTTCAGATGATGTATTGAGAAGGAGGTAAATTATCTTTCTATGTACCACTGGATGATGGATTGCGAATATTCAGTGTCACATACACACAATATAATTTATTATTTAAATTATACTCTGTTCAAGATAGCATGATCGATTTGACAGACGGGCTAGTGATGGGAAACAGAAAATATCTAGTAGTCCAAAAAATAACGTTTTAAAATACTTGTAACAGTGACAAGTTGGCGTGGGTGTATTATGTGTGAAATTCTTTATTGCACTAGACATATAAAACATTGGGTAGATAAGCGATGGTGGGTCAATATTCATAATAAGTTCCTATTTAATATTAAGGGTTTTTTTTTACCTTCCGCCAAATTTAAATAGGTGGTTCAGACTATGAAAGTAAACAAAAAAGAAAAGAAAATAATAGTTGTAAAAGTGTTAAATTTCAATGCGCTAAAGCCAACGAATTTTATTTCAAAATGAAAATGTTTTTTATTCGAATATTGTCTTATAAAGTTAAGAAAAAGTGATAAAGAATTTCACACATAATACACCCATACCATCTCGTCACAGTTGCAAGTATTTTAAACCGTTATATTTTGGACTACTAGATATTGTCTGTTTCCCACCACTATTCGTCATTGCAAAGTAAAGGTATAATTCCGAAGTAAGCTGCACGCAGAAGTGCTACCACGGCACTACTGGTCCCCATTACCGCGACGTAGTTCGGAATTATACCTTTTTGTCGATCAGAAAAATTGTCATCTGTCAAATCGATCACGCTATCTTGAATAGGAAATACTATATAATATTTTTTTAAAGCCTTAGAATCATATTATTAACTAAAATATATTATTAAAAGGAGTCCCTTTAGGCAAGATTCCGAAGATACTGGCAGCGTTCCCCCTTTGAATAGCTAGACTGATTCTTTGTCCTAGGTAGCTGCCAGCATTTTTGCTATTTCCCTAAATTTTCAATTGGATGTTATGACCAATTTTGAAACCGCACCAAAAGATTTTCAAAGGCGTACTCGACCTCCTGTTACACCAACCATTACATCAGTGTCATTGCAGCCTCACCAAGAACTACAGACAGCGACCGAAGTACGTGAAACTGCTGGAACATCCGTTCGTGGTGAAGTCGGCGCGTAATCCGGTCTCCGTGGGGTCGTGGTACGCGTCTCTGTCAATTTCTGGCCATGGCGGCACTCCGCCGTCACTGCCGGCAAGGCAGCCCACCATCGGGAATAGCAATGGGGTGGAGATACCGAGGAACTTTGTGACCGGAGGCGATCATTTCGCAGAACATGTTACGCCTACTCCCACTAGGTATGTACATACCGTCTCGGCAGAGGGAGAAGTAACTAAGTTTTAAAAATATGTTTGGCCATTTTCAACTTAAGTTGCTAATATCTTAGGTTGAAAATTAACTACATAATTTTGAAGACTTAATTAATTCTCACTCTACGGGGACGATACTGTATTATGTTTTGTCCGTGTGGTGACGGATTTAGAATACATTGTGTCACCACCCGATTCTATACTGAGGGTGTCGGGAGAGCCGACAAAACGAAATGACAAAGCTGAAAACCAAGCCGCAAGAGATGGAAAATTTGAATCGAAATCATGTGCCAACCTGTCTGGCCAACGTGACGGCAGAGTAATGACCCTCACTGTGATGGTGACAGCAGTGTGTGAGTAGTAGTAGTTTTTCACCCCTTGGTTTTTTACAGCATACACGTCTGTTTGAGGTACATATAGGTCGACTGCCTCGTTGGTCTAGTGGTTAGATGTGCCGCCTTTGGATCAACGGGTCCCGGGTTCGATTCCGGGGTCGGGCAAGTGTCTTTGTCTAAACCAGAGGCACTGGCTCGGAGTCTGGGTGTCATTTCTATCTATAATATGTATGTATTTACAAAAAAAAATGTATTTAAGTAGTTTATCATCCATCTCGTTACCATAACACAAGCATTTAGTTGCTTAGCTTGGGACGAGATGGCGTTGTGTGAAATGTCCAAGGATATTTATTTATTAGTCTCGGACTTTGAGTCCCGTTTTTGTTTTAAAGTGAAAGCAGCTTTAAGCTCGTGTTCTAAGTTTGAAGAAAATATGCTCAGTCAGTTGTAGATATATTGGCCGGCAAATAACTTGAATAACCTTGACTGATTGCGCATTAGTCGATTTTGTATTACGTTGGCGCAAGAAGGAGGTGAAACGTACGCGATTGGGTGAAGACATGTGTGGCATTTCTCTCACCATTGTTTGCTAGCTTTTTTTTATCAGTTACTTGAATGCCTTTGACCCTAGGCTTGCGTGATGGAAAGCTACGCCAGGGTTTAAGATGGAGCAGGCAATTCAAGGAATTGCCCTGTCGGGCACCGGCTCTCACATACACACGACGGAACACAGTAAAACTGCTTGGCGTCGAACTTAAATGTGAGGGTGGTAGCCAGCCGGGCGGACCGTTCGATCCTACCACCAGGCGTGCTGGGTTTTGTTGACTTTTACAACACGCGTTATTTACCAGCGAGCGGTGGGGAAGTTTTATATTCTGACCTGTCCCCACACCTATTATCCAATAATAATATAAATATACTTATTGTATTATCAGATTTATACAGTCAATATGGGTAAATTTGTGCTAAAATAAAATATTGGCCCAGTCATACACACAGCAATAAGGATTTATCATCTCATTTATGTTTTTTTAATCGGGAAGTTCATACCGGTTTAATAAGTCCTCGGATATAATAATTTTTGTACAGAGCGTGGTGGGCGACCGCTAACGCCAACGCCGGGGGCAGCAGCTCGCAGCCGGCCAGTTTAGAAATAGACTTCTCCAATCACTCGCCTTATCCGAGACGCAGGTACGGGAACACTTTTTTCATTCTGGTGTAACCAAAACCCAATAGCCATAACAAATCTTAGATACTATGTGCAAGGTAATTGACTGCCCCGTTGGTCTAGCGGCTACATGTGCCGCCTTTGGATCAAGAAGTCCAAGGTTCGATTCCAGGGTCAGCCAAGTGTGTTTGTCTAAACCAGAGGCACTTCCTCTGATTCTGGGTGTCATTTGTATTCGTGAATTACATGTTTGTAAACTGCCCCAGCGATACAGTTTTTAAATGGTGGGGGTTTGTTTTAAAAGCATATTATACAAATATATATATATATTAATCCTTTATTTTGGCCACCGGCTGCTGATGGTGTTATAACTAAAGAAATGAGCTCAGATAGCCCATAAACATGGAACTATGGAACTTAAACTTGTAGGATAATTATAACAACTTGTGGTCGCCCGGCGGTCGAAATTCGACCATAACCAATTTAAATTATACTTCTATTCTTGATTTGACCATAGAATTTAACGATACACGAAAGTGTATTATATGCTTGTGTGTGTTTTTCAAATATATGGTAGCGCGTGTATTTTTTTTTACTGATTTAAAGTATTTTTAATACATAATTTTAGCCTTCTCGTCAAGTATAAACTATAAGCTTGGGAAATTTCGCACGTAATTTTCGTAAAAAAGGTTACAAGGGGTTATATATAGATAACTAGTTGGTTGGTTTCCGGAGGAACCCATTACTCGTACTTTAATATATAAAGAAGTAATAAACTCAGTACTGCTTCCTTCTATTGCTGTGCCTTAACTTCGGATGGCAATAGGATTTTTATTACACCCTGTATAATTATTGAAAAAGAATCATAGTTATTATCTTCAATTCATTTTGACTAATCGTGTATGTTATATGTAACGAATTACCTCGCTTTTTTTGTACAGGACAATAGATGCGTGCGCATCACCTCCCCCACCACCTGTAAGGAGAGTTTCTGTTGACAACCGGTGGAGAGCGTCGCCTGCGGTTAGTTCATTTCGCCTCTTTGCAAAAACAACGTGACATCTTGTAGTCTACTTTGAAATCATACAAACAAGGTTCAAAATAAAATGATTCATGGTTTGGTAAAGTCACGTTGTTTTTAAAAAAAGCAATTCTAGAAATTTTGCTTGTCTATCACGAAAGAATTGCGTTCACGATTTAAGGTGGATGTTCCAGGGTAGCCCGCGAAATTCAAATTTTCTTACGTTTTTTGCGATTTACAGGTCAGTGCTTGGTTGTATGTTGATTAAAATGTTATTCGCGGCTGTAAGACGTATGTAGTTATAGAATTATAATCATAAAAATCATCAATACAACCCTCCAAGCTCATAAAGGTGCAAGAAAAAATTTTTCAACGTCAAAGTCATTCTTGCACCTTTATGAGCTTGGAGGGTTGTCTTGATGAGTTTGATGATTATAACTCTGTAACTACATACGTCTTACAGCCGCGAATCAAATGTTCATCATCATACAACCTAGCACTGCCCTGCGAATTGCAAAAAACGTAAGAAAATTTGAATTTCGCGGGCTACCCTGGAGCATCCACCTTAATTGATACAACTTAAAGGCTGATTCACGCTACACCGGCCGTGCTCCGTACGGGCCACGGTCGAACATAATTGGTATACATTTTGTATGAAGTGATTCATGCTTGAACGTGGCTCGGCCGTACCCCGGGGTCACTTCATACAAAACTCTCCGCATGGGGCACAGCCCGGTCGTGACACGTTGTAGCGTGAATCGGGCTTAAATCGGGGTGTCAATGTCCATGTTATACGACAACTAAATGGTTGTCGTATGACATGGACTAAAAATCCGAATCAATTCGACGTCAAGAAGGCGACACGATTCGAGCGACTCGAAATGTCTGCGAAGTCTTTTAGGGTTACGTACATGGAAATATAAAGTTTAGTTCGTTCGCCTACAAATGTGTGATCAACTTACGAGAAAGATTCTCTTTAGGACATTAACCTTTGATATCATATAAGTGATCGCATTTTTTTATTTGAAGTTAAAACTTGTTTTGGCATACCGCACACAAATGTTGCCGTAAATAGTAAGTTAGGCTGATCCGTCACGCTCTGAGGTGATAGACTCGATCGGATAGATTTACATTGTGAGGTTAATGTGTGTAGTTAGCGGTTTAACGTGTTAATATTAAATTTTTTTTAGTTAATTGGTCGTTTTTTGTCGACAGAGCTCCGGAAATACTAGTCCAATAGTGTTGCAAAGGTTCTACCATCAGAACCAGCAGAGGAGGTCCAGAGTCGACCTTCATTCTACACCTAGGCATAGAAGGTAAAAGTAATAAATAATAAAGGTAAAGAGTTTGTTTGTTTGAACGCGATAATCTCAGGAAATACTGGTCCGATTTCAAAAAATCTTTCAGTGTTGGATATTCCATTTATCGAGGAAGGTTAAAGGCTAAATTTCATTTTCAAATTTTTGGGATCCTTAAGAATATGGAAATATGGGAAGCCGACACAAGCGCGGGTAAGAAGACCACGCGTGCGAAACCGCGCGCAACGTCTTGTAACTAATATTATGATTATAATTAGCTTCTTGCGCTCTTTCAACAACGTGACATCTCTAAACAATATTTATTTTATTTTGAACCATAATAAAATGATGTCTTGAACCTTATTATTATGAGGTTTTCACGATCTTTGCAGGAAATTATTTTTTGACGGCTCTGATCGTGTTCTTTTTTTAAAAACCACAGTTTCAGACACTTTGCAGTGTCCGTGCAGTAAAGTTTAATTTGGCGATGTTCCGTTATTCTTGTAATTGTGGTGACGGATTAAGAATACACAGTGTCGCCACCCCATTTCATCCTTAGGGTGTCGTAAATGGCGACGAAAGGAAATGACAATGCCGAAACAGAAAGAAAACTTTAAACTCATCCCTGTGCCAACCCGTCTGGCCAGCGTGGCTCTGTAGGCTAAGTATTCTCCATGTAATGGGAGGAGGCCGAATCAGCAGTGGGTCATTTATGGGGTGATTAGTAGTTAGTGAGTGGCCAAATCATGTTAGAGCGGTGCCGACATTGAATGGGAAAGAAGTCGTGGAAGAACATTAGCCCATTCAGCTGTTCTAGACAGACTGGTTGGCGCAGGGAATTTGTTACCGAGTTTTCTCTTTTGTTTAATTCTGGGGTTTTTTTTTCAGTTTAAGTAGAGAGCATAGCACGGGCCGGTCGCCGGAACCCCCACCGAGAACTAGTCGACAGCATCAAATGTTAGGACATGAAGGTATTATTTAATTATCTTTTTCCTTTAATTATTAAAACGCAATTATTATTTTGAGGAGACCCAGCTCAATGGTGGTTCATTTAGCGTGAGGCCAAACGAGCGTAATTTTGTGAGTCGCGTATTCATATTCTGCTGTATTCGGTTTCATACAAAAGTCCAGTTCGTGTCAACAGAATATCTGCTAGGCAGAATTTCTGCGACTGATATTACGCGACTCACAACTCACAAAATTACGCTCGTTTGGCAGCCCAACAGAATTTCAGAGACCGAAATTACGCGACACACAACTCACAAAATTACGCTCGTTTGGCAGCCCAACAGAATTTAAGCGACCGATATTACGCGACTCACAACTCACAAAATTACGCTCGTTTGGCAGCCCAACAGAATTTCAGCGACCGAAATTACGCGACTCACAACTCACAAAATTACGCTCGTTTGGCTTTGCCCATATAGACAGAGATGATAAAAGATAACAATTTGGTATTTGAGCCTTTAGCCGCATGATTAAAGAAGATACAACTTAATAATGATTCCGTTAGTTTCAGCCAATGGCAGTGTTGAACTGGAACCCCCACCGCTACACGATAGGTTGCACCCGCCGTCTCCATTACTGCATAGTGATAGGTAAGTCACATATTGTACAGGGTGACTCGTAACATATTGTACACTTCGAGGGATAGTAACCATTTAATATAACTAGCTGTACCCTGCGCGCGCGTTGCTACGCCACTTACTAAAATCATTTTTTAGTTCAAAACCGTGGGTTTTTGCACATCACGTTGCTGAATATCATCACATGATTAAATGTATAGTTTAGGATTCTATAAAGGACATATAGCCAAACATTCATTTTTACATTTATAAACGAATTTCCTTACCTCGCTCCGACAGACATGTCACATTTTCTGCGCGTGGTGGGAGCGCAGGTCTGTCGGACTAGTATGTACTTGATATCAAAACCGTGTGCCAACCTATCTGGCCAGCGTGACGCAGTGGTCTTATTACCCTCCATGTACTCCTCCATGGAGGAGGCCCGACTCAACAGTGGGTCATTTATGGGCTGAGAAATTAATATTTTGACATATTCCGTAGCAGAATCAAGTTATGTGTACCCTATATGTATTCAGTATGTACAATCTTTTACCAGTCACTCTGTATATTTCTATGAAACTTTTAATAGGTCGGTGTCTGTCTGTTATTGAACGTATTTTGTCCCCTGAGTCTAATCATCCTAATGGGTGTAAGCGACTAATGGTGCGCCCTAGGAACATTTCCCGTGTTCTATATCAGGCAATATATTCTTCATCAAATTGCATTTTTTTATATTAACGACATGGTTATGGAGCGCGATAGATATTTGTTAGTGATATCGGCCTAGTTCATACTTAACGCTAAATGGTATTCTATAGCGATTTCGTTCCGTGCCGTAAAAATGTGTACAAAATAATTAAAAATTTTCTGCCCAGGTTATCGGAAGGCCGTAGTCAAAGCTTAACGCGTGCGGAGCTACGGAACGGGTACCGAACAGAGCTGAGCACGCCTATGCCCCCGCCCAAGCACCACCACGAGGACCAAGGTATGTTGTGTAGTGTGCAGAGAATCCCCTGCAATTTAGTTCATTTCGCGTTTGAACGTGCTATATTTTACTTAGACATTCTATCGCCGTTCAATATTTTACATTACATTGATTTAAATTTGTACGTACTGCAATACTGCATACATTTAAGGTTATAAAAATGAATGTTTCTTTGGACAGTCATATTGTTAAATGTATCGGTAATACGGTCTTATGTAGCGAACATAGGCTGTTATTTATCTTTGGAGTAGGAAAGTGAAACACAGATTCGATTATATTATATGTACAAGGTGTTTCAATTAGTATACAGTATAGATACTTATTGGTATGAGAATATTTTTCATTTCGGCTATACAAAATACCAAAGGAATTTGGCCAAAGGGTCAGCGCAGACAGAACGTAGCGCAGCAGAGAGGATTTCATTAACGCACTTGAAAATAAACTTTAAAAATATTACATTAAAGTGCATAAATGCTTGAGCCTGACAAACGCGTCCTCGAATCCCGAGACCGCGCGAGGTTAATTCCTATCTGTCTGCGCTGACCTTTAGTCTTTTAATTTTCTAAGTGTTTGGAAACACCTTGTATACATTTTACTTGTCATAAAGTTAATAATTTGAAAATAATAATTGTACAATTTGTTGTATACGAAGGAGGGCAGCCAGCCTACGACTGTCTGGCTAAGACATTGATATACCAAAGTCGCTGCGCTTGCCACTCTGCCCTCGCGCGCACCATTCGGATACATGTGTAATATGTATATCGATGTGAAACGATTGCTCTAATTTCTAGTCGATTATCGAATGTAATCGAATTGTCGCTACTCACCGTTTAGTTAAACACTGGCTGGTTTAAAATAAAGACATTGTACATTTGAATTTATAAACTCATTCGTCTTTACGAACATGTATTAATAATATTTGTAAAATATCTTTATCCAATAATCAACTGTCGATTTAATTACAAGAATAGTACAGTCCTCGCCAAACTTTATGGCCGCTCTGATTGTAGCCGTCGGTGCGAACTTGCGCATCGTACATTTCATAACCAATACGAACGTAGCACACTCACACTAAAGCACGGGAGCGAGGACGCTTGCGGATGGAGGACAGCGAGTGCGGTCGTGCCCTGCCTCCACCCTCCGCGTCCGTCCCGCTGATGCCTGATTTTGTGTTCTGCGCAGCGTAATGCGGCTACATTCAGAGCGGCCATAAAGTTTGGCGAGGACTGTATGTTCGATTGAATTTAAATATTATTACACAATATGGGCCCAGAATTATAGCATTTTCGCGATGTATGTATTTACTCATCGTTTTATAATTCTAGTACCGTAGGAGGATGGATGTAAGACGTTCAAAAACAGGGAATGATAGATGTCACCAGTGAAATGGTACTACACAATAATTACTACACTGACGGTTTCAGAATAATTTAAAAGAACATTCTAATTAGTATATTGTGAAAATTCTATATTTAAATCGACAGTTGATGAATTGTCAGCCCTTATCTTATTTGGATCGCACCAGTGGTTCAATCGTTTCACTGTTTCATTTCCATTATCATGACCGTTTCTACCCTATCAGTGTGTACTCGTACGCTACAAGTTGAGACCCTGTGATGTCGCGGACTACCTTCAGCGTAAAATTAATTCTTTGAAGTACCGTTACTTACTATAGTTATTATCTTGACTGTGAAGTGAAAATTATTCACCCTAATATTATAAGCGAAGGAGTGTGTGTGTGTGTTTTCGGCCTTGTCATTTCATTTTGTCGGCTCTTAAGACACCCTCAGGATGGAATGGGGTGGCGACACTATGTATTCTAAATCCGTCACGACACGGAACCCATACAGCCGAAGTATTCTTTGCTCATATACACTTTACTTAAAAATAAATTTATTTATTTATTTATTTAACAATTTATGTACACATACAGAACGTAGGTTGAACACATGGAAAACATGTTATAAATGTTATTTTATATCGAACAACATGCGACATATTCCATAAACAGATCAGCGTCTCAACTTGTTGGGTGCGTGTAGTGTATCAAGGACGTATACCATGAAGCTATGGGAAATGTGCTTTCACGCGGTCCTAGCTTTGCGGTTATATGCTTACGCACAATTTTTAAGCGCCATTGTACACGAGTAGATCGTCAAAGACACGTATTTGTCCAATGAGTGTTGCCTTGACTTGGCTAGAGTACGATTGGGAAGTATTTGAATCGTCGCGAGTTTAAATACTCATAGTATAAAATACAAGCTATACAAATGTTTCGTTTCAATGTGTAAGCGAAAACTTAAGAAATTTATAACATACTTATTTGTCAACTATGACAACTACGCAACTATAAAGTTCAGTGTCACTATATGGCGAAAACTATAAAAAAACAAGTGTAATCTCGTTTGATGGATATAATACTACTCAGCCCATAAACGACCCACTGGACCCCAATACATTAGAGAGAGCCTACACGCCGGCCAGACGGGTTTTGTTTAAAGTTTTCCTTCTCTTGCGGCTAGGTTTTCGGCCTAGTCATTTCCTTTTGACTGTGCTTACGACACCCTCAGGATGGATTTGGGTGGTGACACTATGTCATCTAAATCCGTCACCACACGGATTGGATAGACCTAGTTGTTATAAATACTCGTCTCTGAATTTACGCAGTACAATGGCGCTAAATAAAAGTGTGGACAAGTCTGTTTTATTCTTCGTATCAACGTATGAAACTGATCTATATTTCTAACAAACATTTCTAGAACATTTGTACATCTATCGATTATGTTCGTTGTATATTTCATGTGTATTTTATTGTGTTGCATTCTGAGAGGTATGATTTTATAAGCCTTAAAATTGCTAATGTATTAACTGTAATTTTGCTAAAGTTGTGTTACCATCTTTAATTATTTTTAAATTAAATATTGATAAGATAATTTATTTATCCATAACATATTACAATGAGGAATAACTTAATATTGATTGGCATCTCTCAGTTTGTAATATACAGAATGTATAGTTACCTCCGTGGGTTAATTTCGTAGTCTCACCCTGACTCAAGACAGATAGGCCTAACCGCGACATGTTTGTGTGAGTGTGCATCTTTATGACGTCACTATGAATTGGCTCATTGTAATTATATATTCTGTGGTAATAATGTGTGCTTCGCCGCTACCCTTACGCGCCCTACACATCGCCTGCCCATAGTAGCTCTGTCACATGCCTCGCTAAACTAAACACTACCCTAACACCTCGCTAATAAAGGCCATTTTTATTCGGCACAGGTAAGTAGCGCTTTCGGAACAGTATTATTAGTAAGGTGTTTGGGATCCTCGTTTTCATTTGTCATCCATCATTCGCGGAGTAGCTTTGCTGACTTAACCAGCCGGGCATTACGTACCAACTCTTTGCTTGAGTTTTTTGGGTGTAGCGTCAATTTACGTTAAACAGGGAGTCTTATAATTTCGCGTAATTAATTTAGCAGTCCATAAACGTTCACTGCTGATTCGTCATCCAATTGCATGGAGAAGAATCATGTGCAAGGTGTTTTCAGTCTTTACTGAGCGTAATGATTGCGTTCCACGCGCGTCATCAGTCATTAAAAATATTGTGGTGGGCAAAGCTCTTTATACGGATTTACAATCAATACAGTGCCACCAATTCTGTAGGATTGCGTCAAGACTAATGGAAACTAACTCTCCCACAAGAGAAGGAAATCTTGATACAAACTTGTGTCAACTCGTCGTTGTTACAGTAATAGTACGCTAATTTCCCTCCATGGATTTGGAAGAAGCCCGACTCAGTAGTGGGTTATTTATAGGCGGAAGTGACGATGACGACAGAGATGAACAACCTAGCAACGGAAACGTCACTTAAAAAACCTTGTGCTAACGCGTCCTTCGCGCGTCATCCGCCTTAGAAAGACAGATCCGACTAATGCAGTTGTGGCTCGACTCGGCAGTGACCATGTAATAAAACGGTTAAAGTTCCGTGCGTGGGCAAGCAAAGCGTTGGTAGAGGGAGCGGGTGGGTGGGGTGCGGGGCGCAGCGTGTGACCGGGGTGGCATGGGGCTCGCAGGCTGGCTGCACTCGCTCGCGGGGCTGGTCAAGCGCCGCCTCAGCGGGTACAAGTGGCACCATGTTGCAGCGACACACGCGCCGCATCCCGTCGCCAGGCTACACCACAGGTACGTACCTGCTAATCTATATACTAGTTGAACATCAGCCTAGAACTGCATTGACCTTGAGATGAACGAAATACATGAATGATATCATGACTTGACTTTGAGATGAACGAAATACGTGAATGAAATCATGCCTTGATTTTGAGATGAATGAAATACATTAACGATATCATGACTTGATTTTGAGATTAAAGAAATACGTGAATGGTATCATGTGAGGAAGGGCAACAATCGCCTAATCGTTGAATACTGAACCCTACGTAACTAAAAGAGAGATTATGATTTTGTTGTGGCTGAACAGATTCTCTTTAAATATAGCTAAGACCCGAAATTACAACACTGACTAATTATTAAACTATCAAATTTTATTTTATTTTATTTATAATGCCAGGTATGAAGTCAAAGGACATCTGCCAAATCCCATACAAAACACCCAAGACTGGCGCATAAGAAATGTATTTCAGATTTTAGGGTAATAATAGTAGAAAATACCATATTTTACCGGTTTCTCCCGGTAGGTGGGGTAACAGTGAGAGTTGGAGTATGCCAGCGTCACCCCTCCCGCCGAGGGCGCCCCCTCCGCGTCCGACGGACTAGCAGCCGGAGCCCGCGGCGCCCGCGTCTCTTGCCGTGTGCGCGCGCGCATTGCGGGTCGAGTACTGCCGCGGCGTCAAGAACATGGCGTCGATTATATTGTGATTCACTCTTTGTATGTGTTGGGATTAATAGTTAGAAACTCTTTGTCATTCATTCGGTTAAGGTCGCAGTATTTTTTTCAATGTATGTTAAAGGGTTTTGCGTATTAATCAAATGACATCTATTAATAGAAACATTTGGAGGTGTTAAAATAAAAAGTCAATACAGGGTCAATATAGTTAACAAAATAATGAAACAATATAGTAGTAGCCTACATACGTAGGAGTATGTGGAATTTACCTCAAATGCTGAGTAATCATAAACTGAGTAGAGACAACCCTAGCGTCATCTAATATATAAAATTCTCGTGTCACAGTTTTAGATGCCAAACTCCTACGATATGGCTTGACCGATTTTGATGAAATTTTGTGAGCATATTGGGTAGGTATGAGAATAGGACAACATCTATTTTTCATCCCCCTAAATTCTAAGGGGGGGTCAAAAAATTGTTTATTTATTAGAGAAAATTTTTAGATTTAATTTTTTTAAGATTCAGCATTAAAAAATACAAACAACCCAAAATTTTCACCCCTCTACGATCAACCCCTATTTAATTACATGGCAAAACAACGTTTGCGATAGGAGATGTTCACGATATCTCTGGAACCATAAGACCTAGAGGGTTGCGCGGGGTGGGGGTTGCGCGGGGAAGGGGGTTGCGCGGGGGATGGTTAATTATTTGGCAAAACAACAACGGGACAGCTAGTATGTTATAAATAAAGACTGCCACTCTCTGACAGTTGTCAGGGAAACGACGTTTCGACGACGATGCTCGGAAGGGCTGCCACAAGAAGTAACATTTTTTTGTAAGGAATTAATGCATATCAGATATCTATACTTTTTAACCCTGTCAAACACCTATTTTCGAAACACCGTCATACCACACGTAATAGCGCTTCTACAGAACATTGCTGTCATATTAGTGCGATGTCTTTATCCCTATTACCTCTTCAATAAATACGTCATCACTCTTAACTCGACAAAAATACTTCCATTAATAAGAACAAATGACAAAGATTTTCTAATTAGTACTTGACAATTGTATCGATAGTCCAGGTTTAAATTAGCGATGCTTAACTTGTGTTCAATTCTTGGCTAGCTTGCTGGCTTGCCAGGATTAAGTCACGTAGCGCTTGTAGCTCGGATTTAAAGCGTAGACGGCAGATTGATGTTAATGGTCGTTATGTTACAGTCAAGTTGGGTAACTGAACAAGTTTCTTAGATTTTTACTCAATTTAATGATATATTTGATGTTTATTGTAGTTGGTTGTTTAATTTCAAGTCGTGAATTAAGTATTTTTTACTAAAATAAATCATTAAGGTTCAAACCAGTTTAATTCAAGATAAACGAAAATTTGAAGTAACCCAATTTGAGCGTATTCTTTATTGAAATTATAGCCTTATTATATGGCTAGGACTACGAATGCCAGGGAGTGACATTCTTACTGTAATAACGATTAGTAACATGACAACTGTGGAGATGTAAAATCGGTGTATTTAAAAACTAAACTCGCGACATTGTAAGTTGTCCACAATTGTATATGTTTATATATCTATATAAAGTATTGTATTTGTTAACTGTCATATCGTATATCGATATGATGTGGCGGAACGTATAAGAGGTCCAAGCCGATATTGCTTTCGTCATAGTTTGTCGCCTGTCTTATAATCTCGCGAGCTGGTTTATAACTTCAGACACTATTTAGGATAACACACTTGTCGTCATTTAATACCTATCGTACGCTGAGCTGCAATGATAATTATTTAAAACTTGGTTGATGAAGAAACGATCGACGATCGTGTTTTTTTTTATTTAAATCCAAAGTTTTCAGACGCTTTCCAGTCGTCCCGCGACCACGGACACTGCAAAGTGTATGTCGTTATCAACGATGGGCCCCTTTAAAAATATATCTGGATATTAAAAAATGATTATTGCTTTGAATGCTAGAAATGCATTACATATTTTTATTGAAATGTCATGTTGCAGTAAAAATAGCCAGTTAAAAGGAATTATGCAATTAGTGAGTATCCTAAATAGTGTTTTAGTAAATTGGGAATTGGAGTCGGCAATATTATTCCTATTTCAAATAATAACCATTGTATTAGGACGTGCTCGCATGTAAATATTGTGTAAAATAAATCTTATTTATAAGCGGTAGGTTTGGCAACATTGCTGAACAGATACTAAGCAGTGGAGGGTATGGTCATTTGTCAGAGGGTCACAGCGTTCGTGGCTTCTTCTTTATTAAGAAATAAGCTATTTATTACGATTTTATTTGTCAGAGAGTGCAGTTTTCATACTTTTTATTTTTGAATAATTCTATTCTATTACGCATTTTCGACAATAAAATACCTATTTAATTTGAAAACGCAAAGCTTTTTCAATTCTGTTTTTACCATGTTTCTTATTGCACAAACACAAATGAAAGGGCTATAGAGTTAGAGCTTTAAGCCCTTTCATGAAACGCATTTTCAATACCTTTTTAAAAAATCGTTTCAAATGTTACATTATTCACTAACTATTTTTATTTAGAAATTATGCCTGCAATGCTATACTTTAAGAATTCCTTTTCTCCTTATACTGCACACGATTATGCTTGACAAATGAACATACCCTGAAGTGTTCATGTTACTAACTTGTAACAAATAGATCATAGTAGCGTTTACAGCTTATATTTATGTATTTTAAACAATAATCGTAGTATTTAATTGTACATTTTCATTATAATATTTTGACCAAATGTATAGGTTTAGTCGATTTTTATAATTTCGCTGCGGTTGTAAATAAGCCTACTTAATCGATTTGTAGTTATATAATATGTATGTCAGAATCGAATCAATCGTTTGACGGTTGAATTTATAATACATTGCCTAATTAGCCGATTAATGATTTCTATGTCAAGGCAATTTTAGTTATTAATGATTGGTTCGATTTTCACAGACTTAGTAAAGTGACAATTTGCATAGTTTCGGCCAACTAATAAAGAGTTTATTAATACACAGCAAAATATATTCATTTAATTAGTATCCGACACTTGTTCTTCTGAAATTTTACTAGTTTCTTGTCATCCTTAAGGTGTCATAAGTAGGCCGAAAATCTAGCCGCAAATGTAAAGTACTAGGTAAATCTTTTATTTGGTTAGCGCGGTTATGTTAAGATGATGACAAAAAATTATTGCAATTTCGCTAAATCTTTGGTTTAACCAAGTTGAATTTTCGTTAAACCATAAAATTGAAATTATCTTTGGTGCAAACTATGCGTTTTGTTGATACTTCGAATTCTTAAAGCACCGCGTGTCACACAATGGGCGCAAAAGACTTAAGTATCGGCACATTTGACAACATTCTGAGGTTTGATTGGAAAAATATTTATTTATGGTTCAAACTGGAATGAGGGTAGCATTCCTTTAATTTGTAGAAATTAAATTAATCTCTAATAGTACTACACCATAAAACAAAACTAACGATATCGGTCATTTAACAGATAATTCTGGGATTCACTATGTGAAAGTTAGTTGTTTTTTTTTTTACAGAATTTTACAGTCTAGAGCCCTCTAGTCCGCGCGCAACGATCGTGCTTCACGCTTGCAACACGAGACTTTATTTAATGAATTATATTTAATAAACAACGATTAACTTGTTTTCTATTATTATTATTGCAATAATTATTATTTTATTGTGTATTATACAGATCAAATTTTAATGTTGGACTTTTATTTATGTAATTTAGTAATTCATGCGAAAAGCGGCCCACTGCCGTGTTGTATTTTGATTGAGTCATCTATTAAGGCTCTGTCGGTCTGCTCTTACATACATACAGTGCACCAGTATTTTATCTAAACAAAAAAAAAGCAAAAGGGATTAAGATAAAGAATTTGTGTTTAGAAAGTGTTAGGTATATACATAATTATAAGGAGTTGATAGTTAAAACACAACAATTACAACTAAAATAGCTTTTTATTGGAAAATAAATTATTTTGTACAATATTTGTGTCGAGTATAACATGAATTGCAATCGTGTGCTAAATGATTATTGCAAAGGGAATCTATTTACATTAGCTTATTATCTAAGAGCTACATGTGAGAGTCCTTCACGTAAAAGGTAGGCTTTTACACATAATGTTATATAACGCAACAATGAAATAATAGTCAATTCCTTTGGTATTCAAATTACGTTAATCACTACTTGTCTGAAGGCAAATACAGTAAAAGCTCCTTATTCGCGCTTCCTTCATTCGCGGTTTCACTATTCGCGGATTCAAAAAATGCGACCCAATTCCTATATTCGCGGCTAAAAATTTCATTTTTCGCGGATCCAGGTATATACATAATAATTAAAGGATTCCAATAGGTATCCAACCTAATATCCTCTGTAAATTCCGTCAAATGGACTAATAAAAAAAAATACGAAGAATCTGTGACAAGTTCAAACTGTGACAGCAAACATAGCCGAAATCGCGAATGGATTAAGACGAGATGGGTTCAAACAGATAGAATCAAGTGACATTCAGAATTTGCTTAAATCGCAAAATGAAGATTCTACTGAAACTGACTTGGAGGGAATGTTAATTTCACAACCCATTGAAGAAGAAGCTTCAACAAGCACTGGACACGTGGCATTTAATTTGATAAATCTTAGTGAAGGTTTAAGAATGGCCAATGACCTTTGCGATTTCTTTAAGAACATTGATCCGTCTATAGAACGAAGTCATATTTTTAAGAGGCAAATTACTAATGCTACTGCTGCGTATCAGTCTGAATTGAAGGATCTTTCAAAAACTGCCAAGCAAAAGAATATTACAACATTTTTAAACCAATGCCTAAGCCATCATCATCATCATCATTTCAGTCAAAGACGTACACTACTGTTTATTATATTGTCTCCTAGGAACGTATCCCCTTTAATCCCATATAAATTACCATTCCGTATTCACGGTTTCTGTATTCGCGGCATATTTATGGACCATATACCCCGCGAATAAGGAGCTTTTACTGTATTCAATAGTTGCGTTACGTCATTCGGTCCTTTTTATTGCAAATATTTTATAACAAATATAGTCCGCACGCGAGCTCCGAGGCATTTTATGAAATGTTGACATAATGAGCTAATCGTAATGATTTGTGATATAATCGATAATCACATTGTAGATCGCACTGCCTCGAATTTCTTTAAATTGAAAAACTACTAGGATAGTATGTGCTTGAGAAATAATAATACAGCAAAATCTTAATAATCATAAATTTCTATTAAAATTTATATATTTCTTTTAAAACACTGTATTTTTTTAAATATATGTAACAATAAGAAATAAAGAGCCATGAGAATACAAATTTAATAAATTAATTAGATATCTATATAATTTGGAAGTCTTTAGTTTTTCTTTTCATATAGTTCATGTATGAAGGAATACTGTCAATTTGCCAAAATATGTAATTAATCAAATAAAACAATTCGTATATTTTCGATATTAATTTGAAATAACGTAAATTTTAATCAATTACTCGCAATCAGTACTTGAAGAATTCGTTGTGGTGTTGTCGCTCGCTAAAAGTATTGAGCGACGCCCGCTCGCTTCCTCGTCGCCCCCAAACGAGGAGCTCACGCGCGGTAGTTATATAACAGAACAGCAGAGTGACGTTTCTTTTCAAATTAATTAATATTTTATATATTTTTTTTAAGTCACAATCCGGAACGTTAGTCTGGGAAATGAACATATTTGCAAAACTCGACGCGAACGGGTAACATTTACATTTCTTACACCAATAATTTAAGCATTCATTCGAGTTTTGCAAACATATCGAACCCTGCCAATTTGAATGATATGAAACAAAATTTAATAATAGTCCGGGGTCCCCCGTACATTGATTTCACTTGATTACTATCAAGCTAATTTTTCGTGAGTAGCTTAATTTTCATGAGACGCCCAACATTTTCTTGTCGACAACTCTTGATTGTGGTAGCTAACAGAGGTAGCAAGGGTGAAATATGTTGATTTTATGATTCAAAAAATTTTATTACTAACCGGGTGCTTTTTGGTATATCTGATGATAATTATCTAAATTATTCGAAAATGTATTTGTCCTACAAAATGTATGGTTTGATCAAAGAGTCCTCCACCTCCAATATGTATGGATAACGAGGTCATAAAAAATGATTACTAACCAGCTGGTTTTTTTTTATTTACTTATTAAATATTTATATTATTTAACCGTCATATTGTCCTACAAGTTGCGTGGTACGTTATCCCAGTCCTACACGCAAAAGTTGTTCTACAGATCATAGAAAAAAAATTATTACTATCAAGCTGAATCTTTGTGAATAGCTTTGTTTTGATGAGACGCCCAACATTTTCTTGTCGACATCTCTTGATTGTGGTAGCTAACAGAGGTAGCAAAGGTAAAATATGTCGATTTAATGATTCTAAAAAAATTATTACTAACCGGGTGATTTTTGGTATATCTGATGAGAATTATCTAAATTATTCGAAAATGTATTTGTCCTACAAAATGTATGGTTTGATCAAAGAGTCCTCCACTTCCAATATGTATCGATAACGAGGTCATCAAAAATTATTACTAACCAGCTGGTTTTTTTTTATTTACTTACTAAATATTTATATCATTTAACCGTCATATTGTTCTACAAGTTGCGTGGTACGTTATCGCGGTCCTACACTCAGAAATTGGCAATACCACAAGACCCATTTTGTCATCACTAACTGTAGGACACCAATTTTACATGATAGGTTAGTATTCTCTGCCCAAATGATACAATGTCCTACAAAAAAACAGGTGTGTATCATGAGTCCGACAGAAATTGTCATTTTTCGTTTTCCTACTTATAACTTATGATACAGTGAAAACATCTTTTTTATTAACTTAAATAACTTTTTTTTTTTACTAAAGTAAGTGGTACAAAAAATAATTATTTACTTAAAAAAAATGTATATTCATCAGATTCATCTGATAAATTTTCAGTATCATCACTATCATTTTCATCTATTTCATTTTCCTCGTCTTCTGACTCTGTAATAACGTAAAAAAATAAGTATTTTTAACATAAAATGAATCCACTTCGTTTTATAGTGTACGAAACTTTTTATATAGTACATATACGGATCCCGCTATACAACGACCACCGATATGTTTAATGGATGAAAATTATTTTATAAGAAATTTAGGACTTTTTCAGGCAATCCATTTTTTTAAATTATTTTTAACATACTAAATTTCTAATAAAATAATTTACATCATTAATAATTTACGTCATTACAGAGACAGAAGACGAGGAAAATGAAATAGATGAAAATGACAGTGATGATACTGAAAATTTATCAGATGAATCTGATGAATATAATTTTTTTTATATGTAAATAATTATTTTTTTGTATTACTTAAGAAAAATAATTTATTTAAATAAAAAAAAAGACGTTTTCACTGTATCATCACTACATAGTATGAAACAAAGTCGCTGTCGTCTGTCCGTCCCTATGTATGCTTAAAACTTGAAAACTACGCAACGGATTTTGAAGCGGTTTTCTTTAATAGATAGAGTGATTCAAGATGAAGGTTTATATGTATAATACATGCACCCGTGCGAAGCCGGTTCGGGTCGCTAGTAAGTTATAAGTAGGAAAACGAAAAAATTACAATTTTTGTCGGACTCGTGTTACATACCTGTTTTCTTGTAGGACATTGTATCATTTGGGCAGAGAATACACTAACCTATCATGGAAAATTATTGTCCTACAGTTAGTGATGACAAAATGGGTCTTGTGGTTTTAACAACTTTTGAGCGTAGGACCGGGATAACGTACCACGCAACTTGTAGGACAATATGACGGTTAAATAATATAAATATTTACTAAGTAAATAAAAAAAAACCAGCTGGTTAGTAATCATTTTTATGACCTCGTTATCCATACATATTGGAGGTGGAGGACTCTTTGATCAAACCATACATTTTGTAGGACAAATACATTTTCGAATAATTTAGATAATTATCATCAGATATACCAAAAAGCACCCGGTTAGTAATAAATTTTTTTGAATCATAAAATCAACATATTTCACCCTTGCTACCTCTGTTAGCTACCACAATCAAGAGTTGTCGACAAGAAAATGTTGGGCGTCTCATGAAAATTAAGCTACTCACGAAAAATTAGCTTGATAGTAATCAAGTGAAAACAATGTACCGGGGATCCCGGACTATAATACCTACCTGAAAATAAAAAAATGCCTGTCAATCCAAAATTCAATATTTGACGTATAAATTCAAAATATGCCTTCAAACAATATTTTTAAATCCTAAACTCAACGAATAATAACAATCAACATATAACGATTTGATAACTAAACGTAGAAATGTCAATACAAAAGCATTTTAATAACTTACGCTTTTAAATTTAAGTCATCCTAGGCCGTTTTGTTGCAGCTTTATCTTGATTTAATCCTCCCCACTTCTCTCCCAAATCTCTAATGAAATAAAAATACTATATGTTGTAAGCTTGAATAAATTTCACATTAAAATCGGTTCATTAATTTAAAGGAGTCTTAAAACAAGCGTGAAAAGGTAAAATTCCAAAAATAAATCACATCTTTAAAATGCATCTGAATCTGTCTGTTGCATTACATTATTTCTAAAATCTAACAATCAACTAAATAAACACTCGAATAACAGCCTCATCTCCAACATTCCTGATCACCATTGACTAGTGTACCTACGTTATTTTTAAGGATATGCAATAAAAATCAATTAACAATAAATACATTTTCGTCTTTAACTTACGCGACTTAGGTTGGGTCCTGAACATAGGGTACATCTAATTATATAACGAAACATTATGAAATAAAACCTTAAAATGGCAAAAATCATCTGATAAAATTTAAATACTTAATTGTACCTGATGGAACAGGCTAGGGTCTGAGACCATGCTGCCTAGTCACCAGTTAGCAGTTTTCTTGAGTAGGGTTTAATTGTATAAAAATCAGCATACCTACTTTGTAGTGTAGTGATACATACTAGAAATTAGAGTAGTTCTCATTGATAAATAAAGCCGCGTCCATAAAATAGTCGAATACACACTATTTTGGTACCGTATCTTCCACTTCAAAATCATCCTTTCCAAATATACCGTAGATACATTTTTGGTATACAGCTTTTTATCTTTAATTTTTGTTTTATTAAGACTCGAAATCTCCCAATATTGGCGGAAACGCTTGAATCTCTAAAATAAAATAAATTAAAACAGCAAAGAAATTTTATCGATTTAACAGTAGGTAAATTGAAAGTTCTTTTGGATATTTTTAGTAGGTGCTCTCATAATTTAGAATATTTTTTCTATAATTTATTTTATTAGGTAATTTAAATGTTGTTTAAATATATAAAAGGCCCTCAATTAAATTCACGCCTCGATTTACATACCTACTATTATAAATTACTTCATATCTATTAGAATCAATAAAATTATGAAAAAAAAATACAAGTACCTTATGTGCTCTTGAGCATAATTTTTTGTTTAGTTATAAAATACCGATTGACTAGTTTGAACTAGAAGTTTTTACTAGATAGATATGTAGCTCGCTCTAAGTTATAATATTGAAAAAAGTAATAATATATTCCTACTATAACTACATTGTCGTGTTGTGCTTAGTTTTATTTTAATAAACGGAAAATGACGGAGATATTTCATTATTAGGCGGACTACAGTCAAATATCATTTTTATCATAGAATATAACTGAAGATATTCTTTCATAAGTGTATTAAAATTATATCTAATATACATTCACTTAAACTTTAAGTAATATGTTACAGTAAGGCACAAATAATATTTTTTCTGCAAAATCCATCCTAAATTAACAAGGCAAGTTTTTAAAAGAATAAATTTTCCTCCGTTCATTTACCCGCGCTACATACTGCATCGACGCGTACGCTAAAACAAATCGTCTGTAGGTGGCGCTGAATTAAATGCTACCTAGTGTGTCTATCTAATCTATTAAAAGATATCTATTACAAATCGATGAACCTGAAAAAAAATACACGAGTTATAAATATTGTTACAGATCTAATACATCCACAATATTCAAAGACAATTGACACGGCTGCAACAGGTAACCACTACTACTTGTCAGTCCAGAAATGTTCGGCTTTATAATTTCGTTTTGTCGACTCTGATAGATAATGTATTCTATATCCGTCACCCCACGGAATATACAGCACAGGTTGTAAAAGCTGTTACAACTTCTTAATACATATATATAACTTACGTGTCACGTTGTTTGTCCGGATTGGACTCCTAAACTATGCAACCGATTTTAATCAAATTTGTACATCATGTGCATTTTGGGATAGCTTACATATCAATTTATAAACGAAATATTATTTTATTCCTAATTATTTGGCAGTGACAATTTTAAGTTAGCTGTAAAAGATTCTAACAGATGATGATATCTTTTGACTGGATTGAGTGTAAAATAATGTATGTTAGTGTAATATAATAAAAACCTTAGCCACAGCAACGCGTGGCCGGGTCTGCTAGAATATGTATAATAATATAGAGACACAAAGGGGAGGAGATTAATGTGACTTATGAAGCAATAGCGCCGCGGATTGTATAGACCGGGCGGTTCTATGAAATACCTCTGCTAATGAGGTCGACCAATCTTGGCCCCGCGCTGCGGGCTGCCTGGCACGGAAGACGATAATGTGGCGTACTCAAGACTTGGCGCTGGCTTCGTAGGACTCCTCTTCAGGTAGTCGGAGATGTGCTGCACTATGAGGTCTATGGCCACTGGAACAAATAATATGCTATAACTTATTTTTGTCAACATTACTTTTTAAACATCTGGATTGGGATCTTTTTATTTAAATTTGAAGTTAAATAAATAGTTTAATATGTTATGTAGCATATTTTATATTAATCTAGACAAACCTTTCGACTCTTTCCGCTCATATAATCCAGAATAAAACCGAATATCCCACTAAAACCAAAAATACTAGACTAATATGTGCATTGTTGACTCACTCTAAGATAAATAGGGATTATAGCCATTGAGAACGTTCCCTCAGACATACAGAAATGTAATAGGTATGTTAACAAAATCATTACATCGCCTTTTCTAATGGTATTTGTATTTAACATATTAAATATGTTACTGTTTGTACTTTAAATTTATAGTAAAGTTAAATCTACGGTAAATCAAAACAATTCATTTTCATAATAGACATGCACCTAAGGATGACAGTAGGTACTGGGGGCACCAGACTGTCTCAGTTTTTTTGGGTATTGGGTGTATTCCTACTTTGGGTGCTAGCCATTCCTACGATCCTACTATTGTCAAATCGGCAAAGATTGACTTGTTGACTCAAGGTTGACTCAAGGCTTACTTGAGAGACAACTGAATCATAAACAATTGAAGAAATTTTATGGGGCTGCTTCGATATTGAGAAAAAGCATTGAATCTTAAAACAAGAGGTGACAATAGAAAAACAATAATTCGCATATAAGTATATATATTTAGCTCAATAATACAATGGTTTAGAACTTAATCGTAACATAGGACTTTGAGGACGGCTAACACCAATGACGTATTGATAAAAACAAAAATAACTCCGTTAAACTGTGCCAAGTCGTGTAGCAAACAAAACAAATTCAATTTGTATGTTTTCATCATACATTAGGTTGGTATACTGATGTAGCAAACCTGAACAATGCGCAATAGTCAATTCTTGCGTCTTGAAATAATATGTAAATCATTATAAGTCCTTATTTTGTTCAAGTACTGGGAGCAATATAATTATGGCCTCGCAGATTCGCACTGCTTTGGTGGGTAGTATTTTTAAAAAACTTACAATACTGATATATACGAGGGTGAATCAAAAAATTCTTGGAATCAATATTAAAAAATGCAAAGATTTAAATAATAATATTTTATTTTTCTACATAATCTCCCTCCAATGCAATGCATTTAGAATAACGCGTTTCTAACTTCCTTATTCCTTGTGAAAAAAAATTATTTTCTTGACTCTCGAAAAAGTCCTCTACGGCAGCTATAACCGCGTCATTATCGTGAAATTTTGTTCCACGAATTTCCTCTTTTAATTTTGGAAATAAGTGAAAATCACTTGGGGCTAAGTCCGGAGAATATGGTGGGTGGTCAAGGAGATTGAAGCCAGCACAACGGATTGCGTTGAGCGCAACTTCCGATCGATGGGCAGGAGCGTTATCTTGAAGGAACAACACGCCCAACGACAGTTTTCCACGACGTTTTTCTTTAATCGCTTCACGCACTTTCGGGATTAAATTTGCATAATAGGGTCCAGTTATCGTCTGGCCTTTTGGCATGTAATCAATAAAAAGGATTCCTTCACTATCCCAGAACACAGAGGCCATAACTTTGCCAGCGGAAGGAGCAACTCGAAATTTCTTAATGGATGGAGAGGATGGTCGTTTCCAAGACATGCTTTGTCTTTTAGTTTCAGGATCAAAATGGTGGACCCACGTTTCATCCATGGTGACAAGACGACGGCAAAAATTATCCGAATCACGCTGGAACATTTCGAGATTACGCTTGGAAATTTCCAAACGTCGCTTTTTGTTTTCGTCGGTTAACATTCGTGGCACCCATCTTGCAGACACTTTTTTGAACCCCAGTGAATCAATTAAAATGGATTGAACGCTACCAAAAGATATCTTTAGGATCTCAGCTATATGTTTTATAGTCATTCTTCTGTCTTCCAAAACCAGATTCTCAACCTTTTTGACATTTTCTTCTGTAACGGAGGTTGAAGGCCGCCCAGAACGCGGGTCATCTTTACAGCTTGATCTACCTCTTTTAAATTCAGCCACCCAGTACGCAACCGTAGAATAGGGTACAGCATCACCCCCTAATGTCTGCTGAATGTCCAAAAAAATTTCCTTCGTAGACATTTTTTTCAAACTGAGATATTTTATCACCGCACGTAACTCACTTTTATCCATAATTTTGACTTTTTAGCAACTCGTTGCACAAAAAAAATTATTACATGCGAACGAACTGACAAAAACAAGTGACAGTCTGCATAAATATAGTGTGATAGACACTCTTTAATTTGAATATCGAACTTGATCCAAAAAGGTTTCATATATATGCACTTCTAAGAACTTTTTGATTCACCTAGGTACTTTACTGCTAGATACACAATCAAATGTGGTGAAAGACGTCCTGAATACAGTACTCAATATTATTTATTTGTGCATACAATAGCCATGCCAACATGTAACCTAGAGCACGTAGGAACACGCGCCTTGTACGGTTCAACGCATATGCATTCCATCATCATCATTTCAGCCAAAAGACGTTCTGATGGACATAGGCCTCCCCCAAGGATCTCCACAAGGGCCGGTCCTGGGCCGCCCGCATCCACTGCTTTCCGGCGACCTTAACCAGGTCGTCGGTCCACCAGTGCATATGCATTAGGTACATCAATTAATTAATGACTGTAATTTTGATCATTACCCGCAACTACTTCTGCATTTGCGTTAGAGTTAAAGTTAAATTGCTGCATGATACAGAATTAATATTTCCTCTTTCAGTATAATAAAATATTAGTAACATTTCATCACCACTACATAGTATAAAACAAAGTCGCTGTGCCTGTCCGTCCCTATGTATGCTTAAATCTTTGAAACTACGCAACGTATTTTGAAGCGGTTTCTTTTAATAGATAGAGTGATTCAAGAGGAAGGTTTATATGTATAATACATCCATAATATTGTAGAGAAACACTGATGAATTTAGAGGTTCATCATTGCACCCGTGCGAAGCCGGGGCGGGTCGCTAGTTACATAATATAAAACAAAGTCGCTGTCGTCAGTCCGTCCCTATGTATGCTTAAATCTTTAAAACTACGCAACGGATTATGAAGCGGTTTTTTTTTAATAGACAGTTATTCAAGAGGTAGGTATACAATAAATGCATTATATTGTAGAGAAACACTGATAAACTTAGAGGTTCATCATTGCACCCGTGCGAAGCAGGGGCGGGTCGCTAGTTACAGTATAATTTAAGAGACTGACAGACTTTAAACAATGCAATTGCAACGTAAATCGTCAAACCTTATACAATAAATATTTGAAAAAGAGGTTTAATAAGTAGATTGGTACTAATGATATTTTAACATTTTCATAGCATACGACAATGTGTTCTATATTTAAAAATAACTTGCGAAGTGTATAAAGCATAAGCATATGTTTCAAAAATTAATCAACATTGAAGACGAAAGCTAATGTAGCCAAAGGAAGACTGAGTTGGAAAAATAAAATAATTCCAAATATAAATGCTACTAGAAATGCGGACTTATTTGTGCATGGTAGAAATAAAAATGTTGTCTCTGGGCTCAGGAGTTTGGCGGTTTGATCTAGGTGCCATCTTGCATCAACATTAAATTTCTTCAAATTTAAATCATTTTTCCCTCGCAGAATTTGGAGGAGGCCCGACTCAATAGTGGGTAATTTATGGGTTGAAATGATAATGACAAAGGCGAATTCAATCAAAGTGTCGTGAAATTAAGCCGCCGGCCACTCCTGTCCGATTTTCGAAAACATTTTCTGGTCCAGAAAGGTACTTTTTGTGCAAGCGTTTATATCGACAATATCTTTGTGTCGTCTGAATTGGTAACAACATTAGCGTCACAATTTAAGGGAATAAATTTGGGATATTATTCCCGCCGTCATGCAGTAACCCAATATGTTACTTAAATTTATTATTCTTAATTACACTAACATTTTAAATCTATGATACATACATTTTATACATTTTTTTTTCAACAATTTTACATGGGTTTTTTTTTCACATGTTTTCACTACATTTTATCACATTCTATTATATGGAATTGGGAACGCCATCTGTCTCCCTGTAGCCACTATATCGAGTTGGATTTACTCTGCTATTACATAAATTAGTCCTCAACGAGTTCACTTAACATCGCCTCATCAGTAGCGTCAGGCCTTTTTCAAAGAAGCTCAATCAGTAATGTTTTAGCTGTCCTGCTAAAACATTTATTTATTTATTTAAATTTATCCAAATCTTCACATTGGCGGACTTAATGCCTACGGCATTTTCTCCCAGTCTACCTTAAGGTCATGCAGTGAAATATTAGGTAGGTGCACTTTTGAGGAAATCGGCGAAAAACATAAAAAACTAACACCGAATTGATAATTTATACTGGCATGTAAAGAGACAGGCAGCGTTTATGTAAATTAATATGATACATCTAGGCGAGACTACATGTTACGTAGATATATGTATGCGAGAATTAAGTCTTATACATCGGGGTGAATCAGTCTGTTTTGTCAAATAAAAATTGCCGATATGGAACACACTCCATTGTGTTATATTCAGTGTTATATCACATTTAATGACAGTTGTTTATACCAATATACAATTTATTTAAATCTTGAAATATTCCCACATTTACGAACGGTCGGGTAGTTTAACTTAAACTAAAATCTGTAACATTTACTCTATGAAGATGGCTGTCCAATAACTGTCCAAAAAAGAATTGGACAAGTTAATATCTAGTAAAATATGTTTTCTTATATTATTTACGGCATCGATTTATCTTTATCCGATTAAAATCTTTATAAAATTACAGCTTTTAAGAATCATTTATATGCTGGAAAGAAACATAATATGTATCTATTTGAGGAACTACGTCGATAAATTGGGGCAATACTAGTGAAGTATACTAGATACCCTGTAAGTTATAGGTAAAGACATTCATACATAAATCACAAGATTTCAACACAGTAATATGCAAACCTAAATACATAATATTGTTATATCAATAATCCTATGGTAAAGTGTTGCCAAATAAATTGCCCAGAGCCAATATGAATTTAATGAAACTTCTCATATTATAAACCAAAAAAAGGCTGTGGCGAATAAACCATTACAGCTAAGCACAATTTGCTTACAATTTTGGAAACCAGATAAACTGGCATACAATGCATAATACAACTTATAGTATATGCTTTAAAAATCATCAGCCTTATAATAAAATAGGATACCGAAAAAATCATAAAAGTAAACTTAAATAAGATACACTTACATAAAATAGGTTTGGGTAGCAATCCCATTGCTTAAAAACTATGCAGATTTTTTTAGGAATATTTCTTTTTTTGAATATTACCCATAGTAGGATTCCAATTATTTTTCAACAACTAGGTCCATACACGGAAAGAACGGTCTCCTACGATCAAATTGTTTCGCAAAACCAAAGAATTAGCACTTAAAGTATGTTTACAATACAATGTTACGAGGTATTGCATCACGAGCGTATGCAATTTTTCCAATGTCCATATTTGCGATTTACGACTTTGGGAAGGGCCACTAAACAAGTCTTATATAATAAAAAAATACGTTTACCGCAATTAATAACATGTATGTAATAAATCATAAAGCTTACTGAACGTGTTTTTTATGAAATTTAAAATGACTACCGAACCTGATGTTCGGTTCTGTTTCGGAACATTAAAATTGCTTTATTTTCTTGAATGTGAAATGGAAAATCCTCGTTCTTCCAAACCAGATTTTAAGAGACAAATGTGTCTTATAATTGGAAGTACAACGCATAGTTATTGCAATAATTTCTCAGTAATATTAACAGTAACAAAATACCTAGTTATGGTGTATGTGCGGTTATTTAAAATACATAGAGTCACCACCCCTTTCCATCCTGAGGATGTCGTAAGGGCCTACAAAACCCAGCCGCGAGAGAAGGAAACCTTGACACGAAACCCTGTGCCAGCCCATCTGGCCAGCGTGGCACTGTAGGCAAATTACTCTCCATGGAGTCGGGAGGACGCCCTACTCAGCAGCGGGTCATTTATGGGCTGAGTAGTAGTGTTTATGCGGATTTGTGTAAGAATTCTTATTGTAAAACCCGCAAAATTAAAATAATTAGCTTTCAAATCAAAAAGTAGTCAACGGTCAGAACATAAAAATAAATCCTTTCATTTAGCAGCCTACTATCTTCCCTTTATCGTCATAATTTCGCAAGCTCGCCTCTGGCGTTCCACGTCGACTATCGGCTCAGTGTGTCTTCCGAGCTCCCAGACAGCCGCCGTCCGTTCGGCTCGTCGACTTCGGGGTGAGAGCCATTGCACCCGTTCACCAACTTGACCGGAGTAGCCCTCTTCTTGTACATTATATCCCAAATGTGATGCACGATAAGGTCAATAGCCACTGCAACAATCGAAACGGGACTTTACGTTAACGCGCATAAGGTCGGTTTCGCAGCTACATAAGAGCATAGCCGCTGCAAAGTGTTCTTTGCTTTGAATCAATGAAACGGAACGTGGTACGACCTCGTTGCAGTGGCTATGACCTTGTGTCACTTACCTCGTAACAAATATCGGAGCACTTCGAGAAAGATCGAGATAACTCGACGTAAACGTTAAACGATCATATTAATTTTGTTAATTGATCATATCAATTTAACAAATCTATAAGCTGACCATAGACGAACCACTATTGAGTCAGGGTTACTCCATTTTAATGGAAATTATTCTACGGTAAGGCACTTGGTTGCATGGTTCTAGTCAGCAGACAACTTTAACAATGACCTTGCCTGTACCGTAGTCGAAGCGAGGCCAAATCCTTGCGATTGATGACACAGACTAAAGGAAACGACAAGGCAGAAAATCTAGCCGCAAGGAAAAAAAAAGAAAACTTGTGCCGCCCCCGTCTGGCCAGCGGGGAACCGTAGGCTAATTTCCCTCTTGTAATTGGAGGCCCGACTCAACAGTGGGTCTTTTACAGGTTGACAAGTAAGTTTGTTGTGGCATAAAGATTAACGAACAATTATTAAAAATATTAGCAAAACTAAACATTTTAAGTAATCCCCAAACTTTCACACGACAGATCAGATTGTCTTCAACCAACCAAACACAACATTCTCAAATGAAGAGCTATTAGGCTATCCTCTTACGAGCCACGGCGAAACAAGTTGAACTTAGATCACCCCACATTTCCGTCACAGATTAAAAACAATATCTATATGACCCAAATATTAATGACCATTTATATTTATTTCGATTTAAAATGCGTTAACCTTTTTGAAGGACGGTGTTCTCAATACGACTTAATTTTGTCTGTAATTAATATTGTAAGCAGGGTTTTAGCAGTATGTTGTTATTTTTTTGTAAATCGATCAGACAAAATTATTAAAAATAGTCGGTATGGTGACGGATTTAGAATATATAGTGTCACCACCCCATTCCATCATGAGGGTGTCGTAATAACCGACATAGCCAACCCGCCTGGCCAGCGCGGCAGGCTTACCCTCCGTGTGATGGCAAGAGGCTCGACTCGACAGTGGGTCATTTATAAGCAGAGTAGATAAAATAATATCAATATTTTAACCGACCACAAAAGGAGGCACTCGATTCCGTTGTATCTTCAACGTTATTTTGCACAATAATAAAAATGAATCACCATCAGGATATTTCCGAAATATTTACTCTGACCATCATTGGTGCAAAAACAGAAATTATTATTTCTAAAGACTTACCTAGATTATCCGCGCCCCTGGGTATGATGACGTCAGCGAACTTTTTGGTCTGCAATGATAGAATATCGATACATTAAAACTTTAAGAATCCTTCTATTCACACACCATTCGATCAAAGGTGCACAAAAAGCAAAAGGATAACTTTACGGGTTAAAGTGCTTTGTGTTTTAACTAACTCGCACATGATCTCCGAGTTTCTGCCAGCTCTTGTCAGCGAGGCCCGTATTCCATACAAGTGATATAGTAGCTGAAAAACATCTTGAAACGAAAACGCCCTGGTTCGCGCATGTAATCAACCAATCGACTGCCTCCAATCACCGCCAAAAAGATTCAAAAATCGATTATTGCTCAAGACAGATTTTTGGCCCAGGATGTTTGTTGAACTGTAGGCCGTTTTATATTGAAATATATAATACTAGTGGCCCGCCCCGGCTTCGCCCGTGCAAAGCGGGCGGGTTATACATATAAACCTTCCTCTTGAATTACTCTATCTATTAACAAAAACCGTATCAAAATCCGTTGCGTAGTTTTAAAGATATAAGCATACATAGGGACGGGCAGACGACAGCGACTTTGTTTTATACTATGTAAAGATAAAGATAATATTAGCCATTTTGCAAATAGACAACAACTACATATTTACATATGCATATACATATACACTTATATATATATTACATGATAATATAAGTGGGGTTATATCAACGTCTTAACAATTTGTAAGTGTCCATTGTATTTTTGTAAATGGGTGAAATCTCTTTTAGTCTCCCAAAACGATTTCGTCCACCCACTTCAACCACAAAAGAAAATAAAGTTAAGAAAACGAAACCTAAGCGTGTTTTACACTAATAATCATGACATCACCGAATTACTTTGTACTGTCCAAAAATTTTTGTACCAGCTGTATCAGTATTCACATCGATTCTTACGTTATATCTACAGGGTTTTTGTTATCACAAGGTACGCAAAACTCACCGGTAAACAGAACTCTTCGAAGGCGGGCTTCACAAAATTCATGTACTGGTTCAATACCTGCTCCAAGTCTCGTCCGCGTTCCATTATGTCACGGGGCACTGGAATAAAAGAGATCAGTGAACATTTCTCACTACAGATTTGAAGGAGGTAGGCTTAAACGGGATACAATATTGGTTGTTTCAAATAGTTGTTCAGCATTTTCAAACGGGTGCCAAATACAGTCCGCGCCATCTATATGGCCGCTCTGAATGTAGCCGCATTACACTGCGCAGAAAACAAAATCAGTTATCAGCGGGGACCTCCGCGCGCGCCGTTTCCCACCCGCAAGCGCCCTCGCATCCGGCGCGTTAGTGTGAGTGAGTTACGTTCGTATTGGTTAAAAAATGTAAGATGCGCAAGTTCGTACCCACGGCTACATTCAGAGCGGCCATAAAGATTGGCGCGGACTGTACTAGCTTAAACTGGCCCTAAGATAAGGGCTTAACTCGGCAGGTTCTAAAATGTGTTCTGCAATGATCCGTTTGTATCACCCCCCAAAGGAAGAAATATTTGTACGACCTACAAGTATTTGTTCCGGGTCTGGGTGGTTTCTATATATAATATGTATGTATTTACAAAAAAAAATGTATAATAAGTAGTTTATCATCCATCTCGTTACCATAACACAAGCATTAAGTTGCTTAGCTTGGCACGAGATGGCGTTGTGTGAAATGAGAAGGATATTTATTTATTATTATTAAACTACTAGAAATTTAAAATTAATGAACTCCACAAACAACACATACTATTCAGCATATAAATTACCCACAGGGTCGGGCCTCCCCCAATTACAAGGAGGGTAACAAGCCGACAGTGTCACGGTGGCCAGACGGTATCAACAGGGTGTCGTATTAATATTTCCTTCCATTGCGGCTAGGTTTTCGGCCTTGTCATTTATATACCCGAGTATACTCTTATGACACCCTCAAGGTGAAATAGGGTGGTGACACTGTGTATTCAAAATCCGTCACCACACCGGCACATATTACCACACTGGGTGGCACTGCACAATTTAAATCAAGTTGTCAACTATCCTTAAAAAAATAACAATACTAGGACACGTCATGGCCGTACCTCGTCTGGCAAGCCGCGTGTCGGAGTCAGTGTCAACGAACAGCTTCATGTGGAAAAGCTCCCGCACCTCAGGGAAGTAGAAGACGAGAATACCCTCGATGAGTACCACATCCGCCGGGTAGATGGTGTGCGCCCGGTTAGGACTGGTAGATAGATAGATAGCATTCATTTAAACTAGTCAAAAAAAACAATATTTCAAGCTAAGAAAATGCAACGTAAACAACAAATGCAACAAACACCCTTACGTGAAAGACGAATTCTTTCACGTAAGGGTGTTTTACATTCAAAAACGTGACTTTTGGAACATTGGAATGAATCGCTTTTTAACGGATTTATCGCGTGTATTTTTTATTATTTAATTCCCGGCGTTTCCAATGGTTTACAGGAGCCGTGGTCACGGTAGAGACTAGATGACAATTGTCTTTAAAATTACATAGAAACAGTTGAATCTACCGCGACTACCGCCTATAATTTTCCCACTACCCTACCACTACCATTCCATTCTGAGGGCCGACAAAAGGAAATATCAAGGCCTAAAACCTAGCCACAAGAGCATTTTCACTAAAACTGGATACAAACCCCGTGCCAACCCTTCGGGACAGCGTGGCACAGTAGACTAATTGCCCTCCATGTAATGGCTCATTTATGGGAAGGAGTAGTGCTACATTACAAATTGCATAAATACTGATAATCACTACATAGTATAAAACAAAGTCGCTGTCGTCTGTCCGTCCCTAGGTATGCTTAAATCTTTAAAATTACGTAACGGATTTTGAAGCGGATAGAGTGATTCAAGAGGAAGGTTTATATGTATAATAATAATAATAAAGCCTTTATTGCTGTTACATAGGTAATTTTACAGTAAATTTTAAAAATAAACTTGATATTATTAATCTAAAAAAACTTAAAATCTAATCTTAATTCTGTTGGTCTTCCATATTCACAGCTTGTCTTTCGACAAAGGCCTCCTCCAAGGATTTCCACTTGTTTCTGTCTTGTGCTGTTCTTATCCATTCTGGACCTGCTGTTCTCTTAATATCGTCTTCCCATCGCTTAGGTTGTCTTCCTCTGTTTCTTGTGCTTCCTCGCGGGTACCATTCTGTTATTATTTTGGTCCATTTTTCTTTCTTTTCTCTCGCCATATGGCCAGTCCAGCGCCACTTCATTTTTCTGCATGTGGATTGCGCTTTCCTGAACTTAGTCTTTTCTTTTATTCCTTTCAATGGCACTTTATCGCTTCTTCTTATTCCCAATACGCTTCTTTCTATCCCATTCTGACAAATATTTATTTTATTTTGTTGTTGATCGGTTAAGGCCCACGTTTGACATGCATATGTTAGACATGGTAGTATGCAGACATTGAATACCTTCCACTTCTCCGCCATTGGCATCTCTTTATTTTTCATAATTTCACTCAGTGACCAAAACCTCTTCCATGTATTCGCTATTCTTCTTTCAATTTCTTTCTGTATGTTTCCTGTTGATGATACTAATTGACCCAAATATATGTATTCATTGACGTATTCTAATTGTTGGTCGTTTATTTTGATATCATCTAATAATGGAGAGTTGCTCATCAATTTTGTCTTCGCTATATTCATTGTCAGACCTGCATTTGCACTTTCGTCTGCTAATTGTTGCAGCATTTTTTCCAGGATCTTTGGGCATTCCGCGAAAAGTATTAAATCATCGCACAGTGGGGCATTTATCAAAATTAGGCGGTCAAAATTATTTTCTTTATTTTATGTATTATAAATAGTTTATAATTATTATATCTCAATTATATAAGCTTTTGGTGAACGTAAAAAACAATTGTTCATAAAAAAAAATCACGTTTTATTGATAAAACAAAAAAAAATCAGGAAGAGGAGTCCCACGTCTCTTCACCAGAGCTGAATCCTTTCGTTTCATTGTCAGGCCCTTCTATGCCACTTTCCTCGTCCGAGGAATTCTCTTCAGCCGTGTGTGGCTGAGCTGACATAAGCATTTTTATTGCTTCTTTGCTATGTGGCGTATACCTGTTTTTAGGTTTTGGTCTTATGCTAGATATCAAGGGATCAGAGCTGAGCAATAATCTGTTCATTACGTCTAAATTCTATTGCTCCCTAGAAAATTTTCTAGCGTAATCCTGCCGATACAGTCGAATATGTTTATTACGCGCCTTCTTCAGATAATAAACCTATAAGCAAAAGTGCATTTTCCATGACAGTTGCGCCATGAATTAATATTTTATGCATCGTGGGAGTCATCGGATGCCAGGGATATAATTCAATGTAAATCTTCGCTGTCTCATACCCATATAGAGCAAACTTTTTAAATCTACTTTATAAGAGCTGGATATGACTTCCAAAATCACTTTCAAGCGTTTTAATAGATTTAAATCCACGACGGTGATTTCAGCAGCAATTTCAGGATTGGCAAAAAATCTTTTACTAGTATTGCCATCGTTGTTATTGCCAAAACCAGCTTTCGGCACATCTACTAGTAGGCCCATTTGCTCTCAATTTTTTTTTGTATTTCTGCCTTTTTCTGTTTAACAATGTCTTTGTCATTTTCCGACCTTAACTGCCATTTTTGAACAGGAATCTTGTATGCCAAATGAAGTATGCTTTCAAAAAACCGAATCCTAGCATGCAACACGGATAGGCCAAACTGTAATGCGTCGCTATCAACAGTTTTCTTCGTATCGAGGTTATTACATTATTTTGATGTAGCACCACAGATGAAGCATCTCATGGTTGAAGTAGTTGAAGTAGCAGCGTTACACACTTTTGCATCAACCATAGTCAGAGTCATGACGTGCTTTGCACTTAATAACATTTCGCTCAGCACGAATTCACTGGTTTTCAATGCATTTATAGCCTGTTCGACATTTGCGATTTCAGACTTAGTGTTATCCACTGTTTCTTTAGTAAAACGGATCTTTATTGGTCGACAGAATCGTGGCGAAGAAGGAGTTGGATTTTGCCAAAGAACTTTTTTGTTTAAACCACATATTAACTGTAGCGGAACAAAGCAACTTTGGAAAATGTTGCTGTCACTCGCATCTCTATCTTGCATTTTTTGTTTGTATTGTGATTGTTTTTCTGCGTTGACTCCTTTCACTACTACTGAATCTATAAATGTCTTTCTTGGTCGACCAGAAGAACGTCTTCTAGCCCTTGGTATTTCAAAGGTTCCTTGCAACCACTTATCATTCTTTTGAAGGAAAAGCTGTGATTTTTTATGAGCTTCTATCCATTTTTTCTTAAATTGAGACTTCAAATAAGATAATTTATGTTTCACTTCCTTCTTTAGTTCTTCACAATACTCATCTTGCGATAAAATATCTCTCTCGAGATAACTCAACTTTTCGTCAAAATTATGCAAGTTTTGTTCCTGCATTTAGTTAAAAAGGTGTTTACGCGTTACTACTCGCATTCCTGAGGTACCCTCAGCTTCTGAAATGGAACGAAAACTGGTTTAAAAAAGGAAAATAAATAATTAGCAAATTCGATGAATTTCTACTACATCATTCATTGATGTTGAAAATGTTGATTTCACGGGAGATCACGGCCAATTTCCTCGTTTTCAATTAGCCTAAATACTCTATTTTATGTTACAACTGACAAACCCAATGGGACGAACCCTGAAGTATAACAAAAACCATTTTAAAAACAAAAAAATAGATTTCAATACAACAATCTCGAGCATGGTTTTTAATCTTCAAGTACGCTATATTTTTTTCTTACCATTGGCATGAAACTTATTAATATATATGTATTCTTACCTGTTATACCTGAAACCATCACAATATTCTTCACAACACATCCCAAAATAAAAATATTCACTTTTAAAATAGCAGTTTTTCCCAAAATGTCTAAACGCAATACAAACACTTAGAGCGACGATCAAGTTTAGACTGACATACCTCGGCGTGAGCTTCCAGTGCGGAAGCGGGTGGGGTCACCCATTGTTCTACGGTTACTCACCAGTCGCAGGTAGTCATTTTTTTTTACCTGAGACATATTTCAAGTATTGTATTTTTGACCGCCTAATTCGTAGATTTGCCCGTTCGTGCATCGGCGAATCTCAAATGGCTTAATTTCTCGCCGTTAATGTTAAGACCGAAATGATCCCACTTCATTTTCCTGAAGATCATTTCCAACACCGCAGAGAATAGCTTTGGCGAGATGGGGTCACCTTGACGGACACCTCTTTCTATTGGAAATTCGTCGCCTGTCAATTCAGTTGTTACTTGTGCTATACTTTTCTCGTAAATAATTTTCAAAAGGCGAATATACTTGTATTGTACCCCCTATCGCTCCAGCGATTCCCATATATAGTAGTGTTCCAAAGAATCAAAGGCTTTGTTGAAGTCCACGAAGCCCAGGTAATATATTTTATTATATTCTTTGTATTTTTGAAGTACCTGTCTTAGGACGTGTATATGGTCTATAGTTGAAAAGTTGCTTCTGAATCCAGCTTGCTCTTTCGGCTGATGTTCGTCAAGGATGTTGGTTAGTCTAAATAACAAAATTTTTGAAAATATCTTATATATATTAGACATTAAACTAATCGGTCTATAATTCCCAATGTCTCCTTTATCTCCTTTCTTGTGTAATAATACTATCAACGATTTCGTCCAATCATCGGGAATAATTTCAGTTTCTATTATTTCGTTGAATAAGTTGGTTAATTCGGGAGCAATCACAGGCATTGATATTCTGAGCAGTTCGTTGGTGACACCATCGGGACCAGGTGCTTTTCCTAATTTTTGCGTTAGAATAGCTCTTTCTGTTTCTTCTTTTAGAATAGGTGGTATAGGTTCCGAATCTTGTATGTCATCAATTTTAGTCGTGATGTGTTTATTATTTTTACTCCTGTAAAGGTCTCTATAATATTCTGTAGCAATGTTTAATATTTCTATTCTTTTACTAGTGTATTTTCCCTGTTTATCTTTCATATTTGGCATCCAATTTTTCTTCACTTCTAATTCTTTAAACGCTTTCTTTACTCCCCCTGTTTTATTAATATGATATGTGAATGTTTCTGATCTTTTACTCTTTCTATCTTTCCTTATATTTTCGTTTATCTTTTTACTTAATTCTGCAATCTCCTTACGTTTGTCTTTAGTTTTTATACCAGGAAGAAGCAACTTTCTTTTCTGGAGTAGATTCTTTGTTTCGGAGGACAGTATTGTCTTATTATTCCTAAATACTTTGCGAGCTTCAGTTTTAAGGGTATTCATAAATTCGTCATATCTCGCCTGAATTGGTTTATTAGGTTCCTTATCCTCTTTTGCATATAGATTTTCCTTTAGAGTGTGCATCAGCTCCGCATCATTTTTAATGTTCATATAGGGTATCGCTTCTTTTTGCAATCTTCTACTTTCCTTTACACGTCTCCCTCGCAGCGTCGCACGAATCATTTTATGATCCGTATTAAAATTTAAATTATGTATGACTGACAGGTCTTTGAAAAGTTTTGGTTTATTGGACATAATATAGTCAATTTCATTTCTATGCTGTCCGTTTGGGGAAATCCAGGTCCATTTCTTATTCATTTTCTTTTTGAAGAAGCTATTTAAGATACTTAGTTTTTTTTCCAATCCGAAGTTTACCAATCTTTGGCCGTTTTTGCTTCTGTTGCCATGACCATAACTGCCTACAATTGACTCTTCTCCTCTTTGGTATTTTCCAATTTGCCCGTTGAAATCCCCCATTATTATTATATTTTTATGAGCAGTAGCGACAGTGTCTTGTAGTTTTTGGTAAAAATCTTCTATTTTGGTTATGTCTTCTTTTTTGACAGCTTCAGTTGGTGAATATGCCTGAATAATGGACCATGATTCATCTCTGTTATTTTGAACGGGGAGTCTAATATTGAGAATGGCTATTCTTTCGGATATTCCTTTCAGTTGTTCTATTCTGTTGGTATATTTCCGTTTTATCAAAAATCCGACACCATATTGTCCTGGTGTTTCTCCTTTGTAGTGTACTATATACTTTCCGTGATCCTCTATTCCTTCACCAAGTCGTCTCAATTCACTTATGCCCATTATATCCCATTTAATTTCATTAGTTGCATTTTCTAATTCGATAAGTTTTTCTGGAGTTCTTAGTGATCGTGTGTTAAGAGATGCTATATGAATGTCACAATTGTTTATTCTTTCGTGCTTGTCTTTCCTTAGAGGGAGTTGGTCTTTGTCCCCCACGATGACCAGTCGGCTTGGGGGAAGTTGATGTTTCTTTGTTGATATATTTATTTCTTTGTGTTGTTGTATTTTCCGTTTACCGAGCGTTAGTTGCTATTGTTGTTTGTTTGTCGAAAATTTAGAGAGAGAGTTGGATCTGTTTCTTAAAATGTCGAATGCGTTAGATTTATTGGCCTTAGAAGACATGGAGGTTTGTTGTTTTTTAGCTTGATTGTCCGTCGAATGGGGTGAAGAAGAAGTTTCTCGTTTTCTTTTTTCGTTATTTGTTTCATTGTCTTTCACTACCAGCTTGTCATATTTCAAGAATGCTATCTTTCCCTTCTTTCTCTCCTCGATCAACTCTGCCTGTAAAGCTTTCCTTTTAGCCAGAACTTCTTTTGGGTAGTCTTCTGTGACATATATCTCTTTTAATCCCTTTTTATTTCTCATAATCTCTATCTTTTTCCATTCATTTACAAAGGAACACAGAACTGGTCTTGGTTTATTACCGCCTGTCTTTCTCTTTCCAATTCGGTATATATTGTTTATTCCGTGTTCTTCTATATTAATATTTATATCCCTTTGGAAAGCTTTCCTTGCATTATTTATTAATTCCAATGTTGATTTTTCTATTTCTTCCATGCCAAATATGACTATATTGTTATTCCTGTTTTTCCTTTTTAGGTATTCTATCTCTTTTTCTTGAATTTCTATTTTTAATCTTAGGTCTTTGTTTTCTTCTTTAATCAGGAATATTTTTTCCTCCATTCTGGACATAATATTATTTGTAATAGATTCGGTAAGTTCCATAGATTGATGTTGCATTTCCAGTTTCATTTTGTCGAACAAAAGTTGAAATTGTGCGTCCATTATTTATAAGTTAGTGACTTTGTTTGGAACGGAACGTAACAGTAGTAGTAAGTAAGTTTTATATGTATAATACATTTATAATATTGTAGAGAAACACTGATAAATTTAGGGGTTCATCCTTGCACCCGTGCGAAGCCGGGGCGGGTCGCTAGTTTCTCATAAAATCATCGTGTAAAAATCTTTGTTTTGTTTGTGTCAATTTTAAAGAAACATCATTTAACACCACATGTATTTACTTTGTATTCCTGAAAAGCTCGACAACACTACAATGGCAGGATGTCTCCATCCATTGTTTCAGCTTTTGATGCCATTTCAATTTCATGCCATAACAATAGCAACATAAGAAGTTAAGTTTACATGATTTTGAACTTTATATTCTGTAAATTGAGCTCAAACCACAGGCAGCGAGTTTGTCGGTCATTTTACTACCAGTCACTTCGGAAGCTCAAAAACTTCCTCTAACTTTGGTAGGAGTGGTAGGGTTGCACCCCATTCTTTACTATCTTTGGGGTCCACTAACCTTGGGGTGAGGTCTACTACCATGGGGCGCCTTTGTGTCAGCTCAATTAGCCTACTGTGCCACGTTGGCAAGACAGGTTGGCACAGAGTTTCGTTTGAAGTTGTCCTTCTGTTGCAGCTAGGTTTATGGCCTTGTTATCCTACTGTCGGCTCTTACGACACTCTCAGGATGAAAGCAGGTATATTCTAAATCCGTCATCACACGGACACACTCTTTATGCAACCACACTTTATTTTATTGAGTAACTAGTGGCCCGCCCCGGCTTCGCCCGTGCAAAGCGGGGGTGGGTTATACATATAAACCTTCCCCTTGAATCACGCTATCTATTAAAAAAAACTGCTTCAAAATCCGTTGCGTAGTTTTAAAGATTTATGCATACATAGGGACGGACAGAAGAATGCGACTTTGTTTTATACTATGTAGTGAAGATAAATGCATAGGAACTCATTAAAACATCACCAACCTGATTGAATTAGTGATGTAATCATACTCTGGAACATCCACTTTTTTGCCAGCAAGAATTTCTCTCAGTACTGCAAGCAGTTTCTTATCATCAAATGCATCTGGGTGATCAAAGTTGAATTGCCCTCGCTCAGCTCGGAGCCTCTCTGAAGGGGTCAGTGTGCGGTAGAAAGAGTCTTGGCTGATACAGACCACCCGCCGTTCTGTGTGCTCCTTCTGTTGCTGACCAAGTTTCTCCATGATGCGTTGGCATACTGTTGACTGTGTGTGAAAAAACACTCAATTATTCTTGTCTAAGCCTCCATATCTGTGTGGTCCATCACCACCAGTCAAAGTGACACAGTAGGCCAAGTTCCCTCTGTGTAATTGAAGAGGGCTTGACTCAACAGTGTCGTGATGGATTAAGAATACATAAAGTCACCACCCCATTCCATCCTGACGGTGTTGTAAGCCAACAGAAGGAAATGACAAGGCAGATGACCTAGCCTTAAGAGAAGGAAAACTTGATACAAAACCCTGTGCCAACCCATCTGGCCAGTGTGGCACAGTAGGCTATTTACCCTCCACATAATAAGAGGAAGCCCAACTCAGCCATGGGTCATGCATGGGCTGAGTATTAGATTAGTAGTGACTCTCAACAGTGCGCCTTTTATAGGCTGAGAATATATGATCTCAATTTTAAAATTATCTAATTGCTTTTAGCTTTATCTTCTGTGCAGTTTGCTTAAATAACAATAGACAATCTTCATTTGGCTTTACGCAAGATAGATCAAGATATCGAAAGCTTTCGATTGTGTACATCACAACACTCTTTTGAGAAAGCTACAACACTATGGTATCAAGTTTAACGCGCTTAATATCCCTGCGTCATACTTCAGTAGCAGAATGCAGTTTATGGACATAAATGGAGTCAAATCTACTGGATCGACATTAACAATGGGCGTGCCACAGGGGTCTATTCTGGGTCCGTTTTTGTTACTTATTTATATAAACGATCTCCCCTTCTTTGTAAAAGATATTTGTAACATTGTTCTATATGCTGATGATACATCGCATATTTTTAAAGTTGACCGTAAGAAAACAAATTTTGACGATGTAAATAGCGCACTCGTGCAAATATCTCAGTGGTTCACTGTAAACAATTTATTGTTGAATGCAGCTAAAGCCCAATGCATTAGGTTTACTACCTCTTACTCAAAAAGTATCGATACTAAATTGATGTTAAATGACAAAAATTTGGACCTAGAAGAATCTACAAATTTTTTGGGCATTACTTTAGATTCCAAGTTACTATGGAGGCCCCACATTCATAAACTCGCTGATAAACTTAGTTCAGCAGCTTATGCTGTGAGACAGGTAAGACGGCGCACCGACGTGGATACTGCGAGACTTGTCTACTTTGTTTACTTCCATAGCGTCATGTCATATGGTATTTTGCTTTGGGGCAACGCCGCAGACATTGAAACTGTATTTGTATTACAAAAGCGTGCTGTGCGTTCCATTTACAATCTAGGACCCAAGGAATCACTTAGAAATAAGTTTTGTGATGTAGGAATTTTGACTGTGGCATCACAGTTTTTCCCGCTAATGTCTTATTTGTGAGACAGAATATCAGTCAGTATAAGACCAACTGTGATGTCACTACGTCCACTATCCGTACAAGAAATGGGCATAAACTAGTGATACCTCAACCACAGACTGCAAAAAGCCCATGGATCTTTTGTGAGCAATGACACAATGGAGACCTTTATTAGGGATTTGTTTTTTGATTGGCCCTTTTGTTGGCCCATTTGATCTGTCATTTATTGTGTAAACATGTAGCGTGTTTCTCTCATCTTGCGAACTTGCTCTCACTATGCTGTTTAGTGCTTTTTGTAAACCAAACCAATAATTTTAAAAAAAGCAAGTTCAGATTTTCTTGCCTGCTCTTCTCTGTAGAGCAGCCTTCCAAACCGGTGGTAGTTTTGGCATGAATATGAGTGAACGCAGGGATTGTGAGCAATCAGGGGAGATGGAGGGATTGTAGGAGTGAAGAGTTGTGTGTGAAAGTAGGTATGACAACTGATAGGTGTGTGTGGAGACTACCACCCAGTGTGGGACAGGGGCCGTAAGATGATAATGGTGTTTATAAATATGACGATTTTTAAGAGTTTTGTGATGAAACCTACGTAAATAAAGTTCCTTTTGAGTTTGAGATCATATGCTCCAGGTTTCTAATACTAACATATTTACTGTTTTGCAGCTAGCATAACGGATTGCCCTAAATTCTATATTATCATTCTAATTATAGATAATACATTCAGAATTAAATAAATTTAGTTTCATTTCAAACTTAAGTGTGTAAACATAAATCATACATGTAATGATGTCTGTTATTAAATGAAAGTGTAATTGTTTACATTTAGAGCATAGATACGCAATGCGACCACTTTGTAGGTTAGGAATAAAAGAGGTACAACCATGGTACAACGTGAAGTAAAGAGATATCCAGCAGCATTCCTGAAAGCTTATGTCATGAAAACTATCGTTACGTAATTTTGATATACAGCTTGGAAAAATCAATAAAACCACACTTAACATTGAACTCTGGGGATAGTACTCACCTTGCCGCTGGCTGTGCCACCGGCTACACCGATCAGGAAAGGAGTTTTACTTTCTAAACCATTTGTTGAGGTATAATCAGCAGATTTCTCTGCCATTTTGTGCGTATAAATATATCTAAAGGATATTCTTAGTGCTAAAACTCCACAATACGCGCTTCGACACTTACTCACAAGGAATGACATTTCAAAACACCGTTCAGAAATTCTACTAGAAAAAACCTAAATGAAGAAGAAGAAGAATTCTACTAGTCGGTTCGGAAATTGCTTTCCATAGATTTTTTTAACAAGGAAATGAGTTATCAAACAATATTTATTTTGTTTTTGATCTACAGGTTTTGATGTTTTTAATGAAACAAGGGTATTGTTCTAAAACTTTTATTAAAAATGTGTTGACAAATTTAGAAAAATAATTCAGGAAACCGTTCCTGACCAATTCAGGTGTAGTACGATGAAGTAATTATAGACTAAAGACACGGTAAAGCTGATGGCTCATTCGTAATCGCCGACAAATTTATTTGTAAAATATTGCTATACATCATATAACCTAGCACATCAGTCCGCATCGAATAGCCCAAATCGTGTGCGGGGCCTTCTTGACTTTGATTATGACTGTGCGATATCTGCTAAACACTAGTGACAACACACACTTAGTAATAATAATCAATAACTCAACAGTAAAAAAAAAAACATCAAAAAAATTAAAAAACAATATTTGAGTTGACATATATCTTAGCATTAAGCATGATAACCTGGTCATGAATACAATATTCAATCCTTTCAGGAATGTACAATGTAACTACTGGTTAAACATTAGTTTTCTATAAATGCTAATAAATCAATATAATTCACCTAAGCATAAAAAATATCCCGCTTGGTCCCAAACCACTAGCCAACACACGATTCAATATTCGACCTAAATACAGTCCTCGCCCAACTTTATGGGCGCTCCTCTCCTAGCCGCATTATGCTGCACAGAACACAAAATGAGGTATCAGCGGGATGTACTCGGGGCGTAGAGGCAGCCTAGGTCACGCCCGCGCGCGCCTTCGTACACCCGCAAGCGTCCTCCTCTCCCGCGTTAGTGTGAGTGTGCTACGTTCGTATTGGTTGTGAAATGAACGATGCGCAAATTCGCACCAACGCGGACGGCTACATGCAGAGCGGCCATAAAGATTGGCGAGGACTGTACTATGATTCTAAGGTCCAATAATAATGCACTTTATTTTTGTTGCAATCCTCACAAGTTCTCAATGTTCATCTTAACATATCTAATGGAACAATTAATTTCTCAGTTTTTTGTCAGCCTGCCTAAGTGCAGTGGCCATGTCAAGTTGCTTGACACGCAGTCTGGCCCACACAAGGTAATCCTGAAGACCAATGATTTGAGCCGCCATGAGGGCAGCGCTGTCGGGATAGATGACTGTGGCACAGCCCAGACCAGACGGCACAGACAATGAGGACCAGATATCCTGGAAAAGACGGTACATAAATAGATACTTTTGATGTGGTTCGATAAAATAATACCCGACGGGTTGGCACAGGGTTTCGTTTCAAGTTATCCTTCTCTTGCGGTTACCTCTTAGGCCTTGTCTTTTCCTATTTTCGGCTCTTACGAAACCTTCAGACTGGAATGGGGTGGTGACAATGTGTATTCTTAATCCGTCACCACATGTAAAACTCTTGACTGAATAATCAGTTGATACCAAAACTAATGTGACACAGTTCACAACATACCTGAACAAGCTTGTCGGAGGGTGGTGGACAGTTGATGACAGGGTAGGAGGTATTTCCAGAGAGTACAGGCCCAAGTCCATTGGAGCGGCCTGCTACGGCGATAAAGACTAGGGCGCCATGAGTGTCTTCGTACTGTTGCATGATGCGGAGTGTTTCCTCAGTGGCCTTGTGCGCTGACGTCACTCGGAGGTCCACGTCTAGACCAAGGGCACGAGCCGCTGAGGGGTAAACGCGTGTTAAATGAGTCCCTTCTCCTCCAACTACGGCCACTGACTCACAAATTCGACATTTGCAAGTGGTTTAGATTTAACTGTACTACTACTACTACTGAAATATTTTACCGTATTTTTTTTTATGCAAAATTAAAACAAATTATTAGCTTTTAGCACTACTTCCTTATATAAACTTTTAGTGTAGGAAATTTCGTACACCTCAGTCTGCGCACTTTTTAATAAAATGGGGTACAAAGATTTTGATTCTGTTCTATACCTATAGCGATTTTCTGGCAATGCTCCTGGTCTGCGGGCGAGCCCATAAACACGACGACCTTGTGGTGTACGGTCGGCTTCAAGTGGTCCAGTTGGTCTTTCACCCAAGCGAAGTTCCTTTTCACTGTGTCCAAGTCAGCGGCTGTCACTGTGGTCAGGTTGCGGTAAACCTGCGTCACCAAAAAAATGAGGTAGCGTTAAACCTGATGGACAATTTGTTTTACTTCTAGGGTACGGCTCAAGCATTCGACTGATTCTGACTGGTTCACAGCACACCAGAGAAGTCACTCACAGGTCAAAAAGTATAGCACCGAACGTAACAAGAAAAAGTGGATATCTTCGCGCGTGGTGGCCGTTTTAGAATGTAAAGAGTTACCACCCCATCGCATCCTGAGTGTAAGAACCAGCAACAGGCAATTAAAAGGCCGAAAACCTAGCCGCAAGAGAAGGAAAACTCCTCCAGAAACGAACCCCTTTGCACGTCTGGTCAGCGTGGTACAGTGATATTAGGTGGCCCCATCGGTATATTCTACGAGGACACATTCTACTGTGGCGCCTCGAAAAGGTTACGACTATTTGACGGCATCCCGGGTGATGGAGGAGGCCCGACTCAACAGTGGGTCATTTATGGGCTGAGAAATAGAACAACGTACACAAAGTCGCAGGCAGAAGCTAGTATTAAATATTTCTATTTTATTTTCACTAATTGAGAATTTGTACCTGTTTGTCTACCATGAGCCTCTTATCGCCGGATGGCCACAATCTCCAAGAGTCTGAGTCGATTACGTCAGCCAATAGAATGTTACCTGGGAAATTAGGAAATATTAGTGACTATCTTACTTCTAGTTATTTGTGTAACAATTACTATAATTACAGTGCTCTACTACAGAAGAGTAACAACGGTATAAACATGAGCATTCACTAGAATCCCGTAGTTTTATTGGCAATATCTTGATAGAATTACCTTCAGTGTCAACTCCGAATTCGATCTTCATGTCGATGAGCGCACAGTTGCGGAGAGCCCATGCCTTCTCTAGGATTTCGAACACAAGGATTGTGGCCTTCCTCATGTAGTCCACTTCATCTTGACCTAGTTGGGAGAAACAGTGAGATACTTTTACATTATCTGTATAATATTAATAACTACTTATACCATTTTGATCCTGTGTTACCGATCTGTTTTATCGTAAGGTTATCAAGGCTAGGGGCAAATAATGGAACCAAAAAGGTCCTAATAAAATGTCTGGAGGAAATAAGCTGGATTTGCAACTAACTGTCATCGAAGCCACTAAAGAAAAGATCTACATATTATATATATATATGCAGATTTATCCGAAAAGCTTTTAAACGAAGATCCATGTCAACATGGCCACTTTAGAGAGTCAGTCCCCTACGGTAGGAGCAATAATATTCCTCGTCACTCCAGTAACTCACAATGAATCCTGTTCGACAAGGGTCATGTCTCTTTCACGCTTTGTAAAACTAGAGATAGTGGCATCAGGAAATCATATGAATGCTTACCAATCGTCAGACCGTTGATTTTAAAGTTAGCGGACACAATCTGTTCTTCTGACCATTGAGGATCATGGTTAGCATCGTCCTTAAAGAAGGTTTCCTGTTTGGGCGGGGTGAAGCGGAAGCCCTCAGGAACTCCAGGGTTTCTCTTCAGGAATGAGCCAGTGGCCAGCCGCCGGGTCACCCATTCAATGGGAATCATGTCACATTTCTTGGACACAAATGCTGTGGGCGATGCGATCTTGACGAAAGCAGTTTTCAATCCTGGAACAAGTTTGATTAGATTTATTTAAAGATTTCCTAGGAGATACTTTAGGAAATCGTCGCCTTTTGAGATACCTGAAATAGATTCCTTTAATTTTCAGTATATTCCAGAATCGCTTAATTTCGTGAACGAAGGTTTACCACTAATCAGGATGTTGGGTATTTCTAACCTAACCACGAATATATGGTTGAATGAATATGGGTGATATTTCAAACACGTTTTATTAATTTAATTTACAATGGAGAGCAACGAATAGACCAACAATATCAGATCCTTAGCCATCGGCCTTTGATAACACATGTCATTACGAGTTCAGTAAACAAATGTATGCCTAAAACGCGTCATCACGAACTTCTCAACAAGGCTCACGCCGTCGTATCATATTTGTGTCGATGTAAAAAAACAAGACCATTACAATATCAGTAAACAGTAACTTCATAAATTATTACGTAGTTCAATAATGACAACTTATGAAGGCGATGTTTCATAATGCGATGACCGATTATCAGGTTGAGAGAGATTACATAGAGGGATGTCGCCGAGGTCAAGAAAATATTTTGTAGTGGCTTGTTGTGTTGGACGTGTCAATAGTTCACACCCATTGGGAGCAGTTAACGTTGCAATAGAGGATCCAGACCAGCATTGGTAGGCCTCCCCAAACGGTGTAAGGAGTATCTGTAGACCGGCGGAATAAGAACGGACGTGGACAGCTCACACCCGTACTTTGTGAAATCCCGGGGAGGCCTATGTCCAGTAGCTAAAATGACTTCTTCTGGCTGAAATGATGATGATCCAGCCCAAGATGTTAATGTCGTATGAACCTAGCCTAATTATCACAGTGAAAACTGATACAAGATTGAAAGAAGAATGCTAAGTGCACAAGAGAAAGAAAGGTGATAGCCAAGCATAGTATCTGCCCCGAGTTAGAGGTAAGACTGCAGCAACAATGTTGGAGTAAACAAAAAGGACTTAGCGAGGTACCGCCTAAGATAGAGTCATCCCTGACTGGCGAGTTCCTGCGTGCACATACGGCAGTGGATTCTACCTGAGGGAGCGTGGTGTTGGCATAGGGTAGCGCTCTAATTCCAGCGTTGAGCTTTCCCTTTTGACAGCTTCGACGACGAGAGACTGTCGCCTTTAGTGTTCAAACAGTGTTGTAAACACTTAACATGAGGAAGCGTATAGTTGAGCGTCCTAGCATGGGGATTTTGTACCGACTAGTAGTATAAAGAAATTAAACAAATTTGTGGCAAGATAAGTTTACATGAAACCTTTTCCAAAATATATATTTAATCTGTTTGTTGACAATTTAGCGAGGGTAGCTGAGTTTTCTAAAATTACGCGTTCCAATGACAGTATAAGATTACATTTTTATTATCCCTTGCTTTCAATTTGTGGGCCGGTATGTCTGTCAGATGACTGGTCAGCGCTTCTATACATATAGAATTGAAATCCCTGCGAAAAATTGGAATAGGCTATGATGATGATTGTCCGTGTGGTGACGGATTTAGAATATATATGTCACCATCTCTTTCCATAGGTACTGAGTGTGTCGTAAGAGCCGATAAAAGTAAATGACAAGGCCAAGATAACCTAGCTCGAAGAGAAGGAAACGTGGATACGAAACCCTGTGCCAACCCGTCTGGCATGCGTGGCACAGTAAGCTAATTACCCTCAGTGGACATTATAGGAGAACTAAATTGCGTAATCCTTATGGTACCTCTCAATGTAGGTCGAATACCAAGTCTTTCGTCTACTATCAAGGAATACTTACCAGCTGCTGTCAAGATATCGAAGACTTTGGCATTGGTCTGGTTAGAAATGGCGGCTTTGCCTTCTAAGTCGTGAGCCTTGACGCCATCGCCAGCTGTGATGCGGTCTTTGTTGAGCAGCAGACAGAACCCGGGCTGTTCCGGAAGGTCAAACACCTGCTTTGTTTTACCCTCGATTATCAGCTTCCCGAGCTTGTAACCACCAACTGAAAAAAAAACGTGTTCTTTGGAAATGGACATTTGAATACAGAATGAAGAAAAAAACAAACTGTCTAGAGCTGAATTTCGATCCAGAGTCGTTCTCAAATTAAGTCTTTTCGAAAGAGCAAATTGTAACTTATGTGCCCATGTACGACGCGGCGACGGAGGTCAAATCCTAGAGCCGCATTTCATATGGGTAAGGTTTATTAGGGTGCGGTTCATTGTGCATAAATAACAAACACACGGAAACCTATCATCAGCCTTCTTGGATTTAGTTTTGTACGTACGATGACCGCCATCTAGTGTATTCAATATACATATTAAGTTATTTAGTTTTTATACGAATTGCCATTAACCTAACGCGATCGTGTCGGTAAAAAAAAATGTGTCACATGCAGGGCTTGTCGCATGCAGGCATAGTAGGTGTCTGGAGTAATTTAATTTACATTGACCCTACGTGTAATCTCTCAACTAGTATTTTATTCTACGTTTTAACACAGATATAATAATACGTTTTAATAAAAAACTTTGATGTTTTGTTATAAACACAAACAATATTTGATCCTCCTTGCGTCGTGTGTCCTCAGTGCTAAAGGTCGTGACCTTTAAGGAGCATTTTATTGTGAACTATTTCACGTCATGACGGTCGGTTTGTTTTTATACTTTTTATAGGTAAGTACACACTTATTTTAATCTAGATTTTGTTAAATTGTTAATATGTACATAGATTATTGTCGCATCCTAATTTCTCTCCACCACATATATTTGCAGATATTGGGTATTTTCCCCACTTTTACCCACAGAGTTTTCGGCTCAACCGATTTTTATTGAACATATTATTTTGTAATGTGCATGTGATGCGTTTTCATTTGATACCCCACTCGATTATATTTACAGACATTACGTTATTCTACCCCACTTTCACCCCTCACAACTTCTAAACGATTCAACCGATTTTAATCAAACATGCCTAAATTATAAACACTCGCTCGTAACTGACCTTTCATAAAAAAAAAACTAAATTGAAATCGCTTAAGCCATTCGCGAGCTACGGAGCCACAGACAGACACACAGACACGTCAAACTTATAACACCCCTCTTTTTGCGTCGAGGGTTAAAAAGTTAAAACTATGAAGAGACACTATGAAGAACTTTTTAATTTAGGCGGGTTATTAAAAAAAACTTTATTTATTTATTGTAAGTTACCTTCTTTATAAATTACTACTTACTACTTATTTATAAAAGTTACCTTCTTTTGGTTGAGCCATTTTCTGTTGAAATTATTGTTTAATATACGACTGGTTTTGTACGTAGCTTCTGATATACAGCACGAGCTGTTTATCTTGTCGAATGAAATAAGTCAAAACCACGTGTTCTCAGAACACGTTTGACGATATTCCAACAAACTGCGGTGCGCTCGGATTGCGATTGGTGTTTTGTTGATAAGACTGTAAGGTCGTATACTGTGACCAAGTGCTTTTGATCAGATGTAACAAATCATATTTAAATTGCTAGTGCTAGCTAAGCGTCAACAATTTTTGGAAATTGTCGGGCAAATGATTACTATGGTCATATTTATTTTTATTAATACAAGTAATGCGCATTGCATGTACGTAATATGACGTAAGTAATACAAAAAAATTGGGTATACCACTTTTCTTACTAAAAATGACACTATTTGGCAAGCCACAAAGCATAGTGACGCCCCTATTATTTTACAAACTGTAAGTATTATGCTAATTTGAAGGAGAAACTACTACTAATCCTACTTGCTACAAATTATAATCCTAAAGATGATTCAGTATTCCAGTCCACATAAGTAATGAACGCAACTAATAAGTTTTGTCCACAAGTTAAAACCGGAGACTGCTAAACCATATACAAATTAAATTATATTTTCATGTATCAAGATCGTTTAACATTATTAAGACTATTATATGTCCCTTCGTTCCGATTCACATTCGCATTCATCATAATTCTGTATGCTCCTTTTTTAATCAAATTAATTTTTAACCAGTGTTTCTAACGAAGGAAAAGTTGTCACAGGCGCTCTTTTTTTTTAAATTTTGTCATTTAAGTATTTATCGTTAAAACGGGCACTAGTAAAAGAAAGTAAAACTACTGCTATTGTAGGTATTGTATGGCATAAAAGGTATTTCTTATACAAATACCAAATAATGAAACAATCCTGTGCATCGACTTTTTTTTTTTACTTCGATATTGTTGGTGATTTCGGAACAGGCATAACTACACCATATTTTTCTTCTCGCTTGATTGAGTTGATTGCACAACACAATTGCTATTTGTCTCTCTCACACATAAAACGTCAACAAGATCTGTCAGTCAAGTGACCAAGTGAAGTGATTCAAACAAATTAATGATTGGATCATTGTTGAAATTACTTCCTTCGTAATAACTAGCCGACTCTCTGCAGTTAATTAACTGCCTACGTGATAGCCAAATTAAGTCTTACTGAAAGACATCAACTTGTTTGACAGTCGCCAAAACAACATTTTGTTACAAAACAAAATCGGTGAGTCTATTTCACTTTTTTTAGACATCTTCAGATCAGGTGTAGCACAAAGTTATACCGCGGAATTAAATATAAGCCTGTTTCGGTAGTTTGTTTGTTTTCAAAGTGCTTTACACCTTAGTTGGACAGTGTGTTTAATTCATAAAAAATGTCTAAGTACCGCGTGGTTAGAATAAATTATGATTTGGCGGGTGATCGTATCGTGTGCGCGTAATTTTGGTAAGGGCCATGTGATGTGATACGTTGACATTGATTCTGTAAATTATCGGTCTCCGCTCGTTTAATATCAATGCTCTTTTGTGAGGTTAGGTCATATGGCCTTCATTAATATATTAGTGTAATACATAATATGCACTCAGTATGCTATAAATTGATTATATTGTATGATTTATCATGTTAAAAAATTGTTTATTATTTAGGTAATCCCTATGAATAATATTGCCTCTATATATTTTTTTTTAAATCAGGTATTTAATTTAAGTAAGTTGATAATATTTATTTTATTTTTATTTAAGATATTTTTTATTTATTTTGGAAAGAAAGGTTTGCTTATAGTGAATTATCAGACCATAATCTTCATAATTGGAGCAAGTGTGTTGGAGTGGTTCAGATAGTTTATGTGATAATTGCCATAGGGATTTTTTTACAATCTAAAAAGTATACAGAATTTTTATTTCTTGTAAATCTAACTTACCTAAACCTACTTACATTTAAATGAATTCCACATTCAAATTAGTCTAGCTATTTGGGAGATTAATCAAATTAACATAAAATATACTCATTGTACATATACTCGCCGGAAAGCAGCGAATGCGGGCGGCCCAGGACCGGCCTTTGTGGAGATCCTTGGGGGAGGCCTATGTCCAGCAGTGGACGTCTTTTGGCTGAAATGATGATGATGATGATGATACTCATTGTATATATTTATTTCATCATCATCATTACCATCTTTAAAAATTTATTTAATGGAATAGGCAAGAGTTATACTTGCTATTTGTAAATAGACTTATACCTGTTTGCATATTTAATAAAAAAAATGCTATTTACACTGAAATAATATTTCTTATCAAACTACGTAAATACCAAAGATCTGATTCTATTTTCAAAATACACACATTTTCAAATTCTCATTTCCTTAGTTAATTTATAAAGAGAATCTAAGGCTTTTGACCAACTGTGGGATGCTGATAAAAAGGACATGTTATCATTTCCATAAAGAGAACTATGTCTGTTAGGCAAGCTTGGATATCTCCTATGATATTGCATTGAATGAGCAAATGAATTATGAGGTTAATGTACATTAACCTCATCATAGTTCAATTGCTTGTATATTCATTAAAAATAAGTATGAAATAATAATTCCATATCTTAATATGTATAAAACACAGTGTTCTATCATGAGAGTGACTAATAGTAAAAAACCCACTGCTGAGTCTTGCCTCATCCCATTACATGGAGAGCCTACTGTCCATGCTGGCCAGGCGGGTTGGCAGAGGGTTTGGTTTTCCTTCTCTTGCAGCTGGTTACTCTTACAACACCTTCAGAATAGAATTGCTATGTTTTCTAAATCCGTCACCACATAGTCATGTGAATGACAAAAGTACCTATTATATAAACACCAAATGTAGTTGTTAGTGAAGTACAACTAAATCCAAAAAAATCCACCAAACTGTCTGATGGGCATAGCCCAGTATTATATGATAACTTTATCCAATAGGAATGCCTTTTGACTGAAATGATGATGATGATGATGAATAATAGGAATGTGTATGGATGCAGCCTATGAGAAATCAAATGCAAAGTATGCAGGTCTAATAACTTTGATGTAGGCCACTCACTACCAGGCAATTATGGCTATGCAGACATAACAAACAGTTAAAGCATGGTACTGGTCTGTAGACAAAATATTGTCAGACTTTGAAGCTTAAAATGTAATATGAGTTGATCTTAGAGCGCTTGATGGGGCTGACATAGTCGTCATTCACACCAAAACCCATAAAAACAGCAGAAATAAAAAAAACTAACAAGAAAATGTTGTACATACTATTTAATGCCCCATTGTTTAGGGGATTACCTTAAGCCATCCTAAATAAACAGGCTATCCAATGCAAAACAATATATTTGTGTTTGGATCACCAGTCATCTCTAGTATATTTTTATAGACCAGGAGGGATGATGTAATAACTAAACAAACTTTCATAATACATATTTGCTTACAACAATTTTAACTTCTTATCAATATGTCAGCTGTGAAATATTCAGATTATGTTACATACACTTTGCAGGAAATGATTTCTTGATGGTTGTGATCGTCCTTTTTTTTGTTACTGTTGTTATGAGGTTGTTTCCTGCAACAATCTTTGTGATAGTGAAAATATATATCATTATGGTAACACTTCCAAGGATAGTGGATAATGGCTGTAGTGGAAGTGTGTACAGAGTGTAAAAAAGGTATACTGTGTATTACTGACTAGCTTTTGTGCGCGGCTTCGCCCGCGTGGACTTCGAACCCGTGCATATTTTTTATGAAACTAAAATCGGTTATTGTGACTAAACTATGATAGTTAGATATTTGCTCTCGCTATTTTTGTAGATCTTTATAAGACCTACAAACCCGTAGTACATCATTTTGTTCTATTGTCAATAGTTTTTGCAGCGCACGCATAAATAGGTTTTCGATTTTACACCTTGGTTTACAAAATCGCAATTTTCATACGGATCCCTAATTCTTTTGAAAATAAAATATAGCCTTATAACCTTCCTCGATAAATGGACTATCTAACTTTGAAAGATTTTTTGAAATCGGACCAGTAGTTCCCGAGATTAGCGCGTCCAAACAAACAAACAAACAAACACACAAACAAACAAACAAACTCTGCAGCTTTATATATTAGTATAGATATAGATTAAAAATATCGACGTTTTTGTCTTTATTTATCGAAAGTATCGTTGGAAATAATGAAAAAATATCCTGTGAAAGCCACAGTCCTTAATATTAATACAGGGTGTCCCAAAAAATAGTGTCAAGCAGAAGTCCAGGTATAGAGCACCGCTTGAAAAAAAAAATCATAACACGAAACCTATGATAGATCGCAGAACATACATGGGGGTGATTCGGGTACCTAAGGGGTGCCCTATCTCTGTAGTTCCGCTTGACGGTATTTTTTGGGACACCCTTCTTGGTAAAATTCAATTTCCCGTATTATTAACAAAAGCTCGTTTTTTTTGAGTTTAGAGTTTTAGAACTCTTTATTTATTCATCAAACAGGCTAGACGATATTATGTTGCCATTTCCAGCGTTGCAAAAATGGATGAAATACAAAAATGGACGCCGATGAGCCGTTTTTCTAGAGGTCGAGTAACTAAAACACACTCAAATAAATAAGAATATTTTTTTAATGCCATGAACTCCTGAGACGGTTTTCAAACAGTCAGATTAGTGTTTTTTTTCTTTATCGTTACTATTATGGCGGTACAAACAAGTTAAACAGAGCAGTGACGGGAAGTTTAATCAGGATAGTACCTACCTACTATCAATATTACTTATTTTTACCGTGAAATGTTAATCAATACTTGTTACAGGAAAATTAATGGGTTCGCGTTAATAATTACAATTGCATGCATGGATTTCCGATATTAAAAACCGATTAATATTCATCGTAGCTAGCTAGCTCTTGCGGCTAGGTGATCTACGTGATCTTTAGTCGCCTCTTACGACACCCATAGGATGATTTGGATTGGTGACATTGTGTATTCTAAATCCGTCACCACACCGAACATATTTTATGATGCCCGGAACTAGTTATACATATAACTTGTATCGCAGGGGCAATTCACGACTAGAAATGACCCTGAAGTGAAATGAACCTTGCCCCGGAACCCAACAGGCGACCTGTGATCCAAAGACGGTTTAACCAATCCCTAGACCAACAAGTAGAAATGATTTTCATCTATTTAACAGTGAAATAGAACAATATATTGAATATTATGTCCACACAATATGTGTTTAAAGTCAATGTGAAGTTCACGTCTAAAACTAATATTATTTTTAAGATTATTTTTATTATATTATATTTATTCGTTGCAACATAAATGTAATGCCAATGAGAGTCTAAAACCAGTGCAGAGTTATTAACGAATATTCTGCGCGATTTCTCACGTGCCATTAGAGACGTGCGTGACATATTTCCACACAAGCCACGCCGTTTCATTTCTAGAAATGGTTTCATTCTAACATAAAACAAACACACACAGTACGTTTTTTTGATAACTGACTTTAAGTACAGGCATGGGATCTTCGGTAAAGAGGTTTTGTTGCATGGCTAATATGAGTTATGGGGTTAAGTAACATAGCTTAAACAATAATATCGTTTAAACTCATTTTGAATCCTCCAGATAGTAAGATCAACCGTGATACAACGGCCTTGTTTATTGGTAAACTAATAGGAAAGTAGGTATTAACAGTTACTATTAAATCTTTAAAAATAAAATCTATTAATCTTTATTAACTCTCGGTTAACAAACTCCTAAACAAAATAAATCAACTGCAGACAGATACGCCAATACAATAACACCACAGTTTTTTGGCGGTGGATAAAATAATTCGTTGTGGGCGACACACTCCCAGGATTGTTTGCCTATTCCACCCTGAAGGTGGCGTAAGAGGTGACATAAGGAACGCAGGAAGTTGACAAACTAGTCGCAAGAGAAAGAAAATTTTATACAAATCCTGTACCAGCCCGTGTGAGTGAGGCGCGCAATAGGCCCTTCCCTTAGGGGTGTGTAATTTTTGGGCTCAGATGAGAAGGTTCAACGTAACCCACTTTAGTCACGAGTCTACGTTGCTGCAGATTTTTGGGGCGATGGGGAGGTATAGATACCTCCATCCAGTCAAACCCTTAAACCACGATGCGAACTTCTCAATTCAGGTGTGCTTATGATGGGTGGTCCTTAAGGTGAATGTTCCAGGAAAGCCCGCGAAATTCAAATTTTCTTACGTTTTTTGCAATTTGCAGGTCAGTGCTAGGTTGTATGTTGATTAAAATGTTATTCGCGGCTGTAAGACGTATGTAGTTATAGAATTATAATCATCAAAATCATCAATACAACCCTCCAAGCTCGTAAAGGTGCAAGAAAATCTTTTTCAAGCTCAGTCATTCTTGCACCTTTATGAGCTTGGAGGGTTGTATTGATGAGTTTGATGATTTTATTTCTTTAACTACATACGTCTTACAGCCGCGAATCAAATGTTCATCATCATACAACCTAGCACTGCCCTGCAAATTGCAAAAAACGTGAGAAAATTTGAATTTCGCGGGCTACCCTGGAGCATCCACCTTAAGATGGTATATCCTAAATCTGTCTCCAGACTTTTTACTTCGACAATTCATTTATTCCCAGCTCCTAGACTTAATTGTAAATAAATTCGTCAGTTTCCGAACGTCAATCTCTCTAACATTTCGTCAGTTGGTACTTGAGACATTATGCAATGGAAATTGCCACATGCATTTGAAACTTTAATCAGATAGTTTCGCAAGTAGTTCCGTACTTGGGCAACTTGTGGCTGATAAAATTGGTTTTAGACTTCTGGAGCGGAACTGTATGATAGAATAGATATTTTGACAATTGACTGGTTTTTAAGGCTCGGAGAGGCTATGTTCATAAGGTTTTAGCAGATCATTGCAAGGAGCATCCGTGTTCGAAATTTAAATACATCGCCCCTTGAAGATAATTATGCTTCAACAACTTTCGTTGTCACTTAATAAATTTACCTCCGATACTAGTATTACTCAGCCCATACATGACTCACTGCTGAGTCGGGCGACGGTCGTGGTGACGAATTTAAAATTAAATTAAAAAATTAAATAAACCCCCGACACAATAACCTTTAAAAAGTAAAAAATAAAAATAAATACTTCGCGTTGGGGGACCACTCCCACTTATTTATTACCTTTTTTTTTTTTTTTTTTTTTTTTCGTGGGGGAAACCTTTTATAGGTCCCCAGCCCAAGGGACGGGGGCTGGGGTATGTGGGAGTCCCGGTCGCGAGGAGATGGTAAGATGCGACCGGTGTACCCACTAAAACCTACCACGATATGTTCTTCTCGAGCTTGCTGCCGTACGGGTACTTCATGTGCTATCCATTTTGGCAGCAGCTTTAGCGGGGAGCTTCGCTCTACCCTTTGAAGGTGTTATTATGTGCCTGAGTGGCACTTTTCACTCTCGGAGACTTGTCTGCGGGGGCAAGGTTGTCCCTTCCCTTGTCCCAGTCTCATGCGTGCCATGTATAGGAGACATGCCGCATCTTTGATTGGCTCAGCAGAGCCACGGTACGGAAACCATTCGTCTCGGGAACTATCTTCTCCTACGGGCGGGGGTGTTCCCTATACCCCCGCCTGGAGGCTGCCGTTAGGGTGGCAGGCGTCTCTGTTGCGCCAGACGTCTACGCCCAATGCGGATTCGACGCTGCGGGTGTGCGTCCGGCGCCCTCTCTCTCAATCTCTCGGCGTCTTCTTTCGCCTTCATCACTCTTTCTGCGAAAGAGTTGAGAGCTGACCATGCTCTCTCGCTTCGCGTAATTGCCGCAACCACAGCTGGCAGCGACAAGTCCCTTCCGATCTCGGCCACCAGCGTTGCCCTGTCTTCTTCCCATGCTGGACACTCCTTGAGTGTGTGATCAGCGGTGTCCTCCACGGCGGCACAGTGGTGGCATCCGGGAAGAGGCTCTCGCCCCGCCACCCTGTGCAGGTACCTCCCGAAGCAGCCATGCCCCGAGAGGACCTGCGTCAGATGGTATGTGGGTGTTCCGTGCCGCCGTGTGACCCAAAACTCCAGTACCGGCCGGATGGCCTCGATAGTTCGGTGGCCAGCGCTCGGCTCCTGTATCACCTCAATCCAATCTACGAGGAGCGTGCTCCTCTCTTCAACTCGCCAACTTTGCACTGTGTCCACCATGGGGGGTTCACCGTTGGCCCGGGCCTCAGCAACGCGAATGTATAGGGCGGTGAGGACCCGGACCTCCAGCTCCCATGGCGGAGTGCCGGCGAGGACGCACGCTGCCTCGAATGACATTGTCCGGTACCCCCTAACAATTCTGGTGGCCATTAGTCGCTGCGGACGACGCAAGAGTGCTCTGTTCCGTGGCAATATGGCACCTGCCCATATGGGCGCCCCGTATAAGGCCATTGAGCGTATCACCCCTGCGTAGAGCTTTCTACAAGCGTCGCTGTGTCCGCCTGTGTTTCTTAGCAGCGTGCTAAGGGCTCCCGCTGCTCTCATGAGTTTGGGCACCAGCCGAGTGAAATGCTCCGTGAAGGTGAGGCGAGAGTCCAGCGTGACGCCGAGATATCGCATCGCGGACCCGACGTCAATTCTCACCCCACCCACGCTTAAGTGTGCGTCGGCTGGTGGCCCCCTACGTGGCCCGTGAAAACACAGGGCCTCAGTCTTCTCCAATGCTACGTTCAACCCTAGCAACTCAATCCTATGCACCATGTGTGCAACCGCTGCAGTGGCCTCGACTCTAGCTTCTTCGAAGTCGCTGCCACGTGCTGTAATGAGTGTGTCGTCTGCGTAACAAGTGACAGCGACCCCCCTAAGCATTTCTCCTCTCAACGCCCAGTCAAAACCGATGTTCCACAGGAGTGGGCCCAACACCGACCCCTGTGGAACACCGCGCGTTATATTTTTTGTCACCCATCCGTCACGGGTGGGGAACCTAATCCTTCTCTCGCTCAAGTATGAACCGATGAGTTCCCTTAGGTATTTTGGGAACCCATGGTAGCGGAGTCCTTCCAGTATGACCGCCCAGGGGAGCGTGTTGAACGCGTTGGCGATGTCCAATGACACCGCCAACATCACTTCGCCCTGGGCGATTGCGTCCTCAGCCATGTTTTTGACTCGCCCGATCGCGTCAATCGTCGACCGGGCTCGTCTAAATCCGAATTGTACCTCACACAGGTTCGGCCCGACCGTCTCCATGTGCTGGACGAGTCGGTTGGCGATTATCCGCTCAAAGAGCTTCCCGACTTCGTCCAGCAAGACGATCGGGCGGTAGGCCGATGGTGACTCGGGTGGCCTACCTTCCTTTTGTAGCAGTACAAGCTTCCCAACCCTCCAGTTGGAAGGGAAGTGTCCCTGCGTGAGGCACGCATTTAACAACGCCTTGATGCGATAGCCCATGATGTTGTATAGGGCCACCAGCACCTGTCCCGATACGCCGTCTAGACCTGGGGCCCTACGCTTCTCCTTCGTCCGCTGGAGAGCAAGGCTTATTTCGTCTTCCGTCAGTTCCGGGATTTGTGTCGACTCTAAGCTATCCGGGGACGCCATCGATGGATAGTGCCTCTCCTCTGCTGGAGGAAACAGGCCGGCAATAATGGAGTCGAGGTGTTCGGACTCCAGGGTCATGGTTAACGGCAATGTCCACGGCCGCAGTTTTTGCCGGACCTGTTTGTAAGGCTGGCCCCACGGATCTTGATTGAGCGTCTCTAACCACTCTTCAAATGCTCTAGCTTTAGAGCGCGATATCGCTGCTGAAAGCGCTTGAGCGGTCTCTCTGTATATAGCGTACAGACGCGTCTCCTCAGCCTCGTCTCTGCGCCAGCGGCGCCGTTGGCGCAAGTACGCCCTACGCTCTGCGACGCATTGGCGGCGGAGTTGGGCGACCTCATCGCACCACCAATACGCCCAGCGTCGTGGCTTTCCATTCCGCAGCCTCGGCATTGCGGCATCACAGACGCGTTGAAATGCCTTCTGGAGCCACTCCGCCTCGGCTGCGGCGCTCACGATAGGCGAGTCGTCCGTGGGCCACGTGATCACTAGGGCCGCCTCTCGGAGACGGTCCACCCTTAGTCCCTTTTGTGACCACCGCGGCGGGTCACCAGGAGCAGGTCTTGGCAGCTCGCTTGGGGCCAGGAAGGCGGCGACCTCGTAGCGGACGTATCTATGATCCGATAGGGTCTCAATGCCCTCCATGACCCTCCAGTTTAGAACGCGTTCTGCCAGCGTGGGGCTGGCAAACGTTACGTCAACTATGGAGCCCCCGTTGTGCCGGACGCAAGTGTGGGCAGAACCACGATTGAGGACTACCAGCCCAACAGAAGTGAGCCAATCCTCCAAATCTTCTCCCCGCGCGTCTGTTACGGGGCACCCCCACGCGGTTGATTTCGCGTTGAGGTCCCCGGCAATTATAACGTGTAGCGGTTGTCTCCTGGCAATAAAAGCCCCCAGCTGTCGCAGATGTTCGGCGAACTCAGCCAGAGGTCTGTTTGGAGAGAAGTAGCTGCTGATGACGAGCACCTCCCGTACATCGGCAGCGACCCAACCGTGACCCTGCGTCACGCTCCGTAGAGGAGGAGCCCCCAGCGAGGCACGGCTGTGCAGCGCCACATCGCCGCGCAGATCCACCACCCAGTTGTCGTTCCGAGGAGGAACCCTGTAGGGCTCCGATATCACCGCAAGATGTATTTCCATCTGTGCCAGGCTATGCATGAGTAAGTTTTGAGCGTTGGCACAGTGGTTTAGGTTGCATTGCAGAATTCGATTGTGCCCCATTACCGAATCTGCATGGGTTCCTCCTCGTCCGAAGCCCTTGTACCGGAGGGTCCGGGGATAGCCGGCTGTGGCACTGAAGCACTAGCCGGCTCTTTACCTCTCGCCTTTTTGGGAGCGACGCAAGTTTTGCGACCTGGCATATGGTCGGCCCTCCTGCCCGCCGCCGCACACACGGTACAGTGCGGCCTGGCGTGGCAGGTATTGGCTTTGTGGCCAGGTTGACCGCAGCGATAGCAATCTTCGCTGCGGTCCGTTTCTGCGTGGCAACACGCACGAGCGTGGCCGCTCTCCATGCACTTAAAGCATCGGAGAGGGCGCTCCGGCAGAACCTCGACTCGGGCCGTGGACCATCCAATGATGAACTTCTTTGTGGCCGCGATCTTTTTAGCCACAATCAGGGGACACCGCACCCAAGCGGTTCCAGGCCTTCTCGGCACGTCTCTGCGTACTTCCCCGCATGTGATCGCAGAGACGTCACATTCCCCAACCTCTGCAATGGCAGTGGCCCTGGTGGCCGAGGCCTCGAGGCCCGTGACTCGCAACTCCGCCGTCCTCACCGGTCTCGACACCTTGACCAGCGAGGGATCGACCAACCCTCTCAGCTTCTCCGCGAATGTATCGGCTTTTTGGGCACAGTCCGCCCCAGGGAATACCATGATTGGTGCACCCGTGACACCGTATCTGAAGCGTACATCCGCTATGCCAAGCTCTTTCACGCTGAGGTGCTTTTTGGCCTCAGTTATGACCGACTCATAAGTGGCACCTCTCTCGACAGCCTCGGGGTGCAACGTCAGCATGACCGCCTCGGTTTTGGGCACCCGGAGTTTCTGTGGCCTTGGTTTTTGAGAGCCATTGCCCCTCCGGCCTTCCCTTCCCCTAGTTTGGGTTTGACCCCTTGATGGATTGCGGCCCCTAGATTGGGCGCGACTCTTCCTCGCTTCCTTTCTGGATGTAACCCTAGTCCAGCCCTCTGAGTCATTGGCAGGGGCGGGGGCGGATGACACAATGTTGTGTTCCGCGTCCGGGACCCGCCTGGCTGCCATGCTCTTCTTCTTCTTCTTTTTGGGTTTCTTTTTCCCCTTAGCCTTTTCTTGGCTCCCCGAAGCTTGCTGCTGAGGCACAGCTGTGGACGGGACGCTTTCCGTCACGGCCTCTTTTGGAGGTGCTGTTGCCATTGGCGGCGGGGCGGGTGCCTTGGCTTGTCTTCTCTGTGCGGCTTCGGCAGCCATGGCACTTGCTGGGGCTGCTGCCGCACGGGCATACGTCGCCGATTTAACGACAACGTTTGGACGTTCCAGTGGGGTCGCAGGGGCGACCACTACTGGGGGCGTGTTTTGCCTCAGTTCCTCTCTGGCACGCCGCCGGTCTGATGCCAGCGGGGGGCGGAGGATGGGCTCAGGGAGCAGTCTCCCTTCCACTCTGGCGTCAACGAGTGTCCCCACCTTTATGAGGAGGGACCTTTCGAGGGCCTCTAGATCTGTCTGCTGAGGGGCGGCGGAGGGGGGCGGAACCTGTACCTCTTTTAACGCTTTCCTCAGCTGTTCAATGTCACCGCGCATTGACTTGATTTCGGTCTGCTGACGGGCATTCTCCGCCTGCAGCGCTTTCGTCTCGTCCGTTACCTTGTGAGACGCCAGTACAGAGACTGCGTCCACTATGGTTTGGGTGGCCAGTTTTATGCCACCCTGGATCTCCCCCTTAATGTTTTTTGATTTCCCAACCATATCGCGAATGTACTTGACGCTTTTAGATATTTTCTGCGTCATGTTAGCGATGGTTGGGTCGTCCTCACGTTCCTCAGCTGTTAAAGGAGCGTCAACGGCGATGCCGGAGCTCCGGAGGATTTCCCTGCAGAAGCGCGACGTGTTTGTCACTAGGTCCTTTTCGACCTGTCGCTTCTGGGCTTTCCACTCCTCTTCCCTCCTTTTCTTTTTGGCTTTGTGCAACCCAACATACTTGCCCGTAGTTGGGGGCCTGCCACGTCCTCGCTTAATACCCAGGAAGGAGGGTCCGGGTCTGCTAATACGCTTGTCTTCGTTGTCGGAGACGAGCGTTTCGTCACTGCCTGAGCCGCTTTCGCGGCGACGTTTTATGCCCTGGGACGTCATTGAGCAAGTGGAGGTAACCGTCTCCATGCTCGCATCCGAGGCATCGCTCTCATCGGACTGTATGTCCTGGCTGGTCCTGGCAGCCTTGGAGCTTACGCTCGGGCTACGAGTGAAAACTTTACTAGTTTTCTTCTCACCTCTTGCATTATCCTTGTTATGAACAATGATCAACTCTTTTGCTTTGCCCGCTACGACTTTGCCACCCTGCCTCGGAAACTCCGTTACGGTTTGCAGGACAGGGGACTCAATCACGGAACAATCTTCGCTAGCCTTGCGCTTGCTATCACTCTCACTCAATTCGACTACCAACTTCTTTCCTACTCCCTTCTTCTTTCCCTTAGGGACATCACATTTTGTGCCCCCCCCGTAGTACGAGGGGCAGACTGCCTCCCCCGAAGGAGCGGCAGTGCGGGATTCCCCAGCTGAGCTGGGACCCGCCCGGGGACTATTTTCCAAATTGTGACTATCCATGGTTTTTCCACTCGTCTAACGTCATGAAAAGAAGGCGAAATGTAAAATATATGATAGGATAGATTATAATAATATTAAGACAAAACAAAACGAAGAAGAGAACCAAAAGTAAACAAATCAAAAGACAGAATATATACTAACAGATAACAAAATCAAACGAACAAAACGAAACGATATATGGGCCCGCCCGGCATGGGAGGCCCTGGCCGGTATGGCCCCACGGATCCTTGAGGCACTCAAGCCCCCTCACCACGGCAAGGTGGCAGCACAGTCGAGGGGGACTTATTTATTACCTGACCTCTGGTCCCCCAACGCGAAGTTTTTTTTTTTATTTTTTACTTTTTAAAGGTTATTGTGTCGGGGGTTTATTTAAATTTTTAATTTAATTTTTATTTTATACTTTTTATAGGTACATACTTATTATGCGCATCACGTGCAATTTTGTTAAATTGCACGTGATGCGCTTTCATTTGAGACCCCACTCGATTATATTTGCAGACATTCGGTTATTCTTCCCCACTTTCACCCCTCATAACTTTTAAACGGCTCACCCGATTTTCATCAAACATGTCTAAGAACACTCGCCCGTAACTCACCTTTCATACAAAAAAAACTATTGAAATCGCTTCATCCGTTCGCGAGCTACGGTGCCACAGACAGACAGACAGACATACACGTGAAACTTATAACACCCCTCTTTTTGCGTCGGGGGTTAAAAATACACAGTGTCAGTGGCGTAAGAGTCGACAAAAGGAAATGACAAGGCCGCCTGCCAACCTGTCTGGTCATGTAATCACCCTCCATGTAATTGGAGGAGGCTCGACTCAGCATTGGGTCATGTATGGGCTGAATAGTAGTGTTCTCTATTACCTGTGCGTCGTAAGTATAAATAAAGCGTACGTAATTGTAACTTTGGATCTTTATACGACTTATAAATCCATTTTAAATGAGATTACTAACATTATCGTCGATGTATTACATAACGATTGGGCCCGAGTGGTATGACACGCATATCAGGTTTTTATTATTAGTACAAATATTGTGCTGCATGCTAATCTAAAGATTCGCTTTATGGTAGTGAGTTACTCCTTTTTTCCGTATAAAATTTGACATCATGACACCAGTGGTTAGATGTGCCGCCTTTGGATCAACCGGTCCCGGGTTCCGGGGTCGGGCAAGTGTCTTTGTCTAAACCAGAGGCACTATTTACAAAAAAAAAAACAATGTATATAAGTAGTTTATCATCCATCTCGTTACCACAACACAAGCATTAAGTTGCTTAGCTTGGGACGAGATGGCGTTGTGTCAAATGTCCAAGAATATCTTACAATTTAAATTGCCGAGTTAAGCCTCCTCAAACGACATTGAGAGAAATTACCCTCCAAAATGCTTTAGTGTAAGTCAGATTAGAAATTTTATCTTTACCATCGGATCGGAAGGCCACTTCACGGAGAAGAGTCAGCAGGAAACTCTGTGGTCGTGTTTTACAAAATAAACGTTACATTGGTCAGTGAGGGTATTATGCATTTTCCCGTGTGGGGACGGGGCAGAATATAAAACTTCCCCACAGCACGCTGGGAAATAACGCGTGTTTGAACGTTTGTAAAGATCGCAAAGTAGATACGAAGTGACCAATTTAGATTTCCTGACCTATAAAAGTCAAGAAAACCCAGCACGGTTGGTGGAAGGATCTAATGGTCCGTCCGGCTAGCTACCACCCTCACATCTAAGTCCAGCAACAAGCAGTTTTACTGTGTTTCGTCGTGTATGAGAGAGCCGGTGCCCGACAAGGCATTTCCTCGAATTGCCTGCTCCATCTTAGACCCTGGCGTTGCTTTCCTTCACGCAAGCCTAGGGCCAAAGGCATTCAAGTCACTGACTGATGAAAAAAAAGGCTTGCAAGACGGATCAAATAGGTATTCATTCTCATGTCATTTCCTTATGTAAGTTGGAAATCATTACGTTGGTTAAATGGCATGCCACACTGAAGAGAATTAAAAAAAATACAGTAGATATGGAATGTGTCAACAAACATGCATAATATTTTCGAGAATCGACGCAATGAAAGCAAAAAAGTGTTTGTAAGATAATATTTAATCTGTGTTTAAAGGGCTGAGCCAATTGACCCCTACCCCACGCAGCCAACGCTATCTGGGTTATTTTCGCGATTGGACTAAAGTTCATCTGACGAAACGCGAAAAAATATCGGCTACGTAGGTTTATACTGGGGTTATTATTATCTATGATAGATAGTACAAAATATATATTTAAACCATAATATACTCGTTATAATTATTATCTTGCTAAATGAAAGATGTTCATATTTGTATGCAACAGTTGAAGATAAATACTGAAGTATTTTTTAATAAGTTTGCAATGTTTCCTTACTTTTTTTGGACCACAACATGGACGTTGACTATTTGTACCCGTCTTTGAGGGTTTATAGCAACACGTACATTTGCATATCAGTACAGTACACAGCAGTACAGTACAGTACAGTTGGCAACCCTAGTTTACATAGATAATGTTATTATTGTAAACATTAGCAATTCGTTACAGATGTGTCGTCATTAAATACGCGATTGTCGACTTCTAGGGGGTCAAGATAAGCTGTGACTCTAAAGTACATTTCCACAAGGGGTCCGATCTATAAACAAGCAGGCGATAACATTATTGGAAATTAACAGAGCATTAATAACAAAGATATCACTCGTAATAAATTTAGGACAATATCGGGGTCTGTCGCAATAAAAAGACAATTTGTCAAAGACTGACGCCACGCTGTCCTTAATAAAATGTTCCATAATTCAAAATTAAGGAAATTGCATATACGATGTGACTTATTTTTTGCATAAGTATCATATAGTTTACTTTTTGATTAGTGATATACCTCAAATTTGGTTTCAATTAATCACGGTTGGACCGACCAACTAAAACCCTGATGGGGATTTTGCACAAGCGGGCCCCACGCTTTGATGGGGAGGTCTGCACGCTCCCCAACCCATCGAGACGCACGTGGCCGCCTGCCTGGCCGCCCCTCCGTAGCTAGCGGCGGCAATCCTGGCCCGCCGGCCTGGCAGCACTTCCGCTGCTAGCGGGGGCAGCCCTGGCCCGCCTGTGTCGCGGCAGTTTAAGGCTCGTGAGTACAGAGGAGTCCCCTGGACCAAAAACCACCACGCCTCTGTGTGCCGCTCTTCGTCTGGCCTCTCCCCGTGGGGCCACCTGGGATAGGTGAGCCTAAGCCGTAAACCGCCCTAAGCTGGTATGGCCCCAACGGATTCTAAAGGCCCGCAAGCCCTCTCACCACAACAAAGTGGCAGCACGGTCGAGGGGGGCCCGATCTGGCCATGGCTATGTTGCAGTAACAAAGCGTAAACCCTGCGCCAATCCGTTTTGCCAGCGTGGCCAAGTAGGCTAATTTCCCTCCGTGAATTTGGAGGAGGCCTGACTCAGTAGTGGGTCATTTATGGGCTGATGATGATGATGAAGCGTAAAGACTTTAATTTTGTATCTACTGGTGTTTTTGATGCGACAATTTTTAAGACATAAAGACTTATTTTTGTAGAAATTTGTATCTACTACGCTTTTTATTCGTTTAATACGATATTCAGGCTTCTTCATTGGTGACATTGTGGATTCTACTACTCAACCCATAAATTACCTACTGCTGAGTAATTAGCCTACTGTGCCACGCTGACCAGACGGGATGACATAGGGATTCGTATCACCCTCTCGACCGTGCTGCCACCTTGTTGTGGTGAGGGGGCTTGCGTGCCTTTATGATCCGTTGGGGCCATACCGGCTCAGGGTCACCCATGCCGGGCGGGCCCACGGGGAGAGGCCAGACGAAGAGCGGCACCCAGAGTCGTGGTGGATTTTGGCTCTGGGGACTCCTCTGTCCTAAGAGTTGCCTCGGAAGCCTTAACCTGCCGCGACAAACGGCGTGGTGATGCAGTGGAGGGCGGCCAGGCGTTAAGGCCAGGGCTGCCACCACTAGCACCGGAGGGGCGACCAGGCAGGCGTGCCACGGCTGACGAGGTCACGGTCAAAGTTCCGCACGTGCCTGGTGGTTTGGGTAGCGTCCTGGGCTGGTCAAGGCCTTATCAGGGTCGCGGAGCATGCCCCCTACTGGGGAGTGAAACCCGTGGTCCTGTTTCGGGCAGTGGAGGGACAACGTTGGTTTTAGTGGGTAGGTAGGGCGCAACAACAATCTTTCCGCGCCCCGGAGTCCCACATAACCCGGCTGGCGAATAGCGCTCGGGTATCCATAAGGAAATTCCGGAAGAACAAGCAGGTTTCGTAAAGGGCAAGGGCACAAGGGAACAACTACTCAATGTGACACAAATCATCGAGAAAAGCAGGGAGTGCAACAGCCCGGTTGTCCTGTGCTTTATTGATTATACCAAGGCGTTTGATTGTGTGCAATGGGATAAACTATGGAGCGTACTGAACGAAATGGGAGTCCCACAGCACCTGCGCAATCTTATTGGAACTCTTTACGGCGATAATCGCTCTTAAGTCAGAATCAGCACCGATTGTTCTAATGGGTTTGAAGTAAAAAAAGGAGTCCGACAGGGTTGCATTTTGTCACCGGCTCTGTTCAATATATACGGAGAGCATATTATCCGCAGGAACCTTGAAGACTGGGAGAAAGGGTTTCCGATTGGTGGGAAAAGAATTTCGAATTTAAGATATGCCGATGACACTGTGCTCCTCGCTACCTCTTTGGAAGACATGAGAGAACTGTTTCGTAGACTCGAGTTCGAAGGTAACGAAATGGGCCTCACAATAAACAAGAGCAAGACTAAGATTATGGTGGTTGATCGCGCCGGTCACTTAAATAATCCGACATTCATCATTCCAGGCGTTAACAGTGTAGAGCTTTTTATCTATGTGGGTGCTCTAATGAACAGAGATGGAAGTTGTGTACATACATACATACATAAAGTCACGGCTTTTTCCGGCAGGGGTAGGCAGAGATCACATCCTTCCACTTGCTACGATCCTGGCTCACAACTTACGCTTCTTCCACTTTCATCAACCTCTTCATGCATGCTCGTCGGTTTAGGGTGCTTCTGACCTGACCTTTCTTTAGGACATCACCTATTTGGTCATGGAATGTCCTTCTTGGCCTGCCCCTTCCAACGTTCCCATTCACACTTCCGCTATATATTTCTTTCGTAAGTCTACTTTCACTCATCCTCTCAATATGACCAAACCATCTAAGCATACCTTTCTCAATTCTAGTCACTACATCTTCATTCATTCATCTTTCATTCATGTAAGTTGTATTCCCGAGATAATGAGACGTATCGGCATGACCAAGGACGCAATGGCCCGCCTGAACAATATTTGGAAGAAGAGGGGAATCTCCATGAATACTAAGATCCGGCTGGTACGACCTCTGGTATTCCCTATTTTTCTACTTAAATGGAGTTGAAACGTGGACGATACGAGCTCGAGAGAGGCCAAGGATCGATGCTTTGGAGATGTGGTGCTGGAGACGCATGATGAGGATACCCTGGAACGCAAAACGCACCAATAAATCGATGATTTTTGGTTCACAGAGTGAACTAAAAATCAAAACCCGCCTGTATGCCATCAACGAATTCCATCGTTTTTCTGTCACATAGTGCGAAGAGGAGACGAAAGTCTGGAAAAGCTGATCGTAATCGGGAACACTGAGGGCAAACGAGCTCGAGGTCGATCCCCTACAAGATGGATCGATCAAATAAAAGACACGTACTCCTCCAAGCTTTGTTGTATTGCTAGGGAAGCCATGGACAGGACTCGATGGAGGCACATCATCTGGTCCAAATGTAACGCATCCACTGATGACCACGATCCTCAGTCATGAGGGACCGACTAGAGAGAGATCCATTATTCTATTGCGTTTATTATTTGGTTATCGGCCTTATCATGTTCTTTTGTTGGCTCCTACGACACCCTCACTATGTATTCTTTATCCATCGCCACATGTAAAGCATGTGGATTGTTGTGGATTCTAAACAAATATAAATTATGCATTAGCATTTACAAAATATGTCGAATGTCTGCGAAAGGTTGCGGGCAGCAGCTTGATGCGTCAAGCTGCACATAGGGCGCTATGCTGATGATAATGATTTACAATATATGTATATGTAAGTCCCTAGCCTACATTTGCTAATGCAGCGTGCATATCGGGTTTAAACTTGCGATTCTTTAGGTATATTGTAGTGAAATAATATTCATGTAGTTAGCGTATAAAAAAATATGAACATTATCGATCACATTGTCCCACTAAAGTTATCAATAAACCCAATGTTTATATTTTTCCCTTGACGTCATGGACTCGAGCGCTGACGAAGTTAAATTTGTTGATCATTCATTCGTTACTTTTAGTGCGTGTCGTTTTATTATCGCGGCATAGTGTTATTGGCATCAAAAACTTGTTTGTTCTCTGTCACTTATAACCTAAACAGTCACGAGAGCGTATTTAGTTTACATTCCATCGTTGTACTGTGATTTTGTCTACAACCTACAACAATTCTGAACTTTTGTCCCCTGGTTCTTCTTACGTGTTTTGTTTTGACTATATAAAAATATTGTATTTGATATTTGGATTTGGCGCCAATCAATCGGGTGTTGCAAGCTGTGAGTATAGTTTTGAAAGTTACCAGTAATGAAATAGCTAAAAATTAGAAAGCAGATATTGATAGCATTGTTGCAGTTAAACAGTTTCTAAATTAAATAAAAGAAAACTTTGCTATTATCGTTTTATATTTACTACGTTATGAAATCGTATCATAGACAACTTGGTTTGATAAAGTCGGTATGGTCATAATTCATAGGTTACCCGGTACTTTTTAGGGTGCTATATCGACTTCCTGTCGAAGATCTTGATGAATGAGCTTTTGTATTGTATAACTGGCCAAACAATTGTTTGTGTCGAAACTATTTGCTGCATGTTGTTGCTATTTAAATGTCATTATTTTATTATCTACTCAGCTCATAAAAGACCCCTTACTGGCGTATTTATTTACTTCGTGTAACCGCATATCCCGTAGGAAACATGGACGCACAAACATTTTAAAGTTGCTCACTATTTCTTTTCAGAAATAAAATGAGTGGTCCCGAAAGGCCGTGTGACTTAAATGAAGGAATGAGTGGATTACCAGGCATGGAACGGCTAGCTCCTGAGGGCACAGCCAGCAGAAATGAGGGCGAAGTCAAAGTTAACAGCAAGAGATACGGCAGAGGAGCAGTAGAATCAGGTGAGCATTTGAGTAAATACTTTAAGCTCCAAAGCATATGTGTGCTGCTGTTAGGAAACTTCGTCGGGTATTTTCGACCAGTGCGTCTAACCATCTACGGCGCCCGGCTGTGGACATTGACAGTGAGACTAATCCACCAATTTAAAGCCGCTCAGCCTGTTATGGAACGAGCTATGCTCAAATCATTTATTTCAATTTACTCTAATTACAGATGTTTTTGAAATGTCGAAAGTGACGTTAGGAAGCTAGTTGTCTTATTCCAATACGTAGATCCTATGGAGAAGAACAGGCAAGAAACTCCATGGACTTTCTTTTTATCATTTTTTCGGTTACAAATATCTGATTGGGCTACATTGATTTCGAGTTTAATTATAGTAAGCTAAGATGTGAGGACAATGTAACATTGCACAACAGAAGTGTTCATATTTTACGGACCCGAACGACCCGACACACAAGGCACCATCAGTAGGACTTTTAAGCGAGCATGACATACTCTCGATTTTATATGTTAAGTTATTTAAACAACAGTGACTAGTTGTTGAATCCAAACTTCTAAACAATTATACAAAATAAAATGATCGGTAGGCAATTCTCTACTCTACTATAAATTCTAACATTATGCTTAGCTAGACCGCGGAATTAATAAAACGCCTCTTTAAACGACGACTTCATATACTTGGTAATCCTGTATCGTAAGGGCTATTTACGAACTGGCAGACCTAAAGCAAGGAAAGGATGCCTGTCTTACACAAACTTCTTGGAATCAAACTCTTTCAAAGACGGCACTTACAACTCCTACGACCAAACGCGTCCCTCTAAACCGTACCCTTCAAATGCTCACGCTAAGGGAACGTCACAATAATGGGAATCATCAACCAGCCCGCTGACCGGAAAAGATCTCAGTTCAATATATTCGTAATATTAAATGTATATGTAGATGTTCAGAAACCAAAAGAAACATAGACAATTATTATCAATGACCTTTAAAGTCAAGATAACAGGGTCTATTAAAGGACGGAGAGACGCCAAACGATAACATCTAAGCGACATTGACCCATCCAATATTATGATAGTTTTTATTGTTACGTCATTACTTCATATTGACGTACAATGGTCCCTTCACTTATGTGTTATATCGTGTTTTCCGTGCGGTGACGGATTTTGAATACATATTTTCTAATAAATAACAAATTCTGGGAAGTTGTTCCAAATGCTAAATCAATATTAATATCAAACCCCTTATTTTGACCAAGTTACAAAAATATTGCATTAATTATCACTAAATGAGATTTATTTCTCATTTTTCAATTATCATTCTTGTTTTGATTCATCCTGAGATCAATGGTCGGTGGTTTCTAGTACCTATGTTCCTCCGTTTTTTTTTGCTGTCGTTCCATTACATTTTGCATTGCGTTCATTCATTATGCAACACGTGTATCTCATTAATATAATTTCTGAAACAATGCTTGAGTTTCAAGTTTTCTGGACGTTATCAGGCGGGCCGCCGGGGTCAGGTGGTGGACAACACATTATCTAAACATACACGTGATGCTGCAATGATATCAATTTGGAGTAATTGTATACTGAATATTGACATTAATGGGAATTTTTGCTTAATTTCCACATTTCAAAGAGTTCAAGAATTTCAGTCCATAGATGCGCGAGCAACTACCATCTTCTCACGCTCTGGAGGCTCATGTATAACCGGCCCTGCATTATTTATTTTCTGCCCCCACACGCTGGGAAATAACGCGTGACGTAAAAGTCAACAAAACCCACCACGCTTGGTGCTAGGATCTAATGGTCCGCCGGACTAGCTACCACCCTCATATCCAAGCCCGGCGCGAAGCAGTTTTACTGTGTTTCGTTGTGTGTATGTGACAGCCGGTGCCCGACAGGGTATTTCCTTGAATTGCCTGATCCAGCTTAAACCCTGGCATTGCTTTCCACCACGCCAGCCGCAAGGGTCAAAGGCATTTAAGTCAAAGATTAAAAAGAAAATCTCCTGGTATGCGCATTTTGTCGATTTTGTAAAGAAGAACGCCGCCCAACAATGTTCTCACGTGTCGCATCGCAGTCGAAAAGCATTTTAAGGCCTGTACATTTCTTGCCTTAAAAAGTCTTCCAAGTCGCTCAATTTGATGTGATGGGCGCTATGATAAGTTTTGAGATCGTATTTTGAAATAGAAGTACGCGATAATCTCGCGATTGTGCGGGTTTGTTCGGATGTACACACGTGTTTGGGAGTGAGTGCGTTTCTAGCACTCGTCCTGTGTTTGAGCTTCTGATACTAATAGCTTCGGCTACCAAGGGATGTGTATCCCGAATAAGAGACTGCCGAATAAGAGAATACACAGTTATGTATAAAGATTAGTCTTTCTATTTGAAGAATGCGAGAGAATCGGCCTGAACTAATTTTTAATAAGTTTAGTCAGCTAGTCGCGTCAATCAGAAGACAGGACGCCTATGGCCCTCTTGAGGCCTCCTGCTATGTCCAGCGGTAGACTAGAGTAGCTGATGATGAGTTCAGTCGGACACGGACTTACACTTGGTGTATTCTACAACGTTTTTGGGTTCTATGTAATTATTTCTCTTGTTGGTGTCTAATATGTGAAGAATAATAATACTACTATGTACTACGCCCTTACATGATCTACTGCTAAGTCGGACTTCCTACATGGAGGGTAATTAGCCTACAGTGCGCTGGGCACACGGGTTGGCATGGGGTTTCGTATCAAGTTTCCTTTTGTCGGCTCTTACAAAACCCTCCGGATAGAATGGAGTGGAGAAACTATGTATTCTAAATCCGTCCCCCGGAAAAATAACATTTCGTAAGTAAAGTAATGTCTGATGAATTTTTTCTCTTGCTTCAGGACTAACACACGAATGCGGTGTTTTCGGCGCCATTGGCACGGGCGAATGGCCCACCCAGGTGGACGTCTCGCAAGTTATATGCTTAGGACTAGTAGCACTGCAGCACAGGTGAGGTTCCGACTTCAATTTCTATGCAGAGTCTTTGTGTTATTAAATGTTTGTTCATTACTCACGGGTAGATGTGTAACCTAAGAACGGCGTGAACTATTGCAAAAAAAGGTTTGGTTAATTTTCACTAAACTGTTTATAGTATACAACTGCATAAAGATACATATTCAGCCCGTAGATGATCCAATGCAGAGTCGCCACGCTGGCCAGACGGGATGGCACAGAGTGTCGTATCAAGTTTCCCTTCTCTTGCGGCTAGGTTATCGGCCTTATCATTTCCTTTTGTCGACTCTTATGACACTCCCACGTTGAAATGGGGTGGTGACACGGTGTATTCTAAATCCGTTGCAACACGGACTCCATGTATTCTAAATCTTTTACAACACTGACAATTGGTATTCAGTTAAATGAAATGAGTGGTTTGCCTATATTTGTTTACTTTATAATTAACTAGCGACCCGCCCCGGCTTCGCACGTGTGCAATTATGCATGTATTGTACATATAAACGTTCCTCTTGAATCACTCTATTAATAAAAACCGCTTCAAAATCCGTTGCGTAGTTTTAAAGATTTAAGCATACATAGGGACGGACAGACACATTAATTGTCCATGTGGTGACGGATTTAGAATACATAGTGTCACAACCCCATATCACGCGAAGGGTGTCGTAAGAGCTGACAAAAGGAAATGACAAGGCCGATAAGCTAGCCACTAGAGCATAAGGGCCCCCGCGCATTTAGGCGGCCAGGCCGCATAATGCGCTGATTGGTCGCGGCGGCCAATAGGCCGCGTATGTGACGCGATGTTTTTCGTTGGCCGCGCGACCAAAACTTGGCCGCATAATGCGCGCAGCTATATACATCGTAGAAGAATTAGCTGGCCGCAGCGACTTGGGCGCGCGGCCTGGCCGCATAATGCGCGGAGGCCCTTAAAACTTGAAAGGAAACCATCTGCCTACCCGTCTGGCCAGCGTGGTACCTACTGTGGGCTAATTACCCCCAAGTAATGGGAGAAAGCCAGACTCGGCAGTGGGTAATGTAAGGGCTGAGTTGTAGTAGTACATTAATATGACATAATGAAACAGCAGGAATTCGGACATCGTTCTCGCAGTTACGTTTGTTTTTACCTGCAGAGGGCAAGAATCGGCTGGTATCGTGACGTCAGAGGGCAATAGTGCTGGCACCTTCAACTCCCACAAGGGCATGGGACTTATAAACAACATATTTAACGATGAAGCCATGAAGAAACTCAAGGGGAACCTGGGCATTGGACATACAAGGTTTGTACCTAACCTTATATTCACCCGTTTTTGGAAATGCTTCTGAAGTCTATAAAAACTACTTGTCTGCTCTTCTCTATGAAGCGGCATATCGAACCGGTGGTTGTTTCAGTATGCACGTGGATATACGTAAGGGTTGTGGGTCAAAAGATGATAGTAGTTTTTTTTAACAGTTTCTTGAATGCCTTTGACCCTAGGCTTGCGTGATGGAAAGCATCGACAGGGTCTCAGATGGAGCAGAAAATTCAAGGAAATGCCCTGTCGGGCACCGGCTCGCACATACACAGGACGAAAACAGTAAAACTGCTTGGCGCCAGACATAGCTGTGAGGGTGGTAGCTAGCCGGGCAGACCATTAGATCCTACCACCAAGCGTGGTGGGTTTTGTTGACTTTTACAACACGCCTTATTTCCAAGCGTTCGGTGGGGAAGTGTAATATTCTGACCCGTTCCCACACAGTTTTAAACATGACGATATATAAAAGTCTTGTGATTAAACCTACATGAATCCTTGGGAAAAGGCATGTAAACTACATTGAGTTCCTAAAACTATGTTTTTTTTTTAAATATTTGATCACTAGGGTGATCTTCTAGCTTACGGTATCTGCCTGATGATAACCGGTTGCCTTCGCGATCGAGGTAGTGAAGTTTTCAGAGCATTTCGCACGGATAAGAAATCGATTCGTGTGTGCAAATGATCATCTCTACGGTATCCGTAGCATAAGCTCATAGCGATACCATATACCATTTTCTGCGATAGGTATTCCACGTCAGCAGCATCCGAGGAGGTGAACTGCCAGCCGTTCGTGGTGCACACAGCTCATGGGGCGCTAGCGGTGGCCCACAACGGAGAGCTGGTCAACTGTGGGAGCTTGCGCAAGATGGTGAGCGTTGCGACTAACTGCGATCCTTTCTAATGTAGCTCGCGTACTCTTGTTGGTCTAGGGGTCGCATGTGCCGCCTTTGGATCAACGGGTCCCAGGTTTTATTCAGGCGTCGGGCAAGTGTCCTTGTGTAAACCAGAGGCACTTGCTCCGAGTCTGGGTGTCATTTGTGTTCGTGAGTTATATGTTTGTAAACTGCCCCCTCTTATACATAGAGCAAGGGCTCCGTTTAAAAAAAAGTGCGAGTTTGTATCAAGTTTTCCTTCTCTTGCGGATAGGTTATCTGCATCTTGTGATCCATTAGTCGCCTCTTACGACACGGGATGAATCATGCTTAAGTGTAATCAAGTATAATAAAGTGGGTATTCCCTATACAGGTGTTGGGCCGCGGAGTCGGTTTGTCTACTCACTCGGACTCTGAACTGATCACTCAAGCACTATGCCTTAACCCCCCTGAGGGGGAGACCAACGGACCTGACTGGCCTGCCCGTATTAACCATCTCATGAGGTAACTCACTGAATATCTACTTAATTAATACTAGATGCGAATTAAATTGTGTTTGAAGAGTCTTGGCTGTTTTCCAGAGAAGAGTTACCAACAAACTCCGGGTTGATTTCAAGTCGCCATTGTTAGATTAAAAATAATATTAATGAGTTATTTTATATATGATAGATGTGGCACCTTCTTAGTTCAGTTTTTTATTTACAGTAAAAAATTTTTTTTTGGTATGTTTTTGTAATTGTATGGCTTTTTTTAAGTACAAAACAATATTTGCTATTTTTTGTTACCTGGGAGGGTTGCTCTTATTTGGAAATTAGTAACACAGAAAAAATACTAAATTGATGTTATAATGTCAGACCATTTCTTCTGGAAAGCTGCTCAAATGGCCAATAGTCTAGTTGTTTTTTTATTTTCCCGTAGATTGGCGCCACTTAGTTACTCCCTAGTGATAATGTTCAAAGACAAGATATACGCGGTACGGGATCCTTACGGAAACCGGCCGCTGTGTCTCGGCAAGATTCTGCCTCTAGGATCATCGTGTAAGTATGCATGGGTATTAATTTTAAATCTATTGCACGTACGACTAGCATGCTACGTACTGTACACACGTTTCACGAAAAATCTGAGCCATCAACATAAAAAATGAGAATTACCAAAAAGTCCTACACCGCGATACCGAAGTTTACAGAGCAAATCGCTCTGCGCAGAGAAATCCGTTAAAAAATCAGGAATAAGCGCCATAACCCCTGCCAAATATACCACCTCGTTCTGGCTGGATGACCCCTTTGCGCCTAAACACGCATACAATATTCAATGTTATATGATACAAGAACAGTTAGGACATAATAATCTGGGACATATTAATAAGCGTTATCACTTTGTCATGTCAGACTAGTTTCGTCTGGGGACAAAATAAAAAATAAAACGTCATGTTTAAAATATTTGAGTTCGATTATTTTGTTCAAAGAATAATTTCGTAATTTTATATTAATGTAAAAGTGTATAGAAGCCGGTTAGTTTTTCCAAGTTCTCTTCTTTTACGAGCCGATATCCCAGCGCCACATCGGTTACATCGCTGGTCTTTCGAGCCGGATCTGAACCAAAGACCTATAATGCACCATTAATAGCCAAATTCATCTAAATAACACATGGCATATAGTCAATTTCAGAATTAGTTGCATGATATAACTATATGTTTCATAACTGATTCATTCGGATACTTCTTTCAATAGCTGCACGTTTATGGACCCATGTAAGTATATCTCTCGGGATATACTGAAAAAGGTGCAACACAAATGGTATATCCGATATGAAGTAAAAATGCCGAAATGTTAACGTAGCGGAATCGGATAACGATGGCATTTGCGATTTATCATACTGAGATGCGGTAAACCATCTCACGATGTTGTATAAACCTTTTTGTAAACTGAACATATCACCATTTAAAAAATATGAACTACAGAAATTCTTGCGCGCTGTCCTCTGTAGAGCGGCACGAACTGGTTATAGTCTCAAACTTAACGGTTTGTAAGGGTTAATACGTTAATAACGACGCCCGATGGGGCAGAAAAGTCCTGGAATGGCGACCGCGTTCGGAAAGCGCGGTGCTAGTAGGCCTCCCACACGGTGGACCGATGACCTGATTAAGGTCGCCGGAAAACGATGGATGCGGGCGGCCCAGGACCGGCCTTTGTGGAAATCTTTGGGGGAGGCCTATGTACAGCAGTGGACGTCTTTTGGCTGAAATGATGATGAAGGGTTAATAAACCTATTCGGTGTTTAACAGAAACCCTATAAACTTAATATAACGAAGGGATCGATAGTGTTAGAAAGATACTGTGTTAAAAAATTCAGGGAAAAGTAGGCCTTTTTTAATTTTGGTTCCCATTTGGATACGAAAGTGTTGTAACTCGAGAAATGAAAGAAAATCCAAGAAATATGGAACTCAAATTCCTAAACCTTTACTAAGCGTTTTAGCGGAACCTTTTATTGTAGTTAAATTCTAGTTCTGAAAAGCATCTTACTTCAAGATATCATATTCAAGAAAAACATTTTAAACGCAGAACTGTTTCTTTTCATTAGCTCTGTGCGTATATTTTGGATGCCTGTAGGGGTTTTGTTACATTCTGTGTGTATATTTAAATTTAATTTGAGTTTCGATTTTTAACCGCCATCACAAAAGCAAAGCATCATTCGAAGTGGGTATTCCGATTTTGACGGGACTTTCGCTGGCGCATAGCTGATGTAACAAGGAGTAACAAACGCTATTTTTATTTACAGCCCGCCCCCCATTTTTCCACATTGTTGAATACCCCGCGGACGAAGTCGCGGGTAACCCTAGTTAATAACATAAACCTATTTCAGATGTCTACAAACAGTCGTCTTCGCAGCATGCCGCAGCGGGTATGCATGATTCATTTATCATTATCATTACGCCATTTACGAATGAAAATGTCATGTCATTATTTATAAACATTCTATCATTTGGTTGCATGATTTTGGGTTATACTTAAAATCTGGATATTCATTCATTGTAAAGCAATGTTACATAAGATTTGCCACTTTATCTGGGGTTTATAATATTTCTGGAATAATTAGGGGCTGTGCATTAATCACGTGATGTTTTTTAGCATTTTTAACCCCTCCCTCCCCCACCCCCCATTGGTGATATGTGGTGAGGTTTAAGACTACCCCCACCCCCCATTAAAATCACGTGTATTTTTAGTAACATATAGTTTTCGGTTTAGAAATCACGAGTTTGAAGAAAAAATAAATACACGTGATATTTTACTATACCCCCCCCCTACCCCCTTGGTGATATGTGGTGAGGTTTAAGACTACCCCCCACCCCCCATTAAAATCACGTGTATTTTTAGTAACATATAGTTTTCGGTTTAGAAATCACGCGTTTGAAGAAAAAATAAATACACGTGATATTTTACTACGACTACTTACTACGAGTTCGTTTTACCCTACCCCCTTGTGATATTTCGTGATTTTTGCCGAACCCCTACCCCCCTTTCGAACCTCACGTGATTAATGGACAACCCCTTAGCATTGCGATAAAACTAAAATACGGGTAGTAAGAGTTCCTTTTACTTAAAGTACTACTCAGCCCATAAATGACCCAATGCCGGGCCTCCTTCCATCACAGGGAGGGTCATTAGCCTCCTGGACCACGCTGGCCAGATGGGTTGGCACGGGGTTTGGTATCAAGTTTTCCTTCCCTTGCGTCTAGGTTTTCGCCCTAGTAATTTCCTTTTGTCGGCTCTTACGACACCCTCAGGATATAATGGGGTGCTGACGCTATGTATTCTAAATTCGTCACCACACGGAAGTATATACTTACAGTCAGAATAATTAATATCAAATTAAAAGTATTTACACGTTGATCAACAGTGAAATCTACTCTAGGCGAAGACTGTATCAAAGCTATCAATATAAGCGACAAATAAATAATTTTCTTTTAAAAAATCTAAACACAAATGACTCCCAGACTCAGAGTAACTGCCTGTGGTTTACACAAAGACACTTGCCGATCCCGGAATCGAGCCTGCGCTTCGTGATGCAACCAACTAATATTGTTACATAATAAAAGAACAAACACCAAAATATGGCGTATGTAGTTGTAATAAGATTGGTTTTCCCGCAGTCCTGATGAATGGCTGCGCGAAAAACGGCGTGGATGACAGAGCAGAAGGTTGGGTCGTATCGTCAGAGTCGTGCGGATTCTTATCTATTGGTAAGTAGTGAAGATATTATAGTTAATATTTAGATTAAATATAGTTATTTAATCATCATCATCGTTGAGTGCATAGATTTCCTCCCCGATTTTGGAGATTAGCCTAATAGACAGGTTGAATATTACTGATACTTTTCTCATATCACATGTTCGCCTTCCCTAGTTACCTTGCAGACTTTCACAAAAAAAAATGCCTCAGTAGTGCGCTATAATTCGTCCTACAATACTCCTTAGCTTTGCGCGATGGAATGGGTTTAAAAATCCGTCACATATAGAGACGATGATGACTATGCAACTGTTTTTACCCAGGTGCACGCTACGTCCGCGAGGTGCTGCCGGGTGAAATAGTAGAGATGTCCCGACACGGTATTCGAACCGTGGACGTGGTGGAGCGGCCCGCTGGCAAGCAACAGGCCTTCTGCATCTTCGAGTACGTCTACTTCGCACGCGCGGATAGTATCTTTGAAGGTATGTGCGACAGCAGTTACTACTATAGTTCGTTCGCGTTATAAATGCAACGAGTCATCAGTATAACTGCAGGGTAATGATGTTTTCACAGTGTTGTTAGATGCCAAACATTGTTGTTTGTTTTTTTTTTAAGTTAACCCATGGGCTTTGTTTGACCTGTATCGTGGGGCAGTTTACAAACGTAATTCACCAACAAAAATTATACCTAGACTCGAGGTTCGTATTAGTGGTTTTTGTTCACAAAAATACTACAGCTGTAATAGTATTTTATTAACTATTTCATGTTAACTTTTAATATTATTGGTGTACAATAAAGAGTATTCTATTCTATAGCTGTTCTCTCGGACACATCACATACAGTTGCTGTTGTTTGTACTATACTTACCACATTCATATTGAATCACACATAATTACACAGTTACACATAATAACACAGTAAAAGGTACTCAAAAATGTTGTAATTTTTTTTTTCTCCGCCATGAATTACCGTACTTACTTTTATTTTTTACGAATTTGTGAGATAGTCCTTCATCTGTGAAATGAACTTCCTAATTAAGAACGATTTGATAAATAAATAAATATCCTTGGACATTCCACACAACGCCATCTCGTCCCAAGCTAAGCAAGCTTAATGCTTGTGTTAAGGTAACGAGATGGATGATAAACTAGTAAAATTTTTTTTTTGCAAATTCGTACATATTTTAGATAGAAAACACCCAGACCCGGAACAAATACTTGTAGGTCGTACAAATATTTCTTCCGTGCGGGGTTCGAACCCGCGACATGCTGCGCAGCAATCGATCGCTCGACCACTGCGCCAACCAATTTGATGACTCGCTGCACTATTAAAGTGAAAGAAATAGTATTAGAATGTGCCCATAAATAGTTTATACATCCAGCACGCCTTTCTCAATCTCGGACGGATTTAGAATACGGTATGTATTCGATGTGCCGCCTTTGGATCACGAGGTCCCGGGTTCGTATCTGGGGCATGGCAAGTGTGTTTGTGTAAACCAGAGGCACTTGCTCTGAGTCTGGGTGTCATTTGTGTTCGTGAATTTCATGTTTGTAAACTGCCCCCGCGACACAGGTTAACCTAGAGAAGGGGTAATGTTTCTTTAAAAAAAAGTCTCCAAACTCAAATAATTTATTTCAATTGAACCTATTTACTGGTGTTTTTGAAAAGTCAAAAGTGAAGTTAGGATTCTAGTTGCATGTTCCAAAAAATAAAAACTCTCCATCCTGAGAGTGTCGTAACAGCCGACAAAAGGAAATGTTAAGGTTGAACACCTACCCGCAAGAGAAGGAAACCTTCAAACGGAGCGATATTGCAAAGTCTGGCTAGCGTGGCACAAGGCACTAAATACCCTCCATGTTAATGGAAGAGGCCATACTCGCTAGTGGTGGGCCATTTGTGGGCTGAGAGGTAGGACGTAAAGAAACGAGGATACTCTGAATGCATACAGCTGACAGCTGATGCTTTATGCATGCATTATTGGATAAATTGGTCAGATGCGAGATTAATTTGGAAAGAACGTTATGGTGACCCGTACCCGTATCCGTGCAGGTCAGATGGTGTACAGCGCTCGCATGCAGTGTGGCCGCATGTTGGCGCGGGAGTCGCCCGTGGACGCCGACATCGTCTCTTCGGTTCCCGAGTCGGGCACCGCTGCGGCGCACGGATATGCCAGACAGGTACTAACAGATTTATGTGGTCACCACATTTGGCCAAATCCAGTCCAGTCATTTGGTACGGAATAAAGGTTTTACGATTCCGTATGGTGACGGATTTAGAATACAGTGTCACCACCCCATTTCATCCTGAGGTTGTCGTAAGAGCCGACAAAAGGAAATGACAAGGCCGAAAACCTAGCCGCAAGAGAAGGAAAACTTGATACAAAACCCTTTTTTTCTTTGTTTGTTCGCCCGGGGTAACATCCTTTATGGACTATCCCCGTCGGCCACGGGGATGGCCGAGGGGGGGCGTGTAGGACTCCCTCAGTGTGGGGGCCTACCCACTAAACATCCCCGGAGTGCTCCAACTCGCGTCCTGTTGCGGCATTGTGGGATCCCCTGTGCCAACCCGTCTAGCCAGTACAGTTACCCTCCCTATGATAGGAGGAGGCCCGACACAGCAGTGGGTCATGTACGGGATGAGAAAGTAGTTATTTGGGGCAAGAAAAAAAACCAAGCCTTAACTATCTCTTAAAATTTACCTCTTTTAGTCGGGTATACCGTTCATGGAAGTCCTGTGCAAGAACCGGTACGTGGGTCGTACCTTCATCCAGCCCTCAACGCGGCTGCGACAGCTCGGCGTGGCCAAGAAGTTTGGGGCGCTCTCGGAAAACGTGCGAGGAAAGCGCATCGTGTTGATAGACGACTCAATCGTGCGTGGTAATACTATTGGACCGATCATCAAGCTGCTTAGAGACGCTGGGGCAGCTGAGGTGAGGCTATGAATATTACCCAGACGAAAATTATCCTTGTAGTAGTTCCTTGTATATCCAGCAAATTGAATGTTGTACTCGAAAAAATATATCAAATGCGATGCTTTTTACGTAATCACTAAAACTCCTGTTATCCAACAAGACCTCATTGTGTAACCAAGACAGTTAGTTAGTTAGAGTACATACTCTAAATGCAAATAACAAATGTTTTCATTACAGCTTATACTGCTATTATTCAGTTCATGACCCAATATGAGAAGGAAAACTTGATACATACCCTGTGCTAAACCGTCTTGCCAGCGTGGCACAGTAGGCTAATTTCCCTCCATGAATTTGGAGGAGGCCCGACTCAGTAGTGGGTCATTTATAGGCTGACACGACGACGACATGACCCACTCCGTCATGATTATTACATGGAGGGTGCTTAGTATGTACAAGCACGAGTTTTGGCTGTATAATATACGCTTTTGCCTATCCCAAACATTATCTCAGACCAGACCACACATTTATGACCCACTACTAATAGTCCGGGGTCCCCCGTACATTGATTTCACTTGATTACTATCAAGCTAATTTTTCGTGAGTAGCTTCATTTTCATGAGACGCCCAACATTTTCTTGTCTACAACTCATGACTGTGGTAGCTAACAGAGGTAGCAAGGGTGAAATATGTTGATTTTATGATTCAAAAAAATTTATCACTAACCGGGTGCTTTTTGGTATATCTGATGATAATTATCTAAATTATTCGAAAATGTATTTGTCCTACAAAATGTGTGGTTTGATCAAAGAGTCCTCCACCTCCAATATGTATGGATAACGAGGTCATCAAAAATGATTACTAACCAGCTGGTTTTTTTTTATTTACTTAATAAATATGTATATTATTTAACCGTCATATTGTCCTACAAGTTGCGTGGTACGTTATCCCGGTCCTACACTTAAAAGTTGTACTACAGATCATAGAAAAAAAATTATTACTATCAAGCTGAATCTTTGTGAATAGCTTTGTTTTGATGAGACGCCCAACATTTTCTTGTCAACATCTCTTGATTGTGGTAGCTAACAGAGGTAGCAAAGGTTAAATATGTTGATTTAATGATTCTAAAAAAATTATTACTAACCGGGTGATTTTTGGTATATCTGATGAGAACTATCTAAATTATTCGAAAATGTATTTGTCCTACAAAATGTATGGTTTGATCAAAGAGTCCTCCACTTCCAATATGTATCGATAATGAGGTCATCAAAAATTATTACTAACCCGCTGGTTTTTTTTAGTTACTTAGTAAATATTTATATTATTTAACCGTCATATTGTACTACAAGTTGCGTGGTACGTTATCCCGGTCCTACACTCAGAAATTGGTAATACCACAAGACCCATTTTGTCTACACTAACTGTAGGACACCAATTTTACATGATAGGTTAGTATTCTCTGCCCAAATGATACAATTTCCTACAAAAAAACAGGTATGTATCATGAGTCCGACAGAAATTGTCATTTTTCGTTTTCCTACTTATAACTTATGATACAGTGAAAACATCTTTTTTATTAACTTAAATAACTTTTACTTAAAAAAAATGTATATTCATCAGATTCATCTGATAAATTTTCAGTATCATCACTGTCATTTTCATCTATTTCATTTTCCTCGTCTTCTGACTCTGTAATAACGTAAAAAATTAAGTATTTTTAACATAAAATGAATCCACTTCGTTTTATAGTGTACGAAACTTTTTATATAGTACATATACGGATCCCGCTATACAACGACCACCGATATGTTTAATGGATGAAAAATATTTTATTAGAAATTTAGGACTTTTTCAGGCAATCCATTTTTTAAAATTATTTTTAACATACTAAATTTCTAATAAAATCATTTTCATCCATTAAACATAACGGTGAATGTCGTTGTATAGCGGAATCCGTATGTGTGTACTATATAAAAAGTTTTGCACACTATAAAACGAAGTGGATTCATTTTATGTTAAATAATAGTACTTAATTTTTTACGTCATTACAGAGACAGAAGACGAGGAAAATGAAATAGATGAAAATGACAGTGATGATACTGAAAATTTATCAGATGAATCTGATGAATTTTTTTTTTTTTATATGTAAATAATTATTTTTTTGTACTACTTATGAAAAATAATTTATTTAAATAAAAAAAAGACGTTTTCACTGTATCATCACTACATAGTATAAAACAAAGTCGCTGTCGTCTGTCCGTCCCTATGTATGCTTAAAACTTGAAAACTACGCAACGGATTTTGAAGCGGTTTTCTTTAATAGATAGAGTGATTCAAGATGAAGGTTTATATGTATAATACATGCACCCGTGCGAAGCCGGTTCGGGTCGCTAGTAAGTTATAAGTAGGAAAACGAAAAAATTACAATTTTTGTCGGACTCGCGTTACATACCTGTTTTCTTGTAGGACATTGTATCATTTGGGCAGAGAATACACTAAACTATCATGTAAAATTATTGTCCTACAGTTAGTGATGACAAAATGGGTCTTGTGGTTTTAACAACTTTTGAGCGTAGGACCGGGATAACGTACCACGCAACTTGTAGGACAATATGACGGTTAAATAATATACATATTTATTAAGTAAATAAAAAAAAACCAGCTGGTTAGTAATCATTTTTTATGACCTCGTTATCCATACATATTGGAGGTGGAGGACTCTTTGATCAAACCACACATTTTGTAGGACAAATACATTTTCGAATAATTTAGATAATTATCATCAGATATACCAAAAAGCACCCGGTTAGTAATAAATTTTTTTGAATCATAAAATAAACATATTTCACCCTTGCTACCTCTGTTAGCTACCACAATGAAGAGTTGTCGACAAGAAAATGTTGGGCGTCTCATGAAAATGAAGCTACTCACGAAAAATTAGCTTGATAGTAATCAAGTGAAAACAATGTACCGGGGATCCCGGACTATAAAACATCCTCTAATCTTATTAATAAAAAAAATTGCCTACTAGCAATGAATTAACAAAATCGATATTGTCCTTGACAGGTGCACATCCGGATAGCGTCGCCGCCATTAAAGTACCCTTGCTACATGGGTATCAATATCCCGACGCGCGAAGAGTTAATTGGCAACAAACTCAACCCACTGCAGCTTGCACAACATGTCGGTATGTATCGCAACACTATTAGGAGAAACCTACACTCATTCAGCCCATTAATTTCTTCTACAAAATACACACAGCCGAAATGCCCTAATTTACTTATGTTAATGCCTTACTGATACCATATGTTTACCATAGGAGCGGACAGTCTGGAGTACCTGAGTGTTGAAGGCCTAGTTAGCGCCGTCCACTACAACATGCGGACCAATCCACCCGATGGCCTGGGAGGTCATTGCACTGCCTGCCTCACCGGAGAGTACCCCGGCGGCCTGCCCCAAGACGACTGGTGACCACGCCGCTTAACCTCCCACTAAATTATAGATCCTATTCCAATGACGTCAAGTGTCATTTCTCCATAACGGACAAGAAGATGGCAATTTTTCAACGTATTGAGCCATTCGATAATAGATTTTATACTGGCGACCGTAAGAATATTTTTTGTAGACTGGGTTAGAAAGTGCAATTGTCAATGTGCCACTGATATGTTAAATCGATGAAGTAACAACAATAATTATTATACTGTACAGTAAGGTGCGACCGAGAGATAACCGTTTAAGCCAAGATTCAACTTAACGCACCAAAGACAGTGGTTTGTTTGTTTTGTTAGGTTCGAATGACAATTTATTGTGTTCATTTGGATGACATAGAGATTATAAATGACTGCCTCGTTGGTCTAGTGGTTAGATGTGCTGCCTTTGGATCAACGGGTCCCGGGTTCGATTCCGGGGTCGGGCAAGTGTCTTTGTCTAAACCAGAGGCACTGGCTCGGAGTCTGGGTGTCATTTCTATCTATAATATGTATGTATTTACAAAAAAAAAATGTATATAAGTAGTTTATCATCCATCTCGTTACCATAACACAAGCATTAAGTTGCTTAGCTTGGGACGAGATGGCGTTGTGTGAAATGTCCAAGGATATTTATTTATTTATATTTATTTATAAATAAAATATACTGTATACCTTAAACGATTCCACGCGGAACATGTTTGAACTTGTCGCAAACGGAACACTAGGTGCAGAAAACGCACGTCTCCGAATTCAGGTAAAAAAACCGGGGGTTTTACTGTATATCTTATTTGGATTAGGGGCAATATATGTATGTTTTTTATTATTTCGTCCAATACGCCAAAATAGTTATGACAATTATTATAAGTACTTAAATTGAAGAATCGAAGCCATGTTCTACTTACTTCTCAGACAGCAAAAGACCTACTGCTGTCATGCTGGCCAGACAGGTTGGCACAGGGTTTCGTTTCAAGTTTTCCTTCTCTTGCGGAGCTAGGTTTCCTATTGTCGGCTCTTACGACACCCTCAGGATGGAATGGGGTGGTGCCACGATGTAGTCTAAATCCGTTACCACATGGGTTATACCACATTCTAAATTATGCAACTCGAAGTAGGCGGTGTTTTTCGATTGCAATGGGAACAATATTATTATATGACGTTGTGTTTTATAAATAGAATGTAATAATAGTTTTATAAATATGAAATAATCGCGTCGCTTTGCTTGATGTGTTTCTACACTATCTCAAAAGAAAAAACGATCATTGCATTTAAAAAAAAACCTTTGGGAGTTCAAGATATAACAAAATACAGGTCTAGACTTGTAAAGAAATTAGTTTTGGCAACATTTTTATCGACAACTTATGTCCTTTTCTTTAAAGAAAAGGTTGGCTGTCTTTGCGTCACAGAAACTGTCAAGCTCAACGATGCGCGTCGATTATATTGCATTTGAATCGAATAATTGATGTATCTCAAACATAATTATTTTTATACTATTTGTAATATAGCCTAAAAGTCGTGCTGGTTACGACTAGAATACAACTACTAGGCGCTAAGTTATCTAGTTCTAACGTAGTACATAAGGCAATGTGGACGAGTGAAACCGGATTTATTGACATGTATGTTCGTCGAAAAATTCGTATTTGTTAGTTAGGTTTTAAGTTTGTGTTTGTAATCATGTTAAATTTCAATTATAGGTCTTTTGTTTCCTTTATTATTTTTATCCAATGTTGTCCTTCAACGTGAAGATTGGTGTTTGCTATTTTCAAATACATTTGACAAATATACCATCCACACATGACGCCCAAGGTCTAATAATGTTGCTTAAAGTCAAATATTGCGTCTAATGTTAAATATGGCGCCTAAGGTCAAATATTCCGCCTTATGTCAAATAGGAATCCTAAATTCAAATATGCTGCCTAGGATCAAATATTGCGCATTATGTCAAATAGGACTAGGAGCCATATTTGACATTAGATGCCCCTAGTGTCAAATATGGCAAATACGAATAACGAAGTGACATGCCATCTATTGTTTAATGACTGAAATACTAACGCAGTTTGACATTCCTCTAAAATTCAAATTTATTTCCACATTCCCTCGATTTTTTATAATACGACTGTATATGGGCTATGGACACCCACTTCTCAGCATAGATTAACAAAGTGGCGATAAACGCTATCAAGACATATATTAAAAAGATGCCTAGATTTTCGTGTAGACAAGATGTGCCTACGGCGTCTGATAAATCTGATAATCTATGTTAACTTAATAACCAAATATTGGTGACATTGCAAATTAATATTATGGGTTTGAAGGATTAATAGAGTTGTTGATTTTAAACATTCGCCATTTATGTACATTTTAAAGCAACGACACGTCTTTGTGTCGCTTTAAAAATGTAATATAATTGTGTAAATAGTTTGTACAATAAAATTCTTTGTGAATGTATAATTTGTCACAGATGTAAAATTATTGTTACTACTGCCAATGGCCGATTGTTTTAAAATGTACCTTAAAACAATCAGGCATACGGTCTGACCTAATTTGTATTTTTTAACATTTGTAAATTGATAAGTTTTGTATACAAGTTCCTAATCTGCCTCCGGGTGAAGGTTTCGAATGTAGACTTATTTTTCGGAACGCCAATTAAGTGCACTTATACATGTACGAATAAAGGGGTTTATTTTTTCCTATGTCTTTTTTGTTATTTATTTTTCTAGCTAAATACTTACTTCTCAGACCATAAATGACCCACTGCTGAGTCGGCCCTTCTCCAACTATGGAGGGCAGTTAGCCTACTGTGCCACTCTGGCCAGATGGGTTGGCACAGGGTTTCATTTCAAGGTTTACTTCTCTTACGACACCCTTAGAATGAAATGGGGTGGCGACACTATTCTAATCGGCCACCACACGCAATGAGTTTATACTTTGGTTAAGATTTAATTAAAAAGAACCAATTACCTCATTAGGAATGTATAACCAAAATCAAAGCCTCTCCGGTAATAAAAATCTACTTTCATGTCATTGTTTATTTACATCTTATAAATGGAACCGGTACAACATAGTCTGTATAACGTAGGAAATATATGCAGTCACAAATACATAAGATATTGGTGTAATAGAAAAACAACATAAGTATTGCCGTTGTGGTATATTAAAACCGGTGTTTATATTTTGGAGTCCTGTATTCAAAATGAAGATGCTATTAGTGAATTATAATTTACTAAACCACTAGTCACATATTAAACACATTTTGTATTAGATTTTTTCTAAGTGAAGAAGTATGTAAATATTACATCTAAACTTGCATTTGTGCGTACAATTGGGTTTAATAAAAAAACCCATAATCTTATAAATGTATCTTTGTTTGGTTTTTAAATAACATCAGATTAATACCCAAGAGTCTAAGGTATTAAGCATATACAACAAGAAAATATTGTTTTACCCAACTTGACGTCAATAATGGTTGGTGTTGGAAAATTAAAAGAACAATATTTATTCATTTTAAAAATGGAACTCGAACGTGCACTACGACGTATTTATGCATCGGGCAGCGGTAAAAAGTTTTTTTTAATTGTTGGATCTTTGTTTTTTTAAAAGTAAATAACATCAAAATAGCATTTTCTTTTTTTATATACCTGGCATTTATACAGTTGGTATTTAGGCTTTCGAACAGCCCAGCAAACATTTTTTGATACTTCGCAAGCGATATAAAGAAATCTATTTGAATCGCGAGTCTATGATATTCTTTGCGCGTCAAACCACTACAGGAACTTAAACCAGCGGGACTCAAGCGGTCAGTCTTACGTCAGTCTGTCAAAGATTTCGTTTGCCAACGATTGCTTCAATATCGGCGACCTCCTTGACGGCGGCCTCGGTCAACACGATAGGGTCTCCATCAGTGATGAGTACGTCATCTTCGATCCTGATCCCGACGCCGCGGAATTCCTCGGGAACAGACATATCGTCCTCCTTTATGTAGATACCTGAAATAGTTTTGGTTTAAGGAGAACAGTGTACATATATCGTAAGGCGTGCGTCTCAAATGGTTCGTGGTTCGGCACGCACTTGCGACGTGCGTGCTCACTCTGAGCATATCTTTTTCGCGTCGCCATCGTATGGGGGAGGCTTGATATTTTTGTTAAAATGGTATGTTGTTGCACTTTTTTAAAAACGTCACTTCAAATATTCTGCCAAACTCGGCTCAACGATTTCGACAATATTTGTATGGGACCAATCCGGAATCAATACCTATCGAATATAATTATTTTCAGAAACAGTATACAAATGACAAAGTTATGCGGTAACATAAATTATTATGCGGTATATACATTACAATAACATTTAAAAGTAGCCTATGTTCTAACTCAGGCTCTAGACTGTGTACCAAATTTCACTTAAATCGGCTCTAAATTTAAAAGTAGTTTTGGCGTGAGAGCGCGACATACAGATTGGTAACGTATGACTCACCGGGTTCCACCGTGACCACCATGCCGGCCTGGACTGGAAGACCACGTCTTACGAGTGGCGAATCGTGGACATCCAACCCCAAGTAGTGAGACACGTGATGAGGGCAAAGCCTATACGCCTTCTGCCAAGAAATTTAAAACAAAATTATAACCAACCTTACCGTCCCGCCCGATGCGTATACATCGTAAGAAGCTCTCATTATGCTGTTTAATGCACAATTATAAACAGGCAGATCATTTAAAAAAAGTAACAGCAGAGTTTCTTGCCGGCTCTTCTCTGTGGAGCGGCATTCCGAACCGATGGTAGTTCAGTATGCACGTGGCCGGACGTAAGAGATGGATGGATTTTGTGAACGAGAACAGGCATTTGAAAGACATGGATGTAGATAAAACGCCGGTAGGACCGCGTACCGGAAGGCGCAGTGCTGGTAGACCTCCCACACGGTGGACCTTAACCAGGTCTTCGGAAAGCAGTGGATGCAGGCGGCCCAGGACCGGCCTTTGTGGAGATCCTTGGGGGAGGCCTATGTCCAGCAGTGGACGTCTTTTGGCTGAAATTATGATGAGCAGTGTATGGAGACTACTACCTAGCGTGGGACAAGGGCCGAAAGATGATGACGGTAGTTTTAAATATAACGGTTTATAAGAGTTTTGTGATAACCACATGAATCAAGTTCCGTGTGTATCCCACGCTGATCAGAAGGGTTGCCACAGGGTTCGAATCAACCAATAAAAAAAATGATCGTATCAAGATTTTCATCCCTTGCAAAATTGAATGGTAACCCTTTCCGTGTGGTGACGGAGTTAGAATTCATAGTGTCGCCACCCCATTCCATCCTAAGGGTGTCATAAGAGCCGACAAAAGGAAACGACAAGGCCGAAAACCTAGTCGCAAGAGAAGGAAAACTTGTTACACAGTAGGCTAATTATCCTACATGTAGTTGGGGGAGGCCCAACTCAACAGTGGGTCATTTAAGGGCCGAGAAGTACTTAATTAGAAAGGAGGTAATCACAAGTGGTTAAGACTCAAAATCTGAAACAGGGTATTTAATTCTCAACGTTTCAGACACTTTGCAGTGTCCGGTATATAAAAGCCCGCAGCGACAACTGCCATCCAGTCGTCCCGCGACCACGGACACCGCAAAGTGTCTGAAACGTTGGGAAATAAATAAAATAAAACGATCACAACCGTGAAGAGATCATTTCCTGCAATGTGTAAAGATCGTGAAAACCTAAGACATCATTAGGGCTTGTAGACTTACCCCTATAAGCTCGTGTTGGTCAAGGTCCTTGGGTAGAATCCCCTCCTGCTGCAACTGTCTGCCAAGCAACCGGCACATGTTATCGAACAACTGGTCCAGAGCCGGTCGGTGTTCGCCCACCAGATCTATTAGACGTTTCTGGTAACAACAAAAAAATTTTTTTTTTTATCACTAAGACATTTGCTCGACGAAAGCGGCGTCCGCGAGCTCTTGTCACACGTTAAAATACATTTACATAAATAATTTTCTTTTCCAAATCATTTTCTAAACGAAGGAGTTATGCAGTAACAAACATACAAAAAAAAAGACCGCCGAATAAACAACCGCTTACATTTATAAAAATTGTAAAAAATAGACAATTTGTAGTGTTGACCTTGACCAAAAAAGTTTGACAACCACTGGTTCAAAGTAGGCGGTACCAACCTGTACTGAGAGTACGAGCTCGTACAGTATCCTGTGGTGCTTCGAGAACTTTCCAGACACCGGCCACGTGCGGGAAATGTCAGAGTTGTACAGCCATCGTTGACACCCTGCGATCGAGCATTGGTCCAATCTTAGCAAATCATTCATTCATTCATTTCACCTAGTAAAATTGTTCGTAATTTTTCGTAGGTGCTATACTAGTTACTACTAGTTATTACTCAGCCCAATGCTGAGTGAGGCTTTGGTCCCATTACATGGAGGCCAATTAGCCTACCCGTCTGAAAAGGGTGGCACAGGGTTTCGTATAAAATGTTACTTTGTTACTCTTGCGGCTAGATTTTCGGCCTCGTCATTTCCTTTTGTCGGCTATCACGACAGCCTCGTGACAGAATGGGTTGGTGACATGTACTATGTATTCGAAATCCGTGACCACACACAGGTTATATAGGCGGTGCTTTTTCGAATGCAAGGGAACAATAAATCTATACAAACAAATAAAGTTGTCTGTTTGTAAAATTAAAACAACCGCTTTTTAATAAGTGCATTTGGATATACACATTGTATATTTTTATACACTGGGCCAGTAAATGACTAGTCCAAAATTCGTTTGTAACTTAAATTTATTTAGGTGTGTGTGAGATTTGATTCTATACAAGTTGCAGGTAAAAATCTTCCACGGACTACCTCTTCAATAATCGTTTTGCTTTGAATAATCTGTAAGGCGCTCCGCCGCAACACACATACAAAACAATTTTTTTTACAATTTGTTGTCTGTCCATTTGTTTCGGCTAATCTGTGAAATGGCTGGACCAATTTTGACGGGAATTTCACTGGCAGATAGCTGATGTAGCAAGGAGTAACTTACTTTTATTGATTCTACAAAATCCTGTTTTGTTATTAGCTTGATTTAGCGCGTTTTTTATAAAAATAAGGAATCTTTAGAGTTATATCAATGTTTTTTTACACATATTTAGAGACCATGCTACAAAGATTTTGAGATTGACTAGCCTATTTGACGAAGGCTCGCTTCCACTATCTTGGTATTTTTCTGTTACTATTCTAAAAATACTTTACGGTACACATCATAAAGTATAGTTTTCCGTAACCGAGTAGTGAAATACGGCAAATGTGCGTGGTCTTCTAATGCGCATGCATGGAAGGAGTCGGTACATACCAGTGTCAACTAACAGCATCTCATTTTCACCCAACACCTGGTTATTGGTAACGTAGTGTATGTGGGTGGCCCTTGGCCCCCCCGCCACCACAGGGGGGAAGGCCAGGTGTTCCGCTCCCGCCAACCGACACGTGTAGTCTAGCACGGCATTCACATGATGCTCCGACACTCCTGCGATTGGAAAGGGAAAAATATTTTCAGTTTGTACAGAATATCATAACATGAAGATTTAAAAAGACTTTTCTGTTTATCAATTTACTACCAATCAATTGTGTCAAGTGTGTGAAATTTCATACAAAGTATTCTAAAATTCGCTTCATCGATTATTACCTTTGGGCTGCCCTTAAATTGTCAATTCCGTGCTGTGACATAGATTAAGTAATGTCACCACCCCATTCTAAACTGAGGGTGTCGTAAGAGCCAAGAAAAGGAAATAACAGGGCCGATAACCTAGACATAAGAGAAGGAAACTTTAAATAAATAAATAAAATAAATAAATAAATATCCTTGGACATTTCACACAACGCCATCTCGTCCCAAGTTAAGCAACTTAATGCTTGTGTTATGGTAACGAGATGGATGATAAACTACTTATATACATTTTTTTTTGTAAATACATACATATTATAGATAGAAATGACACCCAGACTCCGAGCCAGTGCCTCTGGTTTAGACAAAGACACTTGCCCGACCCCGGAATCGAACCCGGGACCCGTTGATCCAAAGGCGTCACATCTAACCACTAGACCAACGAGGCAGCCAAACTTTGATATGAAACCCTGGCCAACCCGTCTGGCCAGCGTGGCACAGTAGGCTAATTACCCTCCGTGTATCTGGAGGAGACCCGATTACGAGTAGTAGTTTTTTTTTAATTTCGGCACTATAGGTCTATTTATATGTAAACTAGAATTATTGTATTTATGTTTAAAAAACGACTGTTTGTTGCCAAAATAAATGAAAAAATAATAATATCATTCTACGCGAGTAGTTTTATTTTTATCACCATCGTGAGGGACACCAGGCGCAATTCCGTGCGGTGACATAGAATACATAATGTCACCACCCCATTCTATCCTGAGGGTGTCGTAAGAGCCAACAAAATAAGCAAGGGCGATAACCAGCAGTCAACTGTAACAGGGTTTACCTGAAGAACAGTGTTGTGCCGATGGCACAGCTTATATTAGCTAAGCTAATGTCCTGCCGCACATGCTAACATTATATACTTCACTATAAATTGTCCAATAGTTTTAAGAAAATGTGTGGAAAATAAATGGTTTATCCTAGCCGCAAGAGAAGGAAACTTTGACATGAAACCCTGGCCAACCCGTCTGGCCAGCGTGGCGCACTAAGCTATTTGCCCTTTATGTAGCTGGAGGAGGCCCGACTACGAGTAGTAGTAGTTTAGCCGCGAGTTGTTTTTTTTATTTTTTTCACAACGCACTTTAACCAGTTATAACTTATCAGAAACATTTATTTTAAGTATACTCACCAGGCTTCGTGCATGCCATGGCCATATTCACGCTCTGAGCACCAATATAACACGTCTCCTTCATCAGTTCCACCTCGGCTGGCGACTTGATCACCCTCATGAAGTGCAGGGCCTTCTGAGGGTCGCCCAGGTCCAAGTGGCCTTCTCGTAAGAGAGATCTCACTGATGCGTGGATGTCAGGGTTGGCTGGTGTCTCGTTGTGGTACCATAGGACGGCCGGTTTCGATGATACGGCTTGGCTAGTAACGATATTTGAAACGTTAGGGTCACAAGCCGGTTATCACGGAGCATGCTCCCGCAATGGGAGTGAATCCTGCGGCCCTGGTTTGGGCAGTCGAGGATCGCCGTCGGTTTTAGTGGGTTGGTCGAGGCGCAATTAACCATCGCTACGCGCCGCGGAGTCCCACATAGTTCGGCCAGTCCTCAACGGCCGGGTATCCATGAGGATCCGCATTCCGAACCGGTGGTAGTTTCAGCATGAATATGGGTGGACGTAAGGGTTGTGGAAGATCAAGAGAGATGGATGGATTGTAAGCATGAGAAATTGTGTATGAAAGGTGTGACTGTAAATATGACGACTGATAGGTGTGTATGGAGACTGCCACCTAGCGTGGGACAGGGGTCGTAAGATGATGATAATGGTAACTGTAAATATGACGATTTATAAGAGTTTTGTGATAAAACCTAAGTAAATAAAGTTCATTTTGAGTTTGATCTCCGACGTAACAAAAAGGGTCACAAGCCGGCTAAGAGAGCATAAAAAATGTACAGACGAGTAGCGTGAAACACTAATATTCCGTAGTCGCATGACATGGGCAGACTGCGACATCTCCGTGGAGATGCTGGTATTTGTCAAACTTGAGTGGAAATTTAACTTAAAAGTCAGTTTCTCCCTGATAATTAAAAAATAATATATTTAGTCTATCTACTTAGACTTGCTGTTCATGAACTTTTTTTTTTTAAGTAATGTATTCCGTTTTTTAAATTGCTATTATCATTGTATGCTTACTGATTTAACGTCATACTTAGGTCAGATGAAGTTTACGTATATTAGACATAAAATATAGATTATAGACCTAACTGTTCGTTTCGGTAGGTTCTATTACCCCAATTCTAATGGCTGTAGTGTTTTTGTTAAACCTTTAGCTGCCTTGATGAGATCTGTGGCCGGGGTAAGCAATTACGTCTCTAAGCCTCTGTACGCACTAGCGTCTGACCGCCTAGGCGGCTAGCCGCGCGGCCTACTAAAGTTCAACCGCCATTGCGTACGGACATAAGCGGTTGCATATTAAATTAGAAAAGCGGCCGGCCTAGGCGGTTCAACCGCTAGTGCGTACAGGGGCTTACAAACCTCCTTAAGGTGGATGCTCCAGGGTAGCCCGCGAAATCCAAATTTTCTTATTATAAATCTGTAACTACATACGTCTTACAGCCGCTAATCAAATGTTCATCATCATACAACCTAGCACTGCCCTGCAAATTACAAAAAACGTAAGAAAATTTGAATTTCGCGGGCTACCCTGGAGCATCCACCTTATTGGGCTTTGATTCGGCACTCACGGGTCGCCCGAGGGAGTGACGCTATATGCAAAAAAAATGAAATAATCAACACTAACTTTTGTAGGAATTGTGAGAATGTTTCTACGGGTCTGGTTTCGTCGACTGAGAAGAGGCTAGCGGCTGCCGAGCATCCTGTTCGGGGGCCTTCCCATAGCTCGGCATGACTGTCTTTTTCGTGAACGAATAATATGCTCTGATGGACAAGTTATACATATTAAAAAAAAACCACACAGCAAGAGTGGCCGGAGTGGAGATGATAAAACTTTAAAATGGCCGAGCAAGATTTTGTCAAACATTACTGAACACTCTAAACTAAGACACATTTGAAACTGAAAATAATTTTGAAAGTCGTCGCTTCAGCCAATAAATGACCCACTACTGAGTGAGGACGGGAAATTTGGCTACTGTGCTATGCTGGTAAGACCAGTGCGGCTAGGTTTTCGGCCTAGTCCTTTCCTTTTGCCGGCTCTTACGACACGCTCAGGATAGAATAGGGTGGTGACAATATGTATTCTAAATCTGTCACCATACTACTACAATCTATTCTCTAAATATATATAACTCAAAGGTGACTGACTGACTGACATAGTGATCTATCAACGCACAGCCCAAACCACTGGACGGATTGGGCTGACATTTGGCATGAAGGTAGATGTTATGACGCAGGCATCCGCTAAGAAAGGGTTTTGATTAATACTACCCCCAAGGGGATAAAATAGGGGATGAAACTTTGTCAATAATAATAATACTTCTTAATGCGAGCATAGCCGTGGGAAAAAGTTAGTATAATATAATAAGAATTTTATGCCTACCTTGTAAAACTGTGTCTGTGAAGGTTTAATCAGTACTAAGACAGCTTCTGGTTCTAGGCACCCTGTGAGGTAGAAAAAGTCCGAATTCTGACGGAAGACATATGGGATCTTCTCAGACATGTACTGCTTACGGGCAGCTGGGATTACCACCTAAAATAAATGTTTTATCAGCTTTGATAGACATAAGGAACTCAGCCCATCAACAGTGTTATAGTACGGCCTCCTCAAGTTAAGGACTGCTATTTGTTAATTATGATGAGATGATGTTATTATAAAACTTTTATATATCTTCTAACTGTGCCACAGTATCATGACCAGATTGACCAGAGGTCAGAGTCGGTAGATTGGTTTTATATACTTGCGTCAAGGTATTATAATATGGACATGCCATTTTATCCATAATGTGCGGGATTTCGTTCCGGTTTTTGGAGGCATATCCATACTATCCTCTATGTTTGACGTCAACAAACTTAAATCAATCTACCTACTCCGACCTCTAGTCATGACAGATTGGGTTCATATTGAATTTCCTTCATATGATAGTTAGGTATAGGGCTGCCATCTGTCCGGAATTCCCAGCTCACAATGCATGTAGAGGTAGTGTTTCTCGCTAGTCACGCAGCAATGGATGATAGAAAGAAACTCGCTAAACATACCATTGGTTTCTTCTCTGATCAAAATCATGTATGTAATAACAAGTTGTATAAATGAATATAAATTAATAAAGAAAGAATATTTTTATATTTGTTGCAAAAATCAATATTTTGCCCGAATGTCTCGGATTTTTGTTGTGTTTATCTGGCATCAGGAATTTAGATGATGGTGAAGACAGGGTGCTATGGCGCTCTTTGGGGGAGGCCTATGTCCAGCAGTGGACTAATGTGGGCTGATGATGATGATGATGAGCCCTAGTAATAATATAAGTATAATGTTCTTATTATATCTTTAGTCACTTTGTATGGATTTTAGGGAAGCAATTATTTAAGCACATTGCAATTGACCCCATTCTATCCTGAGGGATCTAAATAATAATATAAGATCTAAATAAAGGAAATATGTACTCTTTAACTTGCCACAAAAGAAGGAAAACTTGATGATGACATGAGCAAAATGTAAATTTAAATAAAGATATTTTTTTTTATAACTTTTCATTTCTTGATATTGGCAATATTTATGTACCAAAGCCATGGTGGCACCAAATTTTTATTTGCAAGAGCTGCCAAACAGCATTCTTTATTTAAAAAACACAAGCCAATCATGTACCAAATAGTGGAAATCAGGAATTGCAACTGGTACTCACAATATGTGATTTGTACACATTTTCTACTTCAGAAAGTAATTTAGCCATCAAGGTGTCCCGCCTTTCTCTGAACTCTGCCTGAGTTATGCCACATATCAAGTGGCCTTTTTTTATTAAGTGAGGATGAGTATGGCAAGTCGCTTGTCCCAAAATGCCTTCTGGTATCGTAAAATGAGAAGACTTCTCTCCAGGTGGAGTTTCTATTGAGGACATGCATCTTCTGTTGACATACACCAACCTGGGAAATTTTCTTCGCTCTCTGCACGCTAAATAATATAGAGTTTACACTATTGAATATAATTTTGTAATAATACAAAAGTTTCATTAGTTACAATATTTTGCAACTACAGCCTCAAGACTCACCAACGGAAATAATGAATTTACGAAAATGCTGCATGTTATAAATTGTAAGTTATTTGTATAATATTCAAATGTCACGTGCAAGTTGAATTTAAAATTAAAAACACATAACTAGGGTCAAAGAACAATTTTAACTGCAAAAAGAAAACAGTACAGTAATGAAACTTTGAATTTGACGGACTGACATCAATTCACTAGTTTCAGTTCTTAAACATACTAATAACACCATGACCCATGAGTAATGTGACCATTTATGTTTTGGTCAAAACAGGATAGAAAATAAAATGCTTTTGGAACAAAAAGCATGAAGATTCAAACATATTTTCAGTACTGTTTAGTCTTGGACGGTTTCGTCTAAACTGATCACTGATATCAACCACTGGAGCATAAAACTTATATGTATAATAAAATAATTTGATTTCTTCATCAATCAAAATATTTTCATAAGCTTTCGGAATACAATGTTTCGGGGTGTTGGAATACTTCTTGTGGACACCGAGACTCATAACCGAGTTAGTTGAACTATTCCAAAGAAGCAGTGTGTTTAAAATATTTTTCCTTATTAAAGTATCAGTGTGGAAATTGTAAATTAATAATATAGATAGATTTTAAGGCGCAAAGAGATGATAAATACATAAATATAAACCATGCAAATAGATCTGTTGGTGTGTCGCATATTATTAGTATGTTTTGTATTTGACTGACCTTAAGCCACATCCATCAGACGTTCAAGCGCGCAATAGATAAGCGAAAAAGGGAGGGGTGGGATGGTGCAGGGTAGGTGTCACTGAAAAACCCTTGAAAGCCTCATTGACCGAGGGCGTTCCAGTTACCCGGGAATCGGGATGTCGCTCGGTTGCCTGGCTAGCAATCCGTCGTCACACTTAACCGCAGTCCCGACCCCTGAGGTGGAGGAGGCGCCGTTTATCCGACTTCAAAAAAGGAGGCGGGTCTCATGTAGTCGATTTAAAAAAAAAATGTATCTGTGTTATCGCATTACTGCGTCGTTTATAAACTGATTTGAAAAATACTTTACCATTCCATAATTTTTTTATCAAAATCGGTTCATCAGCCTACGCGTCGAGACGATCTGTCAACATTTCATTTTGCCCCTAAGAACGTTGACCGCCATTTCTGAACTTTTCACATCAAGAGCCAGGTGGAAAAAATAACAGTACCCGCAATGCTAAAATGCAGTTTCAGAATTTAGAAAAAAAAGATCGTTAATTTTGACATAATGTTATTAGGGTCCAAGATCAGTCCAATAGTAGCTTTGCCGAGGATTTACCAGCAGGCTATCCTGTATAGCCTGCTGGTAAATCCTCGTAACAAAAAGCCGTGTAACAAAAAGCCGTGGTGTATGTGGCAGGGGGCCTCGGCGCCTATTCCCCCAATAACTGTAGTCGGGGATTTCTTAACCGTGCGAATGGCTCTGTTTTGTGCCATGGTATTCTTCAGAGGTATGTATTCTTTCCGTGTGCTTTAAATTTTTAGACGGATCTAGAATACATTATTGTCACAGTCCTGCAATTACTAAATTACTGGAAACCAAGCCGCAAGCGAAGGAAAACTTGATGCGAAAGCCTATACCAACCCGTCTGGCGAGCGTGGCATAGTAGGCTAACCACGCTCGCCAGACGCCAGACCCACCATGTAATTGGAAGACTCAGCAGTGGGTCATTCAAGGGCTGGGAAGCAAGTAAGTACTAAGGCAGATTTACAGGCGGTAAAATAATCCGTGTTGTGACGGATTTAGAATACATATTGTCACCACCCCATTCCCGTCTGAGGGTATCGTAAGAGCCGACAAAAGGAAATGACTGGGCCGAAGAGCTGGCCGCAACAGAAGGATAACTAGACCAATCCATCTTGCCAGCGTGGCACAGTAGGCTAATTACCCTCCATGTAATTGGAGGAGGCCCAACTCAGTAGTGGGTCATATATGGGCTGAAATGATTATGATGATGATGAAATTGAGAATATTATTGTAAACTAATTAACATTACCTACCCTAGGAATGAATGAATCTGACACTACCTACTGCTGAGTAGAGCCCAGCATCTCTAGTTTCTTGGAGGGAAGGCAGCCTACTTCGCCAGGTTGGCGTAGGGTTTGTATCAAATTATAAGGACTCCTCGTTAAGCTAGACCTGTCTTCCTCTTACGACCCACAGGACGGAATGTTGGTGACACTGTGCATCCTAATTTCATCGTAGACGAGTATGGATGGAATGAGGTCATTAATTCAAATGAAAAAGAGCGTTTGAGGTGTCTGGCAACTTATGGTATTTAGAAAGAAGGTCGACAATTTGGACATACCTATAAGGAAAAGAGGTTCTATGGCCAGGGTTCGTGGGCAGGAAGGTCATGCTACGTTCACTGGGCACGTCTCGCAAGCAGTCAGCGCGGAACGACGAGCGCGAGCGCACGTTGCTTTCACGTCCGAACGAAGTTTGCGCGGGACCCCCTGTGTACGTAACCCGTCAATCGTGCCAGTTACAAATAGTGTTGTAGTGATTGTTTATTTTTAATATCAGCGGATACAACAATCGGAAGACCACAAAGGTTTGTTTACTTTCTACTATTCCACAATTAATGGCAATAATTTAAATAGTTGTATCGATATACCATGGATCTAGTACGCTGTTTGCGTTTTGTTGGTTCGTCCATTCATTACTACGTTTTATGGTCGGTTGCAAGGATTACCTAATAAGTGTGACCTCGTGAAGTGTGTAGCTGAGTAGGTGCGCGATTCTGAATTTAAAAACTAAGTAATTTCAAAAAAAGTATGTTCAAAGTGGTCTAAGCTGTCTGTGGTTTCTACAAGTTGTGGTTTAGCTAACCGTTATTGTATTTTTTCACTCTGCTTTACGTGTAAACAATAGTTGTAATTTATAAGCTGTTTTGCTAATAATGTTTAGAATTCGCTAATTATAAAAAGAACAACAAGAGCGTTGAAAATAATATTGTTAGGTACCCATAGATCGGTACCTGAAATTAGCGCTTACAACACGTACTGATTTATTAATTGGCGGACGCACAATATCGCATGAAAGTTTAAAACAAAACGAGTTCTACTCTTAAAATATTCATTCATTAAACAAACACAGACATCAATCGCCTATATGCCCTTTTTGTCACGCGGTATTTTTGTCTACTAGAACTTGAAGAGTTTTCAATAGGTACCTACCTACTTAATACCTAATAATAATATTAATTTATACTATTCTCTTGTGAGTATGCATAACTACAATCCATACATTATATTATATCATCAATACAATGACGGATTCCCCCTCATTCCGAAATGACAAGGCCGATAACCTAGCCTTATGAGAAGGAAAACTTGAAACCAAACCCTGGGCCTGCCTGGCCAACGTGGTACAGTAGGCCACATTCCATTTTTGACGAATGAATTTTGTTCTCACGTATTTAATTGAAAGAAGTGTATAGAGTTGGCGCTTCTGACGATAATTCAGGAATATATGGCGTGTTTATAACAATTTAAATAAACAATTTCCGAATTCGTTTTATTTTTTCATAATTAGATCTCTCTCGAAAATGAAACCTCTAATTTTAAATCACGCAAGGATCAGTCACGCACGCACAGAAAATTAATTTTACCGTCTGTGCCATTTTTTCATAAGAAGTTGTAATAAGTGCAACAAGTATTGTAACGAGTAATGTAGTTTTAAATTTCGTACTAAGTAACGTGTACTACGTTTGTTCTTACTAGGCTAGGGCTGATCGGCAGTGTATTTTAATATCAACGTCAGTGTTATCATCTGTTCTTCGAAAATACTGGTTCCTTTTCAGCATCCAGAATTATCTGTTTCAAATAAAACTATATACTAAAACACTCAAGATTCTATAATCAAATCTTAAAATGCCCATAATTGTCCTAATGGGAATTACCATTTCATGATGCTACTAAATTAAAATAAATGAATCAATAAATTTCGAAGCACAGCACGTACAAAGTGTCTTCGATGATAATTAAAAAAAAAAACTCAAAAGGCTTTATACCACGAACCTGCACCAGCGCACAATGCAATTAAGCATAAAACCACAGATAAAGTTCCCAATCTACTGAACAACAAAGGGAACGCATTAAAGTTGAGCATTAACCGCACAGCCGATCTGTTAATGGTTCCCAAAGGCATTCAAAGATGTGAACACGGTGCGGTATTCACGGGTTTGTCGGCGGTATGCGCCTATTACGAGAGTTCCGCCTCTCAGATGCGCCTGCTTCGACGACGTTAGAATGGCGGGAACCTGACAATTGGCTTAAGTCATGGTGGAATCGCGGAAAATATATATTATTTTTGTCCAAGATTTGCATGAATACATACTTAATGATGTAAATAATAATAATATGGTATTTAATTTTTATTGGTAAATCAATACTAATATAATACAGACGAAATATGTGTTTGTAGCAAAATATTAAGTCAAACACAAAAACCGCGCGTAAAATCTGTACTAAATAATTTCAATCTAATGTACACGTCCATTTCAATTGTTACACTTTAATTTTAAAACTATTGAAAGATAAATATAAGCGGCGAGATTCTTTGAAATTCGATTTGCATGAAAGGGTCTTTACGGAGTAGTTAGTTTCAAATGTAAATCAGTTAAGTTTAAGTAACTGATTAGACTAATCACTATTGATGGGATTAAATTAAAATTTTAAATGTCTTTATAGAATTTATGACGTTTTAATTACGTTCTACACAAAAACCGTGTGTAAAGTAAATGTGCCAAAAGAAAAATAAACATAAAGATTGTGTTCAAGCTTTAAAATAGAATGCTTCAAGAGCTATACAGGGTTGATACGACATAGGGGAATTTTTTTTAACTTAACTTAACTTTAACTAAGTTTAAGACTACCCCTCCCATGAAAAATCACGTGTATTTTTTTTTGTACCGTTTCGAATTCATAGTAATCACATATAGTATACGTAGTGTAATTTAATGCCCCTCTGTCATATCAACTCTGTATACATACGTAAAATGCGATTTTATTTTAAATACATTATATTTAATCGTTATCAATGTACCATCATAACATTCAGATGCATAAACGTTATATTTTATATTACTTCACAAACTTGGACTTTAGAAAATTAAATATATGTATTATTTTTATAAACCATACTCGTATAAATATTACAGTGCGCTACAAAAAATACATCAATGCCGTCATTATTGACGAAACTAATTCCAAGAGTAAGCCGTCGAAGCTGGATGATAATGAGATTTTCTTAATGCCTTTATAAAAACAAATTACATCAGTAGCTGCCTGTTCAGTACCTTTGTGTTCCTTTATTTGGTTTTACAGCTGACATCTTCTTGTCGTAACATGACTAACTATTCTATTTCAAGAATAAAAATATACACACCGGCACAATTAGCGGAACAGAAAAAAAAGTGAGACTATGAGATAATAACGCATATATTTGACGAAAATGTAATTGGACACAAAATAACAAATTGATTAACATCTTTTAACAACGACTTTGAAAAGTCTTCGTTATTTTTTATTGAAAAATAAAGTAATTTCAAATAAGTGAAATTTTTAGATGATTATGAACCATCACAAAAAATAAAAAAGTAAGCATTAAATGATTTAACAATAAAATTAAAGCAAAATTAATAACGAGTGTTTCCCCCCCTCTTGCTGTGATTACGGTTTCCATTCGTCTGGGCATGCTACAGATTATGTTATCGATGATTTCTTGAGGCAACCGCTGCCACTCCTCAAGTAATGCGTTTCCAAGTTCATTCAGATTGTTGGGGGGTGGCATTCTGGATTTAACCCTTCTTTTTAGCAAGTCCCAGACGAGCTCTATCGGATTCATATCGGGGGAATTTGCTGGCCACTGCATCACCGGTATACCTACGTAGCTCAGATATGCCTGTACCGATTGTGCACTATGAGCACGAGCATTATCTTGCATTAGAATAAAGTCGTCACCAATAAATGGGGCAAATGGTACATGTTCTTCTAAAATGTCTCATGATCCCTCCTGTGACTATCACTAACTCCGTGCGAGCTCCCAAACATATCCCTCCCCAAACTATAATCGAGCCGCCACCATAAGCCACTGTGTGTTCAAAATTAGACTGTATGTGGCGTTCTCCTTTGCGTCTCCTTATTCGCTGTCTCCCATCGATCTGTTTTAAAAGAACTCTGCACTCATCAGGAAAGAGAACCTGCTGCCATTCGTTCAAATCCCAATGACGATGTGTGATGTGTTTTTTGTGTTCCGCTAATTGTGCCGGTGTGTATATAAATAGTTTTCATTAAATAAAAAGTACATTCTCACCGTGAGGTGGCTGTGAGTGATGCCATAGAGGAAAACTGTTAATTTTTTTTTTAATTATTATTATTTTCTTTCTTTGCCTGATAGTTGAGAGCCGGTGGTTTTAGATTATCTTTCTTCTTCTTCTTCTCAGCCCGTAAAATACCCACTGCTCGGGTCGGGGTCGGGTCTCCCAATTACAAGAGGCAATTAAGCCTACCGTGCCACGCACGCTAAACCTCTTGCAGCTAGATTTTCTGCGTTGTAATGTCACATCAGAAGAAGTTACAAAACCCCATTTTTGTAGGGAGGGGTTCAAAAAACTTTAAAATATGTGTGACGTAATTTATGAATGGCACCTTAATATCTTTTTAGCCCAAAAATGCAAAAGGCAATTAAGTTGACCTCCTCAATTTTAGGTAACATTAGCCTTGTTGACACGGGGTGGCATACCAAGTTCCTTTGCTTCCGGCTAGTTTTTTTTTTACTTTGAACTTATATAATATTTCAATTATTGCTAAAACAAACTTAGCCTAATTAGGCCTATTAATATAATAGAGGCCAATGACTGACGGAAGGGAAACGTTATTTTCGAAGCGAAATATAAATTCGGCGATATGGTCGACTGCGCACCCTGCACAATTTTATTCGCCCCGTGCATTTAAAATGTACAACTGCATTCAACAAAAATCATTACTTAACCATCATTAATTTAAAGTAAAGCTCTATATAATATTACTAGCGACCCGCCCCGGCTTCGCACGGGTGCAACTATGCATGTATAAACCTTCCTCTTGAATCACTCTATCTATTAAAACAAACCGCTTCAAAATCCGTTGCGTAGTTTTAAAGATTTATGCATACATAGGGACGGACAGACCACATCGACTTTGTTTTATACTATGTAGTGATACACATCTCCATCCTCAATTTAACCAGTCTTCACTACATAGTAAAAAACAAAGTCGCATTCTTCTGTCCGTCCCTATGTATGCATAAATCTTTAAAACTACGCAACGGATTTTGAAGCGGTTTTTTTTAATAGATAGAGTGATTCAAGGGGAAGGTTTATATGTATAACCCACCCCCGCTTTGCACGGGCGAAGCCGGGGCGGGCCACTAGTTAACAATAAACAAAAGAGTATTATGTGCGTGTGTGTGTCCAATACATGGTGGGAGGGTAATACATTATGTATATGCATTTAAAGAAATAAAAATCATTTTAAACACGGAACAACTCCTAGCGGTGAGATCTTTACCCGACATATCCTTTTCCTTAAAAACTCGAGAATGCTGATGATATCTAAAATAAAAATGCTTTTAGCAATAGGACAGTTATTTGTACTGTACTATGTTCGTGTTTTAATTTTTTTTTGTCTACATGTACCTGCTACTTAAAAGAACTATGAACAATGGACTAGAGTATTATTATGGGCAATTCAGCTCTCTAGAATTAACCACGTTTTAGTCTAGCCTGAAGGTTTCGTGGTCAATGTGGAGCTATGACATTCTTCCCGTATTTTTTTTTTTCAACTTCATTGTGGTTGGTAGACTACTATTTTTTTTACGAGATTTTGTTGACTAATATTTACTCAAAGCAATTGCCCTCATAGGTCTGAGTATATGAGTCTGTTATTAAGTCAGGTCCAAGTGCCGAATCACAGACCAGCTTAGATTTTGATGATCACATCTCACATCTATATATATATACCAGACGATGCTTCATCTGAAGATTATCTGCTATTCGCTGATCTAAGACCCAGGTTACTCATTTTTATATTAACTTAAGCAATCAAAATACAAGGTATACAACGTCTATTGATGCTATACCTTGTGCGTCTTTTAGGGTAATCCTTTAATCGTTCGTCGCAATTTAGGCAATACCCAGCGAGAACGCACACTTGTGTAAAGAAACGACTAAAGTGGAACTTGTCTTTGCCGTAAAAGTGGTCTATGGTATATTTTTTTATGAAGAACTAGAGAGCGATGACCGCCGATTAGCTATGGCGCATTTTTTATGAGCGCCACGACGTATCGCAGGATGTACGTGACTAAGCTGTTAGGTTACCCAGCCGCGATATGAAGTGAGTTGACAAAAAACTACTTGCTGTGCCCAGCACCAAGAATAGCTTTTCTTAGAACTTGTGGACGAATATATTAATTGAAACGTCCAAATCTAGTTAAAATTCTCTGAACTTTATTAAAAACAGCGGCACGGCAGTAGGTACGATGTTCTCATTCTTTGCTAGAAAAAAAAATGTGAGCACTCACTTCGAAAAGTTGACGGTCACCATAAATGATTATATCGGTTCATTCATCTTAAGGTGAATGTTCCAGGGTAGCCCGCGAAATTCAAATTTTCGTACGTTTTTACAATTTGTAGGTCAGTGCTAGGTTGTATGTTGATTAAAATGTTATTCGCGGCTGTAATACGTATGTAGTTATAGAATTATAATCATCAAAATCATCAATACAACCCTCCAAGCTCATAAAGGTGCAAGAAAAACTTTTTCAAGCTCAAAGTAATGCTTGCACCTTTATGAGCTTGGAGGGTAACCTAGCAATGACCTGCAAATTGCAAAAACCGTACGAAAATTTGAATTTCGCGGGCTACCCTGGAACATTCACCTTAATCAGTTTCATCATATAATTTATAAGATGAAACTGATTAAGGTGAATGTTCCAGGGTAGCTGATTAATTGGTATATTACATTGCCTTAAAGATTATAATTAGATATAGCGACAATATCCAGGTACCTAGTCGAGGAATTATAGACAGTCAGTGGGCGCACCCACGAAAATAACTACCTACCTACAGTATTGAAGGAATTTTCGTACCAATCCGTGCTGCTTAAATTATAGTTTGTTAGGTGCTTTGTTATTTAGATATTTGTGGTATTTGTGTGTTATTTAGTTAATCATAATATCAAAGATAAATTACTGTCATGCCTCGTTGGTCTAGTGGTTAGATGTACCGCCTTTGGATCAACGGGTCCCGGGTTCGATTCCCGGGTCGGGCAAGTGTCTTTATCTAAACCAGAGGCACTGGCTCGGAGTCTGGGTGTCATTTCTATCTATAATATGTATGTATTTACAAAAAAAAAATGTATATAAGTAGTTTATCATCCATCTCGTTACCATAACACAAGCATTAAGTTGCTTAGCTTGGGACGAGATGGCGTTGTGTGAAATGTCCAAGGATATTTATATATTTATATCTTTAAAATGATGAGTCTGTGTGAAAAACGCATACTTTACAATCTCATCATCAAATTCTTTACTGAACGAAAGTCGTGAAATTTTCCCCAACCATTAAAGGGTCTGAAATTAATTTGCGACATGATTTTTTGATGAATATCAACTCATCAGACTATTTGTAATTCATATTCGCTGGACCGCCAATATAGTTGGCGGGAATTATTCCCGCTATCTTCATGGGTCCGTTCCGTTTTACGGACTTTGTGAGCGATAAAATAAGCGTTTTATTATATTTCGCTTTCGAAAATCGTTGTTGGACTATTCAAGTGCCTGTTGACATTTTTCAAAACCAAATTTCAAGATGAAAATATTTTATTGACTTGACTGTTTATAACATTTTGTAAGAGATAATAGGTTTGAGATACATTGTAGCATCAAAAATAATAACTTTCAGAATGTTAATGAACAAGAGTTAAAATTTAAGTATTTTTTGGAAATAATTAGGTTATAAATATTCATATTTAAGACCCTGCTTAGGAAAATTAAATTGTCTATATGGGTAGGCATTGTAGGTCAATGCATGTATTTGTGTCGCCTTGTTGGTTGCTAGTGACCCGACCTAGCTAGAGGTCGGGTCACCAACAGCAAGAGACGCCTTTTGCATCGTGGAGTCTGGTTAGATTTCAGACTTGGGGTGATTTGTTTACGTGAGTTTTCTTAAGATTCCCCGCTATCTATATCTTACGTAATGATATAAATATTTGTTGTCACTTCTAGACGAGACCATCTACAAGAATAAATATGACGTCCAATTTATTAAGTAAATTCGCGCAATTTCATAATATACTAAGTAAATCCGCGCTAAAAATTGTGCTGTGTAGTGGTCGGCCGGCACGGTAGAGTTGTCGCAAGGCCTCGCCAAGCCGGTTGGCATTTGCAACTATGACGTCACCCGGTGACTCAAGTTGTCTATTCCGTTGCCCACAAATGTTTTCAAGTAAAGCCTTCGATTGCCTTATGGTTTTGTTTGTTAACCGCGCTCGCTTACTGGTAGATGAAATTTATTTTAGAATTAATACGTCTTAATTTTAGCTACAGTTACTGTTTTTTCGGTTTTATATAATCTTCAGCTTCATCCAATAAATAACCTAATGCTGATTCAGACCTCCACCAAGTTGTTGGAGGGAAATTACTGTTAAGAATGCCTATTTTAAAATAAGTTACTTCGGTAATAAGTTACCTACTTATTACCTAAGTAACTTATTCCAACAAACAAGTAACTTAGTTCCATTACAATCAGAAGGTATTGTCATATTTTCCTTACGATTCTCATGGCGATGAAGTAATTATAATCATGTAACACATTTTTATACTTTCGCTAACCTCTAAATAATAATAATACCATAAATACTACTGAATATTATATTTTATCGCTTCGTAAGATCATTCGGACCATGAGAATTAATATTATCAGTGGAAGCTGCTTATTCATCTTAGTTATGAAGAATAACTTATCTGATCTGTGCGTTCAATTAAAAGTCATCATTGATAAAATAGCTTTGACCATGAATAGTGTGTGGTCTTTTTGGGATCCGCATAGCAAGGTTTAATACAAAAATATATTACTGTTTTTCTTGATTTGAAAGTTTATCTCGCTTAAGCTAATGGTTCTAGAAAATAACATGATGAAATGGTCAGTTAGACTGACCGTGTCCTTAATAGTCACTTATTACAAAAAAAAATATGGGCAAAAGATTAGGCATGTCAGAAATGATGACTAGAAAAGACTGAAAACAGAAAAGGAAAGTCGAAAGAGGCGGGCAGAATGTAAGCAGTGACAATATTACTAGAGATAATTATTTTTGGTTACTTTGTTTGGACAGCACTACAGAAAAAAATCAGGGACATGGGTAATAAAGTATACAGAGTGTAACGTAGTTGGTTGATTTTCAGTGGGACCCATGTTATAGTACAAAATCAAATTTAGAAAAACTTCAAAATCTCACGCATACTCCGAGATAGAAAATAATTTTAAACATAGACAGTTCTTTGGAATATATGGCATAGGCCTTCAATACGGAAGGACATAGAGTTTTTGTTACCGGTATACAATTCAAGTGGGCTAGTTTGATGAAAAATAAAGAAGATATTTTTTAACTATCTTTTTATATAAATTTGTATCTTTATTTCTTATTTTTAAATATATTATGTATTTAAAAATAAGTGATTTAGAAACATACCTTGACAAAGTTGGTCGAAAATGAGGTTCGGCGAAACAAGACCGTTTATGGTCAATACAAGACCGTTTACTAAAAGTAGTTTAGGCGGAAAGGGATGATCGTCCAGCCAGACGAGTTGGTATGTCTGGCTAGGGGTCGCAGCGCCTATCCCCCGATAGTTGTAGTAGGAGAATTATTAACTATGCGAATTGCTATTTAAATTTCGCTATCGCAGTCCTACACTTTTTGGTAATTCTCGCATTTGTAGGCGATATTTCTTGATGCAATTAGATCAGATTTTTCGGGTAAATTGCGTAAAGTATGTATCATGTTGGTTGCTACAGTAGTATTGGCACAATGATTGTGGAATCAACAATCACATTTAATCAACATTAATAATCTAATCAGACCATAAATTAACCACTGCTCCTCCATGGTCTCCTCCAGTTACATGAAATTTCGTAGTAGGCTTTAGTATCAAGTAATCCTTTTCTAGCGGCTAGGATTTAAGTCTTTTGTAGGCTTTTACGCCAACCTCAAGACAGAATGGAGTAGTGACATATCACTACATCACTACATATTATAAAACAAAGTCGCTGTGTCGTCTGTCCGTCCTTAAATATGCTTAAATCTTTAAAACTACGCAACGGATTTTGAAGCGGTTTTTTAAATATTATAGATAGAGTGATTAAGAGGAAGGTTTGTATGTATAACACATCCATAATATAGTGGATAAACACTGATAAATTTAGAGGTTCATCATTGCACCCGTGCGAAGCCGGGTCGGGTCGCTAGTGTATTATTAATTCGACATGCGGACTCATCAAAATTATCTATTTCATTATTAATTCGCCGCAAGGATAATTACACATTGAACTAGGGCGTATTAATATTAGCAACACATTTCTCGTAATTAAATCCCACTCAACTAAGAGTAAATGAAGATATGTGAAACCGATTTAATTTTAGACTTGAAGATGAAGATATGGCTTTACGTGACTATCTACCTGTATTTTTAGTCGTCCTGCAAATAGCCAGTTTACCGTGTAACTGGTATCAATGCTGATAATTTATGGAACGACGGTATAAGTGCCTTTTGCACGCATTATCTTATACAGACTGGATAAATTCTTTTTAGTTTACATCTTTATATTTACAGTATAGCCAGCTGGTTATACAGTCATTGAGCCACAGCACAACTGTGGAAATAAGGATTTTTAAATAGACATAAATAGGTCGGTAAAATTTAGAACATACAACCGTTTTTTTCATAATAACATCACTAACATTCTCGTTTAGGTTACTCCGTGTCGGAACCCGCGGGTTATTTATAATGGGTTGGTAACTCGATGTATTTTAAGTCACTACGATTGGGTGTTTAATTGGCCTCAAGCAATAATAAAAATATTCATCTGCATATTTGCGCAACTTCTTTCATGTACGCCTATTATCCTAATTCTCGAACGGCACATTTTATTTGAATTAAAAATCTCTTGCTGCGCTTAGTTTACGTAATTAATCATAAAATACAAATAGGTGGGTGACATTTGTAAAGTCCAGCAGCCCCCGCGATACAGGTTTGTATTAATTATACTCAGAAACACTAACATCATACATAGTTTATTTAACAACAACCACAGATAGCGTTAATAATGATCTGGGAAGATGAAATAAATCTTTTCTGGAGTATCTTGTTTTAAAAATAATATACGATACGTTTTACGAAAACGATAAAAAAGTAACCATCTGATTGTAGAGTTGGTGCTATTGTATTGACGCGATAAATGTGCGCTCTAGGAGTAAAAAAACTCCCTGATGCTTTTATCGGAACGCAAGGCGAGATTTTTTTTTTATTATTTTTTAAATTTGAAGTGATAAAAATACGAATCTATATCGTATTCTTCTTGAGTGCCTGCTATTTTTAGTTTCTCAAGATTTATTCATATCCTTACATTGAAATGCTTTTTTTCCCTAGTAACTTGCACAGCATTGTCTTTTAAATCAGTACTGATTTATTATTAAGCACTTAGAGAGTTATCCCCTTTTTCTCCGTCCCCTTAATAGTCCACTGTTGTGTAAGATGTCCTGGCTCCTTTTATGAAAGACTTTAGTCACTTAGTCACACCACGCTTGCCAGAGTCATATCAATTTTAATTTTCTTCCAGTTACATTTTCTGTCATCCTACTAATATTGGGGTGAAATGGATTGGTGACACACATTGTGTACGTTGGTACTAATCTCCCCATAAGTAGAGCAGCTATTCGAAGCGGCAGTATGTGTGTATTACCTAATATATAAAATTATCGTGTCACAGTTTTAGATGCCAAACTCCTCCGAAACTGCTTGACCGATTTTCATGAAATTTTGTGAGCATATTGGGTAGGTATGTGAATAGGACAACATCTATTTTTCATCCCACTAAATTTTAAGGGGGGGTAATTTTTTTTTTATTTTTTAGAGAAAATTTTTTGCTTTTATTTTTTTAAGATTCAGCATAAAAAAATACAAACAACCCTAAATTTTCACCCCTCTACGATCAACCCCTATTTAATTACATGGCAAAACAATGTTGTATATATAGATTGAGTCATCACGATATCTCTGGAACCATAAGACCTAGAGGGTTGCGCGGGGCGGGGGTTGCGCGGGGTGGGGGTTGCGCGGGGAAGGGGGTTGCGCGTGGGATGGTTAATTATTTGGCGCTCATGGGTTTATTTAAATAGAGACACAATTAAGGTGACCACCTTCTTTACGTTGGAAAAGAGTACACTAAATACTCCTAAAAAAAAGGTCCTATAGGACAAAAAAAAGGTAGCCAATAAGCGAACCTGTCAAAAGAGCTTTAGCAATACAAATGTGTACTTTCAGAGTACAGGCTTTTAAAGAGTACGGTTTGCGAAAAAAGAGTACAAAACTCAGTAAATGAGTACGGGTGGTCACCTTAGACAAAATGTATTTTGATATTAATAACAACAATTAAATTCGACTTGACAATATCTACCTAGGTAATGACGCTTGTTCACAAGCATGACACACAGCTTCAATGTTTTCCCATCCACCAAACTAATATAAGTGCATCACTACCAAGAATCATTGTTTAACGGTGAAAGCAGGAAGTTATTATGCAAGTATCAATGCCAGTGTAATTACGTAGGTACACCTTGCGGTTGCTTGACGCTTCTCTTGTGTTGTTGACTTTTTTTTTATTTATTCTAAGATACATTGTTTTTATACAGACAAATACAGAAACAAATAGTAAAAAAATTTATAAAGATAAAAACTTGTTTAACCTTACTATTAGCACAGATATAATAATACTAAAGTACTATTAGTATAGTAACGACGTTATTACAGTCGCCAGTGTTTAGAAATTATCTATGGCTAGATAACGGGATTTTAGTGGTAAGTATGGCTTTAGGGTAGGCGTTTAACTTCACGTCTGTTGAATAATGTAAAGTTATATTCACACTACTTCAATACGTTAGGGTTATGGACTAAGCTACAATGAGTAACAAAATGTGGGCACAGACTGTTTGGATAATCCGCTAACCGCTAGGGAGATCAACTCAAACTCAAACAACAGTAGGTATGTTCGATTTTGGCCCTAGATGTTTGAAAGTTACTACCAAAGAGTATATAATCACTACGTTCTAAGAGACGGCACTACGTACATATCGCTTTAGCTCACGCACACTTATACAATCTTTTGAGCCGTTAATTCTAACAACACAACAGCGCAATATTCGTAGGAGCTACCAACATACCGAATAAAATAGAGATGTAATAAGTACGATGTTTGTACAATATCGATACTTCTGCTAGAGCTGTATTTATCGATATAGCCGATATCGAAACCTCATAGGTTTTTTGCAGTGGTTTTATTACCATAAAATTAAAAATAAATGTTTAGAAATTAGATATATTTTTATTACATTTATTACAATTTTAGTTACTAAATGATAAGCAATAGTAATCAGCTTAACGTTAAAAAAGTGTTTTATTTGGCTGGAATCGATAAGATTCAATTAAGAAAATATAATATCAATTATCAATTGATGTAAAAAGACAATGCTTCTGTGGTAAGAATATATATAGGATGAATTAGATTTTTTTCTGTCCTGAAGGTGCTGAACAGGGTAACTGAAAGAAAATGATAACTGGAAAACTAGACGTAAAAGATCGAACAATATACACATAGCTTCCAACAGTATACAATAATGTTATGTTTTGGTATTTGTTTTGTTCCTGAAACAGGTTACAGCAACGAATACAACGAAATATAGCTAATAATGATATGTTCTCTAAATATCTATCATAATATAATTAAGTTTCAAGTTGGTTCACAAGTAACAAGGCATTACAATACTGTGTGTCAAAAAAATATTCTTCTTTACTTTTTGCTGAGCTTTTTTACTTTTATCAGCAGAAACACTTTCATTCTTTACAAAGCTATCATTTACAATTTTACAACTTTTACTTGAAAAGATAACATAATATTGCATATTAAAATTCATGCATTTCTTGAAAATGCGGTTTATATTTAAACCACTTAAAATCACAATTTGTACTCAGCAACACAATACTAGATCGCGCTATATTTTGCGTGCCTGATAGTGTTGATCAGCGATGGTGGCTTCATAAAATTCTTTTACTTTATTTACAGCGACATCTAATTCAGTTGTTGGATAAACCAGGGATTTTTTGTTGTTTGTGGTTTTACCATAATTTAACATGTAATGGGACCTAGAAGTATGATTGAAAAACTTATGACTAGCTTCCTAAGTCAACAGCATTGCTGATTGATTATCAATGCATTGATAATTATCAATTATTAATTACTAGCGACCCGCCCCGGCTTCGCACGGGTGCAATTATGACATAAAAACCTTCCTCTTGAATCACTCTATCTATTAAAAAAAACAGCTTCAAAATCCGTTACGTTGTTATGAAGATTTAAGCATACATAGGGACGGACAGACGACAGCGACTTTGTTTTATACTATGTAGTGATGATAATTAATTGAAATCGAACAATAGTAATCAAAGTGCTGCATATTTTAGACACAATGAGAGCAATTGTATAGAACGGCAATTAAATTAGCTTAGCTAGGTACTTTGCCTAGACCACAAATGGTCAATATAAATTTACAAATGTTTATGTTCATCGCAACATTCAACCTTGACGATTTCTCATATGACCCATATGATTATTATGTGTTGATCTCAAACATCGCTGATATTATTCAGAATAAAGACATATCTCGTTGAGCTGGTTTTGATTTATTTTCAATACAATAAGAATGTTCCATCGGTACTGCAACAATAAATGTTTATTATTGAAATAAATATCACAAAATTAACATATACAATAAGGATGTAATTATATGTGTCAGATATGAAAATAATTACATCAAATTGTCATAAAAAGGCCTCCCCTAAAGAGCGCCATAGCGCCCGGTCTTCTGCTTGACGCATTCAGCTGCTGCCCGCAACAAAAACCAATTATGTATATTGAATCAGTATTTATTTTAGCCTCCTTGAGTAAGACATCTATAGGCTGAATAGTAGTGTATATTTATTCACAATATAAAATTCTCTTTACCTGATTCAAGACCTTCTTTATTGCTATCTTTTATATGAAATGGAAATTCAGTTAAAATCTCATCAGGCAGAATAGGATTGAGCAGTTCCAATGTGGGAATAGCAGTCTTTTTCAAGTGGGTGCCTTTTGGATTGCAAGTAGGGTTCATGATTTCTCGAGCTTTTCAATTTCTCGGGTCTCGAGAATTCTCGAGGCAAATTTCTCGGGACTCTCGGGTTGTCGAGAAATTTACATTTACGTACGTTTTCTCATATTATTTGGTTCCAATTGCGTCTAAAAATCAGTGGTTTCATCAATTCAATAAAAGTTTCATCTATGTTATTCAAAAACGTTAATCTTATAAATATTGTTTTATAAAATATTACAGAAAAACATATTATTCAGGCTCATAATCATAATGACAGCACCATTTTTAGTTGGTTATTAAGAACTTAAACTAAACAAAAAATCTACATGAAAGAAAACGTAAATATGTATTAGGTGGGGGAAAAAGTCTTTTCGCATTATAGTATGTATGAACTTGTAATAAAATCTTCAGTCCTGATCTTGCACCTTCAGATTTCCACATGTTTCGGTCTCTTCAGAATTCTTTGGGCAGTGTCAGGTTAACATCACGAGAGGACTGCCAAAACCACTTGTCGCGGTATTTTGATCAGTAGTCCCAACATGTCTATAGCAATGGGATCATGTCCCTACCTACAAGATGGCAAAATGTTATCGAACAAAATGGTAGCTACATACTTTAGTTAAATGTAAATAAACGATATTAAAAAATGTTTTGAAATTTTTTTTATGATCACAATTATGATCACATATGATCACAGCACAATTTTGGGCTGGTTATTTAGAAAAAAAATCAACTTAAATCTTGTAAACAAAATAGCTTCTATAAAACACGAAAGAAATCTTTAATATCTTAAACTCAGGTAGAAAGTAAATGTAAATTATAATTACATTACAATCGTAGCACCATTTATGGCATGTTAATCTTACTATCTTACTAATATTATAAACGTGAAAGTTTGTAAGTATGGATGGATGGATGGATGTTTGTTACTCTTTCACGTAAAAACTACTGAATGGATTTTAATGAAACTTTACAATAATATAGCTTATACGTCAGCATAACACATAGGCTACAATTTATAAAGATATTATGTGAATTACAACAGTATAAACAAGTCGAATTCAAAATTGCTGATTGTCAAATTTTCAAACATATTAAACTATAGACAACATAATGTTTCGCTGTCAGTTGCGTTTTGCTATAGTAGGTTTTATACAGACGGGATAAAAATCTCAGGTATCCTATGTCCAACTTTCTTTTTGTTTTAAATATATACCTAATAGATGTTGGAAAATTCACACAATCCCACTTAATATTATTGCATCTAATGCGGAACAAAGTTCGCCGGGTCAGCTAGTAGAATATAAAAAAATTAAAACTCTGCAAGTTTATTTTCTACAAACGTACATGATTTCTCGAGTTCTCGACTTTTCTCGAGCTTGATTTCCCGGGAACACAGCCCAACGATTTCCCGGGAATTCTCGGCTCGAGAATTCCCGGGAATGAACCCTAATTGCAAGAGACTGGAGAAGTATGACCCAAAAATATACTTAATCTGGTGTAGCTTTTCAATAGGTCAATTAGCTTAGTCTTCAATTGCAGCATTCCCACATGCACAACTGGAATTGTATAACATAAGAATTAAAAGTACATTTTAGGCATTTTTTTTTTCATTTTAGGATCTCACCGTTCAGAATTGATAGGAAATTTACTTAAAAATACATTTGATCCACAGTTTCTCCCATTATAGCAATTAGCACACTTCTAGTTGTTGCTACTCTCCATACTTACTTAGCATATTTTCCTATATTTCTTATAACTTTATTTCAACCAATAAAAATGTTTCAAATAGTATTGTACATATTTGTCTATTCAATGGCTATTGAAAAGCCAATGAAATTGTGTGATGAATGCTAATATTATTCAAAAATTGGTTGACGCTATGAAACCTCTGTTTTGATTTAGTTATTCTTTTGAGATTTGGTTAAGATTTATGCGAGTTAGAAATAATGTCTGGAGTTAACTTAACACATGTTAAGATTTGTATTAAGGCCGTATTACAAATTCATGTGTTAATTTACTAATTACAATAAAAAATAACAGGTGTCGTTAATAAAATCACTTACCAAACATACACAAGTGAATTAGAGCCTCTATCTCAAACACACAAAACAATCACGTTGATACGGAGGAACTTAATCAACTCAAAACAATTATCAAACACAGAAATTCAATAGAAATGGAGAAGATAGTGAAAGTCAGTTTATAACAAAGCAAAATGTAGTTTGAAAATTGTGGTTTGTGAATGTCAAACTGTAATGCTACCAACATTCATATCGCAACTATTTTTTTTTGCAATTGTGGTACCTTGGGACTTAGTGACTTTGCAAAATGGCTGTTAGTAAAATAGACCTTGTTGTAAGGAACGTAAGGTTGTATTTTGACAGTTTACTTTATGAACCCTTTTCTTGTATGGATGTGTCTACCCACTGGTTACTACCGTCGTTTCAGTCTATATATAACCCACTGCTGAGACGGGTCTCCTCCAAATAGCTTGCACATGGCGGGGAATCAGCCTACTGTGCCACGCTGGCAAGATAACAACTTGCCGAGACTTGCGGCTGACAAGAAGGTTGGCACAGGATTTGTATCAAGTTTGCCTTCATTGGGGCTAGGTGATCTGCCTCTTGCGTTCCATTAGGTTACATTCGTTTAGTTTACCTACGACACTCTCAGGATGGTATGGGTTGATGACACCGTGTATTCCAAATCAACATACGGATCGTAAGTTACTATACCTAAGTTTAGGTAATAAAATAAGTATCAAGTTTGCGCTCCACGCTCCGCATACCTGGGTCTTTAGCTCTTAAAGCGACACAGAATATCTAATTATGACCTTGTGTGTGATTGTGACCGCCAATATAAGGCATAAGCAGTTTTAAAATAAATAGCGGGTATTTTCTGTCCTGTCTGAACATTTAATACTCGTCCAAAGCGCATTGAAAAGTTAGCTTTGTTTTCCAGGCTACACACTTTAAGTGGCATTGGTACCTTTGTCAGTGTAAATATATTATTATGTTTAACAGGTGCAACTATTAAAAAATCTCCTCCAGATTACTCATTATATTTCATTTATGTTTTATATGTTAAAACATATAAACAAAATTAATAATAAATTATTTATCAATTCACGAATAAAAAATAGAGAAGACATAATTTTGTTTAATAAAATAATAGGGGAGAAATATTAGTTACATACGTAGTTTGAAACGCTTCAATACGTGATACGTCAGTGGCAGCGGCGTCAGTCTCGTCAATCAGTATCATTCCGCAAACAGCTGTGTCGATTCTCGGCGATCGCCGAAACGAGTAATAGTAAATGAACACGTCAGTATTTTACATTTGCCTTCAAAAAACGAAAGAATGATTATTATTTCAACAACTCAAAAAGATATTAGTGATCTAGTTAGTGCTATAGTGTCGTGAATTATTTTCTGACGTCGATATAGGCAAGTACTTGACTACACCAGTTAAGTAGGTATTAAAAATTCGAAGTAGTTTTCATTAAATTGCTGAATTAAAACTTTACTGTGAATAACCGGTGATCAATTATTTCAGCAGCATCAAATTATGGGGCGCAGTGGTAATAATGGGTTCCTGTGTATTATTGCATTCGCAATATTTAACGCCGTATTGTGCGATGTGCGACCCGCTGTGAACCCTAGTGTGTTGACTCAATCGAAGAACCTAGGCGAGTGTCAAGCTTGTAAAATATTCGTGGAGTCATTTAAAGAAGGCTTAGAAAGAACCACTCGGGGTAAGTACGAGGGCGGCGACACTGCTTGGGAGGAAGAGAAGCTAAAAATCTCCTACAAGCGTAGCGAAATGCGGCTGATTGACATCCAGGATGGAATATGCAAGGGAAGTAAGCACTCAATCCAGTGTCACCATATGGCAGAAAAAGCTGAGGAGTTCATTGAAGAATGGTGGGCCCAAGATCCTGATCTGTCTGAGGATCTATATGCATATATCTGTATAGAAAAAATGCAAGTTTGCTGCCCCAAACTCCACTTTGGAAAAGACTGTACGCCATGCCCTGGTGACCATAACAACCTGTGTAGTGGCAATGGGAAATGTAGAGGTGATGGTACTCGGAAAGGAAATGGAACATGTTTATGTGATCCAGGGTACACTGGGGACAATTGTGATGATTGTACAACAGGGTATTATTTGCTGTACAAAGATGATAGTAAAATGTTGTGTGCACCATGCCACCAATCCTGCATGGGTGGATGCCGAGAAGGGTCCCAAAAAGACTGTGTGGCATGTAAACCAGGCTACATGTTTGACTCCGATGAAGGCTGTCAAGACATCAATGAATGTGATGATGTGGATCGCTGTAAGAAGAACCAGTTCTGCTTGAACTCTCTGGGTTCATACACTTGTATAGCCTGTGATAAGGCATGCAACAGTTGTTATGGTGATGGACCCGATATGTGTAGGAAATGTGCTGAAGGGTATTCAAAGAAAGGTGAATTTTGCATTGCCAATAGAGAAGATGAGGATCAGTCTGAAAAACTGACTACAACCAGGTAATAATGAATGTATTACAAATTATTTGGATTAGTTATCAGTATTTTCAAATGAGAGTTAAATTAAATGCATGTTTTATTAGCATTCTAAATGATGTAACCATTGCTAGTACTGCCTTATGTTGTTCTGTTATTAAAAAATGTTTAATAATAAAAATAATAATTTGGGGTCATGTGTGTGAACAAAAACTAAAAGTTTGAGCATTATTAAAATAGTAGGTTTTGTATTATATTTTTCGTGATATAATTTTGGTTGTGTTAAATTTTTTTCCAGAAATGAAGAGCTGTGATTGGACCTAACTGATTAAGGTCGTAATATAGTTGAGAATAGGTAATTCATTCTTTTGTTTTCACCTGGTGGGGGGATCTTTTTGTTTAATGAATTAGTCATTATATTAATTCTGGTATTTATGTAATCACATAATTATTTTATTATATTCCATGATTATTTTATTACAAGTGTAACTTTGACTATGATTAGAAAGAAAGAAAGAAAGAAAAATAATTTATTCGGCGCAATTTTAAATACACTACTATACAATAACTATAATTACTTAAACTCTAATCTAGATTGCGCTGAAACGGCGCTGGTTCAGCATATTATGAGTATTATTATGAGTATTAGTACAAATCAGTTGGTGATGGATGTAGAATACACAATGTCACCAACCTACACTATCTTAAGGGTGTCGTAAGAGGCGACTATAAGACCCTAAGCGGTAGATCATCTGGCTGCAAGATAAGGAAAACTTGAGACAAACCCTGTGCCAACTAACCTTGTTAGTGTGGCTCAGCAGGCTAATTTCCCTCCATGAATTTGAAGAAAGCCCCACTCACTCACTGCGTCATTTTTGGAATGTAGTGATGATGATGATGAGTTATGGCTTAACTTTCTCCTATGAATTAATCAGAGTTGTTAATCTTACTTAATATTATAAACGTGAAAGTTTGTAAGTATGGATGGATGGATGGATGGATGTTTGTTACTCTTTCACGTAAAAACCACTGAATGGATTTTAATGAAACTTTACAATAATATAGCTTATACATCAGAATAACACATAGGCTACAAGTTATAAAGATATTATGTGAATTACAACAATATAAACAAGTCGAATTCAAAATTTGTAATTGTCAAATTTTCGACCATATTAAACTATAGACAACATAACGTTTCGCTGTCAGTTGCGTTTTGTTAAAGTAGGTTTTATACGGACGGGATAAAAATCTCAGGTTTCCTATGTCCAACTTTCTTTTTGTTTTAAATATATATAATGCGGAACAAAGTTCGCCGGGTCAGCTAGTAAATTAATATTAATTAAATAACACTGGCCCCCAAGGCTTTGTTTTACCCTATAAGGCATCATGCACACATAGAAAGGGTATTTTATCATGACAATAAACAACAATGTGATAATTATGTAATTGGCCAACTGTCCCATACTGACCAGATGGGTTGGCACTGGGGTTCATTAAAAGTTTTCCATTTCTTGTGGCTAGGTTATTGGCCTGGTTATATCTTTTTGTTGACGCTAAAGACACCCTCAGGATGGAATGGGTTGGTGACACTGTGTGCTCTAAATACAAATATGTAATTATTTACTTATTATTATTAATATTGTAACATTACATATTGTTGCATGGTGTAGTATAATTATGATCAGATCATAATTAATCATCATACAGATCATAAGGGAAAACATTCTTGCACTTCAGAATCTGTAGTGCAAGATTTTTTCCCTTTTCACTTCCTGGTCTTTTTTGTTTTGCTGTCAGTATTTAATGAGATGGTGATATATACAGGGTTGATACGACATAGGGGCATTTTTTTTAACTACCTATACTAGGTATCCTTTCCAGGCTCTGTACGAAAAATCAATTAAATTGGAGCCATAGTTTAGCCGCAAATGATTTTTTAAATTTATGCCTCATTTGAACATGATCCTATCTTTCCTAACAGATGTTTATGCCTAACACATCGTTTATTAACCTTAGGGGCTGTCCATTAATCACGTGATGTTTTTTTTAACTATTTTTAACCCCTCCCTCCCCCTTGGTGATACCTGGTGAGGTTTAAGACTACCCCTCCAACCCCATGAAAAATCACGTGTATTTTTTTTTTGTACCGTTTCCAATTCATACTAATCACATACAGTGTAATTTAATGCCCCTCTGTCATATCAACTCTGTATATATATATAGCGACCGACAAGTTTACGTGGTCTTTACGTGATCAATTGTTAATTTATGGTCTTTCATCCAACCATCTGATATCGCTTAACAATACACACACATGTAATTCACGAACAGAAATGACACCCAGACTCAGAGCAAGTGCTCTAGTACCAGGTACCAGTGATCCAAAGGCGGCACATCCAACCCCTTTACCAACAACACTTACTTACTTCTCAGCCCATGAATGACCCACTGCTGAGTCGGGCCTCCTACAACTACATGAAGGTTAATCTTACTGTGCCACGCTGGCCTGACGGGTTGGCATTGGGTTTCGTATCAAGTCTTCCTTCTCTTGTGGCTAGGTTCTCGGCCTTATAATTTCCTTTTGTCGGCTCTTACGACACCCTCAAGATGAAATGGGGTGGTGACAGACGCTGCCTGCCTTAACGGATGACCAACAAGGCAGTCTTCATTAACTGCTAGGCTACTAAAACAAAACATATTTAAAACATGTTCGGTCAATAAAGCTCTATTGACAAGTCCAACAATCAAATAAAATTTAAAATTTACCACCGGTTCGGAATGCAGCTCTACGGAGAAGAGCCGCCAAGAAACTCTATAGCTGCTTTTTTTAGATCGTCATTTTTAGGTATAAGACTGATTTGTGAGATTAACTTCAACAACATCTACGACCTCCCAACAACCACAAATTTAATAAGCTCTTATTTCACGGGCTGTTTTTAAAGTTCTGATTGGAAATGTGTATAATAAAATTGCTACTAACATCACTATTATCTTCAAGGTACTTGACATATATTGGCCTGCTGATTGCTACGGGTATACTTCTACCCAAGTCTACTTCTCTCGGCAGCATTGTTGGAGCCATGGTGCTGTCTTACATCTTAGGAGCGGAGTACTACTGCATGATAAATGGACACACGGGCCTTGTCAATTTGAAGGATTTTGATTTGTCCCAGTTTTTCCGTACGTAGATTAAGAATGATAAGAAATAGATTACAATTAAAAGAGCTGCCGACATTATTTTTTGTGACATTAAAATTAGGTTAAAACTAAGCATCACACATTCATTACATATTCTGCAAAGAGTTGGTTATAATAACACTGATTGCATTGCAGGCACAACGCAAAAAAAAGGTCAAATAACCAAAGGATTTTTTATTCTACAGGATGATTTTTTATTACTACCTAAACCGGAGTGCTGGTGTTCTAGTCATTATTCTCAACAATTATGGGGCCGACACTGTGCGCTGAAAAACAAAATCAACTGTTCTATACATTTTGTTAGTTGTTATAAAAAATAATCTATTGATCCATCCAAAAGTTAAACACGATAGGTGTTTAACTTTTGGATGGATCAATAGATTATTTTTTTAACGCAGTGTCGGTCTCATATTCGTTGAGAATGATAACTAGAACACCAGGACTTGTGTGGGCAGTGCAGTGTTTTATACTATACACATTTTTGGTGAATATCTGTGGTTATCGTATCGTATTTGAATTTAGCGAATTTTAACATTTTAAGCGAATTTGAGTAACATATGTTTGATTTAATTGAATAATTCGTGGTAATTTAAATAGAGCGTACAGGTAAATTCATGGGTTGAGTGTTCAGTAATATAAGGTACTAAGCAAATTATATAATTTATTAGAATTCTGTTGCTATTAGTTAGTACAATAGCTAGAATTACGAAACGTTAACAAAGAACGTTTGAAAACTTGTGGTATAGTGAGTGTGATATTAATTTTTATGTTGTATAGTTACGTGTGATTTTATACTTTAAGAGTTTAATGTTATTCTTGTCTGGTGTAATAAGAATGGGCGAATTGCATGTTTAATTGTTTTTATTAAGGCTTCCACCATTGATGTTTATTTCATCAAATTAAATAAACATCAATTTAATTAGTAACATTATTAATGTTATTATATCTGACGTAATTGAGCAGATAATTAATATCTACAAATATAGAGCCTCCTTGCATTATGTTGGTGCTTGACATACGTAGCCTAAATAAATAGTTTTATCAATTAATTTATTTATTATGCCTAAACATATAAAAACAATTACTGGTTTGTGCCACTTTTTACTTTGTTTTTTATCGTTGACATTATAAAAGTAGTCACTAACTGCTAAACTACTCTTGATTAAAGAGACTTTAGAATCTGTCTGGTGTAACATTATTTTCGTACACATGTTTCATATAATTCCTCTGTCTATTCATAATAAAAATTATGGTTTTTAACCTCACTGTAAAATATAATTATATGAAAGGCAGCATTTATAACTTCAAATATAAGGTAACAACATTTATTTAAGTGTTTTATTTGTTGTTTGGGGGCTTAATGGGTGCGATATGCTGGAAAATATGCTGGAAAAATGCTTGTACCCCGACCTACCTACAAAAATCCACGGAAAACGAAACGTAAAGAAATACGCAAAGCAATCGGCAAGATACTCATGTTAACATTGTAAAAGCTCTCTTATTATAAGAGAGCTTTTACAATGTTAAGTAGAGTATATCTTCGGTTGCTCGTAACTCGAATAAGAATTTAGGCCGGAATGGGGTGGTGAAACTATGTATTCTTAATCCTTCACCACACGGACTAAAATCAAAATCAGTATTCAGCTTATAATAGCATAAAAGCATTGCCTTGTAAATACGAAAATGACGTCAGCTAGATGACCGCGGCAGTAATCAAAATGGCGATATTGCTAACCTACGCTAAGTTATACGCTATGTAGCTATGAAAGGTATCTTTTATGCCATTTATATGCGGTATTTGTGGGCGCCACATTTTATGTGCCTTGCGCCTTTTGAATAAACTTGCCATTCATACATAGCCTTAACTGAGTTCTTGGTTTCCCGGTTCGATACCGGCGTCGGGAATGTGTCTTTGTATATACCACAGAGTCACTTGCTCCTAGGCTGGGTGTCAGCTGTTTACATGCATGTCATGTTTGTAAACTGACCCACGAGGTAGGCGGTGCATTCATTTTATTGAATGAATAAATATCCTTGGACATTTCACACATCGCCATCTCGTCCCAAGCTAAGCAACTTAATGCTTGTGTTATGGTAACGAGATGGATGATAAACTACTTAAATACATTTTTTTTTTGTAAATACATACACATTATAGATAGAAATGACACCCAGACTCCGAGCCAGTGCCTCTGGCTTAGACAAAGACACTTGCCCGACCCCGGAATCGAACCCGGGACCCGTTGATCCAAAGGCGGCACATCATTCCTTAGGCGTGAGTAGTCTAAAGTTGGTCTGCTTTATTTTGTGGAGGTTACATTGTAGGTTCTGTGGTTGACATAATAAACTCACTGTTCCAGTCTAGTCTTTCAGACTCACTGCATTAGCATACCGTCGTGTCACCGCGTCACACCTGTCAATACTTCATGTGTCGGCCGTGACACGGTTTTTATGTTACATTCAATACATTACAGCATTCATTCCATGCGTGTTAAGTCACGAGTGATTAGTGAAGATTTGCCGTGTGCTATAAAATCATTCAACAGGTTGCCATTTGCCATTTTATCAGCTCTACATGAATTTTATGCGCTTCAACTGTAATTTTTTTTAAGTAGTGCAATAACACTCCCCCCAATAACACTATAATTGGCATAAAGTAGACATTTACAGAACTACGATAAAAACTTTGTTTATACTACTAAAGTTAACTACCATAGACTGAAATTTAATGTTAGATTTTTTTTTTACGCTATTCCCTGGCATGTGTGTTACCCATCTTTGAATTTATTCAATGTCCTTTTAAATAATGGCAAATTTGCTCTGAGATGACGAATTTAGAACGCACAGTATCACATCGTCAAATTTAAAATCACCATTATCATCTTTCGCCTTGTCCCATGCTAGGTGGTAGTCTCCATACACTCCTATCAGACGTAATATCTACATTCACATCTTTTATACAGATTTATACATTTTGACAATCTAGCTATCCGTATCTTTTGGTCTCCCACAATCCACATTCACACTGAAACTACCAACGGTTCGAAATGCTGTACAGAGAAGAAATCCTCGGCATATCGATGGTTCCCAAGAATGCTTTGAACTGCTTTGAAACCATTTTGAACTTCATATTATATTATATATATATGAAGAAACGAGTTCAAAATGGTTTCAAAGCAGTATTGCAGATACGTCTTTATTCTTCGGAACAATCGATAAGTTCATAAGCCGCTCAAGTCTCGCAACTTGAATACCTCTTGTTGCATTATATGCCACGCCTACATTAGTTATGTAACATTATGTAGATACAACAGCTATTAGCCGCAGGAAAGTGGAACTGATATGACAATGGTCCTACTTCACTTGTCAGTAAGCTTAAGTGCTTATAGCCTTGTATTACTTTGTACCTAGCATTTAGTTTGAAGCACGTAACGAAAATAATGTAAGTAACAAAATTTTCACTTCTATTAAAAAAAAAAATTTTTTTAAATTAAAAACCGAAACGTGTGTCGCGGTGGCTGTTTACAAACATGTAATTTACGATCATAAATGACACCAGACTTAGAGCAACTGATTCTAGTTTACACAAAGACGTTTGGCCGACCCCAGAAAATTAGCCTACTGTGCCACGCTGGCCAGACGGGTTGGCACAGGGTTTGTTTCAAGCTTTCCTTCTCGTGCGGCTTGGTTTTCTGCCGTGTAATTTTCATTTGCCGGCTCTTACCACACCCGTAGGATGGAATGGGGTTGCGACACAATATATTCTAAATATATATAATAATAATAGTACTTTGGATACGCTTTGTATCTATCTACACTCCGTAAAAGAATGTTTGCCATTTACTCACCGCAGAAACCTCATGTTTCAACAATTGTCATTATTCCTAAACGAGACGCGGTAAATTATGTATCCAATGTTCATCAGATCCTTTACGGTCTTAGACACGTTAGCGGCTAGATCCTATCCTAGGCTACTTAAATAACTAGTCATACAAGTTTCGCTTCCGTGATCGTCCTGTTAAGTAGGGTGGCAATATCTATGTTAAATTATGGAACTGAAATATAGTCATAAATATTATGTATGTATGTTGTGTGGATTTCAAACCTATGCCTGTGGAAACGCATTTGGTCCCAAAGAGATGATCATCCTGCCACACAAAGTGGCATGCATGCCGGGGCCGCGGCGCATATGCCCCAAGGTGTTGTCGGGGATTTCTTATACCCGACAACTTGGTTTTTATGGAGGCATTTCATGACGCCGATGATTCAGATAATTTGCAGAAATTGTATAGCTTTCTATTGGTTTAAATGTATAAAACCGAAAATTCGGGAAAAACACAGCCACTTTTTTTCTGACACTCTTGGTGGTGGAAAGCCAAGGAACATGGTGGAACCGATTACTAAACTTATCGGAAAATAAAAATAGCTAGGTAGTTGGTTTTAACTAAAACTCAGTTTACAGTCTCATCAATACAGAGCAATTGTTTTTAATAGTTCCATGGCCTCACTACGTTTGGCTACTGAGAAAATGTAAAAACATCCGAAGAAAATTTCTCAAAACTATTGTATTTGGTGTAACTTTATTTTGTCTATTAAAAGTTAGGTTGACAATATAATGCAACTTTATGAGTTTTAAATTCAACAACCAGTACAAGTTCTATGTCAAAGGTGTGTTTACCGTGTGCTAATTTATACGAGTTCTTGAGTGGAAACTGCGAATCAGCAAGCGTAGAGTAGGGCGGCCCCTCTGCTAGATGGAGCAATGATCTGCGAAAGGTTGCGGGCAGCAGCTGGATACGTCACGTTGAAGCCAGCAAGCACTCTACGGGGGAGAAGGCTGATGTCGATGATGAATTATGCTCTATGGACTAGTCCTTATTTCCTATAATTTATGGTGTCCCTATCCCTGTGTTAAACGGACACGTCGCGACTGGATGTATCCAACCCGTTTTGGGAGCAGACAGGACTTGCTGTTGTACCTGCTATTTATGGGCTATCCCTCGCCCGCGGCTTTGCACGTACTATCGTGATCACTTTCGTAAAGTAGATGCATATTATTCCATTGTTTGAAGCTAAATCGTGATTTATTTTCATATTGTAAATAACAGTATTCGGGCCCTGAACTTTATATTTTCTATCGACGGGCCCATTCGACATGATGCAATTGCTAGCATTAGTCTGCTTAATTCAAAAGGTATGGCAGGAAATGATTCCTTGATGGTTCTGAACGTTTCAGACACTTTACAATGTCCGTGGTCGCGGGACGAAACGAACGTTGAATCGTTGGGATTTAAATAAAATAATATTATCAGAACCGCCAATAAATAATTTCCTGCAAGGTAAATCCTAAGACATCAAGGTACATACTAGCAAGTCATTACAGCCCTTAAATGACCCACTACTGGGGCGGACCTCCGCCAAATTCATGGAGGGAAATTAGCCTACTGTGCCACGCGGGCAAGATCGTTTGGTCATATCAAGTTTTCCTTCTCTTGGGGCTAGGTGATCTGCCTCTTGCATTCTTTTAGTCGCCTCTTACGACACCCTAAAGATAGTATGGGTTGGTGACATTGTGTATTCTTAATCCGTCACCAAGTAGTATCAAGTGCTTGTGTGCCATATTCGTGTGGTATACGTCTTGAACTGACACTATAGTGTCAGAAAGTTACCAATATGTCATAATCGCCAGTCAATAGCAAGTTGATGGTCGATTTTGACTCTATTATGATGATTTTGACTTATATTATGTCCGTGTGGAGACGGATTTAGAATACATAGTGTCACCTCCTCATTCCATCCTGCGGGTGTCGTAAGAGCCGACAAAAGGAAATGATAAGGCCGAAAAGCTAGCTGCAAGAGAAGGAAACCTTGATACCCTGTGTCAACCCGTTTGGCCAGCGTGGCTGGCTAGTTATCCTTCATGTAATTGGAGGAGGCCCGACTCAGTAGTGGGTCATGCGCGGACGGGCAATAGCGCGATTCTGGAACCAATTCCTGGCATATAATTAGTTAAGGTTTTGTGTAAGGCTAGCAAAGCTTGTATTTCATAATCTGAATATATTTTAAGTCGGTAAAATAATATTGAGTGCACTAACCTTTTTAGAAGCTGATTCCGGATTCTGAAGTATGCGCCTACGCACTGACTAATAGCGATTCCAAAATGGCGGGACAACTCTGTATTTGGCAAATAGTTATTATGTAAAGTGGTTTTACGTTTGGGTAACTCTTGATTGCCGAAATATAATGTTGTGAAATAAATAATTCTTATTTCCTTTGGTTCGTGGCTTCCACCCAATAACAATACGTAAGGTATACGTCAACGTCATCCCGATATCGTAATAGGTGCCATTAAACGAGGTATCTCCGTGTGGTGACGGATTTAGAACACATAGTGTCACCAACCCATACCATCTTGAGTGTGTCGCGAGGCGAGGGCATCCTCCAGTTATATGGAACTTTGGAATGGTAATTAGCCTATTGTGCCAGACGGATTGAAACAGGGTTTCGTATCGGAGGGGCCCGCCTCGGAGCATGGGGCTCCACTAAGAGGCGGGCCAAGGCCCCCAGGGACACGGAGCATGCTCTCTGCAATGGGAGTGAACCCCGTGGCCCTGGCTTGGGTAGTTAAGGATCGCCGTCGGTTTTAGTGGGTAGGTCGGGGCGCAATTTACCATCTATACGCGCCCCGGAGTCCCACATACCCCGGCCATTTCCGAACGGCCGGGTATCCATGAGGATTACCGACGTAAAAAAAAAAAAGGGTTTCGTATCAAGTTTTCCGTCTCTGGCGGCTAGTTTATCGGCCCTGATATTTAATTCCGTCGGCTTTCATACCCTCAGGATGGAATGGGGTCGCCAAACCATGTATTGTTAATGCACCACGACTATTAATTTCTACAAAAAATTGAATATAACAATAATGGTTTTTTTTAACACAGAACTGTTTCTTTTGACTAGATCTATGTCCTCACTTCAATGTTACAACTGCTAAGTTTTTATTAAACCCTGTATCTATATCTATACCTGTGTCTGTTAGATTCTTTCACGCGGCTCCTAGAGGCCCTTTCCCTCGGGTACATGCGACCAATTAAATATTATTACGGTAGCTGTTAATAGACTTCGCCCAGCACGCTTCCAGTACCGTTGAAGAGACAATACTGTTATATGATTATCTTAACCCTGCGACACGACTGTTTTGTCGGTAGCGTGACGTGTAAACTGCATAATAATATCGGATGACAGGGCCATACGAGTCAAAATCATATTTATAATGTCAAAATGTTTGAGTAAAATGTAAGGATATTAGTTAATCTTTAACTTTAACACAAGTCATGACCAATTAATTATAACTTTCATAATTTTATTTTATTTTATTTGGGAAAATAAACAGTTATACATTAAAAACAAGTAAAACAATATCACTACATATTTAAACACGTTTAAACAAATGCATAACAAACACACTATTGCCAATGACAAGTTCATTGGCAATAGCTATCATTGGTTTAACGATGGAAGACAAAACTTAAATGAAGAAAAAGAAGAAGGATATGTATTAGCCAATTGTGCCATCTTGGTTAGATGGTTTGCTTCTCTTCAAACGTGGTAACGTGGTAATCTATATTATTTTGCATTGTACATTTTTTATCACTGTGTTGACAATTTGTAAGTGTCCTGTACAAAATAAATTAATTGACTTTGACAATGGTGAATCTTTTAACGACTGACTTATACCTATCCTAACAAATGTTTTTATCCTCAAAATATAACTAGACTTTTAAATAGGCAACTGGTAAACATATGATTAAGTGCAGCGTTTTTTGCGTAATTTGTACAGTGATTCTCAAAAATAATTGTTTTAACCTTCCAGTGCTATAATTTAACTGGTACCTAATGAAACAGTTTTCTAACAAAACATGTGAACCGACTTCAAACTTCAAAATAGGAAATCAAAACTGAAAAATAACCAATAGACAAGTATTTCAAGCATAAACCACATTATACCACCATCATAGCATTACCTATATAGGATATGGATGAGGTAGCTAAGGGTAAATAAGTAGCTTTTTTCCCGTGTGGGGACGGGTCAGAATATAAAACTTCCCCACCGCACGCTGGGAAATAACGCGTGTTGTAAAAGTCAACAAAACCCAGCACGCTTGGTGGTAGGATCGAACGGTCCACCCGGCTGGCTACCACCCTCACATTTAAGTCCGACGCCAAGCAGTTTTACTGTGTTCCGTCGTGTGTATGTGAGAGCCGGTGCCCGACAGGGCAATTCCTTGAATTGCCTGCTCCATCTTAGACCCTGGCGTAGCTTTCCATCACGCAAGCCTAGGGTCAAAGGCATTCAAGTCACTGATAAAAAAAAAAAAAAGCTAAGATAGAAGATCAAGTTTTGTGAAATTTGGTTAAAATGTATTGTTGCCGATAGGTAATGCAAGCTTTTCTATATATTTTTTGTATTTACTGTTTTAGAATCATGGACGTATAAAAAAAGTCGGACAGAGTCTCGCTAACTAAAAACTGTGACATCATAGTCGGCCAGATCAGCTATATGTACAGGCCAGCACGCACACTTTCACACATTAGTCGGCCATTACACGCGTGAACATCGATGCTTAAAGACGCAATATGCGGCGAAAAAATAAAAACTATAAATCATGTCTTGCGTGGTAAAATGGTGTAAAAACCGTAGTGACCGAAAGAAAAACAATCCAGGAATCACGTTTCATACGTAAATGAATCATTCAATCACTTATTTCCAGATTATATACATTAAAATCAATTTGTATTTGCTAGAACAAAACAATTAATTTTAAGTTCAGTGTTGCCAATATTCACGTGTGCAAATTAACCGAAATATGTGCAATTTTCGTTTATTATAAAAATCAATATATTATTATGGTTAATTATTTAATAGTTACTACTGGGTATTTTATTTTATATATTCCTTTGCTAGATTTTCTAAGGAAAATTAAGTATGGAGAAATGATTGAATTAAAATTACTTAGTAGAAATTGTAATGGTGAAAACTATTGGATTCCAAACAAATACAGTGTCATTTGCAGTCTATATTTTGATGCGGATGACTTATAAACAACTAAAGGATGACTCCGGCGTGTTGTTACTTATGCAGTACCTTAAAAGATAAATTAGCAATCTACCAAGACATGGATAATACAAAAAAAATTAAACTATGCCGCTTATTTTTTCAAAATTTATATGTACATTGTAGCTATTGTGTCGGTATATAATAATAATAAATATCCTTGGACATTTCACACAACGCCATCTCGTCCCAAGCTAAGCAACTTAATGCTTGTTTTATGGTAACGAGATGGATGATAAACTACTTAAATACATTTTTTTTTGTAAATACATACATATTATAGATAGAAAGACACCCAGACCCGGGACAAATACTTGTAGGTCGTACAAATATTTCTTCCGTGCGGGGATCGAACCCGCGACATGCTGCGCAGCAGTCGATCGGTCAACCACTGCGCAAACCGTGTCGTCGAATCGTAAACTTAATCATACATTATTTTAATCCCCAGTGCTTTATTTTGTTTTAATATCTGTTTGAGTCAAGACACGTGGCAGAGGAATAAACTGTTACTGTACCATTTAATACCAGTGCTTCTCAAGAGGTGCGCAGTAAATTATAGTTAGGCAACATAAATATATTATCACAAAAAATTTTTGGTACTTAATGAAACATCTCGAAATTAGAGGAAATTTCAAAAACCTCTCAAAGTAAAAGACGTTATTATAAAAAAAAATACTCAGCATTTAGGATGTTATAGTTAAACATAACAATTTCGAACAATTTATTTTTTATATTTTAACCATGTTTTTATTGCAAAATTTTGTGTATCTTGGCAACCCCAAAATTAACTCACACATACAGAGCTGCCGCCATTTTGGCGTCTCACTTTTTTTTTGTCTTAGCCAGAGTTCCGTCCGCCTTTTTTTATAGGTCCATGTTTAGAATATATAGTTTTAAAAATTGTAATAGTATGACTGCCTCATACTAATATTTTTTTATATGATGATATAGTGAATGCAAAGGATTACATGAGTTTACTTTCAAAAGTGTTAGTTTAGTTACCGGTCTTACCTTACGACGTTAGACGACACTATTTTTGAGTAACCGTCCATTAGTTTTCTCCCATCTCGTTATTTAATTATTTGGCGTAGGCAGTAGGTACTAGACCCAACGTAAATAGTAACTTTCTTGGCATACCTAACCTACAAACTTACGATGTCAAATGATCAAATCCACCTCCAGACAACAAAACGCCGGCTTGCATAATTAAAAGCAAACAGTTATTTTTATTACGAAACATTTCCCATGAGAGATAATTCACAATGGCGATTATGTTCGCTTTTTACTTTCCATAATACATTGTGTTTATGTACTCTGAAACCTCCTTTCTACTGGCGTGTACCGTATCATCGGTACAGCAACAATCCTGGTGAACCCTCATAATTGACTGCCTTGTTGGTCTAGGGCCTGGATGTACCGCCTTTGGATCACGTGGTTCGATTCCGTGGTCCGGCAAGTGTCTTTGTGTAAACTAGAGGCTCTTGAGGCAGGGTGTCATTTGTTCGTGAATTTCATGTTTTTAAACTGCCCCCGCGATATTGTGCATGGGTTTCAAATATATATATAAAAGGAGAGTGTTCTCCTGTACGTGTGTGACTACTAGAACTAGTAGTAGTATTGTAGTCAGCCCACACATGACCCATTGCTGAGTCGGGCCCCTTCCAATTGCATGGAGGGTTATTAGCCTACTGTGGCCACGCTGGCCAGACGGGTTGGCACAGGGTTTCGTATCAAATTTCCGGCTAGGTTAGGCCTTGTCATTTCCTATTGTTGACGCTAACGACACCCTCATGATGGAATCGGGTGGTGAAACAATGTATTCTAAATCCGTCAACACACGGGACAGATACGTAATGTTTTAAAATACGCACGCAAAGCCGCGGTTAGGAGTCAGTTTATAATATTTGTAGGAAGGAAAACAAGTAATTTAAGAGTTTCACAGTAATTATCTTCGCTTCGTTCGCTCAATAAAAACTCCTAATCTCCGGCAAGATAGACGAAACAGTCATTGTTGATGATTTATTGTTGTATTTCATATTTTGAGTCTGCTTAAATGCATTGTTGATAAAGTAACTAACTCAACTATAGAGTACCTACTAGCCTCATCCCGCGGCGTCACCTGCGGTACGAATAACCGAGGGTGACATCGCACCCGTGCGAAGCCGGGACGGGCCGCTAGTATAGAATAATAATGATTTAGTTACGTTTAAGTAAGAAAAAGTTTGTATGGGAAAAGAAAAAGGCTGTTTTAGGGTTTTTCAGGCAATTATTCGATGTTTTCTCGCCGTAAAAACCATCCTAGAACTTTAATGAACATTTAAAAAAAAAGAATTGGCCAAATTGGTTCAAGCGTTGAGTTATGCGCTTACCAACACATGTCATTTTGCGATTCATTTTTATTTTTAAAGAAGATTTGTTGTGAATCTTTTGGGGTTTTGTGATTCTAATTTCAAGTGTTGAAAATGGAAAGATAAGTATCTCTTGAGCACTCTTTGACCACCAACTGATTTATTACTAAGCCTATAGATCAGTAACATGGAGGGTATTTAGCCTACTGTACCACGCTGGCCAGACGGGTTTGCAACCCTATGCCATGCCCATGTATGAAGTGTAATAAGTAGTAGTAGTAGGCACAGTTGGCTAATTTTCCTCCATTTTGGAGGAGCCCCGACTCAGTAGTGGGTCATTTATGGGCTGAAACAACGAACGATGACGATAAAGTAGGAGTGTAATAAGTAAGTGTAAGTAGTTGTTGAGGTGAAGAGATTTTCTCTTGCGGTTTTCAGCTTTGTAATTTCCTTTTGTCGGCTCTTATAACAACCTCAGGATGGAATGGGGTGACACTATGTATTCTAAATCCGTCACCACATCGATAAACTTATTACTGTTTCACTACTAGTCCGGGATCCCCGGTACATTGTTTTCACTTGATTACTATCAAGCTAATTTTTCGTGAGTAGCTTCATTTTCATGAGACGCCCAACATTTTCTTGTCGACAACTCTTGATTGTGGTAGCTAACAGAGGTAGCAAGGGTGAAATATGTTGATTTTATGATTCAAAAAAATTTATTACTAACCGGGTGCTTTTTGGTATATCTGATGATAATTATCTAAATTATTCGAAAATGTATTTGTCCTACAAAATGTATGGTTTGATCAAAGAGTCCTCCACTTCCAATATGTATGGATAACGAGGTCATAAAAAATGATTACTAACCAGCTGGTTTTTTTTTATTTACTTATTAAATATTTATATTATTTAACCGTCATATTGTCCTACAAGTTGCGTGGTACGTTATCCCGGTCCTACGCTCCAAAGTTGTTAAAACCACAAGACCCATTTTGTCATCACTAACTGTAGGACAATAATTTTACATGATAGGTTAGTGTATTCTCTGCCCAAATGATACAATGTCCTACAAGAAAACAGGTATGTAACACGAGTCCGACAAAAATTTTAATTTTTTCGTTTTCCTACATAAAACTTACTAGCGACCCGCGCCGGCTTCGCACGGGTGCATGTATTATACATATAAACCTTCCTCTTGAATCACTCTATCTATTAAAGAAAACCGGTTCAAAATCCGTTGCGTAGTTTTCAAGTTTTAAGCATACATAGGGACGGACAGATGACAGCGACTTTGTTTTATACTATGTAGTGATGATACAGTGAAAACATCTTTTTTTTTTTTTTAATAAATTATTTTTCTTAAGTAGTACAAAAAAATTATTATTTACTTATAAAAACAATTATATTCATCAGATTCATCTGATAAATTTTCAGTGTCATCACTGTCATTTTCATCTATTTCATTTTCCTCGTCTTCTGACTCTGTAATAACGTAAAAAATTAAGTATTTTTTTAACATAAAATGAATCCACTTCGTTTTATAGTGTGCAAAACTTTTTATATAGTAGGTACATATACGGATTCCACTATACAACGACATTCACAGTTATGTTTAATGGATGAAAATTATTTTATTAGAAATTTAGTATGTTAAAATTACTTAAAAAAAAAATTTTTGTTAATAAAAAAAAAATTATAAATTAATAGTCTGAAAAAGTCCTGGCCAGCCTATGAGAAAAAATTAGTTTATTAGACAAATTATGTACCAATCAAAAGTATGAAGCTCATAGAATATGCAAATGTTAGGTTGCCTATTCTTTTCCAGTCACAACTCTCGGGTAGCCAGGTACAGGTTAATCAATACTAGCATTTTGCACCGGTCACTTTGTCACGTTTGCATTTTTGGGCTTCATACTTTTGATTGGTATAGAATTTGTCTAATAAACAAACCGGTTAACTAATAAAACTTTTTTAAAATTTTATTTTCATAGCCTGTCCAGGATTTTTTCAGGCAACCCATATTTTTTATAATTTATAACATACTAAATTTCTAATAAAAGAATTTTCATCCATTAAACATGTCGGTGGATGTCGTTGTATAGCGGGACCCGTATATGTACTTTAAAAAAAGTTTCGTACACTACAAAACGAAGTGGATTCATTTTATGTTAAAAATACTTAATTTTTTACGTATTACAGTCAGATGACGAGGAAAATGAAATAGATGAAAATGACAGTGATGATACTGAAAATTTAAACGATGAATCTGATGAATATATATATTTTTATATGTAAATAATATTTTTTTTGTACTACTTTAGTAAATTTTTTTTATTAACTTAAATAACATTTTTTTTTACTAAAGTAGTACAAAAAAATGTTATTTAAGTTAATAAAAAAGATGTTTTCACTGTATCATAAGTTATAAGTAGGAAAACGAAAAAATTACAATTTCTGTCGGACTCGTGATACATACCTGTTTTCTTGTAGGACATTGTATCATTTGGGCAGAGAATACACTAACCTATCATGTAAAATTATTGTCCTACAGTTAGTGATGACAAAATGGGTCTTGTGGTTTTAACAACTTTGGAGCGTAGGACCGGGATAACGTACCACGCAACTTGTAGTACAATATGACGGTTAAATAATATAAATATTTGTGAAATAAATTTAAAAAACCAGCTGGTTAGTTTTCTTTTTTGATGACTTTGTTATCGATACATATTGGACGTGGGGGACTCTTTGATCAAACCATACATTTTGTAGGACAAATACATTTTCGAATAATTTAGATAATTCTCACCAGATAAACCAAAAATCACCCGGTTAGTAATAATTTTTTTAGAATCATTAAATCAACATATTTAACCTTTGCTACCTCTGTTAGCTACCACAATCAAGAGATGTTGACAAGAAAATGTTGGGCGTCTCATCAAAACAAAGGTATTCACAAAGATTCAGCTTGATAGTAATAATTTTTTTTCTAGGATCTGTAGAACAACTTTTGAGTGTAGGACTGGGATAACGTACCACGCAACTTGTAGGACAATATGACGGTTAAATAATATACATATTTATTAAGTAAATAAAAAAAAACCAGCTGGTTAGTAATCATTTTTGATGACCTCGTTATCGATACATATTGGAAGTGGAGGACTCATTGATCAAACCATACATTTTGTAGGACAAATACATTTTCGAATAATTTAGTTAATTATCATCAGATATACCAAAAATCAACCGGTTAGTAATAATTTTTTTAGAATCATAAAATCAACATATTTGATCCTTGCTACCTCTGTTAGCTACCACAATCAAGAGTTGTCGACAAGAAAATGTTGGGCGTCTCGTCAAAATGAAGCTACTCACGAAAAATTAGCTTGATAGTAATCAAGTGAAATCAATGTACGGGGGACCCCGGACTATACTCTATAAACCTAGGTTACCTGGATGAGATCGACCACTACAAGTTTAATTAGGCCCGCTTTCCATAAAAGCAGAGAGGAAAGGAGACGAGAGGAGATGTGGTTTGAATAACCAATCGTTATTTCCACATCTCCTCTCCGCATAGCTTCGGTGGAAATAGATTAACGAAACCTGATTGGTTATTCAAAACACATCTCTCGTCTCCTCTCCTCTCTGCAATGGCGCAAACCGGGTCTTAGTGTTTTTTTTTAATTTCTTCCGTCTCTGCTCTGCATATTTAAAGTGTGCTATAAAGTATGTACATATTTAATTAAATAAATAATTATAATTAATATGAAGTTGCCGTGTGTTTGGCGGTCGGGTTTATTTGTTAGTAGCATAACCTATGGTGGATGCTTCAGTGTAGCCCGCGAAATTCAAATTTTCTTACGTTTTTTTGCAATTTGCCGGTCAGTGCTAGGTTGTATGTTGATTAAAATGTTATTCGCGGCTGTACGTTTTCTTTTCAACGTCAAAGTCATTCTTGCACCTTTATGAGCTTGGAGGGTTGTATTGATGAGTTTGATGAATAAAACTCTGTAACTACATATGTCTTACAGCCGCTAATTAAATGTTCATCATCATACAACCCAGCACTGCCCTGCAAATTGCGGGCTACCCTGGAACATTCACCTTAAAGTGAGCATCTGGCGATTAAACTGACTTTAGTTTATTAAAGCTTCTTTTAAAGCGTCTTTATTGAGAGTACCTACTAATTCTCCAACTGTATTTGCACAAAATCTCAAGCCTAGTGGATAAAAGTCACTACGGAGTTTCTCCGCAACGCTGGCGTAGACTGGCACAGCACACTCGAATATTCAAAAGTACTTGTATTATAACTAACTTAATTCGCATAAAGTAAGCTACCTAGTGCAAAACCTCGATGTCAAAAATCCAGTTTGATGACCTTATGAAAGTGTTTTCGTAGTTGTATTAAGTAGTAATGAAATAACGAGCTTAATTTACATATTTATGTCATTGTTAACAAAAAAAACAAGCCGCACCGAGGTCGTTGTATCACTTTCCATCTTATAGAGCATTGCGCAATTTGCACAACCTTTTCATGAATTAAAAAAGATGAACCAAAAAGGTTATGTCAAGGTTCTGTTTCACATTTGCATGGAGGAAAATAACACATAAGAGGACGGTTTATATGTATAACTAGCGACCCGCCCAGGCTTCGCCCGGGTGCAATGATTAACATCTAAAATTATGAGTGTTTCTCTACAATATTATGCATGCATTATATGTATACATAAACCTTCCTCTTGAATCACTCTATCTATTACAAAAAACCGCTTCAAAATCCGTTGCGTAGTTTTAAAGATTTAAGCATACATAGGGACGGACAGACGACAGCGACTTTGTATTATACTATGTAGTGATAAATGCATAATTGCACACATGCGAAGCCGGGGCGGGTCGCTAGTACGGTATAAACTAAATGACGAACTAACGAATTAACGAATAAGCAGTATGTCATATATATGTATGTTTATTTAACAACATTCACGATTAAAATATCTTTGGAATTATACAAAAACACTACATCATAATCGGTTCATCCGTTCATGAGCCATACCTCCGGCAGTTAGATACGCCAATCGTCGATGACAACCCTCTTTTTGCCAGTTGTGGAACACAGGTATTCTGAGTGAGAATCTCCTTGTACCGGAATTCCACCATATAGGTTACTAAAAAATACTGCCGCTTAATTCTCGTGACCTTCTTCTCTTACGGCTCATCTCAGCTCTTTTGACACCGCAATATACATTTAACACTTGCCACTGTTACACACACCGCATTTACCACTTAAATAAGTAAATTAACTACTTATTAATAAGCATCCGTCCGTCCATTAAATCAAAATGTTTTACAAATATGTTTTTAGAAGTTTGTTTTAAAATTCAAATTGGTAGTCTGTTCAAGTAGGGAGGACGAGTTCACGAGGTTTGTTTCGGAACCGGCTGGTAATGTCAAAAGAGTCACATTGCCAGGACGTCTGGGAACGGGTTGAAAACAAAAACGTTCGAATTTTGAATTAACAATCGAGTAGGGTTGACCACTTTAAGTTTCCGAGGACATATCATGAAAAGAAGAATAATAATTTCACAAGAATTACTAGAGATTATATAACATGAATATGTTTATACAAAAAAAAACACCTTTTTCTGGAGGCTGGCAGAAATGTATAACACTGTATTAATATACAAACCAACCTTTATATTTGCTTGATTTATATATAGGACATGAATTATTAGCTCAATCCTCCCAGCGGTGGAACGGGAGGAGACTACTATAGCTCGCCCCGCGTAATCGATAGGGCACGCCTTGTGTAGCCCCAAGCCCCTACAGTCAAGGAGTATGCTCTCCTATTGGAGAACGTGGCCCTGGTTCGGACAGATAGCTGTTGGTTTTAGCGGGTAAGCTGGGGCGAAATTTACCATCCCTACGCGCCCTGGATTTCCACGTAACCCGGCCGGCCCCAACGGCAGGGTATCCTTGAGGATTTCCGACGAAAAAACATGTTTCTTTTTAATATTCATATAATGATGTGAAATAGCTAATGAGAATCTTATTGTTGCAGAACGAACGACTCAATGCCGCCCTGATGCAGGGCTACTGTAGAAAAAACTTCATCTAATCGAGGTGAGGCTAAAATAAATGTTAATTTATAAAAAGCACTGTATGGAACACATCCACGCTTCCTTTTCTAATTCGTCTTAGCATTTATTTTAAAATCTCTTAGCATGATGACTTCTAAGAGAAATCAAATATGAAAAACTATTTGTGCATGTTGCTTAAAAATAAACACATACTTACGGTACGGTTTCTACCATTTTTTTTATCCCAATCAGATTGTAAAAGCTATACAAACTAAAAGTATTCAGATAAAATATCTTCCCACTCGTAACATAATTTATTACTGTGATTTAAACTATAAAATAATTTTATTATCGACAAAAATGTGTTCTCTATACTATTGCCTCGAATGAAAACCGCGGGGCACTTACTTGCGTAGTAGATTGTCATCGGTATGCATTTGCAAAACAAATTTATTATGGACGCAGACACGATCGAAAATAGCTCTTATTTTGAAAGACATTATGTTGAAAACTATCAAGACAGTAGGCTTGTTAATAAGTGACTAAAAAGCACAAGTGGACCAGAGACAATATAGAATAACCGGCCATGTTGCTTGTCTATGGTTTGAGATTTATAGCGCAAGTGCGGCTGTAATTTAGCAATCTTTATAATTTTGCCATTGTATTGTCAAGTCTTGTCACTGAGGTAAAGCAGAGGTACAAAAAGCAATGTATTTTTTATTGATAAAGTGGCCACTCAACTCAATTACTTAGGTATAATTTCTAGACCCACTCTGTATGAATTCCTTGGCTCGCTATGCACAGAACCTTAATTTCCCCCCATGAATTTAGAGGACGTTCGTCACAGGAATGGTACTTCGTGGCCTGATAGACACAACTTTCAAACAAAAAGTCTAACTAAAATAGGTTTATTCATCCTATCCCAAATTAAACTTAACCAAACGTCATAACATCTCTTATTATACGTGGGTTAAAAATCAGATTGCAGTTGCAAATTATAAACATTTTCATACACTACGCAAGATGTTTTTACGCATTGCAACCGTGGACCGTGAAAAGGTATTTCTGTCAAGGTATTTTCATAATCTAGCCTTCTCTTAAAATAAGTAAGGAATGTTTACGTTAAAAACATATCACTGCAACACGACGAACTAACTATCCTTTTTCCCTGTGTGGTGACCAAGGCCGGATTTAGAGGGGGGGCAACCGGGGCGAAAGCCCCGGGGCCTCCACAAGCAGGGGGCCTCCACAATAGAGACTTCGGAAAAAAAAATCTTTATTTCTTTTCAAATAATTCTTGTTTCCGATTATATTCATATGTGTTTGTTAAATACTAAGAGAATCTACTTGGTTTCACAATAAATTATTTATTGAAAAACTCGACTGAAAAAAATTGTTCATTTTATTTGGAAAATAATTTGGGGCAAGGGGGCCTCCACTCCTTTGTTGCCCCGAGGCCTCTGGACCCCTAAATCCGGCCCTGACTGGTGACGGATCTGTGTCACCAACCCGTTGCGACTTGTTCCCTCGTTTCAGCTCATAAATGACCCACTACTGAGTCTGTCAGCAATTAGGTAGATACAGCTTCGACAGGGAGGCCAAGAGGAGAATCCAGATGGGCTGGGCAGCATTTCGAAAACTTCGCCGGCTCTTATCGTCGCCCATCCCGCAGAGTTTGAAACCGAAAGTTATCGAACAGTGCGTCCCACTCGTCATGACCTACGGCGGAGTGCCGAGACGTGGGCACTCACGGTGAGACTAGTCCACCAGCTTAAAGTTGCTCAGCGTGCTATGGAGCGAGCTATGTTTGGAGTTTCTCTGAAAGATGGGCTCAGTAACGAAACTATCCGGCAGAGAACCAAAGTTACCGACATAGCTCAGAGAATTAGCAGACTGAAGTGGCAGTGGGCTGGTCATAGCTGTAGAAGAACCGACAACTGCAGGGGTAGACGAGTTCTTGAGTGGAGATCGCGAATCGGCAAGCATAGTGTAGGACGGCCCTCTGCTAGATGGAGCGACGATCTGCGAAAGGTTGCGGGCAGCAGCTGGATGCGTCAAGCTGAAGGCAGTACGCTAGGGCGCTCTTTAGGGGAGGCCTATGCCCAGCAGTGGACTAATGTGGGCTAATGATGATGATGAGTCAGACCTCCTCCAAATTCAAGGAGGAAAATATGCTCTATGCCCTGAACTTCACACAGATGTGGCGTCGTCCTTAAATCAGAAGAATTTCCAAGCGTGCTGGCTCGCGGGTAAAAACTATATAATTATAGCAGTGCTGCAAGTATTTTAAAACACTAAAAGGCACCTTTGACGTGTCGGTTAATTGTTTGGGTTTTCACTCTCGAAGCGTCGAGAAGAACTTTTACTGGCTTTAAAGGCTTCTTGACATAATTGAGTCATACTTTTAAACGTTGGACAGTTTTATGTATAAAAATATGGTGTAGCTGTACTAAGATCAGATCTCTTATAGACAGCGGCTCAAAAGTCTGTGTTGGCATGCTCTCGTAATGCGTTACTACTACTGAATCCGGCCTCCTCCAGTTGCATGTAGGGTAATTAGCCTACTGTGCCACTCGGGTCAGACGGGGTTTTTTTTGTTTTTTTAATTTTTCTTCCTCGGCCATAGACTTTAGTGTTCCTTCTTTAATTTTTAACACTATTATATTATTATCTTCTAACTATCTATATATTCTATCTATGTTTTCTATCGATCTTTATATTCGTTCTATGTATTCTATTCATCTTTGCATTTTATCTAAGTTTCTTCATATTCTGTCCATCATTGTATTCTATCTGCTGTATGTTGTGGCATTCTTCTTGTTCACCATCATTGTTATCATTTTACAGAAGTCTAAAAATTTTTCTATACTTACTTGTCATTACATTTTTAATGTTGTCTAGGCTGGTCAGACGGGTTGGCACAGGGTTTCAAGTGTCAAGTTTTCCTTTTCTTACGGCTACTTGCAGGCCCCAGGCCCTCCATGAAGTTGATGGAGGCCCGACACAGCAGTGCGTCATTTATGGGCTGTTGTGTAAGAAGAAAGTAAGACTAATATGCCACAATGGCCAGACATGTTGACCTATCTGCTGTCCTTAAGCTATCATGCCCTTAAATGTTATAACAATGTCACAAGTCCATTCCGAACTGTGAGTGTCTTACAGGTCGGAATGCGACTAAACTTTAACAAATTTAACAATTTCATTTGGTGGGAAGGAGCTGATTCAAATCAATTAATGAACTGAAATAATGACCACATGGAATACATAATTTCATAAGTTCAATAGGATAAATCAAATTGACTTTTGTTTTTATCTTAGCAGTTTTTGCGTTCGGTTTTTTTTGTGGTGATGACATAACCGTATGCCCCGGATTATAGGCGTGGCATTATGACTGCCATTTACACCGTCTATGGCAAGTTTGTCTAAGCGATGACAGATTTAGAATACACAGCATGTGTTTCCGAGAAAAATTACCTCTTAAATTTTTTTTAGATATGCTTAATACAATAAAAAAGTTCACTAAATTACGAAAACTGACTATTTATTAACAAGAGGAATGAGCACAGATGATCAAAGAAATATAATGGAAAGTTAAATAACCTGTATCGCGGGGCAGTTTACAAACATGTAATTCACAAACACAAATGACACCCAGACTGCCTCTGGTTCCTCTGGTTTAGATAAAGATACTTGCTCGACCCTGGAATCGAATCCGGGACCCGTTGATACAAAGGCGGCACATCCAACCCCTAGACCAACGATGCAATTAATATTTCATGATAGAATTCAAATTATTCCGGTGATTGATTTAGAATCAAAATAAAATGATTTTTAATTCGAATAAATTCTTGCCAATGCTTTCAAATAATCAAAGAACCCGATAGAAACTTTTAAAAAGAAAACTTAAATTAATTACTCATTTAGTTTTTATCACCGGTTCGGAATGCCATTCCATAGAGAAGAGCCGGCAAGAAACTCCATGGTTGCTCTTTTAAATGAAAAGAATACATACTAAACCACTCCATTCGGTCCTGACGGTGTCGTAAGAGCCGACAAAAGGAATTTACAAGGCCGATAACCTAGCCGCAAGAGAAAGAAATCTTGATACGATACCCTGTCAAAATCGTCTGGCCAACGTCGCACAATATGCTAATAAATAAATAAATAAATATCCTTGGACATTTCACACAACGCCATCTCGTCCCAAGGTAAGCAACTTAATGCTTGTGTGATGGTAACGAGATGGATGATAAACTACTTAAATACATTTTTTTTTGTAAATACATACATATTATAGATAGAAAACACCCAGACCCGGAACAAATAATTGTAGGTCGTACAAATATTTCTTCCGTGCGGGAATCGAACCCGCGACATGCTGCGCAGCAGTCGATCGCTCAACCACTGCGCCAACCGTTTCGCCAACCGTGTAATGGAATGGACTCAGCAGTAGGTTATGGGCCGAGTAGTAGAATTGAATTTAATTGGCGGAGTCCCGACTCGTCCTAGCGGGTCATTAAAGTCATCGTCGAGTCAATCTTTGACTGCCTCGTTGGTCTAGTGGTTAGATGTGCCGCCTTTGGATCAACGGGTCCCGGGTTCGATTCCGGGGTCGGGCAAGTGTCTTTGTCTAAACCAGAGGCACTGGCTCGGAGTCTGGGTGTCATTTCTATCTATAATATGTATGTATTTACAAAAAAAAAGTGTATATAGGTAGTTTATCATCCATCTCGTTACCATAACACAAGCATTAAGTTGCTTAGCTTGGGACGAGATGGCGTTGTGTGAAATGTCCAAGGATATTTATTTATTTAATACCAAAACTCGCATAAATTTAGGAAGAAACATCATTTCAGTCAACTGTCCAGTTTTTATCCTTATTTTAGTCTATGGATTCTTTGTTCCTTTTTTATCAGATTTTCGGGCTGCAATTCTTTTGTGCCTTCTATTTGTTGTCAATATTACAAAACACTTTGCTATAGCGAAAACTGTGAATTCTCTGTGTGTTTAAAACTGTTTTTTGTCTTCTGCCTCGGTCTGGCTACGCTATCTCGCGGTGCGAGTTGAGACAACAATTAGCGAGAGTTTGTTGCACCTATTGGTGTTCGTTTTAACGCTATTTAGGGTTCTCTGTAAAGCGAGAACGAAAGCCCTGTACCATATTAATCAAGTCGATTCTATGTACCTATAAGTTGTTTTGACACTTATTACCTTTGTATTTGGGTAATAAAATAGTACCACTGTGTACCTTTCTGTGTAACATTCTTCTTCTTATTCTTCTGCCTGGCGTTAGTCCCGGCTATTGCCAGGGTCCGCCTTCCGACTGAGCTTCCTCCACTTTGCCCGATCTTCAACGTCCTTTTCAGTTAGGCCATAACACTCATCTTGTCCATTTAATATTTGACTAAGGTTGCTTTCTGTGTAACATTCTAGTAAATAAATATCAGTGTTATCGGAAAAGCTAACGTGTTAATTTTATCACCATCTGGATCTCAAATTCTTCATTTCTCATAAATTTTCACACAGTATCTACAGTAGTCCTAGTATATCAGTAGTCCTTCCATTTTGGATATACGGTTGGTTTGTTACACCCTATATAGATGACCGTCCGTGTGGTAATAAATAAATAAATAAATATCCTTGGACATTTCACTCAACGCCATCTCGTCCCAAGCTAAGCAACCTATTGCTTGTGTTATGGTAACGAGATGGATGATAAACTACTTATATACATTTTATTTTTGTAAATACATACATATTATAGATGGAAATGACACCGAGACTCCGAGCCAGTGCCTCTGGTTTAGACAAAGACACTTGCCCGACCCCGGAATCGAACCCGGGACCCGTTGATCCAAAGGCGGCACATCTGACCATTAGACCAACGAGGCAGTCAATGTAACGAGGCAGTAATGGATTTAGAATACATAGTTTCGCTACTACTCCCATCCTGAGGGTGTAGTAAGAGGCCTCTAAAGGAACGCAAGAGGCAGATCACCTAGCCAAACACTGTCTTTATACGGAGCCATTGCCGCGTGCCCTTCGATCCCTAGGTCAAGCGAAGAAAAACTTGGTACAAACAAAAACTGTGCCAAACCGTGTCTTGCCCGCGTAGTCCAGTAGGCAAATTTCCCTCCACTCATTGGTGGGTCATACATGGGCAGAAATTATGATGATGACTATCAAATTTCACTTTACTGACTTTGTATGTCGACTGCCATAGATGTTACTCTCACAACCGCGGCCGACGAGTCTGTGCCCTTGAAATTATGAAGTCACATTTCAGATTTTCCAAATATCACCGATCCACTGGCTTACCAAAACGTCGCTTCACTTGCAGAGCAATTGCATTCCACACGACCCGATCTCGTCAATATATTTTAGGTACAGAACCAATGTTAATAATGACGTAACGCGCTTGCCACTCTAATAGTCCGAACCGGTCAGAATCAATATTTGCTATCAATTTATTGACTCTACGCTCCGACCGAACGGAAGAATGAAAAAAACAGGTAAAACTGTGTTTTATGTGCACTAGTACTTTTGGTACACAGTAAAATAATCGTAATATGGTTTGGTGAATGCCCGTTGAAATCTTTCATATGAACTGTTTGTACTTCGAATGCGCTATCTAAAAATAATATTGACTGCCTCATTGATAGAGTGGTTAGATGTGCCGCCTTTAGATAAAGGGGCACTGGGTTCGATTTCGTGGTCGGGCAAGAGTCATTGTCTAAACCAGAGGCTCTTGCTCTGAGTCTGGGTGTCATTGTGAATTACATGTTTGTAAACTGCCCACACGATAAAATGTGGATAAATCGCGTGTCTTAAAACATTCATAGTTCTAGTACGTAATCTTGTATGGCAATGTGTAATGTAATGTAGTGTAATGAAGCAGAGATATAGTCAAATATTCTCATTGTTAGCTTGTGTTGTCTCACAAAGACACCCACGACGGGCGTGCGGGCGCACTTGACCTGAAGGTCGATGCGTGGTTGCACGCAAGGTGACGAGCACCCAAGTGTGTAGAGAATAGAATAGAAAATGGCTATGGCATTCACAATCGTCAACACATACACCATTTTATTAGACATAAAGATTAAAAAAATAAGACGGAAGCGGCATCAACCCAGAAGATCTGGCAGAATAAAAAACTCAGTGGGCTTGTCTTCTTGTGAGCCAGATGCTTCACCTTTTTTCAACTTTTACATTATAAATTTATATTACATACTCGTACATAAAATTTACGAACACCAATAACACCCAAACTCTGCGCTTCGTTGCCTCTGGTTTACACGAAGACACTTGCCCGACCCCGGAATCGAACTGAACGAACGACACGTGATCCAGAGGCACTTAATCCGCTAGATCAACAAGGCTGCACATCGATTACGTAACGTACAGTCCGCTATGCTACGCTCCTCAGTCGGACAAGTAATCCAGAGCCTTAATAAAAATAATTGTTATCTTGACTTGAGTTTGAACCATCAATCTTATATTCTGAGCAAAGTTTGAATACTTACGAATCTTGTTTTTCTAAGAATAAACTTGCATTGTTTCTGCGGCAGTGACGTCACCAAATGAGTAATATCCGGTGGAGGATGTATTATTTACTCAGACTGCGGCCTAGCACATTGTGGCCTCGTGTGATTATATTTTATCGTAATAAATAATGAAAATAAGGCAGAGGACACCGCTAAGTGTTTGAGTAAATGAACAAATTTGACTTATAGATGCAAGGTAATACATCGTAATACTGTATGCTGTTAACTGTTCCCTTATTTTTTGTATGCAAACCAAACCTTCAGAAGGCTTAAAAGCAGAGTCATCCAAAGGGCAATAGAGGCAATGCAGGCAAACCAGAATCAGCGACATAGTCCACGGGATTGCCAAACTTAAGTGGAAATGGGCAGGGCACATAACTCGCAGGACTGACGCCCGAAGAGCCAGAAAAGTTCTCGAGTGGCGACCGCGATCCGGAAAGCGCAGTGCTGGTAGGCCTCCCACACGGTGGAACGACAACCTGATTACGGTCGCCGGAAGGCGATGGATGCGGGAGGCTCAGAACCGGCCTTAGTGGAAATCCTTGGGGGAGGCCTATGTTGAGCAGTGTACGTCTTTTGGCAGAATGATGATGATAATGCTTACTATCTGACCCCCTTCGTACTGCCGTATGAAATGTTTTTATTTTTAGGTAATATACAGGGTGGTCAAAAAGTCGTGGATCAAACGAAACCAGCGGTTAGATGGGGCCATCAGCAGCAAAAAATTGTTTTACGGGAGGTCCTTAGGGTCAACCCCTGCAGAGTTACAATAGATTTAGTGTTTTTATGAGAAATTGTCTTTTTTTTACTAAAACTTGATAAAATTCGAAAAAATCTACACCCTGTATCTTTTTTATAATTTTCACTAGATTGGTACTGATGAGTCCTTTCGTTAGACATGCTATTTATGGTAGTTTATGGGGTGTGTTAAAGATAACATTAAGTTTTCCGAAAGACATAATTCTTAAATCAAAACTTGTTACTTACTTCGGACCCCACTGTGAAAAAAAAAATACTCTACAGAAAAGTGCCACTGTATCACAATTTTTGGCGCATTTAATAGGGATTCTAAAAAGGTATTACACATGGCTATGCGTGGCTTCGATATCTTTCAAGGACGATCTTTCGTAGCAAGGCCAGAGTTAATTCATACATAAAACTCGGTTAGGCCTACTAACCTAACCTTACCTAAGCGTGATCGTTTTCCGGACTACAGGGTCTTTATCGTCGTTTCAGCCCATAAATGACCCACTAGTGAGTCGGGCCTCCTCTAAGTTCATGTTGGGAGATTAGCCTACTGTGCCACGCAGCCAAGACGGGTTGACGCAGGGTTTGCTTCAAGTTTTCCTTCTGTTGCGGCTAGGTGATCTGCCTAATGCGTTCTTTTAGTCGCCTCTTACGACACCTTCAATATGGTATGGGTTGGTGACATTGTTTATTCTTTATCGTCTTCGTTTCCGCCCATAAATGACCCACTACTGTGTCGGGCCTACTCACAATTCATGCAAGGACATTAGCCTACTGTGCCACGCTGGCAAAACGGGTTAGCACAGGGTTTGCTGACCCGGTACGAATTATGTACGCACATAAAGAATACAATTCTAATAAATTTTCCGTGTGGTGTCACCAGCCCATACCATATTGAGGCTGTCGTAAGAAGCGACTAAAAGAACGCATTAGGCAGATCACCTAGCCGCAACAGAAGGAAAACTTGAAGCAAACCCTGCGTCAACCCGTCTTGGCTGCGTGGCACAGTAGGCTAATCTCCCAACATGAACTTAGAGGAGGCCCGACTCACTAGTGGGTCATTTATGGGCTGAAACGACGATAAAGACCCTGTAGTCCGGAAAACGATCACGCTTAGGTAAGGTTAGGTTAGTAGGCCTAACCGAGTTTTATGTATGAATTAACTCTGGCCTTGCTACGAAAGATCGTCCTTGAAAGATATCGAAGCCACGCATAGCCATGTGTAATACCTTTTTAGAATCCCTATTAAATGCGCCAAAAATTGTGATACAGTGGCACTTTTCTGTAGAGTAATTTTTTTTCACAGTGGGGTCCGAAGTAAGTAACAAGTTTTGATTTAAGAATTATTTCTTTCGGAAAACTTAATGTTATCTTTAACACACCCAATAAACTACCATAAATAGCATATCTAACGAAAGGGCACATCAGTACCAATCTATTGAAAATTATAAAAAAGATACAGGATGTAGATTTTGTGGAGTTTTATCAAGTTTTAGTAAAAAAAGGACAATTTCTCATAAAAACACAAAATCAATTATAACTCTGCAGGGGTTGACCTTAGGGACCTCCCGTAGAACAATTTTTTGCTGCTGATAACTCCATCTACCAGCTCGTTGCGTTTGATCCACGACTTTTTGACCACCCTGTATATGTATTTCTATTTGTGTTTTAATTTGTATTTTGTATCTCTTATTTGTGGTAGTAACATCGCATTGGCGTTTTAGCTGTTAAAAGGTGTTATTTACGTAATTTAAATAAATTAATAAAAAAAAAATACATTGTGTATTATAAATCTGTCAGCACATTGATACATTGATTCATCGAAATCCAACTTCTTTAGTCTCCTTGCGTCAATGGTATGTTTACTTGCCTGGCGAGTGGGGCGAGTTAGTCGCGCCAGTAGCTTGCACGTGACTTGGATGTTTGATAGGTAGCGTAGGGATGCCAATGTGGTATATCGATTACCTTTTCATTGTTGGTCATTCATCATCATTTCAGCCAAAAGACGTCCACTTTTGGACATAGGCCTCCCCTAAGGATTTCTACGAAGGCCGGTTCCGAACCGCCCGCATTCGTCACTTTCCGGAGACCTTGACCAGGTCGTTTCATTGAGGTGGATGCTCTCATGACTCTGTCATGTATCATGCATGACACAGCCGACAAATGACCCACTGGTGCGTCGGGCCTCTTTCAATTAAGACGTGGCGGGGCCTCACCATGTATTTGAATATAGGCTTTCTTCTCTTCCACGACACAGTGTAATGCGTCTTCGCAAACCTGTGGCGTGCTAAACGAGACGTGTGGTGTACCACTGGGGTTTTAGTGGGTAGTCGAGTCCTCCAGAGTCCCACATAACTACAAAACAAAAAAAGCCTTGTTTTTCTTACGGTCACGTTTATAAACTGATATAAACTATAAACTTATAACTTTATAAACTCGGGATACAGCTGATATTCGAGGTAATGTTACGTTTTAAAAAAAAGGTTCTATATGGACAGATTCAAACTCATACGAGTATGTCCATTCGTTGAACTTTTAAAGACAACTGTCATCTAGTCTCTCCCGTGACTACCACTGCTGTAAAGCATTCGGAACGTCGAGGATTAAATAATTTAAAATACACGAGATCCGTTAAAAATTGTTTAATTTCAATGCCTTTCATCTCTCAATACATGACCTTATCAAGATGTTATTTTCTACGTATTCAATTTATAATTTTGGATACTTCGCCAACCCTAAACAAAAGAGAGTATCAATAAGCCACGGATAGGGTTTTAAGCTTGTGTGCGTTACATCCCATATGTGTTTATATCATCACATTGAGCGGAGATAGATGTAGAGAGTAGAATAGATTGAATATTATTATCGAGCTACAATTTTATTTAGCCCACTCCCACCTGTGGGTGGAAATGAAAAGGCTGAAAAGCTAGCCGCAAAAGAAGGAAAACTTGATACGAAACCCTGATGGAAGAGACCCCAAACTACTGTGGGTCGTCTATGGGCTGTATTAAGTTAAGACTATTATTATTGATAAACATTCAGCATTTCTTGTAACGAATTGGATTTATAAGCAACGCTATCAAAGGTGTCTAATATTTCCCTATAATTTAGATTTGACTAAGAAGATCCTCATGAAAAAGTCCCGTAAGAGATGACTATAAATAACTGCGGTTAGGTATTTGTTGGAAATACTGCAATGTAATTACACTGTTACATTAACTTTTAAGTTGGCAACAATGCTAGATTTTGCATCTTCATGTGTCATGGCGGATAAGCTACTCCTGTCTTGTGCGTGTGTAAAATAACAGTTGTGGAAAAATAAAACAAAACATTGAACATTGAAAACTGCATTATTTATTGAAGTATATCATCAAGCTCCAAGGAACTTTAAGTAACTCATTAGGTTATGTGTCCAGTCACATTAACCCACTGAGATAAATAATACAGGAAGTTGTGAAAACATGTGCGGCTAAAAGTAAGGTTATAGAGCGTGCGTGGAATTGTTCAAGATGGACGTAAACTTAAATAATAACAGCTTACTGAAGCTGGAAGGCACTAACAACTGGAACATCTGGAAATTTCAAACTACAGTTTTGCTACGAGGTCAAGGTTGGCTGGATATTGTCGAAGGAAAAGTTCTGACACCCAAAGATCCCACGGAACGAATCGCTTGGGAGACTAAAGATGCGAAGGCACAAACACTTTTAGTGACGAGAATGACTGAAAAAGTAATGTTACACATTATTTCGTGTTCTACTTCAGCTGAAATGTGGAGAAAGCTACAGAGTGTTTATGAGCAGAAAACAGAAACAAATATCCATATGATTCAGCAGCGCTTCTTTCAATATAAATTTGAAGCAGGCATTGAAATGTCTACATTCCTATCTAAGATCCAGGAATTGCAAAATCAACTTAAACAGATGGGAGAAGATGTTTCAGATAAATTTGTAATAACTAAGGTGTTAATGTCATTACCGGAGGAATATAAACATTTTGTATCAGCTTGGGAATCAGCCCCAGACGATAGACAAACTATGGATAATTTAGTTGCAAGATTACTAGTCGAAGAAGAAAGGGTTAAAGAGAAAAGTGGACAGTCTTCATCTTCAGGCTTGTCTGCTTTCCTTGTTAAGGATAAAAAGGATATAAAGTGTTTTAAATGTAGCAAGATGGGACATTTCCAAAGTGAATGTAAAAGTAATAACAACAATAAATGCAAAAGTGAAGGACAGAATAACAAGTGCTTTTATTGTGGAAAGACTGGACATAACAAATCGCAGTGTTGGTTTAAGAAGAATAAAGAACAGAAGAAAAGTAATGCATTTGTGGTGTCAAATTCATTCAAAGAACTTGGTCAATCACTGTGGCTAGTGGACACAGGTGCCAGTGAACACATGTGCCGTGATCGTGAACTATTTACATCATTTACCAGCACCGAACAAGAATCTGTTATTGTTGGTAATGGTGCGGCAATTAGTGTTCTCGGTTATGGACAGATGGCGGTAGAGGTTTATGATGGAAGCGAATGGGTTTACACAACCATAGACAAAGTGCTGTTTGTTCCGGAATTAAAAACAAATTTATTCTCTGTAAACTGTGCGTCGGACAAAGGTTATGTCATGTTGACAGATGAACACTCATGTAAATTCTACAAAAACAATAAAATCTGTGCAATTGCAAATCGAGTTGGAAGCTCATATTACTTGGAGTTACGCTATAAAAATAAAACGGTGAATGTGGCTAAGAAAGTTAAATCTACACTGCAAGAGTGGCATGAAAGATTAGCACACCAAAACTTTAAGTATGTAAGGAAAATACTGTTGAAAAATAACATTGAGGTTAAGTCAAATTCGACTACAAAATGTGAGAGCTGTTTACAAGGAAAAATACATAGGTTGCCGTTTCGAAATAGTGAAACTGTTACTGTGAAAACATGCGAATTAATTCATGCTGATACCTGCGGCCCGATGGAGGTTACGTCAGTCGGCGGATCAAGATACTTTGTTATCTTGAAAGATGACTTCTCAAACTACAGAACTGTGTATTTTGTCAAGAATAAATTCGAGATAAAGAATTGTATTGAAGACTTTGTTAATAAGACAGAAAATGTGACCGGAAATAAAATAAAGATGTTCAGGACGGATAATGGTCTCGAGTTTATAAATAAGGAAGTCAAAGAATTATTTACTAAGCACGGCATACTACATCAAACAAGTGTTCCCTACACCCCAGAACAAAACGGAAAGGCAGAGCGAGAGAATCGTACACTAGTCGAAGCAGCCCGAACAATGCTGAATGCATGCAAGGATTTACCAAAATCGCTATGGGGTGAGGCTGTAAACACAGCTGCATTTGTTTTAAATAGAACTGGAAGAAGTAAACACAGTGAAAAATCACCCTATGAGGTGTGGTTTGGAAAAGATTTTAACATACATCAACTACAACCATTTGGAACCCCAGTGTATGCTCATATTCCAAAAGAAAAGAGGAAGAAATGGGATAGCAAAGGTGAAAAAGGAATTATGGTTGGATATGGAGAAACTGTTAAAGGATATAGAATATACTTCCCCAATAAGAATAATGTGGAAATAAAGAGAGATGTAGTCTTCTTAGAAAATGAGCGAAACAATAGTGAACTTGAAATTAAATTGAACTGCACACAAGAAAATGATGACAAAACTAATGAGTTACATGATGAACCAGGAACTATATCACCTGATCTTAATGAAACCATGGTGACTGATGGACGACTTTCAGAAGAATATGAATCAGAGTGTATACCAAGTGACGACAGTGACAGCTCAGACAGCTCAGTTGAGTCAATTGTTAAGGTATGTCAAAGAGAACCCAGCAAGCGGGTAAAGAAACCACCTGTCTACTATCAATGCCAAAATGTGCATACCAAACAAAGTGAACCAGTTACTTATGCAGAGGCGATGATGAGGAGTGACAGCACCAAATGGAAGGAGGCAATCGATAGAGAAATGCAAACACTGTTAGAAAATAATACTTGGGAAGTATGTGATGTACCAGAAAATCAAAAGGTTGTAAGTAGCAAATGGGTGTTTAAAATAAAAAGTGGTGATCAAGGTTTTCCTCAATATAAAGCTAGGTTAGTGGCTAGAGGGTTCGAACAAGATAACATTTTAGACTTAAGTGACTGTTATGCTCCTGTTGCAAAATTGTCAACGGTCAGGCTCTTTATAATAATTGCAACTAAACTGAATTTGCCAATAATTCAAATGGATGTGACCGGTGCCTTTCTGTATGGCAATATTAATGAAAGTGTTTATGTTAGCTTGCCAGAAGGAGCATATTCCTGTAATAATAACATTGTAAAGTTGAATAAATCACTTTATGGTCTCAAAAATTCTCCAAAATGTTGGAATACAAAATTTAATGATATTATGATTAAAGAAGGGTTTGTAAGATCAAACTGTGACTCTTGTCTTTATACAAAGTGTTCTGATAATGACCAAACTTATCTATTGTTATATGTTGATGATGTTTTGTTATTTGGATCAAATGATTGTTTATTAAAGGAAGTTAAAAGGGTATTAAATAAGGAATTTAAAATGAAAGATTTAGGATTTGTAACTGATTACTTAGGTATTACTATAAAACAAAATTTAGATACTGGAGTTACTGAACTGAGCCAAAGAAAGTATTTGGAAAATGTATTGAAAAGATTTGGAATGTTAAATTGTAAGCCCATGTCTACACCAATAGATCAGAATATTAATGTAAAGTTGTTTCAAAACGATGGTACCGCTGATAAAAACATTGAACGATTATGTAGACAAATAATAGGATGTCTAATGTATGCTGTATCTGGTACTAGACCTGACTTATGTTTTCCCCTGTCTTTGTTAAGCAGATATCAAAAATGTGCAAGTGATGCATTGTTGAGTACTTTGAAAAGAGTACTGCGTTATGTCAAACATACCCTAGATTATAAATTAGTTTATAAATGCACTGATAATGTTTTAGAGGGGTACTGTGATGCAGACTGGGGAGGCGATCTTATAGATAGAAGATCAACTACAGGCTATTTGTTCAAATTTTCTAATTGTTTAATTTCCTGGAGCTCAAAGAAACAAGTGTCTGTAAGTTTATCTTCTACCGAGTCTGAATATGTTGCCATTAGTATGGCTGCTAGTGAAGCCTGTTGGTTGGTTAATTTGTTAAAAGATTTTAATATATATAATGTATGTCCAGTTTCTATCTACAGTGATAATCAGTCAGCTATATCTGTTGCTTGCACTGACACTGTCAAGCGATTAAAACATGTTGATATCCGATATCACTTTATAAAAGAATTAATTAAGAGTAGTAAGTTGTGTTTAAAATATGTTAAAACTAGTGATCAACCGGCAGATATGCTTACAAAGTCTTTAAATGGAACATTGATAACACGTTTCTTAAGGAAATGTGGTATAGGTAATAACTGATATACTTAATACTTATTGTATGTTATGTACTAGTTGGTTGCATAGGTGCAATTACATTGAGCGGGGGTGTTGGAAATACTGCAATGTAATTACACTGTTACATTAACTTTTAAGTTGGCAACAATGCTAGATTTTGCATCTTCATGTGTCATGGCGGATAAGCTACTCCTGTCTTGTGCGTGTGTAAAATAACAGTTGTGGAAAAATAAAACAAAACATTGAACATTGAAAACTGCATTATTTATTGAAGTATATCATCAAGCTCCAAGGAACTTTAAGTAACTCATTAGTATTTAATTAAATGTGTAAATTGCTTGGTAATTTTCCAGCAGTACCGTTACTTTAAGAAAATTAAAAAAATGCGGTTGTGCGAGTAACAGCATAATGGTTTATGATAATTCTTATTCAACCTTGACTGTGTACAACGCCTTTGATATCAGTTATATAAATGTTTTAGCCGGTTTTATACATATGCCAATGAAACTAGTTATTGTAATTAGTTAGGAATGTAATCAATATGTACCTTAGCGCCCCAACGGCTTAGCTATAGGTAATGTATCTTTTTGTAAATGAATTGGAATAGATATAATGCGTAGTAAACGGCATAAAAATCACCAGCTTTAAAAACTGTTTAACGACTTCAAAAAATCACTCTAAAAGTGAAAATAACCGACAGTAAACTATTTGACAAACCCTATGCCAACCGGTCGGCCCAGCACGGTACATTAGACTAATTACCGTCCATGTAGTCCGTCCACTGTGGACTGTGGGAGGCCCGACTCAGCAGTGGGTCGGCTATGGGCTGAGAAGAAGAAGAAACTATTTGAAGTCGGTATTATATTGGCATTATATTAAAAAGTTATAGTTATAAAATCAAAATACCAAAACGATTTCCGACAATTAAAAATTTTATTGGATTTTTTTGCCGTTGACGTACATATCGGATAACATACATTTAGCTAAACATAAAACCATGTTGTTTATGAAGACGGTTAAAATAACACGTATTTTAAAAATCAAACTTACTAAATTATAGTACTAATTTCAAAGCTCAGAAGTAGATATAAAATACGCGCGATAAAAACATTCTAAAGCATTTTGTCTAGTTAGTGCAATCTTAATGAAATTCCAATTTTATTTTCTCTATAGCAAATGTAAAGGATCTCCTCAATGTACAGTATCGGTTTAAAAGCATTTGCTGGTTTGACAAGCAGAGTCTAGAAGTAACTGCAACTAAATTCCCATTACCGTTCCAACCTTAGGTGGTCTCCGGCTACAAGGCGCTACATGAAAATTGCGTAATTGCATTGTCGCATAAGTATCTATCTTTATATTATTGGAACAAGATGGAGATTTGAGGATTTGATTTTAGGAAGCCTTTCACATATACTGTAGTAGTACTTCTACTATTCAGCCCATATATGGCTCAGACCTCGGAGTACAATTTTCAGTTACTTTACTCTACGAAAAATAATAACACTAGTGTAATGTAATTTGTATTTTGTGAGTGTGTCAATGTTAGTGTGGGATTGATGTAGATGTATAGAATGTAAAAGAGTGTCTTACATAGTTATTTGCAGTGATTATTTGTGTGCGCCCTTAAATTACTCTTAATGCGTAGCCCATACATGACCCTCACCGTGTGACCCTCACCATGAGTCAGGCCTCCACCAGTTACATGGAGGGTAATTGGCCCATTGTGCCACGCTGGCCAGACGGGTTTCGTATAAAAGTTTCCTTCTCTTGTGGCTAGTTTATCAGCCGCCATTTCCTTTTGTCGGCTCTATGGGATATCGAATAAATGGCCTAACCATATGATTACCGGTCACGCCACTGCATGAGTCACAGAGGGCAGTCGTCCTGTGTAAAGATTGGGAGTTAGCCAAATCAAGTTAGGCTAGAATTCAATTAAATTGGTAATAATCGATGAAGAAATAGTATACCATAATCTACTCCCGAGAAAATAGATAATGTTAATTGTTGAACGAAACGCACGTAACTAATCCAGATAAAGGGATTTCGGAAAACAAAACAAATGCTGGACAATCGATTAGTTACCAAAATATCAGCATCAATGATGCGACTCAAAAATTTTATTTTTCATTGATATTGAACGAGCTTTTAATGCAGTCCTTCTTGTTAGAACCTTAATCTTGATGGCCAGTTTCGAGTATTCCCTTTGTTTTTCATGCATGCGCGTGTTCTTGAATTTTGATGAGAAACTGATGATTTTTGTGCATGTGCATATCAACACGTCTAAGTTTTCCACGTCCAAGAATGGAAGATTAATTTATGTCACCTTTCTTACATAAAATAACTAGCGACCCGCTCCGGCTTCGCACGGGTGCAATGATGAACATCTAAATTTATCAGTGTTTCTCTACAAAATTATGCATGTATCATCACTATCACTACATAGTATAAAACAAAGTCGCATTCTTCTGTCCGTCCCTATGTATGCATAAATCTTTAAAACTACGCAACGGATTATGAAGCGGTTTTTTTAATAGATAGAGTGATTGAAGGGGAAGGTTTATATGTATAACTCACCCCCGCTTTGCACGGGCGAAGCCGGGCCACTAGTTACATATAAACCTTCCTCTTGAATCACTCTGTCTATTAAAAAACCGCTGCAAAACCGTTGCGTAGTTTTAAAGATTTAAGCATACATAGGGACGGACAGACGACAGCGACTTTGTTTTAAACTCTAAAGTGAAGTGATAGTGATGATAATATCAGTATATTTAAAAAATTACATCTTCTTTAGAATACTTTTTGTTACTTTGGATATCATCACGGAAACCCATGGGGGCATAGACATGGAAAGAAGAAGCAACAAAAGAAGGAAAACTTGTAATAGTCAAGTTGTAAGACCTCAGCTGGGACAGTAAAATGGCGATAAAATAATGTAATATCTTCTAGCGACTAATATTAAATTAAATTACAAAATTAAAGTAGTGTTTAGTCTGTTCAAATTTCAAAAATAATAGCAACCCGTAATAATCTGTCAATGTCTTAGTTTACAATTGTAGATATTGCTTGTTGACCGGGTAGAAATCTGTAGTGGTGAAATATATCTCCATCCTTCTTCTTGGCCTGTACAAGACCGACTGCTGAGTGGGTGGGGCCTCCTCCATGGAAGAAATTAGCCTACTGTGCTACTTGTGTCAGACAGTGTTTCGATTAATATTTCCTTGATGTATGGCTGGGCTCTTGTACTTCAGGACACCCTCAGGGTGGGATGGCGTGGTCACAGTATGATTTTTACCGTCACCACGTTATACATCCCGAAGCGGGAAATTAATTTAATGTCGGAATAATTCCTCCCTACTACCAACTATACACAAATTCGGTATCTTACAATGTCGTTTACCTGCACGTTTGTTGCCTATTTTTGTCGCTCAGGAAATCTCTCGCAGCGTTTAACGGTAATCAGGTTTACGCGAGTGTTTCTTTTTTTTATGTTGCGGCAATAGGCCTTTGTCCCATAAACGCAGCTTTTCCGCTAAGCGGCTTGATGTGATATTAACTAGAAGTTAACTGAACTTGAACTGAACTGTATATTGTGTCGTTTGTGATGAAAGAAAAGAACGACAGTAGCTTGATTTGTACTAAAAAAATAAAATAATACTTACTTGTAATAATTTTGATAAAATTGTAGAATAGTAACTAAAAGAGCAGTACTATTTATTAGCGTATAATGTATAACGTCTTTTGTAGCTTTTTAAGGCTCGGCCCTCCTATAATTCCGTGTAAACGGGTGCATTTGTGATTGCTATTATTCTTCTTCTCCTTTAAGTGGACCTAGAAGCAATCACCGTCAACAATGTTAGAATGACAGCGTAACCAGGCGTTATATAAGTCGAAAAAAAACATTTATAGTTGTCTATGCTTAATTAAGATAAATAAAAAGTAAAATGGCGCCGGTTTCACATTGCAACACGCGAAATGCTGCACGCAATTAGCGTATTTTTTTTAAATTAAGTTATAGTTCCTCTGTCGTATAAACAAAAAATCGGGTGCAGAGTAGAGTAGTGCTACACTATCCACTGGACTATACCAACTCCTCAAATTTGCAGCTATATGACTAACTAATAAACACGCATGCAGTTTGTATGTTAGTTCGCGCATTGTTCTAACCATGCGCGTACGCGGAATTGTATTGTCACCTGCGTATTCGTGATTCACGATACGGCAGAAATACTTGGCGTGTTTCACCGAGGCTAAAATGACGGTGTATTACTTGAGGTTACAGAGTGTTTGCTTCTACATTTTCCGAGAACAATGAGGACGATTACGGATGTTAAATGTCTGGGATATTAAAAATATTTTATTTAGTGTGATAGTATTTTTCGTAAAGATAATATATATGAAGGTGTTAAATACCTGTACGTTAAATAATGTTTTATAAGTAAGTTAGTCTTATGGGATTAGCGGGTTCTTGTAGGTAAAGTGCGCCGGTAAAAAAAGTGAAACCTAGACCCAAGTTTACCAGGCCAACCTTCGAATAACTGGGCATATTTTTTTCAAAGATAGCTTAAAGCATACCTTTCAAGCAAACAACTAAATTTAATTATATTCTTATGTAGTTACCTTATATTCTTGTAGACCTACTAGGTCCTCCAGTCACAACTCTACTTAGACGGGCTGTCTCCAATTCCATGGAGGCTGGGGATTGGCCTGCTGGGCCACGTTGGCCAGACGGGTAGGCACAGGGCTTCGTTTCCTTTTCTTGCAGCTAGGTTTTCGGTCTTGTCATTTCCTTGTCGACTCTAATGACACCCTCACTCAGAATGAAATCGGGGGAATAGTAATGGTACCACAGGCAGAGACAAACGGCGTTAAAAACAAACTGAATAAATACAGGCTGGTGATTTGTCTATAGTCCAAGAAAAAAATATACGACCCAGTCAAAACGTGATGTCCTCGTGTCTCGGCGGGTGATTTTGGTGTTGTCAGTTGTCTAATCAAGAATTAAGTAAAAACTAACCCGTTAATGCAACAATGACTACTGGGTCCAAAAGGCCCCGTTATTAAACGTTTGTATGCAGATGCGTTGACAGGGGCACAATGGGATCCTTAAACATGCTTTATAACACCTACTAGTGTTTTGATAGGTGTCATTTTTTAGGGCAACATTATTCTTTTTTATTGGGATGCGGCTTGCTTTGCGTAACAAAAAGTAGTTATAAATTATTTAAGTAAAGTTTAGAACAAAATGCTGTTATAGCTTAGATAACTAAATGCAGGAAAAAGCTCTCGTCGTTTCAGGCCATAAGTGACCCACTACTGAGACGAGCCTCTTCCAAATTCGTCGGGGAAATTAGCTTACTCCACCACTCAGTCAGGACTCAGGACGTATTGTTACAGGGTTTGTACGACGGCAGTAGTGGCTATTTATCAGCGGAGATGAGAGAGAAATTACTGTATTAAACTTCTTTTCTGTTTGAAATACGGCTCTATAAACATGGTTTACAAGGAGTTATAGATTAGTTGTTAGTTTATTTTCTTAGCTGTGTTGAAGAAAAGCAGTAACTAAATCAAAATCAGATTAACAAAGCAAAATTATTAGTTTACAAATAAAGAGAAAAACATTATTAAGTATAATCGTAATCTTTTTCATTTTGTTTAAACATTTCTAAGACTTCCATTCGAAAAAGAAACGGAACTTTAATCTCCTGTTTTTTGTTGCAGTAACAAGCCGACAATGTGACGGGAGACGACTCCCGCCAACACGTGTTTATCCGCCATCTTGAGTGTGTCATAGACAAACAACAGGTACGTGCTGAGAAAATGATTGCTCTTTGATCTTTACAGCAAAAGCCTTAAAGCTGCATATAGCAAAAGTTACCCTTATTCATTATTATAACCAATTTAACCTTAATTTTTTAAAAACCATACTCGAAACAGGCGAATAAATGAAAATTTACCTCTTACGTACGAGATAAATTTCCACATTTGCCTATTTCGTGATACGCAAGAAACCCTGTAGTATTGTTTAAAAAATATTGAAAACCACGACTGTTTAACTTACTTGTTAAAGCTTTTATCTAAACCAGGTACTTTTATTGTCTGACCATAAACAATCAAGATGCTTTACTGCCATTTCGAAGTACCATTAAAGTCGATTCGGAGAATACAGAAAGCAGTGCTGATTAGCAGCTATCGTGAAAATAGTTATTCTCAATCGCTACTTCTAAAAGTAATGAACACTGGCTAGCTTTAAGCCTTGTATCCGCTGATTACCAGAGTAATGAGAATTCCCGGCGCAATTCCCAAACCTTTTTTTAGTCTGGCTTCCTCCAATTACTTTCCGCGGCCGGGCAAGTGTCTTTGTGTAAACCAGAGGCTCTGAGTCTGGGTGTCATTTGTGTTCATGAGTAACATTTTTGTAAACTGCCCTCGCGATACAGGTTATTATAACCTACTGCAGGGGTTACGTTTAATGTGCCAAGCTGCCAGGCGGGTTGGTTCATCAAGTAGACATAGACATAATCTTTATTGTGGCAAGAAAAATACAAAGTAATAAAACTAGGCACTAAACTAATTCTATGGAAAGCCTTCCTGCCACAACCCGTCCCAAACTCAGCACGATGCTGGTGGCAAGCAACCAACGCTGGTCTTCCGTTAGGGGCGGCGGGTGACGTCACACATGGACATAAGTATATGTAACAAATTTACCTACGCAATGATACACAAAAACTATTTTTACTACAAACTATTAATGATTTATAACAAAAGAAAATAAAAAATAAAATAATTACTCATACATTAATTTGTTTTAACTTAATATATAAAAATAATAAATAATAAAAATATAAATTAAATATGGCAGCCTCTTTGTTTGCTAATAATATAGATATATTTGTAATAGTTTGTCCTTGTTTCTTTTGTTCCCTAATAAGGTACTGTTTTAATTAATTGGTGGTGGAATGTTATTCCAACACTTGGATGCTGCATACCTAAAGCTACCCCTGAAAGCTGTCGTCCTATGCGATTCAATAGACAATTGTCGCGAGCATTGCCGGCTCGCACACTCTCGCCTACTGGCGACCCAACTCAAGTGTCAAGAGAATGACTCTAGTTGGTCTGCCTCTTGCCTTTCTTTAGTCGCCTCTTACGGCTCCGTCAGGATGTAATGTGTTGGTGACAACACAAATTCTCCACCACATCGAAATCAATTTTTTTTATTTCAAAGTTTTGTATCTATTTTTCGCTCTTAGACATGTTTTACAAAAATAGGGAATTTTCAATTTTCCGTTTCAAGGGAATTAGCAAATTTTTAGTTGTATATGTATATCAATATTGGTTATCAAATACGGCTTTGTTAGTATAAATGCCATGGCGTTGTCCGTGTTGTAAGCTATACCGGTTTTATTAAATCCACACTTTTGATCTCTCTTATTAACCGATAAATCTTGATCGACAATCTTCTACATACAATACGTGCTACAGAACTAACAAACTAAAAAGGACTTCTTTTAAACCTATTGGATTATCGTCCCTAACAAGAAGGAATAGAGTTTACATTTGTAAGTTGGATAACTGTTAGGGATATCTCAGATCAACTCGTTACTGTGACACTTCAATTGAGGTGGCTCTAACAATGTTGCACGGCTTTATCCTCTATAAAACCAAAAGGAATTTACGTTTTATCTATCATTGTGATAAACGAGACAGTGAGGTATTTAATATTCTTATTGAAGAATAAATATATATGTCACTATACACAATATTGTGTAAAAAAGCATTTTTTTTTATAAAATGTCATTTCTTATAGTGCGAATAGCGTTGTATTTCAAGCTTTAACTTAAAACCACATAGAGACTGACGCAGGGATATTCGCAATTTTTTTTTTAAACAAACGCATGAACATTGTTACAAACAAAAAACACAAAAAATTACGGTTAGTCTTCACTAAAAACCGAAAATTAACCGGTATTAAGTTGAGTATTTCGTTATATTTAAATAAATTGCACAATGAACTACTAGTTTTTACGCGGAGCGTTTACCGGTTCCCATTCCATCCTGAGGGTGTCGTAAGACAAAAGGAAATGACAAGGCCGAAAACCTAGATGCACGACAAGGAAAACTTGAAACGAAACCCTGTGCCAACCCGTCTGGCCAGCGTGGCACAGTAGGCTAATTACCCTCCCTGTGATAGAAGGCTCGACACAGTAGTGGGTCATTTATGTGCTCAGTAGTAGTAGTGTACCATTTGCCCTCTGTGACCCATCTAATGGGACAGCCGGATATTATTTAGTATGACCAGCGGTCAGGTTTCACGCTTCTTTTTTTTAATTAAATGAAACTCCTGCACTTGGTATAACCTATCACGGGAGCAGTTTACAAATATGTATGTAATTCACGAACATAATGACACCCAGACTCCGAGCAAGTGCCTCTGGTTTAGACAAAGACACTTGACCGACCCCGGAATCGAACCCGGGACCCGTTGATCACCGTTGATCTGCGTGTAACGACGAATAGCAGCCGTTATTGCGTGCCCTATAAAGCAGCAGAGATTAAAAACTAGAAGTGATAGAGACTCATAGTAGAGTATTTATATGCTGTGGCTTACTAGTAGCGTTCCCGCCATCTAGCGGTCAACATATAAAATTACAGTTAACAATGTTGTCTCAATCATTGCGCGCTATGAATTCTAATTAAGTGACACATCGCATTAATAAGAGATGACTTATTGAAAAATGACATGGCTGCACAGAAATGTGGCCTTAAGTATTCATCGGCCATTGGCTATTTATTAACTTATTTGTATTCATTCATAGTGCACATTGTTTCGTATGCACACATTTAATACCGATAAGAGCGGCAGACAACGAGATACTCTCTGCTTTTTTGTTTAAAAAGCCTTGTTGGTCTAGGGTCTGGTTCTGCAGCCTCTGGATGTTGGGTCCCCGGTTCGATTCTGGGGTTGGGCAAGTCTTTGTGTAAACCAGAGGCACTTGCTCCGAGTCTGGGTGTCATTTGTGTTCGTGAATTTCATGTTTGTAAACAGCCCTTGCGATACAACCAGTGCTACTTTGTTGGCGCAGTGGTTTAGCGATCGACTGCTGCGCAGCATGTCGCGGGTTCGATTCCCGCACGGAAGAAATATTTGTACGACCTACAAGTATTTGTTCCGGGTCTGGGTGTTTCCTATCTATAATATGTAAGTATTTACAAAAAAAATTTATATAAGTAGTTTATCATCCATCTCGTTACCATAACACAAGCATTAAGTTGCTTAGCTTGGGACGAGATGGCGTTGTGTGAAATTTCCAAGGATATTTATTTATTATTTATTTATTTATTTCAATTTGTACAGAATTATATGGTATTTAACGTATTCCATTTGTTTAAGTAAATGGTTCTACTTCTACTAATCAGCTTATAAATTTCAATTTTTCAATTGTTTAGCCTAATGTTGTTGTCACAGGGTTTCTGATAAAAATAAAAACAGTGAAATTGTGGTTAATCTTATTTAAATTTGGCTCTTTTACCAATAAGGCATCGCATGTTAATTTGAAATTTCCTCATTCCTGTTTAAAGAAGGTCGATAAATAAGTATTAAGTACCGAGAAATTGCCTGTTCGTTATCGAGTTGATCATGAATGATCTTGACATCAGTAATTTCGTGATTTGATGGTTGATTACATGAATGATTGGCTTGTTTTCCTAATGAAATAAGTTGAGGTTTTTTAAATAATGAGAACGATTCCGGTGGTCGCAGTTCCTGAGAGGCGAGCTTCCATTTAGGTCTTTATGAAGTAAATAAGATACGCCTTACTTGGTTGCAGTTTCATAATTTTAAGTAGTTGTTTGGAGAGATTGTTTGATGTTACGTAGTAGGTTCCGAGCCTTCTCTACTTTGTTGAAGGGAATGACTAAGGCAACTTTCCTTAAATATTTTTTTTATAAATTTTAATTTAAGTTAAATTATTACTATGTATTGAAATTAAACACTTTTTAACGGATTTATCGCGTGTATATTACATTATTTAATTCCGGAATTAAATAATGTAATATACACGCGATCCGTTAAAAAGTGTTTAATTTCAATGTGTAATAATCGCGAAAACCTAAGAAATCATTATATTACTATGTAGTTATAAATGGAAAGTTGCCTTCAACTCAAAAAGAACTTTATAGCTTTAATAGCATCAACCAATCACGTGGCTAATGCCTCTCTACCACGCCAATCATCCTCAAAGAGACCCAAAAGTCTCAGGCTTTGGGTCAAGATGTTTGTAAGGTACAAGCTAACACTGCCCCACAAATGAGTAATCTTCGTCTCATTTTTTATTGTAATGAAATATTTTTTATATATTTTACTAGCGACCCGGCCCAGCTTCGCCCGGGTGCAATTATGCATGTATTATACCTATAAACCTTCCTCTTGAAACACTCTAACTATTAAAAAAACCCGCTACAAAATCCGTTGCGTAGTTTTAAAGATTTAAGCATACATAGGGACGGACAGACGACAGCTACTTTGTTTTATACTATGTAGTGATGTATATTGTAAATGTTTTTATATTATTATAGTATGTATGTACTAAAATACTGATAAAAGAAAAATACTGAGTCGTCGAGTAACACAATTGATCCGTTCATCAGTTCAGTTCATCAGTTCGATCAGTTGTGTAAGACACAACATCTAGGTTTGCTAGATATTGGCGAGGTCCATCGTGTCCATAATCTTGTGCGATATCTGGCCTCCGCCGTGCTTCGGAGGGCAAATAAATCGGGCGGTCTCTGCTGCCATTCTACCATCTACTTCTACTACTACGCAGCCCATAATTGACCCACTGCTGAGTTGGGCCTCCTCACATCACAGGGAGGGTAATTAGCCTATTGTGCCACGCTGGCCAGACGGGTTGGCACTTAATAAAGTAGTAAGATTTCCTTCTCTTGCGGCTAGGTTTTTAGTGAAAATGCGTGCTACGTTGAAGCCATCATTTATTCAAGTGAGGAACATCACGGTATAAAAGACAATAGTATAATAGACAATAAAGAAGTATAAAAGTATAAACTATAAAAAAGGCCGCATACACATCAGTTTTCAGCCTTGTTATTTCCTTTTGTCGGCTCTTACGTCACCCTGAGGTAGTGACACTATGTACTCTAAATCCGTCACCCTGAGGTAGTGACACTATGTACTCTAAATCCGTCACCACACGGAATATAATTCTAATTCTACTATCTATGACAGTCTAACCTACACCGGTACTCCCACAAGATGATAGAGCAGACGGCAAACGCTCCGTGTTAATACTAGTAGTTAACCAAATCAGGTTAGACCAGTGCTGACTCCAATGATATTGGGAAAATGGTGAGGGAGATATATTTTTGGTGGAGGCCCGACTCAGCAATGGGTCTTTTATGGGATGAGAAGATGAGCTTGAAAGCTTGAGAGAACTGCTTGAAGATCTTTTGTAAGTCTCGCAATACCAGTTTTTGTGATATTGTCCTCAAAATAATTGCATTGTATGTACCATTCAGGCTATAAAAATTGAAGTGTAAAGGTTTTTTAAAGATGCTTTGTGACGTCTCTTTTTTACCTCAACAAAGCTTTGCACTTAGTCGGGCCGGTGTGGACGAAGTTTCTTTACAAACGTAGTTTTGTTTTTATATTTTTAGCGCAGCGAATAAATAGCATTTTTTGCGGTGTGCCGTACACCGCAAAAAATGGGCTTTGTAAAACCTAGATTCACTTAATTGCATCAACGAAAATTATTATCTGGTATTTTATAAACGAGTTTTAAGAACATATTGATGGTGATGGATTTGTGACACTCCATATTGTTGTAGTGATTGAAAACAGTTTAAAAAAATATACGTTAGTCAAGAATGAATTTCATCATCATCATCATTTCAGCCAATACGTCCACTGCTGGACATAGGCCTCCCCCAAGAATCTCCACAAAGACCGGTCCTGGGCCGCCCGCCTACATCGTTTTACCAGCGACCTTAACCAGGTCATCGGTCCACCGTGTGGGAGGGCTACCAGCACTACGCCTAAAAATACAAAGCCGCACATACATACACAACAAAGTTTTAAACTAAAGATAAAATGTTTGTAACAATTGTTCATCTTTTAAACACGATTCGACACCAATCAAGCAGAAACGCAGACGAAACAGGTCCTAATTTAATGTCCTTCTACGTTACTACAAAAACTCGATCTCACTAAGTCCTTAATGCACCGCCCGATTTGGGAGCCGCTAACGAACAGGTATTACCTGCCGGGACCTGCTGTGACCTTGGGCTCGATATAGACCTGACGAGACCCGTAATTGAACGCATTGATTTGTGACAAGGGAATTTGAATCATTCGATACGATAGAATGGCCTACGGCGAAATATTTATTTAGTTACAGAACTTTAATGGTTAACCACACTCTAAAAATGGTGTACCATAAGTTTGTCGGGGCAAAAAAGCCCGGAGTGGAGAACACGTGTGGGAAAAAGGAGCGGTACCTTATAAAAAGGCAATCTAAAGGGAAAGCTTATCTACATCAGTAGTTATGTGGCTGTTAAATAGATAAGTTTGACGGTATTTGAAGATTTTCGCAGTATTGATTGACCCTACAAGCTTCGTAACGTGTGTTCCACAATTTATTCTGACAGTTTCTGTGCTCATTACTCTAGTTTGACACTTTTGCTACTTGACATTAGCGAGTGACCAAAATGTTGCTTATTTTTCCCTGAAATTTTGCACGCACTATGTTTAGTGTTGTACTGTCCATTCGTTACTATTGCTCTATGGTTGTTGTTACAATGTATAGATATATACATAAATAGACCAGGATAAACAAACAGTATTAAGTTAGGAAAGTTATATATTTTAGAGGTTTCATACAAGCTGAAATTTAATTTGTTGCCAGTTGTTAACAAACATCAAAAAAGCACTTAAGATAGAAAATATTGATCACAAATTAATTATTATAAAAGAAATAAAATGGAATTAAACACTTTTTAAGGGATTTATCTCGTGTATTTTACATTATTTAGTCCCCGAAGATTTATTTCAATAATCTTTCATCAATCAAATATAAAAAAAAAATGTGCTCAGCTGTATCTTTACTTTCACTTGAATCAAGGACCTGCTGCTGATAAATTTAAGGTGGATGTTCCGGTCTGTTCTCAGCCATTGTCCCGAGAGATGGCGTTGAAATCAACATTTACAGTTTATTTGGGCTGGTGTGTAATTGTGAAATTATTAAGACGTAGGAGTAGCTTAAGCGGTTATCGGACATAACGCTTTATTTTACTGGGTCATATCAGTGCCACAAAATACACCCAATTCCACACATATCTCCAAATTATAATATGGCTTACACACACAGACGTAGGCGTGTAGCTCATTTGATTTCGACATACATCCTCGTAACTTTCGATGCCACTCGATACCGAAGCGCAGTGCCTGTCTAGATCTAAGATAAAGTCCGTCTTGTACTGCACGTAATTACTTAGTTATGTGTACATCACTTATGATGTTCATCATCATCATTTCAGCCAAAAGCCATTTCCAGGATTTCCACAAAGGACGATCCTGAACTTCCCGCGTCCATCGTTTTTTAATTTAATCTGGTCATCGGTCCACCGTATGGGAGGCCTACCAGCACTGCGCTTTCCAGAGTGCGGTCGCCGGCCGAGGACTTTTCTGCCCCATCGCTTGTCAGCCCTGCGAGCTATGTGCCCTGCCCACTACCACTTTAGTTTGGTAATCCTGCGGGCTTTGTCGGTAACTCTGGTTCCCCTGCTTATCTCCTCATTTCGGATTCGATCTCGTAGGGAAACTCCGACTCACTGGCAACACACATTGATCGAAGACTTTTGTCTTCCACTGCGGTATTGTGGACGAGAAGATACCAGCTTCAAGAAGAAGAAGAAAAGAAGAAGATATCAGTATTCTGGTATGATTTTGGAGTAGGTAATTTCTGTTATCTACTACATAAATTGATGACAGAAAAGACCCTACATACAGCAGCAATAGTGCCAGCCTGGCCAGCGTTGCACAGTAGGCTAATTACACTCCTTGTGATGGGAGGAGGCCCGCCTCAGCAGTGGGCCGTTTATGGGCTGAGAAGTTAGTACCCCCTTAGTGTCTATACACGTATCTATACCAGATGTATAATTAGCGTCCGAATGTAGGACGGTGCGCCTGCGCAAGGCGTTTGCGCAGATGGCGGACACGGTGTTGTAGGGTTGGCAAAACGTACAGAGAAAAGGATTAAATGCTGAATATGAGTGTTAATGCCTAAAGTTATGTAAAATAATATTCTGTCGGCTAATTTCCCTCCATGAATTTGGAGGAGACTGGACTTAGTAGTGGGCTATTTATGTGGTGCAACGGCGACTAAAGTAATGTATACAAATTAAGGAACCTAGTACTAAATAGGCATAATTCTTACGTAGCCTGCGTTTTGTTCCTGTGCATAGGTCACTACAGATCGGTCAAAGAAAACGTAGTTATGGCCACAGAATCTATATCTATACTAATATATAAAGCTGCAGAGTTTGTTTGTTTGTTTGTTTGTACGCGCTAATCTCAGGAACTACTGGTCCGATTTCAAAAAATCTTTCAGTGTTAGATAGTCCATTTATCGAGGAAGGTTATAGGCTATATTTTATTTTCAAAAGAATTAGGGAACCGTATGAAAATTGCGATTTTGTAAACCAAGGTGTAAAATTGAAAACATATTTATGCGTGCGCTGCAAAAACTATGGACAATAGAACAAAATGATGAACTACGGGTTTGTAGGTCTTATAAAGATCTACAAAAAAGTCCGCGAGACCACATATCTAACTATCATAGTTTAGTCACAATAACCGATTTTATGTTCATAAAAAATATGCACGGGTTCGAAGCCCACGCGGGCGAAGCCGCGCGCAAAAGCTAGTAAATAAATAAGGTACACAAATCAAGCATAAGTGTGTATCACACTTTTCATACCTACGCTCGTTGGTCGTTGCTAGGGTTATCAACTCTAGCTTATGCCAACAAAACTATCATAATTTTAAAACATCCAACGGGACTCAACGCGCACAGAATTAATTTAGGTACTTAGGTCAATACCTGTTTGTGATCGACATTTCAACCATGTTACAATGGCTGTGGTAAAAATGGTGTGTTGTTTGACGAGTTATAATGACACTTTTATGTTGCATAATCTTGGCACAAAAATATCATGGCACACGCACTCACACTGATCCCAAACGTACCGAGATATTGTAGCGTAGCGATGTTTAGTGTGCGTTGCTTGCCCGAGTGTTGTATGTAGGTTGATTTCTGCATGTCCACGGACAGTCATCGTTATTAAACCAAATGTCATACACTGCTGATAATAGTGTAGCGACTGCAAATGCAAATCTGAACTAATTGCATCAAGAAATATCGCCTACAAATGCGAGAAATACCAAAAACTCCTACACCGCGATATCGAAATTTCAAGAGCAATTCGTAAGGTTAAGATATCTCCGACTACAACTATCGGGGCGATAGGCGCTGCCCTGGCCTACCTGCTGCTAGGCCAACGATGGCTGCGTTTTGCGGAACGCGGTCGCCACTCGAGGTGTTTACCCCATCGTGCGTCAGTTCTGCGAGCTATGTGCTCTGCCCACTGCCACTATCTATGCAATCCTATGGGTTATGTCGGTAACTCGGTTCGCCAGCGTATCCCATCTTTCTGATTCGATCTGATTGATCGATTTCTTTTAAAGGCCGACAACGCACTGCGTCTCTTCTGGTATAGCAGGTGTACATGGGCGGTGTGATCAATTACTATTAAGCCACCGTCTTGGTCGAAGGCATAAATCTTTTATAAAAAAGGACTAGGTACACCCCTGACGACGCCTTCGCAGTTGAGTAAATGCAATAGTTTATTCTTATGTACTCGTAACTTTGAATAAATATTGTTTTAGTAAAAGTATCTCCGGTATTGTTATTGTACAACTATTTCTCAATAACGTACTAGTTCAGTGTTACGAATGTTAATAGCAATTTGAGGTCAAGATTTTTTGAATTTACGTAACTCTACATAAGGTTGTTTTTCCTTGGTCAAAAGTGGTAATAAGGTGATAACCAAAGTAGTATGAATGCTTTTTAGGAATTTTGCTATAAAATATACTAAGAAAGGGTTCTTCTTTTAAATATGAATTTTCTAAAAACGAAAGTCGAATAGTTCTTTACAAATGTAGGATTATAAAATAGGATTTTAAAGGATATATAGGATTATAAAATTTCTTATGAATTTTGAAACATACAAATTGCCACTGGGCTGTGGTAAGTTGGGGTGGAATGGGGGAGGTCAATAAAGGGGGGGGGGGGGTTGTCATAATCAGAGGGGCATGCCTCGGAGCATGGGGCTCCACTAGCTTTATAAGAGGCGGGCCAAGGGCCCTAGGGTTACAGAGCATGCTCCCGCAATGGGAGTGAATCCCGTGGCCTTGGTCGGTTTTAGTGGGTAGGTCGGGCGCAATTTACCATCTCTACGCGCCCCGGAGTCCCACATACCCCGGCCAGTCCCTAACGGCCGGAAATCCATGAGGATCTCCGACGTAAAAAAAGGTTTACCTTCTCTTGCGGATAGGTTTTGCGGATACATTTTTTTTGTAAATACATACATATTATAGATAGAAAACACCCAGACCCAGAACATATACTTGTAGGTCGTACAAATATTACTTCCGTGCGGGGATCGAACCTGCGACATGCTGAGCAGCAGTCGATCTCTCAACCACTTCCAATCACACAATCCATCTATTCACCCCCTACGTCCTCATTCATACTAAACTATTTGGAAAAGCCGGTTTTTAAAGCTGCTCTACAGAGAAGAGCCGGCAAGGAACGCTGTAGTTGTGTTCCACAGAACATATGTAATGAATTTAAAAACACGTGTTGTTCTCAATGTTACATAAACACCATCAATAGGGCGACGAGCTTGTACGCGAAAGTGAAAGTTGCCTTTAAAGATTTGGTGAGGTCAGGTTGCGTCATGTGTGTGACGTATTGGCACCTTATTACAATGCCAAACAAGCGCAGTTCTTAATATGGCAATTCAAAATCAGAATTATTTCCTTTTTTTTTCAATTTGTCTCATCTGATCTCTTTTGACACATTTATACACATATACCACCAGTTCGGAAAACTGCTCTACAGAGAACAGCATTGTGGTGTGGTGACGGTGTCCATGTGACAGATTTAGAATACAAACCCACACTATCCTGAGGGTGTCGTAAGGATCGTAAGAGGCAGATCACCTAGCTGTATGAGAAGGAAATCTTGATACAAACCCTGTGCCAACCCGTCTTGCCAGCGTGGCACAGTAGGCTAATTTCAGTCATTTATGGGCTGAAACGACGACGACCACGACGAGAAAACAGCAGGTAGGTTACTCTGTAGGTGATTTTTTTTAATGGCGATTTTCTTTTTCCTGCGGCTAGCGTTTCGGCCTTGTCTTTTCCTTTTGTTCGCTCTTACTACACCCACCGGATGGAATGGGGTGGTGAAACGTATTCTAAATAAGTTTGCTGGACCAAGTCAATCATTCCTCGTAGTTGAATCTAATAAAAACATTCTAGTGCTTATTACTTTATTCTAGTGTGTTCTGTTCACTAATTGGTCACTCAATAGTTGTGATCATAAATAAAGCAACAAGCATAATAACTAAATTTCCCCCTTGGCTGTTAAAAGACCATTTCGGCCAGATTATTTGGCGCTCGAGAGCAGGAATGCTACCCACAACCACTAAGATGCCCCAGGCGGATTTCACTACCCAATTATGTTAGAACAAATGATCCCAAGGTAAAAACACGAGGTAAAAAAGCACCTAATTCGTTGCAGTCTAAAATTGCACCAAAATGTACAGGGAACGTTATCAATAAAACAAAAATATAGGCCGTAGATTTAACTGTTTCGTGTCTCCCGTGATTCGAAACGTTTGGCATAACACTAGTGATCACCTAGCGGGCGAAATTCGAAAATTAAGTTAAATTATAGTTCTTTAAATATACTTAGTTCTATTCTCAATTTTACCTCAACAATAAATAAAAGAGTGTGTGTGCGTGTGTGTGTCAAATATGTGGTAGTGTGTGTTTTTATTGATTTAGTGAATTTTATGCATATTAAAAAAAAGTAGCCTTAACTATAAGTGTGGAAAATTTCATACTACTCCGTGTGCTAAATTTTCGTTAAAAGGGGTACAACGTTTTTGCTAAAACACACGATAATTTCAATGTTTATTACACATTGAAATTTAGCGTCAATGTGTAATAATCAGGAAAACCTAAGACATCAAACTGTGTTTTGTCGGTTAGAAACAAGATGTGGCGTGGCCTGTTTTGGTTACCGGTTGTATGATGTCATCCACCTAAACAGAAAAGTCCAACAGAATTGTCAGGCGAAATAACAACTTGCTTTTTGCTTTTTACGACCTCAGGTTTTATTTGTTTTTAGAGTTTCATTATAATGGCGCACCATTTCAGTCGAGCAATGATGATCATGAATGATAATGTCCCGGTTGAGTCTCCAAAGCGCCTCGTCCACGATAGATTAAAATTAAGGAGAGCGAATCTCATAAACAATCTACGATGTGTACACATTAGCGAGACTACCCTAACTACAGTCTACGTAGACAGGCTCGGCTACTCTCGGAAGCCATCGTGGACGCAGGTACGAGAGCGAGACAAGCGATAGGAATGGAGAGCTCTCGAATTATCTACGTGTCATAGATGAGTCTAGCTATAGTCGCACATTTAATGAGACGTAATAAACTGACGTTTACCGTTTTATATGAATATCTACTCTACGAGTAGTGTAGTTTACGCAGACCAAATGTCGCTATGTTAGAATTACCCTACGATTGGGCAATAGGGCGCTCTATTGATCTCTACGTGTACGTAGAAATTAGAGTATAGATTAGATTAGTTGTCAAGCTGTCTAGTTCTATTCTCTCTACGTGGAAGACGCGCTTTAGGCACACGGGTAGGAGTAGGGGGTAGATGAGAGGCAGTGGCATGGAGGGTCTAGTGGTTAGATGTGCCACCTTTGGATCAACGGGTCCTGGGTTCGATTCCGGGGTCGGGCAAGTGTCTTTGTCTAAACCAGAGGCACTGGCTCGGAGTCTGGGTGTCATTTCTATTTATAATATGTATATATTTACAAAAAAGAAAAATTATATAAGTAGTTTATCATCCATCTCGTTACCATAACACAAGCATTAAGTTGCTTAACTTGGGACGAGATGGCGTTGTGTGAAATGTCCAAGGATATTTATTATTTATTATTTATGGTCTGGTTTATACTCTATGCCTTGTAATTAAACCTCGGACTCTGCAAAGCATCTGAAACGTTGGGTTTTTGTAAAACAACAAGATCAGAAACATTAAGACATGTCATTATGATGTCGTAGGTTTTCACCATTCTTGCACAGACCGGTAGATTAGTTTAAATTAGTTAAACCCCAAAGATTCAGACACTGTGCAGTGTCCGTGGTCGCGGGACGACGTTGGCGTCTAAATAAAACAACACGCTCACAACCGTTAGGGCATCATTTATCGTAGTTGTCATAACAGACTCATTTACCGCAGTTGTCATAATGGGCTCTCTGTTATGACAACTGCGGTAAATGATAGCATAATTTTATTTTGATTTATTGTTACTTTTTGAAAGGAGTAAAGTCAATTCGCGCCGTTATAAGCAATGTGAACAAAATTAGAACTTAGTTAAAAAACTCTCCAATTATTATATTACTTATAATACGATAAACTTTCAAATTTGTAGTCACTATCACTATCACTATCACTACATATTATAAAACAAAGTCGCCGTCGTCTGTCCGTCCCTATGTATGCTTAAATCTTCAAAACTACGGAACGGATTTTGAACCGGTTTAATAGATAGAGTGATTCAAGAGCAAGGTTTATATGTATAACCCACCCCTGCTTTGCACGGGCGAAGCCGGGGCGGGCCACTAGTAAACAATAAACCATCCTGTAGATCCACAGGTCAATTTATTTAAATGCCCTGATGCCATTGACATTATAAATGTCAACTTTAAGCCCGATCCGAAATATCGGTGGCATCGTTTATTTTTATTATGTTATTTTATTTAAAGCTTAGATCATCGCTTTAAATAAAACAGGTTTAAAACGTTTTAAACTTTAGCTGCAAGGCATTGAGTTGGAATATGCTTATCAATGCATTTATTATAATGACATAGCTTTATGATATACAAATCGAAATCGGCTTTATTAACGGCCTAGTCTAAGAGGTGCACAATTTCTAATATCAATTCATAGGCGACTTAAAAAAAATAATATGTAATACAAATATTAAATAGGCAAACCCCGACACAATTTAATAAATTACTTTTCAGCCCATACAATACCCACTACTGAGATGGGTCTCCTCCAATTAAAGGTGGGAAATTAGCCAACTGTGCCATGTTGGCCGGTGTGGCACAGGGGTTTATTCCAGATTTTCATTATCTTGTGGCTAGGTTTTCTGCCATGTGTAATTCTCTTAAGTCTGCATTATGCCGGCGGGTGTTGGCATTAATACGTATACAACTACTAAGAGATTATCATAATTTAGGTTCTCTCATTTATTTAGCAAGATATATTACTAATATTTGCGTGTTTCTATGGAAAATTATTGAGCACTATGTTATTATAATACTTACCTACATTTGCAAATAAATGTAACGGACAAGCGACATTATAAATGACCTCATTTTTTAAAGCATTTTTAATTTATGAAAACAGAACCTAACTTGCAATGGCTACGTGCTTGTGAAAACGAAGATCATAATTTATTTATTTGTAAACCTAAATTATGCCTCATACACACATTGTTTGGATTCCTTCATAACAGTATATTTCAGTGAAGACACACTAGCCAGCATTCAACTTATTCCCAAAAATCTAATATTTTGTTTTTACGAGGTCTAACATAAGACATTTTTTAGTGGACCACGCTGATATCCCAGAAAGATCTCCTGATATATATACATATATTTGAATATCACCGCATATATATTTGCGTTAATGTGCGTTTGTACGTCAGATGAGTGTAAATAAAAGTTAGCCAAATTAGGATAAACTGGTGCTGACCTCAATAAAATTGGGAGAAGGCGAGTAAGAACACTGAGGAATGAAGCTCAATACAAATAAAGAAAAGGGAACCTCTTGGCCTATAAATAATTTCTTCTCACGGATAGCGGACAGTTAATTTCCGTTATCAAAGCATTTTAATTAAATCGGTTTGATTTGCCGTTTCATTAACTCACTATGTGATTTGCATAAAGTTCATATTTCTAAAATAGATTTACTTATCCTTAGTACAAACAATTTAGAAATTTTAAAAAAGTAACAAATAATAGGCGTACAACTAACCGCAAGAGAAAGAAAATTTACAGGATTGGAGCTACAATCCAGTAGATTAATTTCTCTGCATGTAATTGTAGTCCGTGTAGTAACGGATTTATAATACACTTGTGGCCCGTCCCGGCTTCGCACGGGTGCCATGTTACCCGCGAGTGACGCCGCGGGGCGAATCTCGTTAAAAAAAGTAGCCTAAGTTACTCCCTATATCATCAGCTACCTATCAGTGAAAGTCCCGTCAAAATCGGTCCAGTCGTTCCAGAGATTAGCCGGAACAAACAGACAGACAGACAGACGGACAAAAAATTAAAAAAATGTTGTTTTGGTCTATGTACTGTGTATACATACTTGCGCATTTAGTAAAAAGTGTTTTTTTTATTATTACAAACAGACACTCCAATTTTATTTATTTTTGTATGTATAGATGTATAGATATAGATGTAAAGATACTGTCATCACCCCATTCCATCCTGAGGGTGTCGTAAGAGCCGACAAAAGGAATTGACAAGGCTGAAAACCAAGTCGCAAGCAAAGGAAATCTTGAAACGAAACACTGTGCGACACGCCTGGCCAGCGTGGCATGGTAGGATAGTTACCCTCCCTGTGATGGGAGGAGGCCCGACTCAGCTGTGGCTGATTTATTGGCTGAGAAGTACTAGTAATTCTCCTCCAATTACTAGTACTTCTCAGCCAATAAATCAGGCAATAAATCAGCTTTACTCAGAAGGGCCTTTATAAATAAATAAATAAATATCCTTGGACATTTCACACAACGCCATCTCGTCCCAAGTTAAGCAACTTAATGCTTGTGTTATGGTAACGAGATGGATGATAAACTACTTATATACATTTTTTTTTTGTAAATACCTACATATTATAGATAGAAATGACACCCAGACTCCGAGCCAGTGCCTCTGGTTTAGACAAAGACACTGACCCGACCCCGGAATCGAACCCGGGACCCGTTGATCCAAAGGCGGCACATCTGACCACTAGACCAACGAGGCAGTCTTTATGAGCTGACATGAATGATAAGATGATAGGTTTTAATTTACATAAGCTGTGCAACGTCAGGGCTATAAGTTGGATGTCAACTTGGCCAAAACAGCCAGGGCAACCAACTCGTCCCAGATCAAAGGAATCTGTTTGTCGGTTAATGACATTTGGAGTTCAAAAAACCGCTTATTTGAGACCAAGTATATTTAAAACGCCCTACATGAATTGTGAGACCATTAGGAAGTGAAATATGTGAATCGAGAGATTATTTTCGGGAAACCAGTCGTTCCGAGGTGGTCCTTTTATTTACCATCAAGTGTAATAAACTTGCGAGCATTTAAACTTCGAAACATTTTACAAGTTAAAACAAAATGTTGTAAATTTCGACTTTCAAGGAGATCCAAATATCGACTTTTGGGCTGGATCAAGATATTTGTTAACTACTACACCTTTTTGCCAAGCTCCGCATATACATATATTAATCCCTCTTGTGACATATTATCGGAGGCGTTTGGCTCAGCCAAGAACGTCAGTGAGTCGTCTTAACCAAAGACTATGTGTACAAGGTCGACAAGTGGTATTAAACCGATGTCACTTTATTTCGCCGAAGTGTGAGCAGATAGATGCTGTTAAGCCAAAACCGGATTTGACACCACTTTTTCTTGAGAATTTTATATAATTTATGGATGTTGAATTTGTAAATTGTAACTTGAATACAATGAAAAAGCTGGTTAGATTTGTAGCCGACTTTAACGAAGCCGACTGACAACGCAAGATAATTATCATTGGACATGATTGTGAACCTAAAATATAGTTTTAAATAAATTAACAATTGTCTACAAAAAATGTCAAACTAAAAAAAGTATCTATAAAAGTCGGGATGTTGTTGGTCTGCCGGAAACGACATAAATTTATGAATTACATAATTTGTAACATTATTTTATGTTTCCCAGTAAGTGAATGAATGTAATGCTTTCAAAGAGATGAAAGTATAAACGATTCATTGTACTTATGATGATATACTTATTACTCAGGTATTCTTCCGTCTTCTTTGCCTTCTTTGTTTTCTCCCCAATATCCCGCATCAGTCTAACCTTATGAGGGTAGTAAAGATACGTCTTTAACTAACAGTATTATTAATTACCAGTAATGTACCGTTTGTGATGATAACATTTATGAAATAATAACATCTAAACTCAAACTCGAAAAATTATCCCACAAAAATGTTCTAGGCAATATTTTGGCCCTGATTTTTATACCTATTTTTAATTGTTATAATTTGTCATTGACTAAATATTTACGATCTTTGTATTATCGACTACAATCTGTGTGTATTATGTTTAATACAACATAATAATACACAGTTTTTTTTCTGGTAACTCAATATTGGCGGTGTGTATACGCGACGATATTGCTAAGCTGGTCTCCCAAGATATACTGCCGGTAGCAATTTGGTCTGTCTATCGAACGACTGTCACAGGCTTTATCGTTACTCGTTGATGTTATTGTAAGATACGGGGACCGATACGTCTACGTGCTCCGGAGCGTTGTAATTGGTAGTAAATAATGTACCATAAATCAAATGCGTTCCATACCATCTGCTAGTCTACGAGTTCTACAGTTGCCTTATTAAAATATTAATTTGTATGAGTATGACGTCATCTATGGTATAAAAACGTGCACAAAAAGCTGTACATGTCAAATTGGGGGACACACAATGGTATTTTGGCAGCAACCTTGTGTCAGTGAAAGGTTAGGACTGGCTATGCACGGGCGGAATAAGGTTAGGGTTGTCGAATCTAGATTTGGTTGAATAATAGGATTTAAATGTTATCTGTGTGAATTTAGAATATATACATAGTGCAACCACCCACAAAAGGAAATGATAAGGCCGATAACCTAGCCGCAAGAGAAGGAAACTTGATATTTAACCCTGTGCCATCCCGTCTCGCCAGCATGAAAATCAAATCAAATCAAATCAAAATCAAAATGTTTTTTATTCGAATAAATTCTTACGAATGCTTTCAAATAGTCAAAAAAAAACTCTAAATCAAAATAAAAAAAAAATATACATATAAGAATAATTTATCATTTAGTTTTTACCACCGGTTCGGAATGCCATTCCACAGAGAAGAGCCGGCAAAACTCCATGGTTGCTCTTTTAAATAAAAGGGTTACAATGATGGTGGTACAAACAAGTCTGACAGATTAGTGAAAGCAATAACACGCATAAACATGTGGCATATTAAAAAATTAGAAAATAAAAATTTGTGAAATTACACAAATTACATGGTGCGTACTGAAACTGCACTCACATACTGTTTACAAAACTTCACTAATAAAAAGGCTGAAAGATCAGAGCTAGACCATAACACAGCCGACGTTACTCCCATGCGTCTGCGAACCATGCGTCTGCGAAACACTGGCTAAATTCCAAAGCCAATTGCTTACGAAAAAAAGAAATAGAAAGAAAATGTGATAGTTTGATATATATATAGTTTTATAGGAGTAAACAAATTCTGTTTTCGGAAACCCTTACAAGAGACATTAGAATACAAGGAATGTGATAATCAATCTATAATGAGTTGTAATAGTTGCATATGGTTCTCAAATACCGTCCTTAATAACAGGGAATAAGGTAACTTAAAACATACAGTCAAATACGGTCAGAGATTTTACGACTTATAATGACAACAAAAACTTCATTTTGAAACTTAACGACTTTTGTAATGTCATAAATTTCGCGCCAACCCTACGAAGCATCCTTGTTGGTGTTGTCAGTTGAGAAAATGTTCTTTTTTTAAATTTAAATGTCACTATAAATATAAAGGATCTTGATGTTTTAATTACGGAGGTATAATGTGTTCAACGATTGGGTTTCGTTTTATTTGAGTTCCGAAAAGAGATATTTTGATAATAAAAGGTAATCAGGTGTGTGAGCTTATCTTTTGATCGAACGTCCTACATATTACGGAACAATGTCCTCTGGCTACGTCTGTCTGTCTGTATGTTAGCAATAATCTCAAAAGATACTGCACGGTTTATATAGACACACGTCAGCGTCACAGGTGGAGGGAAGGGGGCGGCGGTTGTGTATTGTGACGTCACATGATAAGATCTAAAATACTAAATAATTTATATGTGAATAAAAACAAGAGCGACGTAATAATGCAAGTGAACCAGTAAAATTCACAGGGGTCAAATGATTATTAAATGCGTACAATTAAAAAGTATGTGACGGTGTGTTATTTAATTTTTATATTGTTTTTGTTTGTTGTTGTTACCTTTGATTGATTCAAACTTTTCAACAAAAAACCCTTTCAATCTATAATAAGTGGAATAATAACTAACACAAAAATTGTGAATCCGTTAAAAGGTAAATCCAGTGTTACATCGGTATATTTAGAGATCGAGTTTCGAAGTGAAAACAGATACTGTGTAGCGTGTTACAGATCGTAAAAAAACTAACTTTTCCCAGCGAAAGAGCAACGGAAAACTACTTTCTTTATGCAGCTTCACTCTCTAATGTGATGCTTATTGATATCGTAGTAAATGAACATAGGTATGCCTAATACAGCAAAGGTGCACAATACTCAAACTCAAAAGGAACTTTATTTAAGTAGGTTTTATCTCCTTATACTGTTTTAAATCTCATTATCATCTTACGGGCCTAGTCCCACGTCTCCATTCACACCTTTCATACACAATTCCTCATTCTTACAATCCATCCATCTCTTGTGATCGCCCACAACCCTTTCGTCCACCCACATTCATGCTGAAACTACCACCGGAAAGCTGCTCTACAGACAAGAGCCGAAAAGAAACTCTGTAGTTGCTTTTTTTCAAATTATTGCTCTTGTTTTCAAAAAGGCCATACTTGGAGTTTATCTGTGTAATAGAAATAAGAAAATATTGGGAAAAGTCGGAAATTTAACCATTATTTCTCCTTTTGCAGATAAAAGATGGCGTTACTGTGGTGTTTGGTGGCATGCGCAGTGACACTGGCGCGTGCGCAGTCCAACTATGACTCCCAAGCGAACAACATCGAGTACCAGGGCGAGGGTCTGCCTGAAGAGACTCTGCTGGATGGCAAGGTCAGCAGAAATGTCTTTTCAATTGACGCTTTGAGTTGGTAAACGTTTCAGTGCCCTAGAGGCGGTAGTCAGTTAATCTCTGTGTGCCAGAGATCTGGGTGTTATTTTTGCCTTGATAATTATGATTTTGTAGTCCGTATATTTAGAATACAAAATGTCACCAACCCAATCCATCCCGAGGGTGTCGAGGCAGATCACCGCATCCGCAAGAGAAGGAAAACTTGATACAAATCCTGTGCCAACCTATCTTGCCAGCCGTCAAAGTAGCCTATTTACCCTATAAATGATTGAATCACGAGCGTAGCGAGTGATTCTAAAGTTGATTCCTGAGTGCTGTAGTACTAGTAGTCTTTAGAGGCTAGGTCTAAGTTCCTTTAGTCTAGGTGATGATGGTGATGTCTGATCATGCCGTGATGAATGTGCAGCCAGGCGAAAGGCGCGCGAGGACATAGCCCACTTATTCCCTTCACTTTGCATCTACAATACCTGTTTGCTAGTTAAACCACAACAGTTAAGCAACTAGAATATATTCATGAAATCCTAAGGTCTAGAATTTGACTTGAGTTCGGCTTGGGTATCGCATACTTAAATCGCCTCTCAGGTGGTCGGTATGGGTTGGTGACATTGTTTATTCTAAATCCGTCACCACAAGGACAATTGTGAATGTTGTGAACCTTTACTGACGTTTCGGCGTGGATGGTAGCAGCCGTGGTCACGGACTAGTGCGAGTAGCTCAGCATCGTCTTCGTGAAGCTTGGGTCAGCATGCCAACCCTCGCTTGCTCGTCCCTTTTTTTTTTTTGGAAAATTAAGAACGTTTTCCTCCTCCCACCAGTCCCCCTGTGACCACAGTACAATCCAATGGCTGGTACAATCCACGCAATCGTATGGAATCTTTTTTTTAAATATTTACTCCGCAGCTATTACTGGCCTTAATAAAAAGTATAATGTGCCCGACTTAAAAAAAAACGAATTGAAATAAAGGTTATGCCGCGTAAAGTAACAGACCGCAAGATACCGTAACTTTAAGTAAGAGTACCTATTATTGTCAGTACGGCGTCTGTACACCTACTAATCCAGTTTATAGCGTTTGTGGTATTACCATGGAGTTACTATAAGATGATAATCGTCCACCTATATAAAACCCACGGCCCAGTCGGACCTCCTCCAACTACATGGAGGGTAATTACACTGTGCCACGCTGGCCAGACGGGTTGGCACGGTGATTCTTATCAAGTATTCCTTTTGCGCTCGATTTAGAGATCCAAAATTCCGGTTGCGGAGAAGGAAACTTTGATACAAACCATGTGCCAACCCGTATGGCCAGTGCAGCACAGTAGGTTAATTTACATCCATGAAATTAGATGAGGTCCGACTCCGCAGGGGGTTTATGGGCTGAGATGTCCCTATAATACAGGCAAGCTTAGTACCTACAGCAGAATTATTTTAATGAATGAAAAAAAAAACGAAGTAAAACAATCAAAACAAAATGGTTTTTGTTTAATAAATTCCTACGAATACTTTCAAATAGTCAAAATAAATCGTGAAAAAATAATAACACAACAATAATCATAAAAAAAATTAATTTTTACTACGGGTTCGGAATGCTATTCCACAGAAAAGAGCTGGCTCCATGGTTGCTCTTTTCATTTCATTCATTTTCATTAGTAAAAGCATACAGTGTTGCTATCATATTTTAAACCGATAAAGATATAACATTTGTAAGTCAAGGATCAAAGTCTTTTTGCTTTATGCAGCGATGATAAAACAAAATAATTGAGCGTAAACCTGCGAGAAGAAACACAATTATCTACAAATCTCCCAACGAAAATAGACCAAAAGATACACAACAATGTAAAACAATACTGCGGCTTATTCAGGCGAAGGGCTAGGCCATAAAATACGTCAGGAAAACTATTAAATAATTTTAAATTCCATCATCCAGGCATCGGAACTTGTGAGATTGAATGTCACCAAACCAATCAATGTTGAGAGCTTCGCGTTAGGTGACTAAAGTATTGCAAACATTTAATGATGTTCTGCCCTTTGTGACTAATGCGCGAGCTTGCATCAGAAATGGCCGTTAAAGAAAACAACTACAGGGTGTCTTGCCGCCTCTTCTCTGTAGAATTCTCTGTAGATTCCCAACTTTTATGATAATCACTATTATAGTATAAAACGAAGTCGCTGTCGTCTGTCCGTCCCTATGTATGCTTAAATCTTTAAAACTACGCAACGGATTTTGAAGCGGTTTTTTTAATAGAATCAAGAGGAAGGTTTATAAGTATAATACATCCATAATATTGTAGAGAAACACTGATAAATTTAGAGGTTCATCATTGCACCCTTGCGAAGCCGGGGTGGGTCGCTAGTAAAGTGTAAATAAATATGTACATACTAAATCCTCCACCACTGTTTTCTTGGCATATTTTATAGACGCACCCTTAGATGTCGCTGGGTTTTCTAGAAACACAGCCGCGAGCCTTCAATGAAACTTTGCTTCGTTGCTATATTTAGTTTGTTCGAAACCAGACCCTGTAAATCTGCAGGGCTAATTATTGCCCTCGGGCATCACTGCTGTACATTTCCAATGGTGTACACTTTAAAGAAAGTCAGTGAGCGCTTGTTAAGGCTGTTTCAAATAAGTTTTATATTAAGCTAGTCCGTGTGGATTTAGAATACATAGTGTCATTATCCCATTTTATCCTGAGGGTGTCGTAAGAGCCGACAAAGGGAAATGACGGCTGATAACCTAGCCGCAAGAGAAGGAAAACTTTTATGAAACCCTGTGCCAACCCGTCTGGCCAGCGTGGCACCGTAGGCTAATTACTCTGCTAGGGCCGACCCAGCAGTGGGTCATTTATTGGCTGAGTAGTAGAGAGATACAAAGTATATTACGTTTCGCGGATGTAAAAAATAGTTCGTATAATTGACAAAAAATCTAAAGAACAGCAAAAGGACATACAACTTATTGGTATTGGTCACAGACAATTTCCGTGTTTTTATTTTTTAAAACACGAATTGAATTTGGCATGACATGTTCGTGTAGCCAAAGTCAATTCTTTATTCAAACTGGTTATTATGAACACTTTGCTCATAGTATTATTATTTGGTGGGTTCATGCTCATTTTAAGACTCATATTCCGATTTAAGATACATAGTGTCACCACCTCAGTCTATCCTGAGGGTGTCGTATGAGCCGACAAAAGGAAATAACAATGCCGATAACCTAGCCGCATGAGAAGGAAAACTTGATACGAAACCTTTTTTTCTTTTTGGTGACGCTGGGGAAATTCTATATGCATACTGGGGTGGGGTCAGTGATTATGTGGGATTCCGTAAAATACTAGTCTACCCACTAAAACCACCGCGGTACACCCTCACACAACACGTTTGGAGGGCCACAGTTCGCGTAAACGCATTCATTCCACTGTGACGCCCCGACGAGGTGCCCGCTACGCGCCCTCAGTCAGTGAGGCTTTCGTGGGTTTTCCGACCCATCGGCCTTTATGTTGATACGAAACCCTGTGCCAACCCGTCTGGCCAGCGTGGCACTGTAGGATAATGACCCTCCCTGTGATGGGAAGAGGCCTGACTCAGCAGTGGGTCATTTATTGGACTGAGTAGTAGTAGTTAAGACTCATAGCCGTGGTGGTGGTGTCGTTTGTGGGTCGTTATTTTCCCTGCAATATGATTGATTGATAACTAGATGTTGCCCCTTTCCGACTATTGCGCGAGTTTGCTCTCACAAATCTGTCTTATCCTGGCCCTTTACCTAAAAATTGCAGTCTACAATGAACAACTACATAATTTCTTGCCGGCTGTCCCCTGTAGACCAGCTGTCCGAACCGGTTGTACATTTAAAATCTTCACTTTTAAGTGGTAAAATAAAGCCTTTTGGCCCGGGCAGAAAAGTCCTTCAGTGGCGACTGCGTTCCGGAAAGAGCAGTGCTGGTAGGCCTTCCACACGGCGCACAGATGACCTGGTTAAGGTCGCTGGAAAACGATGGATGCGGGCGGCCCAGGACCGGCCTCTGTGGAAATCCTTGGGGGAGGCCTATGTCCAGCAGTGGACGTCTTTTGGCTGAAATGATGATGATGATGATTTGGCAAGTCCTAAAACTTCCTCCAAAGACGCCAATTTATGCTTAACTCGTGCCACGGTGACCCAGTGTGCAAGTAGTCGGTGGTTAGTTGATATTAAAATTATTGTTTCAGGTCACGAAGCTGGACGATTTAAGTCCAGTTATATTCTTGAACAGGACCAAAGCGGCTCTCAACTGCGCTGCAGGCTCTATGCAGGTATTATACAATTTTTTAATTAGTTTTTTGTTAGATTAATTTAAGTTGTCGCGGAGCATGTTCCCATTGAGCGCAACCGAACGACGCTGAAGCGGGTAGTCGAGGAACGCCTTTGGTTTTAATGGGCACCATCAAGAGTCATGTGTGTATGTTACTCATAGATTACTCATAGACCCATGTAGGGTGTATTGGCCTATCGTATTAGTTTAGTGTATCTGTAATGATAGCTGTATGAGGAAATAAATGGAATATCTCCGCGCCACGGAGTCCTAAATTAAAAAAAAATTAAACCCCTGCAATAGTATAACCTGTATCGCGGCAGCAGATTTTTTTTTTTAAATTATTTTGTTACACCACCACATACTTGTAGTCCGTGTTCTTTTAAGCAATGAATGGTAACTATTTGCTCTTCTTTTTTTTCCTTTCGTCTGTCGTACCCAACGCTTTGGCAACTGGGACATTGGTGTTTACAAACATGTAATTCACGAACACAAATTACACCCCGACTCGGAGCAAGTGCCTCTGGTTGCCCGACTCCGGAATCGAACCCGGGACCCGTTGATCAAAGGGGACATATCTTACCCCTAGACCAACAAGGCAGTTAACATGAATCTCAGTCAATCTCAGAGCTTTTGAAATGTTTGTGTTTCATTTCAAATGTTTGCTTTCTTGTGTATTTTACATGATAGCATTTTTTAATATTTAAAACCATCCCATTGTTTTTGCACCATGAGACAAGTGAATCAATATCCCTTTGAAGTAGGGCAGTATCATTATCCGTGTCAATTATCCTGCATAGCTTTAAATCGTCTGCGTACATGTAACACTCAGAGAACTTCAGACACTGTGGAATATCATTGCTGAATATATTGTACAAAATCGGGCCAAAATGAGAGCCTTGCGCTACTCCCGAACTTGCAATATAGGTGGATGATTGAGAGCCATTGACTGCTACAAAATACTTACGGTTTTGTAAATAGGATTTTAACCAGTTATGGAGATTGCCAGTAATCCCATACGCAGAAAGCTTAAGTAGAAGTATATTATGTGGAACACGGTCGAAAGCTTTGCTAAAGTCAGTGTATATAACATCCACTTGTTTGCCGCGATCAATAGCACCTGCCAACGTGTCTGTGAAAGTCACTAGATTTGTGCATGTTGACCTTGCACTTACAAAACCATGCTGGGAATCACTCAAATATTGTTTGAAATGTGATTGAAAGTAGGGACAAATCATTGATTCCAGAACTTTTGCGAAGGTTGACAAGATGGAGATTGGTCTATAATTACTAACATTATCTTTATCATCATTTTTATATATCGGTATAACCTTTGCAATTTTCCAAAGCTCTGGAAAGACGCCCGTATTGAGAGACTTGTTAAAAATTTGCAACAATGGTGATACTAAAGCAGCTGCGCATTTAACAATAAATATAGATGGAATACCATCAGGGCCGGCGCCCTTTCTAATGTCCAACGCCTCCAGTTTATTTAATAAGTTCTTGCGATTTATGTCAGGCATATTAAGTATCTGGCTATTGATATTAAGGTTTTGCAGAAATTCTGGTAACTAGGTGTATCCTGTTTTGCAAGTGTCATTAAAATTTATGGCAAAATGTGAAGCAAACATTTCGCAAATTTTTGCACCATCTGAAGTCACTGTAGTTCCGTTAGTCATGGTAGCAGGAAAAGTGCTGGTGCCCCCTCTTTTGTCTTTAATGTAGGCCCAAAAACGAGTCGGGTTATTTGTGATGTCAATCTCAATGTTTTTTAAGTAGGTATTATAACTGTCTCTAGCTAAGTGTGAGCTCCGCTTACTCAGTAATTTAAACTCAATACGGTCTCTAGGGTTTTTGTATATTTTGTAACGGGTTCTAATCTTCTCCTTCTCTTTCAAAGTCTTAATTAAAATATTATTAAACCAAGGTGGACATTTCTTTCCTTTCGCTTGAGGCATTTTTGGTGCATGTAAGTTAATAATTTTTTTAATTTCATCGTAGAAAATACGCAACATCTCGTTTACATCATCGACGCCTTTAAATATTTTGCACCAATTTACTTCATTAAGAGACTTGCAAGTGATTTCGTAGTCAAGTTTAAAAAAATTTGGTTTCGTATCCTGTTGGCTGTAAGGAAGTCTTGGATCTTCGGTTGCTTTATGTAAAATTTCTATAGGGGGGTGAAGAGTATCCACTTTAGTTAGCGGATTAAGGGCGGTAGTTACGATACTAGAGGGTATGTTAGTTAAAACAAGATCCAAGATCCGCCCTGACAAGTTCTTTACGTTATTTAGTTGCACTAAGTCATGTATAAAAACGAAATCCGTCAGTTTACTACATAAGCCAGGAGGTGTGTAATTATTATTTGAGCTCCCTACCTTGTTCCATTGAATATTACCTAGATTAAAGTCACCAACAATACAGGTGTACGCGTTTGTCTGTTCTAGGACGATGTTACAGCGATCCAAAAAAAAATCTAATGAGGAACTTAGCACAGGTGGTGGTAAATAGACTGCACAAAGAGCTATTCGACTAACAGGCTTAGAATAAGTTAGTTCAAGGGTTATCCAAATATCCTCACATTGGCTTTCCCATTGAATCATGCGTTTGGATTTAATAGTATTTAATACAGCAATCAACACCCCTCCTCCGTCTTTCTTCCTACAATCTATTTCTCTATCTCGTCTATAGACTATATATCTGTTGTCAAATAGCTCCGTGCTCCGTCCTCTTTTCGAACATAAAGGGTGTAGATAAGCCTCAGAACTACATATAAATGAAAAAGCGTATTTGACAAAATATGCGACTTGTGCCCTTTTCAAAATTGCATGTTCAATTATACTTAACTAAGTTTAGATTCACGCCCACTAACGCGCCTTCCTCGTAAAATCCGCGTTAACTTCATATAACTTGGTCACATACAAAACTTGGTACAATACAAAAAAAATACGTCCTTTATCTGTCTGTGAAATGGACCGAAGCAAGATCCACATAAAGATATAACTGTAACTGCATTTCGTGCTAAACGTATCTCTTCATACAGATCGCTTGATACCGCGATAAGATTTCGAATGCTAAGTTTGGGCGTTAAGCATTTTCGCGAGAGGTAATGTCCATTTGTATTGCTTGCTTGTACTTGTGTTTTGCAATTGGAGAATTACAATCTGTGTTATGAAGAATTAAATTTTGCGGGCCGCCTATGCACGCTTCGAAATTCCCTAGATCAGCATTATCGCATTTGTGAAAATATTCTAGACTAGCTGTGCCCGCAGTTTTACCCGCGTGGTGAAGGAATTTATTTTTTCGTCAGATTTTTTTCTACTTGAAGGAGTAACAAACATTCATCCATACTTACAAACTTTCGCGTTTATAATAATAATTAAGTAGGATATTCTACCATGTCTGAATTTATTAATATTCTCCATATTATATATAAATTACGCGTCACGTTCTTTGTCCTCGATGGACTCCTAAACTACTTAACCGATGTTAATAAAATTTGCACTGTGTGCACTTTGATCCAACTTGAAAGATAGGATTATTTACATTTCAATTTATAGTCGCAATATTATTTTATTGCATATTATTTGTCTTTTATTTGACAGTCACAATTAGCTGTTAGCAAAAGGATTCTAACAGATGGCGATATCTGTTGACTGGATTGAGTAAGTATTCAAAAGATGGCGCTATGTTAAAAGTACAAACGTTTCATCTATGACACAATTTAATAGTAACCACCACGTGTTGCTGAGGCTAAAGTATTGGAGGTCGCCATGTTTTTTTACAGATGGCATCTATGTAAAAAAGCATGGTGGTCCACATGACTGATGTTCTCCTACCGTTCCCCTTGAATAGTTTACTACAATAAATAAATAAATAATAAATAAATATCCTTGGACATTTCACACAACGCCATCTCGTCCCAAGTTAAGCAACTTAATGCTTGTGTTATGGTAACGAGATGGATGATAAACTACTTATATACATTTTTTTTTGTAAATACATACATATTATAGATAGAAATGACACCCAGACTCCGAGCCAGTGCCTCTGGTTTAGACAAAGACACTGGCCCGACCCCGGAATCGAACCCGGGACCCGTTGATCCAAAGGCGGCACATCTGACCACTAGACCAACGAGGCAGTCAAATGTATTTTAAATAACAAAAACCTTAGCCACAGCAACAGGTGGCCGGGTCTGTTAGTAATGAATATGATATACAGTCCCCGCCAATCTTTATGGCCGCTCTGAATGTAGCCGTGGTTACGAACTTGCGCATCGTACATTTTATAACCAATACGAACGTAGCTCACTCACACTAACACGCGGGTGGCGAGGATACGCGCGGGCGAGACCTGCTTCCCCGCCTAGGCGATACCTGTTTTTGTGTTGCGCGCAGCGTAATGCGGCTACATACAGAGCGGCCATAAAGATTGGCGGGGACTGTAAGTGATAGATTCTTTCTTATATGTCCTTTTGCCGAATAAATGTAAGATCTTCTTCTTCTTATGAAAGAAACAATCCCGTAAAGAATTCTGTTCTCCGCGATCTAAATTGCACGTCGACTTTTTTTAAATCAGCCCGTAAAATACCCATTGCAGAGTCGGGCCTCGTCCAATGACTGGAGGGAAATTTGCCTACTATACCTGTACCAAGCTGGCCAGACAGGTTGGCTTAGTTTTGTTTCAAAGTATCCTTTCTTGCGGCTTTGTTTTTTGCCGTGTAAATTACGAAACCCTCAGGATGGTATGGGGTGGTGACATTATGTATTCTAAACCCGTCACGACACGGTCGTTACTTAAATCTATGTTTTTTATTTATTTTACACAGGCCCGAAGTAACATTCAAAAGTATAACAATGTCGCACAAAATGGCTAAGCAACTTGTCTGTGGGATTGCAATTCTTAAAAACATAGTTTTAATAGCCACTTGTACCAACACTAAAATAACAATTTCCGATGGCATCACCCTAGGACTGTATGATAATATGTAGCATCTATATACGTGGATTCTTCTAAAGCAAAGAGTGGACATCAATGGCACGAAAGTCTTAAATAATATTCCTAAGTTTGAATTTTGTTATGGTAACATATTAATTACCTACTTCTTCTATTTTGAATTTATTCGTACACTTTTCATTTCTAATCTCTACGGGCAGGCTACAGTAAATTCAGAATGCGTTTTCGCAGAGTTCTATCACCATTATACTCGTACATTGTTTCCTCTTGGGATAACATAATTTCTTGCGCTCATCGCTCTAGTTTAGCGACGTTACTGGTACCATAATTGACCAATACAATTATTTATTTGCGCTTATAACCTGTAGACCCGCAAAAGTTACTAAGTACTTACGTAATACTTGAACCGTTTTTCAGATCGAGCTGAAATTCAACGAGAAATTCTACGGCATCGCATATGCCGACTTCGACCGTAACTCAGCGTGCCAAGTGGCTGGGAAAGGCGCGTTATCTTATAAGCTGGAACTCCCACTCAAAGGATGCGGTACCAGACAGGTATTGTTGTATTCCAAATACATTTTTCCCATGAGCTCTTAATGTGAACGGATAGTGCAGTACCGCAGTGTCTGAAGACAAAAGTCTTCAACCAATGTGTGTTGCCAGTGATGACATATGGAACAGAGACGTGGTCGCTCACTATGGGCTCCATCAGAAGGCTCAAAGTCACCCAAAGGGCAATGGAGAGGGCTATGCTCGGAGTTTCCCTGCGAGATCGAATCAGAAATGAGGAGATACGCAGGAAAACCAGGGTCACCGACATAGCCCACCAGATTGCCAAACTTAAGTGGCAGTGGGCAGGGCACATAGCTCGCAGGACCGACGCCCGATGGGGCAGAAAAGTCCTCGAGTGGCGACCGCGTTCCGGAAGGCGCAGTGCTGGTAGGCCTCCCACACGGTGGACCGACGACCTGGTTAAGGTCGCCGGAAAGCGGTGGATGCGGGTGGCCCAGGACCGGCCTTTGTGGAGATCCTTGGGGGAGGCCTATGTCCAGCAGTGGACGTCTTTTGGCTGAAATGATGAAAATGAATGAGTGCAGTATGGTCTAAGATCCCGCCCGAACTTCTTCATTTTGTATAAGCTGAAAGTTTGTCAGTGTTTGCCCCCAGCACATAACTATTAACGACGGCCAATTATGAAGTAACTCCCACTGGCTGCGGTAATAATATGATCATACATAAACAACCACATAAACAACCACATATTAATGTGTGGGTTCTGACTATGAACACATTACCCACGTGTGTCGTCTTCGTTTTAGCCCATGAATTAACTACTACTGAGTCGGGCCTCCTCCATGTTCATGGAGAGAAAATTCCCCACAGTGCCATATTTTTTAAATAATAATAGACATTTCACACAACGCCATATCGTCCGAAGCTAAGCAACTTAATGCTTGTGTTATGGTAACGAGATGGATGATAAACTACCTATATACATTTTTTTTTGTAAATACATACATAATAATATTATAGATAGAAAACACCCAGACCCGGAATTTACGAGACGGGTTGGCACAGTGTTTCGTATCAAGTTTTCCTTCTCTTTCGTCTGAGTTTTCAGCTTGGCATTTCCTTGTTTCGGCCCTTACGGCACCTTCAGGATGGAATGGGGTGGTGACAGCTGGTATTATTAATGTGTTTCAGTGAATTGGGGTGATTTAATCTTTCGAATTCTGTACAGGATCCGTTGCGTGTTTTCACCAACAACATCGTGGTGCGGTTCCACCCTGGTCTGGAGATGGATGGCGACGAAGTGATAACCATCGTCTGCCGATACCCACCTCCTATTGTGCCAAAGCCTCTATTCGAGCCTCGTATATTGACGTAAGAAATATCTCTTATAACTACATACCCGATTTTATTGATATTTCAACGACTCCTGTATAAGCTTTAAGTTGTATAGCAGGGGTTCTTTTCCAACATTTAGTAGGTACCTTTACTCAACAGCACTTAACTATACCCGGAATTTAACTAGGACTCTTAATCACTAAGTTTATTGGTTTGAAGTTGCACAACAATGGCAAACTGGTAAAAACTATATTATTGTAGACATCACAGTAAATGATGTTTTAACGGTTTTCACCGTTGTTGTTTTATTTGAACCCCAACGTTTCATCTTAGTTACCTGCCTTGTCATTTTCTTTTACCGACTCTTACGCCATCCTTAGGATGGAATGGGGTTCTACGTCATCTAAATCCGGCACCATGTGTCATAACATTAATTTTGTTTGACACCATTTTTTTACAGAAATTTTATTTTATTTCTGCTATATTATTATAAGCAAATCACATTAACCTGCTAAATATAGCTATGAATACTCATCATTGATTTCCTTAAATGACATTGAGACTGGATTTACTTCTAGAGAAACCTGTAACTGGCCGTATAATATTTAAGTGCTTTGTTGTAATTTACTTTAGATACGCTTTTGGTTTTCTTATTAAATAAATAAATAAATTGCCCCTTAAATCAACGAATTTTGATACGGTCGCACAGCAGGCTACTCAGCCCAAAAATGACCCACTGCTTAGCCGGGCCTCCTCCATTTACGTGGAGGGCAATTAGCCTACTGTGCCACGCTGGCCTGACATGTAGGCCCAGGTTTCAAGTTTTCCTTTTCTTGCAGCTAGTGTTCCGGCCTTGTCATTGCCTTTTGTCGGCTTATACGACACCCTCATTCTAAATCCAGCAACACACCAGGTTTTTTAACCCCCGACGCAAAAAGAGGGGTGTTATAAGTTTGACGTGTCTGTCTGTCTGTCTGTGGCACCGTAGCTCGCGAACGGATGAAGCGATTTCAATACAGTTTTTTTTTGTATGACAGGTGAGTTACGGGCGAGTGTTCTTAGACATGTTTGATGAAAATCGGTTCACTCGTTTAAAAGTTATGGGGGATGAACGTGGGGAAGAATAACCGAATGTCTGCAAATATAATCGAGTGGGGTCTCAAATAAAAGCAATATTTATTACTTGAACCCTGGTCCCCCAACGCGATGTTTTATTTTTATTTTTTACTTTTTAAAGGGTACTTAGGTTCGGGGGTTTATTTAAATTTTTTATTTAGTTTTTTTTCATTATGAGATCGAAGGAGGTTTGTACTCTTCAATCAGTCATATGAGTTGAGTACATTGGCATTGAACATCTGTCTACAGGCCAGAAATTGGACCTTTGCCAGCCAAAGCTCCGCTAGCGGGGACTCATATCCTGATGATCATCTGCGCAATACTCTTCCTGACTCTGCTTCTGCTGGGCCTGGGGGTATCATACCTGTGCCTTAGAAGACGTGCCCTGCCAGCTCCGAGGAGGTTCATCGATGACTCGTCAGCGTCTATCGTGAGCCGGGAAAGTATACAAGGTTTGTGGATGTTATAAATACTGGGTGTACAAAACTATTTAGCGTTCCAAACTGAGGGCATAGAGCCTACCAAAAAGAGTTGTTCTCTGTATTCTACTACTACAATAACTCAGCTTATAGATGACCCACCGCTGAGTCGGGCCACCTCCCATTATATGGAGGTTAAATAGCCTACGTTGCCACGCTGGCCAGACGGGTTGGCACAGGGTTTCGTATCAAGTTTTCGTATCAGCCGCCCGGATTCAGCCTGCTGGTAAAGTCACCAGCTGGCACTGCGCCAACACATGCATGCTTTCTCTCATTACTGGGTTAACTATGCGCCTTTGGTGCTATAAAAATAGTAAATTCTATTTTTCCCCTTCTCTTGCTTTGGTCGCCTACAGGATATGGATTGGCGACATTGTGTATTCTACATCCACCACACGAAAAGTTCATTGTTTCAGAGGTGAAAATCCCCCGCGCTCACCCAGTCTATCCAGCGGCTGCTGAGGTGGCCAGCGTAGCCTCTGACACCATTCCATCCGACTATCCTTCGGAGACGCCCAGTGAGGGCGAACACGCCCACGCAAACCAGGCATTCATGATGGATGAATCTTACCACAGCGAAGGTATGTTACCATAGCAACGAGGCCTTAACATCAATGCCCAGTGGCACTAAAAGTTTCGCTCTTTTTAACCATCTTAATCTATACTTACTGATATTTTAGGAGACACGTTGTGGGAAAAGAGATAGAGGGATTGTGTGAATGAGAAATTATATGACAGACATGAATGTTATGATGCCGATAGGATTGTATGGAGACTACACCTAGCGTAGGACAATGGGTCAAAATATTATAATGATAGTTTTAAACATCACGATTTATAAGAGATTTATGATAAAACCTACAATAATATAGTTACCTTTCAATTTGAAATTTTTATTGAGGAAAGATTTCTATTATTGTATGTATGTTTGTAAGGAAAGAACTACTGGGCCGATATAAAAAAAATCGTTCGTTTTAGTTTGTCATCATTCAACACGTCACCAATTTTACTTTTTTAAATCCACTAATATTGGCTATCCTAACGCTAACTAACCGGCTAACAGGTTACGGCGAGGCGCACGAAACGAGCGCGTCTAACGGGCGACTTGTGACAGGCGCGGTGCCAGCATTCGACGTGCGCGTGCGCGTTCAGCGACCACCGGCGCCACCTTCCCCGCAGTCCACCATTACCACCACCGAAGTCGATGGAGGTAGCATGAGGTCAGTGAACTTTCAAAATCATAACTCATTTAATCAAGTTGGCTCATTAGAGCTCTTTTAACAAGTCAAACTATAAAATAAAATTTACCATTTAAAATTAATTATTTACCATCTACGACCGGTTCGGAATGCACCTCTACAGAGAAAAGCCGGCAAGAAACTCTGTAGCTCCTCTTTTTAGATCGCCATTTTTGGGTACAAGACTGAATTTAAGACAGATTTGTGAGAGCAAACTCGCGCAATAGTTGCAAAGGGCCAAACATCTAGCCTCTAGCATCATAGCCAGATCTAGTCGACAATAGTAACCTTCTAATGCCCGAGCCAACCGACCCCCAGCAACGGCACCTGTTCACAAGCATGAAGCATGCGGCAGCCATCGCCCTCCTCACCCATATTGCAGGGAAGAGAACGACCTTGAACTTTGATCGCACAATTCACGCCCTCTTCACTATCATTACGTCATTCATAGTTGTTTAACTGTCCGTGTGGACAGTTAAACAACTATGAATGAATGAATGAATGAATGAATGTGGTAAGAGCTGACAAAAAGAAAATGACAAGGCCGATAACCTAGCCACAAGGGAGGGCAAACTTGATACAAAACCCTATGCCAACCCGCCTGGCCAGCGTGGTGTGGAGTGGTACAGTAGACTAATCAGCCTTCATGTAATTGGAGGATGTCCGATTCAGCAGTGGGTCATGTATGGGATCAGTCGTAGTAGTACTTATTTTTACGGTACGATTGCAGACAAACCTTAATGTCGGAGGAACATGAGCGCCAAGAGTCGGTCCGCACAGTTTCGCCTGTAGCTTTGCCTCTGCCAGCACGTGCATCGCAACTACCACCACCAGAACGCCCGCCGCGTCCGCCTGCGGTCTACTCGCAAGTTTCCAGGGAAAAGCAGGTTAGTTCCCTATCGTTACAGGTGTATTTTTCCTGGGCAATCCTTATGGAAAACAATGAGGGATGCTCCGCGGCCAGGGGCAAGGAAACCTCTATTTGTGGCGCTCCAAGCTCAAAGACCTCCAGTAATAGCGGGAAATATATGACTCCTCTTGGATGGTTTTTTGGAATCAGTATGAGAGTATTACCCTTCGTCAAAAATACATTTCTGCCAATCCGGCATGGAAATTTCACTATTTTTTCATCAAAACTACATGGTAATTTATTTAATTAACATATAATATCATGTCTTACGTAATAACCAAACACAGTCATCGTAATTTAAAAATCAATTTGACGCTATAATATTGTGTGAACATTCAATGTTGTCGTTAATTTATAACCTAAAACACCGGAACACAATTTGAAACTATCGGCACATTATTAAATTACTTACGTAACCTTTCACAATAACAAACTCCAGACCAATAGAGACATCGTAATATGCACATGAATCATTAACCCTACATTCCATGTGTGACTAACCAGGAGTGGGTCAGGAGGCCCCGGTCCATCGTGTCGCTGAACACCGAGATGACTGACACACATTCCGTCACCGAAGTCACGGATCGCTCGCACGCCAGAATGTTCCACATTAAGGTATTGTATATAATATTCCTGTGCCAACCCGAATTCCTTTTGTCGGCTCTTACGACACCCCCAAGATGGAATGGGGAGGTGGCACTATGTATTCTAAATCCGTCACCTCACGCAGACACATCTTAATTGCGCGCAGATGCATTCCCAAGAGTTGTGGTTGTTGTTATTTGGTTGTGGCCACTAACATACACCCGTGGAAAGTTCACATGCCATCTACCACTCGCCAGGTTTACGAATCCTTGGTAAAACCGTGGTTTCTGTATGTCTGGAGGTCTTACTTACGCGCAGACACGCCCAAGAGTGGCGTTATGTGGTTGTGGCATTTCGTAAAAGTAAGTTCCTTCGTGAAGTAGCTCTAGTTTGAGAGGTAGTCATCAGTACATTTGGAACATCTTGAAGCTTAAAAACGTCTTGAACCAATAACTCCTTTCTCGCCAAAGATCCAAAAATTGACTATTGCGCAAAATGGTAGGATCTAATGGTCCACCGGGCTAGCTACCATCCTCACACCTAAGTCCGGCGCCAAGCAGTTTTCGACTGTGTTTCGTTGTGTGTATTTGAGAGACGGTGCTCGACAGGGCATTTCCTTGAATTGCTTGCTCCATCTTAGCACGCCTAGGTTTGCGTGATGGAAAGCAACGTCGGTCAAAGGCATTTAAGTAACTGATAAAAAAAGATAGATTTTGGCTCAACATGTTTGTTATCTACTATAATTTATGTTACATCAATTTCCTTAATACAGAAGCCTCCTCCACCACCGCCAATGATGACCGAGCGGCTGCAGACGGAGGAGCACGAGATGCTGATGGAGAGTCTTGAACCAATCCCGGAGACTCCAATCATGCCGGCAAGGTATTTTACCTATTTGGTCTTTATCCCAACCGGAAGTTGCTTTAAGTTAAGCACCTGTACATTAATTGTGCTCCAGACCATCATTTGTGATACTACCACCTCATATGAATGGATCATTAAAAGAAATTCAATGCCGGAAGCATGGTGCTTATAAGAATATTTTTTTTACTACTACTCAGCCCAATTTAGCCTTCAATGTCACGTTGGTCAGACGCGCTTCCACAGGGTTTTCCGTATCAAGTTTTCCTTCTCTTCCGGCTAGGTTTACGGCCTTTCTTTACTTCTGTCGGCTTCTACGACACCCTCAGGATGAAATGAGGCGATGACACTATGTATTCTAAACGCAGACTATATTTAAACATTTTACAGGAAGCCTGAAATCACCTCACACGTAGTAGACGACGTGTTCCTACGCACGATCACCGAGAAGAAGACGATCGAAGACATCGAGCGCCACAAGCGTTTGGTGACGGAGTACAAGCAAGTGCCCCCGCCACCCCCGCATTTCGATGTCACCATCCGCAACCACACCGTCCCGGAGGCGCAGTGGGAGAACTTCTCCGACATCAGTAGCGCGTCAGGAATGACGCTCACGCCCAAGATGGAAAGAGTGCCGCTCTCGCTGCCGCCCCAGAAGTTTATAGGTAAGTGGGAGCTTCTGGGATGAGAAGCGTTGGACAGTAAAGCAACCTGCTCTTGAATTGCGAAGGATATCTGTAGATCTTTCTTCAGCCTTAGATAAAGTATTTATAGTCACTTTAACATACTCAAATGGTTGATTCTTGGACCGTAAGTCAGGAATAGAAGAAAATGGAACTGAGTAGGAGACACGCCCACTTATTTTACATGAAACTTGTTCCGAATCCTTATTATCTATCATTCTATTGCTCGAGCTTAGCTAAGCTCTCTATCTAAACATCGACAACCGACTATTTTTAAGGCGCTCTTGTGCTGCAGTTCGCAACGGACGATAGACGAGACGAGCGAGAGAGAGTAGGGTTTTAGTGGATAGGTGGGACGCCCGCCTCCACATCACCGAAATAGGGTGTCTTCGAGTCCACACATAACGTCGAGCAAAAAGGGTTTCTCCAGTCAACAAAAAAAAACGGTCTTTATTTAGACGTCTAGTCTGTTGTATAACATAAAATGAATTCTATAATTCAGTTCGTCTATCTTTCACTAACCAATAATACATTCATATGGTCCTATGGATCGACTTGTTGGGCGTTGGTATCAATTCGGTAGTGAATTCAAGGTATATTATTTTAAACTCAGGCAAAGGCGGTCCGGATCTGTTCTCCCCGGAGCTCATCAAGCAAACGGGTCAAGTGTACCAGCCTCCGCTCTCGAGTGACCTTCCACTGCTGCCCGAGCTGCCGCCGGCTCGCAACCCAATATTCCGGGACGAAGATGACGAAGACGTACCGGAGCCAATGCCGATGCCACCAGTACCGTCCAACTGGACCGTGCTCACCAGAGTACTGAAGACGGAAGCTCAGGACGAAGTAAGTGGAGAGTTTGTAATCTATGATTAACTCTAATTGGTGCTGTCTGTTTTCCTATGCTATTACTCAACAGCGTCCTCCTGGGAGGGTAATTATCCTACTGTGCCACGCTGGCCAGACGTGTTGGCACAGATTTTCTTTCAAATTGCCTTCTCTTGCGGCTAGGTTTACGACCTTGTCATTTCCCTTTGTCGACTCTTACGATACCCTCAGGATGAAATGGGGTGGTGTCACTATGTATTTTAAGTCCGTCCCTACACAGGTAAGAGAACCACTCTTACCGTCTATATGAATAAAATATATAATTTCTACATTTCTGCCATTTAGGTCCTTGCTGAGACGGAGCGCTCGCACCGTTTGACTCGCGAGGAGCGGCTACGTTGGCGCGAGCTGATCACTCACGAGAGTACTCTGCGCCGAGAACTGGCTCGTTCCAGTACTCGTGAGGAGTTCTCCAGAGTGGCTCACGACCATCGTTTCGCGCCGCTGTACGCGCCGCCGAAGTGGGAAGTCATCATACGCATATTGGCTCCTCCTCCGGATAAACCCAAGGTACACCCGATATCTACGCTTCGATGTTTATGATAATCTCATCATCATCGTCAGTTCAGCCAAAAGACGTCACAGAACTGATTACGCAAGGATATACACATACATCCTATACATACATATAATCACGCCTCTTTCCCGTAGGGGTAGGCAGAGACCACTTTTTTCCACTTGCTACGATCCTTACATACTTGTTTCGCTTCGTCCACTTTCATTATTCCCTTCATACATGCTCTTCGGTTAAGGATACTCTTGACCTGGCCTTTTTAAAATTAGAAGAAGCGGAACCTTTGGCTACAGTATTAAGATGCTGACCCTATATTTCAGAACCGTTATCGCAAGAAGACGGAATGGGACTCCCGCTCTCGACGCAGTTCGTTGCCGACGCTTTACGAGTACGACAGCGATGCAACATCGCTGCGGGATCCACAGCGCTCACGGCGCTCATCATACCGTAGCGACCACGTCGACATGAGGTAACTTAGCTAGCCCCAACCATACGAGTCAATAACAAAATGTTTGGAGTTGGATGCTTTGCATCACTGATCTCCGGTTCAATTCTGGGGTCGGGAAAGTGCATTTGTGTAAACCAGAGGCACTTGAGTCACTTGTGTCTGGGTGTCATTCGGTTCAGATTATTATCAAATTCTGGAGGATATATCTGTCAACCAATTTAGAAACAAAATTAGTCTGTGAAAAACGTGTTGGTTTCATTGCAATATAAATTCAATATCATTGAATAAAAAAGTCGTTTCGGACGACTTGAAAATATGTGAATAATTGAATGTCTAGACAGTTTTGTAACGAGCAGATCTATAAAGTGAGATGAGTTTGAGCCCATTATTAGAATTCATTATTGTATTTTTAGAACATAAGGAAAACGTTATAGCTAGGTACATACAGTGCGTAATATAAACAATTTGAAATACGGCGAATTAAAAATTACTCTATGGTACAGTCCGCGCCAATCTTTATGGCCGCCCTGAATGTAGCCTTGGGTACGAACTTGCGCATCGTGCATTTCATAACCAATACGATCGTAGCTCACTCACACAAACACGCGGGTGGTGACGACGCTTGCGTGAGGAAACGTGCCGTGCATCCCCGCCCCCGTACGTCCCGCTGACACCTGATTTTGTGTTGTGCGCAGCGTAATGCGGCTACATTCAGACCGGTCATAAAGATTGGCGCGGACTGTACATAATATTACATGGCATAAAAAAATAAAATTAACGACGGTATCCAAGTTGTTTTGATGATGTGTCTGTCTCTTCTTAGGTCTATGTCAGAGATGATGGTGGACTACGCAAGAGAGCAAGCGGACACCCATTCCGAAGTTTCAGCCGGCACGCAGTTGGGTCGCTACTATGACGATGACAGTGACTCCGAACATCCATTCCATCAAAATCAGTGAGTATCATTTTGTCACCACCCCATTCCATCCTGAGGGTGTCGTAAGAGCCGAGAAAAGGAGGTGACAAGGCCGAGAACCTAGCCACAAAAGAAGGAAAACTTGATACGAAACTCTGTGCCAACCCGTCTGGCCAGCGTGGCACAGTAGGCTAAATAGAATATTAACTAAAGTTGGTACGAATGTTTGGTCGTGGTTTGAATCATCTGTAGTTTAATCGCGTTGAAAATGCAGTAAGCAAAGACGTATTTTAAAACACATACCGGGATAGGACACAACCGTTGCATTCGAAAGTATACCTATAAAAACAACAACATTCTGTGGATTTTTAATTTGCCACGATTTGATTGGTACTAGGGTATCGGGGACTGGCTAAACGCGAACGAGGTATAGGTACAGCCTTATCATGGTTCTATAAAAATATCGACTGCTGCGCAGCATGTCGCGGGTTCGATCTCCGCACGGAAGAAATATTTTGTACGACCTACAAGTATTTGTTCCGGGTCTGGGTGTTTTCTATCTATAATATGCATGTATTTACAAAAAAAAAATGTATATAAGTAGTTTATCATCCATCTCGTTACCATAACACAAGCATTAAGTTGCTTAGCTTGGGACGAGATAGCGTTGTGTGAAATGTCCAAAAAAAAAAACAAAAACAAAATGTTTTGACTTTTATATTAATTTTCAGAATTTGATCTTTATTTATTTATTTATCATGTTTGTTGCCCGAGCGATAAAGATTATATTATAATATTGGAGTTTTGTATTTTTAAAGAAAAAACAAATGCCTTTTTTATGCGAATTACTTGGCCTTTTTCAGGCCTTGGTCCCGCCACTCTCTACACCGGTCCGTGAGCCAGCCGTCACTGGCACGCTCAGCGACTGAGGTTGTGGAGCAATGGACGGCTCCCGATGGTGACGTCACGCCTACTCCTGGCCGAAGGCTTCGAGGTAAGTGTGTACATAAATAGATGGGCAATACTGTCGTACCACGTGGTGACGGATTTTCTATACACAATATCACCTACCTATACCATCCTGAGGGTGTCGTAAGAGGCGACTAAAGGAACGCAAGAGGCAGATCACCTAGCCGAGAAACCCTGTGGCAACTTGACATAGTAGGCAAATTTCCATCCACGAATTTGAAGGAGGCCCGACTCAGTAGTATGACCCACTACTATAGAGGCTGAAATGACGACGACGACTATACTATCGACGAGCTCATAAATCATCACAACATGAGGCACTTGGGTGGGGTTCAAGCTTAATTTCTGCTGCATTTGGTTTCATACAAAAGTCCAGTTCGTGCCAACAGAATTTCTGCTGGGCAGAATTTCTGCAACCGAAATTCGCGATTCACAACTCACAAAATTACGCTCGTTTGGCTTCACCCTAAGACCCATCTGATTGTAACCCGGTTACTATCGCCAAAGGACGTTTTTAAGGCGGCGGCAATTGTTTCAAGAGATGTCTTTGAAACAATTGACCTTCTTATAAGACGTACGAGATTTATTTACGACTCTTCGTTCTCTTACGGCTAGGGTTTCTGCCTAATCAGCTCAATCGATCTCCCTTATTTGACACCCGGAGAACGGAATGTGTGTTGGTAATAATGTAGTTATCATTACAGGCCCTCAAGGGTTGACGACGTTTACTTCATCCGAAGTAAGGACCTTCCAAGCGTCTTCGAGAGAATGGCGCGAGTAAAAGACGTCTGCAAACTTCCATACCGCGATCTAGATAACAAAATAATGCAATCACCGAACAACAGATGGCGGCAATCCGTAGATTTTGATATCATTTTTAAATTCGAATGATACATTTGACCACGTGATACTTTGTTCTTCTTCTTACTCTAGCATTATTGTATTCATTTATCCTCGATAAATGAATACAATAAATAGCCCGTAATAGTGAAATAAATGCTGAATATATATATTAGGTAAATAAATAAGTGGTTTATGTACTTAAATGAGAAGTTCCACTGCCTTATCCGAATTTGTTTAACATTCCATTAGGTAATTAAACAAAATTAATTTACTTCTAATGTCATAATATTTCGCAATAATATTGTTAGTTGTATCGGACAACGCAAATAATGTCTTCATTTATAGAAAAATATATAGATAACTTTTACATTTACAAAATATTTTTGTTGTAAAATAACCAATAAGATACAAACTTAATAGAATTTACGTACTTAATACTAACGTGCCAATGATTACTAACGCTTCCTAGCAGTGATTTTACAGATAACATATAATTTTTCAGAATGTTATTTGTAAGTATGTAAGTACATTTTAGAAGATTTTTTATGTCCATAGAGTTCATATTTTTTGCTTTTCGGCTGGTCTGTCCCAAACTCTGGCCATCGTACCGCAATAGAATAATTTCCCCTTCGAATATTGGAGGGGACCGACCTGTCTCGGCGCAGCGGTAGATTTTGATGGGCGTAGCCATTTTGCTTTTCATCTAAATGTCTGCCAATTGTTTCGTACTAATTTTAGCTGTAAATATTTAGATGTATTTTACTTATAATTATTAGTGACTGTGACCTAGCAGCCGAGGCAAGACGGGCTGCATTTTCATTCAGTTATCAGCGATATTTCTTGGAAATGAGCCACAGATAAAATAACTGTAACAATAGCGTGACTGGCAGAAATAAAATTTCAACTAATTGCCAATGTACAATGTAATGTGAGCCTTTATTTCTTGCCTTAGCTGCTATGTAAGAGAGGGTATATGGGCGACGGGTGTGAACGATATGCTCAATAACTATTAATATTATTCTGTTTTATTGGAGAAAAGAAAAACCGATTGTATTTTCTATATGCAAGGTTCTATCTAGTATCCTGCACTAAAGCGATAATTTTATAATAAAAAAATATATACCTAACAAGTTGCCATAGACTATACAATACAAATCTTTGTATGTCATTCTCTAATGGAAAACATAAATATACATTCTAATTAATAAATGAATTAATAGACGAATAAACCAGTGGTGCTAAGAAAAAATATCTAATATTTTTTTAAGGATAAAATGGTTATACTGTAGATTTGAATTTACACTGTGAATTGATGGTATTTTGATAAGTCAATATACGTTCTTTAACACTTTGTGTTTTATTTCTATCTTATATTAGCTTGAGTGGTTTGTTGTTGTAAAGTTTAATATTGATTTGATTTGTAGATTTTTGTCTTATATGAAACCAGTAAAAAGCTTAAAAAATAATTGTTATTTTCCTTTCCCCTGCATTAACCGTACAGCGTGACATTGGTGGAGTTGTTGATAAAACTTAAAGAGCCATTAAACAAGAAGTGCAGTGAAGTGTTTTATTTCAATACCTTCCTGTATCCTGTATAATAGTTTAAATTACACAGTCAGTCTGATTTTTTTATTATATCATGGAGCCCGTTTTTATTGAAAACCAACATTCCATTACTATTTTTTTTTCTATTCGCCAAGTGGTTATCGCCGGTACTGCCGGTAGTCGCCTTGTGAGTCCTCGATAATTAGATCGTTTTAATAAAAACAAAATATATGTACAATTCGCGCCAATTTTAGTGACCGCTCTGAAGGTAGACACATTACAGTGCGCACAACACAAAATCAGGTATCAGCGGGACGTACGCGGGGCGGGGAAGCAAAGCACGCCAGCGCGCGCCGATTTTCACCCGCAAGCGTCCTCGCTACCCGCGTGCTAGTGTGAGTACGATGCGCAAGTTCGTACCCACGGCTACATTCAGGGCAGCTAATATAGATTGGCGCGGACTGTACATATTCGTTAAATATATTTTAAATTCAACTACGGTTTACTGTAGGAACACATAATTTGTTGTCTTTTTTTTTCATTTTGTGGGTATCTTATTTATGGTCCAACTTAAAAGCAGATAATGGGTGAATTAAGGTTAAAAGTTGTTATTCCATTTATAAATTAGGTACTCATATTTTCAGGTTATTCTATATAAACATAAAAGTCAGTATTAAGTTGTAGTCTTCTTCTAGTCTTCAATTGTAAATTTAACGAAGCTTTAAAAAATACACGTTTTAGTTATAAAAGGCTTATTAAACTATTATTTATACGTTCGATCGAATTTAGTTTAAATAACAAGTAGGTCGTCAAGTAGAAGTTATCGACAAGTAGTCATTAACTTCTAGGGGGTTACTTTGGCCAGGAGTAAAATATTCTAAAGTAGAAACCCTACCTATATTGACGTGTCCATTTCAATATGTAGGTAGGCACCGGATATGTGTTGGTAAATGAACTAGAGGACAGGAATAATTTTGATCGGCTTGCTCTCTGGACCTATCAGTGGCCATCAGTAATATAAAGTCGCGCGGCGATGAAAACAAAGCAAAAAAGACTTTCAGTTGTATTTTTTTAAAGTGGATTGCTCGCCGCGCAGTGGTTGACAAATGATAATTGTCTTTATAATTTTTGTGCTGAACTCGAGTAAACTTTATCGTGCTGACTGCTTCGAGTCCAACCATCACCTGATCCTGGCATCCAGAGCAAAGGTAAGTGAGTGCATGTTTCAATTAAGCTGGACCATTGAACTTTGTCCTTGGAGTGTCCAAGGATAACCGTGCTAGGTATCGTTGTTCTGCCGTAACAGTCTACCACCTTTAATCAAACAAAACAAAAAATAATTCAATTTATTCTTAATTGTGTTAAAGTGGTCAATGGTTTTTAGTAAGAACTTTACCTTCAGTAGAAGTTATTAAAAAAATGTTGTGCCGCCGATTTCAATCCGTACTACCATAACTTCCTGCACTCTGTTACCAAAAAAAAAGAATACACGGCTCCTCATTGTATTTATTTGAATGCATAAAACAATACAAATAAAATGATTAAAAGATAAAACTTCAAAATACACCGGTGAGTTTTAAAATTATTAAATTCGACAAGTCTTTCTTACGACAGAAACTACATCTAATAAGATTGTTAGTACCTAGGTAAATTCTTCATAATTCAAGTAGGAACATAATTATGAATTCTCTTAATTAAAATTAGTTTAGCAACCTACTCTTTCAAACATGCGTATTTAATTTCCATTTATCATTTGCGGATCAACGAAAAAATATAACCTATCTATTAAACAACCAGTCCGTGTGGTGATGGATTTGGAATACACAATGTCACCAACCCACACTATCCTGAGAGTATCGTTAGAGGCGACTAATGGAGCGCAAGCGACATCTCACCTAACCGTACGAGAGGGAAAACATGATACAAACCCTGTGCCAACCCGTCTTGCCAGCGTGGCACAGTAAGCTAATTTCCCTCCATGAATTTGGAGGAAGCCCGACTCACTATTGGGTCATAAATGGGCTGAAACGACTAAATAATCAAAATCGGATATTTAAGAAACCCTCGTCACCACGCTAAAAAATTATAATCAACTTGAGCTTAGCTAAGAATTATGTAATCTTTATTACCGAACAAAAAACTAAATCTAAATCGGTAACATCCAACAGACACAGTAAATCTCAATTAACGTTATAAAAAAAAACCAGACAAGTTCTAGCAATGTTTAAACATTTCTTGAGCTACGTTGAAGAATTCATAATATTTTTGGTACTTAGCAATATGTTTTGGGACACATTGAATGAAGTTTTTTGTAATTATACTCTATGAAACCTCGAATAAATTAGTTTGCGCAGCACATCGATGTACTCTACGTTAATACAATGCATTGCAATGTTAAAACCAGATACATAATGTACTTAAATACGAGAAATACTATCTATATACACACGATGAGAAAAAATAACACGCAAAACTTGCTTCTTCACAAATTTAACAATATCGAATTGTAAATTCTAAAACATTTCAAGTACCTAATCTACCATTTACTATCAAAGCTCATTTAAGATCATTATGTACAACTAATTTGATTTCTGAGAAACTTTAGACCGCTCTTCTCTATTTACAATAGTACTTAGGCATATTTAGTTTAAAACAAAAATTATCAAGATATGAAGTATTGACAGGTCCCTTTTGTCTGTTTATTTGGCATATAACTCTGGCATCGTTTGGCATCCATTTAACTTCATCCATATCTCATAACGTTCTTTGTGGTCACTCCACTATCCAAGTTTTTCAGTCACCAAAGATGAACACTCTGTTCAATTGATACGAGTACGTCTACTTCATAAATGTGGTTAACTACATGGTGAGCACTTCGTACGATCATCAACGTAATTCTTTTTTAAATTTGACTCATAGATCCGAGGGATTGTCGTCTTCTAGTCACCTGCTTCCATAACCTTTTGTCGAAGTTTTTTTCCTGGAAGTAACATTGGGTTATTTGGGATTGTGGATATACCTATTTGGACTATTAAAAGTTGCGATTCATCTAAGTGCAAAATATATAGAGATTTGATAAAAAAAATTCAGGAGTAAACCTGTATTTGTTTTGCTTCTAAAGGAAAAAGAATCAAAATTTAAATCAACTAACGTGAAGAATGAAAGCTAATAAAATTAAGTAAATTCGTGATATTGATACTTAACCTCTATCGCAAAAGGATAACGGCACTTAAAATAATCGAAAGGCTGAAAGGATTCGTTGGAGTAAAACCAAAGGAATACGTGAAGTCAAGGAAGGAACATCAAGCCGCGGGATGAAGAATGAAAAGCGCAATGATATTTTATTAAAATATATTTTTGAGGACATTAGTTCCAATTCAAATGGACAGATCAGTTCAACAGACAACCAAACAAATTTAGCATTTAAGAAAGCTGGATTTAAACTTTAACGCTACGTGTTATGCCAAGGACAAGGAGCGTGGACACTTCACACTTATAGCCGCACCATATATTTTAGACATATTATACGTTTCATAATAATTCCAATTTGATTAGACAAAGGCATACAGAATCTTTGACTACAAGTATAAAGGTGAAGTAGCTCAAATTGACATTGTTTAGTACCAAGATAATAATAACTAATATCCTAAATGTAGCAACAATATCAATTATTTATCATAAGAATATAGACTAGATTAAGAACATGAATGCTTTTACTAAAACGTTTTTGTTAACAATAATTTAAAAATTCTAGCACTTTAAAGAAAGGCAATTTTATTGGCCAATATATTCACTAAAAGTTCAATTACATTGTCACTCACTACTTTTCGTAAATAACTACTTTTAAAAGTTATTCACACGTTTACGCACTTACTTCTAATTTTAAAGTTTCATTATTAGTAATATTCTAAATGGTGTTAAAATTTATTTCTATGTTATAAAAGACGTATAATTGTCATAAACTTGGGGCTGGAAGGCAGTATATTTGGGTGGCATGTTTTCATAAACAACATTTTTAGTTATTCAAATCCCATAAAATTGGCATTGTAGATATTAAAACATTTAATATTTGACTACCCACACTCATAAATTACTTTTAGGCCTTTTGCCAATTATAATTTTCTTTTGTTTGCAATACTAATCATTCGAAGCGTACGTCTTAAATGGCAAGAAATACGAGTATTCGATTGTTAAGTCATTTGTTTCGGAAGATGTTCATTCCTGTTTTGTACGTTACTGTTAAGTCAGGAACAAAAACTTTCCGAATATGTTTAAATCCAGCTGATTGGCACGGAAAGGTAGCAGGTGCGCGGTGCTCACACATAGCCATTGACAAAGCATATCTTGTAATAGCCGTTGTTGCTCACAGTCGTCCGTCGTGGCGAGAAGGGCCGACTTGTCGCGACTATGAAAGGCTCGCGGCGGGGGCTATCGGATGATGCGCGGCGACGGAGGAAGCCCATTCTGTATATAAATAAACCACATTCCACCAACTTTCTTGATATAATCACAAACAAACCTAGTATTAAGGTACTAAAACACGGTTTATACTTGGAGGTACAGGACAGACATAACGACAGCTAGAATTGGGCGATTTGGGCGTGATGATTTGGGTTTTATGAATTATTTTAGATAAATGGAAAAAGTGAACAAAATTGTCATATCAGAGACCACCATTGTGATTCAGACACTATTTGGTAGCATATTGGAGCAAGTTTTCCGTTTATATTCAAATAGATTACAGATTCACACATATGCAATGTTACATAATTTAATAGAAGTGGAGTTAGAATAGCTCCTAGGGGAACGCCTGTACTTATGCTGGAAATAAGTTCGCCTTATGAACAATCGATTCTGGTTACTTACATCTTCCCGTTCTGGCATAGAGACCGCGTCCGCGAACGCATCGTCTGAACTTCCGCTTGTGCCAGTTGCTCCATCTCCATAAGTTTCTCGTTTTCTGGAGCTGTAACCGAGTTAAACGCTTGACTCAAATCCACTGCACATATGTCACACGCTGGGTGGCAAAGATTAATTAATATTTGAATTTCGATGCTTTTTAAAGGAGTTATCGCTAAGAGCGTACTGCAAATGACGATAGTATACTTGAAACAACTAGTACCTTTCCAGGCATATACAGAACTGCGCGAAGTAGTAAGAGGGGCGGTGCGTCGTAGGGGCCCGCGCTGCATCGGCGCCGGCGTCGGGTGGCACAATGTCACGGCGTCGGCGCTCGCCACGCGACGCAGCAGTGAGCGTTGGCACGCCGCGCGAAACGACCAGGGGTCGGACCCGCCACCCTATATGCATACAAATGGTAAATATACAAAGCAGAGGATCTATACTTATAAACAATAAATTCAACACAGAGAATACGTAAAGCCGTCATAACATACCCATGATTCCTGGTCTGCTAGCATATCCTTCCCCTGGTCCAAAGCCAACCTCATCTCCGCTCGAGGACTGAGTCGCTCCGGCGTCGGTGGTCTCTGTTCCTCCTGTGTGGAGACCTCCAGTGCTGGTACTGGCTCCGAGGCTATATACACGGGAGAGATGAAGTAGTGAGATAAAAGATTCCAAATTCTACTCAGATGCGTGAATGTTTGAATATAAAATAATTCTGGGAAGGTAACGCAAAAAAGTTGCCAGCACGGAGTTTATGGAAGTAACTAATACCGGGAATGTTTTGTTCGAGAGTAACACAATGTGCGATATAGCTAGCGACCGAAGTGGTTCGAAGAATTTAATTTGAAATCTTCCAGAGCTGAGCGCGTAGCAAGTGGGACAGTCTACAGTCAGTATGTGAGTCTGTTTATTGTGATGTTACCTGAGAGCTGGGCCGGCGCTGGGTTGTGTATAGCGGTGCGCTCGAGTGTGGAGGGCGTGCTGGCTGAGCTGGCTGAGCCCCGGCGAGTGACAGCACCAGCAGCGGCCCGCGCCTCCACACATTCTCTTGAAACTGGCGGAGATGGGTTACTCATATAACTTATACTTACAGTTCGCATTCAGAACGTGACTAGTTATTACTTTTTATGTTACATCGTATTTAGCTCATAAAAGTTTAGACGATTATTTTGCCGGTCACTCACATTCGCACGAATACGCGAACCCACAAGTGTAGGACGACATTCGCAAATGGTTATGCGAAGTTTTTACCGCAGTCGTGCTTTTCCAAGCGGTGTCGGTTTTTTAACGCACATCAAAGCGCGCGAACCGCGAACCTTCGCGTACTCTAAATCCTTTAAAAACGGAATGGCCGTTAATGACGCCTGGGAAAGAATTTAAAATTCTTTCCCAGGCGTCATTAATTTTCTTTTTTTCTTCAATGTTCTATTGACGAATTAAAAAAGAAGAGAAATTCTCTAATGGCCGCTTATACTTAAAAAAATAATAAATGATTCATATGACATTCGTAAACATGTGTAGGAGGAAGCGCAAACAGGTTTACGCAAATTGAGTATGCGAACCCATTCGCATAGCCGCTAAGTTTGCGAATGAATGTGACGGCCCTTCACATGCGCGCAAACATTTGTACAATGTACGAATGTTTGCGCGCATGTAACCGGGGGTTACACATTTAAATAGCGGGGTCCCACACGTCGCCGGAAAACGATGGATGCTGCCGGCTCAGGACCTGATTTAATGGAAATCCATGGGGAAGGCCTATGTCCAGCAGAAGACGTCTTTTGGCTGAAACGATAATGATGAAAGTGGCTCACCAGATAGTGAGGGCGTCGAAGGTCCCTCGTTGGTGGGAGTCCTGTCGGGGCTCAGCTCGCACGCGGCGCCACCAGCGGCCCCCCCGCCAACAACCGACTCGCCGCGCGCCGCACCCTCGCCCTCTGCTCCTGTAACACCATGGCCTCATAAACAACTAATCAAGATCATGGATTTGAATCAAATACTCTTACTGTATCTTACATGTGATGGCGCCAGGGAGAAAGCTTTATTCCTAGTTTAAAAAATATTCGTCTATTACCACGAGACCTAGTAATTCATTCATTGGGCCTTTAGACAAAAATAATTGCAGTCTACAAATTAATGGGGGTTAAAGGTGCAAAAGGATGGTTGCACAGTCAGGCAGGGTGAGATGCTGCGATACCTATTTTACGATGATTGTTCTCGGCGATTTTTTATCCACGCTTCTGTAGATTTTGTGATTTAGCTTGTCTTCGTACGTACTGTTCTCTGTTGTTCTCATTTGCACCCAGCAGTTGGAAAAAAAAACGTGTGGCTTCTATCTAACAAGTTTACTTTACATTTCGTTTACCCAGGATGGGTTAAGATTCATGTATACACCGTAATTTTTTTATTACCAGAAATAATATATCGGGTATGCTTATTAGATCGTAAATATTTAGTGGAAACATCTATTAATCAACTACAGCTAAAGTGAAATTTCGGCATAAAATCATGGCCACGATATTGCCTATAATCTATACTTTGACTATTATTTTTTGTAGGATAATTTATTGAGTTTGATTTTCGATGTTTTCATTTTTTAAATGAGTTCAGAATCGGTAACACGTATCCATATTTTTTTTGGTAAATAAAAAATAGTGATGTACACCTAATCATGACTATTTCACATCTAATGAATCGGTATAGTTAAAAAATACTTTCACATAATATTAGGACCAACTAATTATTATAATATTTATAAACAATATAGATATTTAATTGTGGAATACACATAATAATATGAGATATGACAACATTTTATGTATCAAATAACGTTACAAATAATATGTATCATATTAATCAAGAAATAAGTGATAAAATCATTCTAAAATATAGTAACACATGTTCATTTTTAAATATACAGGGTGTCCCAAAAAATAGTGTCAGGCGGAAGTCCAGAGATAGAGCACCCCTTGGAGTACCCGAATCACCGCAAGTATATTCTGCGATATTTCATAGTTTCCGTGTTGTAATTTTTTTCCATCCACGCTGTCTATGAAGGCTGATTTTAGCTAAAGGGCATTAGGTGACACTATTTTTTGGAACATCCTGTATATGCATTTAGGAAGACTATAAACGTGCGTTTGAAATTTTATTTAGAAGTAAATTAAAAATGCTAACTGTATGAATATAATCTATAATAAGGTGCTTTAAAAGAACAAAAAATATTATTTAAAAAAAAAGCCTTATCAATACATGCCATTATTACATAAGTTAGTTACTGTCGGCTTTGGTGACGAGAGTCACGAGTACCTGGCCTGGGTATTTTTCAAGTTAATTTGACTGTGTGTAATTGATGTGGCCGATATCATATTATTAAAATCCGATGTAAGAATTAAAAAGAAGATATGCCAAACCTTATGCTTCTGGCTCCTAAACATTAAAAATTAAAGCTGATTGGCGATTGTATTTTTTTGGATACACGCGACAGAATTATACATAATATTTCTGTCATTAAATTTTTTCGGAGAATAACAAAACAAATCACTCATTACAGATGGGTTTATGCCAAATCTAAAATTATATACCAACAACTTGTCAAAAAATGACAATCTACTATCTTAAGCTAAGGTAATGGTTTTTTTAAATTTGGTACATTTTGTCTAACCTGACTGGATACTATGTTCAGCACAGAATAGAGTGGGCTGATAACGATGACGAACGCAGTGAAATAGGCGATGAAAATTTTGAATAAAAAATCACAAGTAATCGGAACGTGTTTTGTTCATATAACTATCAAAATCAACTCGAAGTCTATAACATGCTACAATTTTAGCACCTACAGCTAAAAAACACATTTAGCTACTCTAGAACACAACAAACGTGATCTACAGGGTGGAAAGAACGAACGCAGGGAAAAGACGTCATTAGAGTTTCAACACAAATAAAATACGAATGAATACGTACACAAAATACCCATTTACTTGGGAATACTTAAGTTACTGTAACTATTAAACAAGAATGTTTCCAGCTAGAAAGCTGGATTTTATTTATTCGTGTTGAGTAACCTGGAAGTAGCTAATTGATTTGTAAACTAAATAACTAAATAAAATATTTTCAAAAAAGATTTATTTTATTCCTTCCTCGAAAAAACAACAGCTTTATTATTTTTACGGTATAATGTGGTAATAATATTTGGCATCTAGTACATAACTTTGGGTAACAGGTAACAAGTATCGACAGTAACAAGTACCAAAGGGGTTATTAAAAGTATTCGTCACGTTCGGTCCTCCCACCCGCTGTACGAGTGATCTCACCTATTTCGGAAGCAGAGGGCGACCGGTGCGGCGCGTCGCAGTAGTCGTCAGCATCGAGGCCACGCGCGCTGCCCTGCGCCAAGCGCCGCAGCAGCGGACCAGTCACAACGTGAGACATTACCTAGCTACGGGGCTACATTGGAATCTGCCAATGGGTTTCCTGGTCTAATCCAGTTTGTAATTTTGAATTTATAAAATGAACGGCGCAACGATACATTGAATTGGTATTTGCACCGTAACATATTGCAACACACTGTACCTAGACAGCTTTCTTTTAAATCTGATACTTGTAAACACTATTATGAAAACTAGCTCCCATAATAAATGAAGAATGCGTTATTTCTAGACTATAACCATTAATGGTATACTTAAAATGGTACACTAATACATCCCAGAGTAGAGCACATAGGGGAACATGTAAGTCATGCAACGAGCATGCTTTCCAATAACATTACTTCATGGTTATTGGCATGCTATGAGATTGAAAACAATAATAGCCTACACATATTACGTCTGATATCCGTTAAATTTAGCGCATTTAGCAGCGCAAAATTAGTAGCTCATACCTGTTACTTAAAAGTATACCATATTATGTAGTATGAAGGGCGCGCGGTAAATTTGACAGATATTTAGACTTGTATTATATGGACTCCATACAGATATCATAGTTATAAACTTACTGCAGTTACATAAAATATATTATATAAATATATTAAGATATGTATTAGCAATATTTAAGATAATATATCTGATATTAAGTTGTCGATGTTAAATTTAGATGTACCAAAAATTAAAATTAATTAAGTCGTTTTGATATTATGAGCTGAAACATTTTAGCTTCCACAACAAGTATAATTAGATTTAATACGAGTATAATACAATGCATATGTCCAGCTATAATAATAAATAAGGATCCCTTTATTTTTTATTTTAGTATAGCAATGGGTTAACAATTGCGTATCTATTACACTATTGTTAGAAGCAGTGATATTAATTTTGGTACATTTTGAAAGTTTTTGTCATTAATTGTAAAGATATTCACCTGGTCGTCCGAGTTGGTAGGGGTAGGCTTGTTATCTTCGCTTCCACTATCAGAACAATCTTCTTCTAGTAGCGGTTCCAATCTTCTTCTGAACACATCTCTGCAAACGTTTATAACTTTGAAGGATTAGTTAATAAGGTTGTTTATTACAATCTGTGCTTTTTCTTATCTTAAAATAGTTGTCTTCTACTTGGAATGGCGTCGAATCCAACAAATCCTATCAATCTTGAGTTATGAATGATTTATTAACTTTGTTTCTAACTGTGATGTACTTTTAAATAGATTGCCACTTAGTCGCGCTAAACAGCTCAATACAGTTGGGCCTGGAATCATAAGCCACTTTTCCCCGACAAATTAATGGACTTGTTTTTATAAAAAAGGGAAATCCAGACCATATTAAACAATATGTACGATAGTGCTTAACTTAATGAGTAAAATACCTGGGTAGAAGTGGCCTGAGTGTAGTAGGTCCCGTGATTGTAGGCGCCATCAGGAGTTCGTCCATCATCAGCTCCGTGTCATCATCACCAGCGTATGATGATGAAGACTTCGTTGGTGACTGGAATAGTTGTAGATTTTCCATTCAAAAGGCTTTGAACCAGTATTTATTATATGTATTTTCTGAGACTCGACGAAAAATCGTGCTATTAGAGCAGCGAACTGCTGTAAGCAAAGCCGTCTTTTCAGAAGGCAATTGTATTATTATGTAGAGCAGTCTTTTTGTACTGATTTATAAGTCCGCCCCGGCTTCGCACGGGTGCAATGATGAACATCTAAATTCATCAGTGTTTCTCTATAATATTATGGATGCAATAACCTTCTTCTTGAATTACTCTATCTATTAGAAAAACCGCTTCAAAATCCGTTGCGTACTTTTAAAGATTTAAGCATGTATAGGGACGGACAGACGACAGCTTGTTTTATAATATGAAATGAAGTTTCTATACACTAAATAGACCGACATCGACTCTCCGAGTGTTTGTATGTATGTTCCAATTTTATGGTAACATAGTTCACAAGGATGTCATCAGTTACATCTGCTTTTTTTCCTCAAGATAATGCGTATCTTTTAAGCCTTAAGTCACAATTAACATTATCCCAATCCTTACCGATAAGGTACCGTGTTCGGAATCCGGCATGTTGTCTGAAAGGTCTCCAGAAGATGGAGTGCCCCAAGCCTCTTCACCGCTAGCGCCGCTGCCTTCTCCTGTTTCGCCAGTGCCATCTTCTGTGCCTATCGCTGGCTTCCAATCGCTAACTCCAAGACATCTGTTAATTATATTTATTTGTGGGAGCAAAAGTCTACAGCTACGTTACCGTAACGTGAACCGCGCCACAGAAGCTCATTAGTAGGTACATTTATGTATGGGGCGCGTAAATCCAGGGGCGTTTTAAAATACTGAAACAAGTGTCATTTATAATCATATTCTTAAATATCTTCTACGTTATATCCAATTATACAGGGTGTCCCACAAAATAGTTTCAAGCGGAAGTCCAGAGATAGAGCACCCCTTAACGGAAAAAAACCCTTAAATCAGAAAAAATATCATAACACGAAACTATGAAAAATCGCAGATCGGAGGGGTGATTCGGATACCCCAAGGGGTGCTCTATCTCTGGACTTCCGCTTGTCACAATTTTTTGGGACACCTTGTATATACGTAATATTGTCCGTGTAGTGACTAAATAGAACAGGTTGCGCCACCAACCCATTCCATTCTGCGGGTGGCGTAAGAAGATGGAGGACTGAAAGAAATACCAACGCTGAAACCTTGATACAGAACCCTGTGCCAACCTGTGTGGCCAGCGTCGCACAGAAAACTAATATACATACCTCCATATAATTGGAGGAGGCCCGATTCAGTAGTGGGTCTGTTACGGGCTGCGATGATGATGATTATTATATAAAGATTTAGCAATGGAAATAAACTATTATCACACATTAGCAGCTACTCTTGGTGACTACCGTTTAATTATTTCTACTCTATGTTTTTTGTTAGCTTTATAAAAGTTTGGCATACATTTATGATAACACGACAACACAAAATTTGTGTTACATAATTTGTGACACAATTAGTGAAAACATATAATAAAAAAATGTGGTATTAATGTTTTACCAAATAATTGTTTCCTTACAACGGTACCTACTGTTTTAAAAAAAAACTATTAATTATTCTATAAATAAACAGGTCAAACGATGATATACATATTTGTCTACAACTCTAATAATTTCTATTAACATTATAAAAATGCACTTTTTATACATACCTAGATAGATATATAAAGAATTAGTAATATGTATTTAGCTTTTACACACTATTCGTTTCACTACTATAACGATTATTTATTAATTATAATTAATAACTCTCTATATTATGATAATCTTTATTAAGACTAGCTGGAAATCAATAGAAAAAATTATACTATTTCAAATATTTAGGTAAATTTACTCCCTTATAGTTCTAGAAAGATCTACAAGAGTAAAACTAGAAAACATAAAACAAAATTGCAACCAGACATACTCATCGATCCTTCATATTCCTCTGTTCGGTAGTATTCCACCTATATCGATAAGTAAAATAGAATTATTCACTAAGACAAAATAGTCATACAATGCCTTGCACACCAGGTTTTGGTTTAAGCCTATATAAGAATATCGATTAAAATATACATTCGGACTTTAGTTGCAGTATTTATCTTGCAGCATATTTAAAATCTCGTAAAATGAAGTAACGTAAACTAGAGAACATCCTATATCAGCGTGAACTATCCAAAACAGAGTTTTTACGAGATTTCAAGATCTTTCTTTTGGCCGTTTCGAATTTGGCTTGAATTTTGACTAAAAAATAAATTCTGCTCCAAACTCTCATTATCCGTTACCTATAAGAAATGAAACATATTTTCGGGAATAATAACTAGTACGTGTTCAAATGAGGATTTTTCAACAATAAATTACGCTCTACTCTTGAAAACAAATTGTGCATAAATAATTATTTGGCTCTTTTTTATTCCTTTTGAATTACATCTGTCAATGAATTAATTGACATTGTGGAAATACGAATAGATAATAGACATAATAAAATATCATGAAAAAAATCGCCTACAATCATACTGACCTTTCCAAAAACGATGGTTGCTTGTGAACTATAGAGGTATTCGGCACACTTTCAGTATAACTGAATATATTCATTTTCTCTACAACGAACGAACCAGCTCTTGCTGTCCACCCCATGATGCCGCCCGCAGCACCACTCACTATAAAATTTTAGGTTTTTGAGTTAACATATTTTATAATAATAAATTATATTACTTCATTCACTATGAAGTATCCGCATTTATTTCGGAAATATACACTGTAGTCAATATAAATCATAGGTACAGCTGGACAAATGTTGGCAAAACCCTAAATAATTTAATGTTTGAGAAAAATATCAAATACTTGTAATTTTTTACTAATTTACTATAGTTTTTTATTGTCATAAAACACAAAGAACTTGTGCCGCTTGGGGTGGAAATTTTTGGTCTGTGGGCCTCGTAATTCAAATCATTTTACAAAGAAATGGACCGTTAAATTCGTGCGTCTATTAAATTCGACCAGTGCCAGAACGCACAGCGAATTAGCATTGCCATACAACGTGCCAATGCTACTAGCCTTCTTGACACCGTACCCAATGACAGTGATCTGGCACAATCTTCATTTTTATAATTTTAGTTTCAGTTAGAACCTTAAAATATTATTATTTGAGAATAACTAGAGAAAATAAAACAAACCTGGGTTATATGATTTAGATGTTTCGGGTTCTTGGTTTGTCAGTCTTACATTACCATCATCAGTCTCATCTGACGGCAGCCTCTCCAGACTTGACATTGTGCCATACCTGCAATAATAGACGAGTTATTCTTAAAGAATATTCACATATTGTGATGCACTATTATTATTAAGATAACAGACCTTTTTAATGTTACGTATGGCAAATCTTCGGGGACGTCTGGGGAATCCGGGGAATCATCTACAAGGTCTTCCTGTAAACAAAGGAGAGAATAAACTTATTAACATCTCAATCGATGAAAAATATACAAAATGATAGAATGAAACTCACAGTCTTATTTGCAGAATTATAGTCGGGTGTTGGTGGCACGACAGCTATGTTAGGAACAGGCGAATCTGAGTTAGTAGAACTCAAACTGCCTGGTCTAGAACCAGGATTATTTAAACTACATAACGAAGCTCTTTTGAAGGGCTCTACTCTCATCAAGTGAGCTGCAGGATTAATTGCCGATAGACCCATTAACATTAGAGGTCCTAATTCTAAATCCTCATCAGATCCTAATTCATTTGCATTCACATCATCAGTCTTTATGTTATTTACATCTCCATTCATTTTACTAACAGCTGATATTCCCATTCTAGGCGATCTTCTTAGGCCTCTTTCTATTTTGAAGTCAGTATCATCTTCGGGTAATGATTCATCTTCTAAAAACACTGAAGATGTTTTCAAGCATGTACCAACATTTTCTCGTTTTGTTATAATGTTCATGCCAAGGACTTTGTTTAGTATGCTTTCAGCCTTCTGTCTGGTTATTTGCTCTTTTCTCACTGACGATGGAGAAGGGTAACTAGATGTAGATGTTTTTGATTTTGTAAGAGTGATACTTTCAACACATTTAACTTCATTCAAATATTTCTCTTGAGCAATCACACATTGTACTTGATTTGCTATGTTTGAATTAGACATTCTCAAATCGTTAGAACTAGAATTGAATACCATAGAGCTACATGTGGTGTGACTAGTTGATAATGGACTGTTCCTACTGCTAGACGATGGACTGGGGGAGGCGATTGAGTTATCTTTCCTTAACTCTAACTGATTCTTGGAGTGGTTTGAACGCACACTTCTATTTAAAATTGGCGAATCTGTTTTTAATTCATAAGATGTTGATTTAAGCATCTTCTGACTCTGTTCAATGGAATCGATTACTTTCATAGCTGCTCTCGGACCATCTTCGGGACGTATTTTTATAGCACCTTTTCTTTCTAAATGTGAAAAATTCTTTGGCTTACGATTTCCACAATTCGCACTACAGGGACTAGATGAGCTTTTGTTGGAATTAGAGGTTTGTGGCGATGAATCAATTTTCGGTTTCATTGGTATAACTGGTGGTTCTTTCTGGGACACCAAAGGACTGTTTGGCTTAGATAAACACTTTTTATGGCATTGTCTACATACAGGTATCGTGTCTACTACCACTGGACTAGTTCTCACAGTGATCTGGAAATTAAGAAAATGGAACGTGGAACTGATTATGTTCTTTTATTCAGTTAATTCACCAAAACTACTTCTAATTTACTTACTTGACTTCCAGAATTGCTACTTTTGGAGGGACTTCTATCGTTGTCTTTTTTGTCACCAGGGGATGCCCCTTTTGCTTCGTGATTTGTTATTAAATCTGCTACCTCTAATAGGTTTAATTCCCTGGACCGTTTTCTTAACTCTTCTATGCTCCACATCTATAGACAAGATTGTTTTAGCGCGTTACCCAAAGTAATTATTACATATCTGTATATATTATTTCTAATGCTGCCTCGTTGGTCTAGTGGTTAGATGTGCCGCCTTTGGATCAACGGGTCCCGGGTTCGATTCCCGGGTCGGGCAAGTGTCTTTGTCTAAACCAGAGGCACTGGCTCGGAGTCTGGGTGTCATTTCTATCTACAATATGTATGTATTTACAAAAAAAAAAATGTATATAAGTAGTTTATCATCCATCTCGTTACCATAACACAAGCATTAAGTTGCTTAGCTTGGGACGAGATGGCGTTGTGTGAAATGTCCAAGGATATTTATTTATTTATTTATTATAATGCCTTACTTCCATATCAGGTTCAGGTGGGTCTAGTTCTTCAGCCTCGGGTAGTTGGGTCATCCACCTTTGGAGGTGTAGAGTGGATCCTCTACTTCTGGTGCTGCGTGCTCCTTCTGTTACACTACCTGGCCCTGTTTGGGTCTCCACTGAACTGCGTCGCGTCTATAATAGCCGATGCTCAGTATTATTAATTAAGACCTTACATATTTTTTATGACATTGTTATTGGTATGTGGATATTTGATGACACTTACCGAATCGACTCGTTCTTCAATTATGTACAATGTGTTTTTTTTTATTTATCACCATTGTTAGATACATGTTCAGAAAAATGGTAGGCTAATTTGTTCTCAATAGCTACAGAATGCTCGTTAGCGTCGCAAAATTTGTAGAAGTAAAATGAAAGCATTTATATACTCCACTGACAAATACTCTTTATTCACGGATGATTAGAAATATACTGATCCGGTCTAAACATAAATATTTCACTTTATATTACTTTAGTCCAATAGTATTAGACAATGATTACGAAATTCTAAGTAAAATGCTGTCTCAAAATTATAAAATTTTCATAATAAGATTATAATATTATTCTATTAAAAATTTACACACAGCCAAAGACATCGAAATTATCGGATTCTAACTACTTAAGACTTCATAATACAAAAAAAATTCATAATACACATACAAAAACCTCCAGGGACACTAGTAGGTTATGTGAACATTTTGCGATGCTAGCGACACAAATGTATACGATTTCTAATTCTCTCTTAATATTTACTTTTATATAATCAAAATATTTATTGTTGATCATAATAACATTAGTGAAAAACAAAACGTTACATTTAAATAAATTAACAAGCTTTAAAGACTACCATTTTTCTTTGTTATTATAATAATTATATCTAGTGGCGACGAACATTCGAAGATTTGTTCAAATCAAAATGTTCTAACTGTGCTATGATGACAACTACATGCTTGAAATCGCGAAGCTGATCGCCAAATATCCACATGACCTGTACAATTAAATCTATGTACAGATTTACAATATTCAGTGTCTGTACATTTACAACATCAACATTTTAATAAAAACTAATTGTTGCTTTATATCATTGGAAAAATAAAAAATGCAGACAGTGACAGTTCAAATCGTTCAAAAAACAACGAAGCCGTTTCAATTTTTTTTTATGAAAAGGACGGAAGGTCATAAGCAAAGATGTTACATTCAAAAGTGCATATTGTACATGAATTTCTACTATTGGTACCCTATAGTTACACTTTTGACACTGGTTTACTATTTGGTAAATATTGGCATACACATTTCCGTTAAATACATACTAAAGCGACTTGTATAATACCCAAACGTGGATTCAGTTCTGTGAATAGTAAATTGCATAAATACCCTTCAAAGGTCTCCAATCATAAGTGGGTATCACACTTACTAATAACATTTATTATAATCAAAATACCGAGATTTCTTATAATACCTGCTAATGTTCGAAAATATGTCTCTCAAAATTTTTATTACCACAACCTTAATCTCATCTATAAGCATTTATAACAATCCAACAATTTTCACCGAGAGGCCAGTCTACACGAGGAAAGCTTTCAATCGTCTCTCATAAACACCAGCTAAAATAAATACTAGAACACACCGACGAGGGATCTCATTAGGGACCTTATCTCCAATTGTCACGAGTCCGGGGGAAGCAGGAGTCCGCTAGTTCCGGATCGGATTCTGCGGATCAAAGTTCCAAATAGGCCGGCGGAGTTGGCCTCTCAGGCAACGCCACTCGAGGCAAAAGAGGGTCATCTGGCAAAAAAATACGCTCCTCGACAGCATGTTTGTATGACGGATCAACGTCCAAATCAGCCAAAGCTAAATCAGCTTCAAAGGATTCCCATCTACATGGAGAACTTTCAGAATAATCTTCCCCACCATCTGGGGTGAGTTGGGCGCTCGGTGACGTTGGACGTTCATCGTTTTTCTCAATACTCGACGATGATACGAAATGTGAGGAAAACGTTTGGGAGTCAGCGGGAGATAAATTTGCTGACGGCGTTTCTGGTGTGGGTGCAGTGCGCCATACAGAACTCAAGGGACCTCTGACGGGTTGTGGAGTTGGTGAGTCGGAATTCGTTCTGACGTCAAAACTGACCCTAACTTCTTTCTCTGGGCGTTCTTCGACTAGTATATTTAGGTGTGATCTATACGAGCTGGCTGGAAGTAGTGCTAAGCTGGAGTGTCTCTGTATGCTGGGGACTGATACCTGACGTTGTTGCGAGTCCAGGGTGGCGAGGGAGAATGTGAGCTGCGGATCAGGAGAGTCCAATGGAGACCCTAGTGGTGTGCCTGACATCGTATGGGCGCGGTAGCTGCAGATAAATAATATGATGTTAATGATGTTCTTAGTAAAGTAGTAAGCACTTCAGATATTTTTGCTTGAATCTTTGTTCATATAATGACAGGGTAAGCAACTTACATCTGCCTCTGTAATAAGCTCTGCCACACTGCTTTCAGGTCAATTGAAGGTGCTCTTAGCACAACCGTCCTTGTTCGACCTGGGGTTCGAGGAGCACAAGACACCAGGGGTGACTCTCCACCTACCCTACCCAATTTGAGCCGGAATTCTGTCGCTGAAACGAGAATAGGGGGTTGAAGACAGAGAAAATTTAAACTCAGTATTTTCTCCATAGATACTCAAAAGACATTATGTGCGCCAATTAAGTGTGTATGAAATTTTAAATAAAAGTTATCAAAGTTCCATATTAGGACGAATTTCTGCTTGGTGGATTTAAACTACACAGTGTCACTACCCCATTTCATGCTGGGTCGTGAGAAGCAACAAAAGGAAATGACAAAGCTAAAAACCTAGCCGCAAGAGTAGGAATAGTTAATACGAAACCCTGTCGCTACCCACCGTGCCAGCGTTGCACAGTAGGATAATTACCGTTAATGTAATTGGACGAGGTTTGATTCGGTAGTGGGTCATGTGCTGAGATCTTCTGCAGCATTTATATAATATGGTGAAGTTCTAAACCTAATCAAATGGTGAAAATATAACGCCGGATATAACTCTCACATACCTTTTTTCCTTACATTAAACTGAGCTTCCGAAACGGTTATTAATGCAACTGGTTCTTCTGTGACAAATAGCACCCGATCCCGAGATACTGTCGCAAATAGCAGGAGATCAGTAAATAACAGTGCCCAGTAGGGTCTTACTGCCCGTCCTTCTACCCTCGATAGCTCGCCACCGAAAATCCATTGACGTCCTGCTGTACTGAGCACGAATGGCTAAAAAAGGTTAAAAAGGTCGTAGTTAAGGAAGGAAAATTAAAATTTCTTCTAATAAGTTTACTATGTACGCCGATGATTTTAGTGGAAGGTCCTCCGCTATTTCCATTACACTGCACTCCGTAGTCCCAGATAACCTAGCCCCCTAAGCCCCGTATGGTCGGGTATTTCTGAGACTTACCAACTACTACAACTTTCTACTTCCTTTAACTTTAAATTTAATTAAATGACTTCCTGCCAACATAACGAAATTGAACCTTTAATTTTAATTATCGCCGTCTTCTATTTCTCTTACTTTAACTTTGGTAATGTTCCACCGGTTTCTTACCTTACATCTAGTGAACACGAGACGACTTTCTAAGTCTGCTACTGATAACAGAGGCTTTCCATCACCCGCCAATCCCATCAAACCGGAACCAGCTGTAACGTCTTGGTAACCACACTAGAATACAAAATATCTTTATTATTTATAATGTTACAGTATGAATACCCTACCACTACATCTATATCTATATCCATCACTATGTATTAGACCCTGGGACGGACGATACCATGCCACATGTGCCATGGCCATAATGGCACCAAGAGATGCATGTTACTAATAGCTGCGGATAGGATAGGATTGAGCGGTTCTGTCCACTCTCCCAGCGCACACTGCCACAGTTGGCACCTATGAGGCAGACGGTGCACCGGGGGGGATGTTTAGTTAGTAGGTATGGGGATTTTTTTATATGGTGGTGTGTTCCTGAGCGTGTGTAAGGTCACCAGGGGTGTATTAGAGGAAGCATGGTGTCGGCATTTGCATTAAACCATGTTTCCTCAGCTCATAGCGTAATCTTTCACTTTCAGCTTACACAAGCGGCTTTTACTTTTTACAGAGTTAGTTTATAGAGTTAGCTTGAGCTCCAGTTATGAAAACCATTGTACAAGGTCACGCAAATAGTTACATAAATGTTATTGTTCTTCTTCTAATATTAGGAAAAGTTTTTGGTTTACCTGCAACTGTTCTACTATGACTTGCAGTTGTTTCTTTTCCAGCTGGTCATAGGGCCCTGCCCCGTTCGACGCTGCTGCTGCCCTCATAAGCCTCAAAAGTTCTCGGAACTGTTCCAGAGGCTTGTGGACTAAGGACGTTATATCTGGCCTTCTCCTGGGAATAGGAGGGCTGGTGCAGAACCGGGAAAATGCACCGCTTGGGTCTTTGGACTTTTTCACCTGGCAAAGTGTTTTTTTTTGTCATTGCTTGAATTGATCAGGATATTGTATTATTGACAGTATTTAGGTTTACGTAACTTCACGACGATTTTCAACATTAGCTTGTGTTATGGTATTCCATGTTTTTTTAAATTTAAGTACGGATGAGTACCTTCGTTGTCGTTTCTTCATATCGCAAGGGGTCCATTAAGATACATAATCCATAGAGACAAGAAGCGTCTTTGATATACCTACACAAACATACTTGTTTGTTCCCGTAACTGAAAATGGGATTATAGGCATCTTCGGGACCATAATGAAAAAGGTTACGTACATTTTTGTTACAGAATATTTAATATTATTGTATGTTACGGGTGTGACTGCCTTGTTGGTCTAGGGTTTGTATGTGCCGTCTTTAAATCATGGGTCCCAGGTTCAATACCGTAGTCAGGCAAGTGACTTTGTGTAAACCAGAGGCACTTGCTCTGAGTCTGGGTGTCATATGTGTTCGTGGATGACATGTTTGTAATCAGCCCCCCCAACAGAATCTGACGTTTTCAATGTATAAAATTAACAAACTTACTAAAACACAGTCAGCCCTTTTGAGGCCCAAGCAATATTTCTTATACAGGCTAAGGAACGCAGGAGTCTTTTGTAAGTACACGGCGACTACAGTCGAGGTCTGAATTTCCCCGTCGTCCTGCACCACTTGATCCAATATATCTTCGGATAATCTAAAAATCTGTAACGACTTCCCTTCTTATTCCCTTCTTATTGTGTTTATATTAAATGTTAATAAATAATTGACGTAAATGATGAAATGACCAAAATATAAGGATCGATAGGACTAAAAGGTGCTTTGTTGCTTTTAGGCACAGAAAAATTATGGAACTCGTATAACTAACCATAAAAGATAATAATCTATACTAATATATAAAGCTGCAGAGTTTGTTTGTTTGTTTATTTGTTTGTTTGTTTGTTTGTTTGTTTGAACACGCTAATCTCAGGAACTACTGGTCCGATTTCAAAAAATCTTTCAGTATTAGATAGTCCATTTATCGAGGAAGGTTATAGGCTATATTTTATTTTCAAAAGAATTAGGGATCCTTATGAAAATTGCGATTTTGTAAACCAAGGTGTAAAATCGAAAACCTATTTACGCGTGCGCTGCAAAAACTATTGACAATAGAACAAAATGATGTACTACGGGTTTGTAGGTCTTATAAAGATCTACAAAAATAGCGAGAGCAAATATCTAACTATCATAGTTTAGTCACAATAACCGATTTTAGTTTCATAAAAAATATGCACGGGTTCGAAGTCCACGCGGGCGAAGCCGCGCGCAAAAGCTAGTAATAATAATAACAATTGCTAGTTGGTTGATTTTCACTACAACCCTTGATTTGTGTTACCTATAGGTCAGGTTCATTAAAACGTTGACACATCTCGTATACTTCCACATAGATAGGTTATATGCCCTCATACACCCGGTTTAATTAACTAATAGGTACATATAGGCTTCCAGTAGAAATAGTAATAGATGAACTCATCATGTAGTCTTTCCCTCTTTTCATTCCCTCTATTTTCATGTCCAATTCAGATTATGATTAGATAGAAAGAAAAATGGCTTCTAATTTTGTGGAAAGAATCTTAAGAATTAAGAAGACTTATAGATGTTATAGTTTGATCAATTACCTCCTCAATATTCTGGAACAAAAGCTGATGATCGCTGGGCGCTATTAGGTCAGCTCTCTCAGCCAGTGGTGAGACGAACCGGACTAGGCCAAATTGCATGCAAGTCGCATAGTGCTGTTCTCTGGCTACAACAGCTAGGAGCGCCCGTTTTCTGCCATCTGTCGATAATCCTGGGGTCTATTGGACAATGGACGGGCTCATAGTTCAGCATAGAAGACTTTGTATCAGTCGTTACGTATAAAATGGTGTGGTAAGACTACTTTTAGTCCCAACGATTTGTCGCCGTAAGGGCACAAAAGTGTATTTGGCGTAAATTAAAAGTTTTACGTTCTTGCGAATAGGTTTCCTGCCTCATTATTCTCTTTAGTGTGCTATTACAATAGCTTAGCGGTGCAGTGTATTGAATCAAGAGTATGTATTCTAAATTCGACTGCTTTTTATGTGGTCGATTGTTGTGAGAAATGTCATGTCTTTTAACATCAGTCTAAGGCTGGCTGTCCACCGGAGCGAAGCGAGGCTGTAGAGAGGAGAAACGGAGAAATATTAACCAATAAGACTGCACAAAATCTCCGCTCCTCTTAATGGATAGGGAGTTGCGAATTAGTTTAAAAATTCATACAAATCCGGTAAGCGGAGCGGGATAGCGGAGCGAGGCGGTGGAGTGGGGAAGCAAGTAGGGCGCGGGCGCGGGCGCAGGGCGCGCCCGCATTGTGCCGTCGTAGTCGCGTAGGTACTAATCTTCGCTCCGCATTACTTTATCGCTCCGCTCCGCCTAAATCCGTCGCTCCGCGCCGCTTCATCGCTCCGCTCCGGTGGACAGGCATCCTTACTTGGTACTAACGTTACTTTATTATGAATATTGTATTTTTTGATTAATTAGTGTTAACTGTGTGTTGTGCTATGGTAATCCATATACCCATTGTAGTTATAGCGACGGGTAAGTCAAGAGAAAATAAATACTTAATTTATACGATACGTGTAGTTTGTCTAGATAGAAGAAAGATGATTGTTAGTTAAAAAAACCGGCACATTGTATATTATAATGAATTAAGGGACCGATATAGTTACTATCTGCAACAGGTCTATTCTATGCACATACAATTGAGGTGTGGGTAAAATGTTATTTAAAGGTAACGCGTAATAATTGTCGAAGATTGTCTGTTAATATTGTAATACCACTAATTACATATGTATTGTAGTGTATTGAACTGGGATAACGAGAAATAAGATCCTACTGTAATACAGTTTTACTAGTACAGAGGGGATTGCAATTTTTTTCCCAGTACAATCTGAACGTAAACTTTTAAATAACACGAAATGTAAAATTATACTGTTTTCTTTTCTTTTTGTAATAATACTCGTAATATTGATGAATTCCATGGATTAATTCCAATTGCCTTGTAATCGATATTTTTCATATGTAGATTACCTTCCGTGTGTGTAGAGTATAGTTATTGGTTTAAAATTTGTTATGATTATTTAGCTAAATGAAACTAGTGCTAGTGATGAAAGGTTGGCAAAAAATAAATGAAAACAGAAAATTAAAAGCAATAGATTTATTTGCATTTAAAATACAGAACGTGAAGTATAAAAGAAATAAAACAACAAAAATTAATATTTCCGTTAATTGAAAAATAAATCACATAAAAATTACAATACAAAAAAGTCTAAGTGTAACAAAAATGTTTCTAAGAATACATCAATCTTACTACGATCGGACATTAAAACGTAGGATGAAAAGAAAGTGATAAATAAAAAGTAAAACATTAACAAAATAAATATTAACAAAAACAGCAGGCTTAAACGTAACGATTCCCCTTTCGATGGTTTTGACTTAAAAACTAATGATTTAATAAATCAATGATAAATATCTATACACACAAATAGCAAACGCGAATAGCATCTGAGAGCTGATTTCTGTTGTCAATTAACATTTGAAAGTGCTAATTAAAAATATATTTAATAACTGTCTCTAAGAATTACTAACATTAAGTTACGACAGAAATCAACAGTACAGTGCAAAAAATTATGTAATAATTTACCAAACTAAGAACTAAAAATAATGGAATGTATAGTGAAGATGTACTATTGAATAAAACTTCCATACACACTACTGTACAAGACAACATACATTTGTTAACTCCACACATTGATAACGTACATGGCCCGTTACTAGCACCAATTTCTAAAAATTTCGATACAATACCAAATAATAAATTCGAAAAATGTTACTAAGAGCAAGGTTTATGTGACACAAAAACATACAGGATTTCTTTTTAACGAATATCTACTACTTGCAGTTCTTCTACTTCTTTAATAGATGAAATATTCTACGACGTACTTATTACAAACAATATTATTTATTTACAAACAATATTTAGTAAAGAGACTTTTTCATAATATTTTAATAATTCACCAAATATTTTTGTGTCACACAAACCAGCAAAGGATGACTAGTTTCGGTATATTCATACAGATGATTTCAAACAATGATTCCGTTACCGACCTCTTTTGAGAAAGTCACTTGAGGCAGATGGAGTTTACGTCTGTCCAATGACTGACTGGTTGAAGAACAGGCAGTTGGGGGCCTGGCTGCAGCAGCTGGAGAAGCAAGGGCAGCAGTTCTGGGTGACCTAGGAGCGGGCGGTGGAGTGGACTCTGGTGGTGGTACCGTCACTTGTGCTAGCCTTTTTATACCTACACCATTTGGTGGTACTCTTCTAAAAGTTTCTAAAGTTAGCATTTGGCCAGCGGATCTGGAAGAAAATTACTTGGTTATAATATAAATAACGTTGGACATTGGCAATAATTTATATGGACATTGTAAACTTTTAAAAAATATAAAAGAGTATGGAAAACAGTAATGGGACCGACTAGGCGACTCAGCACGAGATCATTTGTGGGCTGAGTAGTACTAGTAGTGAAAACAGTTAGTGTGGCAGCAGTTGGAGCAAAACTCTTGGTTAACAATGAAACTTTTATTGTTTCATTGTTAACCAAGAGTTTTGCTCCGTAAAATGTATTCTTCTATAATGTAAAATATATTCTTAGAAACCAGATATAGTTTAACTTACTTGACAATGTTTCGCACTTCTTCTTCATTAGTAGTAACCACGTTCTTGGATCCAACAAACACAATGTAATCTCCAGCTCTTAATCCAGCTCTGTCTGCTGAACCTCCAGCAGCTACTCTTTCAACCCGTGGTGGTCGAGTCCACACCACTGTGAATCCAAAACCCCCAGCCGCACCACGAACAAGTCTATAAATAAGAGTAAAGTTTGATCAATTAATTTGCACCAAATCGATTTCAGTAAAATTTCACGTTTTGCAATGAGTTAGATAATAGTACTATCAGGAAAAAAGTGGACTTAGTGAAATGTGACTATTAGAATAAAATTAGCCTTAGATACAGAGACTAACGTTTGTGAATATTACCAACCCATAGCCAGGTCTTTCATCATTGAGAACCTTAACCTCGAGTAATATAAAAGTTAGGAAAATCTTCCAAGTAAGTATGCCAAAAAAAGTCTGGTTAATATTTTGTTTATTACACCTTGTCAATTTTGGATCAATGCCAAAAAGTCCGGGTATTTCTTTCAGAACTTTTGGGTTCGTATTGAGGGAATGAAACAGAACAGTTGATATTTTACTTTGGTATGTATTTTATTGAGATATTGTTTTATTAACTTTCATCGAAGTTTCTAGTGTAAGTCGTACTTGACCTAGGAACAAGATGTCTTCAATATGCCTACAAAAATATTTCGCTGTATAATTTAATTAACCATAGTAATGGCCTGCGAGTGGGATTTTGCTTCTTTAATGAAGTAAGCCTAGTTATCACCAAGATTTTTGTAACCTCCTCCTCCACGACCATGAAGGGACTAAGCCAATGAAATGCTGCAGTTGTATCAAGTGTTAGTCGCCTCTAACGACACCCTCGGGATGATAATTCTAAATCCGCCATATAATATATACAGTTTACTTCAACGTTTACTAAATTCATCGTGTTAGCTAATTATCAGCGGATCTTACTTTCTTGTGGTAGTAAATGGAGTCCTTCCATTTCTTTGTGGCCTTCTTGGCGCAGCTGGGTCTTCTGGCGGATCGAGTTCAAGGTAACGCAGGAACAAGTGTTCGTCAGCTTCTCTTTGTAATGCTGCTGCCATTGATTGCGCCTGGTTCGCTGCTGTGGCTGACGATGGTCCGTTCGAAACTCCTGGAAACCAAAAAATATTGTTTAGGAAATTTACATCGGAACAAGGTTTCATCCATCTTACTAAAGAGATTGATATAGGGGATTTACATAAGGGTAAAATACTTTTTTACCAATACCTTTATCAGTATGATTTTCCTTGGTGCCATCATTGGTGCTAGTCTCAGTGTTGTCAGTTGCCATTTTTCGTAGTTCCTCAGTCACGCGTTCATTGGCGTGAGTCTGTGTGGCGTTGGCACGGGCGGTGCTTTGCAAAAAATAAGTGCCGGAGATGTCGCAGTTAACTGCATCTTTCAGAGGGAACGAGACACATCCTAGAAACTCGCTCCGTCTGTAACAATAAAACAAATGTGTGATGTTAAAAGTAATACTTGGTACTTAATACCTTCAAACATTCGTGTTTCTTATGAGAAACAGAGACCTACAAAGAACAGAACAAATGTAGAAATATATTAAAGCAATTCTTCAATCACCAAATTATCGTCCTTCGCATTCTCTGTAAATTACTTAAATTTGTTCCATAGGTATATTGAAATGGATTTTTTTTTGTCATATTTTCCGATCTGATGTCTGATATTTTAATTTCCCAGACGTCTACAGATAATGTAGTCCAACTTCAACCAAATAGGTACTTGGTGTAAATTGGAGAGCTACTTCTGATCGCTCTTTGCTTTAAGCTCACTCTATTTAATCTCTTGTATATTATATTGTTTCTCAATGTTTATCATAATACTGATTTAATTGTGTAGTTCTAGAAGAATTAAAAAAATATAACATTTTGGCATTTCGGTATTAAAAAAATATTACAACCAGAATGAATTCTCAACATTCTAACGATTGTCTTTCGTCATTAAAATATGTATTATGATGTCTTCATTGTATTAAACATGACTCATCAGCCGTCGACCTTAATGCATCATGACTAGGAGTCCCGTGACCTACATACATAATGTATGGGGCGTTACGTAAGGCATCGAAATACGGTTACTGAATAAACGGTGGGTATAGTGCAAAGTGGCAAATACTCCTTGGTATTCAAAATTTTTTCAGTTGTTTGTATATTTGTAGGGCTCCAACACTATGAAAGTAACCGATTGTCGCTTCGTCAGCCTCGAGGCGTCGTAAGCACACCTTTGAAGCATCGGGCTTGACAGCAGCATGGTGCCATCCGTACGAAGTTATTGGGCAAGAAAGGTTTACAAATATGTAATTTCTATAGTTAGGGTTTCTAGTCCATGTTGTGGTCCTGAAGTTTCCAGATTGATATCTTCATGTAAGCTAAAGATTTCCAAAAGTTCTCGATCTGTATTTAGATTTCAGTTAGTATACTGTTAATAAAGAAATTTGGAAGATGTCTTCAAGCTGTTGGATTGGGACGGACTTGGCATCAACATCAACGGCGAATACCTCACTCACCTTAGATTTGCAGATGATATTGTGGTGATAGCGGAGTCGCTGCAGGAACTAAGTACAATGCTCGGAGGCCTCAACAGAGTTTCTCAACAAGTGGGTCTAAACATGAACATGGATAAGACTAAAATCATGTCGAATGTCCATGTTGCACCGTACCCGATTGCTGTTGGGAATTCTCTCCTCGAAGTTGTTGACGATTATATATACCTGGGACAATTGGTCCGATTAGGTAAGTCCAACTTCGAGAAAGAGGTCACTCGTCGAATCCAACTCGGCTGGGCAGCGTTCGGGAAGCTACGTCATATCTTCTCATCCAATATTCCTCAGTGCCTGAAGACAAAAGTCTTCGAACAGTGCGTGTTGCCAGCGATGACATACGGATCCGAGACGTGGGCGTTCACAATGGGGCTTATTAGGCGGCTGAGAGTCACTCAACGTGCGATGGAGAGAGCTCGGGGTTAGTCTACGTGATCGAATCAGAAATGAGGAAATCCGTAGACGAACTAAAGTTACCGACATAGCTAGAAGGATTGCACAGTTGAAGTGGCAATGGGCAGGCCACGTGGCCCGAAGAACGGATGGCCGTTGGGGCATGAAAGTCTTGGAGTGGCGCCCACGTATGGGAAAGAGAAGCGTGGGAAGACCCCCGACTAGGTGGACGGACGATCTTGTGAAGGTCGCTGGGAGTCGGTGGATGCGGTCAGCACGAGATCGTGCATTGTGGAAATCTATGGGGGAGGCCTATGTTCAGCAGTGGACTTCTGTGGCTGACAGATAGACAGATAGAAAGAAATTTATGTGACGGATTTAGAATACATGGTGCCATCACCCCATTTTATCCTGAGGGTGTCGTAAGAGCCTAGACAGAAGAAAATGACAAGGCCGAACACCTAGCCGTAAAAGAAAGAGAACTTGATATAAGACCCAACCCGTCTGGTCAGCGTGGCACAGTATGCTACCCTCCATATAATTGGAGGCCTTAGCAGGGGCTCAAGTAGTTATAAGCTGAGTAGTGGTTAAGAGATCCTGTATCATGAGAAAACATAAGGCGGGTAGATGTCCAACAATTCTCCATTAACCCTTTTCAACAATTGACATTGACGCAATTTGACAAAATAATTGTTCAAAATATATTACACTCTGGCCTGGCAGATTTATTTCGTCAAATTTAGTTTTATCGTCTTCTTCTTAAAATCTGTTGATTTTGTTCAGAGCTTTCATTTTCAGCTACAAGTTACTATTTGGTTCAGGTCGTACTCATAAACAGCTGTACTTAGCTACGTGCAGGGTTACAAAAATAACTTCGCGTGCCTGTATTAGCATACACGTGAGGGGAAAGTTCACTCGACATTCGTGTACGCATGTCTGACGATATTAGGAATTAGTGTGCCTGTTACATCCACTGCCAGGGATTCTTCTGCCATGTCTGACGATTCGTTTTTCTAAGATATTTGCTGCAATTCCGAGTCTTCAGTAGTATTGCGGTTTTTTGTCAGACTAAATTTTGTAGGCTTGTCATGCTTTTTTAATTCTAGTGCTCTATTCGTTGTTGACTTTTAGTCTAATTCTGCCTTTCTCTTCTTTCATTATCATGTTCTTGAATTGCATTACAGTTCATGTACATTATCAATTTTTGGTAAGCGTCTATAATTAGAAATATCGTAGGGTATTGTTTGAATTTAATTATTTGGTCTAGTAGCTTGGTCTGGGACCCACGTAGAAAAGGGGGTTTTTGTTTTTACATTATTTTAAATTATGATAACCAAAAGACCTTGGAAGATATTGTGCTTAATTAAAAACCTTTCTTCAGCGATGTTCTTTTAATTATTATTAAATATTAAAAATTAAGCATCTATGACAACAACATTCAATAAATTATTGGATGGCAATGATAACCTTGTCGGTAATTGAGTTTTTAACATGATTAATATCTGCCGGTTTCCTGTCGAAGTCAACTAATAGTTTCCGCTCCTGTGTCGGTTTCATCACAACGATGTCGGTAATTTCGTAAACTGTAGAACGAAAATAAATATTGATAAATATTGATAACATAATTTCGGGTAATTATTAAAATCATCTTTCCAGGACCTTCTATTGAGGTCTTCTTCATAATATTTTCTGCGTTGCAAGGTAATTCAAATAACTTAATCCTTGCTTCATCAACATTTTATGGGCCGGACGTATCCTTCCTCCTATATGTGAGAGGTTTCTTTCTATATACATCTTCATTAGATACACATTTACGCACAACACACATCTATGGGGTTCGTGCAGGGTCCTCCCCTAATACATAAGCTTCTAAACATGCAAGGGGGCCTGTCCCAAAAAGCTTTTCTCTTCCATGTTGTGCTATACATTGGAGTGCATCCATGCTTACTAGAGTGACGGGGACACCAATACGTCAGGAGACTTACGGTGATAGTTGTCACTCTTCTTCTAGAATGGGTGGGGTGTCCGTGTTTTCTGACTTATCAATATCTGCTGGGAGGCTGTCTTTCCGTGACCTGAGTTCTGGGGGGTCCCATTCTGGGAGGCTGTTCTTTCGGCTCAGCTGGGTGCTGCGGTGTGCGTGCTGGTGGGAGCAGTGTTGGCGAGGAGGTGGGTCCTCCCGCCGGGTTTGGCTGAGGCCGGCCACGGTTTGGGAAACGAACGACATCCTCAATTACTTGGTGGTACTGGAAAATTACAATACGTATAGCTTATGTCGTGGAACGCTTTGTATGCTTTTTTGGGGTTTGGTTTTATTTTAAAGAGAATTCTCTTACACTAAGGTGTAACTTTGAATCGCTGTACAAACATATTATATTTCACGAACACGTAGACACCCAGTCCCATAACAAGTATCTCTGGTATACACAAAGAGACTTGTCTATGACCTGTGGCGCTTGCAACCCATAGACCAACAAGGCGTCAAGATGGTGAGAAATATATTTGACTAATGTAGATAGCAGTTGTTTTTATTAAACGCATTGATCAAGGTATAACAAGGTATAACCATAAGCGATGTTTGTAATTTTTTTAATAATCTATTAGACTGGTAGTATTCAAATCTTGCAACCCCGATTATTGCCAGAGATATTTCTTTCCAGTAAAATAAAAAGGTTTAGGAAGCGTATACCTACTTGACTTCTAAATTTGAACTTCAAATCTAACTAGCATATTTTTTGTTTCCTTTGCGTTAACAAAATTAATTAAACAGTTAGTTTAGTTTGACCCCTTTTAAAAAAGGTTTAACTTTCATACATGGTCAATACATAAACAAACTAGGTTGTAAATTACAAGTTTACTAAACGAGAGCGAAAATATATGGTTGGTAAACTTGGCTTAAGTCACGCGATTGACTTTGTGTTCTAAAATAAATATACGTTTCATGGTATAGGGCAGTTTTACTTTCTGTTTAGCGACTTACTTGGTACAGAGTATAACAATTAATATATAATGTGCCCGTGTGGACGGAGTACGAGTCGACAAAAGGAAATGACAAGCCCGATAACCTAGTCACAAGAGAAGCAATACTTGATACGAAACGTTGTGCCAACCCACCTGGCCCGCGTGGTACAGTAGGCTCTATGTAACTGGACGAGGCCAGACTCAGAAGTGGGTCAACTCCAGACTAATAATATGAGGTTAATTTTTCTGCCATAAGTTGTCGACAGCATGAAGAGTGAATGGGTCACTAATTCTTTCCGTTGTTTTGTAATATATATCTATATATCTGCCACAGAAGTCCACTGCTGAACATAGGCCTCCCCATAGATTTCTACAATGTGCGATCTCGTGTAGCCGGCATCCACCGACTCCCAGCGACCTTCACAAGGTCGTCCGTCCACCTAGGGTCTTCCCACGCCTCTTTCCCATACGTGGACGCCACTCCAAGACTTTTATACCCCAGCGGCCATCTGTTCTTCGTGCCACGTGTTTTGTGTTGTCTTGTTTGGTAATCAGGTTCTAAAGTTAGTTATTTTAATCAACTTTTACACTTATTCCACGACTTTTCTTATAACTAAGGCTAACTATGGTAATAAAAAACTACCATAGTTAGCCTTAGTTTTAATTTTAAAGAACCGGTTTTGTAATAACTAGATCCGTCAACGTCAGAAAACCTATCTCTATCACGACTGCTAATTCGTTGGTTGGTCTTAATATGTACCCATGGCTACTGAATATAATATGAGCCTTATTTTATCTATAAAATAAGCGATGTATGTCTGAAAGGTACAAATCGTTATCTATCACGCAAATACGAACCCCAGACGTCTGGGCTCGGTAATGAATTGGCAATTTACAATAATTACTCTTTCGTTTTGCTCAACTGAATTACTAGGGAAATATTTAAGAATTTTCAGCAGCGAGGTTATGAGAATGTTACCCTCTATTTTAGTGGCGTGAGTATTGTTGGAATGAAATGGTGCTAGAGTAACTGAGTCATAGGAATCCTTTCGATTCACTACTAAGTCGGGGTTCCTCCAAGTTCATGGAGGAAAAATAGCCTACCCTGCCATTTCTGCCGGCAAGACTGGTTGGCATACGGTTTGTGCCCTTCTCTTGCGGCTGGTTGACCTGTGTCCCTTACGACACTCCAGGATGGCGTGGGTTGGTGACAGTGTGTTTTCTAAACCCGTCACCGATTTTTTTAAATATGTATATTCATATCAATATTCATTTCATTTTTTATGTATAAGTTATTGTTCTTTTAGTCATTAAATTCTGGCCATAAAAAAAATTAAAATTATAAAATAAACGTGAATATTCATTTATTTTATATAGTAATAACTTAATACATCATTAAATTAAGGTCTAATTACGGAATATGTTTAAAAAAGTTTACATATCAGTATGATATGACACATCTTTAAATCCAATAAATTCTTAATATTTAGAACTAGCTTATGCGCGCGGCTTTTCCCGCGGGAACCCATGTCGAATAAAGCTGTAGTTCCATTAGTTAGAAGTTACGTCGAAGTCGTTTTCGTCCAAGGTTCTCTGATATTGAAATAATAATTCCGGCATTAAATCTGTGAGTAAGCTGATTTACTTTTTAAATCGTCCCTTTTAAAAAAAACGCGCCAGCATTTTTTCACAATTTTATGGGTTAAACCTGTGTTGCCCTGTTTCAAAGCTCCGCTGTAGGGGTGAGCGATTTCCCCCAAAATATTCCACATCACACACCGTTTTCCGTTATGTTCCATTTTTGTGAGGAAATATGATGTTTACGCGTATCTTTGAAACAAAACAACGAAGTAATCTTGCTACTATCGTGGCCTATAAAATATTATAGCCTTCAGTAACAAGAGAGGGTATGGAGAGAGCTTGGAAGAATGCCAACTTTGCTTATCTGGATAAATAAAGTGACGTTATTATGAGAGTTTTATTTGTATGTACTAGCCCATAAATGACCCACTGCTGAGTCGGCCCTTCCATTGCATGGAGAGTAATTAGCCTACAGTGCTACGCTGGCCAGACGGGTAGGCACAGGGTTTCGTGTCCAGTTTTCCTTCTCTTGCTCTTGATCTGTTATTCTTACATATCCATTTGTCGATTCTTACGAAACCCCCAGGATGGAAGGGGGTGGTGACACTGTGTATTCTAAATCCGTCACCACACGGACATTTGTGTGTAGCAAAGCGATAATTCGGCAAATTAGCTCATCTGAGCTTTTTTGATACGTCAATATACATTTTACGTTTAATATTTACCATTTACCACGGGTTCGGAAGGCTGTTCTACAGAGAAGAGCCGTCAAGAAACTACAAACACTAAACACTGAAATGTTGGATTTTAGTTTTGATGTTTGAGTCGGTAGTGAAGGAAAACTTGATACGTAACCCCGTAGCAACCCTGCGTCTGGCCAGCGTGGTACTGTAGGCTAATTCATCGTTTCAGCCCATGAATGACCCACTACTAAGTTGGGCCTCCTCCAAATCCATGAAGGAAAATTGGCCTACTGTGCCACGCTGGCAAGACAGGTTGGCACTGGGTTTGTATCAAGTTTTCCTTCTCTTGCAGCTGGGTGATTTGCCTCTTGCGATCCCTTAGTCGCCTCTTACGACACCCTCGAGATGGTATGGGTTGGTGACACTGCGTATTCTAAATCCGTCACCGCCCGGAAAAGTATGCTAATTACCCTTAACATAAATGGAAGAGGCCCAACTAAACAGTGGGTCATCTGTGGACTGTGTACTAGTAGTTTGAGTAAGAAGTCAGTAACTATTTGACACTGTAAATATCTCCAAATATCTACACTGGTCTGTAAACAAAAGTCGGCGTCGTTAGCTCGTTTGAAACATTAACCTTTGACTACCAGCCAACGAGGGAAGGGCGCCCTACCCTACTTACACACTCTTCGTCATTAAACACTATAACTATGATCAGAGGCGGATTTACAGATTTGCCGCCCGAAAACTATTCAATTTTTGCCGCCTCTAAATTATATATCTTTGTCCACAATCATATCAATTTTCTATTACCTAACAAAATTCTACCAATCAACCCAGTCTGGGCCAGCTTTGAGGGTGTTGTATGAGGCAGATCACAAAGCCACAAGAGAAAGAAAGACATAATGATTTCTTTGGTTTTCGCGATTATTACACATAAACAACATAAATAACACTACTGAGTCGGACCTCCTCCAAATTAATGGAGGGAGATTAGCTGTGCCACGCTGGCCAGACGAGTTGGCACCAAAGATCAACAATGCTCCAGAGAAGGATGCTCCATACGGGGCAAAGACTAATTGGGGTTGAACGGTTTGGACTGTTCTCCCTCAGCGCACTATGCCCACGTGGAGATGCTGTCGGGACCCAGGGGGCAGCAAGCGCAGGACGGTACACCCCGGGGACGTTTAGTGGGTATGCCTCCGCCTTCTCACATCCCCAGGCCGCCGGGATAGTCCAGTCCATAAAGGATTTTACCCCGGGTGAAAAAAAATCCTTTTGTATAAAGCTTTCCTTCTTTTGCGGCTAGGGCATTGGCTTCTTGCGTTCCCTTAGTCGCCTCTTATGACACTCTCAAAATAGTCTGGGTTGATATGCTAATTGCACCAAGCAAGAACATTTTAAGGTGGATGCTCCAGGGTAGCCCGCGAAATTCAAATTTTCTTACGTTTTTTGCAATTTGCAGGGCAGTGCTAAGTTGTATGATGATGAACATTTGATTCGCGGCTGTAAGACGTATGTAGTTACAGAGTTATAATCATCAAACTCATCAATACAACCCTCCAAGCTCATAAAGGTGCAAGAATGACTTTGACGTTGAAAAAGTTTTCCTTGCACCTTTATGAGCTTGGAGGGTTGTATTGATGATTTTGATGATTATAATTCTATAACTGCTTACGTCTTACAGCCGCGAATAACATTTTAATCAACATACAACCTAGCGCTGACCTGCAAATTGCAAAAAAACGTAAGTTAATTTGAATTTCGCGGGCTACCCTGGAACATTCACCTTAAGTATCATCATCACTCGTCACCTCAGCCTATAAAACACCCACTGCTGAGTTGGGCCTCCTCCAAGTTTATGTACAAAAACTATAGTACCATTATGCCAAGCTAGCCATACGGGTTTTTCCAAGTAATTTCCTTTAACTAGTTGGTTTTTATAATACCTTCAGGATATAATAGACCAGTGACACTATGTATTCCGAATCCGTCAGGTAAACAGGACAGTAGAAAGCAAGCAGCCATAAAATAAACGTGTCATTAGTGTTTCACGACATCGGTAGTTAAATAAGGGAAGGGCACTCTCCCTCCCACATTCCGTGAAAGGGGTCCGAATAGGGCTGTGTCTGGTAGTAAAAGAAATTCTTTTTTGTGCAATAGACTCTTAAAATTTCTTTCGAAAAGTGTACAGAGACTACCATACAACTTTTAAAATAAAACGTAAGTAAACTGGCCCCGTTAAACAGGTTATAGAATAGTTAAAGATATAGAGGATTAGTTTGAAAAAAAAAACTAGTAGGACTAAAATTGTTTGGCTAAAATTATGACGATGATGATGAAGATAAAATAAAAAGATAATTTGTTTTTCTTTCGATTGGCAACCCTGGTTCCGGAAGGGGCCTAGACAGTAATCTTTGCACAGAAAGAGTTGTCCAATGGATTATTGGAATCCATTTGTGGCATCCCGTATTTGCGCCGGATTTTTCCAGCGGGTCATGATCATCGTCAGCATCATCGTAGCTCATAAATGACTCAAACTGATGTTGTACACACTGCCTTTGGATCACGGGATACTAAAAACCAACAACGAGCAGTGAATAGATAATTCATTCATTCAATATCGGATACCGAATACAAAGTAGATAATACCAGCGAACAGCAACCTTCAACATAACGCATACCATGTTGCCTGACTTGGTTTAACAACCAACAAAAGGTCTAGGGGTTGGATGTGTCGCCTTTGGATCACGGGTCTCCTGTTCGATTCCGGTGTCGGCAAGTGTCTTTGTGTAAGCCAGAGACCCTTGCTCAAGGCTAGGTGTCATTTTTGTTCGTGCCATTTTGCTTTATACGAGTAGGCGCTATAAAGCTCCCAAAATAATCAGTTAACATTTCTTTGCATTTTCTGAGAACAGTTACCATAGTGTATACCAATGCATACCTACATATTTTTTACAATACCAGAAATAAGCGATTTTATGTAACAAAAAACACACCAACTTTAAAAAAAAAAAACTAAAATTTTGTGCGAAATCTTTCTATTTAAAATAAGGTGAAAAAAAAAATATTTTAAATAAAAAAAACAGCTTTTTCAAAAAAAGTCGGTGTGTTTTTGTTCCTTGAATTCTCTTATTTCTGATGATGTAAAAATATCTACATTATAATATGGAAAATGTTCTCAGAAAATGAAAAAAAAAAAAATATTTTAGATTTTCAGCCAGTACAAAATTGTATAAAGTATCAATTCGCGTTGACTGAATTTGGTAACGAACTGTTAAAATTTTATGGATTTTGTTTACATGTAACGGCGTCGAACAACAAATTAGCAAGTACCGTTAAATAAACTTTTTTTTCCTGAGGGTGTGGAAAACTATGTCAATATGGGCTCCTGAAAACGTGTCAATTGACGCGCGGCGAACTCTATGTAGAGTTATTATCCAATAATCCAATATTCATTGAACACGTTATCAGTAATGTTTTATTTATAGATTTGGAACGCCCAAAATAGATTGGAATAAATGGATTTTATCGCCTTGACATATTCGTAATTGAATAACAGATACTGAAACCCTAATACGGAACGACTATGAGTACCAAATATTCTGTGTTTTGGTAAGTAATTGTATTTGCAGTGAAGCATTTAAGGCCTTGTCAATAAAAATGTCTGTGACGCATAAAAAATTCAACAACATACTCCTGCGAAAATTGTGGCTATTTTGAAAAAGAAATTAATTGTTTGTGGTGGATTAAAAATAATAATACATTACAGCAAAGCTTTTGGCCAGTTTGAAAAAATAATTGTTTGCTGTGGATTACAAAACAAATAACAAATTAGCGCGTAATTAGTATCCATTTTGAAAAAAAAAATGTATAGTAGTGAATTATTCCCGTTGTGGCTAAATATTTATTTGGCCAGGTAAATAATTTCAGGGAAGTCAGTTTGTTTCCAAGATTTCCCGTAGGACTGCCTTTGTTTTCTGTCCAATTTCCTGTTTCGTACATTGTTTATGCATTAACTTACTTTTTTAATATATTGCTTGGTTTTTTCTAGAACAAGATGATAGTGATAGCACCACTTTATATAATTTGGGGCTGGAAATACTACTTAGCCCATAAATGACCCACTGCTAAGTCGGGCCTCTTCCAACAACATGCAGGGCAATTACCCTACTGTGCCACGCTGGCCAGACTGGTTTGGTACAGGTTTCCATCAATCAAGTTTTCCTTTTCTTGCGGCTAGCTTATCGACCGTGTCATTTCTTTTTGCTGGGTCTTCCAACACCCTCCGGTTGAAATGGGGTGATGACACTATGTATACTAAATGCGTTACTACACGGATTGTGTATTATAGGGTGGTTTATTAATTATTTTTTAGCTTATTTAGTAATAGGGTTTTTAAACAGGCACCCCCTGTCGTGTTGACATGGCGAGTGCCAACTAGGTCAAGAGTTACCACAATTAAAAGTTCATCTACTTAAACTGAGTGACTAGTTAGTTGTTGTGAGTTTAAAAGCCTTTCGGTTTAAATGTGTGATTTCTACTAGGTGACCCGGTAACGCCTTGCTATGGAAAACATCGAGGTATTATATCTTTGAGGACACTTTTAACTTGTTTCAGGACAGTTGGTTTGTCTCCACGCGCCCCGGAGTCTCACATAACCCGGCCAGTTCCCAAAAGGCCGGGTATCCATGAGGATTTCCGTAAAAAAAAAAGAAAAATTTGGTTTATTATAAATAAAAACCAGTATTAGACAAGCAAATGGTTTTTCAGACCCATGCATTATGAAGACAATGGTGTGTTATTAGCTCGAGACCTGGGCTGTATTTCATGCCGAAACGTGAAAGCTTTAAATCCTTTGACAAGTGAAATTTATAATAACCCTTCACGTTTATTTTCGCTCCATGTGCCGTACGTCTACTGTTTATAGGAGAGTCGGCAAGACACTTTAATGAACACAGAATTATTCACTATTAGTCTGAAAAAAAACACTACTAATATCGCGGATAAAAAAATAAAGACTGTCCTTAGTTGTTCCCCTTCCTTTTTTTAATGTACTGATTTAAAAAAGAAAATATGCAGAATTCTGGGGGCAAATTCGCTAAAAATCTGTATTAGACGAACAAACCCAGCGGACACAGCAAGGTAAGTCAAAAAATAATAGTTTAAAAAAAACTAAAAAAATACGCTTTTATAGAAAATCGAACTAAAAAATAGAAAATAAATTTGAATTAAAAATAGTGTCAGAAAAAATGATTTTATTGTAAAAGCGTGGGGTGCTAAACAAATACGCTTTTTCTATAAAAGCGTATTTGTTTAGTTTTTTTTTAAACTATTATTTAATTTGTATATTAAATATCATAAAGATATTGCTAAATAATCACTAAAAATATAGCAATAGCTTTATGATATTTACATCTCCATTAGCTATTGCATCGAAGAGCGGTGTTCCACCTTGATCACCGTTATTATTCTATTAATGATAACTGGTCAAAATGTTGAATTGTCATCGGTCCTGAATAAGTATGCCAAATTTCGAGTTAATCCGACGTTTGGAAGTGGGTCAAAATCTTGTTCAAAGATTCCGTTACATACATACATACAAGCGAAGCTAATAAAAGCGTATTAAAAATTAAAGAGCATTTTTGATTTAGTCACGAGGCTCACATTGTGTGTGGTACTGGCTGTTTATGATTTTAGAATAAAAAAACATGTAAAATAGACTTGTCAGATTAAAGATGGTTTCCAAATGTACGTATTGTATTTTGTTAAAATAAATATAATTTAACTTATTTGACATGGCGCAGTCGGTAGGATCCGAACCTACGCTCCCACAGGGAATCTGATTTCCAATCAGATGCCTTAACCACTCGGCCACGACTGCACTTTTTTTTTTTAATAGATCCATTTTTTAACCAAATACTTGTGATGGAGAAGAAGGAGATGTTACGTTTAAGTTTTATCGTTTTTATTGAAAATAATTTTATTTTTTGTTTAAAGAAAGGGAGATGTGTGGTACTGGCTGTTTATGATTTTAGAATAAAAAAACATGTAAAATAGACTTGTCAGATTAAAGATGGTTTCCAAATGTACGTATTGTATTTTGTTAAAATAAATATAATTTAACTTATTTGACACATTGCACGACGAACCTTGTTGGAAGGAAGATCAGTCTATAGAAAGTCTGGCCACCGTGGCACAGTTGGTTATCTACCCTCCATGTTATTGGCGGAGGCTCGACTCAGCAGCATGTCATCTATGAGCCGAGTACTCGAAAGACATCTTGAGAATCGAATATGTGTGGAATGTGTGAACACTATGCAATATAATTGTTAGCATATATAACATTGACACTGATTTAGAATACATAGTCGCCACCCCATTCTAATCTGAACATGGTATCGTTAGAGCGGATAGAAGGAAATGACAAGGACGAAAACCTAGCGGCGAAAAAGGAAACTTGTTAAGAAAACCATGCGTCAACCCGTCTGGCCAGCGTGGCACAGTACGCTATTTACCCTCCTTGTAATTGGAGGAGGCCTGACTCAGCAGTGGGTCATGTATGTTCTGTGTAGTAGTGGTGTGGATATTTTATGTATTTATTAAAATGTAGTTATGATACTTTCGCCGGTGATCAACATTGTAAGCAACTAATGTGGCTCATTTCCTCCTGAAAATTTGCACACAGGGTCTTTACCAGTAGCACTATGGATCCGATCGTTGTGGCTATAGGGTTTTTGTTACACCCTGTATAAAGTTTGAACGATAACTGACTTTTGATAGTTATATGAGAGCCTTGGAACTGTTGGTTACCGCCCAGAGCCTAAGTTTGGCTAGCTATCATACTGACCTATATGTCTAGTTCATGACGTTAAAATGTGGGCGTTAGACGAGTATGTACCTATATTTTTGGCCATACTGTCTCTTTCTTAAAAATGATTAAATAATGTTCGATTTTTTTTGCATAAGTCTATTTTCTATTGAATACATACATTTTCTTTAGAGAATACATACGGAACTTTTTGTTTATATAATCATTTTGAATATTATTATTTTAATTAAAATACATCACCATAGCACAGGCCATACATTAAGGAAAAATAAAGACAATTTTCTTCGGTACTAAAATATTAAAAAGAAATGTCATCTATGAAACAGCAGCGACACGCAAATCAATACGACGAACATTTAAAAGCGCTAATTAAAAATTAAAATGTATTTTTTTAGACCTTACCCTCGGCTAACACACAAGAATACACTGTTTTTAAGAAAAAACAACACCACTACCACATCATCCACACTACACGACACATGTAAAAAAGAACGTATTTGAATAGGGTGAACGCGGCAAAAATGGTACCGTTCTCTGTTTTAAGTCGGCAACGCAACTGCCCGGGTCTGCGTCGGTCGTGGGCAATCGATCGATGTGCGCATGTCACGTCGGGCTCGCGTCACTCCTACCCCGAATATCTTATGTATGAGAGTGGAATATGCCGGAGGAAAAAGTGAATAAAGCTCTCACTATGACAGTGTGGCTTTGACTATAGTATGTGACCGACCTCTTTTATACGCTGCGTCATCCAATTTAGAATTCTTAAGAAATTAGGTTTTTTAAGCAAAATAATCTAGATTTCCCTTTCAGAGGTAAAAATAAGACCTGCCAATTACGAAGATTGTTACAAAAAAATTTAAGAACTTTCTATTAACTCAGATTATGTTTTCAAATTACAAGAAACGCCTTTTTCTTTAAAGAATTTGGATCAACCAATCAAAATTCATGTCACGTGTAAATCAACTATAAACCTATTTTGGCAATCTCGTTTAAATTGGTTCCTGTTTTTGCACGGTTTCGTCTAACGCTTTTATCACGAAGGAAATTAATTTCCGATAACACGTACGCCTGGCGAAAATAAAGCTTAAATTATAGACGCTTCCATTTACTGAACAAGCAGTATAATTTCGACATACGAAATATGCACTTTAAGTAATTAGAGATCAAATATTTTGACTATATTACAAATTGCAAATGAAAATGTAATTTATTTTTGTATACCGACAATACACAACATATATATAATATATACAAATAGTATACAAATTTTAATAATCTAAAAAAAACTTATTTGTATGTATGTAATCTAATAGAAACAGTCACTTTCTGTCCTTCATAACCACCTGATACCACCACCTGAGGCATTGATCCGTATGAATGCATTCTGTATCCAATATGAAATTCTATGAAATAAATAACGACATCATACATGTACACCTATTACTGCGTTGTGTTGCGAGCACGAAGAACTATACAATATTCATGGAACGACCCATTTAAGGGGCTGTGAAGAAGTAATGAAAGTCCATAAAATTTTGGAGAATCATTAGACATTAATGGAATAGCTACGGCAGGGAAGAATATGGGAAGAATATCTACCAAAATGCATGAAATTACTGTTAATGTTCAATATGCCCCTTTTCTCCATTTAGATTTCACCCGCGTTGTTCTTGATCTGTACCGAAACATGTTTTGGCTCATTTCTAACACAACGTATAATATACCAATTTTAAACCCCTACAAAAAGAGGGATGTTATAAGTTTGTAGTGTGTTTGTTATCCTAGATCTTACACGAATAGCCCTATTATGACGAGTTCGTTTATGAAAGTTGGTTCTTATTATAATAGGATAGAATATTTTTTATTGCACCTTAGGAAAATTACAACACATAAGTATAACAAACAAAAGATAATTTACCACTTAAGTCTGTTACCATTAAATTGTAGTGTTAAAAATGATGCCAGATCGATGTTATGCCCGGCTTAGGGCAAGGCGTTGTGGAAAGTCTTAGGGATGACTTATGTCGAGCAGTGAGTGGACTTATATTGGCTGAAATGATGAGCATGAAATAATGAGTACTCACCGATACTTTTTATCTCTGTGCCAGACAGAAATGTGGAGCATTTGATGATCGTACACCGCAGTCGGCAGTGGGAGCTTCAAGTGTCTCTGGAACTCAGGTGCTCGTTTCCCATACAGCACGGATGTTCTCTGGAATATAGATCTCTGGGAAGGCAAGGAGTTGCTCTCCGTCATGCCACTGATGACAACCTGAAATATAAAAAATATAAATGGTACCCATCGTTTTGTGTCTCGATCCAATTGCGTTTTATGACAGTTAGGGACATTTTTGAGTTGGATTCGATATTGTTTACTTATTCTTCTTCTTCGTAGCTTATATATTATCTATTGCTGGGATTGGTCTCTTCCAGTTTGATGTAAGAAAATTATGGAATTAATGTTGGGTGACCACAGCGTTTCGTATCAAGTTTTGCAAAGCCAGAACTAACTAGTTATTTTTGTTATCTTATATGACAACCTCTGGGTGAAACGGATTGAATTTTAATCTTTCTTCAATTGTTAGGCTCACAAGTTAGTAATTACAAGATTTTTTTTGACAACTCCATTTTTTTTATATAAATGACCCACTGCTGAGTCGGGCCTCCCCCAGTAGGTACATGGAGGGTAATTAGCATACTGTGCTACGCTGGCCAGCCGGGTAAGACAGGGTTTCGTATCAAGTTGTCCTTCTTTTACGGTTAGGTTAGGTCTTGTCATTTACTTCTGTCGGCTCTTACGACACCCTCGGGACGAAATAAGGTGGTGAAACTCTGTATTCTAAAACCCTCACCAAACGGCAAACACATGAATAAATAAATAATGGTAGTTAATTATTTGGCAATTTATGTTTTAATTATGATACTCCTTGCTTCATTGTCATGAAGTCAGTATACTTATCATGTCAGTTGGCAAGTAAAATATGTGAAGTCTACAAAAATATTCTCACCTTTGCGTATGCATTAATGTCATCCATTTTTCCTGAACTCCTTTGAAGGTCCCGACATCTTATAACTGAAAACGAAACATCTATTAAATCCTGATCAAAGTTGTGACAAAAATACTAACATATTAACTAAAAGTCGATAGTCACCACTCACCGTGCACGTCTATGACGTCATTTCTAGTCTGTATTTCCAAATCTATAGTTCCTTTAAGGGCTTGAAAACGATCGGTGCTTCTTTCAAAACGGTTACTAGCAACGCTTCGCCTTTTCTCTTCGCTACTATTTATACTTTCTTCCGGCGAATACGTCAAGCATCGCCTTATTGACTTATGTTCTATTACAGGCGTATAAACATCATTTGGTAAAAACTCCTCATCTAATTTGCTAGTCTTATGAGCTCTTTCTTCACTTAAGACTTTACCAGGTCTCTTTAGATTGGGAACAGGTGTTATAGGGCTGGGAATCCCGTGCTCTAATGTCAAACCAAAGAGTTCCCTAGACCTCTTATTATGGTTCCCTTCATGGGGCATCAGACTGCTGTGAGACACGTTGGATCTGGCGGTATTATTCTGTAAATCATCAGGATACAAAGTGACAGGTGAACTGAGAGGTTTACACAAAGATGTATCAGGTAATTCAGCAGCTGGACTTGGGATGCCTAGTTCTAGCGTAAGAATCGATTCTTTGGGTCTCCATTGGCTTTCGTTGCTCAATGTTGATTTCTTTCTTCTGATACATCTCTGCCTTTTCAGCCTGAGACTTGCACGTTCATTCGTTGCAGAGTATAAGTCTGGCGTTGATTCTGACGACGTATATTCTAAATTATCTTTGTTTAACGACAGGCTCATTGATTTTGATCGTCTAAGAGATACATTCATTCTTTCTCTTGGAGTAAGTTTACGTTTTACATCAATGGCATTATCAGGCGTTCTAACTTCTCTTTCATTGTAGCCATCGCCATCGTCTAAGATAAAACAGCCTATCGGTAAATTCTTCAACAACTTTTCGTTCACTTTTTGTACGGGATTTCTTTTAGTAGGAGTAATATTAGGCGAAACAGAATTTTCTCTCGAAAGATTCACGTATTTTGCTTCTTTTATTAAATTAGCTTTATTCTCTGCATGAGGATTTACAAATAGGTCTTTTACCAAACTTAGCGGTGGAATTTCTTCAATGATTTGATCATTTGAAGTCTCAGTTGGGTTCTTTAATACTTTTCTTCTAGATTTAACAATTTTAGTGCTTTTTATTATATCCTCAATCATTTTTTCTAATGTAACATCACCCATTTGTGTAGTTGATACGGTTGATTGAGTATCACTAGCAATGGAATCTTTCCCCAATATGAACTTATTTTCCATTTCAGTTGATGTCTCTTCATCTCTTAAAGGTATCGTAAAAGGGTTTTCAACTTTTGGAAAATATTCCGTTAAATCATCTTTATATGGAACTCTTTGAGATTTGCTGTGAGTACTTAAAGTGCTAAATCTTAAAGCCGCTAATTTAACAGATAATGGAGTAATAGACACTGGTGAGCAGCCAGCTTTTACTAACGCATGAGCATCTCTTTTATCTACAGAAGGTGACTTAAAAGAACTTTCGAATTCATTCGATTTCTTTCTTGTTCTTTTCAAAGGTCTAAAATTCGTAATACCCACATCATTTTTGTTGAAGTATAAAGGATTTTCCATGAATATGTGATGGCCAAATATCGGTAAAGTGGTCTTTTCTGTTGTATTCTTACTGATATTAACATGTTTTTCTACACAATTAATTACCAAATCTTTGTCATATTCTATTTCCACTAATCCCTCGGTACCTGCTTTAGTCGTACAAATTGGATTATTTTGAATACGTTTACCCAAATTAAATGATTTTCTGCTACTCACTGAACTCGCACTTAATCTATCAGATAATTCATTCAAAGATGGTTCTGAAGTACTATGGATTATTTTGGGACTGAACGAGTTTCTATCAATTGATTTTATCCTTCGCTCAGATCTATATGTCGAGCTATTTCTCGTAAAAATTTCGTTATTAGTACTACTCATTTCTAATTTTCTTCTCTTAGCCTCTCGTACTCTTCTACTGTATGTGGGTGGAGTTGGTGGCAAATCTGGTAGTACATCATCCTTAGAACTATTTAAGTAATATTTTCTCCTTTCAATATTGTTTACTGGCGTACCTGTGGGAGTTATATTGCTAACATCCTTCAACGCAATGCCATCTTGTTTTTTAATAAATCCTTCCCTAAAATGATTCGGTGTATTTCCTATATATTTGTCTATATTTTCCTTGTCTGATGTTTTGATGTTATTTCTTCGAGCTGCTGCAGCTCCCAAAGACCTTCTCTGGTATCTACTTGGTTTTTTACTTCTCTTGACAGATTGCGCATCAAGCGACCTTCTGATTTTGGTGTAAGGTTCATTATTGTTTGGACCGCAGTCAGTTTCTTCATGGTCACTGGCAGATCGTAAGTCTGGATTCTTTTTACCATAAACAGCCCACTTTAGCATTTTTGTTCTGAAACAAAGAAAAATAATATATGTAAAATCTCCATGTAGGTAAAACTCATTTGATATCCATTTTTTTTATGATGAACACGAATTGAATCGATACACATCTATTATACTGTTAATATCCTGAACTGAAATGACTTATTGTTGAGTCAGGCATCTTCAATTTGATGTAGAGACACTCAGAGACAAATTGTTGATTTCTTATCAAGTTTTTCTTAGCAAGGAAACACTTACTCTTAGTTAAAAGAAAATAATGGTTTCCTGGTAAAGTCTAAAAGTTACATAACTATTACACGTACTCCAATATCCTTCGTTGATCATTCCAAAGTAATTACAATTTCTGGCTGACTAACTGATTTTAAACACATTGCTAAGAATCCTACACGATTATTTCTAACGTAACAGTCTCACACACTTAAAGCTGATATAGCTCAGCCTAAAATCGTTGGCATGTTAACGGTGATTCTGTCTTCACATCAGACATGGTCATTCAGGGCTCATCGGAGCTTATGCGAGTTGCAATTCGATTCGATAATATCGATATGCATCACGATCTGACGTGGTCGCGTGGTTATTGGATTTCACATCACTATTATCTTTTACGAAAGCATTCTTCATAGTTCAGCAATATCTTAGAGATATAAACACCGCGGAAATTAAGTACAGTTCGAAATACGAGTGAGAACTACCGTTTCAACTACAGGTACCTTCAAATAGAGTTTACAATAAATAATTATGCAATCCAAAGACAAGGCACAATACACATTGCAATCTGCATCTCTATTTAATTTTCAAAAGTCTGCATCAGAAATTTGAATAGATTAGTATGTATTTACAAAGCATCCCCTAAGATTTTTCAAAATAAGTTTCTTACACCGTTCAAAAATAATTTAAAATCAAAACATCACGCTGTGTTATTATTTGCTAATTATCGACTAATCGCTTAAAAATACAATCGAATATTTCATTATCATGCTAAACTATTCGAATGCGAATTTCGAAGGCATTGTGCCGATATTAAATATGGCCGATTTCATCTCGGTTACGGACCAGGGCAATAATTCACATTTCTCGCTTTGCCAAATTGACTGTGTAATTAGAAACTCGGTCTCTCCATTCATACTCGCTGTACTGTGACAGACTCACGCTGCGTAAGAAACCAGTGTGTTTACAATACGTCGCCGAGAAATTCGCGTGCTAAATACAACACCGCAATAACAGGCAGTACCTACATTATACTCGCCCTAGCTTCATTCAACGCCAAATTGCTATTGAATTTAAAGATTTCTCTGAAGCATTTTTAAATATCAAATTCACGTCTCGCGGAACGTGGGGTTGCGAACAAAAAACTTTCTTGCTTCAGATTTAGGCACTGGCAATTTTTTTTACTACCAGGCCTAAAGAAATAAGGTCTAGTTTCCAAAAATGAATACTTTTTGGAATGCATGGAGCGTGCTAAATGTCAACGATGCTGGCTGAATAGAACGGAACAAGTTTTGACGGCATCCGATTTTGAAATTTGTACGTGGCGAACGGTTGTCTGGACAATCAAAACGAATTCTTATTTCAAATTAAGTTCATTTTAATATCATCTCTATGTATCAGTATTAAGAGTTAATCTAATTGAAATTATCTTTCGAATAACCTGCAATCTTGCTTTTACACTTATTTTGCAATTTGAACTTTAAAACTATTGATTTAAAAGTTTCATTGCTTTAGGATTGGAGAAAAGTTTGATAAAAGTTCGTTTCTTTAGAACTTCGTTGGCAACATGGCCGGATGTTTTTGTCATTGCATTTGAAATCGTTATAGTATCTTTATTTAACAGACTTCAATTGTTTGTTGCTTTTTATCCCAACTCAGGTGTAGGGTTTTCATTTGGGGTGATTTTAATGCATGCTACATATTAGTACAAGACAAGTTCGACGGAAATTTGATAATAATTCTTTTTCCCCATAACTGACCCACTACTGACCCGGGTATTTTGCAGTGTGGTGTTGAAAATTAGCCTACGTGTGGTGACGGATTGAGAATACACACCAACCCATATAATATGTCTATGAGGCGACTAAAGGAGCTGCAAGAGAAGGCCAACGTGACACGGTATTTTCTCTCCATGTAATTGAGGGTGGCTCGACCCAGCAGTCCAGACTTACTCAATCCACCCTGAGTGTAGTGGCCACGACAAAAACTAAATAGGCAAGAAACAGGAATTTTGAAACACACCTTTTGAGCCTGCGTAGATTTTGGGCACCAAAGAATACGAGAATACGAACACATTGCACATTTTCCGAAACACCAAGTAACCATTTTGGTCTTCCAGACTACAATTAATTTTCGTCGTTGTTCATACAATTATCTAACCGTCCTTTACATTCGTAATAAGGTTGTAACTATAAAATATTTCGTCTCATAAACTATCTTTACTTAAAACTCAGCTTAGTTTATGATACAGTAACAATTCTCTAAGACAGAATCTATCAAATATTCATTGGTTCGATATTTATGCCAGCGTTAGTTCGACGGTTAACCGACAGGTGGCGTGCTCATGAATTATTCACAGCACTGAGGTGCGTGTGTCGCGGCCCTTAGGGCTATATGGAGAATAAATGAAATTCAAAATTTGTGACGTTTCCCGGACATTCCGGAATGATTTAGGAACGTACATTTGTTGGCCATGAATTGGGTAAACTTGGTATTGGTCTGCTTGTATATGGGTGCGAACTTGACCCCTGTGTAGTGACAGATTCAGATAAATATAGTCACCAGCTCGTTCTATCCTGTGAGTGTTTTAAGAGAGTACTTGACTAGATAATGGCGAAGTTTGGCCCTTTCTGGATATTGTGGGAGCATGCTCTTAAAAATGATTAAAAAAAGGAGTTTATGAAGAAAAAGTGACCACAGAGTTTCTTGGTGGGTCGTCTCTGTATATCGGCATCCCGAACTAGTCATGGACGTTAAAATGGAATTTTACACGTCAAAATAGCTGGCAATATTTTTTTATTTTAATTTGTAAAGAACATAATGTTGATTTGGGAAATTTTAATGAATTTTCCGTCACACAGGTGGAAGCTTGGCTCAAAAGGGGAAGCATGGTTACAAGGGTACATGTAATTTGTGTTACTTGGGGGAGATTCTTGTATTTTTAAAACTAACGCGAAGTACTGAACCCCTTTGCGACGTACATAACTAAGAGGTAGAATAGATCAGTCTGCCGAAGCCGCAGCACATCTGCAATGGAATCGATACATCACTCACAATCGTTAGGTTAGGCTTTAAAGTTGAAATGTTCGAATAGCCAAAGCGATTAAAACGAAAGCATCTATAATATAATCGAATACAGCCGCTGTCATGTACGCTTTAGTTCCACGAATTCCAATTTTAAATTAGGAGCGCGAGCCTTTTTATCTGACTTCAAAAAAGTAGAACTAGAATAGTAGCCGCGATGATAGCTGAGTTCGAGGGCTTGACTTGCCCACCGAAGAGGTCGGTCATATTATACACAAAAAACATGGACATGATACCCACGCATCCAACATTCAGCAGAGCCATGCGTTGATTTACCTGCAGATTAAAACTACATACTAGGTTACGACCATCTGAAATTTCTAGCCTTAATCTGCGAAATTAAAAAGTCCTTCCCAAGATCTTCTGTCAAAAGCGTATGGCATAGGTCTAGAGCTGACTAGAACTCAAACTCAAAAGGAACTTTAAATTACCATTATCATCATACGGGCCTTGTCCCACGCTAGGTGGTAATCTCCATACACACCTATCAGTCTTCATATCTGCATTCACACCTTTCATACACAATTCCTCATTGTTACAATCCATCCATCTCTTCTCCCACAACCATTGCCTCCACCCACATTCATGCTGAATCTACCAATGGTTCAACATCGACAAGCAAACGCACTGGGATTGTCGATGACTCTATTGAATTACCAGGTTTGAGGCCCAGCCATCATGCTACTGTGTTGCAAAATAACCTATTGTGTTATGTGTTAGAAAACCCATGGAATAAGACATGTGATTTTGTTTTTTTAAAACTACGCCCAGGCACTACGTTGTCCCTAAGAGGTATGTATTATTTTAATAAATGAGTTACACGCAGCTGTTCCGCTACGCATGGTGCGCAGGCGCCGTAAAGCACCCAATTACGGTACAATTACACGATTATCGCTCATTTGTTACTTGTGACCTTCGTAACAAACAAATTTAAAAATTAACTAAAGAATTTCGCGACAGAACTAGATACAAGTTATAGGGAATAGCTACTACGGATACCAAGGACTGTGTTAACAGCAATTTGTACTTGGGAATTGTATATGAAAAGTGTGAATGTAGGTATGACGACTAATAGGCGTGTGTGGAGACTACCACGTATTGTGGGACGGGGGTAAGATGATAATGGTATTTATAAATATGACGATTTATAAGAGTTTTGTGATAAAACCTACGTAAATAAAGTTAAAAATTTAACTTGAAGTTGAGTGAGTTTAAAAAAGGATCCCCCTCGACCGTGCCGCCACCTTGTTGTGGTGAAGGGGCTTGCGTGCCTTTAGGATCCGTTGGGGCCATACCGGCTCAGGGTCACCCATGCCGGGCGGACCCACGGGGAGAGGCCAGACGAAGAGCGGCACACGGAGTCGTGGCGGGTTTTGGCTCCGGGGACTCCTCTGTCCTCAGAGTTGCCTCGGAAGCCTTAACCTGCCGCGACACACGGCGTGGTAATGCGTTGAGGCCAGGGCTGCCACCACTAGCATCGGGCACCAGTCCATCCGGCGCCTGACGGGGCCACGTGCACTGCCCCGCACGTGCCTTTCGGTGGGTCGGGGAGCGTTCACAGCTCCCATCAAAGCGAGGGGCCCGCTTGTAGTAGCGGGCCAAGGCCCCATCAGGGTCGCGGAGCATGCTCTTCAATGGGGAGTGAAACCCGTGGCCCTGTTTTGGGCAGTTGAGGGACACCGTTGGTTTTAGTGGGTAGGTTGGGGCGCAACTACCATCTTTCCGCGCCCCGGAGTCCCACATAACCCGGCTGGCGTTCAGCGGTCGGGTATCAATGAGGATTTACAACGTAAAAAAAAAAGTTTAAAAAAGGATAATTAGAGGTGATTTGAAGACATGGGTTATGAAAATCGGTTCAGCCATTATTAGTATCTTTGGCCATCCAAATGTTTTTTTTATAGGTACTATACGTTCAGCGTCACATAAACTTATTGAACAAGTATTTTTATTATGGATAGTTAACGTTATATAATAATGGTATACTCGTCTCTATATTTTTCATATTTCACAAAAAAAAATAGTAATAAAAAAAGAACCCTTATTTAAAAATAATATAGGTAATATAATGGTAATATTTCAAAAAGGAAGGTTATAAATAGTGCCTGTCGAATGTCGAAAACAAAATAGTGGGTTCGTTAAAAAAGAAAGAAAATGAAGATAAAGAATACGTCAATTCGCTTTGCCAGCGTTTCACAGAATTTAAACGGCATTTGTACTATGTTAAACTGCCCGTGTTATTTCTGTATCTGCATACTATACCTTGTATAAAATGTTTCTCTAGATTCGGGTTGTTGGGGACACAAGTAGCGTTTTAGACTATTTTCCGGCAAGGTCAAAAACCTTCATTACAATTCAACGTCAAAGTCGTATGTCATGAAAATTTTATCTATCAATCTATGGCCATATGGCTGGCCCCGTTCGGGTGGGGTCGCTGCTCAATCAAATCATATTATTCATAGAGAACTAGTTTTAACGAGGTACTATAGTTTGAAATTGTATGGTTGTATATTTAGGTATGAATATCTGACGTAATTTGGTTTATGGGATTATTCGCATGCTAAACAGTATACGCATACCATCAGAAAATAGTTGGCGGCATTTTACTTATAGTGCCAAGGAAAACACTTAGATTTTGTTATTTTTCTTTAGCTGTTTATTTCGGCAAGACTGATTTTGATAGGACTTGTAATAAAGGATAGCTAATGAAATTAGTAGTAACTAGCGGCCCGTTCCGGGATCGCAGGGGTGGAAATTTTTTTCTTGCATTTTAAATAGCCTATATTAATCTGTGGTATTGTAGCACTCAAATGGTGAAAGATTTTTTTTAAATCGGTCCTGTAATTTTGTGCTAATTCGTTACAAACATACTTACATACAAATCTTTCCTCTATAAAATATTAGTATAGATTTAGGCTACCCACTATTAATTTAGAGAAATAATTAGAGTCCGGTGTAATGTTTCCTGCTTAACACGGTCACCAAATACACGCAGGTGCACTCGTATGTGAAAATTACTAATAACTATTAAATAAATACTTTACGTAGAATAAACTTAATACAGGAACATTTTTTGTTCCTCCTCGACCGTGCTCCCACCTTGTTGTAGTGAGGGGGGCTTGCGTGCCTTTAGGATCCGTTGCGGCCATACCGGCTGAGAGTCTCCCATGCCAGGCGGGCCCACGGGGAGAGGCCAGATAAATAAATATCCTTGGACATTTCACACAGCACCATCTCCTCCCAAGCTATGCAACTTAATGCTTGTGTTATGGTAACGAGATGGATGATAAACTACTTATATACATATTTTTTTTGTAAATACATACATATTATAGATAGAAATGACACCCAGACTCCGAGCCAGTGCCTCTGGTTTAGACAAAGACACTTGCCCGATCCCGGAATCGAACCCGGGACCCGTTGATCCAAAGGCGGCACATCTAACCACTAGACCAACGAGGCAGTCAAAAATGAAGATGAAGAGCGACACACAGACGCGTGGTGGTTTTTGGGTCCAGGGACTCCTCTGTCCTCTGAGTTGCCTCGAGAGCCATATACTGTCGCGACATAGGCGGGCCAGGCCGTCGCAATTACCATCTTTCAGCGCCTCGGAGTCCCAAGTAACCTGGCTGGCGTTTATCGTTTAGAAATCCATGAGGATTTCCAACGTAAAAAAAAGGAATAATGTTTGTTTAAACAGAAACGTCATGTAGCCATGCTCAAATACCAATGTAGCACCTACCGTTTCCTCAATGAAAAAAACAATAAAGCTCCTTTTTTGAAAGGTATGTTTTTTAATCATGGCTTCTTACCGCTTCTTTAATTAACTATTTAAAAAGTTATCCTTAAAAAGTAATAATGTAACATTAACACCAATCTACATTTAATTAAATAGTTTCCTTGTTTCGTGTAAAGTAAAACCGCAAGAGGGGCATTCAATCATAAGACATAATAAGCTTAATTAAAACTTACCCCACAATAGATATTTACAAACAGAATCGTCAAGCGTAAAGTTATTGCCTTTAAGTTGGTATTAAAGTATCACTTGAATGAAACATTTAATTTTGGGAGCCAACTTTTTGGATAACCATGGGAACTTCGTAATGGCAGTTTAGTCAAGTGTGAGACGGTCGTTTACGATATACGTTCTGCGTCACTTGAACATAGTTGACAAGTATTTTTATTAGGGATCGTTAACGTTATATGTAATGGAAGATATTATTATGTGTTTATTATAGTAAAATGGATTCCGGTCTCGGGCAACTGTCCTGGTAAACCAGAGGCACTTGCTCTGAGTTTGGGTGTGTTCGTGAATTTCATGTTTGTAAACTGCCCTCGCGAATCCTTTTCTAAGAATAGCAGGAGTGTTATTTAAAAAAAAAACAAGAATAAAAAATAAAGTTTATGTCAAACATCTTGGCCAGCATTTCACAGAATTAAAAAGGCATCAAAATTTGTATTATGTAGAGCTGACCTTGTTATTTTTTTTTATAATTTATGCAAACTATTCCTTATTTGAACTGCTTTGGAGTAAAAACTAAAAGCAACTTATTATTTATCCAATTACACTATTTGGCAATTAAAAGATTAAATGATTCCTCAATTTAGTGAAATATAAATTGCATTTGAGGAGCTTACACAAAACAATCAGTGCCCTATTGCTATCGCAAAAGAACATTCTTGGCAATTCGGCACCTAGGATGCAAATCTAAAAAGAACAGTTTTACAATGAACTGCGTCGTGATTTCGCAATAGCTATGTCAAGGAACTCTAAAACTGATCGAGGTTACGCTAAAAGTCGTAAATATCTATCGATAAAATTGAATACCCGCTGAGAAAGATGGCAATTTAAATAAAAGATCATTATCACAAGTTGTTGAATATGTGTTGAAATTAAACATTTTACTTACTTGTATTCCCGAAATAGGATGTTTTGCAGCAATGACGTGAGACTATATTACAAAATGTTCTCCTACTACCTTATTTTTCCCATTTTCATTAGGGTCGACAATGGAACCTCATTTGGTTAAGAGACGTCTTCAGAATATTCAAATATATAGCCATTTTATTACTTTGACCTCTCCTACTGTTGACAGTCTTGCGTCCAACGACTGCCAGCAACCTGCAAAATGTTGGCTGTCTATCTATCTTGTGTGTTTAGATAAAATGAAAACTAGTAATAAAGATAACTGGGATTAGGTTTATAACCTTGAATTTAAAGCTATTATTCATTGTTTTATTTATAAACAAATATTATTTCGTTCTAAATTGAAATGATTAAACAATTTAACTAGTGTCTTATACTGACCAAAAATCCGATTTTCTGTTAGTCAAAGAATATAGATCAAAGATAGGACCTAAATCGGACTTCGAATTATATTTTATGTGGTAACAGTCTAAGTTATTTTGGGCTTCTATAACTCAATAATTACTTATATTAAGTGGACCTAGTGTGTGAATGTTTTATGGTAAAGACACAACTAGGTACCTTATAATTAAGATAATTTAATTTAATTCTCACGCATTTCTAGCACCAACATTTCGCAATTTAAAATGAAATGGTTCCAAATTCAAATATAATAAGATAGTCTTATTATTTTTAAGAAAAAAAAATAGCAGATGTCGCCATGTCAAAGGTAAAACCAAGCCCTTACCTTACCAAATTGAAACTATTGTTAAACCGGCAGCCGTTCGCTTTTTGACATGCCTTCGGAAATTGGAGTAATAATATTTATTGTTATACAATCTAGAGCAAAACCTTCATCCTATTGTTGTTTCCGCATGATTCCCTATTGTTTGAGGAAGTTTGCGAAACGGGAGCGAGATGGATCCCAATCCTGTCATCTTAGAGAAAAATCAAAGTAAAATGAGCCTTTCTGCCTATAAATAAAGCTGTGAATGTATTTGAAGGGGTGCATTGTAAGACGGTTGGTTCCGATCTAGTTTTTTTTTTAAATATTACCAAAGAGTCTTCATGTAAATGTCATGATTTATTTCTGACAACAATTGGGTTTGCCGGCTTGTGGGAAATTTATGACATGGCTAAGGGGTGGCCCATATTGAGTGTTTGATTATGTATTGTACAATAATTTATAGTATTAAATGACTTAGCAAAAGTAACGGTTCCAAGGTAGATAGTTGAAATATTCTACATACATAGAAGGATAACTGACAAAATGTATAGCACTACTGAGATTAAGCGCCGTAAAAAACTGCATGTGGGTTTATTTTCTATAAATTTAACGCCTATATTACAAGAAAATGTGATAAACGCGGTGATTTTTAAGAATTAACAATGTTTTTAAATATTTAATAATATTCATAAACTCGATAGGGTGAAAAAAATAGTATTTCTTCCACAGTAATACAATATACTTTCGTGTTCAATGGTAAGTAAATAGTATGTACTGCCGGTCATACATAAGCCTGTAAAAGTATGAAGGGAAAATTTGAATTAGTTATTGATGGCACGTACATAGGCAAGAAATCGGGACCACTACTATTGGTCTTAGGTCAATGACTGTATTTCACAATTTTCCATTTTTGATTATACGTAAAATAATAATATGTAAAGTAAAAGGTTGTATATGAATAACCTTTCAACATTGGCATTGTATTTTGCATGTATTCATTGAACATACATACATCGTTACTTTATTTATCATCTGATGAAACGTGTAACGACACTTTTCTGAGATTAGTTGACATAACATGTTTTATAAGAACATTCAACAACCAATCCTAATATTGTTTATTAGAAAATAGTATTTCAGATCGAAAGTTATGTGTAATTACTTGATATATTTCCCACAGCTTACATCATCTAGAAAATAAAAGATGCAATTTGTTCGATTGGGAAAAATGCTAAGAATAGATCGAGAAGATGCAATCCTAAGTGATTAGGCCTTAAGATGTTAAACTGCTAGCTTCCATGTCTCCATTATGGTGGGGTATTCTCCCCTTAAGAATGGTACATAAACCGAAACAGTAAACAAGCCTTCCGAAAATTACAGTAAGCCATAAACACGCAGCAATACAGGGACAGGCCAACGTGTCGAGCTGTGTTAATTCCGTGTGACGTGTCGAATACGGATGTAAATGTTTATGGTTACTGCTGAAATGCCTTAATGTAGGAAATGAATTAATCTTCATCAGGTTCACAATTTCATCTGTAGGCAGTCCGCTGCGTGGGCCTAGGTGAATGTGTGATACATAGATTTTGCTTGCACTACGATCTCCTTTATATTTTTCGCTTTGAATTTTAAAATATTGAGTAAGCTTATCAAATTATTTATTCTATATTGTATTTCGTAATTTTAACAAGCGCATAAAAAATACATAAAATGTATCTAAATAAACTTATATTGACAAGTTCTTCTTCTTCTTCTTCTTATTTTAGGTTTTGGCTTCCATCGTTATACCGATGATTTTGCCAATGACAAGTGTGTTGTGTTAGAAAAGTTCGTGTGATTATGAAAGTTAAATTAATTGGTTATAAGTTGCGTTAGAGTTAAGAAGTTAAATGTTAGCAGGTAGCGCTATAGAAAACAATAAAAAGCATTAAAGTACAGATTATAAATATTAAATTGATAGAGCAATATTATGGGAACTATAGATATTTTGATTAAATACAAACTAGACGAACTTTTAACAGTTCGATTAGATGTAAGGAGTTCGTTATGGGGTTAGTTATATTTTAATATTATTGATACTGAGGATTGACAAGTTAACTGTAGTGATGCTGACGCTATTTACTTCTAAACCATTCACAAGAAAGTAGAGAAAAGAAAATGAAATTTAAATTATTTCTTTAATTACAAAAATGAACAACATTAAAATACTTAAAAACACTAAAGACAAACTAAACCGTCAAACTAAACCTAAAACTTATTGTTGGAAAATAAAATTAAATATAAAATACTTCATCCAGACTGCTTCCCTTGGGGAGCGTGTCTTTAATTACTCATCATCTAAACTGAACATTTTAAGATTACATATTACTACTTATTAAATAAGTAAATAAGATTACATATTACTACTTTCATATGAGGTATTATTTCTCGGCAAGTATTGCGAACTAAACTTTTAATTAATTAATCAATTGACCGCCAACCGTTAAATGTTATGCAAAATTATTTACACCATAAACAATTATCGCCATACATATCGAATTGACTTGCCTAACAGCTATACTCCATAAAACTATATGGTCATAAACTAAACTATTAGAGATCATATCTAAAAGATAATCCGTACTCAATAATAGAGCCGTTAAAATGTTATGGCTCACTCTTCGATCGTTAAAATTGCAACGATACAGTGCCAATTTATTGTGCAATTTTTTTTCTCAGACGTCATGTTGAAATTCAAGACTTCGTAATATATTCCCCTAACGGTATTGTTAACTTCACTGCAAGGTAAGGTACCCGTGCAGGAGTTATCGCGAAAAAAAATAGATCGAGTCTATTGTCAACTTTTAAAATAGGAACACGTTTCTGTCGGTGATTTTTCAAAATGGCAACAGTGTTTTCGTTTACAGTTGGATTTTACAACGGTCTTCGTTTGTCGTATCCGATTTATATTTTGTAGCATGTAAGAATGTAATAGAGTATATATGTAACCCCTATTTTGTCAAAGTTATCAGCCTCGTCTGGACTCAACAGTGGGTCATTAAAGGACTAAGACCGAAGTAATAAATAAGCCTCCATGTTTTTCAGTACCACTTGCAGTACCTCTTTGAAAGGTATGTAATTTCTGGTCATATCTCTTTGGTCTAAATATTCATTGGGGAAAGCAACTTGGGAAGCGGGCAGTCGAGGAACGCCATTGGTGGGTAGATTGGGGCGCTAATTAAAATCTTTCCGCGCCCCGGAGTCCCAGATAGGGCCAAGCTAGTGCCCAACGGATTTCCAACAAAAAAAAGAAGTAATGCCCACGTGGCCCAAAGAACGGGTGGCCGCTGGGGCAGAAAAGTCCACGGACGACCACGTATGGGCAAGTGAAGCGTGAGAAGACCAAGCTGTGGGAACTTCTGACGATTGCTAGGAGTAGATTTATGCGATCTGCATAAGAACGTACGATGTAGAGATCTATGGGGGAGGTCTATGTTCAGAAGTAGATGTTTCTGGCGGATAGATAAATTTATAAGTGTATTAACAGGAACCTCCTGTCTCATCCTGATACCTGGAGGGAAACTGGCTTAGTTTACCAGGCGGGCCAGATGGGTTGGCATAAGGTTTCATAGGCATAAGGCATAAGGGTCATAAGATTTTCAAACATCGCGTAAGCTTTGATGACAAAACCGTGTATTTTAAATTTGTCACCGTAATTTCAAGAATATTCCACGACAATTCGAAGTTTAAATTTCCAACATTTTTTAAACATCTATAAATCTATGGCCAGTCCAGGTGTCTCGTTATATAAGACAACCCTCATAACCCTTGACCTTAAGTGCCACGGATTAGGGTGCATGTTCCCAGGAGTTATGATCCGCTACTTACGGCGTGTAAGGGTCGGGTTTGTGGGTTTCTTATTTATAACTCGTCGAGCCTGAACCCATTTTGATAAAAAGCAATATAATCAGTCCGTTCGTGCCACCGACAAACAAATATCACAGACACGTAACCTTTTTGTCAACTGTTATACCAGAACAGATAGAACTTTTACTCGAAACACTTTAACGTATACGAAGAATCGAACCTGTGATCACCGGACGTTAAAGCTTCATGAAATAATTTCTACAATAAATAGCTTAAAACTTAGAAAGTACAATTTATTAAAAGTGCATTACTAGCAGGCATTTGACACGGTGGACCCACGACCAGGATGGCCGAGAAATTATGGATGCGAGCAGAAATGATGATGATTAACTTATTCAAAAGTTGTTTCTAGATCCATAGAAATGATTTTATATATTTTATTTATTTAAATGAATAAATCGTTTATATTTCTTCTAGGGTGTCTAATACAAATCAATGTATTGGTCTTGCCATTATTCTTTGATAATATTAAAAAAGTATCATTTTAGTGCCACTAGTCTGAGGGTAATAAATAAGTTTAAATTACATACATACATATAATCACGCCTCTTACCCGTAGGGGTAGGCAGATACCACTTCTTTCCACTTGCTACGATCCTTACATTCTACTTGTTTCGATTCTTCCACTTTCATTATTCCCTTCATACATGCTCTTCGGTATAGGGTACTCTTGACCTGGCCTTTTTTCAAGACGTCTCCGATGTGATCTTGGAGCGTTCGCCCCTTCCCACACTTTCATTCACACTCCATAGAAGTTTAAATTACACTTTAAAATAGGCAAAAAATGGTTCGTGTTTTTTAAATTTGGATCGCACCCAATTCTTCTTGGCTTTCACGAAATTACAACCGACTTCTGATACTTATCTTTTTAATTGAAGTACTTCCTCAATGCTTACGTGCAGCCCTTCAAAAAACTTTGCTTCAATTTCTATTCAATTTTAAAATCAGTTACAAGAACGCAAAACGATCTGTGAGAAAGGATTGTTTGAGAAAGGTTTTTTTAAGCAAAAAAGGGTCGGTACCTCGCTAATGGGTTAGCTTTTTCATTAGAAGTTACCTGTGAAACGTTTAAAAAAATATCCGCCTAACATAACACTTGACGTAGAAGACAAACAAAATCAATATCGTTCCTGGTTTTGGATGGAAGGATTTTAAATTCCTTTTTGCTTCATTTCAAATTCTAAATCGTTGTTATCCTTTCTTTGTGGTATTGGTCATTACAAAAACTATCTTGTCGGTTGGGTAGGTACCCTTTGTATACAATATAATTATGTATATTTGTCCATATGTTTTCAAATTGAAATATACCTTAAACTATACATATACAGATAAAAATCAAATCAATGTGGAGTAAAAATCAAGGGTATTTAAAAATAATCTTGAATTATGAAAGGTGAATCGTTACGTGTTTTAAGTACACCCCTATCCCCTAATTAAATACGCACTCCACATTTACTACCAAACAAATAAATTAAAATGATAATAAACATTTTTATGGTCTGGTTTGACATATTAATAAAAATATTTTTATTTAGGTTTCAATAAAATTCAATATCTTATGACACATGTCATCATTTTTTATGTCAAACGAAAAATAAGCGATGTTTAAGTAAAAAAAAATTCTTTTTATTACTAAGTGGTTGACATCGCGAGATTCTAGAGGTTATTGAATTTGTGATAAGGAAATCTACGCAGACGCTTGAAAATTTAAGTTTCCTTATAAACACTACCAATTTAAAGATTCATTTTAAAATTATTATACTTTACTAGCTGATCCCGCAAACGTTGTTTTGCTAAATAATCAACCAACGCCCCAACACCCCCCCCCCCTTAAAATTTAGGGGGATGAAAAATAGATGTTGTCCGATTCTCAGACCTACCCAATATGCTCACAAAATTTCATAAGAATCGGTCAAGCCGTTTCGGAGGAGTTTAACGACAAACACCGCGACACAAGAATTTTATATATTAGATTACAAAAATTAGAAAACTTTTAGGAGCAACTGTGTTTGACATAATTTAAAGCATTTATTGCATTTGATATAGTAACTAGCGACCCGGCCCGGCTTCGCACGGGTGCAGTTATGCATGTATTATACATATAAACCTTCCTCTTACATCACTCTATCTATTTAAAAAAACCGCTTCAAAATCCGTTGCGTAGTTTAAAAGATTTAAGGTGAATGTTCCAGGGTAGCCCGCGAAATTCAAATTTTCTTACGTTTTTTGCAATTTGCAGGGCAGTGCTGGGTTGTATGATGATGAACATTTGAATCGCGGCTGTAAGACGTATGTAGTTACAGAGTTTTAATCATCAAACTCATCAATACAACCCTCCAAGCTCATAAAGGTGCAAGAATGACTTTGACCTTTATGAGCTTGGAAGGTTGTATTGATGATTTTGATGATTATAATTATATAAGTACATACGTCTTACACCCGCGAATAACATTTTAATCTACATACAACCTAGCACTGACCTGCAAATTGCAAAAAACGTAAGAAAATTTGAGTTTCGCGGGCTACCCTGGAACATTCACCTTAAGCATACATAGGGACGGACAGATGACAGCGACTTTGTTTTATACTGTGTAGTGATAGGCAGGTCAGCAAACAAAATGTTTATCTCATTGATTAATATTTTACGCCTAATATAGAATACTGGTAAAAAAAAAATAGCAATGCACATAGTAAATATCTGATATCTATGACAGGTTAAAAAAATATAGCATGTCTTACTGATTCAAAAAAGGAACGCACTAGACCTTAAAAGCTAAGTTCCCAGACTTAGAATTGGTAAAAAAAACAACCTCGCGAGGTAATCCACGCAAAAAATCCGCACACACGCTTGGCTGAATCCGAAGGGCGATAATGTTCTTTTAACTCATCCGTCTCTCTCTTGTGCACCATGACTTGTTATTTCTGTCTTTTTCTCTCAGTAATTAAGAACATAACTGACCCTTGAAGGTGAGCTTTCCTAAGTGCCTCTTGTAATCTATTGTCTTATTGTAAGGCGGTTACGAGAGTGTTCGAGAGCCCTTATCGATAGCACGTTATTGACTCTTGTAATCCGTCATGCGATTTTGTGGTACGGTCAGAAAATTCATAGTATATTAAAAATAATATACTTAATAACAAAATATTAATAATGTAGTATATTTTTGCGTGCGGCGGATTTTGAAGTATTGTTATTTTTAAGTCATTAATTAAGGATTGGTTTCGTGGTATTTCACTTGTTCTATCGATGAAAGCTTTAACAAGGGCTATCAGCGAATACTAATCATCACTATCACTACATAGTATAAAACAAAGTCGCTGTCGTCTGTCCGTCCCTATGTATGCATAAATCTTTAAAACTACGCAACGGATTTTGATGCGGTTTTTTTTAATAGGTACAGTGATTCAAGAGGAAGGTTCATATGTATAATACGTACATAATATTGTAGAGAAACTGACAAGTGAGAAGAAGTGACAAATTTAGATGTTCATTATTGCACCCGTGCGAAGCCGGGGCGGGTCGCTGGTGATTTATATGATAGAAAATTGTGACTACTGGTATATTGATGAAATATTGTTAATACGTGTAGTTTTAAGTAAATACAAGGTGCATATATAAAACATAGAGTTGGCTGTATGTAATATGCCTTTGCCTGTGCCACGGACTAATAATTAAACAACACCGAGACACGCCTTTTCGAAATGCTATGTAATTCCAAGGTTAAATACATTGGAAATAAGAATAAACGAACAGAAGAAAATTTTAATTATACACTTAAACGGATTTATCGCGTGTTTAATACATTATTTAATTCCTGATGTTTCCAATGCTTTGCAGTCGTGGTCGCGGGAGATAATAGATGACAGTTGTCTTCAAAAGTAACAGTGTTTATTTTCAATGTCTAATATTCGCAAATACCTAAGAAATCAGAAGAAAATTAATTGTGAAGATGTTTTTTTAAGTCAACTCATGATTAAACACAGAGAATATTTATCTAAAAATACGAATTGTTTTTGCTAATCATACAAGAAATCAACTTACAAATCGCATAGGGGATAGAGCTGTACAACTACAACATAAATATACAGTAGTTCCATGACCCAATAGCTCATTAATGCACATAATTTTCACATCAAAACGGCTCTATCAATATGTATGCCATGTAAATTTATATGTATATTAGGTTCATTGTATAATTAGCCTTGAGTCCTGAGTTTGGTAAAATATCAGGCCAGATTATAAAATGTCATAGCATCAACTTCGTAGACTGCCTCGGTGGTCTAAGGGTTGGATGTGCCGCCTCTGGATAAACGGGTCCCGGGTTCGATTTTGGGGTTGAGCAAGTGTCTTTGTCTACAACCAGAGGCACCGTCCTCTGAATTACATGTTTCAAAACTGCCCCCGCGATACAGGCTATACAAAGTCCAGGGGATCTGTTTAAAAAAAACCCACTCCATAGTCAGATTCGCTCCGCGTTCATGAAGAGAAAATAACCCTGGTTGGTTTAGAAAAGTCGGGAGAGGGTACTGTATCGAATTTCCTGAGGCTAGGTTATCTTCTTAAGTTCCATGTGTTGTCGGGTTTATAATACACAATGTCACCAACCCATACCACCCTGAGGGGGTCATGAGAGGTGGCTAAAGGAACGCAAAAGGCAGATAAACTAGCCCCGAAAGTAGGAAAACTTGATGCAAACCCTGTGCCAACCCAGCGTGACACAGTAGGCTAATTTCCCTCCATGAATTTGGAGGAGACCGCACTCAGTAGTGGGTCGTTTATGGGCTGAATTGATGACGTTATTTTAATCGCTTCGTAGCACTCCCTCAAATTGGTGGCATGATGTATTCGAAATCTATCACTCAGACAAGATCTACTAAGAACTATCGTGCACAAGTCTCTATTAGGGTATTGTCAAATGGATCCATTTCGCCTCTGCTGGAACCATTATGCTTTCACTGCGGTGTCATCTATACAAATAAATAAAATCGGAGTGTCTGTTTGGAATACATATTAAAATAACCGCGCATTTGCATGCAACACGATAATACACCAAAACAACATTTTTAACAATTTTTGTCTATCTTTTTGTTATCGCTAATCTCTGGAATGGCTGGACCGATTTTGACGGGACTTTCACTGGCAGATAGCTAACGTAACAAGCAGTGACTTATTTACTTTAATTGCCACCACCCGCTTTTTAGGAGCCAAAAGTTACTGATTCACCACGCGGTATATTTGTATTGTATTGTTACAATTACTCCAACATTGTACTGTTGAAACAATATTTATTACTAGCTACGCCCCGCGGTTTCACCGCGCTTACTTAAAGTCATACCGCGGGTGACGCTGCGGGGAAAAGCTAGTTTAAAAAAAGTAGCCTAAGTTACTCCTTGTATCCTTGTAGCTACCTATCAGTGAAAGTCGCGTTCAAATCGGTCTAGCCGTTCCAGAGATTAGCCGGAACAAACAGACAGACAGAGGGACAGACAGACAAAAATAAAAGTTATTTCGGTCTATGTACTGTGTATAAATACTTACGGACTTAGTAAAAAGTGGTTATTTTATTATTACAAACAGACACTCCAATTTTATTTATTTGTATATATAGATGTTTTCTATTTAACAGAAGGTGTACTCATAAAGCCTGTCTATGTTGTCCAAACTGTCGTTGTTGTCAAACTGTCTGTCTTTATAACACATCTCTACAATCAATTTGATATAATTCAATATCAGATTCAGATCCACAGCTTTCTGTTACGACCGTATAAATAATACCTACGTTCCTTATAAAAGGTCACAGTTGCAACTTACAAGGAATTGTAAAGGAACCCGACTCACCGTATCCTTAGCTCCGATACAAAAAGTAATCCCTCTTGCACAATAAGATGGTCCGGTGACAAAAAAATATCCAACAGTCATTTCACAGGGCACACAACAACGTCTCAATGCACTTAGGTCCAAAATCCATAATGTTTTTAAAAAAGCAACTAGAAATTAAGAACTCTATGTGAAAACATTTTCGAAAAGAACCGCCCGTAATATTCGAATATGGAACAGCTCTCGCGCAACCGCGTGCTTTCGCGCGCAAAGCTCGCGTTCGAATAAAATGTATTATAAAGTTACCTGGGGACGATGTGACATTAGCCATGTGGCATGCCCGTCTCTTTTCCCTTTTGAAAAATAGAATGTAAGAAAGAGACAAAAAGTTTTATTGAAGGTGGAACGGTCGCAAAAGTTTTTTCTAGTGTAGGGGCGAATAGTTTTCCCGCCTTATCTTTGGACGGTCTGTTGATAACTGTGTCTTTGATAAAGGTCATTGATAAAAATGCCATTAAGTATCTGAATGCGCTCCTTGAGGGTTAATTATCTTAGAAAGTGTTAGCGGTAAAACTAATTGGTTATATAGCAAGGGCTTTACCAGAATGTTTATCTAAAGCTGTTAAAAGTTTGGAGGTAACGAAAAAGTTAATGATACTTAATATAATAATTGGGTAAATTTATATGATTAATGCGCTGGATGCGTCAAGCTGAAGACAGGGCGCTATGGCGCTCTTTAGGGGAGGCCTATGTCCAGCAGTGGACTAATGTGGGCTGATGATGATGATGATGATATGATTTAATTTATGAGTTTAATTGTGTTGTATCAAAATTGTGTTGGAAGATATTTATATCCCCCTCGACCGTGCTGCCACCACTGGCAGCGGAGGGGCGGTCAGGCAGGCGTGCCACGGCTGCCGCCGCAACCGCGTGGGCCAGTTCATCCAGCGCCTGACCCACTCGCTTGCGGCGTGCAATGTCCCAACGTCCCGCACGTGCCTCTCGGTGGGTTGGGTAGCGTCCAGAGCTTCCCATGAAACCGTGGCCCCATCAGGGTCGCGGAGTATGCTCCCCCCTTAAGAGGAGTGAAACCCGTGGCTCTGTTTCGGGCAGTTGAGAGACACCGTTGGTTTTAGTGGGTAGGTTGGGGCGCAACGCAACTACTAACTTTCCGCGCCCTGGAGTCCCACCAAACCCGGCTGGCGTTTAGCTGTCGGGTGTCCATGAGGATTTCCAACGTAAAAAAAAGAACATATTTATATAAATATATTGTTTTATAGATAACTTTTCCTGTCCACGCAGAGATCACTCACCGTGTCTAGAAGTCTTGCAGATGAATGTTGAGCTTGAGATTTGATCAATTTAATTAGTTGATACCAAGAAGGTGACACATGCCAAACATCCTCTCTATTAAAATTAGTATTTTTTTAAATGTCCTGGGCCGTCCTGGGATGTAATGATTTTCCGTCGCAAGGATTTATGCTCTTTAGAAGAGTGATGAAAATGTATCCTGAATCTAGTCCACCGCCCGAAACTAAGATGGATTTTTCTATCACATGCATTTACGAAAGTCGAGTGCTGGTCAAACTTCGAAATTTCTCAATGCATCTTGACATTGTATTAAAATAACAGTCATCGTTTCTCCGTTAGCTGTTTGCTTAGCGGTCGCGGATGTGGGCTAGTAGGTTCAAGTCCGCGCAATTAACCGAATAACCCCCTAATGAACAATTTACTACTTATGCAGCTATGGCGTATTTGTATACCTATATGGATTTATTGGTTTGCAAAATAAAAATCAAATCATCAAACCACCGGTTCGGAATGCATCTCTACAGAGAAGAACCGGCAAGAAACTCTGTAGTTGCTTTAGAGCATAATTTTAAGTCCAAGGCGCCCAAGGCAGGGGTCAGACAGATTGGTGAAAGCAAACTCGCGTAACAGTCGCAAAGGGCTAAACACCTGCAACGCCTAGTCAATAATAGTAACCATTCAACTGACCCCCAGCAACGGCACCTTTATACACGCATGACGCATGTAGCAGCTATCGCCCTGCTCAACAAAACTGCAGGGAAGAGAGTGCAGTTCGGCATCATCTGGAAAGGTAACGATCCGGTACCTGGCCCGACGTCCTGATGTCACCGGGATCCGACGATTGCAGGTGGCTCAAAACTAGTGGTTAGGTTAAACCTTAGGGGAGCTGTATCCAGCAGTGGACTTCTGAAATGATGATCATTATGGCGATGGCTGACATAGCCATAGGGGTAAGCACACGGTATCAGGCCCCGAATCGATCGGCGCTATGCCTCATGTTCCGGGCATGGAGGAAGCTCCTTTGAGTTGGCTTTTGCGGCTCAAGTCTGGTTTGTCCAGAGCAAGTTACTAGGATAGCAGGTAGAGGCCTCTCCCGAATCCCTGCAGCCTAAGCACTCACACAGTATCCCGCATTAGTGTGCTCAGGTGCGTATCAGTACATAAAGGAGTTAGCCGAGGTGCCTGTCTACTCATCGTAGTGGCATCTATATGTTATCAATTCTTCCTCCTCATGTGTCAGAGGCTGATAAATAAATAGTTGTAGATTTACAGTTTCATTGAGCAAAAGTGTATCCAAATTTCTTTTCTTAAACCAACGAGTCATTATCAGCAACTTTCTTTGTCGATAATAGAGAAGTGTTAACTTTTCTGTTCTGGAAATTTGAAATGTTTGGCGTAGATATCGAGTTTGTCATCTAGTCATGCTGATACGGATTGACTGGCCGAAATTAGAAATTTGAATCGAGTGGTTTTAGTACGTTGTTCGTATGGTGACAGATTTAGGGTTTGAGTTCACCAGTTCTATTTGGCTGCCCTATTCTGTAAATGTTACTGGCTCGTCATTTTCCCCACGTGGGGACGGGGCAGAATATAACACCTCCTCAGCGCACGCTAGCTCGCTTGGTGGTAGGATCTAATGGTCCGCCCGGCTAGCTACCACCCCAACATCCAAGTCCGGCGCCAAGCAGTTTTACTGTGTTTCGTTGTGTTTACGTGAGAGCCGGTGTCCGACAGAGCATTCCTTGAATTGCCTTCTCCATTTTAGACCCTGTCGTTCCTTTCCATCACGCACAACTAGGATCAACGGCATTGAAGTCACTGATAAAAAAAAATAGAACTTTAATTTTGTATTACCAAAAAATACACTATATCATTTTGCGGATGTTTTCAAAAATAGTAGTTGAATAATTTTCTAAGTTCCGAAGTGGGTATCAAACAAGTATCACAATACATATTGCCATTTGTTTGGAAACAGAGAAAAAAACTATAACTAGTCACTTTTATTTAAATGAATACAAAGAAAACGCAGTCATTGGACAAATATATTTTTTCTCTTTTTTGGCATCACACGGTGTGTGTAAATCAAAATAACTAGATATCAATGGTTTTCGAAATACCATAATAACCACTTGATTAAACCGTGAAGCAGTTTACACAGAGTCAGTTATTTTCCAACCGAAAAGCACATTTAAAAAACTAGTACTGTTAAAAAAAATCTTCACGGTTTGTATTCAGCCAGTGGCAAATCGGTTATCGTGGAATCCGATGGATGAGGGCAACTTCAGATCTATGTCGCGGAGAATGTTCCCTCTTCGGGAGTTAAACCCGAGGCCTTGTTTCTGGATATTGAGGGTGATGGTTTTAGGGCGCAAATTACCACCTTCCCCGGAATGCCACTTAATATGGCTAGTGCTCAGCAGCCAGATATGCATGAAACGGAAACATGTAACCCCTAGACCAACGGAATGCCTCATTGATCTAGGGGTTACATGTGCCGCCTTTGGATCAACGGGTCCCGGCTTCGATTCCGGGGTCGGGCAAGTGTCTTTGTCTAAACCAGAGGCACTTGCTCTGAGTCTGGGTGTCATTTGTGTTCGTGAATTTCATGTTTGTAAACTACCCCTGTGATACAGGTTATAAATACCTAGTAGAAGGGTTTCGTAAAAAAAAGTATCATTTTGATTTATTGAATTGAAATACCAAGTGCAGAAGGTATATTGGAATGGATAAAGCTGCCCTGCGACTAGGAAAAGATTGGCTTTGAGTCAAAGTCAAAGTCAAATAATTTATTTTGCATAGGACACAATGGACACTTACAAATTGTCAACATATTAATAAAATTTTATACAATGCAAAGTAATATTCTTTACCACCAGTTCGGAACGCGACCACTGCTGAGAAGAACTGGCAAGAAACTCAGAGGGCTTGTCATTTTTCTTTTTTATTACTTTGCGGTCCTATTCATAATCTAATATGTATATATTTACCCAACAAATTCCTTAAAACAAACTGTTCAATCGAATCTGGAAGGCGTCAGCTGAAATCTGAATATTAAAACAAAACAAACTTTAATGAAATAAAATAAAATAAAATCTTCCTTGGTCCAGTGAGCCGACCAACCCCAAACAGCAGCACCTGTTCACAAGTATAACGCATGTGACAGCCATCGGTCTCCTCAACCATATTAAAGGGAAGTGACCGACCCGTCACACGTCGCTACCGCTGCTCAGAGTATTTTAGTGAGCATGACAACTCACAAAACCGAGGCCGATTACCGATAAAGTAATAAAAAGTAAAGCTCGAAAGAAATCAGTTCCAGCAAGACTGCAGTTTCAGATCCAAAGATACATTTGTTCGTATATGTATTCATAGTATTTGAGCTCAGCAGCTCAATCCCAAGCTACCGGGTCATTTAAATAGTCTGTAATACTATAGTAGGCTTTCTTACAAAGTTGAAATTTTATAAGCTTTTTGAATTTATTAATTGGAAGTTCTCTTAACTTCGTAGGGATTTTATTGTAGAAGCGAATACATTGACCTACGAAAGAGTTACTAATTCTATGGAGACGAGTAGCATGTAGAACAAGATTACTTTTATTCCTAGTATTAACAGAGTGAGTATCACTTAATTTATTGAATTTTACGACATTCTTACGAACATACATTATGTTTTCGTAGATGTATTGGGCAGCTACAGTAAGAATGCCCATCTCTTTAAACTTGTCTCTAAGGGATGTCCTGGGAGCTAGGTTATAAATGGCTCGTACTGCTCGTTTCTGGAGAACAAATATTGTATCTATGTCTGCAGAGCATCCCCAGAGTAATATACCGTAAGACATAATACTATGGAAGTAGCTGAAATAGACTATTCTGGCTGTAGCAACGTCACTTAACTGCCTAATTTTTTTAACAGCGTACGCTGCCGAACTTAGCCTGCTTGCCAGTTTGTTAATATGAGGTTTCCACTGTAATTTTGTATCTAAGGTAATACCCAAAAAGACAGTAGAATCCACAGGCTCCAAATCTGCTCCGTTTAATTGAACATTGGTTGCCAAGTGCTTAACATTAGGTGTAGAAAACTTTAAAAATTTAGTTTTATTGCTATTAAGTAGCAAATTGTTAGTGTTAAACCAATGAACAACTTTGGACAGTGCGTTGTTCACATCGTCATAATCTCTGAGCTGTCTTTTCACCTTAAATAATAGTGAAGTGTCATCCGCGAACAACACAATGTCATGACCATCTTGAGCATAAAATGGTAAGTCGTTAATATAAATAAGGAACAGAAATGGACCGAGAATAGAGCCCTGCGGGACACCAATGGTTACAGCAGAGCCTTGAGAACGCTTACCATTGACCTCAACCATCTGGACTCTATTACTCAGGTAGGAGTCGAGCAAGGCAAGAGCTTTACCCCTAACACCGTAATGGTGGAGCTTCCTGACCAGAATATTATGATGAACACAGTCAAACGCCTTGGAAAGATCACAGAAAATGCCGAGAGCATCTTGTTTACCCTCCCAGGCCTCGAATATGTGTTTCATCAATTCGATTCCTGCATCTAATGTCGACAAATTTTTAGTAAAACCAAATTGTTTAAGGTGAAGCAGTTGATTGTTGTTAAAGAAAGTTGAAATTTGGGATAAAATAACTTTTTCAAATATCTTACTTAATGCTGGAAGTACCGATATAGGCCGAAAGTTTGACGGGTCATCAGCGCTGCCAGCCTTAAATAAGGGTATAACTTTACTGAGTTTCATCTGGTCAGGAAAAACTCCACTTACAACACAATTATTAAAAATAATAGCTAAACTGGGAGCAATGATCTCGATAACTGAAGAAGTTAAATATACAGATATTCCCCATAAGTCAGGAGTCTTTTTCATATTTAAGCTTTTAAAGGCACTAATAATATCCCTATAAGTTACTGGCAAAAAATTAAAAGTATTCTTACATGATGCAACACTCTGTTTTAAGATCGACTCAGCTAAACTCGGAGATGCGTCCAGAGCTTTGGTTGTTAATAAAGGAATATTAGTAAAAAACGATTCAAACTCTGTCGCTACCTCTAAGTCTGACTTCACAGATCGATCATTAATTTTTAAATGAAAATCAGTTTTCTGAACTTTCTTATTGCCGGTTTCAGTATTTATTATATTCCAAGTCATTTTTATTTTGTCATCGGCATTTTGCAATTTCCTTTTTAAAAATAAAGCCTTTGCACAAATACACACTTTTTTAAATGTTTTAGAATACATTTTAACATATTCTAGAAAAGAAGCACAGTGGTTGTGTTTCTTTTGGTCATACAATTCAAATAACCGTCTCCTACTTTTGTATATACCAGGTGTTGCCCAATCATTAAAAACGACTCGGTCACCGATCGTAGCAGTCTTAGGTTTAAACACCCTTTTAAATTCTCTATTAAAACATTCAAAAAACGTATTGTATAGCTCGTTCGGTACGGAATCATTTTGATGAGGCAACACCGGCAGTGTGTCTAGAAGGTTATTCTTAAAATACTCTATGCGCTTGGAATTAACGGGAATAAAAGTAATGCTTCTCTTTTGCACTGGTAAAGGTTTCATAGGAAATACGGCAAGCTGGCCACAGTGGTCGGAGTCTAAAGCACTAATTACTGCTTTATAGGTAGGTTTTATGTTGCAAAAGATAGAAGAAGATAAGAGTGGCTTTTGTTTCTGCGTGGAAATATGATTTACTACTAGTACTTCTCACTTCTCAGCCCATAGACGAGTCACGGTTGAGTCGGCCATGTTACTGGAACATAGAGGATAATGAACCTACTGTGTCACGCTGGCGAGACAGGTTGGTACAGGGTTTCGTTTCAAGGTTTCTTTCTCGTGTGGCTAGGATGAAATACCCTATTTATTCCAGTGGCAACACTATGTTTTCCAAATCAAGTCACCACACGGATCTTTCGTACTTATTATTGATCTTCTCAATATGACTCGAAAAGACCGGCCTTTGTGGAGATCCTTGGGGGAGCCCTATGTCCAGCAGTGGACGTCTTTTGGCTGAAATGATGTTGATGATGATGAATATGACTCGCGATCCTAAATAAAGGTAAATTATTCACAATTGAATTATTCTGCAAGTATTGTATAAATGATTCGAATTGTGACAATTCGAACCTTAAAATACTTGCCGAATGTCCATTGTGTCCTGTACAAAACAATTTTTAGGTTTATATTGTTCTTCCCGTGACTAATAAAAAAAGGTGAAATGAAAACTATTAGTCAATGAAACAAATTGGTGGCTGACAGGCTTCGTTTCGGTGTATTTATAATGTCGAGATCGACTCGTGCTTACGTTATACACCTGCTGTCGAAAGTTGCGGTTCTCAAACTTGCAAATTATTTTACACTAGCGACCCGCCCCGCCTTCGCACTGGTGCAATGATGAATATATAAATTTATCAGTGTTTCTCTACAATATTATGCATGTATTATACTTATAAACCTTCATCTTGAATCACTCTATCTATTAAAAAACCGCTTCAAAATTCGTAAATATAATAAAGACGCAGCCTTTGGATGAGGTGACCCCGGTTCAATTCAGAGGCACTTGCTCCAAATATGGTGTCATATGTGTCCGTTATATTCATGTTTAATAAACTGCCCCCGCGGTACATACAAGTTATACATGGTGCAGAGGCTTCTTGCAGGGGCTGGGATAAGTCGACAGGCCCAAGGAGAAGGTGAGTTGCACACGGGTTAACTTTTTATTTGATCCGGTTTAAAATCCTATATGGACTATCCCCACCAGTCTGGGGATGGCCAACAGGGGGTTTGTGGGAGTCGTCTTCTCCCTCCGCCTGAGGGAGAAGACGGAGGCATACCCACGGATAGAAGACGGAGGTGTGCCCTTACTGCCCCGTTTACCGCACGGGTAACTACGAATACGTTCCGTTTGGTTTCCCTGCTGCAATTTCCATCCTAAGTATGCCTGGAAGATTTTGCAGACGGCAAAAAGGCCGCATTGTACAAAAATGAGGTTCTTTTTCTGGTATTAAAATTAGTCTAGATTCTGTTAGACTTTTGGGCACTTTAACGTGTCTCAGGGATGAGGCAATTTCACAGTTTTGATTTTAGTTTTTTGTGTCTATTTTTTTTATAATATTATGTTATTTTAATTAACTATTTTAAAGGATTCATAAATGTATTTTTAGAAGGTGGTAACATTACCGCCCCTTGTACAAAGTGTTGTATTTTTGTGTGTTCTGGCTTTTTTTCACGTGTACAATAAAGAGTTTATCTATCTATCTATCTATCAATATAAACCAGTAGGCAATTTATGAGCTGATAATCATGAATTACATAAATTATCGACCTTAATTGCCTCTAGCCGATAGAAATATCAATCGCTGTTATTACAAATACTGATCGATCAACTTCATCAATAACTGGCAGCTATTACATCGAAATTCCAATAAAAACTGTGCAACTATCTAGTGAGCAATTTTAACAGTGTGGCAACACCATATTGGGTTAACAGTTGCGTATACGTTAAATCAAATGAGATTGTTATCTCTTAATTAAAGTTACACTCAAAAGGGTAAAGCGTTATAAGGATTTATTTTATAGATATGTTTCACTTAAAACAGTCCGTGCGGTGACGGATTTAGAATACACGGTGTCACCAACTCATACCATCCTGAGGGTGGCGGAAGAGGGTGGCGAAGTATTAAAATTCAAGAAAATCGTAATAAAGTTCAAAAATTTCATGTTTCCTATTTTTGTTATAAGGAGAGATCAGCAGTTTTTTTCTTTATGTAATTTTGTGTTAATAAAATGTATGGCGACTCATATTTTTTTTACTTTCATTTAAGGAGTATTACATTGTCTATTAAATACAATTTATTGCATTAACCTATCATTTTTAGTTTCCGAGATTTTTAACATTCTTTAAGTAACCCGGATTCATTGCTCTCGAGTGTATTTACTGGTGTTTTTGAAAAGTCAAAAGTGAAGTTAGGAATCTATTTGCATGTTCCAAAAAGTAGATCCTATGGAGAAGAACAGGCTAAAGGAACGCAAGATCCAGATCACCTAGCAGCATGAGAAATAAAACTTTATACAAAAATCAGTACCAACCCGTCTCGCCACAGTAGGCTTTTCCCCTATGAATTTGGAGGAGGCCCGACCCAGTAGTGAGTAATTAATGAGCTGAAAAGACGAAATTTTTTTTTTTTGTAGCCAGCCGACCTATTTACCTAACCTGCTATTCTTTTTATTACGGTTATTAGGGTATCTTTAGAAGCCATAAACTCGTCTCCAAATTTTCGAGCATGCCCATAAAGCTACAATGATAAATTTTAATAATCGTCCTGTGTAATTTTCGGTAAAGTGCGACCAAATTGGTTTTGTTCTCACGTCTCTATTAATTAGACGTTGCACCTGCGTTAGCGCAGGCGTGACGACAGTTGACGACACAGTATACATTACGCTAATCAGCAGCTGAATTATACATCTGCTCAGATCAACAATGTTGGTACAATATGAGAGGTAATCATAGTAAAGGGTCTGATTTTTTTTTCAAATATATGCAAGTCCTATTCTATTCTATTCTATATACTTTTTCTTATATCCCATTTCATTGCACAGACATAGCTGCTACACATAATTGTACTAATGGAGCTATTTATTGCACTTAAATAATGGAACTTTAGTTTCCGTCATTAAAGTACTCGTATATTTTGCTCTACCCTGAGTGAATTCACATACACAGCAATATTTGTAATTTGTTATTCATGTAAAGATTTATATGACAAATTCACTATCATATAGAATTTTCACTCACATAGAAAATAAAGAAATAAATGTTTAAAGAGCTAAAACCAGATATATTTGACTAACTACTTGTAACTACGAGTATATAAAATATAATTTTGATTTGAAGTTGTGAATGATGATTCTTTATTCAAATCGAAACTGCTGATTTCGTGCTGACGCCTGTGTTAGTGTAATGTAGTTGTAGTTACTGTGAAGTTAATCTACTCCTTATAACTTAATTTACGCTGTGAGCGCGGTGACAAACATAGGAGATAAGTTAGTTTTATGGAGGCGATAGAGTTCCGACATGTATTTAGTTTTATAAAAACAATATTGGATAGGGGTGTGAGAGCATCATACTTTGTGTATTCTTCGTTAATGTTATAGTCATACACTTAATAAGATAACGGCATTTTACTGCGGTTAGAATACCGCTGAAATTTTAGAAATAAGGTAGAGCTTTTTCCCTAGTCGGGCAGTTCCAGCTTCTTAAACTTTTTTCGTGCAGTGTTTTTAAGATTATTGACATACAGGCAGGCGCAGCCAGAGCAATTCGGTTTTTTTAATATGTAGAGATAGAGTTTGTCAAGGCCTATTCGGCATTAATTACGTAAATGTGTAGCGTCTTTCTCGCATCTAGCGAACTTGCTCTCACTATGTACACTTGTTTTGTGTTTTTTTGTAAAAAAAACGATAAAAAAAAATCTACAGAGTTTCTTGCGGGTGTTCTCTGTAGAGCAGCATTCCGCACCGGTGGTAGTTTCAGTATAAATGTGGGTGACGCAGGTGTTGTGGGTGATCAAAAGAGATGGATTGTAAGAACCAAGAAATGTGTATTAAAGGTGTGAATGTAGATATGATATGATGAGTTTTGCGATAAAACCTGCGTAAATTAAGTTCCTTTAGAGGTTGATTTGTCTTTTTTTTGCAGTGTTTTTCAATAAGTACTTAGTTTTTCGATCGATTTCATGCATAATAGATACATTTTCATTCACTATTACAACCAGAACATGACACATCAGAAATCGTATTATAACAACAAAGAAATCAATAGAAATTAGTCACACCCTTGATAAGCTATTATCATTTGTAATACTCATTTGTAATCTGTCAACCTCAGTCTGTATTTCGACCGTTGTCAAAATAAAATTCATCACACATGTTATTCCCAACCTTATTACGTTAACATGAAGTCTATATTTGAAAAATTTGTGTGAAATACTCTGTGATTGACAATAAATTAAATGTCATTCTGTTTAATAGACTGCTGGCGTAGTCATATCCATGTGTCAACAATAGTGTCTCCACCCCATTTCGTCCTCAGGGTGTCGTAAGAGCCGACAAAAGGAAATGATATGGTCGAAATGGTAGCCGCAAGAGAGGGAAATATTGAAACAAAACCCTGTTCCAACCCGTCTTGCCAGCGTGATACAGTTGGCTAATTTCCCTCCATAAAGTTGGAGGAAGCATGACCCAGTAGTGGGCCATTTATTGGCTGAAATGATGATGATGATGTTACGTCGCGCATTCGCAAGTAAAATAGGACGGGCTAACGACTCTATTATTCTAAATCACCACGCGATCAATGAATGTAGGTCTAGGGGTTAGATGTGCCGCCTTTGGATCAACGGGTCCCGGGTTCGATTCCGGGGTCGGGCAAGTGTCTTTGTCTAAACCAGAGGTGTCATTTGTGCTCGTGAATTACATGTTTCTAAACTGCCCCTGCGATACAGTGCAGGAGTTACGGTTTTTAATTTTAAAAAAAATAAAGATTATAAGATCATCCGCGTTAAAACATAAAACCGTTTCATAAACATCTATTTAGTTGCCGACAACTGTTACCTTAAATTTTTTTCAAACGCTTCCGCAGCCGCTGTGGGCCTTGTGTAGACTTTATTTATTTTTATTGGCTCACGAACGATTTGTACAAATTAGATTATCTTTAATACGACAGATGGTGATTGAACAGTTGTGTTTGAACATCGACGCTAAACCTCGACAGCGTTCGTGATAATAGCATTTGAAGGCAATAAAGCTTTGAATTACCTACTACTCATCCCATAGAGCTTTCACTGCTAAGTCGGGCCTCCTCCAGTTACATGGAAAATAATTAGGCTACTGTGCCACACTGGCCAGACGGATTGGCACAGGGTGTAGTTTCAAAATTTTCTTCTCCTGCGGCCAGGTTTTCGGCCTTGACCCTTGTCGGAGTCCCACATAATCACCGACCTTTCCCCCGGGGTGCGGTGGTATGCATAAAGCATTTCCCCAGCGAAAACAAAAAAAAAAAAAAAAAAAAAAAGGATTTCGGCCTTATCGTTTCCTTGGTCGTCTCTTACGACTCCTTCAGCATGGTGACTCTATGTATTCTAAATCCGTCCCCACTATGTCCTACCAGCCAGCAGAAGTCCACTGCTGAACATAGGCACCCCCCATAAATTTCCAGAACGCACGATCTCGTGCAGACCTCATCCACCGACTCCCAGCGACCTTCACAAAGCCCTCGGTCCACCTAGTCGAGGAGCTTCCCATGAATAGATTTAAACTCCAAGACTTTAATGCCTCTTTAATTCTTCTAGATATGTCGGGCGTTCTACCCCTCTTAAAATATTTCAAGTCACCATACTAAAATATTAGCAGATTGAAGTGACAAGCCCTGTCATGGCTGTAGAAGAACCGACAACCGCTGGGGTAGACGAGGTCTTGAGTGAAGACCGCGAATCGGCAAGCGTAGTGTGAGACGGGCCCTCTGCTAGATGGAGCGACGATCGTCGAAAGTGTGCGTGCAGCAGCTGGATGCGTCAAGCTGAAGACAGGGCACTGTGGCGCTCTTTAGGGGAGGCCTATGTCCAGCAGTGGACGAATGAGGGCTGATGATGATGATACTAAAATAAAGCTTTGTAGGAGCAAATTCATTATACATTCACCAACCCCCAATATCTAGTGGCAAAAATACCCCGCGGCATGTATTTGCGCTCCAGGCTAGAAAACATGGACAATACACGTGGCAGAAATTTAACAAAATAACTCTGTGCGTGTTCATTACACGTCGATTCATTGCATTGTCACACACTTCATTATACTGTACGACAGACGTGTCTAGTTCGGGGGCCTATGATCGAGATACATGCAATGAGGGATTTATCTAATATACATGGTGATTTTTGGAGTGAAAAATCAGACCTTCCATACGAAATCGACCACGTGATCGAGCAGTTATCTATGGGACGTTAGAATTTTTTTTTCACTTTTCGGCCAATGTTTCATTGGTAAAGTTGTTTACTTTCATGGTCTGGACCACCTATTTAAATTTGGCGGGTGGTCAAAAAATCTCCATGTATATACGTATCATATAGTTGTTCGTATGGTGACGGATTAAAAATACATGTTGTCACCGCCCCATTCCGTCCTGAGGGCACCGAACCGTGAAGGTGAACCGAGCTGCAAGAGAGGGAAATCTTGATATGAAACCCGGTACGGAAAAATATTTGATTGTAAAATTGCATTAAAAAAAGTTTTCCTTTTATTCAAAGGTTTTAATGGAAACTGAGAATTGAATATTGCGAAGGCAGATAAATCTATTTTATCGTTACAGAGAACTTATCAATTTTTTACAGTTTCAAATTCATACCGTTTCGTTATCCGAATATGTTTGGTGTAAATTATGAATTACTAGCTGACCCGGCGAACTTTGTTCCGCATTATATATATTTAAAACAAAAAGAAAGTTGGACATAGGATACCTGAGATTTTTATCCCGTCCCCGTCCGTATAAAACCTACTTTAACAAAACGCAACTGACAACGAAACGTTATGTTGTCTATAGTTTAATATGGTCGAAAATTTGACAATTAGAAATTTTGTATTCGACTTGTTTATATTGTTGTAATTCACATAACTTTTACTCACATATCTTTATAACTTGTAGCCTATATGTTATTCTGATGTATAAGCTATATTATTGTAAAGTTTCAATAAAATCCATTCAGTAGTTTTTACGTGAAAGAGTAACAAACATCCATCCATCCATCCATCCATCCATCCATCCATCCATCCATACTTACAAACTTTCACGTTTATAATATTAGTAAGATAAACCACGCAGACTATTTTTTTAAATGTAATGTATTATTGTAATGTATTTAAAATGTAATGTGTTGCGGCGGAGCGCCTTACATATTATTCAAAGCAAAACGATGATTGAAGAGGCAATCCGTGGAAGATTTTTACCCCAGTTGCATTGTATAGAATCAAATCTCATTCAATTGGCTCACGACCACCTCCCTGTTAACACCTAAATAAATTCAAGTTATAACCGAATTTTGGACTAGTCATTTACTGGCCCAGTGTATAAAAATATACATACTGGTGGCCCATGAGGGGAACATAATAAAAAAAAAAGAAGATTAGAAGAAAAGAAGAAAGGACATCAAACTGAAAATATCTGGAGAAAATTGCACCCCCGGCGTGACGGAGGATCCAGTGGCAGCTTGAAGAGGAGAAGAAAGGCGTCGAAGCTTAGAAGGTGTGGCCATAAGGCGCAGCCAGCAGGATCATCAACGAGTCCTGAGCTGTAACGAGCAGTGAGTCGGCGAAAGTCTCACATCGTGCATCAGACTTCTGAGCTAAGATAAGTGTCCTGTGTTTCCTAACTGTCCTATTCACTAAAATCCTTAAATACAATTCCCAAGCCTGTAGAGAATCAAATCTATTAGTGCAAAGAAAGGTAATTGTGCAATTGGTGCGGCTTTGGTAAAATAGTAGAATCAGTAGAGTAGGGTGGTAGATTTTTAAATATAACTGAACCTTTTCAAATCATAAAGCTTATATCTATATTTATTGTACATTTTAGTTTGAAGAAGTTAAAACCAATTTTAAATTATATTTATAATCCTAACTATCAGGTAGTTAAAAAAAAAAAGATCTTAAAGATACATAGTTGTAAAAATAATTACTAATTACATTCCTACAACTTCTACTTGGTAAATTGACGGCATATTCTAACATAAGTTGTAATAATTTCAGATTGTCGTTTAATCGCCGTGAATGCAAACAGCTGTCCGAGCAGAACCGGTTTGCTAAGGGACGCCCGATAACTACCATTGAACTGAGGAGCGTGAGCCATTCATTATTTATTCAAAACTACAATATATCTATTAGCTAGTCATTCAGTGCTTTCGTTGACTTGTTGAGTTTTATATCTTCTTGCGCATAATGCCTAACGAATACGTGTCGGACAAAGGTCGTTTAAGAGAGTTGATGACTAAACGCGCGTCTATCAAAGGTCAAATCACTAAATTTAAGAATTATTTAGACATTGTTTCTAAGGTAACCGAGTTAAGCAGTATACAGTTAACAGAATTAAGACTAAAATTAATAAAGTTCGAGGCATTGTCCGTCAGAATAGATGACTTGCAAAATGAGATTGAGGTTTTAAATGAGACTAATTTGGACCAGGAAATTGATGAGCGTGACAATATCGATAGAGATATCATTTTAAATATCGCCACTGCAAAAAATATTCTAGATGAATACGCTCAATTAGAAAGCGAGCAAAGGCGCGCTTCTACACATGAAAATCTTTTTTCATCCAGCCATCAATTCCCTGGTCTAAAGTTGCCTCAACTCCAAATAGCCAAATTTGATGGGGCATATTTTCGCTGGTTAGAGTTTCGTGACACATTTGAGACTTTGATACACAATGATGCACATATGACATCGATACACAAGTTCCATTATCTACGATCCTACCTGGAGGGTGAGGCCGCGAGAATAATCTCGAACTTGGAGGTATCTTCTGCTAATTATACGGAAGCGTGGAGCTTGCTTTGCAATCGCTACAACAATAAACGAATGCTAATAAATCATCATTTAAGTTCATTGTATAATGTGAGGCCTATCCAACGAGAATCAGAGGGGTCATTGCGATTTCTAGTTGACCACCTAAATAAAAATTTGCGTGCTTTATCCAGTCTAGGGCAACCCACAGAAAGCTGGGATGTGCTTATAATTTTTATGTCGTCATCAAAGTTGGACGCTAACACCCTCACTAAGTGGGAGGAATACCGAAATAATTTAGAACAGGAAACTCCTACATTAGATCAATTTTACAAATTTCTGGTTGACCGCGCAGATGTGCTGGAGTCTTTAAATCGCAATAAGCGTGATAGTGGACTGCCAAAAAATCAGTCAACTAGTGTCCGTAACAATAGTGCACCTAATACCCTTAGCAAACATAATCAAAGTATGCCTGTCAGATCATTATCAGTTAGTACTAAATCAAGCAAATTTAATAATACTAAAGTGTCTAATGTTTATTTATGCATTATTTGCAATGAAAATCATAGAATTTACGATTGTCCCACCTTCAAAGGAAAGGCGGTAGGTGAACGATTAAAGGATGTACACAAATATAAGTTGTGTTCCAACTGTCTTAGACAGGGTCACCATTCGAGTGCATGTCGAATGGGTCCGTGCCGAGAGTGTAACAAAACGCACCACTCATTGCTGCATCGCCCCGATGCCTCGTCTGAACATCATAATATCGCTACGTTAGATGAGCAACCGGATTCTAATAATGAAACCATGGTTAACTTTTCAAAACGTAGTTCAACACAAGTGTTGTTGTCAACCGCGAAAGTTATTGTCTCGAATCCACTGTCTCAGCAGCGCGTGAAGGTTCGAGCACTGCTTGACTGTGGAAGTCAATCCACTTTTATTAGCGAAAGAATAAAAAATATACTTTCCTTAAAAACATTCCCAAGTGACTGTCTAACGGTCATAGGAATAGGAAATACAGTTGCTTCCAAATTGACGAAGGGCTGTAACATTAAGTTAAGTTCTCTAGATGAGAAGTATAACACTAGTTGTTCGTGTCTTGTATTAAAGGAACTGACCGGACAAATGCCAAAGTCTACGGTTAATATAAATTCACTAAAGTTACCTAAAAATATAGTGCTTGCAGATGAAAACTTTTATCAGCCAGGTCCCGTTGATATCATAATTGGAGCTGACTTATTTTGGGAAATTTTAGATACAGAGCAGCGGTCCGTCGGTCTTAAAAATCCAAATTTAAGAAGCACAAAGCTAGGCTACATAGTCGCTGGTCCGATAGGTCCGCATGTCAATGCTACTAAAATTAAACAAGCTTTTTGTAGTTCTCTTGCGAGCCAGTGTGGCATAGAAAAGTCACTTGCCAAGTTCTGGGAGATAGAAGAGCTTCCCGAAAAACGTATTATGAGCGAAGGCGAAAAATTTTGTGAGCAGCATTTTATTGCCAACACTCGTAGAGAAATTACAGGTAGGTTTTGTGTGAAACTACCTTTAAGGGACACGCCGGATTGCCTAGGGAACAGTTATAGTCTAGCAAAACGGCGCTTACTTTGCTTAGAAAAACGGTTCAGAAAAAATACGACACTAAAGGCTGAATACACTAAATTCATTAACGAATACTTTGAGTTAAGACATTTATCTTTAGTTAACGACAAGCCACTTGTAGCATACCATTTGTGTCACCACGCCGTGATTAAACAGGAAAGTGAATCCACTAAGCTGCGGGTAGTGTTTGACGGGTCGGCAGCTTCGACTTCGGGCTACTCGTTAAACGATATTTTGATGGTGGGTCCTACCCTACAAGATTCGCTTTTTGCAATTCTCATACGAGCCAGACAATATAAGTATCTCTTGACCGGCGACATTGAGAAAATGTATCGGCAAGTAATCGTAAATGAAGAAGACCGTAGCTTACAGAGAATTTTATGGCGAGAAAATGAGTCTCAGCCTATTCAAACGTTAGAGCTAAATACGTTGTCATACGGCACCGCGAGCGCGAGCTACTTAAGTACTCGCTGTTTATGGCAACTAGGTGAAGAGCATAGTGACAACTTAATTAAAAATATAATTCAGAAAGATTTTTATGTTGATGACCTAATCACGGGTGCAAATGATGAAAAGCAATTAATTTACATACAACAAAGTGTCACTAACGCATTATATAAGGGTTGTTTTAATTTAAGAAAATTCAAAACGAATAATCCATCGATATTTAAAAATCTCAATCTTAATGAAGAAAATTTAACATTTAGTGACTCCTCCAATACACTTGGTCTGGGATGGACTCCGTCTAGCGACACGTTATATTTTCCAATGAAGGGTTTTTGTATAGATAAAGAGGCCGACGTAACCAAAAGATTTGTAATGTCAAACTCCTTTAAAATTTTCGATCCCTTAGGTATTTTAAGTCCGGTAATAATTCAGGCTAAAATGATGTTACAAAAAATGTGGCAGCTAAAGTTAGACTGGGACGAGCCTGTCACCCAAGAACTGCGTAATGACTGGCACAAATTTGCAAGAAATTTGCTTTGTTTAGATACATTTCAAATCCCGAGATTAACTTTGTGTGACAACCCTAACCAAATAGAATTGCACACCTTCAGTGATGCCTCTCTTAGTGCAATGGGTGCATGTGTATACCTAAGGTCGGTAAATAGCAATGGTGACGTCATGGTTAGGTTGCTCTGCGCTAAATCGAAACTGGCGCCTCTAAGACCGTCTACCGTACCTCGTCTCGAATTGGTGGCTGCATTATTGGCAAGCAGGCTTTGTAAATTGGTTTTGGAATCCCTCCGGCACCGGCCGGGAAGAATAGTCCACTGGTGCGATTCTAGTGTTGTTTTAAGCTGGATAAATACCGATCCGGCGAAGTTAAAAATGTTTGTCGCCAATCGTGTTTGTGAAATAGGTGAATTAACTCAGGCGTCATCATGGCGTTACGTTCCTACGGCTATGAACCCTGCTGATCTGATTTCTAGAGGAATAGATGCCAAAGATTTGTTGTTAACAGCCATATGGTGGAATGGCCCAAGCTTTCTCTTACAAAATGAATCAGTTTGGCCAGTAATAAACGTAAATCGAATGGAAAATTTACCTGAGGTTAAGTCGCATAGCGTAGTTGTAAATAGCGATCCATTAATTAGCTTTGAAAACTGTTCCTCATTCAACAAACTTTTACACACACTTGGTTATGTGCGCAGATTCCTGTTTAACATGAGTCATCCATATGATAAGCGTGTAGGCATGTTTACGTCTGAGGAGCTATTAGCTTCCTTTCATACGTTGTGTCGCATCGCGCAGCGAGATTCATTCGAGGAATACGATTTACTTATAAAAAATAAACCGTTGCCTGCTAAAAGTAAAATTTTATCACTGTCTCCGTTTATAAACGAGGATAAATTGATTCGTGTTGGTGGTAGAATAGATGCATCTGCGTGTAGCTATGAAAAACGGCATCCTATACTTTTGCACGCGTCGCATAGGCTAACCAAATTGTATTTTGCCAAAGAGCATATTGCCAACCTACATGCGGGGCCGCAGTTGTTACTAGCAACGGTTAGGGAAACCGTATGGCCAGTGAATGGCAGGTTGCTTGCCCGCCGCACCGTAAATAATTGTGTTCGGTGTAGAAGGTTACGTGGCAAAACCTTATGCCCTAAAATGGGTAACTTACCATCCCCACGAGTAAATCCAGATTTTCCATATTTAACAGTAGGATTAGACTTTGCAGGCCCATTTATGATTTTAAGTAAAAGGGGACGAGGATCAAAATTAATTAAATGTTATATGTGTATCTTTGTGTGTTTTCGGTACAAATGTGTTCATTTAGAAGCGGTCAGTGATTTAACCAAGGACGCATTTGTAATGACTCTGAGGCGTTTTATTGCACGTCGTGGTAAGCCTGTAGAGATTTTTTGCGATAATGGTCGCAATTTTGTTGCCGCGTCTAAGGAAATTGGCATTTTTATAGATAAGGCCAAGGATCACCTGACTGATTTTGCAAGTCATCAGGGTATTAAATTCAATTTTATACCAAGCTACGCTCCCCATTTCGGTGGTCTTTGGGAGGCCGGGGTCAAATCGGCGAAATTTTGCATAAAGAGAGTTATCGGCAACACTCACTTAACTTTTGAGGAGATCACAACTTTGTTTGCACAAATAGAGGCGATTCTCAATAGTCGTCCCTTATGCCCCCTTTCTTCCTCGCCTGATGACCTCCTCTCCTTGTCCCCAGGACACTTCATCATTGGTCGGCCACTAACCGCATTGCCTGCACCCAACACAGATGAAGAAAGAGTCACAACCCCCAAAAATCGCTATGAGCGATTGGAAACCATAAGACGTCATTTTTGGAATAGATGGCAACGGGAATACTTGTCCGAGCTGCAGCAGAGAACGAAATGGCGTAAAGGCGAGGCTACGCTCGAAATTGGCACTATGGTGCTGTTAGCGGAAGACAACACGCCCCCATTATGTTGGCGATTGGGGAGAGTTCTTCGGCTATTTCCTGGGCCTGATGGTTTGGCTCGAGTTGCAGAAGTGCAAACATCAAGAGGTTGTGTGCGGCGCCCTTTCACTCGCCTGTGCCCACTGCCTACTGCTGAAGAATTGAAGTGTTGAAAGCGGATGCTTTCAACGGCGGGGAATATGTTGCGGCGGAGCGCCTTACATATTATATATGTATATGTATATGTAAGGCGCTCCGCCGCAACATATTATTCAAAGCAAAACGATGATTGAAGAGGCAATCCGTGGAAGATTTTTACCCCAGTTGCATTGTATAGAATCAAATCTCATTCAATTGGCTCACGACCACCTCCCTGTTAACACCTAAATAAATTCAAGTTATAACCGAATTTTGGACTAGTCATTTACTGGCCCAGTGTATAAAAATATACATAATGTATTATTAATTTTGTATAATATATAATTTATAATTTACATCAAACATATAATATAATGTATAATTTTAAATGTAATGTATTATTTTAAATGTAATGTTTAGTTTAACAGTGCCCGTTTTATGTCCAGCAATAATGACGGTTCGACCGCATGCTGGGCCCTGCGGGTCGTCAACACCCCCAATAGCACCGAAGGGTTGGATAAATGATTTTATTCAATGATGGTCCCTTATTCATTAATAAACTTGCCGAGAGATTTCCATAATTGAATAGGAATAGTGGAAATCAATTAAAAAATATCCTTATGTATGTGTGAATGTCAGAGAGTAAATAGTAGCCAAATGATCAAGCATTTAAACAGCCGCAAACTTGCTTTTACGGCACACTCAGCATGGAATGCGGTGGTGACACTGTGTATTCTCAATCACCACACAGACAAATATCGACAAATAGCTCAAACTCAAAAGAACTTTATTTACGTAGGTTTTATCACAAAACTCACACTCACTATTTAGACAATAAATATAATTGAAAAAAAAACACTACAGAATAGGTTGCCGGATCTTCTGTGTACATTCTGAAATGGTGATCGTTTCAGAATTAATGTGGGTGGACGCAAGGCTTGTGGGAAATGTGTCTGAAAGGTGTTATTGTAGATGTGACGACCGATAGGAGAGTACAGAGCGCGGTACAAGGGCCGGAAGATGATGATGCTAGCTTTAAATATGTCAATTTTGAAGAATTTTGTGATAAAATCCACGAAAACAAAACTCTTTTGAGTTTTGAGTTGACCTTCGATTTTGACTTTAATAAATTATAACGTTTGCAGCCGTTTCAATGACGAAAAATTACTATTTTGTACTCTCTGAGATATACCCATACATATATGTACATCGATTATTTGTATATAGGTACAAAGGGCAATGGAGAGGGCTATGCTCGGAGTTTCCCTGCGAGATCGAATCAGAAATGAGGGGATACGCAGGAAAACCAGGGTCACCGACATAGCCCACCGGATTGCCAAACTTAAGTGGCAGTGGGCAGGGCACATAGCTCGCAGGACAGACGCCCGATAGGGCAGAAACGTCCTCGAGAGGCGACCGCGTTCCGGAAGGCGCAGTGCTGGTAGGCCTCCCACACGGTGGACCGACGACCTGGTTAAGGTCGCCGGAAAGCAATGGATGCGGGCGGCCTAGGACCGGCCTTTGTGGAGATCCTTGGGGGCCTATGTCCAGCAGTGGACGTATTTTGGCTAAAATTATGAAAAAAAATGAGGTACATGTAAAGCGTGACATTAAAAAGTTATTACCTTCATTATAGTATCACTTTCACTCATTCATTCTTGCTCAATGATTGTTTTAATTATTCTTCTTTAATAGGCGGTTTGCTGTCTCCCTTTTCCAGAAAGAACGGCAGACATTTTTTCTATCCAGGCAAGAAAAGGTTACCTTTGGAATGTAACGTTCCTTCCCGACCTTTGCGCCAGCGCATTAAGTTATATTTATAATTCTTAAGGCAGCACCTGAACAGACTCTCATAACTACAGCTTTGATTGACAGTAATCAAATCAAATCTAAAATTTTACCGCCTTGTTGATCTAGGGGTCAGATAAGCCGCCTTTGGATCTCGTGTCCCGGGTTCGATTCCGGGGTAGGGCAATTGTCTTTGTGTAAACTTTACTTACTCTGAGTCTGGGTGTCATTTGTGTTCGAATTTCATGTTTGTGAACTACCCCCGCGATACAGGTTTACGTTATGCAGGGGGTTTGTTTAAAAATTAAAAATAAAACTAATATTTATTTAAGTTGTTGGTTAGTCATCTTAGCTCTTTTGACACGCCTATATAGTCCGCTCCTCACAGAAGAGGCGGAAAGAAATTCTAATTGCTTTTTTAAATCTAATTTTTTATATTACAAAGACTGTTAAGACAGATTTGTGAGAGCCAGCCCGGGCAATAGTCACAATTAATGGCCGAATTGTGAATTTAATTGTGAATTAATGGCCGATCATCAGCAGTATTTTGACAGTATTTAGAACTGCATCCCTAAGCTGACCGACGCCATCTTTCTTTGTGATTTCAGGCCATTTGAGGTAAATAGCCCACTGCTGAGTCGGGCCTCCTCCAACTACATGGAGGGTAATTAGCCTACTAAGCCACGCTTGCCAAATGAGTTTCATATCAAGTTTTCCTTCTCTTGTAGCTATGGTTTCGGCCTTAACGATTTCTTTTATCCGCTCTCACGATACGAGAACGAAATGGGGTGGCAACACCATGTATTCTAAATCCGACACTATATTAAGGCAATATACACAATGTCATCAACCCACACCGTCTTTTTTTTTTTTTTTACAAACCCTGTGCCAACCCGTCTTGCCAGCGTGGCAAAGTAGGCAATTTTCCCTCCACGAATTTGGAGGAGGCCCGACTCAGTAGTGGGTCATTTATGGGCTGAAACGAGGATTCGCAGTTGGTCTGACTATCTATGTAGACCTTTATTTTTATTAAAACAAAAAACCCCTTATTTATAATTGCCTGCATTGATAGCGTGATTACGTATCATCAATTACATGTTTTAAGGATTATTACTTGCAATATAATCTTCTAATATATAAAAATGAATGTTTTTCTGTATGTCCTTATAGTATAGTAAACTATGCATTTGATCATGTCCTGATCTTTATGAAAATTGTTGTGAGAGCCCAGGAAAGTTTCTGAAAATAAAAAATGTGTAATTTCTTTCCTTCAAATTAATTTAATTAGTGGCGTAGCAACTTAGGGCTAGTTATCCATAAAAATTTAAAACATGTACAGACAGTAGTATATACAGAGTTGCTATGACAGAGGGGCATTAAATTACACTACGTATACTATATGTGACTATTATGAATTCGAAACGGTACAAAAAAAATACACGTTTTTCATGGGGGGTGGAGGGGTAGTTTTAAACCTCACTAGGTATCACAAAGGGGGAGGGAGGGGTTAAAAAAACATCACGTGATTAAATAAATAAATAAATATCCTTGGACATTTCACACAACGCCATCTCATCCCAAGTTAAGCAACTTAATGCTTGTGTTATGGTAACGAGATGGATGATAAACTACTTAAATACATTTTTTTTTGTAAATACATACATATTATAGATAGAAATGACACCCAGACTCCGAGCCAGTGCCTCTGGTTTAGACAGACACTGGCCCGATCCCGGAATCGAACCCGGGACCCGTTGATCCAAAGGCGGCACATCTGACCACTAGACCAACGAGGCAGTCACCAGTCACAGTCCACAGTCACCAATGGACACCAATGGACAGTTGAGAATAGAACTATATTTATAGAACTTTAATTTAAATTAATTAATGTCGAATTTCCACCGCTAGACGACCACTATCCCAGTTTGATCAGTACAGTAAATATTTAAGGTTATCTATTACAAAAGAAATATCTGCGCAGTATCTAAATCAATTGTAACAAGGGAACAGAGTAAAAAAGACGCACTTTTTATCCCCCAAGACGGGGGATAAAAAGTGCGTCTTTTTTTATTACCCACGTTTTTTATTCACGGAAGAGAGAATTTAAAAAAATAATTACAATCACCCCACATTTGAGGAGGGGTGACACACACTGCGAATTTAGAAGATGAATAAATTTTATCTATACATATAGAGCAGACACGCTCTATTGTGTACAAGATCTTAGAAAACGCCCTAATAATAATCTCACAAAAGAAGTTAAAAATAACCGCTCTAACAATGTTGCTACAAGAAATATCTGCCACAGTATTATAACCCTTGTACTGTCTAGCTAAGTCACATATTAAAAAAAACATAGTAACATTTAAAGTTGTGCAAATTAATGAAAATTCCAAGGAGTTTTATTGAACTGACAGTATGTTATTTTGAAACGATAATCATATGCAAGTGATGTGATAATTGGTTAGTAAAATTTGAAATGGGTACCGTTTATGTCGTTTAAAATATGTAAGCTCTAATCGTTTGTCAATGAAATTTATTGGGCGTCGCTCTAGACTGTCAATTTACCATCTACTAATCGGCCCATAGATGACCCACTATTGAGTCGAGCCTCCTCCGGTTACATGGAGAGTAATTAGCCTACAGTGCCACGCTGGCCAGACGGGTTGGCAGAGTTCTTTTCAATCAATCTCTTTTTGTTTCTCTCCTTTCAATCAAGTTTTCCTTCTCTTGCTGTTGGTTTGCTTCTAACCCTCAGGATAGTACGGGTTGGTAACATTGTTTATTCTAAATCCGTCAGCACACGGAAAATATTATATCCAACTTGCTAGAGGAAAAATTAAACTTCTGCGCTACCCCAAAGTATTTTATCAAGAGTACCTTCACCATCCCGTTCGTTCCTGAGGATATAATGAGAGGTAAATAGAGGAATAAACACATGTCAAGTTTTCCTTCTCTTACGGGTAACCTCATGATGAAAAGCGGTGGTGACACTTTGTATTCTAAATCCGTCACCACACGGAAAGACATTATATTTATTAAGCTTAAACTAGACTTATTAAAACAATTAGAGCTCGTGCAAAGAGGTTGATATTTTATTAAAGGTCACAATAGCGCGTGCCAAACGAACTTTATACATCTGCCAACGGCCAGGTAATTATTGATTACTATTTATGGTCTAGGTTTAACTAAATGTGTATTGAGAAGCACGCGACTGCTATTAAAATACTGTCAAGTAACGGCATTCCAATTTCAATAATTGTCTTGCAAAAAGGTTCTGCAATTGTTGTAAGTACAGTTCACCTGTCTATAATAATGGGGAAATTATGTATTCTTATCTTAAAACAGAATGACGCATGACACTTTAAAAACACAGCTGTGTGGCGAGGTTCTCGTTGTTCATATTCCAGGATCACAAACCTTCTATTTTATGCATTGCATTAATCTGCTAAATTAAAAAGTGCGTGTCAAGGGCTTGTGATTACAGCGAGCAAACGTCCCAAACTTACACTATAGCATAGTAGTTATTATTATACATGTGATGATTGATACTGTGGTATTAGTCAAACACCAAAGGAACTTAATTTTCGTAGGTGTTATCACAAAACTGTTTAATATCGTCATATTTGAAATTACTATTATCATCTTACGGCTCCTGTCCCACGCTAGGTGATAGTCTCCACACACACATCAGTCGTCATATCTAAATTCAAACCTTTCACGCACTAGTCTCTCTCATTCTTATAATCCATCCATCTCTTTTGATTTCCCACAGCCCTTGCGTTCACCCACATTCATGCTGAAACTACCACCGGTTCAGAATACCGCTCTACAGAGAACAGCCGGCAAGAAACTTCCCGAACCGGTGATAAAAACTAAATGATTAATTATTTTAAATTTTAATTTTTGTTATATTATCTTTGACTATACTTTCAAGTAGTCAAAGTTTCTATCAGAAAAATTATAATTTAAAAATTCGCAAGAAGTAATTCGAATAAAAAGCATTTAGGTTTTGATTTTTTATTGAATCCTGTCACTTTATGTGTAAGTGTCTGAGAAGATAAAGGTCAATCCACATCGCTATAACTCAACGCAAAGCAACTGCGCGCCATAGGTTTTCGGAAAAATTGTAGGTCTAAAGTCTTTTCGTCTCGGAACGAGATCAGCTGCGTCTCACACAATACTTATGCTCCCGTTTCTACACCCATTGTCAGTCCCATTGTGCCATTGTTATCCCGAAACGTACTTTTAATTCATATAGGAAGTTCCGTGTGCGAAAATCGAGCGTCCCCTACAAAAGATCGCCCTTCTTAACCATTTTTTTTCGAAATGGAACCAGTTTTTTTACCTCCATGTAAATGTTGATTTATTTTCGTCAACAATGCGTCTTCGTTATGGGAATTTACGAGGTTGATACTCGATGTCTGTTGCCATGGGACAGGAACAGAACCTAACCTGACAATGGGCGGAATGGAGTTAGAAACGCTGAAAGGAACTTGATTCCAGGACTATTGTTGACGCAAAATGTTTTGCATTGAGGTCATGGGTCGAGTAGTAAGCATGCAAATTAAAAAAATAACCATTATGTCTTAAAATTTTTTTGTAGATTTTAATATTTACCGATATCCATTAATTTCTATCAGACATAATGCGTAATAGAGTACGAAATACTTATATTTTAGTTTACCCACATTTTAAACTGTCATCCCCGTCAACAGTAAGCTAATTTCCCTCAATGAACGTGGAGAAGGCCCAACTCAGTTGTGGGTCATTTATGAGCTGAAATGATGATGAATGATGATCCCCGTAAAATTACAAAAATAAAATTTTGCTCGTCAGCTGCTGACGAACGAGTCATAACTCTATAAATGATCACAGAGAATCCAAGAAACAGGGATTTTAGGTGGAACCCATGTTATTAGGACAAATTTGATTTACAAAAACGTCAATATCTCACTTATACCTACTAAACTTCCAGATAGAAAAACATTTTAAACATAGAACTGATTCTTATAATAAGCTCTACACACTAGGCTATAGGGATTTTGTTATAATACCTAAATATCCTTGGACATTTCACACAACCCCATCTCGTCCCAAGTTAAGCAACTTAATGCTTGTGTTATGGTAACGAGATGGATGATAAACTACTTATATACATTTTTTTTTGTAAAAACATACATATTATAGATAGAATTGACACCCAGACTCCGAGCCAGTGCCTCGGGTTTAGACAAAGACACTGGCCCGACCCCGGAATCGAACCCGGGACCCGTTGATCCAAAGGCGGCACATCTGACCACTAGACCAACGAGGCAGTTATACCATATATCTATACTAATATATAAAGCTGCAGAGTTTGTTTGTTTGTTTGTTTGTTTGTTTGAACGCGCTAATCTCAGGAACTACTGGTCCGATTTCAAAAAATCTTTCAATGTTAGATAGTCCATTTATCGAGGAAGGTTATAGGCTATATTTTATTTTCAAAGGAATTAAGGATCCGTATGAAAATTGCGATTTTGTAAACCAAGGTGTAAAATCGAAAACCTATTTATGCGTGCGCTGCAAAAACGATTGACAATAGAACAAAATGAAGTACTACGAGTTTGTAGGTCTTATTAAAATCTACAAAAAAGTCCGCGAGAGCACACATCTAACTATCATAGTTTAGTCACAATAACCACTTTTATATTCATAAAAAAAAATGCATAGAGATAAGCACGGGTTCGAAGTCCACGCGAGCGAAGCCGCGCCCAAAAGCTAGTACTTTAATATTATTTAGAATACATAGTGTTATACATAGTGTCACCACCCCATTCCATCACGAGGGTGTCGTAAGAGCCTACAAAAGGACATGACAAGGCTGAAAACCTAGCCGCAAGAGAAGGAGAACTTGATACGAAACTCTGTGCCAACCCGTCTGGCCAGCGTGGCACAGTAGGCTAATTACCCACCATGTAAGTGGGAGACACCCGACCCAACAGTGGGTCATTTATGGGCCGAGTAGTTGTTTAAATACTTAATAGGCTAAGGGAAGGTTGCGGGCAGCAGCTGGATGCGTCAAGCTGAAGACAGGGCGCTATGGCGCTCTTTAGGGGAGGCCTATGTCCAGCAGTGGACTAATGTCGGCTGATGATGATGATGATGAGGCTAAGGGAGCTATCTTAATCTGTTAGGTAAAAGTTTGATACCAAATTACTGAGAAAATTTACTGAGAAAATCTGTAACTTTTTAAATACACAAACATGCGCTATTTACCCAGTAAGCGATAGACCGTGAATTAACACAATAGTTTTAACCATTTTAAGCCCCAGAAACTAACAAAACTAGTTAACAAACGGGGATGGACTGAAATCCCTGGGGTCTATCTTGAGGTATAAATCAACGCTGTTTTGACCCCTGACCCCCACTGGTTTAGGGGATTAAACCCAATGGTCCCACGTTAACGACTCTGCTATGGTGATTGAATATTTATTTTCCTTATTTATGCTTCGATAGACAGGAGATTTAGTTCGTTGAGGCGATTTCCGGGTTTCTTTATGATGTATTGTTAGAATATGGATGTGGGGAAGATGCCGCAAAGTAATAAAAAAATGACAAGCTCTCTGAGTTTCTTGCCAGTTCTTCTCATCAGTGGTCCCGTTCCGAACTGGTGGTAAACTATATTTTAGTTTTATTACGTTGCAATGTATACATTTTATTAATATGTTGACAATTTGTAAGTGTCCATTATGTCCTATGCAAATTAACTGATTTGACTTTGACTACGCTTGCGGAATATCTTTATATGAATATGTGAAGCAAAACCTTTGTACTATTTTTCACGAAAATTGCGTTGACGAAGGAGTATGACATTTCCCACACTTGTATTTATACAAAGAGTGCTGTTTGAAGAATGATTTTTTTATATGCATTAATTTAATAAAAAAAACAATTTTATACTCACACATGCACGTATACTTACTCTTTTGTTTATTGTTAAAGTCTGTGGCCAAATTGAGAATAGAACTTTATTATATACTAGCGACCCGCCCCGGCTTCGCACGGGTGCAATGAAGAACCTCTACACTTATCAGTGTTTCTCAACAATATTATGGATGTATTATACTTATAAACCTTCCTCTTGAATCACTCTATCTATTAAAACAAACCGCTTCAAAATCCGTTGCGTAGTTTTCAAGATTTAAGCATACATAGGGACGGACAAACGACAGCGACTTTGTTTTATAATATGTAGTGATGTGGTATGGTAGAATTTGCTTCACATATTTTAGTTTACCCACATTTTAAACTGTCATAATTTCTAGAGTTTAGCCACCACTGGTCCAAAGTAATACGTGTTATGTTAAAATAACTTTGTAACGCATGCAAATAGCGAATGGAAGTGCTACCAAATCCTGATACTGCAGAAAGTATACAGGAAACAATCGTTAGTACTTACCTACAACTACTAAAGGATACTGCTAGCCATATTTCTGGAGCTTTAAACTTGATTGTGTTACAATTTTGTTCGATAATTGTGTAACATAACAAGCTATTTATGCACGAAGAACTCAATAAACATAGTGAATCATCGATTAAGGTGGATGTTCGAGGGTAGCCCGCGAAATTCAAAAATTCTTACGTTTTTTGCGATTTGCAGGTCAGTGCTAGGTTGTATGTTGATTAAAATGTTATTCGCGGCTGTAAGACGTATGTAGTTATATAATTATAATCATAAAAATCATCAATACAACCATCCAAGCTTGTTCAGGCCGTATGCAGCGCCTGATCAAATTGTCAAGGCACCGTCTACCGCGCGTTCGTCGGCCGGCAAAGTGTCAACCATTGCGTAGTTGATCTCCGTACTGTTAACATCGTTATTATATTATTGTCTACAAATTCAAAAGTAAACGGTTTAAAATAGCAGTATTCAAGGAGTTTCACTTCTAAGTCCCTTCCGAAGAATCGAGAAGAAGACGGCGCATTCAATTGGTGACCCGCGACGTGATCCCCCTGAAACAACGGGAAATTAATATTGAGACGGACTCATCCTTCAGGAACTCGCCAGTATCCAGCTGCAGCCATTATTCCGAGGGAAGTGCGTCAACATCCTTCTTTTACTATCATCCTTTCTACTTGCTTTGTGTGAATGATTCAGCAAAAACTTCCATACAAAAGTAAGACAACCCTCAAACAACAAATAAAAGTTGGTGATTTTCGCTAAAATTCAAGTTAATTACTAAATAATTTTAATCAATCACAGTGATTAAGTGTTTGTAAACCATTAATATGCCCAAATCAATCGCATTTATCTAGTTTTCTCGTTTTTGTGGCAAAAATTGCACTATTTTTTTTGGCATTATCTACCGACGCATAGCAGTGACCTTTTAAACTTCAGGTCTTTCATGAGCATCATCTCATACTACTTGCCGAACATTCCAGGTGTACCAAGCAAAACTACTTGGAAGCTAGACTACACAAAATAGGTGAGGAGTATCTGAACTGTGTTCCTGTCGTAACAGCGGGCGGCCAAGCTAGCCAGCTTCGCCACAAAACCAGTTTGTTATCAGCGCTCGCTCACGTAACGTACCTTTTATTTTATTCAATAGCCTTTATTTATTTCGTTAACGTGCTTTGTAGTTGCGTTGTTGCGTCGACAAAATGAGTGATTTGAAAGATCTGATTAAGCAAAGAGGACATATTCGGTCGCGTTTAACTTTATTTGAAAAATATTTATCGCCTTTATGGGAATGTAAAGAAACTAGTGCAGTAAAAATTAATGAACTGCGTTTGCGTTGCAATAAGATGCGTGACCTTTCGTGCAACTTTGAGGACATACAGTCGCAGATAGAAATGCTAGACGACGACAATGATAAACAAATGGTGGAGCGCGAATCAACTGAAAACATAATTTATAATTTAATCGCACGGGCTCAATCATTACTAGAGTATTTTGAAAATCAGGAGAAAGCGGAGGCTTTGTCTAACATTTCTAAATGTATGAATGTGAAATTGCCTTACATTAAAATAAATTCATTTAACGGTGATCCTCAAACTTGGCTCTCGTTTCGCGACACCTATTTGTCATTGATACATGATAATGAAAGCATAAATAATATCAACAAGTTCCATTATCTTAAATCCTACCTGGAAGGGCCAGCTAGTTCAGTCATTGGTTCCGTGACAATGTCAGCAGACAATTACATAATAGCATGGAATTTGCTCCGCGATCGTTACGATAATAAGCGAATTTTAGTCAACGAACATATTAAGAGTTTATTTTCAATACCACCACTGAGTAAAGAATCTTATAGTGGTATTCGTAATTTAATTGACACTTTGTCAAAAAATTTAAATGCCTTGAATTCGTTGGGCGAGCCAACCGAAAAATGGGATACACTCATTATTTATATGGCGGCGATGAAATTGGACAGTGTTACTACTACAAAGTGGGAGGAGTTTAGGAGTAGCATGGATTCACCCACGTTAGAGGACTTTTATTCATTTCTACGAAAGCGTGCTACGGTACTTGAAACGTTAAATGCTAGTCAATTACCCAACGAAAAACGACATAGCCTTCCCAATTTTAAATTTAATAAAACTCTTCATAGTACATCCTTTGATTCGAGGTCACTTCCTAAACAATGCCCCATCTGCAAACAACAACATATGTTATATGAATGTTCTGTATTTAAATCTATGCCAGTTACTGAAAGAATATCAAGGCTTACTGCTTTGAAACTATGTAGTAATTGTTTTCGCAGTGGCCATCAACACTATCAGTGCAGGCTGGGTGGCTGCCGAATTTGCCACAGAAAACATAACACTTTAATACACAAACAATATTCTTTACCATCTTCCCAAGCGAATATGGCTAGCAGTAATAATAATGATACACATGACACTAACTTACCTGGTCCTAGCGGTGATTGCACTACTTCTAATGCTGTTTCTGCCGTGAGCATGTCTGCTACATCTGGTGGTCAAGTTCTTCTCACTACAGCTTTAGTTGAGGTAAAAAACAACAATAACATTTATACCTTGCGAGCCATATTAGACTCGGGAAGCCAATCTTCATTTGTCAGTGACAGCGCCCGAAAGAGAATTGGGTTGCCTAGTACAAACAATTCTTACCATTGCATATCAGGGATAGGAAATGAGGTAGTAAATGTAACAGCGCACTGTGACTTACAACTCTATTCAATTTATAACTCGTACAGCGTATTTGTCAAGTGTTATGTTTTGCCCCGGATAACTGAAAAATTGCCCCAGGCGTTCATAACCTCAATTTTCCAAATTTCATTCAACTTGCTGATCCAAAATTCTATCAATGTTCAGACATTGACTTATTATTAGGCGCCGACATATTTTGGGACCTCTTGGGACCAGGCAGAATTAATTTGGGACCTCAAAGGCCCATCTTACAAGAAACACAATTAGGATGGATAGTGGCCGGTTCCATTGCAACGGAATATTTGGACAATAATAACTCACATTCATTATGTCATTTTTCTAAAGAAATTAGTCAACAACTAAGTAAATTTTGGGAACTAGAAGAAATAACTCCAAAATTAGAATACAGTAATGAGGATTATTGTGAGTCGTTATTCACCTCAACTACTCGTCGAGGGGACGACGGTAGATTTTGTGTACAAATTCCACTAAAAAATTCTACAGATTGCTTAGGTGAGTCGTATACGATAGCAGAAAAAAGATTTTTACAGTTAGAACGAAAATTAAAAAATAACTCACTATTAAAACAACAATATTCCGATTTCATTCATGAATATGAGCAACTAGGCCACATGAATGAAATTTCTCGGCCAACATTTGGTTGCTATCTCCCGCATCACGGCGTAATAAGAGAGGCCAGTGAAACCACAAAACTTCGGGTGGTTTTTGACGCGTCTTCAAAAACCTCTTCTGGGTTGTCGTTCAACGACATCCAATATGTAGGTCCTGTAGTGCAAAATGACTTATTTTCCATTTTATTAAGATATAGGCAACATTATTTTGTTGTATCAGCCGATATTGAAAAAATGTACCGCCAAATACTGGTACATCCTACGCAACGACACTTGCAACTTATTTTGTGGCGTGACCATCCAAGCGAGCGTATAAAAATATTTCAGTTGAACACAGTCACTTATGGGACAGCATCAGCGCCATATCTAAGTACGAGATGTTTATTGCAACTATCCATAGAATGCAAGGATCCTAAAATAGCTCAATTACTTAGCAGTGATTTTTATGTTGATGATTTTTTGTCAGGCGCTGATACGGAATTAGAATTACGCACTATAATTGAGTCGGTTGTCAATGAGCTGAACGCAGCTTGTCTTCCTTTACGAAAATGGCGTACAAACTTACCATCTATCCTTCAAAATGAAACCAGTCAACCTAAAACATTTGATTGTTCATCTCAGGCTAGCGTATTAGGTTTGAAGTGGGATCCGTCAAGGGATGTTTTGAGATTTTCAGTAGATTTAGAACCAGCTCAAATAATAACAAAAAGAATCATATTGTCTAAATCAGCTAAACTTTTCGATCCACTAGGCTTACTAAGTCCGTGTACAATCATCCCAAAAATAATTCTACAAAAACTTTGGATGTCCAAACTAGATTGGGATGATCCTATTGATGAAGTTTTGCGACGTAAATGGTTAGATTTTGCAGCAAATTTAAATGCTATTTCAGATTTTGATATACCTAGATGCGCCTTCATTCAAGATCGAGTAAAAATTGAATTACATTCGTTTTCGGACGCATCTCAATCGGCATACGCTGGTGCAATTTATATAAGATCAATTAGTACTAGTGGGCAAGTCTTGGTACGATTACTCTGTGCTAAAACTAAAGTAGCACCCGTAAAGGTGACAACAATACCTCGTCTTGAACTTTGTGGTGCTTTACTCTCAGCACGTTTAAGTGCCAAGGTATTGAAGGCTCTTCGTTGCAAAACTGAATCAATCGTACATTGGACAGATTCCACCGTAGTTTTGAGTTGGCTATCTTCCAACTCGTGTGATTTAAAACCCTTTGTTTCAAACCGTGTAAGTGAGATACAAGATTTGACTTCATCTCATATTTGGAGACATGTTCCTGGAAATCATAATCCAGCAGATCTCGCTTCTCGTGGTGTGAATCCAAAACTTATTCTATCTTCCAAGTTATGGTGGGAAGGCCCATCATTCTTGTTGAAAGACTCGTCCCAGTGGCCTAATAATATAGTACAACAAAATATTTCGGATCTGCCCGAGATAAAAGGTAGCAAACAAACTAAAACCAACTTACAATCTAATAATAATTTCATAGAGTCTTATAATAATGTTTTACAAACTAGTACTATTTTATATAATTCAATGTCTGAAATTACAAATAAAATTATTGATTTTGAAAGATACTCCAGTTACACAAGATTACATAGATCCTTTGCCTACGTTTTAAGATTCATAAAAAATCTGCGCAATTCAAAATCCAAAACATGTGGTCCACTCACGTGCGAAGAACTAAGCGTCGCACTTAATGCATTGATTAAGCTGCATCAACTGGAATGTTTTTCATATGAAATAAAAATCATAAAAAATAAACAAAGCTTACCTTCTAAATCTAGAATATTATCGCTTAGTCCTTTCCTAAGCGAAGATGGTGTGCTTTGTGTAGGAGGGCGACTAAGAAATTCTAAGGAAACTATTGAAAGGAAACATCCTTCCCTATTAGACACAAAGCATAACTTTACTAAACTGTTGTTTTCTCATTACCACGTGAAATGTCTGCATTGTGGGCCTCAGCTTCTATTGAGCACCGTAAGACAGATATTTTGGCCTTTAAGAGGTAGAATCTTAGCAAGGAGTACAGTCAACAATTGCAAAATTTGTCGACTTATGAAGGTCAAATCAATCACACCAATGATGGGTAACCTACCTTGTGGTAGAGTCACCCCAAGTCACCCCTTCCAGATTAGCGGGGTTGACATGGGAGGCCCCTTCCTTATAAGCGATCGTAAGGGTCGTGGGTGTAAAATATCGAAATGCTATCTTTGCTTATTTATTTGTTTTAGCACCAAGGCATTACACCTTGAGCTAGTCAGCGATCTTACTACTGACACCTTTATTCTTGGTCTGCGGCGCTTTATATCTCGCAGGGGTAAACCTCTAGAGCTCTTTTGCGACAATGGTACGAATTTTGTCGGCGCAAGCAACGAAATTACAAAATTTCTAAAGTCAAATAACGATGATATCTGTGGTTTTGCGTCAAACGAAGGGATTAAGTTCAGATTCTCCCCAGCTTATTCTCCCCACTTTGGGGGCATTTGGGAGGCAGGAATTAAGTCGGCAAAATTTCATATTACTCGAATATTAAGCGATAAACACTTAACTTTCGAAGAATTATCAACATTATTCACACAAATTGAGGCAATCCTCAACTCCCGTCCTCTGACTCCACTGTCATCAGATCCTCAAGACCTTGATCCTTTGACTCCTGCGCACTTCTTGATCGGTAAACCACTGACGTCATTACCAAGCGAGTGTCTACTAGATGTCAATGAAAACAGGCTAGATCGATACAGACGTCTAGAGAAGATGCGACAGCACTTTTGGAATCGATGGAGAAACGAGTACCTATGCGAATTGCAACAAAGGAACAAGTGGCGGACGCCTCAAAGAGGGCTTCAAGAAGGCGACTTGGTGACGATAAAGGAGCCTAATTTACCCCCCATGAAATGGCGAATGGGCCGCATTCACCAACTCTATTCTGGATCCGATGACACTGCAAGAGTAGCTGACGTCTACACTACTAAGGGCATCATACGCAGAGCTGTGCATAACCTTTGCCCCTTGCACCCTACAGCGTCTACACCAGCACCAACTTCTCAAAAGCTCGCAGCTTTCGAGGGCGGGGAAGATGTTCAGGCCGTATGCAGCGCCTGATCAAATTGTCAAGGCACCGTCTACCGCGCGTTCGTCGGCCGGCAAAGTGTCAACCATTGCGTAGTTGATCTCCGTACTGTTAACATCGTTATTATATTATTGTCTACAAATTCAAAAGTAAACGGTTTAAAATAGCAGTATTCAAGGAGTTTCACTTCTAAGTCCCTTCCGAAGAATCGAGAAGAAGACGGCGCATTCAAAGCTCATAAACGTGCAAGAAAAACTTTTTCAACGTCAAAGTCATTCTTGCACCTTTATGAGCTTGGAGGGTTGTATTGATGAGTTTGATGATTATAACTCTATAACTACATACGTCTTCCAGCCGCGAATCAAATGTTCATCATCATACAACCTAGCACTGCCCTGCAAATTGCAAAAAACGTAAGAATTTTTGAATTTCGCGGGCTACCCTGGAACATCCACCTTAAGAAGGTTGTGGAATAATCAAGATAACCAAATGGGTATTTTACACAACGTGATTAAAATCTGGATTACAAAAACTACTGTTTCTCCCCCATTTTTTGATTAGGCAGGCTCTATGCCTACACTTCGGTTGGCTATAGGGCACTTTTGGCCACATGGATATAGGGCTGCATTAAGAATACATTGTTTCACCACCCCATGCTATCCTGAGGGTGTCGTAAGAGCCGAGAAAAGGAAATGTCAAGGCCGATATACGATAACCTAGCCACAAGGGAAGGATACGAAACCCTGTGCCACGCCAGCCAGACGGGTTGGTAGGTAGGCTATTACCCTCCATGTGACTGGAGGAGGCTCGACTCAACGTGGGTTGGGTAGTAGTAGTAGAGCGAATCACACTACATTATAACGTTGGCTAAATGAGTTAGTCCAAGGATTTCAAATAGAACCCTTCATGCGATCTAGATTTTCTATCTAAGTTCCCATATTTGCCTTGTACAACTCCTTTAGGATATAATCGCTTGGTGTGTGTTCTAAATCCGTCAGCACACACGAAACATTTACCTCTATTAATCCCTCCTCCAATAACATGGAGGGTATTTCGCCTACTGTTCCACCCTGGCCAGACAGGGAGACACTGGGCATCGTACCAAGCGTACCGGCTAGACTTTCGGCCTTTTCATTTCTTATTTTCGGCTCTTGAGACAACCTCAGGATGGGGTGTTTAGGCTTATACCTTGTGGTTTCTAGGAGCTGAAATGAGAACTCGTAAATACTTCCTTGGCTTTACTTTAATTATACTTTCTAACAGTTTCATAATATACAACAATTGATATGTGCTAATACTAGGAGCTCGACCCCCGTTTGAGTGATGCCCGGCCTTATATAGCCTCGTATGATCCGGGTTGCGGGGGTGCGGGGGGGCGGCGGCACGCAGCCCGTCATGCTGAGCGTGAACATACTCCCCCCGTTGAAGGGTCCTTCAACTCTTCTTCTTCATCAGGCAACAAGGGACAGAGCCGACTGACTGCCCGACGCACAGTGCCGCTTGCTGTCCTTACGTCTGCTACTCTGGAGACTCCATCGTTTCCCGGGTGCAGTTCTTGTATTCGACCAATCCTCCATTTCAAGGGTGGAAGGTTAATTTCCTTGATAATGACCATATCTCCAATGCGTAATGAAATACCAGGTTTACGCCATTTGGTACGATGCTGAAGCTCCGTGACGTATTCATGTTGCCATCTCATCCAGAAATGTTGTCTCACTTGTTCCAACTGAGCATATCTGTGGAGTCGATTGCAGTTAATATTCATCAGTGGTGGAGAGGGAAGAGCTATCAGTGGTTTGCCGACGAGAAAATGCCCTGGGGTCAAGGGTTGGAAATCATTGGGATCTGACGACATGGGAAATAAAGGTCGGGAGTTTAAGATTGCTTCTATCTGTGCAAATAGGGTGGAAAGTTCCTCATATGTCAAATGCCTGTTTCCTAATATTCTTTTTAAGTGGAATTTTGCTGACTTAACCCCAGCTTCCCATAACCCACCAAAATTTGGGGAATAGGGAGGTATGAAGGAAAATTTGATACCTTCCGTCGAACAAAATTCATTTACCTTATCCTTGTTTTCTATTAAAAATTTATTTAATTCATTGCTAGCCCCTATGAAATTTGTCGCATTATCACAACATAAAATACTGGGTTTCGAACGGCGCGAGATAAACCTCCTAAGTGCCAACAGAAATGCTTCAGAGCTTAAGTCACTTACGACTTCTAAGTGTAGGGCCTTGGTGGTAAAACACACAAACAAACCCAGGTAACATTTACTTATTTTACAACCGCGGCCTTTCCTATCCGTTACGAAGTATGGCCCGGCCAGGTCCATTCCCGATGTTTCAAACGGGGTTCCCGGATGTAAACGTTGTTTGGGTAAATTACCCATCATCGGCACAATAGACTTAAATCTAAACCTTTTACATACTATACAATGATTAACTACGCTTCTACATAACTTTCTTGCATTAACTATCCAAAATCTTTCCCGTACTGCTGACAATAATAACTGTGGTCCAGCATGAAATAACTTGCTGTGTAACTGGTCCACAATTAACCGGGATAACCAGTGTTTGGAATCTAACAGCAAGGGATGTTTTATTTCATTCGATAGAGATGCATTGCGAATGCGACCTCCAACCCGCATTACTTTAAAACTAGGGTCTATAAAGGGACTAAGAGATAATATTCTACAATTATTATTCAACGGCTTATGATTTATGAGTTTGTTATACTCATCACTAAATGAATCTAATTGCGAGAACTTAACTAAATGCATCAAGGCATTATCCAACTCATCAGCTGTTAAATAATTACAGGTAAGTTTATTTTCCTTTGTACTTCTACAATTTAATGCAAATCTAAGTATGTAGGCCATTACACGTTGTACCTTATTTAACTTAGAATAGCGTTCAAATTCAATTAACTCGTTCTTAATGTTTACTTGTTTCACTAATGAGCCTACTAGCTTAGTCTCAGGTAAAGTAACACTATTCAACTTATTATGATCTAATCTAGGCCATTCCGACTCTGCACAAGATAATAATTGTGGACCAGTCCACCATAAACGTTGCACACTATTATTCAATTTATCTACGCCTCGAGAAATATAGTCAGCGGGGTTTTGTTCAGTAGGTACGTATCGCCACTCGCTATTCATCGTTAACTGGTTTATTTTATTTACTCTATTCGCTACAAATAATTTTAATTGTTTCGGAGTAACGCGAGAGGTACGTAACCATCCGAGCACTACCATCGAGTCTGTCCAGTAAACGCATCGCGCTATAGAACATCGTAAGGAATGAGTCACCTTTCTACCTAACTCAGCTGATAACAACGCGCCGCATAACTCGAGTTTAGGAATTGTTAATCTTTTTAATGGAGCTACTCTAGACTTTGAACAAAGTAACTGTACCTGGACTTTACCCCTTTGATCTACGCTACGTACATAGGCACATGCTCCGTACGCACACAACGAACTATCTGAGAAGATATGAATTTCAATATGTACAGCATTTTTACAAATTACATGCCGAGGTACTTGGATACAGTTCAGCGAATTTACATTTTTTAGAAAATTATACCACAACCTTTTTGTTTCTTCATCTATTGGATCATCCCATTCTAACTTACATATCCATAGTTTCTGCAAGATTAATTTGGCCTTCACAATAAATATACTCAACAGCCCTAATGGATCAAAAATTCTTGCTATGGAAGATAATATTGTACGCTTAGTAATTTTTTCCTGATTATCCATTTGTACACAAAATTGAAATAAATCGGACTGCGGTGCCCATGTCAAACCTAGAGTGCTAGTAACCGCTTTAAATTCAGTGATTTCCTGTACTTCATTTAATGAATTTTCCGTAAATAGTTGGTTAGCATTTGAACGAAACTTTCGTAAAGAAAACCCACCAGTATTTAAAGTTTTAGTTACCAGCTTACAAATACGATTCAACCCTTCCTGAGTCTCATGCCCAGTTAATAAATCGTCCATAAAAAAGTCACGCTTAATAATTTCTTTAACTTCTAAATCTGCGCATTCACTTGATAACTGTAAGAGACAACGGGTGCTTAGAAACGGCGCAGAGGCGGTACCGTAGGTTACAGTATTCAATTGTAAACATCTTACAGGGTCCAGCTCGCTATCCCTCCACAATATCATTTGTAAATGACGCTGACTCTCTGATATTAAAATTTGTCTATACATTTTCTCAATGTCTGCCGTCATGACATAATTATGCTGTCTAAATCTAATTAATAAACTAAATAAATCGTCTTGAATGACTGGGCCTACCATTTGTATATCGTTTAACGAATAACCACTACTTGTTTTCTGCGAGGCGTTAAACACTACGCGAAGCTTTGTTGTTTCGCTCCTTTCCCGTATTACGGGATGATGTGGTAAATAATATGCAAGGGCAGGCTTACAAGTGCCCGATAAATGGTTTAATTGCTTATATTCATTTATAAATTCTGCATAAGCACCTTTTACATTAGGTTGCTTTTTAAACCTTTTTTCTAGGTTTAGTAAACTAGACCTTGCTTTCGCAAAAGAATCTCCAAGTACAGCAGGAGAAGTATGGAAAGGCATTTTTACACAAAATCGACCACTTTCGGTTCTATACATATTCTTTACAAAGTGGTCCTCACAAAATTCTTCTTCAGTACTATACGGTAAATTATCTATACATAAAACTTCTTCAACCTTCCAAAATTTCTCCAGCTGTTCACTAATACTTCTTGTTAAGTTACATTTCGGTTCATATTTAGGTATACTTAAATTCACCGGACCAGTAACCAGCCAACCCAACTTTGACTTCTGCAAGATGGGCAAACCCTTTCCCAACTTTACTTGCGGTCCTGTTACAATCTCCCAAAATAAATCAGCTCCTATTAATATATCGACTTCTGCGGGCTCAAAAAATCTACAATCTGCTAAATGCACAAATATGTCACCAGGAATATTCAATTCATTTACATTTACTTTGATATTTGGCAACACACTCGTAATTCTTTGCAAAACCATACAGTTAACATCTACTGAAAAGTCACTTTGCATTGAATTTATTTTTAAATTACAACTCTCCGCTAATTGCATCTTATTATCTCCAATTCCATAAATATTAAAGTTGTAATCTATACGTTTACAAGGCAATCTTAATTTGTTGCAAAAACTTTCAGTTACCACTGAGATTTGACTACCACAATCCAATAATACACGTGCAACACAATATTCATTTTCTAATTCATTATAGATATTTACGAGCGCAGTTGACAATAACACATAACTACTTGCTACGGCCGATAAGGAAACCGGTTCCGCGGCTGCCGGCAGCTCATAGTGCATGTACATAGCAGCGGTCGGAGCGGACGGCATCGTAGTGTTTGGAGATTCGCATCCCTTATGACGCGTGATTCCGCTTGCATTCGAGTGAGACGCAACTGCCGTATTATCTCTTTGCGAATTTATAATTTTGTCTTCCATTTGAGGTCTATTTCTATGCAATAATACGTTATGTTTATATTTACAGATTCTACAACCAAATGATTTACAGTTATATGCACGATGACCCGGGTTAAAGCAATTTATACATAATTTATTTCTTGAAACTACTGCATTTCGTTCTTCTAAACTCATAGAATTAAACCTCTTACATTCAACCAGATGATGATCTTGTTTACAAATTGCACATCTATTAAAATTGCGATTGTTGCTAGATGGAGCGGATGCAACGAAACTCGCTGCCCTTTCGTTTCTGCTTATCCCGTTCGATTTAGAAGGTTTTGCAGTTTCTAGAACATCCGCACGATCGCGCAAAAACTTAAAAAACTCGTCGAGGGTAGGAACGTCTCCTAAAGAACTTTTATGCTCCTCCCACTTTCTACTCGTTACGTTATCAAGTTTATTAACAGCAAAATGAATTATCATAGTATCCCAATAGTCAACAGGTTGTTCTAAGGTCTTCAAACATCTTAAATTTTTAGTTATATTATCAATCATAAAGCGCAAAGATCTATCCGATTCCTTCGGTATACATTCTATATTAAATAATGATTTCATGTGATTACTTATAAGAAGACGTTTATTGTTATATCTCTGACATAATAAATCCCAAGCTAACCGATAGTTATCCGAACAAAAGGAAAGTGATTTTATAATTAGCGCAGAGCTACCCTCTAACGATGATCGCAAGTAGTGAAATTTGTTAATTGGGTCAATCGACTCATTCTTGTGAATTAATGCCTCAAAAGTATCTCGGTACTCTAACCATCGATTATAGTTACCGTCAAAAGTGGGTAGCTTGATGGTTGGCAGTTTCATACAACTACTAATTCCGTGCGCACTTTCAAAACTATCGGTATGCTTGGTTAGTTTCGCAAAACTTTTCCTTCTTGTGCAATATTCTTCGGTTTCTTCCAACAGACATTGACCTTGAGAAATTAACGAATAAAACAGGCTTTCTATTTCCGAACGAATAGTCATCTGTTCGTCCGGATCGTCAGACTCAATTTCGATTTCGGATTGCAAGTCATCGAAAGTGGAGAAACATACCTCTAATTTAGACAACCTTAGCCTTAGCTCAGATATTTGCTGTTCATTTAGCCTTTCTAACGATTTTATTTCTTCTAAATAGCTCTTAAAAATTGTTAGTCTACCCCTCATGTAACTTCTCCTTTTTATCGGATCCGCTACTTTCTTAGCGGCGGTTAAAGACATTTTATATGCGATAATTGCTACGTTGTGTTGTTATAATACTATATACTACCCAGGTTCCTTAAATTCCAAGGGGATACCGAGAACTTATACCTATTTGCACAACCAGTTAGCACTTACACAGGACGAAATGCGGGTAGGGAGGAAAAAATGGAGCGGGCTTACCAACTCGTTCGGCGTTCTGATATTCCTTACTACTTTCAATAATACTCTCTCGTCCCTGTATCCTTTTTGTCTGCATGTATCCAAATATCCAACGTCAAAATTCTCGATATCCTGGTCACGGCACCAAAAAATGTTTAGGCTTATACCTTGTGGTTTCTAGGAGCTGAAATGAGAACTCGTAAATACTTCCTTGGCTTTACTTTAATTATACTTTCTAACAGTTTCATAATATACAACAATTGATATGTGCTAATACTAGGAGCTCGACCCCCGTTTGAGTGATGCCCGGCCTTATATAGCCTCGTATGATCCGGGTTGCGGGGGTGCGGGGGGGCGGCGGCACGCAGCCCGTCATGCTGAGCGTGAACAGGGTGGTGACCTACCATTTAATAACCAAGTTTCCGCTACTTTCTATGTGGTCATCCAAAGAGTTTCTTGCCGGCTCTTCGCTGTAGAAGCCCCCCCCCCCACCAGGGCAAGGTAGCAAGCACCACAGTCGAGAGGCAGCGGTTACAGCACCTAGGCAACAATATACAACCACAGACGCTGCATTTGATTAGTATGGTAATTTTAATTGGTAAACAAGCATTACTAATAGAAGCCAGGTGACTAAAACATTTGGGGTCCATAATAAAATTAATGCAAACGCATTGATTGATGGAAATTATCACTTTGACCCCGGCTAATGACATGTTCTGGCGGAAATGCGTATGCGCAGGTCACGCAATTGAGAGGGTGGTTTGACTGATTTAGAATACATAATGTCACCAACCGATTTTATAATATGAGGAAATCAGGGTCTGGAGTTTTACATAATTTGGCATTACGATGCGATTTTATCGAATAACCACAAATGTAATTCAAACTAGTAGACCCGGCCACGCGTTGCTGTGGCTAAAGTTTTTGCTATATTACATTTAACATTAACATACATTCATTGAAGCTTTAATATAGCGCCATCTATTGAATACTTACTCAACCCAATGAACAGATATCGCCATCTGTTAGAATAGCTTGGCCCTAACAACATATCTTTGTGACTGTTCGTTAGTCTCACTAAAACTCGAGAACGGCAGGACCGATTTGCCTATTTTAGGTCTTGCAATGTTCGTGGAAGTCCAGGGAAGGTTTTAAAAGGGAGAAAATATGTTTTTTTTTTAATTTATTGATTCTGAGGCGGTACGAAGTTTGCCGGGTCAGCTAGTTTGCAATAAAATAATATTGCGACTACAAATTGAGATGTAAGCTATCCTATCTTTCAAGTTGGATCAAACAGCACACGGTGTGAAAATTTGATTAAAATCAACGTGACACGTAATTTATAATTAAAATTTATTTTTATAGACAGTAGTGTTCCATATTTCTAGTTTTCCTTGAGGCCAGGGGTCAATCCAAATGAGGGAAGTTATCCTACTGCGTTTGCTGGCAAGACGGGTGGATGCAGGGTTTGTATTTGTATTTTGGTTTCGCAGCTGGGTCATCTGACTTTTGCGTTCCTTTAGTCGACTCAAACTCAAAAGGAACTTTATTTACGTAGGTTTTATCACAAAACTCTCATAAATCGTCATATTTAAAATTACCATTATCATCTTACGACCGTTGTCCCACGCTAGGTGGTAGTCTCCATACACACCTATCAGTCGTCATATCTACAGTCACACCTTTCATACACAATTCCTCATTCTTACTATCAATCCATCTCTTTGATCTCCCACAACCCTTGCGTCCACCCACATTCATGCTGAAACTACCACCGTTTCAGAACGCTGATCTACAGAGAATAGTCTTACGACACCCTCAGGATGGTTTGGGTTGGTGATATTGAGTATTCTAAATCCGTCACCCATCAAAATCATAAAATATTCACAGACATACAGTTAGTATACTAACTAGTCACGCTAAATAGCCATAGCCTAAATTGAATAACACAAAAGAACTCCAAAATGCCGAAACAATAAAAATAACTACTCAATTTTGGCGCCTTTTGAATATGACATTTTGAATGACAGGCGCGTGATAAAGGCGTCTCCACAACGACACGATGTCAACGTTGACATCGATGACATAATTTTCGTGTTCCCCAGAGATGCTCGGCGTAAAATAGTCTATCGAATTAGTTAAAAAAACGTACGCATTCGTGCGCACTATGCACTCGAATAGAAAAGCGATTGTAACATTTTGGCTTTGTGTACCTTATTAGGGTATTTTATTTAACTAGTTAAAAATATATAATTATGTCTAGGCTGTAAGGAAAACTATAATGAGCAACGTAACAATCATGTGTAAATTGTAAAATCAATATATTTAAAAAAAAATATGCTTCTATTTCTTCGCGATTTACTTATTGCAACTGGTGGAGTCTTTTTAACAGTGTCCAGGTTATAATGTTAAAATAACACTTGATCGCTCGATGTAACATGAAAAATACTTATAAACGAAAAACCGCCATTTTGTATTATTATTTACATGTTTTGTTGGATTTTTAATAGCACTACGAATGTAACGGAGCCCAAAACAAAATTAATTAAAAGTCTCGATGTCATTATATTCTACACACAAACAGTTAACCCTTTAATCCTCTTAACACCATTAATTAAAGTAAAATTTGTCCAAAATAAAAGGAACTTCCGCCTACTATTCCATAGAGGTTTTTTCTTAAAGACATTTACACTATTTTTAATTCGACAATATGGTACCGCAATTGGTACCCTTTAGTAATAAGAACTCTTTAGAAGTCAAGTAATTTGAGTACTAACAAATGCGTGGACTATTTTTTTTAAATTAACATTTCACTAAGTAAATGCTTTTATACCTTAACTGTCTACTCTTAGATCTCAATTTCGGATATCAATTTCTTGTTCAATATTCAAATGTAACCCCAACAGATTAATACTTTAATAAAAAAAAAATCTAATTTTAAGTCTTACAAAGCAGAGAATAGTGCTCATTTCCGTATGTTACTGCGACGAAGTAAAATTTTTCTATGACAAAAAGCCGAAATCAGCTGCCGGTCCCTTGTATTGTTTGTGAAGAAATAAATATAATCTTGAAGGAGGTTTGCGCAAAAGAATTTGCGACGAGTAATGCGGTTGAATGCTTGTTAGGATTGGTTTTAGGGGTTGCAGTGTTATCGATACTATTTTCAAATATGCCAATTTTTTTTACATGTGTATCGCCGGTGCATTTATGAAACGTAATTGGCGAATACAAGTTACGCCTAGACTCAGGGCAAGTGCCTCTGGTTTACACAAATACACTTAACCGACCCCGGAAACGAACTGGGGATCCGTGATCCAACCCCTAGAGCAACAATTTAACAATTACTAAAATAACAACAAAATGATCAACCTACTTAAAATAAATCTTAAACATACACTAGTACTACTACTCAACCCACTTGACTGCTGAGTCGGCCTTCCTCCCATTCATTTATGAGCTGAGTAGTAAGTTCAACTTCAAGTTTTTTTTAAAGGATATAAAGGGACATTTCGTGCGTTGTACCGGTCGTGACTTTAATATTAGTGAAACACGGAAGTTCAGTAAATGGGAATCTGAAACATGTTCTTTGACAAAGGATGCCGCTCCGATTTGTTTGTATAGGATCATCTCATCCGGTCAGCAGTGACGCACAATGCTTTTTTCAAATAAATAAATAGTAATAAATAAATAATTATCCTTGGACATTTCACACAACGCCATCTCGTCCCAAGGATAGCAACTTAATGCTTGTGTTATGGTAACGAGATGGATGATAAACTACTTATATACATTTTTTTGTAATACTTTTAGGTCGTACAAATATTTCTTCCGTGCGGGGATCGAACCCGCGACATGCTGCGCAGCAGTCGATCGCTCAACCACTGCGCCAACCGTGTCGTCAAAATGCACCAACGTAATTCTTTTTACTCTACAGTGTGTAACAAAATCCCTACAGACACATAACTCAAAACGAAAGGATCCGTAGTATTGCAGAAATCCAACGTCGAAGATACGGCTATTAAATTCATATCGCCATCTTTGTCGTTCCAATACGTAGGAACAAAGATGGTGATACCAATTGACAGCCGTTTGAAGTTCTATTTTCGTGGTTGCACTTTTGATATACTCTCTGCAAAACCAGCACCTCCAGCTAGCTCACCTGGCCACCAGTTGTAGCACACAAATCACAAGAACGTTGAAAAAGCTCTGATCGTGTTCTTTTCTTTAAATCCCATCGTTTCTGACCACGGACACTGCAAAGTGTCTGAAACTATGACATTTAAATAATGGAACATGATCAGAATCGTCAAGAGAGCATTTCCTGCAATGTGTAAAGAACCTAAGACAACATTATTGTGAAAGCTTTCTAATCTAACTGATATACTACTCAGTCCATAAATAGAACACTACTGAGTCAGGCCTCCTCAAATGACATGGGGGGTAATTAGCCTACTGTGCCATGCTGCCCTAGACGGGTTGGCACTGGGCATCGTGGGAAGTTTACCGGCCGAGTTGGTCCGTTATTTAGCTACATTCGCTATAGCTGGAACACTCGTTTTCATTATTAAAGCTGGGATAGAAAAATTATGCGCTCACCATCGCCAACAAAATTCTTCTGCAGACTCTAAAAGCCCTCACTTCGGAGGGCTATACAGATTTCTTTCACACTCTATATATGTATATAACAGAATATATTTCATTTTGGATGAATTCATGGATGAAAGTTGATGTGTGTGTGTGAAAATAAACACTTTTTATATTATTTACATCCCGTCGTTTCGAATGTTTTGCAGCAATAATGGTCGGGGGAGAGACAAGATAAAAGTTGTCTTTAAAAGTACAAAACACAGTTAAATGGCCTGTAATTTAGTTTTATTGATAACGTTCCCCGTCGCTCACGGTGTCCAGAGGTCTTGCAGGATGATTGTAGAGCTTGAGATGTTAACGATTATATACGAACCGCTTACCTGTGTTTAAGATATTACTTTTTTCACAAGCAGTCAGCACCAGTAAGGTAAAAAAGAAAAAAAATATGTTTCAATTGGTACTTTATCGACATCTCGATATATATTTTCAACTACGCTTTGCTCCTCACTACTGTCCAGGTGAGCCACGTGCGGTATGTTTGCTCTTTGTAGATGTCTGAGGACGAAATATCAGACAAAATATAAATACTAAATAAACTGTTATTATAAATATCAAGTGTGGATTTATTTGGTTTGTAAATGATGTACTCAGGTGCTCCATGTGTGCTCACTATTTGACTTAATCATCGTTATCAGCTGCCTGCCTTGACCGCCTTGTTAGTCTAGGAGCCTTTGGATCACGGGGTCCCAGCTTCGATTCCGGGGCCGGGCAAATCTTTGGGTAAATCAGTGGCAATTGCTCTGAGTCTGGGTGTCATTTGTGTTGTTCGTGAATGTCATGTTGTAAACTGTCCCCGCAGTGCTAGCAGCGGTGCGCAGTGCAGCACAGAGCAGGGATTTCGTTTCTTTTCGGGTACTTAGCAGACCGTAAAGGACTCCCACTGCTAAGTCGTACCTCCTCCATTACAAGAGGGAAATTAGCCCACGCTGGCCAGACGCTGCTTATTAGGTCGCAAATATTTGACTATTTTTTCTTCTTAATAATGACAAAGTTAGAATAAGTGTAAGTAGGTATGGCATAAAATTGTGGCCGGAATATTATCTACACCCAACACTTCGACTTGTTTGTGTGGGATATTTTTTCGGGTTTGCTTTACTTAACGGCGTTACCTCGGTAGGTCTCTAAATCCGGGTCGGTCTCAGTCCTATCGACGACTTCGTTACGCTGGTCTCTGACTCAGCGTTGGTCTCTGATTTGGCATCGGTCGCAGTCTCAGGCTTGTCATCGTTACTTGCGTTGGTCTCTGAAAAAATAACTCACCTCATTGGCTGTCTGTCTCATGAACTAACTGTACAAGTTACTAAGTGTAACGAAAACCTTAAAGCCGATCGTCCACCGATAGCTAAAATAAGTTAGTTTAGTTTAGCTTGCATAGTTGAGCCAGTTTTTCATGCATGTGCGTCCACCGACGTTGAACTAACATGTATGAAAATCGGGCTCAACTATGCGTGGACGTTCGGCTATAAGCTACCCGTAGTGAGTGTATAAAGCCTACTGATAAATTACATTTTACGCAAAATACAAAACATAAATACCGCAAATTTTGGGCGTAAAAACGTCTGAGGAATTAATGGTGTGTCAGTAAATGTATGTTTCTACTTTCTACGGCATATGCAACGAACAAATTAAATATACTTCACGCTTAGTCCTTGTTTCGCAGCAATAAATCCACACATTCAGCGTTAACAATATCCTTACAATACGATTGACAATCTTACGGCATATTTTTGGTAGTACAATACTCAAAATCGCTGTTACAAAATGAACAATGCCCTAAAAATACTGCAGGATATTGCATTTCTAACCGTATTTCAATCCTACATGATTCAATTTTGAATCTATTAATTATATTCTACGTTCAAAATCGCTTAGCCACAGTCTGCCTCACATCGTTACGTAAGTTGTAAACGAAAAATAGAGCGGTCTCAAAGATTTTCGTCTTTTGAAAAGACGTTTTTGTTATAATGTTCTGATAAATAAAGAATTTAATAGAAAATTGGAGCAAAATTTGTGATGGCACGTGCGGCAGCTGCGACGTTGTGCAACTGAATAATGTACAAGATTAAAAAAATAGTTCTTGAGCCTTATTCATTCTTAACAATTTTTTGTTTCTTTATGAGTATAAGTAACCTAGCTTAGGCGCGTGACTTCGCCCACGTGGGCTTAGAACCCGTGCTTATCTCGGCTTCCTTAAAGCTTATATCAGTTAGGTTTAATGTACCATACTCACATTCTCACAGTACGTGTGGTGACGGATTTAGAATACTTAGTGTAACCAGCCTATTCCATTCTTAGGGTGTCGTAAGAGCCGACAAAATATAATGACAAGGCCACAAACCTAGCCGCAAAAGGAGGAAACTTGATACGAAACCCTGTGCCAATTCGTCTAGCCAGTTTCCTTACCTGAAATAGGAGGAGGTTCAACTCAGCTGTGGGTAATGTATGACCTAAAATGATGCTAAATCTTAAGATATATATATATATATATATATGACGCCGTCTGCGTTAAATGCATCATACGGCCTGTCCTCCTATACAGCGGCGAATGTTGGCTGGCACTAAGCAGACACACCCAGGAGCTTCGCGTCACGGAGATGAAGATGCTGAGGTGGATGAGCGGCGTAACGCGTTCCGATCGCATACGCAACTCATTCATCCGAGGTAGTCTTGGTGTCCGTGATGTGGGGGAAAAACTGCAAGAATGTCGTCTGCGATGGTATGGCCACATCATGCGCCGCCCTATGGAGTACGTTGGTCGGAGATGCATGAATATGGCTGTCCTTGGGGCTAGGTCCCGCGGTCGCCCTCGCAAGCGCTGGCTGGACGTCGTCAAATCCGACATGAGAGCCAATGGCCTAACTGAAAAGGACGTTGAAGATCGGGCAAAGTGGAGGAAGCTCAGTCGGAAGGCGGACCCTGGTAATAGCCGGGACTAACGCCAGGCAGAAGAAGAAGATATATGACGCCGTCTGCAGTTTGATTCAACTTGAAAGATAGTATAGCTTACATCTCCATTTATAGTCGCTATATTATTTTATTGTAAATTATTTGACAGTCACAATGTTAGCTTTGGTTGGTTTCGTATCAAGATGTCCTTCTCTTGCGGCTAGGTTATTGGCCTTGACATTTCTTTTTGTCGGCTCGTACGACACCTTTAGTGTGGAATGGGGTAGTGACACTATTTATTCTAAATTACCACACAGACAACTGGTAATGCCGAGGGTTTCAGGGTACTGACTACGTCTGCCATAGATGGTCGAATGTGTCTTCCCCATTAAAAACTAGCAGCCCCGGCCACGCGTTGCTGTGGCTAAGGATTTGTTATACTATATTTAACATTAACACACATTAATTAAAATTTTAACATAGCGCCATCTATTGAATACTTACTCAATCCAGTCAACAGATATCGCCATCTGTTAGAATCGTTTGGAGCTAACATTATAATTGTGACTGTCAAATAACACACTTTAAATTTAATTTTGAAAAATAAAATAATACTGCGACTGTCATTTCGAATGTAAGTTGCAAATTTTATTAAAATCGGTTAACTAGTTTAGAAGTCCATCGCGGGAAAACAACGTAACGCGTAATTTATTTATTATGATTAAGTTAAGTGTCATCGAATTGTCACTTATCTATGGATGGAGTGTAACATCTGTCACCCTCATCCACAGGATGTAATGATGTGTTGCATCATTACGACACTACACAGTACACTATTTTACGACTTTTAAAATATACGGGCACACTTTTCTGTTCGATTGTAAACATTACATTGTCGGTAATAATATTAGAGGGCTAACTTCTGCATGTTACTTCGCTCGCGTAGATTTCGAGCACGTTTCCAATACCAAATTTAAGTAATAATTTACAATAACGCATGAAAGCTGCACGATTTATTGACAATTAGGATTTTTGTAGAACTACTTTTAGTTTTAGATTGTAGTGACGGATTTAGATTACCATTCCATCCTGAGAGTATCGTAAGAGCTGACCAAAGGAAATGACAAGGCGGACAACCTAGCCGGAAAACGGAACGGAACACTTGATACGAAACCCTGTCCACTGGTCACCATGGCACAGTAACTGAAATACCCTCCATGCAATAGGGTCTTTCTTCCTATGCGTCTTCTTCGCGTCCGCTGCTGGGCATAGCCCCAAGGATTGCCACAGAGGCCGGCCGCCATCATCCATCGTTTTCAAGCGACCATAACCATTTTTATAATTGCTCAACGCCAAAACATCAATAAGAATCAATTTGCAAAACCGCTTTTTTACCTAGTTGCCATAGCTTCGGGAACACAACAAACGATTAATTAACACAGCGGTGGTATCGCAGTGTGATTTTGGCAACGCGTGCGAGATCATAGATAAGGCTTGCACCATACGCGTTAAAATATTACCCACACTTATCTGCCAGCTCAATCTTTCTCAGTTTTTTATTTACAATATTTACATGTCATATGGTGGTCATGCTCATGTGGTGGTTGGATGATGGATTTGGAATCAACTCAAACCGTCCCGAGGGTATGGGGCGACTAAAGAGACACAATTGGCAAACCACCTAGTGACAAGGGAGAGAAATCTTGAACTCTAACTCTCAAACTCTCAACTCAAACTGCAATTTTTCCGTATCAAAAGTGGGCGGGGTTATTCATTTGCTGAGTTGTTGATGAAGAAATTGCTTTCACCAATAAGGCCGCCATTTGTACTGTACAATGCTCGTGTTGAATTTTCTGTTTTGTTTCTTTTGTGTAAAATAAAGAATATCTATCTATCTATGAGTTGCTCCCACCAAAAAGTGAATTTTAATGTTAGACGTGTCTGTCTGTGAAATTATAATAGTAGTGGTACCGATTCTGATACGGCTATTTTCTATTTCATCATGTGTTAGGCGAGTGTTCGTAGCTATGTTTGACTAAACCATTTGAAGATAACATCAGTTATAATTAGAAGGTAATAGAGTTTTTAAAAATTATATTTCGAGATCTTTGAGAAATAAAAATTCTTAAACTGTATATTACGGATACTGTACATTTAACACAGGATTTAACTATAAATTTGTGGGTGGAACGTGAGTGGCTAGTCCATAACTAATCCAGGTACATATTTTAACGTGCTGGATAAGGTTATCAAGTATGATAAAATACGTTTCATATAATATTCAATAAACATTTTTATTATATTCCTATGTAAATCCTATTTTACATTCTTGATTCCCTGTAAATATCTATAGTTCTAACCGCCCCGAATACTTGCTTATGTAATGCAAATACAAAAACTGGATGTTTTTATTTTGGTATTTGCAATTTTTGGATCTTCGGCAGAGGCTAGTTTAAAAAATAAATAATAAGCATCATCAAAAAAATAAATCTAAATAAATATTAAAATTAATGCTGGCACTTATTTAAATACATACATGTGAACAGTGAACACAATGGGCTGTCTTCTCTACCAATGGCTGTCTTCGTTACTTGCATGCGATATTTAAGTATTAGCGTAAAAATATTACTTTTTTGCCATTGGCGTCAATCCTGTAAACAGGTGCCATTGCTGGCGTCGATGCTCAGGCATTCAATTCTAAATTCTGACAAAATACTGCAGATGTTAGCCGTTTGTGACTATTGCACGTGCTTGCTCCCACAAATCTGTCATATCAATCTTTGTATACAAAGAAGGCGATTTAAAAAAACCCAGTTACAGAGTTTCTTGCCGGTTCTTCTCGGTAGAACAGCCTTCTGAACCGGTGGTAAATAATAAATGCAACTAAAATGCAGATATATTGACGCGTCAAAAGAGCTCAGGTGAGCCAACTTGAAGAAATAGTGATTTTAACAAATGTTTCGTCCTCTCATAATGTTAAATATGACAAATACGGGAATACAAATAGCGAACTAAAGTACTGCCGTCAAATTTCACGTCCGTTTAAATATGAGATATTAAACTATGATAAAAATAACTGTAATTACTGGATGGTATATGTCACGTAATTTGTCGCCAAAACGATAGGAAATTAATTTTTATTCACAGAGTCCATCTGGCGCTACCCCAATAGTAACGAAATTTAATAACATGTAGCATACTAAGGTTACGCTACTGCTTTTGAGGCGATCTAGTCGCGATATCGTTGGCGGCATTAATATAACGATAGTAGGTACTGGGTAAGTACTTTTATTGTCATTTAATATTTTTGTAACAATATAACATCTAATGATGTCTTAGGTTTTCACGATCCCTGCACATTCGGCAAATGATTTTATTATAGTTTTGTGTTGTGTAAAGAATACATATGTTATTTTATTTAAAAAAAACACGATCAGAACCGTTAAGACATCATTTGCCGCAATGTATCATCTTTAGATAATTTAACAATATTACCTTCCGCAAAATATTACAAAAAATAAACGACCGCAGAATTTAAATTTATCTTCATGGAAAAATGATATCCTTCTTAAAATGAATAATTTTATTTCATAATAAGTAGGTTTAATAAACTTAACCGTAATACGTACGGGTAACATAACCTAAATATGCCGTAACCTTTAATTATAAGTACATGTGCCACCGTTTAAAACTCGATCAGTGATGTGTTTTAGTCATTATTGTCATTAATACGGTCTGCTAATACACACATGTTCATTGACCACGATACCGTAAAACAAATGGTCGTCTGGCACGTGCGTTACCGGTAACCCTTTAGCCTTGACCGATGCAAATTTTGGCCATCCAATACGCGGTCACAGCTGGCACACAACTGGTCTAAATTATTAAGGTTTTTTTATGGCAATCTGCATATATTCTCAGCCACTTCTGCCAGTGTCGTGCGCCTACTCATGGACATGGTTCACGGCAATGAATTACATAATATGTTACCTAACATATGTTCCTGTGATGATGGCATTAGATTACACTCACTCATTAGTTGACACCAACCTTGTCTTTCTTGTTGTCCGTGTGGTGACGAAATTAGAATACAAAATGTCACCATCCAATACTATTCTGAGGGTGTCGACACGAATCAATGTAGTTCAAGTTGGAGTAAAAATGTTTAACTGAATGTTTCAGTCCATAAATGGCCCACTACTGAGTTGGGCCTCCTCCAAATTCGTGGAGGGCAATAAGCCTACTGTGCCATGCTGGTGAGACGGGTTGGCACAGGGTTTCGTATGAAGTTTCCCTTCTCGTCGGCTCTTACGACACCCTCAGGATGGTATGGGTTGGTAACACTGTATATTATTGTCTCTATCTTCATCTTATTTAAAAAAAAAATATTTGCTTGTATGCTTGTCCTTCATAGAATCGTAAACTATCAGCAAAGTGTTGTACATGAGCAAACGAAAGGTCCTGAACAAAAAAAAAAGATAATGTATTAATGTGCAATGTCTTTCCTACAAATATATTTTAGTTAGGGGCGCAGCAACGCGCGCTGGGTACACCTAGTATGTAGTAAATAATTATAAATAAATAGTTAGTATTTTTTCTTATTTTTTAAATGTGAGTAACTATTATTTAGTTTTGAGCCATTTCGAACACGTATAAAAATTATCGCCACATCTGCCGCCCGCATATCTTATGTCCCCACGTCACCCTAACGCAATGAACCACCTTTTCGTAGTTCACTGTAACCACTATTACTAGGTATGTAACTACTAAGTAGGTACTAGTGCTGAGTATTACTCTAACAAAAAATGACTCTAATAATACTCTAATACTAGTACTCTATATCACTAATACTTAGTCTATACATGATCCAATGGTAATGCATGCTTTTATTGTGTGGGGGAAACTCTGTTTACCGGGTAACCTGCCGCCTCCACTCACGAAACCTAACCTATCTAGATTATTCTTGTTCTGTTAGTTACAGCAGTGGGTCATCTACGGGCAAAGTAGTAGTTGGCTACACCAGTTACAAGTCTTACGCAAACAGCATCCACAAACTGCCACCAATAAGAAAAATGCTATGCCTAAATCCAATAAATTAATTCCGAAACTCACGCTACAATGATACCGTTTTAGTTTTTTGTATTTATATCCCTAATAAAATCTAATTCGTTTTATAATCCTAACATACGTAAAGTGTTTGAACAATGATATCAAGCAGATGCAAATCTAACCCTTTCACTGCAGCGTCCACTTTCGTCCCATTTTTTTCGGACCATTCGGGCCACGTGCCTATTGTTAACACCATAAATTATTTACATTACGAACAATAACCGATTGTGCAGTGAACGGTTGACCATTTTAATTTTAACTACGTCCTAATTATTTTGTTAAAATAATGACATGGCCACGTTTGATCATAAAAGGTTACGTGAGCGGGAATCATGTGGTCTGATTTCGACCAGTAATCATTGTTGATAAGTCGGAGGGTTAATATTTTATTTGTTGAATTAAATGTTGGTCATTGACTTGTGTAAAACACGATTGTGATAGCCAGATGGACACATTGTAATGTAAAAAAATTACAGTAGCTCTCGTTTTGGCTATTCGTTTTATTAAAGCATCACGTCAATTGTCTTAAAGTAAACAGATGCGTTATAAGATGGTCGTGTCTATTTGGATATCTATCGAATCTTGATTCTGAATTGACAGACAGATTTTGATTTATTTTAAAAATTATAGGGTATTGTTCAAAGTCTGCTCATTATGGAGTATGGAGATCATCACATCTTTCCTAGACGTGTCAGTTTTAATAAAACATAATGAAATATTTAGACACAACCTAAATTACTCCCGATATACAGAAAGTAGCAGATATTTCAGATAATTCATTATTATTTTGAATAATTTCATGTAGTCATCATTATTATAAAATTATTCCAATTAACTACCTATCAATTATTTATTACCATTTTTGTGTAATAAAATCATAGCATATAAACTTTGATGTTTAATAAAATTAACTACTACTTCAAATAGATCGTTAACTCTCTATTACAACTATCATCGATTCCTAAACATTCCACAATGACAACAAATAAAATTAATGGCGCGTTTCCTATAAAAATTCGTACGAAATCGACATGTTGCGTAGTTCCGCGTGACAAAATACGGAGACACACGCACAGAACGATCATTTTTATGTAAATTCATCGTATCTTAAGTGGGATCAAAATACCCGATGCATAGTAGAGGGTTAAGTACAGTTAGGTACACAAGTATTTAAAATACGCTTACTCATTCTTTATATGACCCACTGCTGTGTCGGGCCTCCTCCAATGACATGGAGCTTAATGCCCCACGCTGCGCTGGCCAAGCGTGTTTTTGGCACAGGATCTAGTGACAGTATTCCTTCTCTTGCGGCTAGGTTCTCGGCATTGTTATTTCCTTCTGTCGGCTCTTACGACACCCTCTGGATAGAATGGGGTGGTGACACCGTCAGTAGACGGAATACTACGTATTTTTAGGCGCAGATTCTAAAAGTAAAAAATGCAAATGTTCTAGAATATTGGTTCGAAAAACATCGTTTTGGAGATATCATCGTTCATAATTAATTTAAGTAAAAAATGTGACACATATTGAAGAGAAAGTTTAATTGTAAGTATTAGTTTCAAGTAAGGGGTTTACATTAATATGTCCTTAATGAATTATTTTGCATGTAAAATAAAAAATAAATAAATATTCACAAAACAAGTTATATACCATTTGGTGCTTTGATGTAGAGTTATAAAAAAACAAATTCTATAATGATTATTGAACATTAAACTTTTAAACGCGATTGTACTCATAGAAGACAGATGGAAGTGGTATACCGACTATTTTGAATACAGTTAGGGGTTACGCCAACGAAATAGCACACAGCAGGTCATACATAAGGAATGAGTGCAAAATATACCTACCTAAAGTTGAATTAAACAATACAGAGGTCACATAATGTCCATATGGTGACTGATTTGGGATCCATAGTATCACCCACCACCCTTTTCCACCATGAGCGTGTCGTAAAAGTCGATTAAGGCAAATAAAAAGTCACCTAGCCCTAACTGAAGGAATGGAACAGTACCTTTTGGTCGTCTTTTTAGCGTATAAATGGCCCACCACTGAGTCGGTCCACCTCCAACTGATGGAAGGATATTACCCTAAGCTTGAGGTGTAGATAGCGAACAAAACCCAGCTCGTTTGGCTCGCATGGTGTTAGGATCTAATGGTCCGCCCGGCTAGCTACCACCCTCACATCTAAGTCCGGTGCCAAGCAGTTTTTTACGGTGTTTCGTCGTGTGTATGCCCGAAAAGACATTTCCTTGAATTGCCTGCTCCATCTTAGACCCAGGCGTTGCTTTCTATCACGCAAGCCCGGGGCAAAGGCATTCAATTCACTGATAAAAAAAGTCTAAAATTATGTGGAAAACTTAGTGTAGGTTATAATTGCAATCCCTGTGAAATCGAATCAGAGTTCCCACAGGAAGCCACACTTAAGTGGCAGTGGGCAGGGCACAACTCGCGGGACTGACGCCCGATGGGGCAGGAAAGTCCTCGAGTGGCGACCGCGTTTCGGAAAGCGCAGTGCTGGTAAGCTCACGCGGTAGATGGATGACCTGGTTAAGGTCGCTGGAAATCGGTTAAGGTCGCTGGAATGGGTGTTAGCTCAGGATGGGGCTTCGTGGAAGTCCTTGGGGGAGGCCTATGTCAAGCAGTGGACGACGTTTGGCTGAAATGATGACGATGAAATGTATTCACCCGTACAAATTGAAATGCAAAAGCTTTGCATAACAAATGCGTGAATGAACGGTTCATTTGGTGCTCATTGCCCAGTGTAGCTTTTAAAATACATCTGTTCTGTTCAATATGCCCACATGCATACCACAAATATGCGGATTAAGTTCGTTTCACATGTAGGCTGCGTGCATAAACCTCCGCGGCGCGAAAGCGTCCTGCCGCGAAAATCAAATAATTTAAAAAATATGCTATTCTGTCTGGTATTGATTTTTTACACACTAATATTGGTTATGTAATTTTTCTGTGTACAAATATATATTTTATTGTATTTTAATCACGTATTCATCATTTCTCTAAATTAAAAATCTACAATCCTTCTACATATTTGGCGGTGTGGATTTCATAATATGTATTAAACAACAATTGCCGCGCCGCCAAGCCTTTGCCTGAATTTACCACCAGCCAAACACATGTTGTTTTTTGTAAAGAACAATGATTTTATATTTTTTCTAAAGAGATCGAAAACATCTTCTCCTTCTCTTTTTCCTTCTCCTTCTCAGCCTGTAAATTACACACTGCTGAGTCGGGTTCCTCCAACTACATGGAGGGTAATTAGCCTCCTATGGCAGACGCTGGCCAGACGGGTTGGCATAAGGTTTCGTATCAAGTTTACCTTCTCTTTCGGCTAGGTTTTCGGTCTAATCATTTTTTTTTTGGTCTGATTTTACGACACCCTCGGGACGAAACGGGGTGGTGACACTGTGTATTCTAAACTCGTCACCACACGGAATCTTCTGTTGAGGCTATAGTATTATTATATCTGTGACTTAGCTAAAGCATTTCCCTAAGTTGGTTGGGGTCGTCTAAATGAATAGTTCCGAGTTTATTAATTGATTTACAATTACCCAGTATTCCCACGCGTTTCCACTTCGTGGGTGTTATCAAAGCCGACTAAAAAATAAGAAAATTTATACACAAAAGCAAGAAAAATGTTACAAAACTCTGTGCCATCTAGTCTGGCTACTATTTTATTTTTAAAAAACCGAACCCCTGCACTATGTATAACCTTATCGTGGAGGCAGTTAACCAACATGTAATTCACGACCACAAATGACACCCAGACTCAGAGCAAGTGCCTCTGGTTTAGACAAGGACTACTACCACAGATATAATAACTACTACTAAGCCCATAGATTACTTACTACTGAGTCTAGTCTGCTAAAACCTTCAGGTAACTAAAGCAGGCCCTTTAGTTACCTGAAGGTTTTAGCCTACCGTGCGCGTCTGGCTAGGGTGGAGTTTTAGGCTAATATTTCTCCATGGATCTGAAGGTTCAACTCAGCAGTAGCCTTTACGAGCTATGTAGACGATAGACGTTTTAGTTCCCATCAACTCCTTACAAAATAGATGTGCAGTCACCATGACTGCGCACGATACCCAAAAGTAATTATGGGACTAGCTCCTATGATCATTGCCGGCTATTATAATCTATTAACCACAATATTAAAGGGGTGTGTGTTGCTTAAGAAGTCCCCTATAAGTTTAGAGTTGTCTTTGTAACTTCCGAATATAATTGTGTGTTAAATTTACCGTCCGTGACGCAGTATAAGGTCCGGAAGCTCCAAACGATTGGTCAATGTTGCTAGCACATCAAGGTTGGTAGCTTCAAATATTTGGTTAACGTTACGAGTGTATACTGGCCCTTTAGGGTCGCCAACATGTTCCCCCAACGGGGAGCGAAACCCGTGTCACTCGAAACTCGTTAATCGTTAACAGCCGTAAATCGTTGGTTTAAGTGGGTAAGTCGAGCGCTAATTTCCGTTTTTCCGCTCTCCAGAGTCAGGATTTCCAACGTAAAAAAAACCCTAACTACGCTTACTCACAAAATTTACGAGTAAGTTAATTATATACGGGCAGGCTAACCGATTCTCTGCCCGCTGGTCGACATTAAATTGCCTTCTTGGTTCTTGGGACTTATTAGTTAATATAATTTTATTTTATGAACAATTTTATTATTCTAATAGCGCCCCGCCTTCGCACGGGTGCAATATTGAGATATAAAACTTCCTCTCGAATCACTCTATCTATTAAAAAAAACCGCTTCAAAATCCGTTGCGTAGTTTTAAAGTTTTAAGCATACATAGGGACGGACAGACGACAGCGACTTTGTTTTATACTATGTAGTGATCTATTATACAGAACAATTTTATTAATGAGATATTAGAAATGAGAAGTGTACGAATAAATGTAAATTGAATATAAGAAGTACCTACCTAATTACTGGTAGGTACTGTGGCACAGTAGGCTATTTTCCCTCCATGAGTTTGGAGGAGGCCCGACTCAGTAGTGGGCCATTTAAGGGCTGAAACGAAGACAGTGACGACCTAATTATTATGTTACCGTAGCCAAATTCTAGGAATATAATATTATCCGTGGTTATTGATCTTGAATACACAATGTCACCAACCCATACCATATTTAGGGTGTCGTAAGAGGCGTCTAAAAGAACACAAAAGGCAGATCATCTAGCCCCAGGAGAAGGGAAACTTGACACGGAATCCCATGCCAACCCGTCTGGCCAGCGTGGCATAGTAGGCTAATTAACCTCCATATAGTTGGGAGAGGCCCGACTCAATAACAGTGGGCCATTTATGAGCTGAAAAGTAAAGAAAGTAAGTGGTTATTAAAACTATGTTTTTAACAATTGCGATCTCACAGACAAAATCAGAAAGTTTTTTATTCGAATAAATTCTTGCGTATGCTTTCAAATAGACAAAGATTACGATAGAAAATTTTAAAAAGAAAAGTTAAATTAATTACTCATTTAGTTAGTTTTTACCACCATTTATTGCTTACCTATGCATTTTGGGAGACATTGTTATTCCTTAGAAAGTTTCTCAATGCCTGTGTAAAAAAAATATATTAATGTAAAAAGTAAAAGTAGTATTTACACGCAGCAACTACAGTCTGCCGTCCGCAATCCGTCTAGTTTGATCATCGGTAATATGGCTATATGGTTAGACTAGCATATTTCAAGCTAAGTGTATTCACAGGCATAGACGTAAGAATAGCAGTCGGGACCGACGGTGTTCCGACCTGCCTTCAAAAGCAGTGATCAACCTGCAGGATTCAGGTCAATAGCATTGCGGTACGATATTCTCTCCTTTCATGACCTTCTAATCCTACTTCCTATCCTACACCTAATATTATAAATGCAATCTGTATGGATGTGTGGATGTATGGACGTGTGGGTGTATGGCCATTAACATATACTTACATACATACATACATATAATCACGCCTCTTTCCCGTAGGGGTAGGCAGAGACCACTTCTTTCCACTTGCTACGATCCATACATACTTGTTTCGCTTCGTCCACTTTCATTATTCCCTTCATACATGCTCTTCGGTTTAGGGTACTCTTGACCTGGCCTTTTTTCAAGACGTCCCTGATTTGGTCTTGAAACGTCCGCCTAGGTCTTCCCCTTCCAACACTTTCATTCACACTCGCCTTATACACTTTTTTCGTCAATCGTTCTTCATTCATTCTCTCGACATGGCCAAACCATCTCAGCATACCTTTCTCAATTTTTGTCACTACATCTTCTTTCAGACCACAACGCTTCCTTATCTCACTATTTCTTATCCTGTCACTCAGTTTAACTCCTATCATACTTCTTAACGCTCTCATCTCAACTGCATTTATTCTGCTTTCATGTTTCTTCTGCCATACCCAACTTTCACTTCCATACATGAGTGTCGGAACCAACACTCCCTCATGCACAGCCAAACGAGCCTTGTTAGACACCTTCCGACTGCTCATAAAGGAGTGCAAAGCTCCGTTCACCATGTTCCCTGCATTCACTCTTCTTTCGATATCACTCTCACACTTTCCATCTCTTGTAAACTTTGAACCCAGATACACAAACTCATTCACCTGTTCAACTTGTTCATCTCCAATCACGATATTGCAGACTGTCACTGCCTCATCTCTTTCAAACACCATCACTTTCGTCTTCTTAACATTAATCTTCATTCCCTTTCTAGCAAAAGCTCCACTCATAGCAGTTACCATCTCCTGCAACTCCTCGGCCGAAGACGCAAGTAATACTTGGTCATCAGCATAGAGAAAACATTTGACGAGTAACTCATTCATTCTCAACCCACTTTCATTCTCTTTTAAATCTGTCAAGCAATTGTTCATGAACAGATTAAACAGCCACGGTGACGCTACACATCCCTGTCTAACACCCTTTTCGATATTAAACAATTCAGTGTATGCCCCGTTTATCCTTACACAAGCACTGGAGTCCCTATAAAGAGATTGCAATGCTCGTATAAGGATACTGCTCACACCGTTCACGGACAATGCTGACCACAATTCATTCCGCACCACTCTATCATAGGCCTTTTCTAGATCCACGAACGCGCAATAGACCTTCTTGGTTTTAGCCAAACACTTTTCGGCTATGCACCGCAAGGAAAAGACCTGATCCGTACATCCCATTCCCTTTCTAAATCCCGCTTGTGCATCCCACACTTTTTCATCTGTTTCATTCACAACCCTTTCAATTAACACTTTCGCGTACAATTTACCGACGACGCTGAGAAGGCTTATACCGCGGTAATTTATGCACTCTTGCCGTGACCCTTTTCCCTTATATAATGGCACTATTACGGCTTTGCACCAGTCTCCCGGTACTTGCCCATTTCGCCAGCACAAATTGAAAAGGCGGTACAGCTGGCTAGCCACTATGCCCTGTCCAGCCCTCAGCATCTCGACGGTAATCCTGTCATACCCTGCAGCCTTGCCTAATCTCATACTTTTCAACGCTTTCACTATTTCATCCATGCTTATCTCTCTTTCATCACCATTTATACTAGTTTCCATGGAAGGTGCCGGATGTTGTACCTGCACTTCCTCTCTTTCAAACAAACTTTCAAAATACTCTTTCCATCTCTTTAGCACACATTCTTCTCCTTTTATAATGCTCCCATCTAGACTCCTGATTGTACTCAGCTCCGAGGTAGATGTTTTTCCTCTTACTGCTTTGATGGATTTCCAGAAAAACTTGATATTTGACTGGAAATCTTCAGTGAGCCTCCTATCAAAATCATCCTTTCGTTCTTCTTTCTTTCTAGACACAACTTCTTTCGCTGCTAATTTCAATCTTTTATACTTCGTTCTTGCTTCCTTGACCTCGTCATCCGTCGCCTTTTGAGCTTTTTGGTTAGCTTTTGTAGCTAACCAATCTAACCACGCTTTCTTCTTTTCTTGCACCGCCCTTTGTGCATCATTATCCATCCACACATCATAGTTCTTTCTTCCTTTCCTTCTTTTAGCTACCCCGCATACGTCAATAGCAACATTCACGACCCCTTTCTTAAATTTCTTCCAAAAATCTTCAATCACACCTATCTCTTCTATGCCTTTAACACTTTCTTTCAGTTTCTCTACATACTCGTCTTTCTTTTCTTGCAGATTTTCCACTTTTACTCTGTCCAAAACACTCGTAGGCTCGGCCCCTCGGTGTCGCCACCGTTTAAAGAGGCCACGCATTCGGGCTATCACCAGGAAGTGGTCTGTGTCGAGGCCTACACCGCGGTATGCCCGAGTGTCTAGCACTTTCTTCCTCAGTCTTTCATCCACAATTACAAAATCAATCATACTTCTCGACTCACCTTCATCTCTTGTATACAAATGGATCTTTTTGTGGTCAAACATTGTGTTGGCCACGCAAAGATTCCATTCCAAGCATACTTCAAGCAGGCTTCTCCCATTTTCATTCACTCTCTCGTCCCCAAACGTACCCAGAACTCCTTCATACCCATCACGCTTCACTCCAACCCACCCATTAAAGTCCCCTAACATCACGATCCGTTCATTTTCTCCGCATTTATTCAAGACCTCTCTCATGCTATCCCAAAATTCCTCTCTCTCTTGTCGGGCTTTTAAGGACCCACCTCCGCGCAGATCCGTCGGTGCATAGACCCCAAGGATAAACAAGCGAGTGAGTCCGACTTTTAACCTAATCCAGAGGAGTCTTGGGCTTACACATTCATGCTCCATCACACATTCAACTATTCGAGAGGAAAGAATCACACCAACTCCCTGACAGCCTCGGCTGGTTTGGGGGACTCCCGACCAGTATGCCGTGTAGGAACCATGAACCGTGGTGTCACATCCTTTCCTCTTGGTTTCGTTCACGCACAAAATATCTATGCATCGCTCATCCATCATCTGACATACTTCATCTACCTTACCATCCATTCCTCCTCTCACATTCAACGTAGCGAAGCGGCTCTCCATGGGCCGCTTTTCGCCCCCGCGAGAAACGAGACGTGATGGGTGGCGAACCACATCGCCGCCATTTTGGTTAATTAAATTAAATATATTATTAGCCATAGCGTTCCCACGAATAGCAAGGGAAAGGTTTGTCCACCCCAGCAGAGCCCCGCATGCCAGGGTAAGGCTAGCCTAATTCTGGGTCGCCCGGTCCCAGGGCAGTGTGGCACGCTAACGACTAAGCTTGCCCCTAGCCATGCATCCATCCGCGCGGCAGACGTTGGATTGGCGGAGATGGTAGGGATAGGGAAAGAGAAGGATAGGTGGTGTGAAAGGGAAGACTGGTAAGTTAGAGTGGGGAATAGGAAATGTAGGATATTACCGCCCAGGAGGGCAAGGGATAGGACAGTAATAGCTAAGGTAGCCGGGGCCGCATACCCGTATACTATACCACAACTACCGGACAGGTAAGTTGGGATGAGTATCCTCTGACTTGAAAAACTTGAGAATAACATATAGCTTATAATTTATTCACAATGATAGTGTGTAAATTGACCATGCACTAATACCGCTCCGACAAAGTCGCGGGCAGAAACTAGTGGGCTATAAATTAGCCTCAGGCATTTTAAACCAGTGACAAACGCTCTAATAGCCTCTAATGTCTGCTTCCATTCAAACAGGATTATCAAGTGCTTTGTTATGGCAGTAAACGGTTTCGTATTGTCAAGGACTTGGTAGATCAGAGACGGAACATTACTGTAATTGACAGGAATAAAATTTATGTAACAAAATTAAAAAGTAATAGCGAGACAGGTTCAAATAAATGTGAATATATTTTTCATCGAGCCAGTGTATTCAAGGTTAATCACTAGTGTAAAACTCATCAATACAACGAAAAAGTTTTTCTTGCACCTTTATGAGCTTGGAGGGTTGTATTGATGAGATTGATGATTATAACTCTGTAACTACATACGTCTTACAGCCGCGAATCAAATGTTCATCATCATACAACCTAGCACTACCCTGCAAATTGTAAAAAACGTAAGAAAATTTGAATTTCGCGGGGTAGCCTGGAGCATCCACCTTAATAGTCTATCGAATCTACTAAATTGAACACATCTTTGACAGAATATTACATATTTGGTGTTACAGAATATTAAATATTTATCTTGTAATATAGCAAAATATTCTATTGTTATTGACTTATGGCACAGCTTGGTACTGATCCACGTTGTTAGTATAAATAGGTATTATACAATATAATATAAATATGTACGTATTATCGGGCATAAATAGGTATTACAAACCGCTGCAAGTTTAGAATTCAAATACGTATGTAGGGAATTGTGTCTTAGTTAGCTGCTTAGGTTATCCTATACGTTCCCCAAATCGAACCGGAGACCCGTTGATCCAAAGGTGGCACATTCCACCCCTAGACCAACGAAGCAGTCAATTATCACACTGATATCTATATCTTCTATCTATACTTATAATAAATCTGTAGAGAGGTCAATTCTGTACATGAAATATTTTTCCAAAATAACTATCAGCGGGTGATTAGTGATCGATACTGACGCCAAAAATGCAATCAGTAAAATTTTTGTCTGTCTGTCTGTCTGTCTGTCTGTCTGTCTGTCTGTATGTTCGTTATAGAAACAAAAAACACTCGACGGATTTCAACAAAACTTGGTACAATTGTTCTTCATACTCCTGGGAAGGTTATAGTATACTTTTCATCACGCTACGATCAATAGGAGCAGAGCAGTGAAGGGAAATGTTGGGAAAACAGGAGAACTTACTCCATTTTTTAAGCTTCCGTCGCGTGTGCACCCTTAATAGTTAAAGCTACACAGAAATCATGTATGACGGAAATGTTCTCCTTAAAATTATATAAAAAATATTCCACGACAGCAAATGTCTACGAGTATCTTTTATGGTTGACTCACAATAACACGTGTAACTCCCGATAGCTTAGCAGTTCAGAGCTTTCAGATTATATTTGTCTACTCTTACGTTTATAACACTCTCAATCATCCCTAATTAATAAATGTTAACATTATTACCTATTTAATAAAAAAAGAATCATAGAAATCGGTACAGAAACACCAAAGTTATTCATGAAATACGCTAATAAACCATCGCGCGTGATTACTGAATCATGCTTTAAGGATTATTTTTGTGTAACCGTCGCATCGGGTCGTCGCAGGAGGTTTAAAAGGGCGGGGGATCCAAACGCGAACTTCATACAATATTTGGATTTGGCTGATGATGCGAGTAGACGTTCCGAGTATTCGCCCTTATTGACAGTATTGTTTATCAGCGCGACATTTAGTCTTTACAATAATGTACTTTATTTAATTTTCTTTTGTTGTTATTTCATAAAATAGGTATTAGTTATTTTGGTGGCGTGTTATATTCGTTCAAATTACAAATTATTGTTATTTAACATTTTATTTCTTTTTAGGTGAAGTAGTAATAGGTTAGTAGTAGGTAAGTTTTGGTTAATTTTTGTTCAGTTTTTTTTAATAATAATAATAATAAGTTAGTAAAAGCGTAGGTTTTTATTAATTAAAGGTATAGTTATAGGTATTTAGTTTTAAGTGAAGTAGGATAGTTTACCCGGAAGCTTTGCGCTGAAGTATTTTCGTTGTATAGGTACTTAAGCCTCATGTGAACGTGATCTAAACAATATTACCAATACATTAACTTAATAATACACAAGGAATTACACACTGACGGAGTTGCGGGCACAGCTATCTATATCTATATATATAAAACTCTTCCGTTACTGAGTGACTGACAGACAACGCACAGCCGAAACTAATGGCAGTAGAGAGCTGAAATATGGCCTGTGTGTTTGTTGGGAGGAGAAGCTACCACTAAGAGAGGATTATTGGAACGGGGATAAATTGTTTTTTTCCGGAAGTCATTATTCCACGCGGACGAAGTCGCGGGCAAAAGCTAGTTATTTTATAATATTATTCCGAAAGTGAGTGAACGACAATTCATCTCTCATAAAGCATTTTACAAATATATAGCAGATTTAAAAAAAAAAGAAAGCGCCGTGTTGGGGGACGTTCACGCATGCTATCAACCAATCGTCTCCTACACCCATATCCGCGAAAGAGACCCAAAATCGAAAATTGCACTGGGTATATTTTGGCTCAAGATATTTGCAAAGTACTTTAAATTACTGTGTCCGTGCGGTGACTGATTTAGCATAATAATATCTGGATAACCGATTTTTTTTTTATTAATTGTGTTTTTTGGAAATTATATTTAAGTACGAATTACGAAAACACTCATTGACTTCGTGTTACTTAACAACGCCATCTGCTGTTGTGCTCACAAAAAAGTAGTATTATTATTCGCCAATAGATGACAGGATTCCTAGCTAGATCGATTTATCGCATTTTCTAAAAATGATTCCTAGTTAGATCGATTCATCGCCCCCGAAACTCCCTATATACAAAATTTCATGAAAATCGTTGGAGCCGATTCCGAGATTCCAATTATATATATATATACAAGAATTGCTCATTTAAAGATATAAGATATAGTGTCATCACCGCATTCCATCATGAAGGCGTCGTAACAGCCGACAAACGGGCAAGACAAGGCTGATAACCTAACCGCAAGAGAAGAAAAACTAGGTACAAAATCCTGTGCCAACCCGTCTGGCTAGTGGGTCGTGGGTCAATAGGCTAGTTACCCTCCATGTTATTGGAGGAGGCCCGACTTACCAGTTGGTCATCTATGGACTGAATAAAAATAATATCAATATAAATTGTAGCAGTGGCAACTACAGGCAAAAAGGAACTTGCCTAATTAAAAATTATAAGGCACATAAGAAGTCGTGAGCAACAATTTTGTTTTTTTATTTTCGTACCGTTTGCAACTGCTGAAGCACTGGTATATAACACAGAGCCACCTACTCCATTGCATTTAATTTAGCTCTTTGATCGGCTAAACTGCCGCCATAAGCTATTGTTAAAAAAATCAGCGACCCCTCTATGCTTAGTCACGTATTAAAAATATTGTCTATGGCAGCATAGAGGCTCATTATCTCTTTATGATGCTAAACTATAGCGTATTGTATTGTTACCAATAAACAAAGATTACCGAGCGGTTTTTCGGAGGGTAGATATTGATACGTCAACTGTTCAGAATTAATCCGATATTTGATGAGAACTTTGGTAATATTTAGTTAATCTTTTGGCCCAGTGAAATAACTGCATCAACGATCGCCATTTTACTGACAATATCAGTGCTTGTTATTTTTTTTTTATCGGAGCATAAGTATTGTATAAGTTTTAGGTGCAAAGGGTTGATCATCCAGCCAGACGAGGTGGTATCCCCCGATAGTTGTAGTCGGGGAAATCTTAACTTATCTTAGGTTAACTAGGACTTGGGGTGCGTGTGTGGAACCTCCCCGAGCGACGAGTGCGATTTGCGACTTCCCCCCTCGTCCGGTGCACCCTGGGCAACGGCTGGATCACCGTAACGGAGTGACCAGCCGGCCAATCCACACCCCCATCATCCCGCATTGTGCGCGCGCGACCAAGATGGGAAGAGACAAAACCTCTGTCGCTCCAACCTCGGAGGCGCGTCTGCTTCGGTCGAGCTTGCTCCCGGAGCGCGTGACCCCTCCTGAGTGCCCTTCTCAGGGCATGGAGCGGCGAACAAGAAAGGCGTTGGCTAACGCTGGAAAGGCGAAGCTTAATGAAGCGAAGCTCGTGATGGAACCAATTGACCCGATAGCGATATATGGTCCAATAGACGACATTGAGTCTAGCTCTGACTCCAATATGAGCATAGTGACGGTGACCAGCGCGACCAGTGACCCGGGCAAGCTCTGGGCTCGCAAGAGGTCGCACTCATGTAGCTCCAGAAAGGGCGCGGACACCGACTCGGAGGACGAGTCCAGTACGGACACGCCAGCCCCAAAAATCCAACTGGTGGCTGGCGAGAAGCGACGCGAGCGTGGAGACAATCACAGGGCCCGCAAACATCTGGAGTCTCTCCAACGTGCTGCAGACATAGCAGTGAAAAAAGAGGAAAAGCGAGAGCGAAAGCGGCGTAGTTTCCTTCGCGACGCGGCCGCCAAAGTCAGTCGGCTCTCCGACACGTCGTCGGAGAGGTCATCCTCCGTACCACGGCTCTCGGAGGAATTGACTGCTCCTGAACTGGAGGCAAAACTGACAGGGGCTATGGATACAATGAGGCACGTGGCCAGTATCTCCAAGGGACTAAAAGGCACAAGCCAGAAGCTCCTCAAAGATGCCACCGCCGCATTCTCGGAGGTAGCGGATGTGCTCCTCCATCGGCCCCGGTCTGATGAGGAGAGCAAGCTCCGAGTTCAAGTTCGTCGGCAAGCTGAACAAATGAAAGAGCTTGAAAAGGCCTACATGAACCTTAAGGCGGAGGTGGCCGACATCAAGTACGGTGGCCAAGGAGAAAGACCCGTGAGGATCGCCGAAGAAGAACAGGAGCTGAGGCGCTCCATCATACTGGAGGTGGGAACAATGATACAGGCAGTCAGGGAGGACTTAGCCAGCCGTCTGCCTCCAGAGAAGCGGCTTCGTCCGCCATTGGCGGCCGACCGCCGCAACGCTGAGGTCGCCCAGGGTTCTGCCCCAGCGGTCCCGAGCCAGGCGCCAATGTCGTATGCGGCGAAAGCGGTGGGAATGGAGCGTCCAACGGAACCGGCCGCATCTACCTTATCAGCACGTCCGACCCCGAGCCCAAAAGCCGCCCTGAAACGCTCGGCAAACGCGAAGACAAAAGCCTCGGTGCTACTGAAAGGAGCACCAAAGCCGGCAGCTAAAGTAGCTTCGCCTACGTCAGCGCCAGCCAAGGTCGAGCAAAAAAGAGGGCGTTCCGCCCCTAAACCGGCAACAACGCCGTCCCCGGCCAGCCAATCCACTGCTGCCCCGCAGAAAGGTGAATGGGAGACAGTTGGCGCCAAGAAGGCGGCTAAGGCTGCGAAACGCAAGGCCCAAAAGAAGGCGCAGAAGGCGAGACAAAAGATCGCCAAAAAAGAGGCAAAAATAAAGGCGCAACTCGTTGCCCCCCGCTCTACGGCTGTGGTCCTAACCCTGCAGCCTGGAGCGGTAGAGAGAGGTGTTACCTACAACGAGGTAATGTCAAAGGCCAAGGCAGCCATTGACATCGTGGGCCTTGGCCTTACCAATGGCGTGCGTGTGAAAAGCGCAGGCACGGGTGCCCGGCTGCTGGAGGTTTCTGGCACCACCAGTGGCCCCAAAGCGGATGTCTTGGCCGAGCAGTTGAGGTTGGCCTTGGGTCCTGAGGATGTGCGGGTCTCCAGACCCGAAAAGTGTGCCGACCTCCGTATCTCCGACCTTGACGACTCGGTCACAATACCCGAGCTCATTGAGGCCGTGGCGAGAGTCGGCGGTTGCGCCCCGGCTCAGGTCAAGTCAACGGCCATACGCCCGGGGCGGGTCAGCACGGGCACGGCAACTGTGACGTGCCCAGTTGCAGCGGCAAAAAAGGTTGTGGTCGAGCCTCGCATGCTGGTGGGCTGGTCCTCGGCCCAGGTAAGACTCCTGCCACCGAGGCCATCCAAGTGCTACCGCTGTCGCGGGGAGGGGCACATTGGGGTAGGCTGCCCCACAGGCGTTGGCATTGGTGACGCCTGTTTTAATTGCGGGTACTCGGGCCACAAAGCCGTGGAGTGCCCGGACAAAGCGCGTTGCCCCAGGTGTGAGGCGGCGGGTAAACCGGCGGGGCATCGGCTAGGCGCTCGTGACTGCGCCGCTACACAGGCGAAGAAATCGGGGACCGTCAAGGGCCGCCGGCCGGCTGTTTCTGCACAGCCAGGGCCGTCGACGTCGCAACGGGCACCCCAGGAGGATACTAGAATGGACACCCAGTAATGGACCAGGGATCATATCTTCGTATCCTCCAGGGGAATATAAACCACTGTGCTGCAGCTCAGGATCTCCTACACCAGAGCGCAGCGCAGTGGACAATCAACGTAGTGGTGGTCGCCGAGCCGTACTTTATTCCACCCAGAGGCGACTGGCTGGGGGATGTCAGCGGCTCAGTGGCTTTGTTCATAAGAGCATCTGCGGGAACACCAACTCCGGAAGACGTACGCCGGGGCCGGGGATTTGTTGCGGCCCGTATAGGCGAGGTGGTGATCATAGGGTGTTACTTCTCGCCCAACGCACCCCTCGCCGATTACGAAACGTTTCTCGCAGAACTGGACGCCATCGTGGGCTGCAGCCGCCTTCCCGTACTCGTGGCCGGGGACTTTAACGCAAAATCTACGGCTTGGGGTTCCCCAGTTGCGAACGCCAGGGGTGAATTGGTGGAGGAATGGGTGGCCACGTCGGGACTGGAGATACTGAATCGGGGGGCCGTAAACACGTGTGTGCGGCAGCGGGGTGGGTCCATCGTGGACATAACCCTCGCGAGTCCCACACTCGCGCGCCGTGTTCAGCACTGGCGGGTGATGGAGGAGGAGGAAACGATGTCGGACCATCGCTACATACGGTTCGACATCGCCTCCCAGACTTCTGCCACCCTGCCTAGGACGGTCTCTCACCTCAATGCCCAGGGTCAGGGCGAAACCCGCCAAAACGGCAGTGTACTGGTGGTCTGGTGAGATAACACGGCTACGCCAGTCATGCGTCGATGCGAGACGCCGGTACGCTCGCCACCGAAGACGTCGCCTCAACCGCCCAGGCCTGTCGGAAGTGGAGGCGGAGCTATACGAGACGTACCGCTCCGCCAAAAAGTCCCTGCAAAAGGAGATTGTGCGGGCTAAAGCTGCGGCCAGACAGGAGCTGCTTAGCACGCTGGACAGCGACCCGTGGGGGCGCCCATACTTAATGGTGAGGGGCAAACTCCGCCCCTGGGCCCCCCCACTGACTACAAGTCTCCGGCCGCAGCTTGTCGATAAGGTCGTCGGGAGTCTTTTTCCGGCGAGGGCTGTGCCGTTGGAGCCGCTGCGCCAGAATTTCACTCCTACCGACGAGGGTGTCACCCCTGAAGTAGGGGAGGAAGAACTGCAGCGTGCAGTGAGACGGCTCAGAGGTAAAAGCACGGCTCCGGGACTAGACGGAATCCCAGGCCGTGTGTGGGTTATTGTTCTAGAGGCCCTAGGACCTCGGCTGCGTTCGCTGTTCACAGCGTGTCTGTCCCGAGGCCAGTTTCCCCGCATATGGAAGGAGGGGAAACTCGTCCTCATCGGGAAAGAGGGGCGCCCGCCGGACTCGCCGTCGGCTTATCGCCCTATAGTTTTGCTGGACGATGTGGCCAAGCTCTTTGAGCGCATAATTGTCAACCGCCTCGTCCAGCATCTTGAGTCGGTGGGTCCAAACTTGGCGGAGAGCCAGTACGGCTTCCGCTGCGGGCGCTCCACAATCGATGCGGTGGCCCGCGTCAGGGCAATGGCGGAGGAGGCTACATCCCGGGGCGAGGTAATGTTGGCGGTGTCTCTTGACATCGCCAACGCGTTTAACACCTTGCCCTGGAATTGCATTGAGGAGGCGCTCCATCATCACAGAGTGCCGGCCTACCTCCGCCGTGTTATAGGCGCGTACCTTTCGGACCGGTCCGTGGTCTACCCGGTCCAGAGTGGTTGGGACAGGCGGGCTGTGTCATGCGGAGTTCCACAGGGGTCGGTTCTGGGTCCGACCCTGTGGAACATAGGTTACGACTGGGTGCTACGGGGCGGGCTCCTCCCTAATGTTGGCGTGGTATGCTACGCCGACGACACCCTGGTAACCGCGCGTGGCAAGTCACACAGGGACGCACAAATACTGGCCACTGCGGGCGTGGCCCAAGTCGTGGCCAGGATCCGGCAGCTGGGCCTGGAGGTAGCTTTGGGCAAATCTGAGGCCCTCTTCTTCCACAGGCCTCGGAACGCGCCACCTCCAGGCTCCCACATTGTGGTCGGAGGCGTTCGCATCGCCGTAGAGCCCACGATGAAATACCTGGGTCTGGTGCTCGACGGTAGGTGGACCTTCAGGGAGCACCTCCGAAGGTTGGCCCCCAAACTAATGGGCGCAGCGGCCGCACTGTCACGGCTACTGCCCAACCTTGGGGGCCCGAACGTCTCCTGTAGGAGGCTGTACATAGGGGTCGTGCGGTCGATGGCTCTATATGGGTCACCAATATGGGCGGAATCTCTGACGGCCCGTAACGTTGCCCTGCTGCGCAGACCGCAGCAGGTGATGGCCGTCAGGGTAATCAGGGGGAACCGCACGACCTCCTTCGAAGCAGCAGGCCTCCTGGCTGGGCTGCCCCCGTGGGAGCTTGAGGAGGAGGCTGAACGGGCCAGAGAGTTGGCCTCCCAGCGCCCAAACCGCCAGCGCCGCAACAGGCGTCGGAGGGCGCTGGCTGACCTCCGTCCGCCGTAAGTGGGCCTGCGGGCGATTGACCTGGGAAAGTCCGTCGCCTGCGCAAAACAGGCCCCGGGAGGGAGGCGCGCGCGAATCGCAGCGCAGCGGTGGAATGGGGGAGGGCAATACAGCCCCCCCCCTCATAATCGGAGGGGCCCGCCTCGGAGCATGGGGCTCCACTATGAGGCGGGCCGAGGCCCCCAGGGACACGGAGCATGCTCTCTGCAATGGGAGTGAATCCCGTGGAACTGGCTTGGGCAGGTAAGGATCGCCGTCGGTTTTAGTGGGTAGGTCGGGGCGCAATTTACCATCTATACGCGCCCCGGAGTCCCACATACCCCGGCCATTTCCCAAAGGCCGGGTATCCATGAGGATCTCCGACGTAAAAAAAATAAAAAAAAAAAAAAAAAAAAAAAAAAAATAAGGTTAACTAGGACTTTTTGGTAATTCTCGCATTTGTAGGCGATATTTCTTGATGCAATTAGTTCAGATTTTTCAGGTAAATTGTCTAAAGTATGTAGCATGTTGGTCGCTACAAAGTATTGTTTGTTTATATATATATATATATATATATATAATATATATATATATATATATATAATAGGACGACACACGAGCAGGTGGTCCACCTGATGGAAATTGGTCACCGTCGCCCAGGACATCTGCAACCTAACGGGAGAAGATGCGTTGCCGGCCTGTAAACACCTCTTTTGAAGAGACCCATGTTGTAGCGCAGAGGAAACACTTCGGGAGGTAGATCATTCCACATCTTGTTTGATTTTGAATTACAAAATCAAAAGGAACTTTATTGACGTAGGTTTTATCACAAAATCTTATAAATCGTCATATTTAAATTCACAACTTTCATACACATTTCCTTATTATCACAATCCATTAATCTCTTTTGGACTCCCACAACCGTTGCATCCATCCACACATCCATACAGTAGGTATTTAAAAAATAATATTTCGAAATCTTCACACAGTTAATGTTTTCAAAAATTTGAGAAAACGATTTGCTAAGTGTGTAATCTTTATCGCGTGTATTTAATATTATTTAATTTTCCGATGTTGCGAATGCTCGAAGGGCATTTCCTTGAATTGCCTGCTCCATCTTAGACCCTGGCGTTGCTTTCCGTCACGCAAGCCTAGGGTCAAAGGCATTCAGATTACGAGTAAAAAAAAGGTCGTGGCGAAGGGAAAATACAATGAAACAGCTATGTTTAGTAAAGCCCATAATTTTGTTTTATTAGTGCCTAGAGGTCTTGCCACAGGTGTTGAGCATAAGATTTAATCAATTTAATAACAGGAACCTACTGGTACCTACTAGCCAACCATCCTCTTTATCGATCAATGAAGAGGATGGTTGGCAGGTGACTTTTGTGTGCTGTAGTGTTTAATTTAAATGTGTAATAATCGCGAAAGATTAACACTAATTTTTATTATGACTGAAAGCTATTTAAAATTAATTCAATATATTTTTGTAGAACAGCTTCGTCAGCGAGAAACTATCAAAATGGTTAATACGCTTTATCTTTTGTTACCTTTTGTGTTGCTACAATGTAAAATATTGACTGCAGCAGCGTAAAAAATATTTTCAAAATAAATCTAAATAATTAATGGTAATACCGTGACTAAGACGAAATGTCCGTGACGAAGCGAATAAACTGGTTATGAACTGGTGACGTATTCATTGCATTTTAATTGAGTTGAATTGCATATAGTTACTTAATTTCCCTGAGGATTTGAATTTTATTTCTAGACTAGACATTACACAAATATTTATTTATTTATTGTTCATAATACCTTCGTGGGCTCATGCACAACCCTTTGTTGAAGATCATCACACTCTATAGCACAGTTTACGATTTTAGATGACATAATACGAAGATTGCACACCATGAAGCAATCACAGAGTCAGAGAGAATGCCGCCTTTAGATCAACGGTTCCCGGGTTCGATTCCGGGAACCGTTGATCAGGCAGTGTCTTTGTCTAGGCGTATTTTGCTCCGAGTCTGGGTGTCATTTGTGTTCGTGAATTACATGTTTGTAAACTGCCCCCGCGATAAACTTAGTACAGGGGTTACGTTTTTTTTTATAAAAAACCATGTTACGTAGATCCGCCTTCTTATAGGACAACGATTGAAGCAATCCAGTCGAAATGAAAAAGGTAAATTTTCGCATTTATGCCTATTTCGTGTTGCACTAGAAATCCTGTAATATTTTTCCGAATGTTTTGGAAATCACGTATGTTTATATAAGTATAATATCACTATTATTTCAGCCAATAGAAGGCAAAGATTTCCCCCAAGAACCGGTTCAGAGATGCGAGCTTCCATCAGATTTCGATAATTTTAAAATATACATTATTTAATTAGCGATATCTGTGGCAATTATGCTGTACTACTTGTATTTGTATGACTACGATAGCCTGCGTATGAACTCGTCAGTGGAGCTTCTGGCTAATGATTGATGGAATATTATGTGACCTTATTTAGATTTACAAGTACTATGTAATTCACATATTAATTTAATTAACTCTTAAATACATATTAAAGTTAAACGTAGTACAACAATTATTGAAATAGAATCTACAGTTGTAATTACGCCATCTATTATGAAACTAGTGTACCACACCGCATTGTTGCTAAGTGGTTTACTAACTTTCTTGGTTTTTAAATTGGTAACACACAAAATTGTAGATGGCGCTTAATAATATTCTTTGTTTACGTAGTTCTACAAAAATCAACTTCATATGAATATTTTATTTTATCTTGAGCATCTACATGCTGAGTAGTCCACCAAGGCCTTATGCTTCGCCAGTTGATACGATTTTTTTTTTACCATAATATTGGTACTTAATTATTTCTACTACTACTACTGCGACCTAGCCCATAATTTAGACACTGCTGAGTCGGGCCTCCTCCCATTACAGGGAGGGTAATCAGCCTACTGTACCACGCTGGCCAGACGAGTTGGCACGGGATTTTTACAAGGTGAGCCAACTTGATTAAATGAGTTTTGAATTTGAATATACCCACTAAAACCCCACGGCGATGCTGGCTAATTCCGAAATCACGGAGACGCAGTCGAGGATCGCCGTCGATTTTAGTGGGTAGGTCAAGGTGCATTTTACCATCTCTAAGCGTCCCGGAGTCCAACATAGTCCATGATGATTTCCGACGAAAATTTAAAAATAAAGTGGTACGAAATACGCGGCAAAGAACTAGCGGAGGCAGATGGTGGAAATAACTTTAAAGATCTTTACATCATTAGGTGAGTACGTTTAGTTTCTAAAGGCAAACTCCGTAGCTTATCACATCATCCCGATATCAGATTGTATTCATTCACGCATCTCGCCGCGTCTGTCGGCAGACGTCACGTGATCCACGACCGTGGGAAACAAAATGGCGACCGTGCGCCATGTTTGTTTTCATTCGGCAATTATTTGACGAGCACGCACATACATCATTTAACTCCATGGTAGATGGGTACTGAGTCCTCCTTCAATAATTCATTGGAGGAAGGGGTGTCGTTATTAAAAAAAGTAGGGAAATAATACATGCGATGTTGGCCAAAGGCTTGAATACTGCGTATTAGCAGCAAATCGTAAATCTCGTCTCCCTGTGGTGACGGATTTAGAATACATGGTGTCACCACCCCTTTACAAGAGCCAGAGCAAGTGCCTCTAGTTTACATAAAGACAATTACCCGACCCCGTAATCGAAGCGGGGACCCGCGAACAAACATTTTTTTTTAATTCATCACTGCAATTATATAACCCACTAGCTGACCCGGCGAACTTTGTTTCGCCTTAAAGGCAATAAATGAGCAGATATTTTATTAACTTCAATTTTTTATCAGGATAAATATAAATAAAGCATCTATGATTTTAATTATACTTTATTGGCCATCTTTTTTAGTAACTGCACTTTTCAGTGAATCACCTTGTGACAGACGACATTTTTCGGTTTATTATCAGGCGCATGAACAAATAACGCAGATGGTCTTCTGACCCGGAACATGCCACATATAATTGATCTTGGGAAATACATGAATTTTCTAGATTTAGGCCACATACTTTGCAGGATTGGCCCTGTGATTTATTAATGGTCACCGCGAATGCATGACGGATCGGAAATCATTAAAACTAAAACGGTATATCAGTTGATATCGTCGGGATCCTCGGATGAGAATTTCCTCACCTTCCAACTTTACTTTGAGTATATTCCATTGTTCATCAATTCACTTACCACCAAACGCGTTCCGTTGCACAGGTTTGGTGGTTTTGGTTTATATTTTTTTCTCTTTTTTTACACAGTCATTATATTTGAATTAATGCAGTGTACCAATGATTTCATTCTGAATTATGTTAGTTACTTTATGTCATCTACATATTTATTCTTAGCCGCCAAAATAGCTCGCTTAGTCAACCATTCATTATTTTTGTGTTTGTGAGTTCGTCCTTCGATGAACCGAAATTCTGAGAAAATTAAATCAATCCACATATTTCGATGATTTGAGGCAAGCGCTTATTTCGGCGGCAGCAGTCGATCTTGGAATTAGTGGCAGTGTTTGGCAGAAATAGCCAGACAATAAAATCATTGCGCCTCCAAAACATCTCGAGTCCTTGCGTAGGTGTTCGGTCGGATCGGATAAGTGCTTCCAATGCACGTGTATACGCTATTGTACATTCGTCCCAGATGACGATTTTCCATTTTGATAAAACTTTAGCCGCTGAGGAGTGTTTTGTAATATTACATGGCATCTATAGGTCCAATGTGGACGCAAGTATGCAAGCAGTAATTAGTGCTGCCACCGTATCGAAACGTTGCTCGATCCAAATTATGTAGTACCTACTTTATAAATTTATTCTTGTGTCTCGAAAATTATCTAGTTGTTGATCTCTTAAATTTGCTCGACGATTTTGCATTCCCAACCGATCCGTTTCACGGGCTGCCTCGATTTGCTCTTGTGATTGAGAAGCACGGATTCAAGCCATACTAATGCGGTGATCTTCACGTGCATTATTTAGTTCTTCTTCATTGTTCGGCACAATAAGCTAATATTTACTCGAAAGAAATACATCAACCGGTCAACTTCAAAATTTCTAATTGTCAAATTTGTCAAACTATAGACAACATAGCGTTTAGCTGTCGGTGAAGTTTTGTTATTCTAGCAGTTGCATTTCGATAAACTATGTTTTATATCACGGAACGGGATTACAAACATTTACACTTTCACGTTTATAACATTAAGTATGATTTTGTGAATTGTCCAACATCTATATATTTAAAAGAAAGTCGGACATAGGATACCTAAGATTTTTATCCCGTTCCCGTAGAATGTGATATAATACCTACGTGGTATAACAAAGCGCAACTGACAGCGAAACTTTATGTTGTCTATATTTAAATATGGCTGAAAATTTGACAATTAGAAATTAAAATTTAACTTAATATCGCTATAAATTTACACACAATATCTTTATAAATTGTAGCCTATGTGTTATTCTGATGTATAAGCTATATTATTATAAAGTTTCGTTAAAATCCATTCAGTCGTTTTTACGTGAAAGAGTAACAAACATCCATCCATCCATCCATCCATCCATCCATACATACTTACAAACTTTCACGTTTATAATATTAGTAGGATTACGCCATTCCTGACATTCCAAAATACAAAAGAAATTACCCCAACACCAGCAATCTCTCTAATAGCCGGGAAGATCATAGGAGTAGCGTGCACGCATCAAAATGATGGAACCCACACAACGTGTTATAGAATAGACAGGGTACACGCAGAAATGGCAATAGTATATCAAAAATGTAATGGGCGAATCGTCAATTGATGGGGCCCTGGGCTGAAACAATTTAGGGGCCTATCAAATTACTGAACTAATTGCCATTTTTTCAAAAAAACTGTTTTCGATAGTGATGTAGATAGGTAATATGTAGAAGAAATAGGACGATAAAATTATTTGATATATATAATGTGACTTTGTGTTTTTGTACACAGACAGCAAATGTATAACATTATTGCAAACTAATTAGACAGGTTATGTGTAGGTATGTTATATAAATTTTATAGCAATCTTTCTGAATTTGTCTGCTGCAATGGCTGCAAATTCCTTTATTTGCTCATCACATTGTAAGTCCTCCGTTAAACCACAATTTAAAGAAAGAACTGACAAAATGATCTAGTCGATGGTTCGACACTGTTGTCTTAAATTTGTTTTGTGTATACGAGTATGCCATCCTGGAGAAAGAGCGCTCCGCCTAACAGCTAGTGATTGGCAAAGAGATGGTATAGCAATTTGGGAAAACATCAACAAGGGGGCCCTTTGGAACCACGGGGCCCGGGCTACGGCCCAAAGGTAAGCCCTTGGGTAGATCCGCCCCTGAATGATAGCCACAAAACTGAATTTAAAACCTCTGTATTAATGTTTACTCTGTGACGTTAAAACAATAGACCTATTACCTAATGATCGACAACAATTCTAATCAAATTCGAGTTATATGCAGACCCAATAGAGTCGAATTTATTATTGTAACTTTTGGTGCTACAGTAATTTAAATATTTTCTCCCAAAGTGGTCTAATTTTGAGCGTCACAAAATTGATACTGTGTGAACAATTCATTTGATGAGGAATGTTTGATTTGATGGTGTGTGAAATAGTGATTACCTAAATTCATTACAGTACCATCAGTGTGGTGACGGATTTAGAATACACAGCGTCACCACCCCATTCTTTCCTGCGGTTGTCGTATGAGCCGGCAAAATAAAAGTGCAAGGCCTAGCTGCAAGAGAAGAGAACTTGGTACGAAACCCTGTGTCAACACGTCTGGCCAGCGTGGCTAATTACCCTCCATGTAACTGGAGGAGACCCGACTCAGTAGTGGGTAGTGGGTCATCTATGGGCTGTAGCAGTAGTAGATATATATGCGTGCAATTGCTTTCTCCAATCTGTCAGACTTGTTCATACCAACATCATTTTAACCCTTTCATTTTAAAGAGCATCCATGCAATGTCTTGCCTGCTCTTCTCCGTGGAAGGAATGCCATTCCAAACCGGGTGGTAAAAACTAAATGATTTTTTATTAAATTTTTGTGAAATTTTCTAATTAAAATATCACTATATAAACACCATATAATAATTAGTACTCTTTAATGTACCTCTACACTGGCATGGCATGGCATTTGCCAAATACAAAAAAACAGAACCGTTTTTCACATAACCTGCAAATTTCATTCCTAAGAATTTATTCGAATTAAATGGTTTTTTTTTATTAGAAAGTACACCAATTAAAAATTAAAAAAAAAAAATCTTGTTTAGAAGAAACAAAAACTAATTAAAAAATTTGGTCCCATGTGGGTAAAGTAACTAAAATACTAGACATTTACAACACTAGCGCACTAAGAGAAAAATATAGGGTGCCAATTTATATGATACAAACATTGTGGCCAGACCTTATTTTGCGTTGCGAGTTAAAACTAGGAACTATTTATATTTACAACTGATGAACTGTCAGCTCCTAACAGAGAACAAGAGTTCTGTTCTTCTTAAACGTTTAAAGAGTTCGTTGTTTGGGTAAGGTAATAAAACTTGTGAGAAGAAACATAAATTAAACAGTTACCTGTGTAAAATTATTAAATAGCGTGACAAATTCGGATTGGAGGCACCGAAATGATCAAAAGAAAGAGCTCGTTGTTTTTTTTAATCTATGGATAATTTGTTACGCAACGAAAAATTACTTTTAGTATCTGCCTTGTGCTTAAACATATCTTTAACCAATAGTGCTTCTATTCAGTCCTAAGAGCCGACAAGAGAAAATGACAATGCGAACACTTAGCCGCAAGAAAAGGAAAATTGGAATCGAAACGCTGTGCCAACCCGTCTGGCCAGCGTGGAACAGTAGGCTAATTACCCTCCCTGTGTTGCAAGGAGGCCAGACCGCCGTGGGTCATTTATTGGCTGAGTAGTATTAGTAATAGATGTATACTACTTAAATTAAGATTCTAATTATAAGGTGTGGTATTTATTTTACTTTATCTTGATACTAGCGACCCGCCCCGGCTTCGCACGTGTGCAATAATGCATGTATTATACATATAAACCTTCCTCTTGAATCACTCTATCTACTATAAAAAACCGCTTCAAAATCCGTTGCGTAGTTTAAAAGATTTAAGCATACATATGGACGGACAGACGACAGCGACTTTGTTCTAAACTATGTAGCGATGAAGACTACGTGTTAAGCCTACATATTGTGTTAGAAGCTTACCATAGAATTGCATTGAAGAAAAAAAATATATATTTTTTTAAATTACGATGTTAATTATCGGGTTATAGATTTGCCGCCCGTGGTCTTTTTATGCCGCCTCTACAGTTCTTGAGACGAGCTTTTTTAGACGCGCTTTGATGTTGCGGCCGTCCACATCTGCCGCCCCTTAAGGGTTAGCGCCCACCAGCGGAGTGGCGGCGAAGAGGCTATTTCAGTAACAATTTAATTTCAAACTAAATCGCTTCAGCATATAACTGTATTTGGTACAACGAAATACAATGACGGCGAGCGACGCACGGCGAGCGACGCGCGGCGAGCGTATTCTAAACACAGATTTATTCTGAAGTGTTTAAGGTTGAATTTAAATTGTTACTGAAATAGCCTCTTAGCCGCCACTCCGCCCGTCGGCGCTGACCCTAAAACATGCGCCCTAGGCTCCAGCCTACTCAGCCTACTGGTAAATCAGATGGGTAAAACAGGCCCCGGGAGGAAGGCGCCCCCCAGCGGTGGAATGGGGGAGGGCAATACAGCCCCTTCTTCATAATCGGAGGGGCCCGCCTCGGAGCATGGGACTCCACTAAGAGGCGTCGGCGTCAGAGTCACGGAGCATGCTCCCGCAATGGGAGTGAATCCCGTGGCCCTGGTTTGGGCAGTCGAGGATCGCCGTCGGTTTTAGTGGGCCATTCACCATCTCTACGCGCCCCGGAGTCCCACATAGCCCGGCCGGTCCCCAACGGCCGGGTATCCATGAGGATCTCCGACATAAAAAAATGTTTTATCAAGTTTTCCTTTCTTACGGTAAAGTTTTTGGCCTTTAGACTATTGTCGGGTCTTACCCGTAGCTTGGATTGGGATGGTGACACTACGTATTCTAAATCCGTCACCAGACGGTACTTTATAGTGTAAGGCTACAAAACTACGCAGTCTACCAGCGATAACAACAAAGCTATAAAAATATGGTTGAATCATAAATCATAGGCGACTATAACTCAACGCCGTCATTCTCTTCACTTTCCGAAAAGGATTAAATCCAGACAATGGTTGTTCTGAGAGTAAGCTTTCATCTCTATGCAATGGTAATTAATGATCAAGTGACGTTATAAGAATTACCATTCATCGTCGTGGTAGAAATTGTATTTCACCAATCGTGGGGTCTACTAGCCAATCGGGGAGTCAGGCCTCCTCCAAATACATGGAGGAATAGGAAGGATGGACACGTAATTAGCCTACTGTGCCACGCTGGCCAGACGGGTTGGCACAGGGTTTAGTATCAGGCGTGGTTCTGCATCAGATCCCACAATGCCGCAACAGGACGCGAGCTACAGCACCCCGGGGAGGTTTAGTGGGTAGGCCCCCACTATGGGGGAGAGTCCCACACTCCCCTCGTTGGCCACCCCCGTGGCCGGCGAGGAAGTCCATAAAGGATTTTACCCCGGGCGATAAAAAAATAAATAAAAAAAAAAGGGTTTAGTATCAATTTTTCCTTCTCATGCGGCTAGGTTATCGGCCTTAACATTTCCTTCTGTCGGCTCTTACGACACCCTCAGGATGGATTTAAAATCGCTAAAATCATAAATTAAAATACGGTCTGCTATCGAATCGTTTCGATTATCACATCGAATTACATGTTGCTTTTCCCACGCGGCAATATTGTACAATATTATTCAGGCGGACAACCCCGACAGGAAACTCGCCCTCTTTTGAATGCGCGCGGCTTGTAGTTAACACGGACCATCCAATCTTGGTCTGCTTTATGCTCTGAATTACTCTGAGTGATAAAAACAGAAATGAGGACATCCACAGAAGAATCAGTGCGACCGACATAGGATCGAAGGATTGCACAGTTGAAGTGATAGTGAGCAGGTCATCGTAATTTGCGGCGATCTAGGGAGGCCTTTGTTCAACAGTGGACGTGTGTGGCTGATAGACAAAGGATCAAGACTATTGGCTACTGGCCGGTATAAATATAAACATCCTTGGACATTGCACACAACGCCATCTCGTCCCAAGCCAAGCAACTTAATGCTTGTGATAGGGTAAAGCTTTTTTTATATTTAAAACTAGCGGCCCGTCCCGGCTTTGCACTGGTGCGATGTAACCGGCGGGTGACGTGGGGCGAAGCTAGTCTAAAAAAAAGCCTAAGTTACTCCTTATATCATCAGCTACTTATCAGTGAAAGTCCCGTCAAAATCGTTCTAGCCGTTCCAGAGATTAGCCGGAATAAACAGACTCTGATGATTATCATGATTTCAATTTTATTTATTTAAAAAGATGTATACATCACAGATATAATAATACTAAAGTATGCTTATAGATAATTATTAGTATAGATAAGGTTATCATCATTTCAGACAAAAGACGTCCACTGCTGGACATAGGCCTCCCCCAAGGATCTCCACAAAGGCCGGTCCTGGGCCGCCCGCATCCACTGCTTTCCGGCGACCTTAACCAGGTTGTCAGTCCACCGTGTGGGAGGCCTACCAGCACTGCGCCTTGCGGAACGCGGTCGCCACTCGAGGACTTTTTTGCCCCATCGGGCGTCGGTCCTGCGAGCTATGTGCCCTGCCCACTGCCTCTTAAGTTTGGCAATCCGGTTGGCTATGTCGGTGACCCTGGTTTGCCTGCGTATCTCCTCATTTCTGATTCGATCTCGCAGGGAAACTCCGAGCATAGCCCTCTCCATTGCCCTTTAGGTGACTTTGAGCCTTCTGATGGAGCCCATAGTGAGCGACCACGTCTCTGTTCCATATGTCATCACTGGCAACACACATTGGTTGAAGACTTTTGTCTTCAGCCACTGCTGTACTGTGGACGAACGATAAGGTTATACAGATAGTTAATGATTCATCACTTCCACTCTAGTTAGTTCTGTTTCTGTCTGTCACTCATTGCTTTCGTGTCGAGTGAGCTTTAGTTTTACTTATAAACAATTAAACTACCAACTAGTGATCACCATCGTGTCATTTCACATACACAATTATACAGTCCACTTGCTCGCAAACGAAGACATTTATCTAATACTAGCGACAGACGGACAGACGACAGTGACTTCACTACCACTTCACTATCACTATCACTTCACTATCACTACATATTAAAAAACAAAGTCGCTGTCGTCTGTCCGTCCCTATGTATGCTTAAATCTTTAAAACTACGCAACGGCTTTTGAAGCGGTTTATTTTAATCGATAGAGTGATTCAAGAGGGAGGTTTTTAAGTATAATACATGCTTAATATTGTAAAGAAACACTGATAAAATTAGATATCCATAATTGCACATGTGCGAAGCCGGGACTGGTCGCTAGTTGTTTTATATAAAGTAGTGATGGCAATTAGAAATATTATATCTTTCATATATTGATTCATACATCCAGACAGATCACTAGTGCATTTCTATTGTTCAAGGTACTCGCAAGCCGTGAGAACAAGGTTGTGTCAGAAGATCTTGTGTTTTGTCGTGTCTCTGTCTAACCAATGGCTTTTATATATTGCCATTGCTATCCAAAAATTCGTGACTATACGCTTTTGCGTCTCGGATACAGAGAGGTAATTTGTTAACCTCCTTTTGACAGTTTTTTTTTAATAAAATTGTTCAATTATGTTATTGTTAAATTTATGATGGTTAATGAATACTAGCTGACCCGGCAAACGTTGTTTTGCCATATAAATATCGCTATTGATCGTAGACGGGTGCAAATTTAGGGTTGCGTGTATTTTTGTATGCTGTATCATTAAAAGAAAGAAAAAAAATTGAAATGGATCACCCATAACATTGGCGTGGATGAAAAGTAGAAGTTGTCCTATTGGCAGACCGGACGGAGAGCCATTTCGGAGGAGTTCAATAACAAATACCGTGACACGAGAATTTTATACATATATTAGAATATGGTGTAGTAGAATTCTTCTTCTTCTTAGTAGATTTTGGTAGAATCACTGGTAAATACTTAGCCAAATCTGGTTAGACTTGTGCACAATTGTATGAGGGAGACTGTGCTGCCCGGTGAGGTCCAACAGGTCAGTTTTTTGTCATTAGATTGGTATGGGTCTGTTACAATCTCGACAGTAGCCGTGTCACCAATTTTGTGTGTGTCGCAGATGTAGAAGTAGTGTCACCACCCCCTTCCATCCTAAAGGGGGGTGTCGAAAGAGTCGACAATATTAAATGACAAGGCCTAGCCGCAAGACAAGCAGTTGGCAACATCTTTTGGATTTCTGCTGATGATTTAGAGGTTTCAGTTTGCTTTAACTCTTATTCTGTTTAACTGTTTTTTAAAATAGTCTTTAATTTAACACATAAATAACGACTGTAAACAAGCGACATAGCGGCAGTCGGTTTTCTTGTAGTACGGTGTCTATGATCGCCCACGGAGACAAGGAATTTATGATTGACAGATAAAAGTTACTTTGATATTTGGCGGGATTTGAATACACTTTGTCACCAATCAAAACAGGTTGTACCACCTTCCTGAGGGTGTTAGAGGATGCGTCTAAACCAAACAGGCAGACGACCTAACTTCAAAATGAGGACCACTTTACACAATTTCTATGGTTAATTTCGAATGAAGAATAAAACGGTTAATTTAGGAATGAAATTTTAAAAGTAAATAGATCCATCATTTGCTTTTATAATTTATATTCTTCTCATAAAATACTTTTCTAAGCTTAGCAAATAGTGCGGAATTAAATAGATCTAAGTAATCAAAGAAAGGACATAAAAATAATTGTTGTATACATGTAAGTTCTAGATCATGTCATTATTCCATAGGAAGCGCTTACGTTTTTCTCCATTCAATAAAACGCGTTTATTATGGTAATGTCAAATGGTTCATTCATGTAGGAACCGTGTTCTAAAGTGGTTTGTGGTAACTCGTTTAGGCTAGTGATTTATTGTAACTGGTTCGGCTGCCATTGGGATCGGGATTTCAAGTATTTAGTTTCAACTTAACTTGGTTTTTATCCACGGTTTACCATTTGATAATTTTTCTTTAAATGTTACGAGTATAACACTGTGGGTAGTGGTCAAGCACACTGCTCGCTGCTTGTAACGCCAGATGAATGATTCGACCTTTCGTTAAAAGGAAAGGCAATGAAACCGAAAAGGAAAAATATGAAAACTAATTCATGACCAGCAAAACACATTTGAGCCGACTTCAAATGCGTTTTGCTGGTCATGAATTAGTTTTCATATTTTTCCTTTTCGAAAGGCCTTGGGTATACGAGTAGCTACTTAAAATCAACGTCGGTGTCAATTTAAGTTGGCATTGACTTCAAATAGTTTTTCAGTCACATAACTCTGCACCTTCTACTAGTACGTCATCAAAAAGTCCCAAAATATACTTTCAAGTTTTATAGCAGATCACTGAACCTAATTCGAAAGATATTTTCAGTTCATAATGACGAAGTTATTGCGGCCTCCCACACGGTTGACCGACAACCTATTTATGTTCGGCGGAAAGCAATGGAAAGCGATCCTACGTGAAAATCCTTGGGGTCTCCCCCAAGGCCAACAGTGGACGTCTTTTGCTTGAAATGATGATGATGAACTTCCTTCTTTTTTACTTTGTATTAAAATACGATTTCACTCTGCTGCCAACGCCATCTTAGTAATCCGCAGAAGGATAAAACTACCCAGTGTGTTGTTATGTTGCTGCGGTATTCTTTCAAGTGGAGATCCTTTCCCCAGTCTGTCTGAAGTATCTTCTGTATATAGATAACTGTACCCTTCGGTTTATAACCAGTTTATTATCTCCATTTAGAACACCCACTGCCCAAAAAACATAGTTCGTTTCACATCCAACAATAGAGAGGTTATTGCTAAACAATAAATTTATCGACAATCCGATTCGATTTCAAGTGGCTCGTGATCAGTTCGATCAATGTTTCGAATACATCGAGTCCATTTCGAAATATCTGTCATACATTGAAACAAAATTCGAGTGGCCGCATACCGCATCTTCGAGGTTCTATATTTTAAGTTTCGTTTTGATGTCCGAATGTCCGTTACTCAATGGCAATGCATGTCGAGAGGAACTGTTAAAGGAAGTCTGCAATACCAACGGAATTAGCCTACGTATCAAGTTTTCCATCTCTTGCGGCTAGGTTTTCGGCCATAACATTTTGTCGGCTCTTACGAAACCTTCAGGAAGAATTGGAGTGCCGACACTATGTAATCTAAATCCGTAAATACAGGGATAATTTAAGATCTATTGGGTCGCTTTATATTCGCGTATAAAACCTTGTAACTCGATACGATCGCTGGCCTATTGTATCAACCGAAAGACAACTGTACAAATATACAAGTACTAGTGGCTCGCCCCGGCTTCGCCCGTGCAAAGCGGGGATGGGTTATACATATAAACCTTCCTCTTGAATCACTCTATCTATTAAAAAAAACAGCGATCGTGATGCGCTTAGGTTTTTATGGCGCAACGGTAACTCTAACGATGCGGTAAAAGAATATAGGATGTCATCTTTGATATTCGGTGCAGTTTCTAGCCCTTTTATAGCTATTTTTATTAAAAATAAGAATGCCAAGGAGTTGGAACATAGGTATCCTGCGGCTGCCCACTCGATCATCTATGATCATTATATGGATGATTATATCGGGAGCGAATTCAACCTGACTGATGCCACCAGTTTAGCCTCCGACATAGTCACGGTCCACAGGGCATGCTGTTTTGAGATACGTTCATGGGTATCAAACGTACCCGAGGCACTTTCATTGGTACCGAAGGAGCTTCAAAGTGACACAGGTTCTGATATATATTTACCTCCTAATACTGACGTAGGCACTTTAGGTGTAAAATGGAATCCTTTTAACGACACCTTAGGGTTTCGCACAGGCCACGCATTCACGGGCGTAAAGCTAACTAAACGTGGTTTACTCTCCAGTGTTATGAGCGTCTATGATCCTTTAGGCTTGCTGATGCCAGTAGTGATTCACGGTAGGATTATAATTCAAAAATTATGGAGGGAGGGTGCTGACTGGGATTCTTCAATACCTTTAAAATATAAAGCCGAATGTAAGTCTTGGTTTGAACAACTTGCATCAGCAGCTACTCTCCGTATTCCGCGGTGGTATATAGGAAGGCCGCAGCACTGCGATATTCAGCTCCATCTCATATGCGATGGGGGAGAACAAGCATATGCTTGTGTTGCGTATTGGCGCTTTACTTATATTGATGGGTCAGTAAGTCTCGCTTTGATTGGTAGTAAAGCTCGCGACTGGCTCCCACAAAGTTGGTTCCATTATCGGAAAATATTGTTGTTGGAGTCCCTCGCCGCGATATAAAACGTCTAAGGCTCATAATTGCTGAATCTGATGATAGTGACGCGGCTACTTCTAAATGTACTGCCCTTGTCACGAGGCACGTAAAAAGAGCTACGTATCTTTTCTCGCGTCTTCGACCTATTGATACTTCATTTGGGCCAAAATAATCCAACCCAACGTGGGTAAATGGGCGTGTGTGGTGGTCAAGACGTTCCGGAGGTAAATCGCCTGTAGGTGGCACTGTCAGTCGACCATTTTGCCTTTTGCATCGTAAACACGCTTTAGCTACACTACGTATAGTCGTCCTAGCACGCAAAATCCAAAACGTTTGTCTTAATTCGTTCAGAACCAGCTCGTGATTGGCGTGTGCAGCTTCAAAATGTTTGTGCAGAATTATAAGACGCACACCTGTAGGAGGATTAAGTAGAAACGAAGGACCAGCGAACCACCTGTGCAAAGAAGTAAGCTGAATACGTTTTGGCTTTGTAGCGTCATCTGCAACATTGAGCTCACTTGGAAGCCAACGCCAATTTGATGGATTAGTAAGCTCTAAAATTTCGCCCAATCTGTGTGCAACAAAAGCTTTATAATTACGGGCATCACTGCGGATCCACTTTAGAACGGTCGTGGAATCAGTCCAGTAGTACAAAGACGACGGTTGTAGCCGATGAGCACTCAAAATACTTTGGGCAAAACGTGCCGCGATAAGGGCGCCTTGTAATTCAAGACGCAAGTAACTAAGAAAAACATATACACGACACGGGCCAAGCAACAGTCAAAGACCAACAAAACCAAATGGAATCTGTCAAACTTAAAACTATACATTTTTAAATATAAAAAAGGCCTTATACCAGCCAGTCGCCAACATTCCGGACCCCTAGTGGAACACTAACCCGAGTTGACAACTGGCTGGGCTATTAACGAGCGAGTGGACTGTATATATGGATGGTGAAATTAAAACGATGGTGATCACTGAATAGTAGTATAATAATAAAAATAAGTAACTAAGAAAAACATATACACGACACGGGCCAAGCAACAGTCAAAGACCAACAAAACCAAATGGAATCTGTCAAACTTAAAACTATACATTTTTAAATATAAAAAAGGCCTTATACCAGCCAGTCGCCAACATTCCGGACCCCTAGTGGAACACTAACCCGAGTTGACAACTAGCTGGGCTTCGGCAACAAGAGGCAAGAGCTTACGGACAGGTCGTCGTAAAGTTCCCCCTTTAGTTACGACATCTGCAACACGGACCTGTCCGTCAGGTCCCGTAAACGTTTTACATACTCTACCCAGAAGCCATAAACCCCGGGGTAGAGTGTTATCAGCTATTAATACTACGTCACCTTCGCAAACGTTCGCACCGCCAGTAGTTCGTCCTCGTTGTGCCAAAGTGGGCAGGTATTCCTTGACCCATCGTGACCAGAAATGGTCAGCCAGCCTGAGAGCGTGCCTCCAATCACTTCTACGGAGAAGATCCGTGTCCGATAACTTGATAAGCCATGGAGTCGCTGACGAAGACCCAAGAATAAAATGAAAAGGCGTGAGAGCTTCTGGTGCATCAGGGGAATTTGGCACGTAACTTAGTGGCCTGGAGTTAATAATGGATTCTGCTTCAACAAGTAGCGTGTTGAACACTTCTTCTCGAGGGGCTCTATCTTTCAAAGTTGCGCGGAGGGCTGTCTTTACAGAGCGCACCAGTCTTTCCCACGCACCGCCCATAAATGGTGAAGCAGGTGGTATGAAACGCCATGTAATCTTGCGGCTGATCGCGAAGTCCTCAACAGACTTTTCATAAAATGCTCGTGAAAGCTCGCGACTGGCTCCCACAAAGTTGGTTCCATTATCGGAAAATATTGTTGTTGGAGTCCCTCGCCGCGATATAAAACGTCTAAGGCTCATAATTGCTGAATCTGATGATAGTGACGCGGCTACTTCTAAATGTACTGCCCTTGTCACGAGGCACGTAAAAAGAGCTACGTATCTTTTCTCGCGTCTTCGACCTATTGATACTTCATTTGGGCCAAAATAATCCAACCCAACGTGGGTAAATGGGCGTGTGTGGTGGTCAAGACGTTCCGGAGGTAAATCGCCTGTAGGTGGCACTGTCAGTCGACCATTTTGCCTTTTGCATCGTAAACACGCTTTAGCTACACTACGTATAGTCGTCCTAGCACGCAAAATCCAAAACGTTTGTCTTAATTCGTTCAGAACCAGCTCGTGATTGGCGTGTGCAGCTTCAAAATGTTTGTGCAGAATTATAAGACGCACAATCCGATGGCGACCATCCAGAATTATCGGTGACTTGACGCTCTCGCTGACTCCAGGTGCAGATCCGATCCTTGAGTCTAGTCTTATTAGGCCATATCCATCTAGTATTGGGGCTAAGGCGGCTATACGGCTGCATTTCGGTAATGCTTGTGAGGCTCTTAATAATTTCAGTTCTTCTGCAAAGCTGTCCATCTGAGCTCTTTGGAATAGCGTTTTCTCTGCCTTCAATATATCTTCAGTAGAAAGTTGCGAAGGGGACGTAGCAAAATTTGCAGAAATTGCAACTAAACGCGGTGATTGAGACAAAGATATAAATATTCTAATAGCTTGGAAAACGCGGGCTGCTGCTCTTAATAGCCGTAACCAACTGCTAAAACGGTTTGGGTCTGGAACCAGAGGAACAAGTAACGGAGTGTCCTCCAGAAGCCCTACGAACTCCGGTTTTAACTCGGATGTCCCTAAGGCTTCGCCGTTAGTGCAGTCGGGTTCGCGTGGCCATCCTGTAGGAGGATTAAGTAGAAACGAAGGACCAGCGAACCACCTGTGCAAAGAAGTAAGCTGAATACGTTTTGGCTTTGTAGCGTCATCTGCAACATTGAGCTCACTTGGAAGCCAACGCCAATTTGATGGATTAGTAAGCTCTAAAATTTCGCCCAATCTGTGTGCAACAAAAGCTTTATAATTACGGGCATCACTGCGGATCCACTTTAGAACGGTCGTGGAATCAGTCCAGTAGTACAAAGACGATGGTTGTAGCCGATGAGCACTCAAAATACTTTGGGCAAAACGTGCCGCGATAAGGGCGCCTTGTAATTCAAGACGCGGAATGGAAACCGGCTTTAGGGGGGCAACGCGTGCTTTACTACCAATCAAAGCGAGACTTACTGACCCATCAATATAAGTAAAGCGCCAATACGCAACACAAGCATATGCTTGTTCTCCCCCATCGCATATGAGATGGAGCTGAATATCGCAGTGCTGCGGCCTTCCTATATACCACCGCGGAATACGGAGAGTAGCTGCTGATGCAAGTTGTTCAAACCAAGACTTACATTCGGCTTTATATTTTAAAGGTATTGAAGAATCCCAGTCAGCACCCTCCCTCCATAATTTTTGAATTATAATCCTACCGTGAATCACTACTGGCATCAGCAAGCCTAAAGGATCATAGACGCTCATAACACTGGAGAGTAAACCACGTTTAGTTAGCTTTACGCCCGTGAATGCGTGGCCTGTGCGAAACCCTAAGGTGTCGTTAAAAGGATTCCATTTTACACCTAAAGTGCCTACGTCAGTATTAGGAGGTAAATATATATCAGAACCTGTGTCACTTTGAAGCTCCTTCGGTACCAATGAAAGTGCCTCGGGTACGTTTGATACCCATGAACGTATCTCAAAACAGCATGCCCTGTGGACCGTGACTATGTCGGAGGCTAAACTGGTGGCATCAGTCAGGTTGAATTCGCTCCCGATATAATCATCCATATAATGATCATAGATGATCGAGTGGGCAGCCGCAGGATACCTATGTTCCAACTCCTTGGCATTCTTATTTTTAATAAAAATAGCTATAAAAGGGCTAGAAACTGCACCGAATATCAAAGATGACATCCTATATTCTTTTACCGCATCGTTAGAGTTACCGTTGCGCCATAAAAACCTAAGCGCATCACGATCGCTTTCCCTAATTTTTATTTGAGGAAACATTTCTCTAATGTCGGCGTTGAAGGCAATCGGTCCCTCTCTAAAACGGAATAGAATATCCAACAAAGATTGTAACAAATCTGGGCCTTGCAGCAGCATGTTATTCAAACTTATACCGTTGGTAGTGGCTGCTGCGTCATGGACTACTCTTAACTTACTCTTCTGTGGATGAACTACGCCAAAATGTGGTAAATACCACCTTATAGAATCGCCATATAAAGACTTAACGTAATTTTTGTGATATGACGATGAGTCACACTCTTCCGCGTACCCCTTTAATATTACCCCGTCTATAAAAGCCCTATAAGATGTAGCGAATGACACATCTCTTACCATTTGCTTTTCGAGAGATTTAAGACGAGACAAAGCTTGTGGGTAACTGTCTGGTATGTTTCTCGCTATGTCTTTTTTCCAGGGCAAGCCTACCACAAAACGACCGTTGCTAAGTCTCCGTGCTGAAGACTCAAGTAAATTTACAGCATGTATATTGTTACTGTTTTGCCTAGGAGCGTGCTTCTCAATACCTAAAGAGTCTATGTCGTATTGTCTTTTTACCAGCGCCTCAAGTGAATCGATGGTTCGTGATGCGTAATTCGTTTCAGTGATATGATTAATTAATTCTATAGGCTTAGAAACTGATGAGATGGCACCATGTAAAACCCAGCCTAAGAGTGTTCTTGACGCCACAGGTTCGTGTTTCCTACCTACTCGAATCTCACGGCTTAAAGACAAAAACCAATCTGCGGCACCAACAAGTACAGTTGGCACGGCGTTCTGATGGGCAAGGATGCCAGAGAGATCTAAAAGATGGTCATATTTAGAAATTTCCTCCATTTTTGTAGTTTGTGGGCTAAGACGAAGAGGGGTTATGCTACGTGCGCCTTGTATAAAATGACAATCAGGTAAGTCACGTCCCCGTATATGAAAATTGACGTAGCATACCTCTGTGTCTAAAAACATTCCCCCTACGCCGGAGACACGCAATTTTTGTCTGCCCGTGATCTCAGCACCAATGCGTGAGGCAACATCGCCGTCGATTAAAGTGGCGGTGCTGCCCTCGTCAAGAAGCGCGAAGGTGTCAAATGTTCCACGGGGTCCCTCCACGACAACCGGTAGAATTTTCAGTAGCCCTTGAAATCCATTAGTGGGCACCCCGAACGTAGTAGCTACGACGTCGCCGGCTTGAATAGGCTCAACAACGTGATTGGAGGAGTCCTGTAGTAAATTTGAAATAGTCGAATTTGTAACATTTTGCGCTGAATAATTACCATGGAGAAGAGCATGATGTCGCCTGGTACAACCTTGAACACCACAACGTTTGGCACGGCAGTTGTTCCATGTATGTGGGTTTGATTTTAAACATCTGTAACACGATTTAGTTTCCCGCACCCAGCGCCATCTATCCTCTGGAGTGAGAGATAGAAATGCTTTACATATTTTAATAGAATGCGTGCCTTTTTTGCAATACGTGCATTCAGTCTTTTTGTCATCGGTATCGGTAGCATGGACGTTCAGAAAGGTTGGTGGTTTACAATGCGAGATACTTGTCGTTTTCGTGTATGACGTGCTTTGCGACACGTCAACCAAAAAGTTGTAATTAAGTTGTCGCTCTGCTTCAGTCACTAAAAACCTAGAGAGTAGCTCTAGCTTAGTAACCGTAGGTTCAAAAGGTTTGTGTGTGGCAGCGTAGTCCGTAAAGCGACATCTAGTGTGTTCGGTAAGCTTCAAAAGCACTGTACGAAGGAGTTCGATTGAAGACAAATACTCAGTTTGCTTAAGCCACTTTATAGTAGCCACACAGTTCCTAAGTTTGTTGGCAAGAGTATTTAAATGTTCAGCATTACTTATCTTTAAACTCCGAAGACCGGCGATCTCCTGTGCAATCAACAGCTCCGGTCGTGCGTAATTTTGCTCTAACGCAGACATCACCTCTTCGGGGTCTTGTGCTTCCCACAAAATAGAAGAAATAGCTACCTGGGCCGCGCCACGAATATTCGTGACAAGGCGGGCTAAATTCTCTGCAGGGGAGAAAAATGTTTTAGTACGCTCGTAGGAACATTTAAAAGCCAGCCATTCGTTAATGTTTCCTGAGAAAGGAACGAGCTGAAGTTTCTTTTGACGGTCGGGTAAAGATGAAATAGCCTTAGCTAGCTGTGAAATTGGGTCTGACTGCAAATGTGACGTTGCTGGAGTACAAATATTAGCCTTTGACGCGTGAATGTACGTCGGTGCCTGGGGGTCAATTACAAGCGTGGGGTTGGGTATGTTTTGGTTACCAACCCATGTAGTGACTCGTTCTTTTTGAGAACTGTGAGACGAATTGTGAGACGAACCAATATCTGATCGTCCCCCGAGGCTAGCGAACTTCGCACGTAATTCTAATTCGTCCGCTTCTTGTTGTAGAAGAGCAAGCTCACGATCACGTTCGCGTTCTCGCTGTTCGCGTTGGCGCTCTCGTTCTCCTAGCTCCCGTTCTCGTTCTACTCTACGCTGTTTAAGTTCGGCCTCCAACGCAAGCTTTTGTGCGCGTACCGAAGAAGTGTGCGTGTGTGCAATGCTGTTACGAGACTGACTCATGGGGAGTTCTACGGTTTTTCGCTGATAAGCAATGTTTTGCATACCTCCCTCATGCTGCGGGTTCACCGTTGCGATGGCCGCTGTATTCGTCCCGCTCCCACACGGTTCCGGCTGGGCATAATCACGAGGAGATGGCGGAGATCGTTCCTCCCAATTTGACGTCACCGGGTTATGAGCCGCGGGGTTACCAACAGACTTAGTTTGACTACGAGTGACCACCATCGTATTAAATGAAATAATGAAAAAAAATACGGAATGGTAAAATTTTGGCGAGAAAGGACCAAAAAAATATTAACGAGCGAGTGGACTGTATATATGGATGGTGAAATTAAAACGATGGTGATCACTGAATAGTAGTATAATAATAAAAATAAGTAACTAAGAAAAACATATACACGACACGGGCCAAGCAACAGTCAAAGACCAACAAAACCAAATGGAATCTGTCAAACTTAAAACTATACATTTTTAAATATAAAAAAGGCCTTATACCAGCCAGTCGCCAACAGGTTATACATATAAACCTTCTTCTTGAATCACTCTATCTATTAAAAAAAACCGCTTCAAAATCCGTTGCGTAGTATTAAAGATTTATGCATACATAGGGACGGACAGAAGAATGCGACTTTCTTTTATACTATGTAGTGATAGTGAAGTACATAATGCAATTTGAAGTACTTGCGGAAACAATATTCATTGATCAGTAGGTATTTGTTTCATCAGAATTTCAGCCCAAACGCGACATTGTCAGGTTGGCTTGGAAAGACTGGAAGAAGGGAATGCCCCTCAACTGTACTACCTTGCCGTGGTCAGGGGGCTTGCTTGCGTGTCTCCAAGATACGTTGGGGGTACCAGCTCAGGGTCACCAAAGCAAAGCGGGCTCACGGGGCGAGGCGAGAAGAAGTGTTGTAGCGGGTTCGGTTTCTGGGAACTTTTATATCCTCAGAGTCGCGCTGCTAGGTCAACATTACTGCGGTGCACCAGTAGGTATCCTCGGGTAGGACCTCAACCTGGTTGAGTTGACCCGGGACTATAAAAAATAATAAAGTCCAAAACAGAATGGCATGACCCCTTTTTCAGCAGTGGACACAATTGGGGAGCCGATGATGATGGCGATGAATTTGAAAATGGAATTCTTAAAATAAGTTTACTGACGATCGAATTACGGGTAAGTTAGCGTCATATCGATTACTCCGATTCGGTTAACGAGACAAACCGGTTAAATTATTTTAATAGTTATCTAAATTCGACGGATCGAGGAAGATGTTCGAACGCGCTACAACCTTAAGGCTTCGCTTGTTTCGTTTGGCGCCAAAACCAGCAGTCTTCTCGCGCCTCGACCGCGGCAGTACGCATGCGTGAACGTCCGCCATCTTGCGTTGCTATGGTTACGCGCAGAACCAAAATAAACTTCCAGAATTTAGTCGAAGTATAAGTTTGTGTTTTGTTTTTGTGCGTGTGAATTGTGATTTTGTTTAGTTGGATGACAATATAATTTAATAATTAGGTTAGTAGGTATCTAACTTTTTCTGATCTCGTTTTTGTGAAGATTTATAATTTGTTGTATTGCGTTCTATGTTTCGCGCGCTGTGTGGCATTAAATGTGCCTACTTTGATAAAAAATAGTTTATTGTTTCGACGACTTCGTCATGGAAATATGATATTTTTTAACTACCTACGTACCAACTATGTTCTATCATAGCAAAAAATTTGCTGAGGTAGGTAAAGTTCATTATTTTAAATTCATAAATACAGTGCTTCGCTAGCCAGACGGTATAGGACAGTATTTCGTTTCAACGTTTCCTTTTCTTGCGGCTAGGTTATCGGCATTGTTTTTTTCTTCTATCGGCTCTTACGACACCCACAGGGTGGCATGGGGTGGCGACACTATGAATTCTAAATCCATAAACACACAGACACTACCTCACACACTACAACCTAATACCACAACATGTAATCACTATCACTATCACTACATAGTATAAAACAAAGTCGCATTCTTCTGTCCGTCCCTATGTATGCATAAATCTTTAAAACTACGCAACGGATTTTGAAGCGGTTTGTTTTAATAGATAGAGCGATTCAAGGGGAAGGTTTATATGTATAACCCACCCCCGCTGTGCACGGGCGAAACCGGGGCCACTAGTAAAATATATAGTTGGTTACGGTATTACGGTAGAAAAACTCGGTCGCTTTTATTTGACCAGAGGTTAATATGAGAGTTATTAGAGGTGGTGACGGATTCGGTATACATACTGTCGCCTGCATTTCATCCTGAGGGTGTCGTAAGAGCCAACAGAAGGCCTAAGGCCGCCAAATGTACACGTTACCTTATAATATTTTTTTGTCTGTATCATGTCTTTTTTTTAACCCCCGACGCAAAGAGGGGAAAATCTGTTGAGCCCTGAAAAAACTCTGGGGGTAAAAGGGGGGGGATACCCAATATCTGGAAATATATGTGGTGGGGATCTACATCATAACCTAAAAAAAGCAGAAAATAAAAACTAAATTAAAAATTTAAATAAACCCCCGACACTATGACCTAAGTTCCCTTTAAAAAGTAAAAAATAAAAAAAATACATCGCGTAGGTGTCAGGTAATAATTAAGTAGGAGCGGTCCCCCAACGCGATGTATTTTTTTTTTACTTTTTAAAGGGTACTTAGGGCTTATTTAAATATTTTATTTAGTTTTTTAGTAAAGAGTTTATAATTAAAAATAAGGAAATGGTAAGGCCGAAAACCTAGCCGCAACAGAAGGAAAACTTGATACGGCGCCCTAGGCCAACGCAGCGTGGCCCATTACGCTTATTACCCTCCATGTAGTTGGAGGAGGCCTGACTCAGAAGTGGGTCGCTTATGGGCTGAGAAGTAGTATCCGCTATGTAACAAATAATTTTTTTTTAATGAAAGCCCTGCTCTATGTATAACTTGTATCGCGGGAGCCTGTATCGCTGATCGATAGCAATCTGCGGCTATTAGCACTGTTCCAGACAAAAAGAAATCGCAGGTGCAATTTGGTGGAAGGATTGCAGGAATGAGGAGTTGTGTGTGAAAGGTGTGAATGTAGGTATGACGACTGATAGGTGTGTGTGGAGACTACCACCTAGTGTGGGACAGGGGCCGTAAGATTTTAATGGTGTTTGTAAATATGACGATTTATAAGAGTTTTGTGATGAAACCTACGTAAATAAAGTTCCTTTTGAGTTTGAGTTTGAAAAATTTACAATCATACAATTGTACACACAACTTTGAAAAAATTAAGTTGAACCTTTGGATCAACGGCTCCTGGGTTCGATTCCGAGGTGGGGAAAGTGTCTTTGTGTAAACCAGAGGCACTTGCTCTGAGTCTGGGTGTCATTTGTGTTCGTGAATTACATGGTTGTAAACTGCCCCGATACAGGTTATACCTAGTGCAATGGTTTCGTTTAAAAAAAAAACTTTAAATCTTTAACTGAAATGACACTGACTCTGGGCAAGTGCCTCTGGTTTAGAATAACACACTTGCCCGACCCCGACATCGAACTGCGGACCCGTGATCCAAAGGCGGCACATCCAACCCAGAGGCGGATCGTGAATTTGTGGGGCCCTGGGCTGAAACAATAATAATTAAGAGGACCAAATTACTCAAATAATAGCCATTTTGTCCAAAAACTTATTTCGATAGTAATGTAGATAGCTAGTTTAAAGAAACAGGATTTGATTTAAATAATGTAAAAAAGGTGTATATATAGCAGGATCAAATAAAGGCTTTTTTATTTTTATTTATTTACTAGCGACCCGCCCCAGCTTCGCAAGAGTGCAATATTATGGATGTATTATATACACATAAAACTTCCTCTTGAATCACGCTATCTATTAAAAAAACCGCTTCAAAAGCCGTTGCGTAGTTTTAAATATTTAAGCATACATAGGGAGGGACAGACGACCACGACTTTGTTTTATAATACGAGTATGTACCTAGTGATTAATGTAAAAAAAACCACTGACCAACTTTTAACAGGATTTTTTCTTTTTTTTCTTTTAATTTTAAACAAAGTAACGCCTATTCTTTTTAGTGCGGGCTGGGGGCCCTTTGTATCCACGGGGCCCTTATCCAACACCTACACCAACAATGCAGTCAAATTAGGCAATTAATTTACTCGGTTGATACTAGCTCGCTATTACTGATACGTAAAACTAGTATTAAGTATTGGTTAATGAGTTCTGCGGTTCATAATTTACGCTCAGAATGTCGAGAAATATCTTCGCGGTTTTTAAGTAGTCCACACTTTTACCGCTACGAGACATTACGGCGCCTAATAGAATACAACTTGATTTAGGAAAGCAGGTTGTTTTATTTAGACATTCAAAATTAGTTTAAATTTACTGACATTCACACACACTATTTAACACAATCACAGTCGTGGTCGCTCACTATGGGCTCCATCAGAAGGCTCAAAGTCACCCAAAGGGTAATGGAGAGGGCTATGCTCGGAGTTTCCCTGCGGGATCGAATCTTATCTGAGGAGATACGCAGAAGAACCGGAGTTACCGACATAGCCCTCAGGATTACCAAACTAAAGTGGCAATGGGCAGGGCACATGCTCGCAGGACTGGGGCCGATGGGGCAGAAAAGTCCTCGAGTGGCGACCGCGTTCCGGAAAGCGCAGTGCGCAGGCCCCCCACACGGTGGACCGACGACCTGATTAAGGTCGCTGGAAAGCGATGGATGCCAGCGGCTCAGAACCGCCTTTCGTGGAAATCCTTGGGGAGGCCTATTTCCAGCAGTGGACGTCTTTTGGCTGAAATGATGATGATGATGATTCAACACAACCTCGTATTTTTTTTAATTCTCACTTCTAAATGGGCCCTGGTGCCCTGAAACATTTTTTTTTCTGGGTCTAAAATTCGTTATGGACCATTCACACCGGCCTTTGGATGGCCAGTGTGGGGTATGTAGATAGACTCTGGTCCGCCAATCCATCCCCCTGCGCCGCCTACCTCGTGGGTTCTGACTCCAGATCCTGGTGCCACGCTGGCCAGAGTTCCTTGTGTTCTTTTCTTTACCATCAAACACAAAAATCCGTCCGGAAAAAAGTTCGTTTGGTGACTAATTGTCACCACCCTATTCCACACTCAGGGTGCCGTAAGAACCGACAAAAGGAACAGGACTAGATGCAAGAGAAGGAAAACTTGATACAATACATTGTAAAACAAATACATGTAAGTGAATGAATTCAAATAGTATTCACCCACACATGTACCTAAATCTGTTAATACATATACACGTAGTATAGTATTGTGAGTACCTCTGACGCGTAATATGCGATACATAATTTCAACTCGCTACTCACAGTCCCTGTGGCGCAGAGGATAGCGCGTTGGACTTCTAATCCAAAGGTCGTGGGTTCGATCCCCACCAGGGATGCTTCGAGCAGTGTTCCATAGAAATATGCGATCACCTTTTTGTAGTTTTTTACGATAGTTTATTTAATTTTCTTTTTTTAGTTAGTATTTTCTTTTTACTTTATGTATGTTAGGAATAGACCTGAAATGAGTTTCAAGCTAGTGAATATAATAAATAATATTTTATATCACTCACTACATAGTAACAAAGTCGCTGTCGTCTGTCCGTCCCTATGTATGCTTAAATCTTTAAAACCACGCAACGAATTTTGACGCGGTTTGTTTTAATAGATAGAGTGATTCAAGAGGAAGGTTTATTTAAATAATACATGCATAATTGCACCCATGCAAAACCGGGGCGGGTCGCTAGTAACATTGTAAACCTTATTTTTTATTTTACAGCAGTATGTAAAAAATAGAAAATAGAAACTGAATTAACTAAACTGTTCTAAATATAACTCATAGGCCATAGCTTATTTTTTTCTTTCCATGACTGTAACAGATTCAATACAAATAAAATTTAAGATCCACTTAATTAAAAAATAATTGACTGCAACCCCGGCCACACCACACGGACAGATAAACAAACACTTAATCACCGTTCAGGTTTTTACCGACCGGCTTGTATCCGGCTTTAGGTTAATCGGTCAATAAGTCGGTGCGAGGTAAAAATACATGCGTCTGGTCAATTTCACTTGGTTCCATCGATTTCCGAGATGGGATAGGTCAATCGCTACCTCGAACATGCAATATGAAATTGAGAACTCGTTTGAATATATATTTATACATATTTGAACTAGCTTCGGCGTGCGAATGCACACAGATTAATATCCATTGAAATTACAGGAGTGAAAAAAGTTTAATCTATTATATCAGTAGTTAATATTGTTAGTTTTACTTTTTCGTGCTTACTTTCGTCGATTAAGTCGATCTTTGTTTGTTATAACGCTCCTAATTATCGATTCTAATAAATGTATATTAAAATGTTCATATGTTCGGCACTTAGATAATTCAGTTTATTTCAGTTACTTCCACAGTATCATGACTTACGGGATACTTCTCTGGGGATGCGGTGCAGACCTTAATAGCATATTTATATTACAGAAAAGGGCTGTAAGGGCTATATACAACCTTGCTCCTAGAACTTCTCTCAGAGATACATTCAAGGAAATAAATATTCTAACTGTGCCATCTCAATATATATTTGAAAATTTGATGTATGTACATAAAAATATTAATAACTTTGGAAAAAACTGTGATATACATAATATTAATACACGAAACAAGAATAATCTTGCTATCCATTGTACTCGTCTCCGCAGAATAAGTAACTCATTCATGGGTCAATGTATACACTTTTATAACAAATTGCCCATGCAACTTAGAGATTTGCCTCGCAATGCCTTTAAAAAGACTGTTAAGACAAAACTTTTCAAAAAAGCATATTACCGCATTGCTGATTATTTAAACGACCCAGCTGCTTGGGACTAGGCTGTTCAGTGTTAGTGTATTTTTTATGTTCTTTATTTATGTTACTAGTCAAATAGGACCGCAATGAAAAAAAAAATGACAAGCCCTCTGAGTTTCTTGCCAGTTCTTCTCAGCAGTGGTCGCGTTCCGAACTGGTGGTAGACGGTCGATTTTTTTATTGTATAATATGACAATGTGTTGACTATTTGTAAGTGTCCATCGTGACCCACACAAAATAAATGATTTGAATTTGAATTTGAATTTGAATTCAAAATTTCTAATAAACTATTGAACCGATTTCGATAACATTTCTACGGGAATATTCTACTATTCCAATCCAAATTGTTTTATTAATGTCGGAGTTATGCGGTAAAAAAGACTTAACGTAGTCAAACACACAGTACAACGCAGTAAAATCATATAATAGATTACCCACAGAATTAAAACGGAATCTTTCGGAGCCAAGAATAAGTAAGTCATCTCTTCTAAATTTAAGCTTATACTCATTAGATGATTTATAAATTGGAAATATATATATATATAATACTAGCTGATCCCGCAAACGTTGTTTTGCCAAATAATTAACCTCCCCCGCAACCCCCCTTTTTTGGAAATTCCTACCAAATTTCAAGTCTCTAGGTCTTATGGTTCCAGAGATATCGTGATGACTCAATCTATCTATACTCCTATCGCAAACGTTGTTTTGCCATGTAATTAAATAGGGGGTGATCGTAGAGGGGTAAAAATGTAGGGTTATTTGTATTATTGTATGCTGCATCTTAAAAAAAGCAAATTTTTTTGTCTAAAATTAAAAAAATATTTTTTTGGTGTGGACCCCCCCTTAAAATTTAGGGGCATGAAAACTAGATGTTGTCCGATTCTCAGACCTACCCAATATGCTCACAAAATTTCATGAGAATCGGCCTAGCCGTTTCGGAGGAGTTTAACCACAAACACCACGACACGAGAATTTTATATATTAGATAATAATGATTTACAAATTGTAACTAATTCAAATTAAGAAAGAATCAAAGAATTATTCTTTGTTTCTTTGTCCTCGGACAAAGAATCAGTCTAGCGATTCAAAGGGGGAACGCTGCTAGTATCTTCGGAACTAACTTTTAATAATATAATTAAGTATATATTTAAAGGTTTTTTAAGTTTTAGGTTCATTGGTATTTATAAGTACGAGTATTTGTACATTTGTTACGTTCTAAATATGTCAAAAAATTAATTCAAATTTCTTATTCAAAATTAAATTAATGTAGGGAAATTCACCTAGCCAAGGTTAAGTTAATGATAACTTAGAGCTCCATTAATAATACGTTTGACGGTATAATTATTTTCGAATATGCCACCCAACAATAGTTCGAATTCAATAGCAAGAATTAATTTACATGACTGTACATTAAGTATTGGAATGAAAACCGAGAAGTTTCAATGATTAATTCTCTCAAAGAGTTTTAAGAGGGTGGTATGGCCAAACGACCTTGAGAAATCAGTTTCTAAAGTTTGCTTTTCACACATTACACTAGTTGCGATCTATGTGTAATGGCGTGTATAGTTATTGAATGTTTGGAATAGCTATAGTGATAAATTCAAATTTTTACGACCGGTCTTGAGCTGCTTGCGTCTATCGGATCCCGGCAACCTCGGTCGTTTGACGAGTTCGATAGGAGCGTACAAGCACTGCGCTTTCTGATACGTGGGCTTGTGCCCTACCGACATACGTGTTTCTTATGTAGCTTCATTGCTTATTAAAATAGTGATTAATAGTATATTTCATTACAAGTGCGGAAAGGCTGTCATTGCAAAGAGTTCCGACAAATGTCTACCCGAGCCGAGGCGCAGCCGAAGGCGAGGGTTGACAATCGGAACAAGTTGCAATGACGGTTCCGCACGTGTACTGAACGACTATTTTTAATACAGTTGCGAAAAAATGAAGCAATTTAATAAAATACTAAAAACACAATAAACTCAACTAACTAATCATTTATGACTTATAAACAAAAATGGCGCCAACCGTAGAATATAAGCAGAGATATTTTTTTCTTCACCCATTCTAGTAGGCAAAAGCAACTATGCCCATACAGCGAAGTCATTTTTTATTGTTAAGAAATGAAAATGAAATTTAATGAGATGAATTGAAATGAAACCTAACCTAACTCATTCAATCAAATCATCAAATCATTAAATCTGATATTGAAACAAATTAATAAGTAGTTTCTTTTTAGAAATATACGTATTTGCATGAATCATAAAAACTTCTATGATTTTTTTTAGTAAATACTTCATGGTTGGTTTTTCCTTTTATTAGACATTATTTTGACAGTTGGGAAAGAAAACGCACTAGTGCGGGAATGGTAAAAAAAAAGCACGCGTGTGTAATAGCCCACTTCCCGAACGCTATACGGCCCTGCAATATGCCACTTTTTGAGCAACTGTATTAAAAAATAAGTTAAAATCGATTCGGTTGGTAGATCAGAGTCAGGCCTTGGTGTGTTGGCATAGGGCTACTACTTTCAACCCCTCGACTGTGCCGCCACCTTGTCGTGGTGAGGGGGCCACCGCCAAAAGCCTCGTTGACTAAGAGGGTGTCCCAGTTGCCGGGATGCCCTCTCTGACAGTCGCTTGCCCGCTTTGCGGACACCACGCCGGGGCGTCACAGTAAACTGCGTTTACGCGAACTTGTGGCGCCCCAAGCGAAAGGGTTTGTTTTGTTTCCAGTGTGCCTTTTAATGCGACTAGGTTTTCGGAGTTGTCATTTCCTTCTGTACGCTCTTGCCCTGAGGATGTCCTCAGGATGACATGGGGTGACGACACTATGTGTTCTAAATCTGTTACCACACATAGCTACTTTTAGTCTACAGAGTACACAGAATAAGAGTATTAACTTTGAAGTAGAGCCAGGTCGGAATACTCAAGGCTATATGTAGGTTCCAAAGAAGTACATAATGTTTTGACCAAGATTTTAGGAGTCCGTCGCCAAATATTAAGAAACCTCAAAAGGGGCTGTCCATTAAACACGTGATTTTTTTTCATATTTTTTAACCCCTCCCTCTCCCTTGGTGATACGTGGTGAGGTTTCAGACTACCCCCCATCCCCCATTAAAAATCACGTGTATTTTTTAAGACATACACGCCGCTTTTCGGTTTAAAATCACGTGTTTGACGAAAAAGTAAATACACGTGATATCTTACTATACCCCCTCCCCCTTGTGATGTCTCGTGATTTTTGACAGACCCCTCCCCCCCTTTCTAATCTCACGTGATTAATGGACAGCCCCAAAATGACTTGGAGCTTGATCTTGAACCGCATTTTCTTCAAACACATTCAGTTTAGAGAAATAATAGAGATCTAGAGAGTCCGTGTGGATTTGTAGACTATTTACTCTTCATGTAATTGGAGGAGATCCGGCTTCGCAGCGGGTATGGACTGAGTCATGAGTCCCGTGGAGATACAGTCAGGGCCCACGGGGCAGCAAGCGCGGGACGGTACACCCCGTGGACTCCGTCACCTCACAGAGGCGGAGGGGACTCCCACACACCCCCTGTTGGCCATCCCCAGGCTGGCAGGGATAGTCCATAAAGGATTTTACCCCGGCTAAAAAAAAATGTGTTTGGACTGAGTAGTAGTAGGTGGTACATTGTATACTAGTATACGGAACTAAATATCGTAGGAGTATCGCGCTTGGCTCGCCTTTACAAACAAGTTTGAGGTCGTATTATCGTAGTACAATTTAACTTTTTGTTTTGTGTGAAGCAACCTTGAACCGAGACTAGTTCACACGATTATTGTATTATATTATACTTTGTTTCGTTTAGGTACGTGCGCTATGTGTTTATACAATTTACAAAAATAAGTTAGATTTCACAGTAAGACTATACTAACTAACCACAGGGAACGTCATTACATAGTATAAAATAAAGTCGCTGTCGTCTGTCCGTCCCTATGTATGCTTAAATCTTTAAAACTACGCAACGGATTTTGAAGCGGTTTTTTTTAATAGATAGGGTGATTCAAGAGGAAGGTTTTTATCTACATCATGATTGCACCAGTGCGAAGCCGGGGCCGCTAGTTATCAATAAAATAAAATTATAGGCGTTAGATTTAACTGTTTCTTTGTACTTTTGAAGTCTAGTCTCTCCCGCGACCACGACTGCTGCAAAGCATTCGAAACGTCGGGAATTAAATAATAAATAAACGATAAATATGACATTTAATTGTTTAATTTCAATGTGTAATAATCGTGAAAACCAGGCCAATTATGTATTAAGACTATAAGTGCTCGCTTCGACTTACCGAAAGAATTGATTGAGAGATTCTGTTATTATTACGAATTTTCCTTGGATAGATGCTTATTACTTACTTAACATACTTTTCAGCCTATAATTTACCCACTGCTGAGCCCGGCCTCCTCCATTTACATGGAGGATAACGCTGACCAGACAGCGTCTCGTATCAAGTTTCCCTTCTGTTAAGTCTAGGTGTTCGACCCGACAAGATGAAGAAGAGATGAGATGAAGAAGAGTCGACAAAATGAAATGAAATCATTTCATTTTGTTGGCTCTTACGACACCCTCAGGATAAAATGGGGTGGCGACACTTAATCGGTCACCATACGAAGCAAAATTATTACGTATTCCAAATTGAAAAACACGCACTTACTGTAAATATCTACAGAATGTCGCCAATCAAAGGTGACATATAGAACGTTCTTCTCTTTATCGGTTGTCCCTAGTGACTTATGTGACTCAGCTACTCGAACATTCTTAGTCCAACCTTCATATAAAGAAGGTCAAAATTTCCCCTACGTGGTGTTTTGTATTCTAGGTGACGACGTAACATACAATTGTTTTCTAAGGTCACTCTTGTTGATTTAACCTTAAGCTTGCGACATAATCTTGCGCAAGAAGGTACTTCAATGTGTTATGCCTCGTCCATACGCTTGATGTTTGCCACAAATATCAAACACAACAAATAAAGTCCCAAACATCGGCCACAATCACCAAACACAAACAGTCGTCCTCACACTTGGCGAACATGTCAGTATATTCTGAATCGGCAAACATGGCGGACGACGAGCTTGTAGCAGCTGTCACTTTCGGGTTGACTTCTTTTTATTTTATATTAATACAAAATCAACTCCGAGAAATATACGGTGGATAATGGTGGTTGACATTTGACATAATGGTTCTAATTAATGGTAGCACAGCTCTACAGGGAAGAGCCGGCGAGAAACTCTGTAGTTCCTTTTGTTAGATCGCCATTTTAGGCACAGGGCCGTCCTAAAACAGATTTCTGGGAGCAAACTCGCGTAATAGTCGCACAGAGCTAAACATCAGCAGCATCTACTCAACAAAAGTGACCTTTTAATGGCCGAGCCAACCTTCCCCCAGCAACGGCCCCTGTATACAAGCATATTGGTGGAAAGAGACAAAACACAGAAAAAGTAACCATGTTTTTACTAAGTCATTCTGCGTCAAATTAATTGGCCATAGCGTTAATGAGAAAGCGATTATGGCGACAAACAAGTCTCGAATGAGAGTCATTTCATAACCTGTTGCCGGAGAAAATCTGGGAATGTGACGCACTACTGAGACGGGCCTCCTCCTAACTCGTGGAGGGAAATTTGCCATATTTAATTCGAATTAGCCAAAATAGTAAGCACAGGGTTTGTATCAAGTTTTCTTTCTATTGCGTTAATTTAGTGGATTTATAATACATAGTGTCACCACCCCATTTCATCCTGAGGGTAAGGAACACCATATAAGAATAGTTAATTTAATAAATCAGTGAGCCTCTTGCGTAGAGGGTTTGTATTATTCATACCTTAAGGTGGATGCTCCAGGGTAGCCCGCGAAATTCAAATTTTCTTACGTTTTTTGCAATTTGCAGGTCAGTGCTAGGTTGTATGGTGATTAAAATGTTATTCGCGGCTGTAAGACGTATGTAGTTCTAGAATTATAATCATCAAAATCATCAATACAAACCTCCAAGCTCATAAAGGTGCAAAGAAAACATTTTCAACGTCAAAGTCATTCTTGCACCTATATGAGCTTGGAGGGTTGTATTGATTTTCATCATCATACAACCTAGCACTACCCTGCAAATTGCAAAAAACGTAAGAAAATTTGAATTTCGCGGGCTACCCTGGAGTATCCACCTTAATATCACTAATGTAATGTCCTCAATCATATATCTCTAGCAATCACTATCACTACATAGTTAGTATGCATAAAACAAAGTCGCTGCCGTCTGTCCGTCCCTATGTATGCTTAAATCTTTAAAACTACGCAACGGATTTTGAAGCGGTTTCTTTTAATAGATAGAGTGATTCAAGAGGAAGGTTTTTAGGTATAATACAAGAAAAATACTGATAAATTTAGATAGTTAGTATATTATAAGACAGACGGAAATGACATGGCAGATTAAGAAAAGGAAGGTTGATACGAAATCCGTGCCAACCCGTCTCCAACGTGGCACTGTAGGCTAATTCTTGTGCTCATGCTTGAACAGCTGCCGTTGCCGGGGGTCGGTTGGCTCAAGCAATACAAGGTTAGCCCACCGTCCGCCGGTATAGCCTACCGCGAAGGTGTGACGCCCAAGTGCGCGGGGCGTCACACGGGGGTGGGTGCCCGATGGGGCTGCCGCCTGCGGACCACGGTAGAAACGAACGCGGTACCCGTGGTCCGCCGTGAGGGCGGGTGTCGGCGCACGGCGGGTTGTTTTAGTGGGTGAGGGCCCCACACTACCCCGTAGTCTCCCCGGACGCGGGATGTGCGGTCAGGCATTTTTTCCAGCCAAACCAAAAAAGGCATTACAAGGTTACTATTGTTTACTAGATGCCGCTGATGATTGCTCTCACAACTCTGTCTTATCCCGGCCTTGTACTTAAAAATGGCGATCTAAAAATAGCAACTACGGAGTTTCTTCCTGGCTCTTCTAAGTACAGCGGATTCCGAACCAGTGGTAGATAGTAAATTAATTTTCATTGTAAATGGTAAATTTTAATTTATTGTTTGATTTGTCAAAAGAGCGCTTACGAGCCAACATGATTAAATGAGTTTTGTTTTGTGTTTTTTAATTACCTTCCGTGAATTTGGAGGAGGTCTGACTCAGCAATAGGTCATCTATGGGCTGATTAGTAGTGCATAGTAACACATAGATGACCGATTGCTGAGTCTTATAATAAAAAAATAAATAAATATCCTTGGACATTTCACACAACGCCATCTCGTCCCAAGCTAAGCAACTTAATGCCTGTGTTATGGTAACGAGATGGATGATAAACTACATAAATACTTTTTTTTGTAAATACATACATATTATAGATAGAAAACACCTAGACCTCTGAATATTTCTTCCGTGCGGGAATCGAACCCGCGACATGCTGCGCAGCAGTCGCTCGCTCAACCACTGCGCCAACCGAGTCGTCAAAACGTCGTTTATCTACTTTTGTGGTAGTAGCATCTATCCCCGTGGATCTAACCGACACGGTACTCTAATGACAAAGTAATTAAGAGGTATTTGAGAATCGCACCGACAGTTTTAGTCCGTACAGCATTTAGATGTTAAGTTTATTTGCAGCAATTGTAGCACACTCGTTCAAGGTCAGTGCAGTCGTTCCGCAATTGTGATCTCCAACATCCTGCTTGCTATATTGAATATCAGTCACCTTAGAAAGGTGATAAAAACGCAGTTACTTGAAAACCATCGTATATTCAATTGTCTTTGTGTCCATTTTCAAATGTCTGTATGGTGACGCATTTAGAATACACTCCATTCCATCCTGAGGGTGTCGTAAGAGCCAACAAAAGGAAGTGACAAGTTCAAAATCCAAGCCACAAGAACAGGAAAACTTGAAACGAAATCAACCTGGCCAGCGGAGCACAGTAGGCTAACATGATTACCCTTCCTGCGATGGGTGGGTAATTTAATACTCAGTAGTGGGTCATTTATGGGCTGAGCAGTAGTAATATAATCAATTTAAGAACATCATTTGAGTGAAAACAGTAATAAAAAAGTATAAACTATAAAACAGGCCACATACCGTAGCCACATACACATTAAGGTGAATGTTCCAGGGTAGCCCGCTAAATTCAAATTTTCTTACGTTTTTTTTCCCAATTTGCAGGTCAGTGCTAGGTTGTATGTTGATTAAAGTGGTATTCGCGGCTGTAAGACGTATGTAGTTACAGAGTTATAATTATCGAACTCATCAATACAACCCTCAAAGGTCATAAAGGTGCAAGAATGACTTTGAGCTTGAAAAAGTTTTTCTTGCACCTTTATGAGCTTGGATATTGTATTGATGATTTTGATGATTATAATTCTATAACTACATACGTCTTACAGCCGCGAATAACATTTTAATCAACATACAACCTAGCAATGACTTGCAAATTGCAAAAAACGTAAGAAAATTTGAATTTCGCGGGCTACCCTGGAACATTCACCTTAAAAGGCTTGTCATTTATAAGTTTTATAACCTTTGTTTCACAAGTAAACAAAATTGAAAGTTGAAGAAAAACCAGATCCAGATTGATAAACGTTTATTATGACAGTTGTCCATGTGTTGATGGATTTAGATTACACAGTATCACCATCCCCTTCCGCCCTGAGAGTGTCGTAAGAGCCGACAATAGGAAACGACAAGCCCGGAAACCTAGCCGCAATTCCTGTAATTGTGTCCTCGGAAATAAGGCTCGACCAGCAGTGGGTCATTTATGGGTTGAGTAGTAGTATCGAAGACTACTTTTCGATAAACTACATTCGCAAGAATCTCCATTAGCAATTCTTATCATACAACTATTTACTGATAAGCTTAAGATATTCAGCGGTGTACTGAACACAAGTTACTCCCAGACTCAGAGCAAGTGCCTCTGGCTTACACAAAGACACTTGCCCTATCCCGGACCCGTGTATTTATTGTGTTCAAAATTTGTCACAGTTTGGAGCGTATTTATTGCACGGGTGGGCCGCAGCTGAAAATCTGCGTTACGTATTTAGCACTTGCACTGATACCTAACATTATGCTGCCCTTTGGCGCTAACATTAATTTTTATTTTTCTTGTCACTTTGTTTTTTATTAGTGCCAATAAATGTATTTTCTTTCTTCTTTCTCTCTGTTTAAAGATCTCCCACGATGTAGAATAGGTAGCTAGTTTATAGTTGACTTCAATTTCATAATCTTCATCAGTAGGTATCACTATTCCCCAAGTATGAACTCCATCAATTCACGGTGGTCAGTCAGTGTAATTCTGACCACGATACGCGGTGGTCGTGTGTTATCGATAAAGCGATAGTCGCCGTGATAGCGAACGATAAGTGATGTATCGATAGTGTTTTAATGCCTTTAGTGACACTATTTGTGGTTGGACATTGTTTTAATATTGGAAAAGGTATGACAATGTGTTCTTTTGTTTTTTATTTGTAGATTTTGTCTTCTCTATGGCCAGTGTTGACTGGCAATTACTAAACATAAAAGAAACACGAACGGCTAATTCTTTATCTAATTAGTGGTTGTAGATAACATCGCGAACATCAAATTTAGTATTTCGTTTGCGTAAATTGAACGGTTTACTACAATGAGTATATTAACTTTTTAAAATTGGAATCGTAGAATTTATTTTATAAACAAAAAAGAACAATATTTGTTTTTGTTAGATGTGTTCTAAATCTAACCAGTTGTAATCAATTAAGTATTCAAGTTTGAATATGCGCATATTATCTAGGTCTAAATCAAAATACTTTTTTTACGATAATAATCTTTTAAAAGTTCTTTCAAACAGCCCAATTAGTCATTTAGCCTTACCACTAGTTCGGAATGCCACAGAGAAGAGCTCCGTGGTTGCTCTTTCAAATAGAAAAAACCGTTCCGATTATGGTAGGAAAAACAAGTGTCTTATTAGTGAGTGCATCATGTAGCTTAGCCAGACAATATGGAAACAGCATTAAAATGCCATGCCATGTCCAATATCGTTTTTAATTCAAATCAAACAAAGATTCACTTGTTCAAATATATTTGAATAGTAGCTGCTACCCGCGACTTCGTCCGCGTGGCATTTAGCAATGTGGAGATTTCATCTGCCTCGTTGGTCTAGTGGTTAGATGTGCCGCCTTTGGATCAACGGGTCCCGGGTTCGATTCCGGGGTCGGGCAAGTGTCTTTGTCTAAACCAGAGGCACTGGCTCGGAGTCTGGGTGTCATTTCTATCTATAATATGTATGTATTTACAAAAAAAAAATTATATAAGTAGTTTATCAGCCATCTCGTTACCATAACACAAGCATTAAGTTGCTTAGCTTGGGACGAGATGGCGTTGCGTGAAATCCAAGGATATTTATTTATTTATATTTATTAACTCTGGGATCGCTCGGGTTGTCAATAAAAGTTACCTAAATTACACCTTAGAACAGCTGAATTTAAAATTAAAAAAAAGTTTTGGTACCGTGTACACATCCAATTGTACTTAGTAAAAAAAAGGTTATTTAAACATTACGTACACTCCAATTTTATTTCTTTGTGTAGATAAGTGTTTTAGATATACGAGTTTGAAGCTACCTGATAAATACTGTAGAGAACATACACTACTTATAATTTTCAAATTAACATTTTGCTCTATTATTTTTTATGTAGATTACGGATAACTCTATGTCGTCCGCTGAAGCTTTAAATTGAATAAAATACATAATTTCATAAAATTTTATTCCGTTCACATGTGATCGGTCAGGTCAGAAGCACCCTAAACCGACGAGCATGCATGAAGAGGTTGATGAGAGTGGAAGAAGCGAAAGTTGTGAGCAAGGATCGTAGCAAGTGGAAGGATGTGATCTCTGCCTACCCCTGCGGGGAAAAGGCGTGACTGTATTATGTGATTGCGTGTTGTGACAGATTTAGAATATTTATTGTCACCACCCCATTCCATCCAAAAGATGTCTTAAGAGCCGCCAAATGAAATGACAAGGCCGAATACCTAACCGCAAGAGAAGGAAAACTTGATACGAAACCATTTTTTTGTTTTTTTTTTGTTCGCCCGGGGTAAAATCCTTTATGGACTTCCTCGCCGGCCACGGGGATGGCCAGCGAAGGGAGTGTGGGACTCTCCCCCATAGTGGGGGCCTACCCACTAAACCTCCCCGGGGTGCTCCAACTCGCGTCCTGTTGCGGCATTGTGGGATCTGATGCAGAATCACGCCGCCGCAGACGAGGAGGCCCTCCTCCTCTCCTCAGGCTCCTTACGAGCACTCGCCGTCCTGCCTTGAGCACCCGGCAGGACGTCGCTTACCCTCAGATCCCGTGTGGGGCGAGTACCCCGCCCCGGGATCTCCGTGCCAACCCGTCCGGCCAGCGTGGCACAGCAGGTTAATGACCCTCCATGTAATTGGAGGAGGCCCGACTCAGCAGTGGGTCATATATGGGCTTTTACGACTTAGGATGGAAATGGGCGGTGACACAATGTTTTCTAAATCCGATACACACACATACAAAACAAGGATTCGTACAAATTGAGAACCTTTCCCCTTATTTTCAGTCTACTAAAGCGAACGTAAGATATCACTATCACTACATAGTATAAAACAAAGTCGCTGTCGTCTGTCCGTCCCTATGTATGCTTAAATCTTTAAAACTACGCAACGGATTTTGAAGCAGTTTAATAGATAGAGCGATTCAAGAGGAAGGTTTATTTGTATAATACATAGACCCGTGCGAAGCCGGGGCGGGTCGCTAGTACGCTATAAATCCGTTAAAAAATGTTTAATGTCAATTAAAACCTCTGTACCCTTCGATCCATCCTCTATCTATAATAATGTTGATAAACCATAAAAAACGTAAATCGACAATGAAATGCGTATTACGATGTAACAGCAATTCTGTACCGAGTATTAGGTTGGGCTTAGGTCACGTCGGTCAGTGATCCGATCATACAGATGAGTTATCATTTTTCTTAAACTGCGACAAGCTGGTCCCAATGCGACTGAGCAAGTCTAGGGGTTGGATGTCCCGCCTCTGGATCTTGGGTTCCAGGTTCAATTGCTACATGCTTAAGCTAGTAATTGCTTTCACTAATCTGTCATACTTGTTTGTACCACCATCAACGTAACACTCTTATTTCAAAGAGCAACCGTGGAGTTTCTAGTCAGCTCGTCTCTGTGGAATGGCATTGCAAATCGGTGGTAAAGACTAGAAAATAAATTACTTATAATTTTGTGTTATTTTTTTAATATTACTTGTGTATTTGAAAGCGTTCATATGAATTTATTCGATTAAATATAATTGTGATTCAGGGCCACTTGCATGCCAGTGGCTTTGTGTAACCCCCTCTGGGTTGCTCCCGCCACTTGCTCTGAGCGTGGTTGTTATTTGTGTTCGTGAATTACACGTTTGTAAACCCCCCCCCCCCCCCCCCCCCCCGATACAAGTTATACCTACAACAGAGCATGCATTTTTATTACCTACTAGCTTTTGTGCGCGGCTTCGCCCGCGTGGGCTTCGAACCCGTGCATATTTTTTATGAAACTAAAATCGGTTATTGTGACTAAACTATGATAGTTAGATATGTGCTCTCGCGGACTTTTTTTTAGATCTTTATAAGACCTACAAACCCTTAGTACATCATTTTGTTCTATTGTCAATAGTTTTTGCAGCGCACGCATAAATAGGTTTTCGATTTTACACCTTGGTTTACAAAATCGCAATTTTCATACGGATCCCTAATTCTTTTGAAAATAAATATAGCCTATAACCTTCCTCGATAAATGGACTATCTAACACTGAAAGATTTTTTGAAATCGGACCAGTAGTTCCTGAGATTAGCGCGTTCAAACAAACAAACAAACAAACACACAAACAAACAAACTCTGCAGCTTTATATATTAGTATAGATTAAAAACAAGTACATAACTAATTCATGGTGAATTTACAAAACTGGCCAGAAACACTTATTACGGTCTTTGGAACAAATTAAATACATTAATATTAAAATTAATGTCAAACTCCAAAACTTGTGGACTACAATTCACTAGAAAATGTAAAAAAAAAACCGGGGGTCGACCCCGATGTCCCAAGACACAATGGAATGTGTGCATTACGTGAGTGCTTTTCCAAGTTTATTTTACTAGGCATCGTCAGCGTTTCAGCCCTGACATACACCACGTGTGTCATACACCACTGAATCGCGCCTTCTTTTTTCGTTGCAAATCCTCATGGATACCCGGTCGTTAGGGCCTAGCTGGAGTATTTGTGACACCTAGGCGCGGAAAGATGATAATATAACCGCTATAATTAGCGCCCCGACTTAGGGGCTGTCCACGTGATTTTTTTTTTACATTTGTTTAACCCCTCCCTCCCCCTTGGTGATACGTGGTGAGGTTTAAGTCTAGCCCCCCACCCCCATTAATATATTTTTATTTTTTAGTACTTACAAAGAATCTTACACTCAAAGGTTACATAGATACACTACACGCCGCTGTTCGGGTTAGAAATCACGCGTTTGACGAAAAAATAAACACACGTGTTAACTTACTTTTCCCCTACCCCCGTTGTGATATTTCATGATTTTTGCTGACACCCCCCCCCCCTGATCCTAACGTGATAAATGGACAGCCCCTTGCCCACTGAAACCAATGGCGCTCCTCGACTGCCACTTCAGGGTTGCGAGTTGCTCTCCCAGCAAGACTGGCGCATATATTATTAAACTTGAGCACTTGAATAAATAAATATCCTTGGACATTTCACACAACGCCATTTCGTGTCCCATGCTAAGCAACTTAATGCTTGTGTTATGGTAACGAGATGGATGATAAACTACCTACTTATATACTTTTTTTTTGTAAATACATACATATTATAGATAGAAAGACACGTGTTGCACAGGCTTCTTATAGACCGTGCAACACCGTGCGACCGTCACAGTGAAATCGCGTTTACGCGAACCAGTGGCGCCCCAAACGAGACTTGTGACCGCTAGAGTTTTAGTGGGCACACGAGTTCCGTCCCACATAATAGCCAACCCTACCCCGAGGTGCGGCGGTAAAGCATTTCCCCAGCGAAAACAAAAAACAGGCTTCTTATAGACATATCAAGTTTTCCTTCTCCTGCAGCAAGGTTTTCCGCCTTGTCGTTCCAAATAACAGTCATAAAATACCAGAATAGTAAATATACCTACATATACACGGCATACTTACAATTCTAGTATTTAAGACAAATTGGAACTCGCCAGTAGAATACGCATTATGGCGACTTCCAATTTGTCATAAATACTAGAATAGTAAGTATGCCGAGTTTAAATTTACTATTTTAGTATTTATGTCAGATTGGAACTTGTTATTAGAATACGCATTACTATTATTAGCAGTAGTAGAATGGTATCATTGGCAAGTCTGAGAAATGCGAACGAATATAATAATCCGTGTAATATGATTCGAAGGCGTGATAGCGTGAAGAATATTAGAAAGTTCGATTTGAGATGGCCGCTTTACGCAGATTTGCACATTTTTGGCATTATCTTTATATTAATACACTAGTGGCCCGCCCCGGCTTTGCCCGTGCAAAGCGGGGGTGGGTTATACTTAAAAACCTTCGCCTTGAATCACGCTATCTATTAAAAAAAACCGCTTCAATATCCGTTGCGTAGTTATAAAGATTTATGCATACATAGGGACGGACAGAAGAATGCGACTTTGTTTTATACTATGTAGTGATAGTGATAGTGAAGTGTTGAAGCAAAAAAAAAAGGTTCCCTTTTTACGAATATTGCGCGGATCGAGGTGTAAATATTTTCCCACACTCATTTTCTGTCTTCTTCACTACATAGTATGTTAACAAAGTCGCTGTCGTATGTCCGTCCCTATGTATGCTTAAATCTTTAAAACTACGGAACGGATTTTGTAGCGGTTTTTTAATAGATAGAGTGATTCAAGAGTAAGGTTTATATGTACAACACATGCATATTTCCACCCGTGCGGAGCCGGGGTGGGTCGCTAGTAATAAATATAATAGATACGATTAACGATAGAAAACTTTATACGGAACCCTGTGCCAACTTGTCTGGCCAGCGTGGCACAGTAGGTACCCTCCCTACCCAGTACCCTACCCTCCCTACATTTATGGGCTGACTAGTAGTGGTGGACTCAGCCCATAAAAGACCCACTGCTGAGTCGGGCCTCCTCCCATAACATGGACGGCAGTTAGCCTACTGTGCCACTTTCTGTAAACGTGAATGTCTAATTTATCCTATCATAATTTACCTATCAGGCAACCCAGACATATCCAACAAACATACATAATTTTATTATTATGTGTAATCCGATGAATGCAGAATGAATTTTCCTGACTCATCAATGTGAGTCAAGTTGCTTACGCCATTTTGTTTCAAGCATAGATAAACAATTAAAATGACAATGTGTCATTGGTCATTGTTTATAGGACGTGGGCAAAAAGATTTGGTAATGATATTGAAGTCAAACTGTATCATTTAAAATATATTTAATACTACCACTACTACTACTCAGCCCATATGACCCACTGTTGAGTCGGGCCTCCTCAAAAATGGAGGGAAATTAGCCTATTGTGCCACACTGGCAAGATGGGTTGGTACAGGGTTTGCATCAAGTTTTCCTTCTCTTGTGGCTAAGTGGTCTGCCTCTTGCGTTCCTTTAGTCGCCTCAAACGACACCCTCAGGATGGTGTGGGTTGGTGACAATGCGTATTATAAATCCGTCCACACTAGGCACATTATCCCATGAAAAAAAGTCATCAACCTATGTTAATGGAGTCGGCTAATTCTATAGTTTGTTCACTAGACCCCATATGGCACGTTACGGTGCGTAGACACGCACAATAAAGTTGTGGCAATGACCACTGAGTGGACTAGATGACAGGGATATCCCTGAGTGTACGAATGCAACGGAAACACAGATCATTGCAACGTTCGTAATTTATATAATCTAATTCTCAGTCACCGTGGCCGAAGGAATAGCGGGGCTGCCGGGGACTGGGGGCCGTTTTTTTGATTGTGTGTACCATTGGGCATTCCGGCAGGCGCAGTGCTGGTAGGCCTCCCACACGGTGGACCGACGACCTGGTTAAGGTCGCCGGAAAGCAGTGGATGCGGGCGGCCCAGGACCGGCCTTTGTGGAGATCTTTGGGGGAGGCCTATGTCCAGCAGTGGACGTCTTTTGGCTGAAATGATGATGATGAATTCTCAGTCCATCAATGACCCACTGCTAGATATAGGCCTCGTCTAAAGAGCGCCATAGCGCCCTGTCTTCAGCTTGACGCATCCCGCAACCTTTCGCAGATCGTCGATCCATCTAGCAGAGGTCCTACTCACGAACTCGTCAATCCCAGTGGTTGTCGGTTCTTCTACATATATGACGAGCCCACTGCCATTTCAGTCTACTAATTCTCTGAGCTATGTCAGTGACTTTGGTCCGCTGTCGGATATTCTCGTTACGCAGCCTAACTTACAGAGAAACTCCAAGCACGCTGAGTGACTTTAAGCTGATGGACTAGTCTCACTGTGAGTGTCCACGTCTCGGCGCCGTAGGTCATGACGCACTGTACGAAAACTTTCGTGTTCAAGCTCTGAGGGTTATGTGACGAGAAGATCCGACGATTTTTCCAAATGCTGCCCAGCGCAGCTGGTTTCTTCTCTTGACCGGGGGGTCAGTGTTTAAGCTGTTTCTACCTAATTGCAAAGTTTTCCCGAGTTTCGTATATTCTGAAACAGCTTCAACAAGATGGCCATTTACGACGATAGACCTCGGATGAATGACCACATTCATCATGATTTCGGTACGACACCCTTACGGTGGAATGGGGTGGCCGCCACTCTGGTTCTGCTTGCACCTCTTCGCTCTTGCAACATGTCTACATGAGCAACACCAGACCAGACCTGCTCCACGCGACTCCAATTTAGGGAATCCTTGTGATGCGTCAAAGAATAGATTGATTTTTGGAGTAAAACTTCTCGGGGAGTAAGCTGGTAAAGTGTGATCAGGCGAAGCGACTCACATCGAATCACTCTGTTTTTTGGTGAAAACTGCATTCATGATCGTGATTTTGAAGATTAAACCATTAAAATGTTATCTAACATAGGCCTGTAATCGGGCTGTAATCAATTATTTGTAATTCGCTATTCAGCCATAACGAAGCATCGATAGTGCCACTTAGAAAAATGCTGTTGTCAAAAAATAAGTTTGCCAGAGCTTTTGCACACAATATCTTTGTTAGTAATACGTACTCACCTTCCCATACCTTTTCCTAAGGGTGTTTAAAGAGTCGACAGAAGGTAATGCTAAAAACCTAGCTGCAAGAGAAGGAAATCTTGATACGAAACCCTTTTTGTACGTCGGAGATCCTCTTGGATTCCCGGCCGTTGGGACTAGCCAGGTTATGTGGGACTCCGACTGTCCGAACCAGGGCCACGGGATTAACTCCCCGATAAGAGAGCATGTTCCGGCGTTTGATACGAACCCGTTTTATTTGTTTTTTTTTCTTTTCATTCGAAATCCTCATGGATACCTGGCCACTAAACGCCAGCCGGGTTATGTGGGACTCCGAGGTGCGAAGAGATGCGAAGAGATGACAGGGCCACGGGTTTCACTTCACCCGTTGGGGGAGCATGCTCCGTGACCCTGATAGGGCCTTGGCCCGCTTATACAAGCGGGCCCCACGCTTTTATGGGGAGCTCTGGACGCTACCCAACCCACCGAGAGGCACGTGCGGGACTTTGCACGTGCCCCCGTCAAGCGCCGGATGAAGTGGCGCCCGACCCACGTGGTTGCTGCAGCAGCCGTGGCACGCCTGCCTGGCCACCCCTCCGCTGCTAGTGGTGGCAGCACGGTCGAGGGGGTTGATACGAAACCCTGTGTTAACCCGTCTGGCCAGCGTGGCACAGTAGGCTGATTACTCTAATTAGTGGGTCATGTATGGGCCATGTAGTATTACGTTTCATAGTTTAACGACGCCATAATACGCAACGTCGCAGGCCCAACACTTCTCGTGGACAAAACACGGATCGTCTTTTTGTGATACCGACAAGATGAGCTGTACGCACGCGCCGCTTATCCGGTCACGATCTATCGTGATGCAGCCGTTTTTAGAGTACCATAGATTAATACTGGCTTTCGTAACTCCAGAGTTTGAACGCCTGAAGGTATTTTCTTGTAACAGAACTGGAAATGATAGGAGATATAAAAAAAATACTTACAGGGCCGGATTTAGAATACTAAATGTCAATCCATTCTGAGGATGAACAACTAGATGACAACATGGCGGTCACGCCCTTACCCCTGTCCATCTCGCAAAAATCAGGGTGAGAGATCATTTGTTATGTGAATGCGGGTTAGATGAAGGTACAATTACAATATTCCCTATATTTATATGATACCCTGCCTCAAAAAATCCCGGGTCCCATTAATTTTAAATCTCTTTTATCCTTTACCGATTCCCCAACCCTCTATATTTTATCCAAATATATCATTAATAACAAAATTCCATTTCACCATTCCATTTCATCCTGAGGGTGTCATAAGAGCCGTCAAAAGGAATTGCTAAGGCCGAAAACCTGGCCGCAAGAGAACTTGACACGAAACCCGCCTACCCGTCTGTCCAGCGTGGCATAGTAGGCTAATTACCCTCCATGTAGATGGAGGAGGCCCGACTCAACAGTGGGTAATTTATGGGTTGAGAAGTAAGAAGAGAGTTTTGACAAGATTAGGAACACTGAAATTGATCGTTGGTCGTAACTACGTGACTTACAGTAAAACAGCCTAAAGCGATAAATCACATATGAGCCTTTTAAAAATCTGTGATGTCTTTTTTAACTGGATGTATGCACATTATCGCAATTAGCATAGCGAGAAAATAAAAAAGTGAAAAACCCATTTAGAGTGGGTGCCTGGGCATACCTCTATATAATCAACGTTAATGTTAACGTTAAGTTGGCACCAATTACAAATGGTTATTTTTCACCTTTAAGTTTTTGAAGTCAGTTTACATTTTTTTTTAAAAGGGTTAATTTTTTGCACATTTTTCTTTTTTGTTCAAAAATAAACGTAGAAATGCACAAACACAAGTGACACCCAGACTCGGAGCATGTGACAATAGTTTAGACAAAGACACTTGCCCGACCCCGGAATCGAACCCGGAATCCGTTGATCCAAAGGCACACTTAACTAGTAAGTTGTCCAAGAATACCCAAAGTTGCCTTCCGACAAATGGTTTTGTTCATTTATTTCAAGTTAGCGAATCGATTTCGAAGCACCAGCTTTCAAATAAAAAAGATATCACCAAAATGGGTTCCCATCCGCAAGTTCTGAGGTAACAAACTTATAAGAATAAAATATATAATCGAATTGAGAACCTACTTCTTTTACGTCAAAATAACTAAAGTGTCTCTTCTCTATAGAGTAATTCTTCCAGTCTTCCGGATCGGGGGGTAAATGATAAATGAATTTTTGTATTTTTTTTAATGGAACCGCCACTTTTTAAATCGCCTCACAGATGTCGCTATAATACATCGCTGTTGTTGGAAGTCGATAGAGATTTCGAGAACATTCTATTTCATGCATGTTTTTATGGAAACACTTTCTAGAAAACTCTTATTCCAATTTTAATTCAAAATTTTAAAAGAATCACTTTTCAAACAAATATACTTAAAACCTTAGTTACCATAAAGTTACATCATGTAACAAAAAGAGCACGCGCTCTCATTGTGGACATATAAGGTATCCTGCTCCCGATACTGTGATGTGATTGTATCGCAATACTTGCGCAAACGCAGTTTTTTCGCGTTCACTGCACAACAGCTGCATTCCGACGAAAGTTGGTCATCATTACAATACCTTTCCCTTTTTGCGCCATGTTGAGATGTCCCTGTGGTGACACATTTATAATACGTTATGTCACCAACCAAACAAAGGTTTATTTATTTATTTATTCTTTATGCAACAGTAAGTTGAACATAGGCGGACATTAATGCCTTAGGCATTCTATCTAGTCAACCTTTGGGCGATGCAGAGAACAACATGGTAGGCGCAAATAAAAGAGACACTGCAATTAAATAAAGAAAGCCAAAAGAATAAATATTATGAATAAATCTAATTATATAAATCAATACCTATATAATTTATACATTAAATATAATACATAGATTATAATACATAATAATATGCTATACATAAACTAATATATATTTATGATAATTACATAGATGATGATTCCGTCAACGCTTCATTCAACAGATGTTTACGGACTTTTAGTTTAAAGTTATGTCTAGTGGGGCACATCCTGATTTCCGTTGGCAGCGCATTCCACAAAAGGATAGACTGAATGTGAAAGGAAGAGTGAACCGCGTGGGAACTATGGGAAGGACAGAGAAGAAGTAAATTATGAGAAGACCGGAGATGTTTAGGGTGAGTAGAGCAGCAATATTGAAAGTGAGGGGTGAGGTATGAAGGAGGAGTAGGGGTAGTTGAGTATAGAATACAATGTCACCAACGCACGTAAGGACCGTCGTTGGCGAATAGGCATCCAATTGAGCTGAGACCTGTACTCGGAGATATGATCGTACTTCTTAAGATTAAATACAAACCGTATACTGTTGTTGATGAGACGATCAAGTTTGTTGAGCAAATCTGCATTTAGATCATAGTAACACACGTCACCATAGTCGATTATGGGGAAAATTAAGGACTGCACAAGCATTGCTTTGGTCTTGGATGGCAAAAAGTTTCTGAGCCGGTTGAGGTGTCGTAAGATTCCGGTAACTCTCTGGCTAACATTGGCAACCTGATTTTTCCAGCTTAGGGTGGTGTCAAGGTACAGGCCAAGGTCTCTGACATAGGGGCCAAGAGGTATGACATTTCCATCCAATGTAATTGGAGGGAGCTGTCCAGTTGCCACTCTGGCCACCATAACAGAACCACCAATCAATATTGACTGACACTTGGTAGGGTTTATTGATATTCCGAATTGACCGGTCCAACTGCTGATATATGCTAGGTCTTGATTGATTTTCGAAATGGCAATAGGCAAATCCTCCGGGCGTGCTTGCGTGTATAGCTGAAGATCGTCAGCATATAGATGATACGCACACCGAAGATTGTGAGTGATGAAATTAATGAAAATCGAAAATAGTAATGGAGAAAGAATACCGCCTTGAGGGACACCAGCGACCAGCTCACGCCAATTCGACATAGTCTCCTCAACGCGAACCGACTGCTGGCGCCCACGAAGATAAGTTGAGAACCATCTCAAGGCCTCGGGCGAAACCATAAGATGAGACAGGATAGATTCAAGGATATCGTGGCATACAGCATTAAAAGCATTGGAGAAATCAATTAGTACCAACACAGTGATTTTAGAGTCTCCCATGCTCTCTCTAATGTCAGCTGTCACTTTAAGGAGTGCAGTAGATGTGCTGTGCCCAGGCTTAAATCCAGACTGCAATGGGCTCACCAGATTGTGATGGTGAACAAAATTCGAGAACTGTTTGTGGGCACAGGCTTCCAAAACTTTGGAGAGGAAGGGAAGGATTGAAATAGGTCTAAAATGGATGGGAAGAGTTGGGTTCATGGTCTTGGATAATGGACGAATGAAAGCATTACGCCAAGCGGAGGGGAATTGTCCTGAGTACATGGAATAGTTAATGATATGGGTAATTGAGGGCAGAATGTACTCGAGGATCGGGATGACCATGCTGCGGCTAATATCATCGCAGCCCACGGCCTTAGACTTTATGGAAAGGATAATCTTTTTGATTTCACCCGGGGTGACTGGAGAGAAATTAAAAATTTCAATGTTGGGACGCGGGAGAGTAGCAATATAATCTACTGTTTGACGAACAGTTTGATGATTCAAAGTTACAGTGGTTGAGAAATAGAGGTTGAAGTCGTCTAAACTGATAGTACTGGGAATTTCCACATGGCGGGATTTTCCGATACCTAGAGTTTCTAAAAACTTCCAAGTATCGGCTGAAGAACTAGAAGAGATGTTATCAAGAATATGGCGGCGTTTGGCGTTACGTATCACCTGATTGCAACGATTCCTAGCTGTTTTAAAGTGAAGCCAATTGACATCCGACCGATATTTTTTAAATTTGCGATATGCACGATTCTTTCGCCTCATTGCCATGCGAACGCCCCTCGTCATCCATGGAGCTGGGGGCCGTTTGACCTTAACACTCTTGATTGGAGCATGGATGTCGTATAGCTTTTTCATCATACGGTTAAGGGTAGACACTTTATCATCAACAGAAGGGGCACTCGTCACTTCAGCTTCCCACTCAAGCTTAGAAGCATCATTGCGTAACCCTTCGACATCCATCGACGCAAAGCAACGCATGCGCAGGATTTTTGGGATAGGCTTGGGAGGCTTTAAAAGATAGGATACATGAATCAGATCATGACGGGAAAAACCGGGAGCAGGAAGTTGACCATGAGAGGAGACATATGATGGGTTAGAGGAGAGGATTAAGTCTAGCCAAGTGTCATCACCAACGATATTGTGATGAGTGGTTTGGAGTGGCAACACATGAAAATTGGCTGACTCAATAATATGGAGGAGCTTACTGGAGCGATGGGAAGGATAGGAAAGATTGGTGTTGAAATCGCCCATGATGACGTGATGTTCATACTCTGCATCAATGGACTCCAAAGCCAGTTCCAGGTCAGAGAAATAGTCCACCGCTGGAGGACAGTAAACAACACCAAGAAGTGTTTTAACACCTCTGACGCAGACTTCTAAGAAAACATATTCAGCGGACTTGTGGCGCCCTAAGCGCGCCGTGTGAGGGTATACCGCTGGGGTTTTAGTGCATAAACGACTCTTGGGTAGATACCCAGCGACAACAAAAAAAAAGGCGAGGTTTAACGTAGCTATAACTTGTCATCAGTAAAAAGTGTTTCATTTCAAAAGTAAGTTCTTTGTTAATCGATGTGCCATGCCGTCATCATTTCCAGACTCAACTTAATTTTTGGACTCAAACGATGATGATGTATGAAATGTCTTGTTGGTCTTGGGATTGAATATGCCGCCTCTGGATCACGGGTGTCCGGTTCGATTCCGGGGTCGGCCAAGTGTCTTTGTGTAAAGCAGAGGCACTTGCTCTAAGTCTGTGTATCATTTAAGTTCGTGAATTTCATGTTTGTAAACTTCCCTCGCGAAGCAGGTATACAAGAAGCAGAGGTTTCGAATTGTTAATAAATGAAAAGAAAACAAAATTTATTAAGCCGAGGAGATGGAAAAATAAATACGATATGGTAATTTCCTATCGTTAAATTAGAAGACTGATACAGAAGATTGAAAAAAAGAAAGACAAGCATTCTGTGTTTCTCGCCAGTTCTTCTCAGCAGTGGTCGCGTTCCGAACTGGTGGTAAACTAAAATATATTACTTTGCTTTGTATAAATTTTTATCAATATGCTGATAGTTTAAAAGTGTCCATTGTGTCCTTTAAAAAATAATTTACTTTGACTTTAAAAAGAATTATATATCAGTTGTAAGGGTAAAATTTAGAATGGTTGATAAGATTGATAAATCTGATAGATGGATAAACAAAATGGTCTAATGTTAGCCGTGTAATTTCTAGTCGTGGAAGCGATACGGTCTACTGGATTCGACAGTTCTCATGAGCGCGCTCTACCGTTGCGGGTTTTTGAAATAATAGAACAAATTTGAGAGAATGAAGTTTATAATGTCTATAAAAAGTTTTAGCTGACAAATACGTATTACGGTAGTTATAATTTAAAATGAGTACAAACAAACATAAATGACAGACGTCCATTACAACATATAAGTTTCAACAATTCCAAACATATATAGTCCTCGCCAATCTTTATGGCCGCTCTGAATGTAGCCGTGGGTACGAACTTGCGCATCGTACATTTCATAACCAATATGAACGTAGCTCACTCACACAAACACACGGGTGACAAAGAAGCTTGCCGGTGAACAACGCGCGCCCGGACGTGCCCTGCCTCCTCGCCCCCCGTACGTCCCGCTGATACCTGATTTTGTGGTCTGCGCAGCGTAATGCGGCTACATTCAGAGCGGTCTTAAAGATTGACGCGGTCTGTACATACAGTAAAAATCTGTACGCCTTACGCACTCTACTATCTCTGTCTTACATCGGCTATCCCCACCACATCTCATCTCGTGACTGCGTAGTGTTTTTCCTATCACATAATTAATCAAAGATGAGATAAAATTGTCTTATCACACGTACATTTAGTTCGTTTTAATTATACTCTACTTTTTGGCCGTAGGCGTGAGGTTGTGCGCGGGCGCTGCTTTCCCGAATCCCGAGGAATCCCGACGACTGTCGAGAGCTGACGATTGAGCAGTGACGTCATAATGTGGAGATGGGGGCTGTGTGTTTTGGGGCTTGTTGCCTTTGCGATGGCTCAAGGTCCCGAAAAACGTGAGTACTATACATTACTGCCATTAAAAAAAAGCTAGTTTTTTTTATTTAACGCCTGGCTTTTTGCCCTTTTTGGAAACCTATAGCATTTAAAGTAGGAACTCGAAAGCTGCATGGAGACATATATATATTTATATTAATTTTAATAACTGCCTAGTTGGAAGAGCTGCCTTTGGAACGCGGCCCCTGGTTCGATTCCGGGGCCGGGCAAGTGTCTTTGTGTATTTGCATTGGGTCTGGGTGTCGTTTGTGTTCGTGAATTACCTACATATTTTATAACAGCCCCCGCGATACATGTTTACACCCAATGCAGGGATATCGTGTCTAATTAAAAAAGAGCAATGCCTGTATTTTAAATACTTGACATCTCAATAAGTATTATAGTTAAAAATAAAGACATCAGACAAAGAAAAGTCTGTTATAGTATTGATTACGTAATAATGTAAAACAATGTTTGCATTTATAGCATGATTAAACATTTTCATAACCACTGTGAGACCTGAACCGCGTATACTCTAAAATACTGTGAACTTTCCATGTGCTGATTTACGGATTTAGAATACATAGTGTAACCACCCCATTCTATCCTAAGAGTGTGACAAGGCCTGGTAATTTCCCCCCATGAATTTCGAGGAGGCCTGACTCAGTAGTGGGTAATATATGGGCTGAAATGATGAATTTGGTTGTAATTGGTTTTAGACGGTTTAAATCATTTAATCAATCAAAGTCTTTGTGACGTCACATGAGACAAACGATTCAATGTTTACTTACAAGATACCAGTCAGGTAAGTGATAGGTCTTTGTTGGTTTAAGGCCATAAATGGCCCACAGCTGAATCGGACCTCCTCCAAATTAATGGCGGGAAATTAGCCTACTGTGTCACGCTGGCAAGACGAGCTACCACAGGGTTTGTATCAAGTTTTCCTCCATTTGCGGCTAGGTGATATGCCTCTTGCATTTCTTTATTCGCATCTTACAACACTCTCAGGATAGTGTGGGTTGGTTACATTGTATTCTAAACCCGTCATCACACGGATCTTTGAATACACACATATAATTCCTTATAACTATCTTTTATATTTTATTCCGATACGCAGTGTGTGAATCTGAGATCCGTTAAAAGCAGCCATAACGTTTTTCCCATACGTTTTTCCCCGCGTTGGGACGGGGCAGAATATAAAACTTCCCCACCACACGCTGGAAAATAACGCGTGTAATAAAAGTCAACAAAACCCAGCACGGTTGGTGGTAGGATCTAATCCGATCTATCGGTCGGCCCGGATAGCTACCACCCTCACATCTAAGCCAAGCAGTTTTACTGTTTCGTCGTGTGCAGCGAGAGCCAGTCATTTCCTTGAATTGCCTGCTCCATCTTAGACCCTGTCGTTGCTCTCCATCACGCAAGCCTAGGGTCAATGGCATTAAAGTCACTGATAAAAAAAACCTTTATCATCTACTTCAAATTACATCTGAATTTAATTCTTTGTCCTGACTGGCCGATGTATTATATCAATAAATACGTGAAATTTACCCTGCACTAGCTCTCACTCTAATGATGCATTGCAAACATTATCAATTGTAAACATAAAAAATCATAATTCATAAAATATAAATTACGCGTCACGTCATTTGTCCGCGATTGACTCCTAAGCTACTTAACCAATTTTAATCAAATTTGCACACCGTGTGTCGTTTATAGTCGAAATATCACTTAATTGCAGTTAAGTAGCTAGTTATAACAAAAACTTTGTCACAGCAACGCGTGGCCGTCTGCTAGTAAACACTAATTTAATGATACAGTAGATAGCAGATCGAAGCGGACGTAGCCGCGAACAAAATCTAGTCCCAGTTTACCACGTTGATACACGAAAGGAAATGAAAGTAAGATATTTCCCACGTTACTCTTACGAAATGTCTTCGCTTCCCATTTCTAATAATGTCTATCATTATGATCGCAAAGATTGTTCAATATTAGGTAATGGTGTCATTTATAAAACTAGCCGTGCCCCGCTGTGGGGCTTCAATTGTTTTGGATTGATTTATTATTTACCTTTATTTGTCTTTTGTTTTAAATATACAATACGCTTATGTTGGTGATTGTCTGAGGTCTTCAGAATAATAAGCGGACTGTATTTTCGTTGGTTCCTATATTTAACAATAATAAGTACGCGCGCCTTGGTCCGTGTCTTGTAAGCAAGTGAGTGCCCGCTGGCCGCGGCGGTGGCGGCGCGGTTGGTCTCTGCACGTCGTCCCCGCTCCCAGCTCGCCGCTGTCGCCCTCCGTGGTCGTAATGGCTCGCGGTATGTTTTGTCTCCGACATACTCCCCGGGTTGAAGTAGGCAGGTAGGCTGCTGATTCAACAAGCAGGTTCTGGAAGGGGACAAATGTTATTAAACGCCCTTCGAATGACGGTTCCTCCTTTGATCCTTATATCGGCTACTCGAGCGACTTGATCCTGAGCTCCTGGGAAAACAGCCACACAGCGACCCAGGGCCCAACGTAATGGAGGTAGCGCCTTGTCCTTTAAAAGGACTAAGGAACCCAATTTGATTTCGCTTGATGCAGTAGGCCACTTCGTCTTTTGCTGGAGAGTGGTGACGTACTCGTTGGAGAATCGTTTCCAGAAGTGTTGTTTGACGAACTCGATTCGTTTGTATCGCTCAAGGCTTGTTATTCTTTCTGTCAGCTGTGGATGTGGAACTGACACAAGTGATCGTCCTATTAGGAAGTGAGCGGGTGTTAAAGGTGTGAAGTCTGTAGGATCAGAGTTTAAGGCGGTTATAGGACGAGAATTAAGGATGGCTTCCACTTGAGTTAGACAAGTGTGCATTTCTTCATACGTGAAATGCGTAAGTTGGAGAAGCCTACGAAGATGATATTTTGTGCTACGGACTGCAGATTCAGCCATACCATTGAAATGGGGGGTGTAGCTCGGAATGAAGTGAAAGTCTATACCCTCTTGGGCGACTTCAGAACTAATTTGGGAACTTGAGTCCTGTAAGAAGCGATGTAATTCGTTGCATGCACCTACAAAATTAGTTCCATTGTCGGAGGTTATACTTTGAGGCTTACCTCGACGAGCCACAAACCGATTTAAAGCGGCCATGTATCCCTCTTTAGTAAGATCTGTGACGAGTTCTAGATGCACGGCTTTTGTAGCTAAACAGACAAAAATAGACAAGTAAGATTTAATCAGTTGGCAACCTCGACCTTTACGGGTAGCTATCATGACTGGGCCTGTATAGTCTACTGAACAATGTAAAAAAGGGAATTCCAGTATAGTTCTGGACTCAGGTAACTGCCCCATGATGGGCTGAACATTGCTGGCTTTAAATCTGAAACATTTAATGCAACTTTTCGTTATGGACTTAGACAGATTCCTTCCCCCTAAAGGCCAAAACGATTGACGAATACTGGCCAACAATAGCTGCGATCCAGCATGTGCAAGTTTCAAGTGATGCATGTGAAATAAGATTTTCGTTAAATGATGTTTGCTACATAATAGAATGGGATGCTTTGTGTCATAGCTATATGGTGAATTATCAAGTCTACCGCCTACTCTCAAGATATCATTTGAATCTAAGAATGGTGTCAATGATATTAATTTATTTTTCTTTGGTAATGCGTGACCTGATTTTAAGATATAGTATTCATTTGGGAACATTTCTAACTGAGCAATGTGTATAATAAAATTAAATGAAATTTGCAATTCTTCACGAGAAAGATAATCGTAGAATCGGTTTGTTTTGTTTTTACAGTTATGAATAAATCTGTTTAAATAGGCTACGACTCTCTGTAAACGTGTAAATTGTGAATATTTAAGAATAAGTTTTGTAAATAGTTTAACGTCATCGTTCTTGCTAACTTCATTATTTATAACAAGACAAGGTTGGAGATCAGGTAGGTCCCGTCTCTGGGTTTCATTGGGCATTTGTGGCCAACAACGCTCCGATTGGAGCAAAAACGATGGACCCGACCACCACAACGAGGCGTCGCTGATAATATCAGCCTTCACCCCGCGAGAAACGAGATCAGCCGGGTTCTCCTTGGACGGCACGTAGCTCCACGTGTGTCCGAAGGTGCTTTCCTTGATCTCATTAACACGATTACGCACGAATTGATTAAGCTGATTTGAAGGGGTGGATAACCACCCTAATACGATCGTGGAATCGCACCAAAAACGACACATGTTAATGTTTAATGTGAGTGAATTTTGTACCTTAGCACACAGTCTCGCACCTAATAAGGCCCCACACAGCTCTAGACGTGGGATAGTCGTGGGTTTGATCGGTGCAATCTTGTTTTTCGAGACTAAGAGCTGAACACGCACAATCCCCGAGGTACACACAGACCGAATGTAGACGCATGCCCCATACGCACTTTGAGAAGCATCTGTGAATACATGGATTTCAATTTTTACACAAAGATCACTAACGACCCAACGAGGAATTTGTAACTTATTAAGACAGGGTAATGAGTTAGCAAATGAAGACCAGAGATGTAAAATTTCTGACGAAACTACTTCGTCCCAAGTGCATTTATTGACCCATAATTTCTGCATTATCAACTTAGCTTCGACAACGCATGGCCCTACGAGACCTAATGGGTCGAATATTTGGCTTATAACGGAAAGAATATGACGTTTGGTAACCTTCTCATGAAGCTCAATGTTAATTGAGAAAGATAAGGTATCCTGCTGACAAAGCCAGTATAAACCTAAAGTTTTTGATGCTGCATTTATTTTGTTATCTGAAAGATCTAAAACAGTATTTGAGTCAATAATCTGACCTGAGAGCAGCTCGTTTATAATTAACGCGTTATTCGATTTCCATTTGCGAATATTGAATTTTGCTAAGTTTAAGGTGTCAATAATTCCCCTACATAACTTTATAGCTTCGCCTACAGTACTAGCCCCGCTTAATAAATCGTCACAATAAAAGTCGTGAGCTATACTATATTTTATGTTACTATCGCTGACTGTGGATGCCAGGCTACTCAAACATTTTGTCGCGAGATATGGCGCTGATGCAGTCCCCTGACAGACTGTATTAAGTGTATAGGTTTTTAAGCTATGCGATGAATCATACCTAAATACAATTTGCTGTAACGAGCGTTGACTGGGTGTAATGTTAATAGATCTAAACATTTTTTCAATGTCTGCAGATACTACGAATTTGTGCTGGCGGAATCTGAGGAGTATCGATAGGAGATCGTCTTGGACTGTAGGACCGACCATCTGAATTTCATTGAAGGAAATTCCTGAAGTGGTGACGGCAGAAGCGTCAAAGACTGTTCGCAACTTTGTTGTTGTACTGGACTCCCGAAGTACGCCATGATGAGGAAGGTAGTAGTTAGCATTGTCACTGTATGGGAAAATAACTTTATTTTCAGTCATGTGACCTAACTGCTCGTATTCTTTCATGAAGTTTAAATATTTCTCTTTGAATATTGGTTCTCGTTCGAATTTTCGCTCAAGCGATAAAAAACGTCGCTTAGCCATCTCAAAGGAGTCCCCTAAGAACTGGGGATCTTGTTTTAGAGGAATGGTGACGACAAAGCGACCGTCATTATTACGAGTTGTATTGACGGTAAAACTATTCTCACACGCACGTTCCTCTGCGGACTGAGAATGCTCATGAGAAACACTATCTACTTCCCAAAAACGAGTTAGATCTATATCAGGTTGACTTTGAGTAAGAAGACATTGACTAAATGTACTTTTCGGACTTGAGATGTGACCAGTGACTATCCATCCGAACTCCGAACTACGCAACGTGGGTAGATGCTTGCCTAAGCTAATCTTCTTGTTACCTAGAATATCCCAAAATATGTCTGCCCCGATAAGTAGATCTACCTTAGAAGGAATATTATACGTGGGGTCAGATAGACATAAGCCTGCTGGGATTTGAATGTGTCGTGTGTCAATGTATGTGATTGGCACTGCAGTAGTGACGTTGGTAAATACGTAACAATCAATGTCAGTCCTATAGCTAGAACTCAATGACTCAATTGTGAGATTGCAAGACTGTGTACTATGGGATACATGACTATTAAAACCTGATACCGTGGAGCTCACGTTCCGCCTCGGCAAACCCAGCTTACTGCAGAGAGCTTCGGAAACGATATTAATTCCGCTACCGTTGTCCAAGATCGCCCTGGCGGTGTGTTTGTTGCCCTTACCGTCAACCACTTTCACCAACGCTGTGGAAAGGAAAACACGCTTCGGAGTAGTAACCCGTAGAACATCAGTTGTCAATACAATATCGTCTGAAGACGAAGATGATGAATTATGAGAGGTAGATTGCTCAGATTTCTCCAAGTGCAAAAGAGTGTTGTGCTTTTCATTGCAATATTTGCAGTGTGACAAAAAACATTTCTTTGCTACGTGACCGAAACGCAAACAGTTTAAGCAAACCTTGAACTCCTTTACTTTAGAAATTCGAGATTCCACAGGAAGACTTCTAAACGATTCGCAATTGAACAGCTGATGTGACTCATCGTCACATAATGGACATGATTTGCGTTTGAATTTTTTATCTTTATTTTTTCTATTACTATCATTTATTACTAAACTTTTCGCTTTTACGGGTTCTGATTTTGTTTTATTGTTTTTATTATTCTCTTCTAAAGTTTCTATTATTTCGGCTCTTTTACTTAAAAATGTTATGAACTGTGATAGGTTTGGGGACGAATTCAATGTACTTCTATGTTCTTCCCACTCTCGACCCGTCACACTATCAAGTTTAGTTGACATCATATAAATTATGATCGTATCCCAAACGGGTTCTTTCAATGATGTAAGAGCCCTGATATTCTTGTTAGTTACGTCAATAAGATTTTGAATCGACTTACATGATTCTGATCGAATAGGTTCTACGTTAAACAAAGCCTGTAAGTGATTATTAACCAGTAAGCGACTGTTATCAAATCGCTCGCACAATAAGTCCCATGCAATTTTATAGTTGTCACCTTTAAAATCGATGTTTTTAATTAGCAAAGCGGCATTCCCCTTAAGAGAAGCCCGTAAATAGTGGAATTTATTAATATTGTCTATGCCATCACTGTTATGTATAAGAGAAAGGAATGTGTCCTTAAATTCGAGCCAGTCTTGATAGCCACCGCTGAAATGCGGTAAGTCGATTTTCGGTAGCCTAACTAAATTTCTCACTCGCCCACCTGATTCTGCATCGCTGAACTCTGCCACAGATCCGCTGCCCTTTCCTCCGGCAGCAAGCATGCTCTTGGCTTTGGCCACCAGCGGATAGTAGTCGTTGTCAAACTGTATACGCTCCGCGGGTACTTCATCGGTTGGTGGCTCGTCAGATAAGATCTCGATATCGGTCTGTAACGTGTCAAATTCCTCGCATAAGGGCTCTAATTTTCGTAAGCGACACTCTAAATCTATGATTTGTAACTGCGTTAAGGTTTTAAAAGTCTCGATTAATTTAATATGATTACCAAAAATAGTAAGCTTTGATTTTATAGCTGAGCGTTTTTTGATTAAAGTTCTAAGTTCAGACATGATGACAAGCAAACCTCAAATCGTGGTAATAGCAACTGCCGATTTAAAATAAAAAGGTACTTAATGCACCGTATTCAAATTATAACCAGGTAGCTAAGCTCAGTTACTATGCGTATCGATTGCAGTAAACAAGATGATTCATGCGATAGGCATTCAACGCTCGAGTTTTATGACCGCGATTAGCGAAAATAGTCTCGAATAAATAATTTGTGTGAACTAAAATATTATAGATATGGCTCAGGTAATATTCTATGAATAGTAACGTATGAAGAATGCACAAAGCACCAACTCAAGATCTAGCAAAATGTGTATTGAAATGGGATTATGAATTTTGCTAGCAAAAAGAAGATGGATTATGAGGAATAAATAGGAACGAACTCACAAGATGTCTTATCCTTTGTCCAGTGACAAGACGGTTTGTTCGTCCTTCAAATGCCCTTCCTTGACCTTCTCTAAAGTCGTCGCGTAATGGCCGACGCGGACTTCTCGCCAATGTATCTTGAACCTTGCACGGAATGATTTCCAAACAGCTACAAGACGTTCTTATTATCGTTTTCCACGGTGAAAGGACCATATGTTGGTGATTGTCTGAGGTCTTCAGAATAATAAGCGGACTGTATTTTCGTTGGTTCCTATATTTAACAATAATAAGTACGCGCGCCTTGGTCCGTGTCTTGTAAGCAAGTGAGTGCCCGCTGGCCGCGGCGGTGGCGGCGCGGTTGGTCTCTGCACGTCGTCCCCGCTCCCAGCTCGCCGCTGTCGCCCTCCGTGGTCGTAATGGCTCGCGGTATGTTTTGTCTCCGACACTTACGTTAGATTTCACTTAGAGCTTATGTCATGCTTGTGCACAGGTGCCGTTGCTGGGGTTCGGTTGGCTCGGGCATTAGAAGGTTACTATTGTTGACTAGGTCTGGCCGATGTTTGGCCCTTTGCGACTCTTGCGCGAGTTTGCTTTCACAAATCTGTCTTTTAACCAGTCTTGTACCTACAAATGTCTAAAAAGAGCAACTACAGAGTTTCTTGCCGGCTCCTCTTTGCAGAGCTCTGCCTTCGGAACAGGTGGTAGATGGTAAATAATCAATTTTAAATTTTAAGTGGTAAATTTTTAATTTTATTTTGTTGTTTGACTTGTCAAAATAACTCTATTAAGCCAACCTGAATAAATGAGTCTTCATTTTGATTCTGAAAGGAAGGCGAAGATGCGGCCTAAGATAGTACACATTTTCCCAAAAGATGCTTTATTGTATAAACCAATTATGGCGTTCACAATCGTCAACGGATACATCAGTTTTAAAACCAGGTCGGAACGCGGCACCAACCGAGAAGACCTGGCGGAAAAAACTCCGAGGACTTGTCTTTTTTTTAAACACCATATTACAATGTCCTTGTACATAAAACTAACTAGTTTCATTCGGTTCCGAAAGGCGCTCGACTGAAATATGAATATTATAATAAAAAAAATAGAATTTTAGAATAATTAAAAACTCAAATTACAAGTCTTGAATCCAGTGAGCCGACCAACCCCAAACAGCGGCACCTGTTCACAAGCATATCGCGTGTGGCAGCCATCGATCTCCTCAACCATATCAAAGGGAATCGGTCGACCCACCACACATCGCTACCACTGTCCGAAGTATTTTAGTGAGCATGACAACTCACCGGATTGATGTCCAATAATTAATAAAGTTAAATTCTTATATTCATTTCCAGTAAGCTTGCCGTTTTGAATCCAAACTAGCAAAAATACATGATTTTTCCATGATCAATTTGATAACATGGGCTCGAGCAGATTAATCCCAGGCTACGGGGTCACTCAGATAATCAGTAACGCTATAGCATAGTATAAAGAAGAGGGAGTAGGCTATCTCCGGCCCAATTCGCGATATAATTACCTACTGTCTTAGGGTTGTCACTTTTAGCTAAATATTAGGCGCGGCTGTTCGCGCTTCGCTAGCAACCGCATGAACAGCGGCAACGTCAAGTCGCGGTCCCGACTCGCCATGTCGCCGCTAGATGGTACAGGCGGCAACATAGTCTAAGAGCTTGTGTTTAATTTATTGTCTTAGTGCTTTATACAAGTCAGCTTTTTGTTTTTTTTTATTATGCATAATGTAGTATTTTTACACATAAAGGACCACATTTATTTTTAATTAATACAAACATATCTATTGAATCACACATTTATTACAAAATTACAAATTAGCTACAGAAAAATACTTTCTTCGGTTTCGACTATTACGAAACGTCTTGTTATTAAACTTTAATGTGTAATATATCCGCATCCTTATAAATAACTTTTGCAAATATAATTTCGGAAAACATGGGCAGGGCAGTGAAAAATGTAAATCTTTTATTTGTTCATAATTAGACATGCCAATTTTGCAATTTATGTGATCATTTTTAAATGCTTTTTGGAATATCTGCTCCATCCTCTTAATATTTACAAACAATAAAATATTTAGCGGTGCCGAAAAGCCGTGACGCGCGCGCCAACCTTGTGCAGTGTTAGCCCCGACTGGCGCACTGAGAAACGGGTCGAGATTTTGTTAAAGTGTGCGTGCGTCGACACATAGATACAATAGCGCACACATACAAGCCGCGCGCGGTGCGTTTGTATGAAGATAACCTACTTCCCCTCTCTTTATACTATGGCTATAGTATTAGCCTTTGTTACAAAGTTGAGATTTAGCGGACTTTTTTAATCTATGGATCGGTCCTCTCAAATTTGTAGGGACCTTATTGTAGAAGCGAAGACCTTATTTAGACAATACAGTTCCGTCAAACCGTTAAGTATTGTCCAAAATCCATAATACTTAATCTCAATGATGTTACAAGTAAAAAGGTGTAGATGGGTTATAAGCGGTCAGCAAGCGGCACGTTAAAAGTAGGCTAATTAGCAAACCTGACCTCAGTGTTGCGTCGCTGGCGTTAACAGATGCACGTCAAGAGCCGTGTGTAAAAAGTGCTATAAAACAATTTAAAATGCCGTCGTGTGTTATGAGATATTGCACAAACTAGTCTAACAAAACTTCTAAAAGTCAAGGAATCACTTATCATTCGTAACTATCACTATTTCTGTAATATAATTAATATTTTTTACAAATTAAAATGTTATTCGTAAAGTATGGCGGTAAAAATCAATGAGTGGAACAAAAGTATCCTCATTACCAAGTGCAAAAGAGATAGATGTCATTACGCGTCACAGACTTGTCCAAATGTTATGTCTGATTTAATTAATCTATATTGTTTCTAGTGCATGTGACGACGCATCACAACAAATTATATTTGTCTCTATTTAGCACGTGATTATTAAATCATACCATCCTACTTTCACGACTCATCTAAAGCAGTGTGCATATTGCATATTAAGTTAACTATGTGTGCGTTGGCTTGCCATTTTTGTAGATCGAATGTTGTACAGGTAACGTATCTACACCTTTTATTTGTAACATCATTGCTTAATCTTTAAACAATAATTGAACATTTATGTAAACCAATTAATTACAAAATAAAATATCTTAAAAGTCTTAGACCTAAAATATAAATCTTTAGCTTACGTAATTCGTTTGAATTTTAACTACACCGTGAATACACCTTTACTTACTACATTCTTATCGCGAACGAACTGTAGAGCAAACCAACATTTTATTTACGCATATCACCTTATGAGGTTCCACGTTAGGTGTTAATAAATATTAAATGGATACCACTTTGAAGGTAATATCTGAGATTGTGTGCACAAAGTTTTAGTATGTATAATTTGAATGAGTGATTACTCCATAGATTACATGCCTTATCGGTGTAGTAGTGACGCAATGAGGGCAACACTTTATGTACCTTTGAGGAATGCAAGGTTTGTCGATATACTTAAAAATATCATTGTTTTTGACCATATTATACGAAAAGGTTAGCTAAGTTGACTGCCTTGTTGGATGTGCCGCCTTTGGATCGCGTGTCCCATGGGTTTGATTCCGGGACCGGGCAAGTGTATTTGTGTAATTTAGAGGACTCTTGAGTCTGGGTGTCATCGGTATTCCCGATGACACCCAGACACCATTTAACCTAGTGCAGGGGTGTCCTTTTATATCTATAGATTAATACGCGAAGCAAAAATGTTGTACCCGCCCTTTTTACGGAAATAGCGCGAGCGGAGGAGTATGAAATTTGTCACACCTATAGATTATTAGAGAAGAAGTGCAAAATGTTAATGTTTTTTTAAACTATGCTAAACAATACTATAAATCGATAAAAAAACATTACACACACTACGATGTATTTGAAACAGACACGCATATACTCTTTTTTTTATTGTCTGTGGTCAAATTGAGAACATAATTAAAAATTTAAATTAATTATGGTCGAACGCTGACGACTAGTAGTGTAGGGCATTCCATAATTTAAAAAAATAATACCCATATGACGCGTATCTGTGAGCTGTTGTGGACAGCAGCTAAGCCCTAAAATCGTTTTTTTTTAAATGCCCGGCTGACAAGGCGTCTAGTTTTCTCTTATCTTAATTAATTTAACAATTCATCTAATTTTAATCTTCATCATTATGTAATCCTTTCACGGCCCCTCTCCGTCCGTTTCTTTATTGAAGGGAACGTATCATCGATTTGCAAATCGATTTAAACCTACAACTCGCCTGTTTTTCCGAGACGTAAAAAATCGATTTCCATTCGGTCAGGTGCGTCGGATTAGTCGCAGGTTCGATGCTATGCCCGGCTCGAATTGCTATAACTGTTATTACGATTGTTGGTCAATGGAACTATTATGGTACAACTCGTTTAGTGCGAATAAAATTGTATGGTACGCTTGTGAAAGTTCTGTTTTGAATCTCAGCCCAGAAATTATGTACTGCAGGAGGGTACTGTCCGCGAGGAGACCCCGGCTTCACACGGGTGCAGTCATGAACATCGAAATTTATCAGTGATTCTCTACAATATTATGCATGTTTTATAAATATAAACATTTCTCTTGAATCACTCTATCCATTAAAAAAACACTTTTTCAAAATCCGTTGCGTAGTTTTAAAGATTTAAGCATACATAGGGACGGACAGACGACAGCGACTTTGTTTTATACTATGTAGTGATGGTGTCACCAGCCTATTCTATCATGAGGGTGTCGTAAGAATCAACAGACGGAAATGACAAGCCCGACGCCGCTGTCCATTAATCACACGAGGTTTGAAAGGGGGGAGGGGTTCGGCAAAAATCACGAAATATCACAAGGGTGGATAGTAAGATATCACGTGTATTTACTTTTTCGTCAAACGCGTGATTTCCGAACCGAAAAGTCTTGAAAACCTTTGAGTCTAAGATTCTTGGTGGATACTAAAAAATACACGTAATTTTTAATGGGGGTATGGGAGGGCTCGTCTTAAACCTCACGTATCACAAAAGATTTCAAAAACATCATGTATAGACAGCCGCAACTCGCAAGAGTATTTTTTTATAGGAAACGCGTGGCACAGTGGACTAATTATTATTACCTCCATGTAACCGGAGGAGGCCTGACTCAGTAGTGGGTCATTTATAGGCTAATTAACGATTTAATTAACGAATTAACTAAGCAAACCCTAATTTATGAGACACTAGCTAATGAGCGTGGCCTCGCTCGCATGAACTTAGATCTGGATTTTCTAACTTCGTTGTTCAAAATATGCAAAACTATTTGTACCGCCTCCTTAATCAACTGTGGCATTATTGACATCGCCACTCTTGCTTCATTATGGATATAGTGTTTTTGTTACATCCCGTTATTTCCATCAAGAATTATTCATCTGCATATTTATGACTAGCAACCCGCCCCGGCTTCGCACGGTGCAATTATATTATACCTATAAACCTTCCTCTTGAATTACTCTATCTATTAAAAAACCGCTTCAAAATCTGTTGCGTAGTTTTAAAGATGTATGCATAGGTACATAGGGACGCACAGAAGAATGCGAAACAAACAAACAGCCAAACAAAAATTGGAAAAAATAGATAGTCGTACATGGACGTATAAAAAAAGGCGGACGGAACTCTCGCTAAGACAAAAGTGAGACGCCAAGATGGCGGCCGCTCTTTATGTGTGAGTTAATTTTGGGGTGGCCAAGTTACACAAAAAATTGCCATTAAAACACGATCAACGTAATAAAAAAAATGTATTGTTCGAAATTGTAATGTTTAAGGCAAAGTCAAATAATTTATTTTGTATAGAACACAATGGACGATTACAAATTGTCAACATATTAAAAAAATTATAGAATGCAAAGTAATATATTGTAGTTTACCACCAGTTCGGAACGCGACTGCTGAGAAGAACTGGCAAGAAAATCAGAGGGCTTGTCATTATTTTTTTAATAATTTGCGGTCCAATTTAATTTAATATCCCAAATGCCGAGTATTTTTTTTTATAATAATGTCTTTTACTTTGAGAGGTTCTTGAAGGTTCTTGAATTTCCTCTAATTTCGAGATGTAGTGAAAATGTTTCTAAATTAAAAAAAATGCTTTCATTACCAAACATTTTTTTGTTATATATTTATGTTGTATAAATTTGAAAAAGTAAGCGGCATAGGTTCAATTTTTTTTATAATAATCATGTCTTGGTTGATTGCTAATTTACCTTTTGAGGTACTGCATAAGTAACAACACGCCGGAGTCCTCCTTTAGTTGTATTTATGTCATCCGCATCAAAATATATACTGCAAATGACTCTGTATTTGTTTGGAATCCAATCGTTTTCACCATTACAATTTCTAAGTATTTGAATTCAATCATTTCTCCATACTTCATTTTCCTTAGAAAATCTAGCAAAAGGAATCACTACATAGTATAAAACAAAGTCGCTGTCGTCTGTCCGTCCCTATGTATGCTTAAATCTTTAAAACTACGCAACGGATTTTGCAGCGGTTTTTTTAATAGATAGAGTGATTCAAGAGGAAGGTTTATAGTATGTATAATACATGCATAATTGGACCTACTTATGCAAACAGGAACCAATCCACACTATTGCTAAAATCGAGTTAAGTACACAGAAGGTTTCAAAAATGAGCCTTCTATCGACACAGAACAAATTATTTGGGACAATATGGTAATATAACTTTATTGAAAAGAACAATACAATTATTTGTATACACAATTTTGACAAAAATGACTGTATCTCAAAACTGTCTTAGTGTGGATTGATTCCTTTTTGCATAAGTAGGTCCAATTGCACGCGTGCGAAGCTGGGGTTGGTCGCTAGTATAAAATAAAATACCCTGTAGTAACTATTAAATAATTAACCATAATAATATATTGATTTTAATAATAAAAGAATAATTGCCCATATTTCGGTTAATTTGCACACGTGAATATTGGCAACACTGAACTGAAAATTAATTGTTTTGTTCTAGCAAATGCAAATTGGTTTTAGTGTCTATAATCTGGAAATAAGTGATTAAATTATTCATTTACGTATGAAACGTAATTCCTGGATTGTTTTTCTTTCGGTCACTACGGTTTTTACACCATTTTAATACTCAAGACATGATTTATATTTATATTTTTTCACCGCATATTGCGTCTCGATGCATCGATGTTTGCGCGCGTAATGGCCGACTAATGTGTGAAAGTGTGCGTACTGGCGTGTACATACAGGCGAGCTGGCCGACTATGATGTCACAGTTTTTAGTTAGCGAGACTCTGTCCGACTTTTTTTATACGTCCATGTAGTCGTAAAAAAAATATTGTAATAAAATGTACCGTGTGTACATCCAATGCACTTCGTAAAAAGCAGTTATTTTAATATTACAAACGGACACTCCAATTTTATTTTCTTTTTTAGTTATGTATGTTATAAAGCAGGTATTTAGTGAAGTCATTTGCTAATTATTAGTCGTAACAATGGCGGCTTCCGTCATTTTCTGTTACGTGTACAATTCATTGCCTTCTTTTGTTGGGCTCGGTTAAACTATTAATTTACTTTTGTGTGCTGAGAAAGGTATTGATGGAATAACCTCAAAAAACAATGATGCGCCGTTTCGCTTGAGTGAGTTCTTTAGGAATCAATCTGTGAAATAATTTTACGCGTAATATGGTTACGGCGTTTGTACATTATAAAACCCGCGATAATCCACCTACTTCTGTGCCATTTGCGTCAACGAACTATAGAAAAAACTCTTGTATTGTGCGTGCAAGTTGAAATTTAAATAAGTTATGTGAACAACATGATATTGATGTGTTTAATACTAGTATAGTCACGGCCAGGCGGCACCTAAGTCTTGGGTTTTTCAGAGACTACGATGTGGAGTAATCACATATTTGATTATATATGCTTTTTATTATATTAACTACTAAGTACTGTTTCTTAGTAATTTTTATTCTTCTCTTTCTAAATTGTAAGTTCATGGTTATGTTTGTTATATTCTAGTGTTAAACGTGAGGACTTGTTATTGGCTGTCCGATTACCGTTCAAAATTATTAGCATGTGTTTTATCTTGCTGTAAGTCTTCCATGCTGTATAAATAAATAAATAAATAAAATATGAAATCATTCCAAGCAGTTATTTAGATAATGCGTATGTGGAACATTTCTATGGTTTCTTTAGTAGGTAAACCTTAATAATATAAACAAGCGACCCGGGTTTGCTTGCAAAAATCCGAGTATTCTTGTTCTGATAAACCAACAAGTGAGACATTATTAAAAACTTGAGCCGCTCCCATAAATGACCACAAATTATGATACTATACAGACCGCATCCACCGATTCCCGCCAAACTTTACAAAACCCGCGATGTTAAAAGACTCGACAGTCCACCACTGGGTCGGGCCTCCTCCAAATTCATGGAGGGAAATTAGCCTACTGTGCCACGCTGACCAGACGAGTTGGCACACGGTTCCGTATCAAGTTTTCCTTGTTTTGCGGCTAGGTTATCGGCCTTCATCATTGTTGTCATCATCATTTCAGCCTTAAGACGTCCACTGCTGGATATCACTACATAGTATAAAACAAAGTCGTTGTCGTCTGTCCGTCCCTATGTATGCTTAAATCTTTAAAATTACGCAACGGATTTTGAAGCGGTTTTTTTAATAGATAGAGTGAGTCTAGAAGAAGGTTTTTATGTCGAATACATGCATAATTGCAACCGTGCGAAGCCGTGGTCGCTAGTAATAAATGATAATAATAAATATCCTTGGACATTTCACACAACGCCATCTCGTCCCAAGCTAAGCAACTTAATGCTTGTGTTATGGTAACGAGATGGATGATAAACTACTTATATACATTTTTTTTTTGTAAATACATACATATTATAGATAGAAATGACACCCAGACTCCGAGCCAGTGCCTCTGGTTTAGACAAAGACACTTGCCCGACCCCGGAATCGAACCTGGGACCCGTTCTGGGCTGGTCCTGGGCTTTGTGGCTATTGTCGGCTCCTACGACACTCTCGGAATGAAATGGGGTGGCGACACTGTTTTCTGAATTCGTCGCCACACTAGTAATCCAAATTTCCTCATTTCTGGATCTATCTATAGCTCTGAGAATCTTTGCTCGTTGAGTGACTCTCAGCTATCTAATAAGCATATTGTGAACGATGGCGTATAGTCCCCTATCTTATTATAAACAGTTATTTTAGACACCTAATAAAATCTCCCTTAAAACCATGTAATTTATCTTAGCTGTCTTAGTTTATGTCAGAATTGTTTACCGCTGTATTAATAAAATAACCTTCAATAGTTGGTTTAGTGTGTGAGCTACTAAAATTGTCATGCAGTGTACTAAGGTTAGACACCACACTTAGATAACTACTACTACTCATTCCATATATGACCCACTGCTGAGTCGGGCCTCCTCTCATCACAGGGAGGGTGTTTAGCCGATATTACGACGATATTTTTGCTTTTTCCTATGAAATTTAACTTGAAAGAGTGAAACTGTACTTTACGTACTTGAAATTCACTCGGACAAACCGCAGGCAAAAACAAATGCGTGTACAAAAAATAATTCGATTTCGCGCCATAGAGCGACCGTCGGAGACTGTAAACTATCGTTGTGCAAATTTCATCCAGATCCGTTCAGTCATTCTGGCATAATTCAGTAGCAAACATTCATCTATCCACATAATAAAAGGTCACTAATAAAAAAGGTTTCAAAAGGTAAGCTATCGTAGTGACAGACTTACTACGAATCGCAAACACTTGCTTATCAACACCAAGCGCTTGTTGATAACAAGTCTATTTGCATTTCCTTGTTATTTATCATTGAAAACGACCTACGGTTAGTAGTGTATTTTATTTTATCAACAAAAGCTTGTCTGAGACTGTATAAATAGATAAATATTGCCAAAATGAGTTAGCATTTCGTGGTTGTATTGATATTCATAGAAGCATTTTTCAAATCTGCGCCTTGAATGTCTATGGTACGTGGATAGGTACTGCATGCGCACTACGGCGTCTTTTAAGATTATCCCAAACATGCACACAGGCGTTTCTGTGGAACTTCGTTTTATAATAATGTAAGGAAGGTTTCATGCCACGCGTATGCATTATAATCACATGTTAAAGAAACCATACAATCGTTAGACACGGACTGCTTAGGGGTCATCTATATATTACGCCTCAAGTTAAGGGGGAGAGAGGGTATCACCGAAATGTGACAATGTGTGAAGAGGTGGGTCAAAAGTTTTTTGACGTCATATGTCAAAATTTAAAATACAAAAACGCGATTTCTTTGTGTCAATAAAAACCTATAAAAGTGTAGATGAAGTAGGTACTTTATCTATATTTTTTGATTGGCCCTGTCAATTTCTGTCAAGTTCTATTCTATTCTATGTGTGAGGAGACTACCACCTAGCGTGGGACAGGGGCCGTAAGATGATCATAGTAATTATTTAAAGGACGATTTAAAAGAGTTTTGTGATAATAAATAAATAAAGTTCCTTTTGAGTTTGAGCTTATGTTGATATAAAGTAGAGTATTTAATAAAAATAAGTAAAAAATGAAAATGTCTATTTCTCTCGATTATTTATAAATACACACACATAAAAAAATTGTGACGTCACATCAGGAGATTAGAAGAACGTGATAACCTGTAACAAGAATGGGGGAGGGGTTCAAAAGTCCTAAAATTCGTGTGGCGTAAGTTATGGATGGCCCCTTAGCAATAATGGAATTATTTATTCACGCTTCGTTGGGAGGCATGAAATAGGCTACTGCGGTATTTTAAACAACAGGATCGATATTATGATGCGTTCCGTGCGATGTCGGATTTAGAAGACATAATGGCGCCACCCCATGTCATCCTGAGAGTGTCGTAAGAACCGACAAGGGGAAACGTTACGGCCGATAACCTAGCCGCAAGAGAAGGAAAACTTGATACGAAACCCTGTGCCGACCCGCCAGACCTGCGTGGGACAGGTGGGCTAATTACCCTCCATGTAGTTAGAGGAGGCTCCGCTTAACGGTGGGTTATTTATGGGCTGAGTGGTGATAATGGTATTTGAAGTCCACATTGTATTATTCTAAGAAAGGTTTTTAAAACATCTGATACGCTTCACCCTTCAAAGGGACGTAGGTACCTATAGCGATCATTCCTGTCATTCAAACACGACGTCAGGGATGCAAACCAATAGCTAAATGATACTTTTATGCCAGCAATACACGTTGGCCGAGCTTAGGCCAACGCGAGCGTAGGCATTTTAATACAAGGCAAGTGCTACGGCTAAGCTGCGAAAGATCTTCTCGTCCACAATACCGCAGTGTCTGAAGACAAAAGTCTTCAACCAATGTGTGTTGCCAGTGATGACATATGAAACTGAGACGTGGTCGCTCACTATGGGCTCCATCAGAAGGCTCAAAGTCACCCAAAGGGCAATGGAGAGGGCTATGCTCGGAGTTTCCCTGCGAGATCGAATCAGAAATGAGGAGATACGCAGGAAAACCAGGGTCACCGACATAGCTCACCGGATTGCCAAACTTAAGTGGCAGTGGGCAGGGCACATAGCTCGCAGGACCGACGCCCGATGGGGCAGAAAAGTCCTCGAGTGGCGACCGCGTTCCGGAAGGCGCAGTGCTGGTTGGCCTCCCACATGGTGGACCGACGACCTGGTTAAGGTCGCCGGAAAGCAGTGGATGCGGGCGGCCCAGGACCGGCCTTTGTGGAGATCCTTGGGGGAGGCCTATGTCCAGCAGTGGACGTCTTTTGGCTGAAATGATGAAGTGCTACTGCCTACACGTTGGGCAAGTGTATCGAATCCAACTAGGCGAGCGACACCCAGCGATGGCCAGACAATGGAAATATACCGTCTATACGTTGGTATTGGCGTTCACTCGGCAATGGTGGGCCAACGTATATTGCTGGCTTTACAGAGTTTGTTTAATAATTAGAGTGACTTTTAACACTGTCGTTCCAGGTCGCACGGGTAACATCTGCGGCGTGGACATGGATTGCCCCGATAACGCGTTCTGTCGACTCGCCAGCTACTGTGTCTGCAAGGACGGGTTTGTGTATGCTGCCGTCAATAGCACTCACAAGGGATGCTTGAAGGGTAAGAATTTGTAATTTGCCATCCTACTTATATAATTGTTTGTATGTTTGTTACTCTTTCACGAAAAACTACTAAATGAATTTTGATGAAACTTTTTTTTTAAATAACACATAGGCTATAATTTATAAAAATGTCTTTATGTCTTTAGGCGCAAAGGGCTGATCATTCAGCCAGACGAGGTGGTATGTCTGGTCTAAGCCGCGGCGCCCATTCCCCCCGTGTAGTCGGGGATCTATTATTTTGCGAATTGCGTTGTAAACTTTGCTATCGCGGTGTAGCCTTCGTAAATTTCTTGATGTTAATAGTTCACATATTTCGTGTAAATAGTGTAAAGTATGTGGCATGCGGGTGTCTAAATATAACAGATTATTGTATTTTTTGCTAAATATTATGTACGAAGCCGGGGTGGGCCGCTAGTTTAATAAATATTTTGTATTCTCTCCTCATGACTAATGTATGTATTAAAAACTCAACAAAAAGAGTTAGTTAGGTAAGCTTTTACACGTGAAATCGTCGAAAAACACAAACTGACCCTTCATACAAACTAGGTCGTTCTCATAATTAAAGTTTTATGTCAAACAATACTAAACGGATTTATTAAAACACAATACTGGATAAATAAAAAAAATACGTAATTGATTAAGCTATCGAGCAAAATAAAATAAAAAAAATATATGACGTCAGTATTTTTGTCTCCGCCTTTTTGAAGTAACTTACCTCTGAACTTGTAGGCCGCTGACCACTCGAGAAAAGCAAGAGTGATATAGGTTTTAGTGGGTAACCCGGGCGCCACTCACGACCTCCTCGCTTCCGTGAACTCCCACATATCCCAGCCTCATCCCTCGGCTACACCCCACTTATAAAAAAGGTCCAAAGTGACATTTTATTTTTTATTTTCAGAGGCAAAAATCGGCGAAGAGTGCGTCCAGCATATACAATGTCATTCCACAACAGGTATACATTCGGAGTGCGCAAACGGTGTCTGCTCTTGCACGCCTACAGCGCATTTTGAGGATGACAGGTGCTACGAAACCGCAGGTCAGTTATGATCATCCTGTCAGATTACATAGGTATTCCAGTAACCCAGTCCGTATGGTGACGGATTTAGAATACATAGTGTCACCACCCCATTCCACCCTGCGGGTGTCATAAGAATCGACAAAAGGAAATGACAAGGCTGAAAACTTAGCCGCAAGAGAAAGAAAACTTGAAGAAACCCTGTGCCAACCCGTCTGGTCAGCGTGGCACAGTAGGCTAATTACCCTCCATGTGATGAGAGACTCGACTCAGCAGTGGGTCATTTATGGGCTGAATAGTAGTAGTAGTTACCCAGGACGCTATTAGATAGACATCTTTACGTGCAGAGGACGGAGCGTCAAAGTAGAATGTACTAAGGCGACATTGCGAGTTGACGCTCTCCAGATCCAGTAGAACAGTTTGTTTAAGGAATTTGTTGGGCAATATATATATATTAAATTCTAAATAGGACCGCAAAGTAATAAAAAAGAAAATAATGACAAGCCCTCTGAGTTTCTTGCCAGTTCTTCTCAACAGTGGTCGCGTTCCGAACTGGTGGTAAACTATATTAGGTACTTTGCTTTGTATAAATTTTATTAATATGTTGACAATTTGTAAGTGTCCATTGTGTCCTATGCAAAATAAATTATTTGACTTTGACTTTATCGTACAGTCTTGTGACGTGAGCCTTTTGAAATGTCACCCCACATTTTAGCGTAGCGGATACCGTTGTTTTTAGCATCTGGCCCCTGTTGTTTTTTTATAACAACCGGTTCCCCGGCCCTATAATATAACCTGTACTGGGGATGTTTACAACCATGTCATTTATGAACACAAATGACACTCAAACTCGGACCGAGCTTCTGGTTTACACAGCCTCTTGCGGGGACCTCTCACTCTCACACCAACAAGGTGTTAGTTATTTAGGGGCCAAGAAGTTACCTAGATGATGACCTAGATACTAAGAGCATTTACTGGATACGTAGAACATAATAGCAGGTAATGGAAATTTTATTACGAAGTTCTGTGCTGACCTGTCTACGTAGGTCTGTGTCTGAATTAAAATTTGAGGTAGCCCATTATGACGGCCGGTATTATAGGTTAAACGTTAAAATGTTACAATTAAGCTGACGTATTATAAGCATGGCTTCTCGCTAAAACTACTAAACCGATTTAAATGAAATTTGGGACACAGATAGCCTAGAGCCTGAGAAAGAACGTAGGCAACTTTTTTACAAAGGCGAAAAAGGGTTGTAATGAGCCGAAAGATTTGCATGAAAATGCTACCCCATGCGCACGAAGTCGCGGACACAGCTAGTACTAAATATCGATAGATTATCACGAATGAATTTTAAAGTTAAAGCTATCGAGAAAAGCCGCAGACGCTTCAATTTGGTACTAAGCTTTGCTTATGGGGCTGTCCATTAATCATTGTGATGTTTTTTTAACATTTTTTAACCCCTTCCTCCCTCTTGGTGATACGTGGTGAGGTTTAAGGCTAGAAAGAATCTCACACGCAAAGGTTTTCGGTTCAGAAATCACGCGAAATCCCCCCTTTCGAACCTCACGTGATTAATGTACAGCCCCTAAATAAATCATTCAGACATGTTCGATCAAGTGCGAATATTTACGAACTAAATGGTATCGAACTAAATGGTTCTGAGTATAGGTGCACGTTCAAATTGAAGTTATTAAGCAATAGTAGCCAACTTCCTGCATGCTAATTGATCGCTTGTGGCTAGTAATTAGTAGTAATTTCTTAGACCTAGTGCCCTGATTCTGGTGAACGGCCTTCACTGTTAACTAATTAAAAGTTAGAATGAACTGAAGAAAGAAAGAAAGAAAGAAAATAAATTGATTGTAGCTCACAATTGACATGAAGTTACAATCTTCTCTAAAACTAAAAGATAATTACATACCAACTAGATGTTACTAAAAATATACTTTAATAAAACACGACTTCTTAAATTTAACAAAGAACAAAGAGAAACTGATACAATTATGGGGTGTGAGGCTACAAAAGCTGCCAACTCAGCTGTGATGCCACGGAATGTAGCGCTGATTTTCAGTTGGAGCCGTGCAGTAATGTCATAGCGGGCAATCATAGAAAATAGTAAATAATAAATTAAAATAATTACTCACGTCATACATACATATATTCACAGACATAATCAGAAACCAAAAACCAAAATATCATCAAATCATATATAATATTAGTATTTATTTATTACATTAACAAATCTGAAAGTAAATGAAATTACCCAGGAAAACACCAATGCTGGAAAATATACCAGGCAATTTGCTATTATTAAGTCTTTTGCATTTCTAATAAATAGCTCTTATACCTACTATTAAATGTTTCAACGGTCTTCTGCGTTTTAACTGCTATCATCTTAAGTAGTTAACTAAGAAGTAATTAACTAAGACTCATACTTAAGCTTGAGCTTAAGTTTGCCTATAGATTCCAGGGTCTACTAATAGCTACTACTCAGTCCTTAGATAACCCACTGTTAAGTCGCACATCCTCCAGTTCCATGGAGGCTAATTAGCCTAAGGTTTCGTATACATTTTTCCTTCTCTTGCGCATAGGTGATCGGCCTTGTCACTTCCTTTTGTAGGCTCTTACGACACACTCAGGATGGAATGGTGTCGTCATCGTCGTTCAGCCCATATATGACCCGCTAGTGGATAGGGCCTCCTCCAAATTCATGGAGGGAAATTAGCCTACTATGCCACGCTGGCAAGACGGGTTGGCACAGGATGTGTATCAAGATTTCCTTCTCTTGGGGCTAGGTGATCTGCCGCTCGCGTTCTTTTAGTCGCCTTTTACGACACCCCTATGATGGTATGTGTTGGTGACGTATCTGGATGTCATTAATTCCCAAGAATAACAAGTTTATATAGACCATAATTTAATTACCTTACTCTGGGCAATTTGTCTTTTCCCTCCGTTCATCCTTATTTATGTCACGTCTGCGGCATGTTTTGAACCTGGTGTCCATGATTCGAAAGCAATGGTTGCAATCCCTAGACCAACAATGCGTGGTACTGCTTTCCATCCACCTATTTTTCTACTACATAGTTCGTTATGGTAGGTAAAAATAGCTATTTTAAAGTTTATGTACGTGAAACTACAGCGTACTCAAATCTAACCAGCTTCTCACATTTCTTCCAGTGGTCGGCGACCGTTGTGTGGTTGACCAGAACTGCTACCTCGGGGAAGTGGGCCCCGAAAGGCAGGTCTTCTGCGTACGAGGATACTGCACGTGTCAGCTGAATTACAGTCCACGTGATAATGGTACCAGGTATGTTTTGTCTCTGGCTTAGGTGGTGACGTATATAGACTCACGGCCCTATGTCATCCTGAGGCCTGAAGTGCTGCCAAAAGACACCACAGAAACCCAACCCAAAAATCACCGGGTCTTTAAGTTAGATGTTTTTGTACATCACGGTCCGTGATCGTAAGTTACCTTTTCCTGTGGACGTTTATAACACCGGAATAAATAAATATCCTTGGACATTTCACACAACGCCATCTCGTCCCAAGCTAAGCAAATTAATGCTTGTATTATGGCAACGAGATGGAGGATAAACTACTTATATACATTTTTTTTTGTAAATACATACATATTAACATAGATAGAAAACGAGATAGAAAACACCCAGAACCGAAATATTTCTTCCGTGCGGGAATCGAACCCGCGAAGACGGGGCGAAGTCGAAGTCGGGCACCGATCTCCAATATTACCTGTATTTCTTTTTATTTTATATATTTTTATTACCTGTATTGGGCCTCTGGTCTGCCAATCAGTAACATGAACGTTACTAAACGGCACTAAACACCCCTCCCCCCCGTGCACCGTGCCGTATCGCCGGCCTCGTGGGTCCCGACTGTGTTCTCACGGGAGCCTTCAGCGGTCAAACACCTATGAGGATACCAAATTGAAAAACAAAAACTAATCTAAATAAATACAGTAATTAACGGACGAGTTAATAATATAAAAAAAACTTTTTCTTTCCAGGTGCGTACGCGACGCCAGGCTCGGCGAAGAATGCGAGGACGAGCTCCAGTGTGCGGGCGCAGGACTCGAGTGCCGGGGTACCTGTCGCTGCAGGGAAAACTGGGTTGCACACAACATGACCCAGTCCTGCGTTGAATGTAAGTTACCATATCACAAAGTCTACTCAATGAAAAGAATTCTTACGAATGCTTTCAAATAGTCAGATCTTAAAAATAAATAGTTATTTAGTTTTTTCCACCGGTTGGGAATGCCATTTCACAGTGAAGAACCGACAAGAAACTCCATTGTTGATCTATTAAATAAAAGGGTTACAATTATGGTGGTACTTAGCTTGTCCTACCACATTCTGATGCGGGTCGGAAGACCTGATTAAATTGACTACCAATATTTAGATGCAGATGCAGTGTATGCCCTCCAAGATCTTTCTATTTTTCTTCCGAAGGCACCTAGTGCATCCCGTGGGACCCACGAGGCAGGCAGGGGTATGTTTGGTATATATGGGGTCGCCGTTTATATTATTGATTGGCGGACCAGAATCCCACACAACAGACACCACACTTCCCCAGGCTGAACTGAATATTACACCCCGCAAAAGGCGCTTTCGTGAAAATCAGCAAACTAGCTATTTTTATTATATTCTTTAATCTTAGCAATTTAATTCTTATGATGTGTTTAGAGGTTGTGTTGCACCCTGCATAACCTAGACACTTTATTAAGCCTATTGTATTTGGACAGTCTGCGCAATACTGTGCTTTGTGATTATTAACTTCGCATTGAGATTGCAATGAGAACAATTTTTCTTTTTATCGTCATTAAAACGCGCTAATTATCTGGCCCTTAAACGTTTATTTGGCACAAGGGCTCCCGAATTAAAATCCATTTAGCTATAACATTCAAATCATGCGTCAAGAATTGTCAGATATTGAACCATAACAGCTTACGTATAAGGTCGAATCTAAGCAAGGGGCTGTCCTTTAATCACGTGAGGTTCGAAAAAGGTCAGCAAAAATCACGAAATATCACAAGGGGGTAGTATAGTAAAATATCACGTGTATTTATTTTTTCGTCAAACGTGTGATTACTAAACCGAAAAGTGGCGTGTGACCTTTGAGTGTAAGACTCTTTGTAGGTACTAAAAATACATGTGATTTTAATGGGGGGTGGGGGGTTGTTACCTTAAGACATCTTCAGGCTGGAATGGGGTGGTGACACTATTCTAAATCAGTGTTCTTTTTTGCATTTATGATATCTACTCCACTCCTATGGCTGATGGCATGCTGATATTATGAAATAGATAATATAATCCCGAGTTCAGCGCCTTTAAAAAAATAAACTGTCACTATAAATATTCTTCTTTTCATTATATTTTACTAACTGATCCCGCAAACGTTGTTTTGCCAAATAATTAACCCCCGTTGTTTTACCAGTCTGTCAGTATTTTGACCGTCAGTTTTTACCCCGTGTGGGGACGGGTCAGAATATTACACTTCCCCACCGCACGCTGGGAAAACGCGCGTTGTTAGAATCAACAAAACCAAGCACGCTTGGTGTGGTGGTAGGATCTAATGGTCCGCCCGTCTAGCTACCACCCTCACATCTAAGTCCGGTGCCAAGCAGTTTTACTGTGTGTATTATGTGAGAGCCGGTGCCCGACAGGGTATTTCCTTGAAATGCCTGCTTCAGCTTAGACCCTGGCGTTGCTTTCCATCACGCAAGCCTAGGGTCAAAGGCACTCAAGTAACTGGTAACAAAAAAAAGATTATAGATAAATATTGATGTTTCAGCTGTCACGAATCTGAATGACGTCTGTCAGTTTGACGTACAATGCGACGCGTTGGCGGGATCGTCTGAAGCGCCCTCTCCTGGCGCCGCTCTTTGCCTTGGAGGAGTTTGCTCCTGTTCATACAGCGCTCGGCCCGCTGGAACACCGACCCGATGCTGGCATAAACGAAGGCCCGGCCAGGAGTGTAGGGTAGACGAGGTTAGTATTAAGAATGATCTAATGATTAGGTCGTCAGAAGTCAAAACATCAGATGACCATAGACAAAATATTGCCTTTGAAATGGTCCCATAGACATTTAACAAAATTAATTCAGTCGTTTGCAATGAAACTTATAGTACGTGAACAAAACAGTTTGTTTGTATTGTCGTGCAAAACTTTTTAACAGTATCTTTTAAAAAAATTTAAACAGCGAACAATAACCAATACACGTCCATTTGAAATTGAAGAAGACATATAAGTTGGCGCCGACTTCAAATGGTTCTCAATATTGGTAATTTTTCACTTTTTATCTTTAGTCGGTTTAAATTTTACATAAAAATGTATTTATTCTATATATACAAGGGTTTGAGCTAGGTATATGCAACTAAGAAAATAAAACTAATGGTCATATTTTATTTGTTTTTTATTTGACAACACTTATAGTCACTTAGTTTTTTTTATATTGTGACTAGTCAATTAGTTCCTAAAATTTTAAACTACAATTTCATAATATTATATCGTATAATCCGTTCAATAAATATTTTAATAATATAGATTAATTTCACAAGTCTACTGGGAATTCGTGACGTGTTACACTAAACCCTGATCAATAAGTTATCAACTACAGCTTATTTCTTACGTATATTATCAATAAATAAATAAATTAATGCTCTTATTTTTTACATTTCATGATTTTTCATATTTTTTTTATTGTTTTTTTTTTTTGCATCAACACCTTGAACAAGAATATTAATATATCGTATTTTCCCTAGGAATGCGTGTCGGAAGAAAATGAGCCGGGTTACTGTCTAAATGGCCGCTGCACCTGCAAGACTTGTTCGCCAGATGCGAGAGATTTCGGTGGTGCCAGCACTCTTTCGCGTCCGCCTGTCATTGCAGCCGCCATTTCGGCCATCGTCGCCATGTTGAGACACTAACAAAATAGTACCATAAAATTAACTGAAACGTGACAAAATCTTAACAATACAATATATTTCTACGGTCACGAAAATATATCAGTACCTCAAATTTAAAGTTACAAATAATAGGTAGCAAAATTAGGTACGAACTACCATAATCAGCGTTAAGAGATTTTTAGTTTATAGATAAGTGATAAACAATAAATTTACGAAAAATATGAAATCGGTAATTAAAGTTTTAATTACTTTAATGACGAAATCTTTGCACTCCAACTAAAAATTAAATCAATTAGAAAGACAACAGAAAAACCGAGGATATTTCTCTATTCATTCACTGTTCAAATCTTAGAAACTAGAAGGAAACTATAATAAGCAGTTTTTCTGCATTGTCGATATTAATATAATATCATGTTGATAATAAACTAAATAATAAGCGTTGCACAATACTAGTTGATAGGATCGTTACTTGTTTATTCAAAGATAAGTTGTAAATAAAACTATTGTTGTTTGTTGTTGACTATGTAAAGTTAAAACGTAGATATTTTATTTCACTCTATTAAACAAAGAAACCAGTATTTTTGCGAGTGCAATTTTATAAAATGTTTTGATTGTTATTTACTGTATGGGTAGTGTTTATGCCAAAGAAGTGTACACAAATATTTGAACGTGTAAATAAATATTATTTATTTCCAAAAGATGTTACAGTATTTTATTTGTTAATAAAATGCCTTGATTGACTACTACTTCTTGGCCCATAAATGACCCACTGCTGAGTCGCGTCATCTCATCACAGGGGGTGCGTTCCACTTAGCACTCACAACGACCACGCTCACGACCACGGTTTTCGCCGTTCCACTTGGTTCTGGGCGTCACAAATAGTCACAATCATTTACTCAAGTGGAATGGACTTTGGAGCGTTTTGGGCGTTCATTTAAATAATAAATATGGCGCGTTTAAAAAGACTAAACAAGAGGTTGATGATGTTATATTACAATTTGTAATTGGTATCCATAAGTTCCATTACATATTGTTTAAGATGATTTATTAAAAAAAAAAGTATATACTTTAATTTTCAAGGAATATTTAACTAATTTATGATCGTATTTAATAAAAATGCCTATATCGGCGGCAGTTTGAAATTAGTTGGTGCGTCAAAATAAAAGTACTAGTTCGTCCAGCTCAGATAAAGAAAGAAATACAATTTTACAAATCTTTTGATAGTGAAAAACGAAAAGTTTGACCACATAATATTGATTTGATAATGTCTTGTCCGATCTTGTTCGGTACAAAAGAACGATATGGTTATTGTCGCCATGTTACTGCTTTTAGTTTTTAAAATTGGCGCTCAAATTCTCAAAACGCTCACAACGACCCACTTTTTGAAATGGGCCGTCTTGAGCTTGGCGTGAGCATAAGTAATGACGTCATCAATGACGTTTTCGCCGCGACCACAACGATCGTGGTCGCCATGTGGAACGCCTGAATGAACATTTTAGGCGTTGTGAACGGCAAGTGGAACGTACCCAGGGAGGGTAATTAGCCTACTATGCCACGCTGGCCAGACGGGTTGGCAGAGGGTTTTGTATCAAGTTTTCCTTCTCTGCGCGGCATGTTTTCAGCCGTGTCATTTCCTTTTGTCGGCTCTTACGACACCCTCACAATAGAATGGGGTGGTGACACTATGTATGAGCTGAGTAGTAGAACTAATGGAATAAGCGAGCCACAAAATGATAGGTTCTTACCGTGTCATTGTCATTTAAGACCATTACTCAACAATAGTCTTTGTAATAGTTGAAAATATTTTGTGCGCATGCCCGAACTTCAGTCATGTTTTTCGGGCACTTTATTTATAAATGTAAATAAATAAATATCCTTGGACATTTCACACAACGCCATCTCGTCCCAAGCTAAGCAACTTAATGCTTGTGTTATGGTAACGAGATGGATGATAAACTACTTATATACTTTTTTTTTTGTAAATACATACATATTATAGATAGAAATGACACCCAGACTCCGAGCCAGTGCCTCTGGTTTAGACAAAGACACTTGCCCGACCCCGGATTCGAACCCGGGACCCGTTGATCCAAAGGCGGCACATTTAACCACTAGACCAACGAGGCAGTCAATGTGATGTGTGATAATGCTTGTTGCACTGCCATAGTTATGAAAAGTGCCCGAAACTGTCATACTGCTGCGTTTATGACATGGCGGACGCGCCTGCGCTATGCAAACTATAGAAAGGCCTATTGGTTAAAAAAAATTGAATACTCACAGATTAATTCTTGGCCTTCTTGATTGCCTCATTGTTGAATCTGTTTTTAATGCAACTTGGCAAAATGTCGACGTTTATTTGGCTTCTTATTTTTAAATTGTCGTCTTCAACGTCGTCATGATTGAAAATACTGGGTGGAATAGGCCTGGCTGTCAATGATATGATGCTTGTAGGACGGACTAAATCATCTGCTTTATATACGCGTGGTTTAGGCGTAATACCATAGCTATCATAGATATACCGATTCACTTTAGAATCTTCAACATCGGCTACTATCCATTGAAATATCTCCAATATTTTCCTATCATTCACTGTTAACTTGTTACGTCTGGCAGCAACAGCAGGATCTTCGCCGTTGTTTATCATGCCATTACTAGTCGAGGCTACTTCATTAGGAGTCGGCATTTTTTCATGATCGTATGGCGTTTGTCCATCTGGAGCTACGTTGTCATAATAAGCGATAGCTTTATCCTTACTGGCCACAATTTTCTCATTAACAACTGAAACCTTTTCATAACCGATTGGTGCTTTTTCATTAGTACCTGCATTTTTACCTCCAGATGTCTTTTTTTCGTTATTTTTGCCATTATCCAGCTTCTTTGCTTTATTTTCCTTCTTATTGTTACCGCCCGTCTTCTTCGCGCAGTCAACGGTCTCAGTTTTGCCAGTTACTTTAGATTGTATGGCGCGAATCGATGACCATATGGAGACCGCATAGACCAGTGGGTTTAGAGCGGAGTTAGTATATCCCAGCCACGTCGCAGTCTCCCATAAAGAGTCATTTAGACATTCACACAGGGAATCTGTAAATTAATTTACCATATAATAAAAAAATATGTTAGACAGTATGTCCCGAAAATGGCACGCCACAGCGACACTGCAGGTAGGGCAGCCCTAAGTCTATTCCACAAAAAAAATTTCTGGGGAAAAAACAATAACATTAAGGTCCCGGGTTCGATTCCGGGGTCGGGCAAGTGTCTTTGTCTAAACCAGAGGCACTGGCTCGGAGTCTGGGTGTCATTTCTATCTATAATATGTATGTATTTACAAAAAAAAATTATATAAGTAGTTTAACATCCATCTCGTTACCATAACACAAGCATTAAGTTGCTTAGCTTGGGACGAGATGGCGTTGTGTGAAATGTCCAAGGATATTTATTTATTATCATTAATTGACGATTTTGTTACATAAATCGAAAAAATTGAAAATTTTCAAAAAATTCTTAATCTATGAGACTTTTTTTGTGGTATAGGCTAGCCTACTTCCAGTGTCGCTGTGGCGTGCTATTTTTGGGACACCCTGTAAACCCCTTATTTCCCAAGGGTGTCGTTAAAGTCGACAATAGGAAATGACAAGGCCGATAACCTAGCCGCAAGATAAGGAAATCTTGATACTAAGCCTTGTGCCAACCCAGCCTACGTGGCACAGTGGGTTAATTACCTTCCATGTAGTTAGAGGAGACCCGACTCAGCAGTCGCGTAGCGGGCACCTCGTCGGGGCGTCAACGTTGACTGCGCTTACGCGAACCGTTGGCGCCCCAAGCGTGCCGTGTGAGGGTATACCGCTGGGGTTTTAGTGGGTATACGGGTTCTGTCCCGGGAGTCCCACATAATCACCGACCTCTCGGGGGGCGGTGGTATGCGTAAAGCTTTTCCCCAGCGACAACAAAAAAAAAAAAAAAAGGCCCGACTCAGCAGTGGCTTATTTATGGGCTGAGTAGTAGTAGAAAAAAATATTCTGAATATAAATGGATGTTGGATGGTTGTCCATTATACATGGACGGATATTATCCTCTCGGAGAGCAAGTGTAACTGTCGTTCTCAGCTCCCATTCTACCAATGGCAGTAGTTACAAAGAGTCAGCTGACATATAGGTCGCAAGACCCGCAAGACAGCAATCGCTCCGTGTAAATAAAGTAAACTGGTAGTTAGACAACTGGTAGAGAAGAATACGAAATTAGGAAAAGTTGAGGAAGAAAAATATAGACCAACAAGTCTGTGGGCCGAGCTGGCAATCGCTTCGTTTGCTTAAATACTGGTAGTTATCCTGTTCATTAGGTGCCAACCCCGAAAGAAGAATATGAAAACAGGGAAAGTTGAGAAAGAAAAATATAGACCAAGAAGTCTATGGGTCGAGCTGATGAATGTTAAAGTATTTTCATACGCACCTATAGGTAACAAGACAAAGAACGGTGTCCAGCAGATCAGGAAGAGGCTCATCAGCCGAATGATGGCTCGCGTAGCACGGCGATGTCGCTGTTCAGTTCGCCGCCTTGGAAGAAGAACGTGCCTATTAGATAGAGTCAGCACAGTAGCCGGCAAACTTATAGAGCAAAAAGTGCCGTGGTGGTGGAAAGTTCGCGTGGATCTAATGGTCCGCCCGGCTAGTAACCACCCTCAATCTAAGTCCGGCGCCAAGCAGTTTTACTGTGTTGCGTCGTGTGTATGTAAAAGCCGGTGCATTTCCTTGAATTGCCTGCTCCATCTTAGACCCTGGTGTTGCTTTCCATCATACAAGCCTAGGGTCAAAGGTATTCACATCATTAACTGGTAAAAAATAAATAAAAAAACCAACCAATGATACTTCACCAATGAGATACACAGTCGACAATGGCGTTGTTAAGGTTATTTTTCAATTTGTTTTCCGGCTAATATATATATAACAATAGTTTACGTAGTTTGTGGTATAAGATATTTATTTCCCATAGAGAACATAGTTTACACTTAGCATGAGAAATAAACGAAGTTTTAAGCATGTTTTGGTTCGTGATCTCAATCTAAGACCGAAGGACAAAAATAATCAAATGGCTTTTTAAGGCTTGGCCACCAAAGCTTTAAGACTAATAACTTGGATAATACTTACTGTTTTTTAGTCACTTTCACTGGGATCCGCTTTTCGTCATTTTTCATTGGTTGCTCCATCACGGGGTGAACGCACGCAGATTTTGGCCTGAAAATTAAAAATACGTAATTTCTATGGTCTATGTTCAGTCGGACACCAGCACAACACAACACGAGTAGAACAACATAGAGCAAATCGCACAAAGCATCACTTAATCGCAAGAGCGTTCTAACAATTATGCTCGTTGATTTTGACATCCATTAAAGTGGGCCACTAAATTGGCCCTAACATACATAAGAATATGTAAAAAAGAGAGAAAGAAAATGTGTGCTCTCACCCCTCTTTTGGCGCTACAGGAACATACGAAACGTAACATCTTTTTCTATTTTCACTAACTAAGTATTCCTGTCAACTTTCGTTCGCTTCGCTCTAGCACACTTTTCGTAAGACGAGAGTGTGCGCACCAGCTTAATGAAGTTTTACTTTAAAAACTCAAAATCGACACAAATAGAAAGGGAAGATATACACGGAGTTTCCCTGCGAGATCGAATCAGAAATGAGGAGATACAGAACCGATATAGCACAGAGGATTGGCAAACTTAAATGGCAGTGTGCAGGGCACTTAGCTCGCAGGACTGACGCCCGATTGGGTAGAAAACTCCTCGGATAGTGACCTAATTAAGATCGCCGGAAAACGATGAATGACGGCTCAGGACTGGCCTTCGTGAAATCATTGGAGGTCTTTTGGCTGATATCATGATACTTAAAGAGTCAGTAAATCTCTCAAGCGGGTATCACACCAAAACCTACCTCTGGAATATTGTAAAGTTCCAGAAGAGAAAGCTCAATGCCACATAAAGCGAAGCAAAGTCGCGAGTTTTAGTCTTGGGCGGAAAGTGATGATATTTACTTCTGCCTGTCGTCGGATATGTCTGTGCAAATTGTTATGTAGTATGTGTCTAAAGTGTCTAAGTTTTCGTGAATTTTATACATTAAAATTAAACATTTTTAACAGATTTATCACGTGTATTTTACATTACTTAATTCGCGACGTTTCAAATACTCGATGGGAAACCTCAAATCTTTGCCAAGGAAAATTATTACAAACCAAGAATGATCTGCGAGGCTCTGGAGGCTACAATATATATATGCCTGGCATACAGTCATTAAATAGATTAAATCTCTAACTCAACAATCATCTGCAAGACCTCTGGGGATCGTGAGCGATGTCTGCATGCACTGGGAACGTTATCAATAAAATTACAATAAAGGTGGTAGATTTAACTGTTTCTTTGTACTTTTAAACACAACTGTCAACTAGTCTCACCCATGACCACGACTGCTGCAAAGCATTCCAAACGTCGGGATGAAACTAATATAAAAGACACACGTTATTTAACTTTATTTTTTCTGTAAACTTCGCGTTGTAGGACTAATGATTAATCTAGCGTTGCCATTTGTGGATGCTAATAGTTCAGGTTTGTGCGTAATGTATGTAGTTGCATTATGGTATCTTTGTGTAAGTCAAATATTTTTTCCGTTTACTTGATGTTTTAATGAGGATAAAAACACACACACACACACACACACTCAAATAAATAGTTATGAGATGCAAAAGCATATTGAACCAGGCCATGGAGTTGGTCAAGGATGGACATGGAAGATGACATGGATGAGCAACTTAGAGAAAGACGGTTTTCATCCATGCAAGAGAGACGTTCAACACTGGGATGCAGTTTAATATGACGGTATTTGTAAAGCGATGACAAGAAGCAGTATGTCAAAAACCATGATAGCAAGCAACAATTTAGAACAGCTTATGAGAAAGCATTATAGCAAAACATCTAACATTCGGATTGTATCCTATTACGACCACACTCGGTACGAAAGCACAACGACGCACAATTACCTCGCCCAAAGAGCTGTACTAACCGGAAGCTCATCACTCGACCACCATTGTTGCGTGGCATCAGATCAGCATAAGACTTTCCCCAAACCTCATCAGTCGCCAAACTGGAGGGTTATTTTAGAAAATAAAAAAAAGATGGAGTTCTAGATTACAGTCATACTAACCCTTCATTCGGTTCGTGTGTTAACGGACTAACACGTAGTAACTATAACCACGCTATTCCATACTTTAGTCGTAAGAGCCGACAAAGAAAATAACAAAACCGATAACCTAGCAAGAGAAGGAAAACCTGATACGAAACCGTGTATCAACCCGTCTGTCGAGACAAAGGCTACCATCATACCATGTAACTGGAGGAAGTCTGAGGAACAGTGGGCCATATATTGGAAAAAAAAATGCTTCTTCGCTACTTCTAATTGTCCTTTTTTCAACTTCCTACAACATATTTGGCTTAATTGATAGTATCTACAAGGTCTTATCAAGGGTATAAGTTTTGATGGCGTAAAAGGATGTGTGACTTATATATTACTAGTGGCCCGCCCCGGCTTCGCCCGTGCAAAGCGGGGGTGTGTTATACATATAAACCTTCCTCGTGAACCACTCTATCTAATAAAAAAAACCGCTTCAAAATCCGTTGCGTAGTTTTAAAGATTTAAGCATACATAGGGACGGACAGAAAACATCGACTTTGTTTTATACTATGTAGTGATTATTATCTTGGGTTAGGGATAGGTACTGAAAACTCCACTAACTAGCCATGTGTAAACCAGCTATTATGATGATTAAAACTGTCAGTTAAACCATTATTTAACCCAGTTGGCACATGACAAAATAGAAGCTAATAAAAATGACATGATGAAGTTTAAGTAAATTAAACACGCTGCAAGCTTCTAGGTAAGTTAGCATGTTAAAATAAGACAGGAAAAACAATTTTTTTTTAAAGTTTCGTGTCAAAAATTCCAAAAATGTATAGAAGTTAAATCTTCGTTGATTTAGTCAATGAGCACCTTAAGTAATGAAGTTCGGTTATTGCGATGGACTATCGACGCTTATAAATTCCGAAATCCAAGGTCTGGGCAAACAGCGGACGGGGCGGGACGGCGACGCGACGCTGGCGGGACGTGAAAGGTCTGGGCAAACAGCGGACGGGGCGGGACGGCGACGCGACGCTAGTGGGACGTGAAGAGTTGTAATGTATTAGTTAATGTAGAATAGGTCACACAGAGCCGTCGCGCTCGGCGCGAGAGTAGCGGTCGCGTCGCGTCGGCTCTGTGTGACATATTCTACGTTGTAATGTATTAGTTAATGTAGAATATGTCACACAGAGCTGACGCGACGCGACCGCTACTCTCGCGCCGAGCGCGACGGCTCTATGTGACCGATTCTACATTAACTAATACATTACAACTCTTCACGTCCCGCCAGCGTCGCGTCGCCGTCCCGCCCCGTCCGCTGTTTGCCCAGACCTTTAGTCAATGAGAACCTTAAGTAATGAAGTTCGGTTATTGCGATGGACTATCGACGCTTATAAATTCCGAAATCCAAGGTCTGGGCAAACAGCGGACGGGGCGGGACGGCGACGCGACGCTGGCGGGACGTGAAAGGTCTGGGCAAACAGCGGACGGGGCGGGACGGCGACGCGACGCTAGTGGGACGTGAAGAGTTGTAATGTATTAGTTAATGTAGAATAGGTCACATAGAGCCGTCGCGCTCGGCGCGAGAGTAGCGGTCGCGTCGCGTCGGCTCTGTGTGACATATTCTACGTTGTAATGTATTAGTTAATGTAGAATATGTCACACAGAGCTGACGCGACGCGACCGCTACTCTCGCGCCGAGCGCGACGGCTCTATGTGACCGATTCTACATTAACTAATACATTACAACTCTTCACGTCCCGCCAGCGTCGCGTCGCCGTCCCGCCCCGTCCGCTGTTTGCCCAGACCTTTAGTCAATGAGAACCTTAAGTAATGAAGTTCGGTTATTGCGATGGACTATCGACGCTTATAAATTCCGAAATCCAAGGTCTGGGCAAACAGCGGACGGGGCGGGACGGCGACGCGACGCTGGCGGGACGTGAAAGGTCTGGGCAAACAGCGGACGGGGCGGGGCGGCGACGCGACGCTAGTGGGACGTGAAGAGTTGTAATGTATTAGTTAATGTAGAATAGGTCACATAGAGCCGTCGCGCTCGGCGCGAGAGTAGCGGTCGCGTCGCGTCGGCTCTGTGTGACATATTCTACGTTGTAATGTATTAGTTAATGTAGAATATGTCACACAGAGCTGACGCGACGCGACCGCTACTCTCGCGCCGAGCGCGACGGCTCTATGTGACCGATTCTACATTAACTAATACATTACAACTCTTCACGTCCCGCCAGCGTCGCGTCGCCGTCCCGCCCCGTCCGCTGTTTGCCCAGACCTTTAGTCAATGAGAACCTTAAGTAATGAAGTTCGGTTATTGCGATGGACTATCGACGCTTATAAATTCCGAAATCCATAACCCCAAGCTGTTTGGAAAGCTTCTTCAACTTGGGCTAAAAGGATCAAACGAGGCATAACTTAAGAGCTAATTAATCAACATTATATTAAGACTATAAATTCATTAGAAAACCTAAGATGTTGTAGGTGTGGTGACAGATTCAGAATATACAAGTCACCAACTTGATGGTGTCGTAGGAAGTGCCTTAAGGAAGCCAAGAGGCAGATCACCTAGTCGTGAGTAAACGAAACTTGATACAAACCCTGTGCCAACCCGTCTTGCCAACGCAGCACAGCGTTTTAATTGCCCTCCATGAATTTGGAAGAGGCTCGACGATGGCTCTCATTGTCTTTATTGCTTCCATGCCGCTACCGCTCAAAATCAGGGTAGTTATTTTACCAACATAGTATAAAATACGCTGAATATCTATTATTGATATTCGGTCCCAGTGATGTCATCAAGACCATCTGAAGAGAACTCATACCTCCTCCAAAAAAAAAATTAAGTCGCCTACTTTTCGTCTCCTCTTTAATCTACTTATTCACCATATAAATAAAATAAAATAAATAAAATAAATAAATATCCTTGGACATTTCACACAACGCCATCTCGTCCCAAGTTAAGCAACTTAATGCTTGTGTTATGGTAACGAGATGGATGATAAACTACTTATATACATTATTTTTTTTGTAAATACATACATATTATAGATAGAAATGACACCCAGACTCCGAGCCAGTGCCTCTGGTTTAGACAAAGACACTTGCCCGACCCCGGAATCGAACCCGGGACCCGTTGATCCAAAGGCGGCACATCTAACCACTAGACCAACGAGGCAGTCAACCATATAACATGAAACCTTTACACCATGACACTCTGTGTACAACTCAGCGCACAGAGATTGCCGAAAGGAGGTTTATGTAATGTTATCGTTCTTAAAATATGAGGGGATATTTAAATATAGATAGAATTACTAACATTTGGTACTCAGCGTTGCCTGGAGCGACGATGTCAGTTCGCAAAGCGATGTCCTGTTTAGAAGGTCCTTGCGGGGTTTTATTCTGCATCGTGTAAAATGATAAGGACTTTTCGATTATAGCACTCTGCAAAGCAAGCGGTGACTCAATTAGCATGGGCATGTCGCAAGCTTCGAAACTGTTTCACTCTTGAAGTGGTATCTAAATATCGTGGGACGTTTTCAACAAACAAACTTAATAAAAAACACATGTACAAAGTGAAATAACCCTTTCATAATAAAAGAAAACCATTAATACCATAGACATCTATTTAAAGACGATGATAAATGATCCTATTTTTTTAAGTACACATTTTAACCGTGTGGTGTGGACTATAATACTCAACTACCAAGTTTAGTTATATATTGATTTACTATATTCATAAAACGATTCTTTAACGAATTACTTTAATTGAAATATTCACAATCTCGATGTAATTGCCGTCGAAATATTACTATGACGAATTGCTAAAATTCGACCGTTGATCTCAATCGATTAGTTAATTAGGATTATTCACATCAATCATTTAAACATAAAAAATACGTAATACGGTCGAACGTGTAAAAAAACTCCATAACTTCAGTGTAACTAAATAAAAAAATGTTAAGAATTGTCTCAAAAATTAATAGAAATCCCTGTTTGAATCTAATCGCCACGGCACTAAATAACGCAATACTTCTTTTAATTAGTCTTCTAAAAAATAAAAATATTAGTAAGATTTACGAGCAATTTAAAAGAATTTTCAAGAAGCCATGCATGTCATTAAGATTTGTTGAGAAAATCTTAATCTATGGTTTACCTTTATTTCGCATAAAGCGGCAATAAACTGAAATCATATATAAAAGTAAGTTCTCAATTACGTGTAAACAGATTTCTTTATATTTCTTTCTACTACCCACAATCGGCCCGACGCTGTCCCAAATCAGTGTGCGCACGGGAAAAATAGGTCTTTCTCAGTAAAATTCTAATGCGACAAGGTTGCGGGTAAACGTTTAACGCGCAAGAGGGAGAGAGAAAGAAAGATACACAAAGAGAGAAAGAGAGAAAGAAAGAAAGAGAGTGAGTCATAGATTTGGATATTTCTCCACTCGAAAATGATAATTAGAAGATGCGATCAATTGTGAATTGTAAGCAATGTTAGTATAATTTCTTTAGGATTTCAATAGTAATCTATTTCTACTCCTTCCTATTTTCATTTCCACATTACGAAGTTTCACTTCTTCCGCGCGGAGGTACTCCACGCCCTCACTTTTTTAATTTTTATTTCAATCGAGAGATGGTCAATACATCAAGAATAAGAAATAGCTTGGTTTTTGCTCAAATCTTGCACACAGTATTCTGTTTGCGCAGTCATATCGATTGCTAATGAGAAGAGGATAACTTACCGTCTTCTTAGGTTTGGCGGTATCAGCCGCTCCAGCGTGTGATCTTAATTGTGGCTGATGACGTAGTGACCATACGATCTTGGCGTAGAACCAAAGCATCACAGCAACGGGGAAGTAGAAGGATAAAGTAGTACTGAAGAACACGTAACTGTTTAAGAAACGTTTTTATGGATCAGAACATTAGTTACTACCCACTACTTCTTTCTCCAGTTACAGGGAGGGTAATTAGCCTACTGTGACACGCTTCTTTCTGTTGCACCTAGGTTATCGGCCTTGTCATTTCATTTGCCGGCTCTTACGACACCCTCAGAATAGGTTAGGGTGGTGACACTATGTAATCTAAATCCGTCACCACGAGCGATTAGGATTAAAGCGCTCTGGAGGGTAACTGGACTACTGATCCTAATCAGTCTGGCCAGCGTGACCCAGTAGGCTAGTATATGGGCAAACGTAGTACATGATGTCTTCGATCTTCTTACCCGACATTGACGTTTTCAGGGCACGCGCGATTGTCGCTATATATGTCGATTCTCGGGCTCCACATAAAGCCAGTTGGCAAAGCCACAGCCAGAGAGACTGGCCAAACGGCTAGGGCCAACCACTTGGCGACCCTGGCTCGTCTGGCTCGCGCCAAAGGATCGGTGATTCCGGACCAGCGCTCCCAGCCAAGCGCGCAGAGGGAGAGGATGGATGCGGTACAGCATAAAACGTCCAAGGTTTTCCAGAACGCGCATACTTGCCAATCTGTGAAGCGAAATAGCTTTAAGGTAGTGGTTATTTACCCTAGTAGTTTGAAAAGAAAACCAATTATTTAAAAAAGCAACTTTTTTTTTAAAACATAACCCCTGCACTAGGTAGGTATAGCCTGTAGCGCGTGGGCAGTTTACAAACATGTAATTCACGAACACAAATGACACCCCAGACTCCAAGCAAGTGACGCTGGTTTAGACAAAGACACTTGCCCGACCCCGGAATCGAACCCGGGACCCGTTGATCTAAAGGCGGCACATCTAACCCCTGAACCAACGAGTATATCTTGTCGGCTCTTCTCTGTAGATAAGCTTTCCGAACCGGTGGTAGTTTCAGCATGAATGTGGGCGGACGTAGGTGTTGTGGGCGATCAAGGGAGTTGGATGGATTGTAGGAGTGAGGAATTGTGTATGAAAGGTGTGAATGTAGGTATGACGATTGATAGGTGTGTGTGCCTAGCGTTGGACAGGGGCCGTAAGATTATAATGTTAATCTTAATTAAGACGATTTATAAGAGTTTTGTGATAAAACCTACGTAAATAGAGTTCGTTTTGAGTTTGAGTAGGTTTTGGTGAATAACTAGGGCCCAGATTCCCCCGTAACCCATGTATTTCCCGCGGCTGGGTACCGATAAATTGTTCCTCCCACCAGACGAAAATGTCTAGACTTCCTGGATCCGGCTAGGGTATTGCCCAGTGACCAAGTGTTCAACCTGATCATGCTGTAGGTATTTTTATTTAAACGTGGGCAAACATTCACAAACACAAATGACACCCAGACCCAAAGCAAGTGCCTCTCGCTTACACAAAGGCACTTGCCCAACCCCGGAATCGAACCGGGAGCCCGTGAATGGCGGCGCCTCCAACCTCTTCGTTCAGAATGCTATTGAAATTTGGTCGCGTAATTTCTGCTGCAATTGGTGTCAAACAAAGTCGTTCGTTTTGCGTCGCCATGTGGCACGAACTGGACTTTTGTATGAAACCGAATGCAGCAAAATCTCACCCCCTCTCTTCATCACTTTCCGCAATCACCATAGAAATACGGAAAAAACAGTGTTAAACCTTTAAATAAATAAATATCATTGGACATTTCACACAACGCCATCTCGTCCCAAGCTAAGCAACTTAATGCTTGTGTTATGGTAACGAGATGGATGATAAACTACATATATATATATATATATATATATTGTAAATACATACATAATACAGATACATATTATAGATAGAAAACACCCAAACCCGGAAAAAATACTTGTAGGTCGTACAAATATTTCTTCCGTGCGGGGATCGAACCCGCGACATGCTGCGCAGCAGTCGATCGCCTAACATAACCTAGCAGACTTACTCAAGTCAAAAATATAAAGCTCCCGGAACACGGCAAGCGGCATGACAAATAGTCCGACAAGCAGATCCGCGGTAGCGAGGCTAGCGAGGGGGTAGTGGGCGGGCGTGGTGACTGATCGCTTCAGGCCGACCAGGGCTGCCAGGTTGAGGAAAATGACGGCCCCCATCACAGTCGCCGTGATGCATAGCACCGCCCACCACCATATTGGCTGCACGCGGCGAAACACGGTTATCTGTGATTAAAAAAAACATGCTGAGCGAACGAACGAATGAAGTGAAAAGTGGGAATGCAAACTAAAATAATTGGCTTATCTTGGAGTCGATCTAAACTAAAAACCCAGTCTTCTTCAGTTACTGTTTCCCAACTTCACAGGATCAGCAACAGGAAAACCGGATTTGGCAACTAACAGTATTGATTGAATTTCACCTTGTGTGGTTTAGAACACAACGTCACCATCCCATTCCATCCTAAGAGTGTTGTAAGTGCCGACAAAAGGAAATGAAAAGGCCAAATACCTAGCCGCAAGAGAAGGAATACTTGAAACAAAACCCTGTGCCAGCCCTTCTGGCCAGCATCGCACAGTAGGCTTATTACCATCCCTGTTATGGCTGACTCACCAGTGCGTTTTGGAGGAGGTGGGGAGTAAGGCCGTCGGTCGTGGCTGCCACTCTTCTATTACTTAGCCCATAAATGACCCACCGCTGAGTCGGCCTCCTTCAACTACATGGAGGGTAATTAGCCAACTGGGTCAAGCTAGCCAGACGGGAATTTTGCACTCTTGCGCCTAGGTTATCATTTCCCTTTGTCTACTCATACGACACCTTCAGGATGAAATGGGGTGGTGACACAATGTATTCTTAATCCGTCACCACGCGGAACCTACTATTAATGTTACCTTATTCGAAGTAAATCTGGTGTAAAATATTACTAACATATTTGAAGAGGGTACCATAATGACAATTTTAATGAACACAAAATACTTACGTTTTTCCAACACCAAACAAAATAAATAAACTTAAAACCAACATATTAGATTAACACTTAAATGAATTCTTCGGCAAACGAATTGATGTTATAAAATAAAAACTGTTGTAAAAATATGGGATGACCCTTTGTCCTCCAGGCTTTGAAATTAGAACACAACTTACTTAAAGGCGGGTAGATACGACAAAACATGTTCAGAAATGCTTATAATATTTTTACTTACCGCCAGAGTGGCACGAATTAAAACGAGTACCATTTTGCCAATTTCACGACCCACAACGTCCTACAAGTAGATTTGTCTGGAAATTGAAACAGAATAATGAATATTGGTCTAGACCTGCGCAGTGCATACAGGGATGCATTTCAGCGACACAGTGCTGGGAAGAAATATAAACAAGTTAAACATTATTTAGCAGCGCTAAGGATGCGTTGCTTATTTTTATTTCGTCTTTATTCTCTCTTTTTCTATTAAGTATTTAATTTAAAGTTCTTTTTTACTCGTTTTAGACATAGTTTATATTATTTGGGTGAACAAAAATCATAGAAAAAAAAAGTTTTATTTGACTCTTCGAAGCTCTTTTGACGTGTCAATTTTACTATTTAACACCAGATCGGGAGGCTGTTAAACACAGAAGAGCAGGCAATAGACACCGTAGTTGTTTTTTTAAATCGCCATATTTTATACATAAAGACTGACAAGCCAGATTTGTGGGAGCATATCCGCGTGATAGTGACAAAGCCAGACATCAGCAGTATTACCAACCCATTCAGCCGTAGGGTGTTGTTAGAGGCGACAAAAAAACGTAACAAGCTATGTACCTACCTAGCTGCAAAATTAAAAGTCTAATCGTTTATTTTGTTATGGTCACTATGGATACAATTACAAATTGTCAAAATATTATTTATAACATTTTTATAATTCAACATTCCGCCGTCTACCATCAGTTCCGAATGCGACCACTGCTGAGAAGAACTGGCAAGAAACTCGGAGGGCTTGTAATTTTCTTGCGGTCCTAGTACAGTTATATTTACAATCACATATACTCGTATAACGTACACTGAACAGCTTCTACTATTCAGCCCATAAATGACCCACTGCTGAGTCGGGCCTCCTCCTGTCACAGGGAGGGTAATAAGCCCTCCCTAGCCAGAGAGCCAGAGCTTACTATGCCTCGCTAGCCAGAGAGGTTTCGTTTCAAGTTTTCCTTCTGTTGCGGCTAGGTTATCGGCCTTGTCAGCTCTTATGACACCCTCGGGATGGAATGGGGTGGTGACACTATGTATTCTAAATCCACACGTACAACATAAGACTGTCAGAAATATGAAAAACTTATAAAATAAATGTCATTATTGTTCCCTTGTAAAAATTCTCTAGGATACTCTCCACTTTGTTTTAGATTTTTTTTGTCTTTATTACTACTAATAATAATACTCAGCCTATAAATGACTGTTGAGTTGGGAATCCTCCCATCGCAAGGGTGGTGGCACTAATTATATTGGACACCACGCGTACCTTTGTTAATTGTGCGCGAAACTAACAGTGCGTAGGTATATCCAAGGTCCACCTAGCTTTCCTAGGACTGCGATATCCCGCCCTGTGACACAGAAACCTATATTTCAGCATACCCTTTCGACCTTCAGCTCCCAGGCTGGCAAGCTACTATAAATAGCTTCAGAGCTATTGACGGGTCGATTTATTGCCCCACCCCCCGTGTTGCCTAGGTAATATCGCACTGCGCAGGATCGGGAATCAAAGGAGAATACGAATAAACATAGAGCTGCCATCACCTAAATTGCAGACGCCTCACAAAACACTGCAAAAATCCCGGTCATTTGGGCATAATATGGTTTTTACCCGGGACACCATTAAAAAGTATTTTTTGCAACAAAAATAAAAACTGCCGGGCCTTCTTGCATACGAGATACAGTGGATGAATCACTATCACTAGTCACTACATATTATAAAACAAAGTCGCTGTCCTCTGTCCGTCCCTATGTATGCTTAAATCTTTAAAACTGCGCAATGGATTTTGATACGGTTTTCTTTAATAGATAGAGTGATTCAAGAGGAAGGTTTATATGTATAACCCACCCCCGCTTTGCACGGGCGAAGCCGGGGCGGGCCACTAGTTTATAAATAAGATTTATTTCAATTTATCACTTATCTATAAAAAAATGGATTTTCTCTGAGAACAAAAGTGTCCAGGTTACTCCGGACACTTTTTAAAACCCCTGCCGGACGGCCCCCAGACGCCCTTCAAACTAGGACAAATCCGGGGAATTCCGGACGGATGGCGGCCCTAAATAAATAACATGTTTATCTATTATTGTCATCGATGTGAACTAAATTGAGTTGTATGTTTGTAAGGACTATGGCGCCAGCTTGCCCTCAAAAATGTTTTTCTTTTATTCTGTATCAAAATTCAAGAACAACTGAAATGACGGTTTTATGGATTTTAGCTGTACTGCTTAAACATTTTTTATATCTTCAGCCGGAGGACGGGGCTGTGGTATGTGGGAGCCACGTTCGCGAGAAGCTGGTAGATTGCGACCGGCATCCCCAATAAAACCTACGACTAATTATTCTTCGCGTGCCATTTGCTATTCGGTTAACTACATAAACATTGTAGCAATGGCCTGTACAGGTGCCCCCCGAATTTATGGGCAAGGATAAATGTATTGTCAATGGTTCAAACGATCTTTTTTTATTTTGATAAAAATGAAGTAAAGAACTATGAAAAAGAAATAAATCCTGAGTAAATGGTTATCATAGTTTGGACACGTGATGAAATGAGACGAAGTGAAGATGAGTGGATGGCTTTGGAAGGAAAGGCAGGCTAAAGAGTTGAGATATTAAAGATAGAGATTTAAGGAAAGACAGGACACATTGCTCGTATCCCAGCTAATGGGATAAGGTAATTATTGTATGATTTTAATTGTGGCATTTATCAGATTATTGATTTACTCCTTGTTAGCAGCCAATGTGACCTTGCGAATATAATATGAAAATTCCCGACGGCCCATTGTAGTAACAAACAAAGCGTTTACAACACCATCTATCGGTGGATTTTGACAACAAATAATATGTACACAAGATTCTTTATTATTTAAACACCTAAATAATTATATATAATAAGTTAATTAGAAGTAAAGATACATGTAATTTTATTAGTAGTTTGTTATTGAATGTTTATTATGTAAACATGTATAAATTTTCCAATATATTTTTTTACTATTGACAAAACGTCTTGTACACTTATTTACATAATGAGAATTGTCTTACCACCTTGTGACCCGACCACGTATTGTAAACCGGGATATTTCTAAACCCGGTTTTCCAGGCACAAGCATATGTTTGTGCGGGCAGAAACCGACTACTGACTGAACAATAACAGCTTAAAGCCTGTTGCCGCGGCCGAGACACGTGTAGGAGTCTATCATCATCATTTACTCTAGCGCGGAGGCTTTGAAATAAATGAGGTCACTCATCAAATGCATGGCGAGCAGTTGCATTAAAAAATATATACTGTGTTGTTCTTTTTTATTCAAAGTGTTCTCTCATCTGGCGAACTTGCTCTCACTATGCTGTATAGTGCTTTTAGTAAACAAGACCAATGATTTGAAAAAAGCTACTACGAAGTTTGTTGTCGGCTCTTCTCCGAACCGGTGGTAGTTTCAGCATGAATGTGTTTGATGGATTGTGAGAATGAGGAATTGTGTATTAAAGGTGTGAATGTAGGTATGACGACTGATAGCGTGGCACAGGAGCCGTAATGACGATAGTTGTAATTTTAATTATGACGATTTATAAGATTTTTGTGATTAAACCTACGTAAGTAAAGTTCCTTTTTTAGTTTAAGTTCGTTAGTTTGTTATGTTTCTTCTTTAGATTCGCTTTTGGAGAAACTACACTATCTCCATAATATCGATGTTGTAGAGATTATCATTGGGAAATAACCGATAACATAATAGCTGTCTACATAAAATAAAAAAAGGAATATAATAAAATAGGTTAGTATACAATTTATAGAAACACAAAAATTATTTTATTCCTTTATTGTCATACTGGAGAACATTTATTAAAATTTCATTTTTTCCTTATAGTAAAACCAACTATCTTCAAAGAAAATAATTGTACTAAAATTATATTTACAAAACTTAATCTCTAGTACATTAAAATTAAACTATACTTAATAGTTTTAAATTACAAAGATCGCTATGCTTAAAATAAAAGGCACACACAATGACGATGCAATTCATTTAAAATGTTGCCTTTTTTTCATGCCTAAATATTATGTGCCACAGATTATAAAAGTACTTTTATCAGTTTGCTTAATTTTAATGAGATAATTATCGATTCCAGGTTGTTCAAAAAGGTAGTCGTAAATAAAAAAAAATGCAACAATGAGATTTTTAAACGTCAGTCTAAATTATTCTTACAATTCAAACTTTTTAAAAGCTTACACGTATAACAATAAGGGGTAAGGAAGCACGTGTCCTTAAACAAATGATTTTCTAAAATACTTCTAAGGTACTATTACATAATTGTTATGCCACTAAAATTGTATCTTTTACGTCACAGAAGTTACAGTATTTTTGACAAAATCCGCTCATTGGCACATCAAAATGACACATACAATTTAAAAAACTAAAACTATCGTAATAACTACGAAGATCAGTAATTTCATTCACTTTAAATATTACCTACGTACATTAAAAAATATAAAAAATGATATTTACAATTATGTATTGACGCTAAATTACGGGAAGCGAGTTCATAAAAACGTATAAAATACTATTTTTATATAAAATATATTACAATATAAAAGGGTACGTATGGAATTGAGTAAAATTGAGCATGTTATGGTCCCAATATAACGATAAAAACAATTGTCATTTAAAGCGAAAAATGGAATGATGGAGATCTTACATTAATTGGAATTTAACGCCATGAGATTAGCCAAATACCTCGCACAATTTTCCATAGGATGATCTGGCTGTATGGTATACGGCTTTGCCTGTCCCACCATGGACATACTGTAATATAAATTTGCTATGTATATTGGTCATCCTGCAGAAACCTGAGCGTTCGATATTTAACTAAACTCTCTAAAATGGAAGAAAACATGGAATGATTAGTGTAAGGGGAAGATGACAAAAAATTATGTTTAGATTTTCAATTGAGATTGTTGCCAGTCTTAAAATATTTTGGGCGAAACAAAAACAATAATATTCTTTATAATTAACATGAAATTCAAATACAGACAGACAGCAATCTCCGTGAAATTTCAATACTAAAATAATTTCATTTATATCTAAGGCCAATATTTTGTATTTTAATCGACTTCAGTATTTATTGTAGAAATTCTATTCATAAATCATAATGTAAAATATATGAACCGTTAATTGTTTTGTACATAATAAAAATGTTCTGACATAAAAGTTAAGATGGGTTTAAGCCAAATACCGGCAAAAGTTTTCCCACAAGGGCAATAAATAATCTGCCCATAAATTCGGGAGTGAACATATAATCGAAGGATAGTATATAAAATAATAAAATAGACACACATCAATTTGGCCTTAGATACAAAATAAAAGTTCTAAAATCTACAAGCACATTTTAAAACTACGTGCTACAGAATCACACATAAATAATTTCCTTACAAAATACAGTCGACGACATTTTTTAATCCTTTGGATGACGTATCTACCGGCGAATGTTTTTAAACAACTTGTACCGCCGACTGTACCGAAAACAATCTCATAAGCACATTTTTCTCATTAAAATCGATTATCAAAAACACGGACTTACAAACGAAATTAATAAAAAAACTTCAACAACGTAACAAGTGAATGTGGGTATAATGTTTCGGTGTATTTTTAATTCCTAACACTCTTATTTTAGATTTGCCTACTCGAAATAGTGAACAATAATTTAGTTTTAGTTTCGTTCATGAGACGAAATAAATAAATAGGTCATGATAAATAAATATCTACTTTAGAGTAGTCGCAAAATACTTGAACATATTATTCGAAATGAAATTAAAAACACATTTTACCTTTTAATATCGTCAATTAAATCACTAATAAATTTTGTTTATAAACGCGTCCCTGCTGTGCATACATTTTTACATATTAACGGTACAACAAAACGATTTGTCTTTCGTCTTTTTATATGTATTGTCACATCCTAAAAATACACCGAACAAAACCGTTGTAGTATCACCAGAATATCAATGTTAGAGCATCGCAGTATTCTACACTATGTTAACACGTCACGGCTGTACATCAGTCTAAATCTACGGCACTATAGCTCGACAGTATTGTCATTAATAATAATTTACATTTTGCATTAACCCTTTCAATTCTGTACACTGTCTTCTTTAGCTTGCTGCTGATGTTATGCTTAATTATTTGGGGCATTTGTTGACATTTCTGAATCCAAAACTTGCTTTAAAATAAAACGTACACTGGAAAGACGGAAATGCTGCTCCTATATATTTCTTTCAAGTTCAAGGAGTGTACAAAAACGTTTTTATAACATATTTGGAAATGATAGTCTGAACAGAATAATGTACCTTATTTTTATTTTCAAATAATGAGTTAGAATTTTTTACAAAACAAAGTTTTGACCCCAGAATTGCCAGCAAGATTGACCCCATAAACGACACCTTATTCTAATACCTCAATTTCAAATGTAGATCGCTTCTGTCCCTCCCTTATTCGTTTGCTGCATGTCGTTTGGTGATAGAGCTGCGCGATCTGACCAGTCCGAATGGGGCGACTGCGTCAGTGGCGTCTGGGGGGAGGGGGTCGACCAGTGGTCGGGAGACTCTGGCGATGGGGTCGGGAACGTGTCACCCATGCCCCAACCTCCGTACAGACCTATGAAATGTAAAAGCAAATTCAAATATATATTTTGTTGCACGTTCTACATAGTAATTCTCCCTTTCACAACTAATTTTGCCATTTTCAAATTATATAACTAAGATCTTGACATTTTTCGGTTGATTAAGTATTAGCAAAATAAAAAAAAACTGCCGGTGTTGACGCGTGAAATTTGCACACAGTATCTTTACCGATTGCACAAGCTTAGTTGTGTTTAGTGAAGTTTAGTGTGCAAAATTTCAGGAAACTTTCACGCGACTTTCATAGTTCAAAATAGAATAATAATTTATACACAGGATTGCTATTTTCAGTCGGATCTATGACCTTTCTGCAGATGGATATCACTACATAGTATAAAACAAAGTCACTGTCGTCTGTCCGTCCCTATGTATGCTTAAATCTTTAAAACTACGCAACGGATTTTAAAGCGGGTTTTTCTAATAGATAGTGATTCAAGAGGAAGATTTATATGTATAATACATGCACAATATTGTAAAGAAACACTTTCAAATTTAAATGTTTATCATTGCACCCGTGCGAAGCCGGGCGGGTCGCTAGTACTGTATAAAAAGTTTGGTGGAAGTTAGAACGGTACTCACCAGACATTAGGTTGGTGATGGCTGGATGCTGTGCACCTTGTACTTGTCCTAAGGCGGCAGCGTGTGTCATCACCGCTTGCAGCTGTGCATTGTGCTGGCCACTCGCACCTGTCAGGAACAAGCATCGTCAGTACTGACTGAAGGGATCTTGCGTGTTTTTGTTGAAAGTAAACCGCAGTCGAGGTAAAGCGAAGGAATTATTTATTGACGCAGATATTTATGTCATTAACATAATCGTTGATTAAACTGTCACGGACTATAGATAATGTGTTAAAATTAATTGATATTAAATATGAACAAATTTATTTTTGTATTTCATAATTTTAGCCCTATATGACCCAGTGGAGATATTTCTTTCCAGATTTTCTTATATTTTTAATGAAACTATTCATCTAGTATTTAGGAAGAATAGAGATCGGTCGAATAGTAAACAAAAGCAACGTACTCGAGTACTCACTCAGATGCGCGAGCGCCGAATACGCGGCGGCGTCCAGCTGATGTTGGTGCGAGTGTCGAAGGGCCGCCATATGCGCCGGAGACGTGGGGAGCGACGGCCGTGACTTTCCCGGCGACGGCGACCCTGGAAGACAAGCTGTTGTACGTTATGCAACAAGGTCAGAATACCCGTATCATTAAATAAGATAGAAAATTGCCATGATGGCATTTTTGGGGTCATTAAAGCTAGACCGCAAAAATAGTTGAATCAATTGTAGTCCATTAACCTATCGTGGTGGCCATGAATCCGAAGTTTTTTAAATAATACATCCTGTATTATTATTTTATATACCTTTAAAATCTGTAGTTTACCCAAGTCATTATCCAAGAATGGAATCCACCAAAGGTTTGAAATCCACCAAAAATATATTACGATAAATAAAGGTTCTACTTCTCAGCCCTTATATGACCAACTGCTGAGTCGAGCCTTCACCACCTACATGGAGGGTGATTAGCCTTCTGTGCCACGCTGCCCAGACGGGTTTCGTATCAAGTTTTCCTTCTCTTGCGGCGGTTATCGGCCTTGTCATTTCCTTTTGTCGGCTCTTACGACACCCTTACAATGGAATGGGGTGGCGACACTATTTATTCTAAAAAAAGTTAATAGGATCAAAAACATCTCAGCGTAGTCTAAGATGGGGACAAATGGCATAACCTTGTGTATCTGGTGACGTATTTAGAATACAAGTCGCGGTGTACTCGTAACACCCAACTAAAGGAAATACAAGCTGCCAAAGAACGATACCCTGTGCCAAGTCTGACCAGGGTGTCTCTGGGGGCTGATTTCACTCTTAAATTTGGAGCTGCAAATGCTGTGATGATGATGATTATAACTCACCTATATAGGCATGTGGCGACGTTGTGTGGTTGCTGTGTGTCGGCGAGTGGTTGGAGTAGGGCGGGGACAGCGACGCTCCCAAGGGGCCGCCGCCGTACGACTGTTGCAACGTCTGACCCGTCTGTGGACAAACAGAACGTTAGTAGACTCCTGGTAAAAGCTTCATTGGAGACAGAGACACTTTAATTGCCACAAGGTTTTGCGACAAGTCCATAAAGCCATCTGAAGTGTGGGGCATAGAGCTTATCAATAGAAGAATAGAGTATTATTTTTATAATAGCTGCGCCCCGCGGTTTCTGCCGCGTCTTGAGAGATGTTAGAAAGTATTTTACTTTTCCGTCTGATTTTTTTCCTACATAATGCTTGTGTTATGGTAACGAGATGGATGATAAACTACTTAGATACATTTTTTTTGTAAATACATACTTATTATAGATGGAAAACACCCAGACCCGGAACAAATACTTGTAGGTCGTACAATTAATGGATACTTATCGTTATATCTTGGATAATTCACACTATATCTTTATATATGATAGCCAATGTATTATTCTGATATGTAAGCTATATTATTGTAAAATTTCATGGAAATCCATTCAATATTTTTTGTATGAAAGAGTAACAAAAATACATTGATACACACTTTCACGTTTGTAGTATTAGTAGGATTTACTTATTTAAATTAATTATGGCATTCACAATTGTCAACGGATACATTATTTTCTTTTTCATGAATGCCTTTTAGGAATCTCAGCGTGATTGCCTTTATTTTAAGGCCATATTACAACTAACCAGGTTTCTTTGGTTCCGAAAGGCGCTCAATGGAAGTATGAATTTAATATAAAAGCAGTACAATGTTTAACTTAGACGTAGATCTTATAGTATGAGTGAGACGGAGTGGGATCTAATGGTCCGCCCGGCTAGCTACCTCCCTCACATCTAAGTCAGCAGTTTTACTGTTTCCTTGAATTGCCTGCTCTATTTTAGACCCTGGCATTGTTTTCCATCAGGCAAGCCTAGGGTCAAAGACTTTCAAGTCAGTGATTATAAAGAAAGAGAATGGTACCTTGACGCAGTCCTCATAGCTGGGCGGCTGCTTGTGCTGCACCAGCTGCTCCATGCCGACGAACTGCGCCATCGCGTTCGAGTACAGCGACGTTGCGTCGTACGGCGACGGCAAGTCCTGCGGACCAGTGGAACGGTCAACATAAAGGTAGCAATGGAACTCTCTCTCTCTCTCTCTCTCTCTCAAGGTCCGTTGGAGGAGGCTGCCCGGCCGTTGCCGGCAACCCTGGTTATGTGAGACTCCAGGGCACGGACTAATAGAATGGCGTTCGAATGCCTGAATCAGGGCCACGGGTCTCGATCCTCTAAAGGGGAACATGCTCTGCAACCGTATGGTGGGTTCAAATTAAACCGTCGGGCTGGGTTACCTCTATACGCGACCAAGCCCCACAGACACGCACAGTTACACGAGAGGTGTGCCACGGAAAGACGGAAAAGACCAACCAAACCTATATAACCCACAGCTTTCCTCGATTTTCCACTCAAGGTCATAGGTGGCGCTCACTGATGAAGATGATGACACACACACACTCGGGCTCCACCAAATTATGGGCGGGAAAATAGCTTACTTGTACATGGTTTCCTTCTCTTATGTGGTGGTCTGCCTGTTTCCTTACGACACCCTCAGAATGGTATGGGTTGGTGACATTTTGTATTTTAAATTCCTAAATATTGAAAAGCATAGATTACCTGTAAATTTTGCAGCGGAGACTCGACGGGGCTGAGGCTGGAGCCAAGACTCTCAACACTCTGCGGCACCTCTTGCGCCACCTTCTTGTTGCTCTTTTTTACACTTGGCTTCCTGCAGAGGGGAGCAACATGATTCCTGAGATATGTACAATTTCACACGATAATTTATCTATATATTAATACACGGGTCATTTATGGGCTGAGTAGTAGTATAGTCGAATTTCAAACTCTCATCTTTATTTAAATAATTCTACTGTACGTGTGTATGTCACTGAACTCCTCCTAAATTTCTTTGTATGCGTTTGGGTAGCACCTACGATGGTGTAGATTCACAAATCAGCCCGACAGATGGCGCTGCAATCGGTAAAATAATATCATGCAGGACAACGTCTACCCAGTCAGCTAGTATAATATTAAAATCTCGAAAATTCACGTAATCTCATAAACAAAACACTTTTTCTTTTTATGTCTCACAAACCATTACATCGTTAATTTATCAATTGCATCAAAGTGTAAAAAAAAACCTCGGTTCACCGTATATTAACAATATTATACCAAAAAAAAATGTGTTTCGCGAATATGAACCTTCTGTTTGTTCTAAGATCAGGAGTACGTACCGTCTTATCTGCGTTAGCTGTAGATTATTGTTGTCATAAGGTTGGTCTGGGCTGTCGGGCCCGGCTTTGGCCCGCGGCTTCTTGGGCTTTCCCTTCGCCGCTGTTGTGCTGATCACCGTGGGTTGGCTGATCAGTTGAGGGTGAGGGTTTGGTGACGCTGCAACAAAAGTACTCTTAATTAAAACTCAAACTCTAAACGAACTTTATTCATCATCATCATTTCAGCCAAAAGATGTCCACTGTTGGACATAGGCTTCCCCCAAGGATCTCCACAAAGGCCAGTCCTGGGCCGCCCGCATCCACTGCTTTCCGGCGACCTTAACCAGGTCGTCGGTCCACCAGCACTGCGCCTTCCGGAACGCGGTGGCCACTCGAGGACTTTTCTGCCCCATCGGGCGTTGGTCCTGCGAGCTATGTGCCCTGCCCACTGCCACTTAAGTTTGGCAATCCTGTGGGCTATGTCGGTGACCATGGTTTTCCTGCGTATCTCCTCATTTCTGATTCGCCCTCTCCATTGCCCTTTGGGTGACTTTGAGCCTTCTGATGGAGCCCATAATGAGCGACTTTTATTCATGTAGGTTTTATCACAATAGGTTATCTTTCGGCCCTTGTCCCACTCTCGGTAGTAGTCTCCATACACTCTAATCTGCTTAATTTCTACATGTATACCATACGCACGCCGTCCGCAATCTGTGTGTTAGAATAGTGTCGCCACCCCATTTCATCTTGAGGGTGTCGTAAGAGCCGACAAAAGGAAATGACAAAGCTGAAAGCAAGGCCGCAAGTGAAGGAAATCTTGATACTAAATCCTGTGTCAAACCGTCTGGCCAGTGTGGCACAGTAGGCTAATTACCCTCCCTGTGATGAGAGGAGGCCCGACTCAGCAGTGGGTCATTTATGGGCTGAATAGTAGTAGTAGACGGGTCAGAATATTACACTCCCCCACCACACACTGGGAAAAGACTCGCGTCGTAAGAATCAACAAAACCCAGCACTCTTGGTGGTTCGGTGGATCTAATGGTCCGCCCAGCTAGCTACCACTCAAGCGCCAAGCCGTTTAACTGTCTTTCGTCGTGTGTATGTGCGAGCCGGTGCCCGATAGAGTATTTCCTTGAATTGCCTGCTCCATCTTAGACCCTGGCGTTGGTTTCCATCACGCAAGCCTAGGATCAAAGGCACTCAAGTAACCGGTAAAAAAGAACTTACTTATCAGATGATGATGCTGCTGCATCGGCCGTGGACAATGCTCGTCCAACAGCCTCACGATGTCGTCATGCATCCTCTCCTGCGCCACGTCTCGCGGGAGCCTATCCATGTGGTCCGTGATCTCCCTGTTGGCCACCGCGTCAAGCAACGCTCGACACGCCCCGTAGGAGCCTTCGCGGGCGCCTAGGAACAGCGGTGTTTCGTCCTGTCGAAGTTTTAAAGTGTTAGTCGAACTAAGTTACACACATATATTTACATACAACAAGGAGGGTATTGTTTAGAAAAGAAAAAACAAGAAGCTCTAAATTACAGTAGTAAATACCCTGGATTCGTTTCGTGTGGTGACGGATTTAGAATAAATAGTGTCACCACCCCATTTCAACCTTGAGGGTGCCGTAAGAGGCGACAACAGGAAAAGACAAGGCCGAAACCTAGCTGCAAGACAAGGCCGAAACCTAGCTGCAAGACAAGGCCGAAACCTAGCTGCAAGACAAGGCCGAAACCTAGCTGCAAGACAAGGCCGAAACCTAGCTGCAAGACAAGGACGAAACCTAGCTGCAAGACAAGGCCGAAACCTAGCTGCAAGACAAGGCCGAAACCTAGCTGCAAGACAAGGCCGAAACCTAGCTGCAAGACAAGGCCGAAACCTAGCTGCAAGGAAATCTTGAAACGAAACCCTGTGCCAAACCGTCTGGCCAGCGTCGTACAGTTGTCTAATTACCCTCGTATAATTTATTTATTCTTCATGTAATATTATGTTGAACATAGGCGGACTTTAATACCTTAGGCATTCTTTCTAGTCAAACTTAGGGTGATGCAGAGAACAACATGATAGGCGCAAATAAAACATTTTTTTGTAAACGTAGCCCCTGCTGTAGGTTATTTATAACCTGTACCGCGAGGGCAGTTTTACAAACATGAAATACACGAATATAAATGCACCCAGACTCAGAGCAAGTGCCTCTGGTTTACACAAAGACACTAGCCCGACCCCGGAATCGAACCCGGAACCCCATGATCCAAGGGCAGCACATCCGACCCCTAGACTAACGAGGCAGTCAAATTGTCTTTACCTTGTCATCCTGAGCGTCTCTATTAGCTCCATGAGCTAATAGAACGTTCACAGCGTCAATATTGTTGACAGCCGCCGCCCAGTGCAATGCAGTCTTTCCACTGTTATCAGCTGCGTTGATATCAGCGTCAGCGTTTATCAGGTCTTCCACCATGCCTTCTATGGCCAGCCTAGAAACAAAATCGAGGCTAAAGATGTGTTCACAGTAAAAAAAGGGCGTGCGTACAAATTACACATGTCAGAATTGAAACTTATAGTTAGTACTGCACAAGACATGCGACAGAATTGTTATCTAAAGTTCTAATAGTTAACTACTAAACGAATATATAAGCCAATAGTGACTTATCTTACTCTCTCTTAATCTTTCTCACTAGCGTTCTCCCTCTCGCTCCACGTGCGTGAGGCGACGTTCGCTCTATCTCACTTTCTCTCATCGGTCTCAATCGCTCTTTACGTCTACTTCGACAAAAACTTTGCATCATCGTGACGCAAAACGTTGCATAGTTTCGTGACGCTACATTTCGTTTCATCCGTAAAAAAACCCCTCATCCGCCTAAAAAGTTTCACTTCAAAAACACCGAATTTATCTAACAGTTACACACAGAGATTGCCGTGACACCTCCAGTGAGACAACCGGTAACTTATATTTGTATCCATAGCTCTGATTTCTGTCGTAATAATATATCTCTACGTAGCTTTAGAATACACATACCATTCCACTGACGATCTGTTAGAGATGGCTATACGAAAAAAATGAAGCGAAAATTATAAATTATATCATAAGAGTTCCCGGTCCGGTGCAGCTGCTCTTGTCCCGCATACATTATAATGCTTAAGAACTTCAGCACAAAGTGCCGTGATAAGGGAAAGTTCGCGAATATCATCAATAAATCGTGGAGACACACAAATATCGACTTTTCCCACCAAACCCCGGTATAATTTTTCCTTAGTCATCCCAAAGAGAATTCACATTAGGCAAAACCATTATAACAAATAACTGTGGTCTTATATCGTGCCGACCATTGCTTAAGCTGGTAAAACTTTTTTTTTTCTATGGCGATCTGCCAGTTTTCGGCACTTTTTGCCAAGGTCGCGTACTGCCTATGTGTTGTATATTGAGTTTAATAAATTTAATTTTCCTATAGTTAATGGCAGATCATTTGGAGCCGAGACAAATAAAGAGAATAAATTGAGATTCAAAGTCTCTTGATCTCAAAGTCTGGTAAAACCTACCTTGCAGCCAAAATAAGAGGTGTTGTCCCATCATGCATCCTCGCATTCAAGTTCGTAGCTCTATTCCTAAGCAAGATCTGGAACACTCCCATGGCGTCAGCGGCGACTGCGGCGTGTAAGGGCGTCCTCCCCGTATTGTCTTGCGAATTGGCATCTGCTCCGGCATCTAGGAGACGCTTAGCGGCGTCTGCCCGCGCGTATCTGACGGGAAAAGCATTTTTTACGAACACAGCACATAGAATTAGATGACGAGACTATTTTTATCACTAATAAAAATTATTCCAAAGTTATGGTCACGGATTCAGAATACATAATTTCACCACCCCATTTCATTCAGACGGTGTCGTAAGATCCGACTAAAGGATATCAAATGGCAGAAAACCAGCCGCAAGAGAAAGAAAACTTGAAAGCCTGTGCCAACCCGTCAGACCAGAGTGGCACAGTAGACTAATTGGAGGTGAACTAACTGGAGGGTTTCATGTAGATGGAGAGGGCCGGACTCAGCCGGTCATTTATGGGCTGAGGAGAGAGAGAGACAGAGAGAGAGAGAGAGGTAAACATACTGCTTACAAATGCTTTGATGGGGCAGGAAGCTTACCTGGCAGCTAGATGTAAACTCGTTTCACCAGTCTTATCCATAGCCGCATTCAACTGCGCGCCTTGTGCCACGAGTTCGGATATGATGTGCGCTGTTTGTTCATCTTCTGCGTCGGATCCCGTGTCTAATCCTCCACCTCTGACAGCTGCCACCATCAGTGGAGTCATGCCGAGTGGACCTCTGGCGTCTACGTCAACATGGCCGTCGTGCTAAAAAATTATAACATTACTAGCTGACCCGGCGAACTTTGTTCCGCATTATAATATTTAAAACAAAAAGAAAGTTGGACATAGGATACCTGAGATTTTTATCCCGTCCGTATAAAACCTATTTTAACAAAACGCAACTGACAGCGAAACGTTATGTTGTCTTTAGTTTAATATGGCCGAAAATTTGACAATTAGACATTTTGAATTCGACTTGTTTATATTGTTGTAATTCACATAATATCTTTATAACTTGTAGCCTATGTGTTATTCTGATGTATAAGCTATATTATTGTAAAGTTTCATTAAAATCCATTCAGTAGTTTTTACGTGAAAGAGTAACAAACATCCATCCATCCATCCATACTTACAAACTTTCACGTTTATAATATTAGTAAGATTAGGTCGCTTCATTGATTTGTTTTCATTCCGTGTGGTGATTGATTTGGAATACATAGTGTCACCATCCCATTCTACCTTAAGAGTGTCCTAGGAGCCGATAAAAGGAATTCTCAAGGCCGATAACCTAGCCGCAAGAGAAGTAAAACTCGATACGAAACCCTGTGCCAACCCGTCTGGCCAGCGTGGCACAGTAGTGGCTCATTTATGGGCTGAATTGTAGTAGTTTATAGAATAAACTTCCCAATCATGTGTTAAATCCTACTTCTATGAGCTTGTCAGATGATAATTTTGATCTTTAAAGGCTTTATTCTAGAATGGAACTTCAATCAGATAAAAAACTAAATGTATACAAGTACTACAGTGTGGTAACGGATTTAGAATACATAGTGTCACCACCCCATTCCATCCTGAGGGTGTCGTAAGAGCCGACAAAAGGAAATTACAACGCCGAAAACCCATCCGCAAGAGAGGGAAAACTCGATATGAAACCCTGTGCACATTATGCTAATTATCCTCTCTGTTATGGTTAAGTACTTACAATTGCAGGCGGCGTCATCATGCTAGGTGGTACTCGTATGTCCGCAGCATCAAGGTGTTGCTGCGTCCAAACACGTGGCTCATGTCCCGCCTCCTCGTAGTCCGTAATAGCGGTATGGTCTGACGCGTAACCACCAGGCACTCCGTTCGAGTCCCCTGGACCTCTGGCTCTCTTGGCCCTCGGAGGCGCTGCGCCATCGTCATCTTCATCGGACCAATGATGCGGAGGCCCCATGTGTCCTCCATTGATATCAACGTCGATACAACCGATGGAACCTTTGTTCAAATTCCTCATCTCCTGACCATCTGGGCCACGACGGCGCGACCTGCGTCTCGTTGAAGAATTATTACGGATGAATCCTTCAGGGAACCATGTGATACCGGCAGCGCGTTTCCTCTGAGCCGTTACCAGTACTCCTATCAATAAACCCGCTAGAAGAACCAGGATAACGCCGATGAAGACATATTTCGAATTCGTCGGCACTTCATCGACGATTGGTGGGTTAACGCCCTTAACTTGGAATATTGGAAAGTCAGGAGACAAAGAATGCTTCGATGCCGTTGCTGCTAAAAACTCAGCCGCTTCGTTGGCCGTGAAGAAACATTCCGACGCTGACATTGTCGTGCATTTCCTGTTGTCGATCTGCAAGTAAACTTGCACTCCAGTTTGTCCTTTTTCAGTGAAGACGATGTTGTGTTTCTTTCCGAATTCCGTGTCCTGGAGTCCAACATCAGTTGACCCCTTCCATGGGAACACCATATCGTTGCCTAAGTGGTCTTTCTTGATCACAACCGTAGTTCGCAACTGATGACCCAAATCTCGAAGGAAGGCGACAGAGTTTTCTTTAAATGTCCTCATGTCCATGAGCAATGTGACCGACATAACACCTTCTGCGAGATGCGGAGGTTCATTTTCACAATCCAGACCGTCCCAGTTACACTCGGCATTATTGCAGCCATAGTCGCAGTGGCCATTCGCGTAGTGCTTTTGGCAGTACGCGTCGTAAATAGGGTTGCATTTCTGTAGCGACTTCTGGCAATCCCTGCCGTCGAACAAGCAGGCCTGTGTGTTGCATACTTCGTTACATTCACCATTCATGAAGACCTCCCAGCAGTTAATTGGTGCTGTACAGTTCGCCCATGGATTTATACCTAGTGAGCAATCGTTTCCATCGAATTCACAAGCGTACGTATTGCAGTCTTCGTCGCAATGGTGGTCGCCTTGCTTTTCTTTACAACCTTTCTTCACACACAGCTCTCTTTGGAAAGCTAAGTCTAGTTCCTGTAGGGTCATGCCTGCGTTTTTATTACCAAACTCTCCACCAATAGGACTGCCATAACCTCCCCTCGAATGGGGATCGTGGATATCGCACCTCTTCCCAGTCCATTGTCTAGGACAGTAGCAAAGGAAGTCGCCCGGTTTATCTAAGCACTTCGCTTCGGGATGCTTACAGGGATTGCTAAAGCATTCGTTCATTGAATCAACCTCACAGTTAACTCCCGACAGGCCGGAGGGACAATCACAGACGTAGCCGCCTATTTCTGACGTCCGACAATACCCTCCGTTTTGACACGGGTTCGAATCGCAAGCATAGCCTGAATATTCACAGTTCTTTCCATAGAAGCCTTCGTTGCAAAGACACTCGTGTCCGCCTTGGATGGCCGTGCATATACCCCCGTTTTGACAAGGGGAGTTGGCACAGAAGTTTACTTTGGCGTCGCAATGTCTTCCCATGTACCCCGGTTTGCAGTTGCAGTGGTAATCGTTGACGAGTTGTACACAATCTTGGGTTCCATGTGTCGAGCAAGGATTGGACAGACATTCGTTGATATCGCCTTCGCATCTCAACCCCACGAAGCCAGGTGGGCAATTACACTCAAACCCTCCAACCTTATCGATGCAAGTGCCGTTGTTATGGCAAGCATCTTGCGTGCAATCGTTGACGTTAATCTCGCAAATCTTGCCTAGTGTTCCGAATGGGCAAGAGCAGGAGAAGTTATTAATTAGATCGTGGCAAGTGCCTCCGTTCTGACAAGGGTTGGGTAGACAATCGTTTACATTTAATTCGCAGTTCTGGCCTTGGAAGCCTTTGGCGCATTGACATTGGTACGTCCCAACGAGATCCTTGCAAACAGCACCGTTCTGACAGGGGGCTGATTCGCATTCATTGATTTCTTTTTGGCAATATGACCCTGTGTAGCCGTCAAGGCAGTGACAGCGATGAGAGTTTCCTATATCTTCGCACGATCCGTTGTTGCATAGCTGTTTTAGTTTCACACCTGATAAAGATAAGGCTGACGTTAGAAATCATTACTGTAGTAGAGTCAAGAGGAACTAAGGTCAATTCATCTTTTATTTATTTATTTATTCACAATAGTTGCTGGCTGTACTTACAGTTGCCCAATGCGTACAGTAACCTACATTACACTACTAACTAATATTATTTATAAAATTCTATACAGTATCTTATAAATTCGCCAACTGTATTATGGAATATATCCACATGTGGCTGATAAGCAACTAAATTGTTGAGCAACGTGATCACACGAGATGTGGGTGCGTTTTTTGAAGCACACGTTCGTGTCCGCGGTGCTGCTAACAGACGACGCGCGCGCAACCGTGTGTACTGGTTAGGCGTGAAAAGGCAACAGCGGGCGAGAGCTTCGGGGTTGTCAATCACAGAGTTAAGTAGCTGATAGTAGTGAAGTAGGAAACTGGATTTGCGCCTCAACTCCAGTGTGTCAAGCCTACAATTATAGTTAACTTACTCTTTCTGATGGAAGCGTCTTTACAGGACACCATTTCGACGTCGCAAAGTTTGCCTGACCATCCTGGGGCGCAAGTGCACGTATACTGGGGTCCCATTTGGGAACAAGTGGCTCCATTTTCACACGGATTATTTTCGCACCTGTAAATATTTTTTATTATTTACCAAACACATTTTTAGGTTTCAATGGTTTAGTAATTTGGTTGGTTGGCATCTTAATGAATTTGGTGGGCATCTTAAGGTTGTCGTCAATCTTAAGAGCCGACAAAAGGAATTCGTAAAGTCCAACACTTAGCCGCAAGAGAAAGAATACTTGACACAAAACCCTGTGCCAACCCGTCTGGCCAGCGTGGCACAGTAGGCTAATAAGCCTCAATGTAATACGAGAAGCCCGACTTAGCAGTGGATCATTCATAGGCTAAGAAGAAAATTGGTTTATGTAAAGATCGTCATACTGAGCTTTCTGTCAACGTGGTGACATTTTGTTTTAATCATGAAATTGGACTAGACTACTGAAGGGAAAAGGATTACCTCTCAAAGGACCATTATCATACAACGACGAACCTTTGAAGTCTATGAAACATATATGTCTCATCGATGTTTAACATTTATTTGCACAGAACTAAGTTCTAAATACATGGAAAGTGTTAAAATAGAATTTACTCTCTGTCCTGGTCCATATACGTGCAACTTACCAATCTACATAGGCTTCGCAATGCTTCCCAGTGTGGCCGTATGGGCAGTGGCAGGTATAATAGGTGATATGATCATGACAGGTAGCGCCATTCTCGCAGGGAGAACTGTCGCAAGGGTTGATCCTGAACTGGCAGTTAGAGCCGGTGTACCTGTTGACAAAATTTCTTATTCATGAAAACATACAGGGCACACCCAAGTATTATAGAAGTATAGATAGTAATTTAATGTATAGGATCATCTTAGCAATTTCTATAAATTATTATGAACCAATTTATACCCAATTTTAATCCAAAAATTAATAAAATATAACAGTCTATTAATTTCATATCTATAACGTTCATAAAAAAAATATCGACTTTATTTATTTAGTCCGTCATTATATAATTACAAAAGCGTCTAATAAAAGTATGTCTAGCGTAATTTGTGTATGTCTAGCTGAACAGAAAAAAATATCTCTGAAGCGGGAGGAGACTCTCCGAACCCTAAATGCAAATGCAGCAGCCAGAAAGAATCTTAGGTAAATTTAAAATACAAAGATAAATTTCAGCCAGGAAATCACCTCTTTCACGTTATACCTACTTGAGGGGGTTTCAAAACCAACAAAGACTTTCGGTTGCCGGTTCCTAGATTTAAACCATCGCAAAATAGCGGTCCAAAGGCAGCACTCGAAACACAAAGCTGTAAGCTGTCAAACGTGTATTGTATTGGTAACAGAAGAAATTTATATCAACTCCAAATTTGATGCAAATCTGAACTACACGCGTATTTTAAACAGTTTGGCGATGGACTGCTCTATAGAGAATAATAGGTTAATAACTCCAATGGATTGGTGAAAAAACCCCAAAACATTTTAGTACAGTCCGCTCCAATCTTTATGGCCGGTCTGAATGTAGCCGTGAGTACGAACTTACGCATTTTACATTTCATAGCCAATACGAACGTGCGCACAATAACACGCGGGTGGCGAGGACGCTTGAGGGTGGAAGACCGCGAGTCCGGGCGTGCTCTGCCTCCACCCCCTGCGTACGTCCCGCTGATACCTGAATTTGTATTGTGCGCAGCGTCATGCGGCTACATTCAGACCGGCCATAAATATTGGCGCGGACTGTAATTAACTTTATTTGTTTTCTTACCCAGGTGGACAGAAGCAGTTGTAAGAGTTGATGCCATCGATGCAGGTGCCTCCGTTCATGCAGCTAGACTCTGTGCAGTCTTCGTCGTTGGTTTGGCAGTTAATCCCCGAGAAGCCAAGGGGACAGGTGCACGTGTAGGATGCAACATACTGGTGACAAAAACAATATGAAAATGTATTTATGAATGTACATATTATTAATGTTGATACTTCTAGCCTATAAATGGCCCACTGATGAGACAAAATTATATTTTTTCACGCTGAGGGTGTAATAAAAGCCGAGAAAAGGAAATGACGAGGCCGTAAATCTAACTGCAAGAGAAGGAAAACTTGATACAAAACTCTATGCCAACCAGTCTGGCCAGCATGGCGCAGTAGGCTAATTCCTTACACGTAGCTGCAGGCCCGACTCAGTAGTGGGTCATTCATGGGCTGAAACAACTAAACCACGACTCTTAGGACTAGTGCTAAAACTCCTTATAAACTTACCTGATTGCAAGTAGCTCCGTTCATGCAGGGCCTGGACTGGCACTCGTCAATATCCACCTCGCAATGCTTGCCGGCGAAACCGCTTGCGCACACGCAGTTGTAGTCGCCAATACTATCTAGGCATGTCGCTCCATTTTGACATGGGACTGTTGAAGCAGAAATATAATAAATCAATCGACCTGCAGGAATCTATCTACATTTTTTTTTATACGCCAGTTTCTTGCCAGTTCTTCTCAGCAGAGGTCGCGTCCGAACTGTTAGTAAACTATATTACTTTGCATTATATATTTTTTATCAATGTGTTGACAATTGGTAAGAGTTCATCCTACACACAATAAAATATTTGAATTTGAAATATAGACCTACACCATTTTTTTTAAATATATACTTAGAAAATGAGTAATTTAAATTAGCATCAATTGAAAACAATCCTTAAGGACCTAGAAATAGAACTCAAACTTACACGACGCGCAGTCATCGGTATTGATGGCGCAATCCTTGCCCTCGTATCCTCTAGCGCAGTGACATGCATAGGATCCCTCGGTGTTGATGCAGGTGGCTTCGTTGTGGCAAGGGGCCGTTACGGAACACTCGTCGACATCCCGCTCGCATAGCGCGCCGGTCCACCCGACGGGACATTGGCACGTAAACTCAGCGTATGACGCTTCGGCGACGCATCGGCCTCCGTGGCGGCATCTAGGAGAAAGTGAACAGAATGTATTTAAATCAAAAAATATTTTATCTGTATACTACTGTACAGTATAAGAATAAAACAGTGGTCAAATGTCTCTGGATTGTCATTGCCGGAAGGTTATCGACCTTGACTTTACGTATTCTTAATCCACACAATTCTATGTAAGTTTACTTTGTCTCACGACCACAAAAGACATGAATAATCCTTAGCATGTAATCGACGCGGGTTGATCCACAGGCGGTATGTCCAATCTCTAACCCTATCAACGTTACGTCACTTCAACGATACCTTATGGATTGAATTATTTGACGAGACAACGTATTCTAAGTTCATGACAAAACGAAAAGCATGTATCCAGGTTATGGTTTTATTTATCAGTTACGTGGGCTTGCGTGATGGAAATCAACGCCAGGGTCTAAGATAGGAGCAGGCAATTCAAGGAAATGCACTGTCGGGCACCGGCTTTCACATGCACACGACGGAACACATTAAAACTCCTTGGCATCTGCAGACTTAGATTTGAAGGTGGTAGCTAGCCGGGCGGACCATTAGATCCTACCACCAAGCGTGCTGGGTTTCATTGACTTTGACAACACGCGTTATTTCCCAGCGTGCGGTGGGGAAGTTTTATATTCTGCCCGGTCCTTACATGGGGTAAAAGCAGAGGTACTTTTTAATCTTCTGTTATTTATACTTACTGGTTAGGTGTGCACGGATCCAAAGTGTTCTCGCAGTTGCGTCCCGAATGCGGTGGGGCGCAAACGCATCGGTACCCATTGACGAGGTCGATGCATGAACCGCCGTGCAAGCATGGATTGCCGGCACAGTCATCAATATTCGTCTCACAATTAACGCCTGGAAAGTCGTACAAAGATTAAAACCTTATACTACACACAGTTTAATAAAACTCTATAGCCATTCGAAGTGAGGACATCCAAAGAGTAATACGTTCCACGCGCGACCCCCCCCCCCCCGTGGACAAGGGGAGGGCAATACAGCCCCGCCTCACAATCGGAGGGCCCCCAGAGTCACGGAGCATGCTCCCACAATGAGAGTGATGTGGCCTGGTTCGGTAGGGTATCCATGAGGACCACCGACGTGAAAAAAAATGATAGAGAAATCGACTTTTTTGTAAACCAACATTTTACTATAAAGAGGGGTCCAGTGAAAACAAACTAGCTCAATCATTATTCTTATCGTACAAGCTTAATAATTTGTGTGCCATTATATTCCTCGAAGTGTGTCTTTTTAAGTTACGACACCTTCGTCGTTGGTGACTAAAATGTTAAGATTTTTTTACTTATTTTTGTCTGAAAATTTGCACACAGTATCTTTGTCAGTAGTACTATTACTATTAAACAAGAAGAACTTACCAGTAAAACCCAGTACACAATCGCATTTGTAAGCGTTGAGTCTGTCGTGGCAAGTGCCACCATGCTGACAAGGATTTGAACTGCACTCGTCTATGTCCCTCTCGCATCGTTGACCTTTACAAAACATACACCCTTAGTATAAGAATATGATATTTAAAAAGACAGCTGGAGGAATAGTTAACTTTTTAATCGGAAGATAAAGGCTATAGGCAGCGAGATGGAAGATGTGGTTTTAGTAAGCTCGTATGGTACATATCCGGGGTTAGAATACATAGAGTCACCACCCCATTCTACCCTGAAGGTGTCGTTAGAGCCGACAAAAGGAAATGACAAGGCCGAAGACCTAACAGCAAGATAAGGAAAGCTTATAACGAAATCCTGCCTGACCGGCGTGGTACATTGGGCCAATTACCCTCCAGGTTTGGTATGGTGACCATATCGTCACCCTAGAGTGCTCTGTCTCCGCTTATTATATATGTAACCAAACAGGCGTATTTAACACGAAAGTGCATACATTTCGAAGAGCATAATTAAAGGTGTTTGTGTTTGTCTATACTTGGGCCTCGATGTCTATCTTTCTTGTTTTATTCCAAACTAGCTGACCCGGCGAACTTTGTTCCGCATTATATGTATTTAAAACAAAAAGAAAGTTGGACATAGGATACCTGAGATTTTTATCCCGTCCGTATAAAACCTACTTTAACAAAACGCAACTGACAGCGAAACGTTATGTTGTCTATAGTTTAATATGGTCGAAAATTTGACAATTAGAAATTTTGCATTCGACTTGTTTATATTGTTGTAATTCACATAATATCTTTATAACTTGTAGCCTATGTGTTATTCTGATGTATGAGCTATATTATTGTAAAGTTTCATTAAAATCCATTCAGTAGTTTTTACGTGAAAGAGTAACAAACATCCATCCATCCATCCATCCATACTTACAAACTTTCACGTTTATAATATTAGTAAGATACCATCTGATTTCTCTAATTAGCAGTATTTACACGGGCTGTAATGTGTAGGGTTTTACGAGTACACTTTCACAAAATTACCTCCGTATCCCGGTAGACAATGGCATATAAACTGATTGACACCGTCCTCACAGGATCCTCCGTTGATGCAAGGATTTGATGCGCATTCATTCACGTCTGACAGACATCTGAAAGGATAAATACAGAGAAAGGATAAATATAGTACAGTCGATTATTTACAATTCTAAATCCTTGCTTTATATCTTTTATATTTATAATAAAATGTCAGCTTCAATTTAAACTCAAACTTTCTGAATTTTGGTAATTAACTAGCGTAAGTACTAAGGCAGTTAAAAATCAAACCTAAATCCATTGGGTAAGGTAGTATTTCAGTCTAAACAACAATTGTCCGACGATCAAAATGAGTTTGATCTGATATGTTGATTGTCTCATACCTAGCATCGTAGTATCCTCTGGGGCATTCACATCGGAACCCATTGATCCTGTCGATGCATTTGCCCCCGTTTGCACAAGGGTTGGAGATACACTCGTTGATGTTAGTCTCGCAGTGCTGGCCGGTGAAACCCGGGATGCACTCACAGGTATACCTACGATAGGTCATGTTACATTAGCTGGTAGCTTCACATTCGGTGGCTTAGGCCCTTCGTACACAAGGCTACGCAAATCTTCGATACTCACCGATTTTAGTCTTCAAGCGACTACCATACAAATTCATTGAGGTTCGTACACGGATCGCGTCGCCGACATTCGTCCCGCGACTCGATTTGTATGGCAGTAGTCGTATGAAGACCAAAATCGTTGAGTATCGAAGATTTGCTTAGCCTTGTGTACAAAGGGCCTTAATTAAAATACTATCACCTAAGCGGTCCGGAAGGACGACGAGTTATATACCATTGTATAATAAAGGTATTGAAAGTGTCGATTGAAGAATGAGGATTATAAGACAGGAAGCTTGCCACAAGAGAAGGAAAAATGGATACGAAACCCTGTGCCAACCCGTATGGCCTCTTCTGTATTGAAGATAGTAAGACTTTTAAATGTTGAGGAGAAAAAGGGAATTTTGTTAAGTAAATTTTGAATGTAAGGAACATGTACTAATGATAAAAGTATATTTGTTTTAATAAAAATACCTGGAGAGAAAAACTGTCACAACAGTCTGGCTTTATTTTTAACCCCCATCCAAAAGATTTGAGGTAAACGATTTCTTTGGGGTCAGGGATGTTTGTTTAATCAACATGATTTATCAAAATGTATCTGTGTCTGGGGTTCCACCATATCAACCATTGGGGTTACTATAGATGTTATGTAAGAAGTGCGTAAAGAGTTCCAATTAAAAAAGAGAATATATTTAATAATATAAGCCAACTCAGTTTTGCAAAACGACAATGAACGCATAAGCTAGTCAATCAAGCAAATAAAATATAAATGGACTTACACAAAATAAGTATTGCTGCATGAAAAGAAAATAAAAGTTTTGTTAATAAGAACAGAATGAAAGCCTCATTGTTAAAAGGAAAGCTTAAAGAAACCGATGACAAGTATGATTAAATGGCGAAAAGATTGCGGTGCGAATGGAGGTATTTAATTAATAATAAAACTCAATAAATACCTGTTGATCCCGTCGATGCAAGTGGCTCCATTTCGGCAGGGATTTGAGTAGCATTCGTTGACATTTATTTCACAGTTTCTGCCCGAAGTGCCCGGTTTACAACGGCATTGATACCCGCCAATTAGATCTTCACAATGACCTGAGAAGAAGAAATTACAATCTTAAGTAACACAAGATTAATTAATTCTATAAGATTAAGCTGCAAGCACATCTTTTGTATGTATTAGCTACTAGCTGACCCGGCGAACTTTGTTCCGCATTATAAATATTTAAAACAAAAAGAAAGTTGGACATAGGATACCTGAGATTTTTATAACGTCCGTATAAAACCTACTTTAACAAAACGCAACTGACAGCAAAACGTTATGTTGTCTATAGTTTAATATGGCCGAAAATTTGACAATTAGAAATTTTGAATTCGACTTGTTTATATTGTTGTAATTCACATAATATCTTTATAACTTGTAGCCTATGTGTTATTCTGATGTATAAGCTATATTATTGAAAAGTTTCATTAAAATCCATTCAGTAGTTTTTACGTGAAATAGTAACAAACATCCATCCATCCATCCATCCATCCATCCATCCATCCATCCATCCATACTTACAAACTTTCACGTTTATAATATTAAGTAAGATAAACTAAAATAAGGAAACAAACAAAAAAATATATTTTGTAAAGCACCTAATTAACCGTTGTCACTTCCTCTAAGCCTCTTAACAATACTGATAATTTCTTCAATTACTTTCTGCATATACTCAGCCCATATATGACCCACTGCTGAGTCGGGCCTCCTCCAGTTACATGGAGGGTAATTGGCCTACTGTGCCACGCTGGCCAGACGGGTTGGCACAAAGTTATCAAACGACATTTTCTTTTGTCGGCTCTTACTACACCCTCAAGATGGAATGGGATGGTGACACTATGTATTCGAAATCCGTCACCACACTGATATCTACATACCGACGTATCGAACTACTTATAAATTTGAAGACACTTTGCAGTGCCTTAAATGTTTTTAAAAATATTGTTAATAATTGAAAAAACTGTCAGCTGCAAGTTCTGTAACTAACTGGCCTCGGACCTCTAGAATAGCTTCGTCATTTCCGCCCATAAATGACCCACTACTGTGTCAGGCCTCCTCCAAATTCATGGTGCGAAATTAGCCTACTGTGCCACGCTGGCAAGACGGGCTGGCACAGGGTTTGTATCAAGTTTTCCCTCTTACGCTAATTTAATCGCCTCTTACGACACCCTCAGGCTAGTGTGGCTTGGTGACATTGTGTATTCTATCGAGGAGAATAGCTTAACAATCAAGAATTCTTCCACGACACTCACCTCCGAACTGACAAGGGTTGGATTCGCACTCATTGATCTGCGTCTGACACACCCTGCCAGTGTACCCTGGATGACAGTTGCAGGTGAAGCTGTTATCTCCATCGATGCATTCTCCACGATGGCATGGCGCTGACAAGCAGTCGTTGATGTTCGTCTCACACGACATTCCTGTACATTTCAAATTAATTTTAAGACAACTTGCACACGAATTTAGGAGAGGTGTTTACAACCTAAACCGACGAGAATGCATGAAGAGATTGATGAAAGTGGAAGATGTGAAAGTTGTGAGCCAGGATCGTAGCAAGTGGGAGGATGTGATCTCTCCCTACCGCTGCGGGAAAAAGGCGCGACTGTATGTATGTATGTTTACAAGCAGTTCAAGCATTTAGACCGAAGATCAGATAAAACTTCCTGATGATACAGGCAACTGTAATCGTGATTTAAAAAAAGTTTCCTATAATACTGTAAGATGGCGTTTGGGAAAGTTAGTAAAAAGGCATAAATCCCATATAACCATTCAAAAATCGAATATAATATTTGAAGATACTATAACTAGTCGGCTCATAGATGACCCACTGCTAAGTCGTGTCGGAGAGTCGGGTCTCCTCCAGTTACGTGGAAGCGTACTGTGCCACGCTGGCCAGATAAATAAATAATAAATAAATATCCTTGGACATTTCACACAACGCCATCTCGTCCCAAGCTAAGCAACTTAATGCTTGTGTTATGGTAACGAGATGGATGATAAACTACTTATATACATTTTTTTTGTAAATACATACATATTATATATAGAAATGACACCCAGACTCCGAGCCAGTGCCTCTGGTTTAGACAAAGACACTTGCCCGACCCCGGAATCGAACCCGGGACCCGTTGATCCAAAGGCGGCACATCTAACCACTAGACCAACGAGGCAGTCAAGTCAGTCAGTCAGATGGGTTGGCACAGGGTTTAGTTGCTTCTCTTGTGGCTAGGTTATCAGCCTTCTTATTTAATTTTTCCGCTGTTACTTAATTGATTTAATCTTAATTTATACCCTCAGAATGGAATGCGGTGGTGACACTATTTATTCTAAATCCGTCACAATACGGAAGATGAAGTAATGTAATTTTGAACTGAGCCATTCGATACCCGAGTGAAGCTTGTCTCCCACATGCAAATTAATTCACAGTGTTATATGTAAGGAAGCTTACCGGTGTACCCAGGTGGGCATTCGCACGTATATCCGGCGATGGAGTCATGACAAGTGCCTCCGTTGCGGCACGGGCTTGAAGCACAGTCGTCTATGTTGACCTGACAACGGGCTCCAGTGAATCTAGAACAAAACCAATCAATTTATAATCCTTTATATCGCTGAAGATTGTGCACAAAATTTTGTAAACAGTACAGTAAATCGAAGTTAAGATACAGTCCTCCCTAAACTTTATGGCCGCTCTGAGTGTAGCCGCATTACGCTGCGCAGAACACAAAATTAGGTATCAGCGGGACGTACGCGGGGGGTGGAGGCAGGGCACACCCGCAATCGCTGACTTCCCCCCACAAGCGTGCTCGCTCCCGTGTGATAGTGTGCTACGTTCGTATTGGTTATGAAATGCACGATGCGCAAGTTCGCACCGACGGCTACATTCAGAGCGGCCATAAAGATTGGCGAGGACTGTAGGTACTTATATGTACTTACCCAATAACACATGTGCATCTAAAAGCGTTAATCATGTCATGGCATACTCCTCCGTTAAGGCATGGGTTGTTTGCACATTCGTCGATTTCCACCTCGCACTGGGTGCCAGTGAACCCTGAGAAAGAAAGAAAAGAGAATAACTTTACGGGAATGTATACAAAAGTCTTTAATGGAGATTGTAAGCAGCCAATGAACACAAGGCAGCTCACTGTTGATATTTAAAACCTCTATGCTACGCAATTGGACTTGCGTGATGGAAAGCAACGCCAGGGTCTAAAATGGAGCAGGCAATTCAAGGAAATGTAGGGCACCGGCTCTCACATACACACGATCAAACACAGTAAAACTGCTTGGCGCCGGACTTAGATGTGAGGGTGATAGCTAACCGGACGGTCCGTTAGATCCTACCACCAAGCGTGCTGGGTTTTGTTGAGTTTTACTACACGCATTATTTCACAGCGTGCGGTGGGGCAGTTTTATTTCAAATTGTTAGTTAGTGGCAAAAAGAGACGGGCCAAGGAACCAGCATATGCGCAGGTGATATATATAGATCAATTACGGATAATGAAACCCCAAACGTAAATCATAGTTAAGGGTCTTCGTAAAACATTCTATCATATCAGATGTATCGTCACACAAGGGCGTTCAAACATACATTAGGTTAGGCAAAGAAATGTTGCTGAATTCTTACAATAGACTCACTGGAAACCTATTACAATCACAAAGGGTTGAGAAGTATCAATAACATCCAACTTTCAAGTGTCTCGAAACAGGATGAGACAATTTAATACGGCTAAACGAAAATGAAAGTTAACCCCAAGCATTTAAGTCCGATTTATGTTACGCCATTTTAAAACGCTTGAGGCAAGACAATCTAGCTCAGACCAGAATCCAGTAGTGCCCATTTAAAGATACAAAATATATATTGCCGTTAACTGACCCTTATGTCAATGGAACAAAGCTGTAACTCACGTGATTGCATCATCATAAATTATGGCCAAACTTGTTGCTCAGAAAATCACTATCCCGACCAAATTTGGAATGTCGTTCTGCATAAACGCAACCTATGTCCTTTTAAACGGATAAAATATTTTATAAATCTTTATTGACTAAATACATTATACAGATTAGCGTAATTAATTGCTTTAGGAACGTGATATGTAATCTATTTCCTGCTTGCTGTATTTTATAGTCTTTGTTAAAAAATATTTTTGTTTTAATTCTTTATATTCCACGCTCCGAGCGTTTCAAGTACTTAGCTGTAATGGGTGAAACCCATAGTATAAATTCAACAGTAATATATTTTATTATTCCCATGTTTTGACTGCCGACAAGGCCTATTGAGAGTTTATTTTACAAAAATTGTGGTACGAGTGGGGATAGCTCCGCCTCAACAAGTTCTGGGATTTAAAGGATTTAAGTCATAAGACAAAGCGATAAACACAGCGACCTTATTATTACACAATGCTAGTTAAAAAGTACACACACTGTCATAACACCACAGTTGAAGTTCCACAGTTGAAGTTGAGCAAGAGATGGAATGCTAGACACGAAAACTTATGCCAACCTGTTTTGGGCAGCTTGGCACAGTAAGCTGATCACACTAAACCCGCCCCCCCCCCCCCCGTAATTGGAGGAGGCCTTCACTCAGCAGTGGGCATTTTACGGGCTATGATGATGATGGTGACCTAAACTGCCCACAGCAGCATTTTCGCGGAATTATTCGGATATGTATGACAGTTGCTAATTTATTACTTCTACACATTCCAGTGTTGCGGATAATGTTTTGACGGATCGGGTCTGATCGTGTTCTTTTATTTAAATCCCAACGTTTGAGACACTTTGCAGTATCTGTGGACGTGGGCGACTGTCATCCAGTCCATTTAAATAAAAGAACACGATCACAACGGTTATACATATTTTACTGCAACATTAAAAAGAGTTTGTAATCAAACCTATTTGAATGAAGTATTTTTTATTTGATGCAAGTGCAAAGTGCAAATCTTTTGAATGGTCTAGTATGAACTGCCGACGAACCGAGTTTCTTCCCTACTTTTCTCTAGAGAACACCTTTTTTTTTTCAATTGAACTGGATTTGATTAAATCTAGGTCCAGCTGTCTCTCGTCCTTTGGACCATCCTCTACATTGTCACGATTTCGGATCACAAGCCACAATGGGAATGTCCGGCGCATGATAATGTACACTTTATGCGCATACATGAATATGTAATGCCCTAATGACGGCATAGATACTCGTACAAGACAGCTGGCACTAGGATCTGAGCATTGAATTTCTTTTGGACAACGGTATAAGTAATGTGGCAACGTTGAAATAAAACCATTTCTAACGGATTTATCGCGTGTCTTTGTCGTCATACAATTCCCGTCATTCGGAAGCTTAGCAGCAGTCGGGGTCACGGGAGAGACTAGATGACAGTTGTCTTAAAAAGTACAAGAAAAATCAGTTAAATCTAAGCCTCTGTACGCATTAGCGGCTGGCAGACTAGGCGGCGAGCCGCGCGGCCTACTAAACCGCCACAAAATTTCAACCGCTAGTGCGTACAGACATAAGCGGTTGCATATTAAATTAGAAAAGCGGCAGGCCGCGCGGCTAGCCGCCTAGGCGGTTCAACCGGTAGTGCGTACAGGGGCTAAAGCTTATAATTTTGTTTTAATGATAATGTTCCCTGTACATGCAGGAATTGCCCGTGATACCATGAGCGACGTTTGAGAAATTTAATCAATGATTTAAAAAATGGTAGCACGAAGGAAATATACCCCTTGAAACAAATTATACATTAAAAAAAAACAAATTCCAACGAATTAAGAATCTCTTCGTTTTTATGAAGTGGGTTAAAATACGAGTGTATCGGCTATTTAATTGGCATGGAAAGACAGTCCCATTAAAATTCAAAAATCCAGTGTAAAGTACCGGTTCCGTACTGCTCTTTGGAAAAGTCAAAAGATTCGTCAAGAAAGGAGAAACTCATAAAAGGGTTATTATTACTATATATTAATTCAAGTCAAAGTATTAATTTTAAATTCCTTATAACAATGTTATTTAATTATTTTGACACTAATTCCGTGGCTTACGAGCTGAATATGTTTTTTTTTTGTATTGGCTACATAGTGCAGATACCGAGAACTAAAACTTACATCGTACTAATGCATTTTCATGACACTCTCAAAGAATTTTATAGTAGACACTCCTTGTTACAACGGTGTTCTTTTTAGTTACAAAGATCAAGGGCCTGAGGGCTGTACTACAAAAAATGTAACGTCGTCATACAGTAGACTGGCATTCCCTTATTTGTAGTTGCGTGACGAGTCGGTGACCAGTCGAGCGAAGCCTGCGGTTACACCAGATGTGGGGAGTTGGGACTGGTGGGACCACAACTTAGCGTAGTGATGGGGTATTCCTTACATAATAGTTGGTTTATTTGTCAAAAAAGGCTTATACTAAGAATAATGTGGATATTTAAACTATTGATTAATTTTGTTTTTTTAAGCGTTTTTTAATCTGTATCGCGTGGGTAGTTTCGTCGTCGTCATCGTCGTTTCAGCCCATAAATGACTCACTACTGAGTCAGGCCTCCTCCAAATTCATGGCATACTGTGCCACGCTCACAAGACCGATTGGCAGTTTTCAAACACTTAATTCACGAACACCAATGACACTCAAACTTTTAAAAAGACACTCGCGCGTCTTTATATAGTAGACTTTTTTAATGGCGGTTCAGACTAGGCCACATTAATCGTACCTGGGTATTAACCCTTACCCATGCGAAGCCAGGGCGGGCCGCTAGTATCGTATAAACTACAAGTTGTTGAGTACGGAGCGGTTCCGATGAGTGGTTTCAATAGCGTCATGTGTCATGTACCGACAAGTCTTGCATATTTTTAGATTGAATCGATCTGGTCTCAGGTTGATTACTGTGAGCTTTTAAGCGTCTTAATCCTTTTTTAGGTTTTCTTCTATTTATAAGTTAAATTTTGTTAATTCCGTTCCTTCTCCTGCGGCTAGGTTTTCGACCTTGTCATTTCCTACTATCTATTATCCTCGGGCACTAGTAGGTTAGTATTTCTTTCTTTCTATCTGGCTGATGTATGGCCCTTTGCGACATTTGCGCCTTATATCCAGTCTTGTATCCATAATTGTATCTGTTTCTCCTTGTTCTTTGTTAAATTTAAGAAGTCGTGTTTTATTAAAGTATACTGCCTCGTTGGTCTAGTGGTTAGATGTGCCGCCTTTGGATCAACGGGTCCCGGGTTCGATTCCGGGGTCGGGCAAGTGTCTTTGTCTAAACCAGAGGCACTGGCTCGGAGTCTGGGTGTCATTTCTATCTATAATATGTATGTATTTACAAAAAAAAAAAGTATATAAGTAGTTTATCATCCATCTCGTTACTATAACACAAGCATTAAGTTGCTTAGCTTGGGACGAGATGGCGTTGTGTGAAATGTCCGAGGATATATATTTTATATTTTTAGTAACATCTAATTGGTATGTAATTATATTTTAGTTTTAGAGAAGATTGTAACTTCATGTCAATTGTGAGCTACAATAAATTTATTTTCTTTCTTTCTTTCTTCTTGTACCTAAAAAAGGCAATCTAAAAAGAGCAACTACAGAGTTTCTTGCCGGCTCTTCGTTGTAGAGCTGCATTCCGAACCGGTGGTAGATGGTAAATAATCAATGTTAAATGGTAAATTATAAATTTTATTTGATTGTTTGACTAGTCAAAAGAGCTCTAATGAGCCAACTTGATTAAAGTAAGTGTTGATTTTACTGTCGGCTTTTACGCCACTCTCACGATTACGTGATACTATGTATTCTGTACACTGTGTACATTGTGAGTTTCAAATTTGAAATTTGATAAATAGTGTTGCCCATGTTTTTGGTACAACAATATAGTTACCAGACTTCTTAATTAATTACTACACATTAATACACCCAGATCCAATACATGTGGTGACGGATTTAAAATACACAATGTCACCAACCCATACCACCTTGAGGGTGTCGTAAGATGCGACTAAAAGAACGCAATAGGCAGATCACCTAGCCGCAAGAGAAGGAAAACTTGATATAAACCCTGTGCCACCCCACCTTGGCAGCGTGGCACAGTAGGCTAAGTTCCCTCCATGGACTTAGGCCCGACTCAGTAGTCGGTCATATAATAAATAAATAAATAAATATCCTTGGACATTTCACACAACGCCATCTCGTCCCAAGCTAAGCAACTTAATGCTTGTGTTATGGTAACGAGATGGATGATAAACTACTTAAATATAAGTATACATATTATAGATAGAAAACACCCAGACCCGAAACAAATACTTGTAGGTCGTACAAATACAAACCAACAATTGAACATCAGATTTAGCGATGGCATATTTCAAATCTCGCCACGAAATCAGGCTGAAAAGAATGATGATGATTACCTAGTCTAGGTAATGCTCTTGTGACAGGCTCAACCGTTTCAACAATCACGGTAAATGTGACAATGTGATGGCAGTTTGCGTTCGTTTCCGTGTGAGGGACAATGCGCAAATCGCCATGGGAACTGGACTTTATAGGGTTATGCCACATAAAACACTACAAACAGGTTTTTACGTAGTTGACACTCGTTTCACCATTAATTGCAATGGCAATCTTGTGGGCTATGTCGGTAATCCTGGCTTGCCTGCGTATCTCCTCATAGCTCTCAAACTCCGAGCATAGCCCTCTCCATTGCCCTTTGGGTTACTTTGAGCCTTCTGATGGAGCCCATAGTGAGCGACCACGTCTCTGTTCCATAAGTCATCACTGGCAACACACATTGGTTCAAGACTTTTGTCTTCAGACACTGCGGTATTTTGGCGAGAAGATCTTTCGCAGCAGACGTTGGGCAGCAGCGACGTTCTGTTCAAAACACACCATCCATCACTGCGATCGCCAAGCGTGGTGATTATGGCAAACCCCCCCCCCCCCCCATGAATGGATACAAATTATTCTATTATCAAAACTTTAATATTATAAATCATACCGAATCATCTCTTCCATAAGTTTTCGTCTTAAAGATAAAAATCCAAAAGCTGTCACGATTAAAGATAGTATACTACTAGAGGCAGCCCTATCCAAATCTCTGTCCCTGTTACACAGTCATGTTGTCCTTCTCTAACAACATTTAATAGTGACAATCACAAAGCCACATTGTCAAGCATACTAGATTTGAGTATTTTCATCCAAACCCGACACAGCAATGTCCTGGCATTTCATATGTCAACTGTTGACATTTTCCATATACATTCCAAAAGACACAAGAATATCGACACCAGCAGTTTTTTTTTTTTTTTAAATATCCTTGGACATTTCACACAACGCCATCTCGTCCCAAGCTAAGCAACTTAATGCTTGTGTTATGGTAACGAGATGGATGATAAACTACTTGTATACATTTTTTTTTTGTAAATACATACATATTATAGATAGAAATGACACCCAGACTCCGAGCCAGTGCCTCTGGTTTAGACAAAGACACTTGCCCGACCCCGGAATCGACACATCTAACCACTACACCAACGAAGTCCCTGCGATTGCAGACACAGTCGGGGCCAGGCGGCGACGATTGTGCACTAGGGGGATGTTTAGTGGATATGAGGACGCCGTTCATAATATTGATTGGCGCACCAGACCCACCTGTGGGACACACCCCACACATATCTTCCCCAGACCGATGTTAATAGTCCATTCTCCAGCAAAAATAATAAAGTCCCTGCGATATAGGTAACTTAGTGTAAGACCCGCGATAATTGTTTCTTTTTTGTTAAAACTAAACCTGTGCACCAAGTTCATGAACACAAATGCATGGAGTTATGTGTGTAAGAGGTCTCTTCTTTATTTAATAAACAAAAAAGTTTATAAGAAGAAATTTAAATTTAACTTACCAGGCATGCAGACACATCGGAAGGTGCCAGGGTCATCGAGACACGAGCCATCGTTCCTACATGGGTGGCTCTCGCATTCGTTGACGTTGGTTTCGCAGCGCGGACCAGTGAAGCCCACGGAGCAATTACAGCCAAATGACCCGGGAGTATTCACGCATATACCATCGTGTTCACATGGCGACCCTGGAAGCAAACTTGTATTATAGAAGAGAATTGATATTTACCTTTTAGTATTTAAGTACTGTACTGGTACTACTAGCTACTAGTATTCAGCTCATAAATGGCCCACTGCTGAGTCGGGCCTCCTCCAATCACATGGAGGGAAGTAAGCCACCACGGTGGGTGCCGCCGTTATTGGCCTTGTCATTTCCTTTTACCGGCTATTACGACACCCTCATGATGGAATGGGGTGGTGACTCATTGTATTCTAAATCCTTATTTATAGAAAAAATAAACTTATTTTCAAACCTTGTTCACATTCGTTGATATCTTCGGAGCAGTCCAAGCCCTTATAACCTGAAGCGCAGGAGCAGGTGTAAGATCCATTGATAGGGCTGGTGTCGCAGATGGCATCAGCGTGGCAAGGATTCGAAGTGCAAGCGTCGTCGAGATGGCAAAGTAGACCTGAGGAAACCCAAACATGTTTATAGATTTTCACGGCTTCAAAAATAGGAGTATGGATTACGGAAACAATTCCAGCCTTTGGAACCTGTAGTTTCAGGTGTATTCTTCCAGATATTTGTAGTCAGAATCGTGCCTAAAAAGTATATTTCAAAGCTGTTTTTAGGGTCGACACAGGTTGGCAGTTATAGCAAACTGCAATGCCCAACGACACAAGGTCAGGAGAGTGGTAGGTGTCTTCTCTGGTCACTATGGCACTAGGGAACACCTACACAGAATGAGCCTCTCAAACAACAACACGTGAGAGCGTGGAATATATACCATGTGCATGCAATGCATTGGCGGGATATCAAATGAGGATTCTGGGTACGCCATATCCGGACGAATCCCGACTCCTACGGTTCCAATCCATCGCAAAACTCATTGATCTTATCTTTGATGATGACGAACATAAGTAAAGGGCTATAAGACAGTGAAGCACAAAGGATCCCACAGAGTCGAAGTGTATTTGGGAGCAATGGAACCAAACTTCTCGACAGCTAAGACAATTCAAAGCAATTCTGAAGCAGAAAGATAAAAATGTATGGCTTAGTATGAATACAAAACACAGATATGCTAAGACTTACCAGTCTTTCCTGGTGTGCACTTGCAGTAAAACGCTCCGACCCTATCAATGCAAGTGGCTCCGTTGAAACAGGCAGCTCCAGCGCAGTCATCAATGTTGACAGAGCACTCGGGACCAGTCCATCCGTTGACGCAGATGCAGGAGAAACCGCCGACTGAGTTGGTGCACGTAGCCCCGTTTTGGCAGACGAGAGGCCTAGAGAAAGGATTAATATTTAAGTGAATCCTAAGGTAAACACGATAATGCGCCTCATTATTTACTCTTCTATCAATTTTAAAGACAAGAAAGACAGTGTAATAATATGTATAAACAGATAAAGCCAATTTTACTTTACTAACAAATACAGAAATACATTTAAGTACTTTAACTATAATAAATTTAATTCTCGAAACCACAAATTTAAGCCGTAAAAAACCAAAAGAATACAATTAAACCAAGAATGCACTTAATGCAGCAATATTTTGGTTCAACATTAACAAAAAAGACCCAATGCGACGTTTAGTCCGAACTTAAGACTTGAAAACCATTTAAATATACACCTTATTAGCGAATTTTGAAATGCTTTTGTGAAAGTATAATTTCGGTAATTTTTCGAGCGTTTAACATTTGCCTGTCTTTCGACAACATAGTTCCATTCACCTTAATGAGGTTTTGTTGACTGATTTAGAGCATACTTGGAAATAATTTTAACATTTTGCTTATAAAAAGACCAAATTTCTACAGAGCTTGGGTAACATTTTCTGAGTTCACCGTCATCATTACTTCAACGCATAAATGACCCACTGAAACTGGCCTCCTCCAATTTTATGGAGGGAAATAAGCCCATTGTGTAACCCAGGACATATGGGATGGCCAGGATTTTTGTAAAAAAATCTTCCCCTAATCAACTTTTGCGTACCTCGGGGTGGAATTGATTGGTAATAAAAGTATTTCTACATCTGTCAATTATTTGGTTATTTATCAAACTAACATGCCTATTCCTACATGCAAAATCAAAAGATTTTAATCACAATCAAAACTTAACGAGTAAAATAAAAGGAAAACGTTTATTTTACTAGATTTCCAATCATTTATTATTTATTTCCAATCACATATAAAGCTTGCTGGCAATATTACGAAACATTTGCACTGCCGGTAAAGTGCATTGGGGAAAGACAAAGATCAATACAGGTGCGGTACGGGCAAGCTTAGGTACACACCTGATTAACTTGTGGACGTTATTGCCTAACATTTTATACACCTGGATAATCATAGCTTAATTGGATGAAGTTCTAAACACTTATCAACTCTCAAATAAAAAAAATGCCCAACTTGCATATCAATCTACTCATTACTAGATTGAAGGCAAAGATCAACTGTATCTAGCCTAAGCTACACTATTAAAATGGTGTAGAAATATCGATTCATCATGAACACCAGTGGCTGGGCGCGGAAGTGAACCACGGAGATGATTGGCCAGGTCATCATCATCAATCACATTTTGCTTATCGTAGGGATGACACATTGTTTAAAAATAAACCATAAACTGAAGATGTACGTATTAAATAGAAAAAAAATACCCAGGTCTATGACCAGAGAGTCAAGTAAAAACTGTTTAAATGACCCAATTATGCAATTGGGGTCAATGCGCAAAAGCTTAACTTTTTAAGATTTATGATTCGTATACAAAATTAGAGCATCATCAGTACTCTTTGGAATTTTGAAAGCAAAACTAACGATAGAAGCTTCAAGTGCTTAAAACGTGGAAAGAAATAAAGTAAGATTTTAATGTAAGTATCAGCCCTAAGGTTGAGCTCGCTTCAAAGGGCGGCGACTGCCTTGATTGAGCATCGGCGATCGAAGGCGTTTTTATTTTAGAGTAATGAGCCTTTTTTAAATAGAGAGTACTTACAGGTAATATGGCGTTACAAAATGTTGAAGCATGTGGTCGATTTGTTACGGAATCTCAGGATGGAAATTTGAAGATCTGATTTATGGGTAAGTAAGTCGATAGCCTTCAAATCTATGCCAGGAATGTATCATGCTGGCGAAGTATAATGAACTTCAAATAGTAGCTGAGAAATTGTTATTGCTTAATGATCTAAAATGCTTTATAACAAAAATCATCATCGCTTAAAATATATATTACTGAGTCGGGCCTCCTCCAATTACAGGAGGGAAAATAGCCGAATGGCCAGACGGGTTGACAGAAGGGCTTTTTTTCAAGATTTCCACCTCTTGCGGCTAAGTTTTCTGCCGTGTAATTTCCTTTCGTCGGCTCGTTGGACACCCTCAGGTTGGAATAGGGTCACATACAAAAATTATTCAAGACCATTTTATTCATAAGTGACATTACTGTTGTTTTAAAGACACTACTAACAGCATAGGCTTTGAAGAATCAAACTGTCATTTAGGATTAAGGAAGTGTAAGTCCAGGCCAAAAATCTAAACTGTGAATATGTTAATAGCGTTTTTTTATACTTATAAATTAGACTTAAAATGAAAATCAAACAATCTAATTCAAAATACAGACTACCGGATAATTTATAGCTGCCCGCTGATCAAACAGATGTACCTATGGAGTGGTGCTCTATGATAAATGATATCAAGGACGACATCGGAAACTTGTTTAGGAGCTATAAATATGCAAATTGTTTATTTAATGGGGTCACGCCCTCCAGCAGATCCATAAAAAGAGCTGATTAGAAACCGACGAGCTTCTCAAAGCTTTACCAGTGACCGATTTATTATTGATTGAAGCCTTAAATGAAGGTTATTTTGAAGTTAAAATAACAAAGTAATCCGGGACCGTAAACAGGTCGGAATATTATAATCATATTTACAGTCACACCTAACAAGAAGTAAAGATATAAAAACTCGTCACAATAATTTTAGGGCCCTCCTTTCGTCCTAGTCAAAGTTTGTCACATTTTTAGAAGTCCCTATTAGAATGTTAGTGTATATTTAGTGTCACTTGTATTACAACGCTCTTGAAGTTGATTGTTGTTAGGTGAGAGATAATTTCATAGAGAGAGTGCTAAAGTACTAATAAATTTAGATGTAGGGAAATATAATATTTAGCGTATTATTAGTTGAAATCTTAACATGTGACGTAAAGCTTTAGACCCCCTTTCATTGTCACTCAATGTCCGATTCTAGTGATACCCTACACACCATCCATCCCCTTTAGCGTATAACGTAATTTATAGATGACCCGTTAGAGAAGGGGGAAATGCAAGAAAAGATACTTAATACTGTTAACTATGGGTTTAAAAGAATTTAGGTCACTTAAATAAGATTAAGTAGGCATTTACATTTAGCTTTTGATCTGATATTGCTGACACTATGTTTTATTTTGATTGACAAGAACTAGCAACAATTATAACTGCGACTAAGAACTTCTGTCACATCTCGAGACAGTTAAACAGCAAATCAAAGTAACTGGGGTCCAACAATTACCATCTAACCGGCAACTAGCGGTTGAAGACGCAGTAAAAAATGAAATTACGCGTTTTAACAAGGTGGCTGATTGCACACACCAGTTGAGGTTACGCGACGCAAGCAATAAATCCTTCAAGTAATTTACTGAGGCTTTAAGGGTTAGGTCAGTTTGACGCCAGGACAAGTCAATTACAGCTTGTTGAAATGTTTCTGTTTCGACTTATAACTTTATAAGAGAATCCAGCTTTACGAGGACGATCCAATACAATGCAACTAACTTGCTCCACGCCAACTTCCTCTAGCCATCCCGTACAACACGGAAGCCCTCAAATTGAAATGGATAGGTGAAACTGTCGATTCAAAATGCATATCTACTAAAATCCCTTTAGTTTAATACTTTATTGCTTTTACTATCAAAAGGCCAACTATAATAAATTTAAGCAATTATATAGCCGAAAAGAAGATTCTAACCTAACACGACACAATTTACAATAATCATTTCTTACCACACTTATCATTAAGCATACCCCATTTCGTTAATTCAACCTTACACTTGCTGACCAAGCAATTAAAAGAACAACATCTAAACCCAAGTCATGAATAAACATAACATAAACAAAAGTCGGAAAAGAATTTTGAATGGACTGAACATACACATTTTCGTCGACAAACATGGACAAGAAAGCATTTTAATTGAAACCTAAGGTTCAATTAAAATTCTTTTTCTTCGGATTTCAATGTCGTTTGCTAATTTAGAAGGAAATATTCTGACGTTTAACTGATGGTCGCATCTGATTTTGTCTAAAAATATATTGTTATTAGCATAGGTATTACTGATCAAATAATGATAATGGGAAATATTTGATCCGAGAGATAAACTGACAATTTAATAGCAACAGGTCAGATTGATATTGATATGTTAGAATATTCGATCAAAATATTTGAAGACAGTTTACACACCTATTAATCTGATACTATTGATCAATAACCAAGTAATTCTTTGATTTATCAGGAAATACATGGTATGAAATTGAGTAACTTTCAATAAACTACCTAGTAACTTAGCAAACGGTTCTCTATTGATAAGTTTCAGAAATACATTTTTATTTTCAGAAATACCTACAACGTAAATAATAAGCCATTTGGACCTTGGGACAAAAATTGTTTGGACCAAAACGCAGTTAACATGCCCGATGATAAAAAAAGTCCATACTAAATAAATATAAATAAATATATCCTTGGACATTTCACACAACGCCATCTCGTCCCAAGCTAAGCAACTTAATGCTTGTGTTATGGTAACGAGATGGATGATAAACTACATATATACATGTTTATTTTGTAAATACATTCATATTATAGATAGAAATGACACCCAGACTCTGAGCCAGTGCCTCTGGTTTACACAAAGCCACTTGCCCGACCCCGGAATCGAACCCGGGACCCGTTGATCCAAAGGCGGCACATCTAACCACTAGACCAACGAGGCAGACCAACAAGTCAATATTCGAGTACAAATCTACTTTATGCGATACTCCGGATTTAAACTGGTAAATAAATGTTGACTTTTTGAAATATAGGTGTAATGACATGAACATTCTAATCAATATGATTATAAACATAATATTTACTCTACTCTCACAAAACGGAACTTCTAGTACAAAATATGTTTGAGACCCAGTGTTTAAACAACTTGTTCTGCAACGGCAGCAAATATGAAAAATAAAGCAGATGGCCTTAAAGCAAAGATAAGAGCGTATAAACCCAAATAAGAACCGGCACCAACGACGTAACTCGATATTAGGCACGCATTACCAACGCATCATACACCAGTCGCCCGGATACTGTGACACGATCTCAAGCACATGTGACACCATCGAAATTCAAACCCAAACATAATAAAAACAGAGCTGATATTTCGGTAATAACCATGCAGTACCCGCTGAAGTAAAATAAAACGGAACCAACGCAGGCTAAAGTGCGTCTACACAAAGATATCTTGGCATTCACGATAAACGTTTTCGATCAAAATCGAACTTTATGACTTTCTAATAGGAGAGAGAATTGAAAATTGATCACTGGATTTCATAAAAGGTTTTTCGGCGGGAGGTCCAACATATCCATAGCCGCTCGAAATATTAATCGTTTGTACAGCTACGATTAATTTTGAAGAAATGGGTAATAATATTCATTTTATTAATCATATTACTTTTATAATGCGGAGAATATATCAAGTGAAGAATATAGTCAAAGTTTTAATAGGGATCCATCTTAATTTTCATTGGTATCTGTCGGCACCCCGCTAGGTGACATGCGAGCCTTAGAGAAGTTTAATTCTGTTCAAATAAATCAAAAATCGACTATTGACAATCTGTTGACGTTCTACCGATTTAAATCTTTTTTTATATTACTAAAAAAAGATTTTTACGTATCGTGTCCCATATAGAAAATGATACTTTTTGATTAATTATCAGTGATGTTGAAGGTTAAATGATGAAATCAAATAGCCGCCAAAAACCTTACTAAATCTGATCGTGAATTTCATGTTTGTAAACTGCCCCCCCGATACATCTTATACCTACTGCGAGAGTTTTCCATAAAAAAAATTCCTCACCGTATAATTTCAGTAATATTATCGATCTTTTCGTTATGGCTATAGGATTTTTGTTGCACCCAGTATATTGTAATCAGCGTTTTCTCCCAAAACATGATGTTTGATTAACGAGATCGGACTATAAATTGTCATATAGCGACGGGTTAATAGCTTTCGTTTATAAAAATAAAATATTTCCTGACCTTAATCTTCATTTGATAAATTTTAAGGTAAAAGGCAAATAAAACTTTAAAACCTAAATCGATTTCAGTCCCGTTAATGAATAAGTCTCACATAATTAAATCAAGAGAGAAAAAATGACATCATTTGCATGCGAAATCGTAGCAATACGGTCTTCCTTAGTATTACCGTGCGAACGTAGAACATAACAGAGCTTTTTTGTAGCCAATCATTAGCTAACAATTAATGTAGGAAGGAACGCCGGCGCATCGCATATGGTGACTTAGGACATTGATCTTGATCTAAGTCATGAGATCGAAGCAAGAATTAGGAATGTAGATACAAAAAAAAATACATTATTATGGAAAGATAAACCATCCATAAGATAAAAGACTATAAATAACAATAAAAACGAGCAATGGAGAAATGTAAGGAATAATAGTAGATAGATAAAGTACGCTTTATTGATAACCCAATAGTAAAAAGGCAAAGGCATTCTTCCAGGCAACCAATTTAAATAGAATATTAAAGATATATAAGTTTTTTTTTAAATTAGTAACCCCACTCTTGTCTGTATTGGGATAAATACTGTGTTAAAGTCATACTAGATGTAAGTACGCCTTCATCATGGTTAGATCCTGAAGTACTATATTTGGGATAATCTTCGTTATGACAATTTGGGGAATTTATGGACCTATAGCCACGTTCTTTAAAGAATTAAGAAGTCACCTTCATTAAGAATTCTTTCAGAAGGAAGTAGAATTTAACCAGATTTTTTTTCTCCGCTTTCCGCTACCCTGTTTTCACTTAGGCAGTAAGGCCATTGGCTTCTTGACGAGTTATTTTGTAATTAGCGCCCAATACATCGACACAGTCTCGATGATATTGTATCACAAAAAAACCAATACAGATGTAGATATCATTAGCCCGTTTATAATAACATTTGGCAGTAATTTGTTTCATTAACTTGTCGGTACTATGGGAGACACAAAAAGATTTATGGACATAGTCGCATGCTCCGTCATCCAAGATGGCGTATTATATTGAATTACGTGCACATCAGATGGTGCCGTTGTTTCACAATTGTTATTTCCCTGAAATTTGAGCTTTGTATGCTGCGATTAAGGAGCATTATTGCAGAAAATTGTTTTCAATCGTTCAGTTCCAGAGATTAATTCCAGAGACCCTGGCCTAATTGGACTGTGGCGATTTTTAAACAAGAATTGAGAATGTTTTTATTGTAGTTTGTATTACTCAAAAGAGTTTCAATATATAGGATTGTTAGCGAATATTGTTGTAGAAAGAACATTCAAAGCTAGAACGAATGAAAGATTAATGTATAAGTAGGTAATTAACGCACTTATGACTATTTAAAGAAGAAAAGTATAAGTGCCTCGGTTATTAACGAAATAGCGATTTATTATGAAAGCAAGAAAGCCCATTATTCGCATCTCTCGTCATTCATTGACCGCCTATTATGCTGTCTTTCAACATGATCGTCATCTTGTCAGTAAGTCTGTCTAACTTGTCCTAGCTTTAATACGTTATCCATATGGTCTGGTATAGGTGTGTGAAAGAGATTCATGCTAAATTGGTTGCTTAAAATGTGATTCATTTATTACAGTAGAATAAATACGAATAAATTCTTTAGAATACGTTAATTGTGTAAAATGTTCTTAGTACACGTAGTAATATTTTTTAGTACTGAGACGACACACTGTCGCATTTATGTGCTCAATGTTGATCCGAATAACAATCGCAATCTTACAAAATGTATAAGCTTACCTCAAAGCGCACTCGTCAACATCAGTTTCACAAAGTGTCCCGGTGAAAGTGGGAGGACATTCGCAGGTGTAGGAGTTGAGGCCGTCGACGCATGTGGCACCATTCTGGCAAAGATGTCCAGGACAGTCATCGATGTCGATCTCGCAGTTCTGGCCGCGGTAACCTGAGACAAAGAGGAATACCATGAACAAGAATATAAAAAAAATTACTCGTGTTTCAAGCACATTCATTTTCCACTACAAGCAGCATATTTACCGTATACCAAAAGACCAAACGGGAAATTATACTCAAATGAGAAAAAATATGAGAGTGAATATTAACACACAATTTACTTTTGTCACAACAATTATGGTAACAGTATTTTTCAGCTCTCTAACAATCACAAAAATAGTTACACTATGAGTCACCGTCATGAGAGTTTCAATTTCAATGAGTTCCCAAATTAATTAGTCATCTATGCTTTTAAATTTTGATAGACTATTAACTCTAGCTTGACAGCCGAAGCATCTGGCAAGTGTATTTGGCAAAAGTATTAGATACCATATGGGTTTAATAGATGTCACTGGTTGGACACACATTGGACATAAAACTATAGATAGTAGAATAAGAAACTATACAACAGTGAGCAATTTAAGATTAGTAACATTATGAGACGCAAAACTAACGCAAATAGCTAAGGACTATTCAAAAATAAATTTGGAATCCTTAGATAGCAATCTTTTCTTAAATGCACAGATCAATCAGAAGCCAATCAGAAAACAATCTCGGTGGCTAAGTGTCGAAACATCAGCTCATACAGTCCACACACTAGCTCATACACCGTCGATTAGCGAGTGGGGTATCTCATTAACTTCATTAGCTGGCCTGTTCCCACGGGCCACATGTGCAACTGTTTATGATGTTAACTTAACGGCTCTCGGTTTAAATCTTTCGTCGCTTTTTTGCCCAGACATGCGGAAAGTTGGAGCATAAATATTTTGCTTTGGCGTTGGGAAGGTTTGAATACATTTTTGTATCAGCCGTACTTTATTGTATTAGGAAGAAAACAATCGAGGAGGGTATTTATTTTTAATATTATCTCTGATTTTCTGAATCCATTTAAATTGCTTATTTGTAGCTGAATGTGCTTAAATAACGCTAAATTAAATATGCATAATGGAATATTAGCGTCATCATCATTTTAGCCAAAGAGGTCTACTGCTAGTCATAGGCCTCCCTCAAGGATTTCCACGAAAGCCTATCTTAGCCGCCCGCATCCATCGTTTTCCAGCGATCTTAACGAGGTCGTCGGTCCACCGCGTGGGACGCCTACCAGCACTGCGCTTTCAGGAACGCGGTCGTCAGTCAACCCTCCGAGTTATGTCCCCTGCCCACTGCCACTTAATTCCCCTGCGTATCTTCTCATTTCTGATTTGATCAGGTAAACTCGGAGCATAGCGCTCGCCATTGCCGTTTGCGTGACTTTGAGCCTTGTGATGGAGCCCATAGTGAGCGTCTCTGTACCATACTTATGTCATCACTGGCAACACAAATTGATCGAAGACCTTTGTCTTCATGCAAACTGGTCAATAATCTTACTATTCATCTTACTCGAATTTATTTGGTTGAAATACCCATTTGTCTGTTATAATAGAGCAATACCATTGCTGTTGGGGAGATTATCAACCACAGCAAACAGCAAACAGGATTTGAACAAACTCAAAAAGAGAAGAATAAAAGAAGGAATAGCAACAAATATACGATGGCTAATCATTATTATTAATTCTAAGCTAATTAGCACTCAGTCTAACAATAAAGTGAACTGTATAATGAAGGTGGCTACATAAAAATGTCAGCGGAGAAGGCCAAACAGGGATATTATCTGTCACCCATGGCGTGATGTGAATTTTATGTGCGTAGAAACAAAATTCTCCAATTTTATCACCATCCAAAGTGGTTATTTCGTTTCGGTAATGTATGCCCTCGAATCAAAATTCCATTAGTGAAATTATCTTGTTCCATAGTCTTGAAATACATGATTTAAATTAAATAGTGATGAAACTGCTTACTTTATTGCAATAATGATTATCTACTATATCAAATTGAGTAAAACAAACTTAGTAATCATTATACGCAAAATATTATAATCACTTTATTAAAAATCGTAATGAGACTTCAATAACGGCAGAAAAGGCAAAAAAATATCAATAAAATGTATTTGAAGTCGAATTCTTATGGGAATGAGATCGATCTGGAATCAGTACTACTTCTTCTTCTGCCTGGCGTTAGTCCCGGCTATTGCCAGGGTCCGCCTTCCGACTGAGCATATAAGAACTCATCTTGTCCATTTAATATTTGACTGAGGTTAGTTTTACGTGGGACGACCAGCCGTCTGACCCCCACAACCCTACGAGAAGGAAACCAGGTTCGGCAGAGCCTCGTCCGTTGGACAGCAGGGTGCACCGCTAGCAGGTAAGGTTGGCTTGGGTCCTTAGGATGTTAGCGGACCCCATACACCCCAATCTGGAATCAGTACTACTCAGCCCACAAATGAGCCACTGCCGAGTCCAGACTCCTGAGGCTAATTAGCCTACTGTGCCACGCTGGCTAGACTGGTTCGCCCAAGGTTTCTTTTCAATGTTTCCGTCTCTTTCTTTTCTTTGCCATTTCCTTTTGTCGGCTTTTACGACATCCACAAGATGGTGGTGACATTATGTATTCTAAATCCATAACCACGTGGACTATGAAACGAATAATTCCGAATAAAAATATTTTTTAATGATAATTTCAAATCGATTTATAATCAAACTAGCGACCCGGTCCGGCTTCGCCCGGGTGCATGTATTATACTTAGAAACCTTCCTCTTGAAACACTCTATTAAAAAAACCGCTTTAAAATCCGTTGCGTAGTTTTAAAGATTTAAGCATACATAGGGACGGACAGACGACAGCGACTTTGTTTTATACTATGTAGTGATGGTGATATTTAAAAAAACATAACAACCGAATTGCGAACGTCGGCGCTTTTAAGGTCGGTTGAATATGTAGACGACTATAATGGATTCTTTTATACGCTCGAAATTGTTAGCTAATCAATGACTGGATACATATTATAATGCATGTGCGGTATCAAAATATAGAAATATTTCTGCTATAAAACCGTGTGACTTCAAAGAAGAATCTTTACGATAAAATTCAATTGCCACGAACACTACATCCCATCTGAATTACCATTATACGCATTGCATATTGAATGCACATACACCTCCCTCAGCACACAAATATTGGAAGCTTCCATTGCGTAAGCTGTTTAAGAATCTAAATTGACAATCAGATTAACATAATATTAGAGTGTGAGAGAATATCTTTGACTGTTACCATAAGATGAAAATTCGATGTAGTTTCGATAACACATCTTTAAAACTTTATACTTCCTTGAAATCAATCCTCTTCCCATAATTACAATTTCCAACTAGACCTATAATAAAATTAAACTGACATTTATCACCATGTTTACCAACATTTTCGTTTCAAGTTAGACTTGTTCTCTTAGTCTAAGTTCATATCTCAGTAATAACTTTACGACGATCCTTGTCAATAATAAGCCTTACTTCTTTATTGTGTGTCCGGAAGCTGTTATTAAAAAAAAACAATAGCACATGTTGTTAGGCCCAAACACGTGTTGATGATTCTCTTTTAAACTAGTGCATTAAATAGAGAAAGTTCCAATGGAGGACATTTGGGAACGGATTTAGATAGAATACATATAGCGCCACCACCCCACACCACCCAAACTGTCCTGAGGGCCGATAATCTAGCCATAAAAGAAGGACAACTTGATACAAAACCCGTCTAGCCAGAGTGGTACAGTAGGCTAATTGGTGACAGTGGATCATATATGGGCCGAATAAAAGTACTGAAGCCATTAAGACATTATTATAAAACAAAACAGATGATTCCACTATTTTAATTGAATAAGCAAATCCAGACGAGCGTCTAATAGGTGTATAAATTACAGATTTTATTATAAGTATTTTATAATTGGCATGATATATCATGACGAAATATCCATATTTATTTACATATTTGTAATTGATCCGTAAGATATATATATTGTGAGTCATAAATATTTAAGCTAATGCGATATGGTTGTAAAATCACTTCTTTGTAACATATTAAGCAGGAGTACGCTTAATTAAGTAGGACATAGAAATGGGGGCAGGCAACCGATGCGTTGGACCGACGACCTTGTTGGAGTGGCCGGCAAGGACTGGATGCGAAAGGCGCAAGACTGAGAAGAATGGCGTGCATTGGAAGATACCTACGCTCTGCATTGGGTGGTGAAAGTTTGAAAAAGAGAAAGAGAAGCTTAATACGTGTTCATAGAGAAAAGTTCAAAGGAGGATCTTGTAACATCAAAAACCTTAGCACGCACAGCCAGAAACATATTCGAGTGATGTGAAGATGGACCTAATGCAAACGACACTCACCTAAATATAGTTACGTAAATCAAATGACATTGAATCAACAATTAAACATTTTAAGTTAATTTGATGGGTTTTATGTGACTACCGAGGTGAATCTCCATTTTATTACGATAGCAGAATACATCCAAATTATATTTCCTTCACACTTCTCGTGTTTTGTGAAGGCAGTAAAGTAATATTTTGGGTGTTAATTAAGTTCAAGTAGTACTGTTTCCCACACTTGGTCGTGGGCTATGACGTCATAGCACTATTTTAAGTGGAGCGCTTGATAGATTGGTGTCCCCTCAGGGTGATGTCGTGGCGTGGCTTAGTTTTTAGAGAACCGCGTGGGACTCGGGTCCTTAATTCTAATTGTCTGGTCTGATTAAAAATACATTGAAGCAACACTCTTATTAATGATGCAACTGGACATATTTAAGTGCAGTAAAGATAACACTCAAAAGACAAACAAATTGTACTATAATTTTGAATCTATCGTGAGGTATTTGTAAATGAGAATTAATTTAACATCTTATCACTGAGATCCCCAAAGTATTTTACTTAGTTAGCACATTAGTATGTACATATTCTTTTGAATTTAGTCACTACATTCATCAAGGACTCTGTATTAACTTTTGGTATTCTATGGATATGGATATCTTATGTTATATAATATAATGTTTTTGTTCCCAAAAACAATTGTTATCCGATTCTTGAGATATTATAATCACCCAAATGAGCTTCTGTTGAGGCCCTTATTTTTCGTAGAGGGAATTTTAAGAAGACGTATGTTACAGGACCTGTTTTATCAAGCGTAACTTCTCTTACGGAATAATACTTAGTATTTCTTTATAAGTATTGAATGTAGCATCATCTTCTAAATTAGATTAAGAACACTGAAGTCCTTCACCACTTAAACTCATTCCAACGTTGCCTGCATTACAAAACGGTAATTTCTCACAAAACCGGGCGCAACTCAAAATATAGAACATTTCACATAACAATCTAAGTTTTGCAACTTCACTATCGTTTTGCAAGAGTGTAATGACGCTAATGAAGCTCAGATGAGCTGGCATCGCGGTCTACATAAAAAATATTGCGTAACATGACTTTCGACACGCGCTTACGCGGAAAGAGTAGTTTTTGCGAATTACGCCGGCAACGTGTTGTGTGCATAAAACTTAAGATCTGGAGATTGCAATTGTATAATAACTGTGGTTAATTTGAGAGGTTAAATGGATATTCGTAGGTCTTACATATAGTGTTTTCCATGTTGGATGGCTGACCATTATAACTTCTGGCGACCTCCGCTCTTCGGGAGGCACGCAGAATCAGGACACGGATCTGAATGCATGGATTACACGACTGTCCGCTTATTTCAACCCGTGGGACAAATAAAGGTATTCATCCACTACTTTCATATTTCTACCACGATTTAAGCCGTGTCGTTACTTCAAAACCAGTGCAATCGTCACACAAATTCGCTACTGTGAAAACTGTCACCTTGTCTACGGATGGAATGTAATAAAAAATCCGTCATTTCAAAAATCAAAATTTATAAATTGATGTATCATTTTTATGACATATTCCTTGTGGTGACGGATATAAAATACAATATGCCATCAGCCAATCCATTCAGAGGGTGTCGTAAGAGGCTACTGAAGGATCGCAAGAGGCAGATCACGTATCAGCTAGAGAAGGAATACTTGATACAAACCGTGTGCCAACCCATCTTGCCAGCGTGGCACAGTAGGGTCATGTATGGACTGATACGATGATGATGAGTGTAATAAATAAATAAATAAATATCCTTGGACATTTCACACAACGCCATCTCGTCCCAAGTTAAGCAACTTAATGCTTGTGTTATGGTAACGAGATGGATGATAAACTACTTATATACATTTTTTTTTTTGTAAATACATACATATTATAGATAGAAATGACACCCAGACTCCGAGCCAATGCCTCTGGTTTAGACAAAGACACTGGCCCGACCCCGGAATCGAACCCGGGACCCGTTGATCCAAAGGTGGCACATCTGACCACTAGAAATAGCATGTTATGTACGTCACTGCGGGATATTTCACAACGCATCTGAAGAATTTCTGATTTAAAAATGAAGGCTCATAGAATATGGAATAGCAAAAAATCCCCGCATTAAACAAGCTTTGCGTTCACGAATACCTATTTAGTGTGCAATATCAAGCAAATCTAGCCCGATCTATAAATACAAAGCGCCTGCAGCTAAGCCATTTGGCTGCAGAATGGACCGCTTTCGACTGGGCGGGTCGTGGTCGCCGCGGGCCACGGTCGACTTTCAGACAAACACCAAGATTAAAACAATTCAGACACGCGATTACAACGCGCCGGGCCAGTGATTGCCTACATTGGAACAGGATACGTCAAAATTTCAATTTTAAATGAACTTACAGATTTTTTAATGAGACAAATTGTCAGAACGAAAAGCAAGCTTAAAATTTTTTGAAGCCAGTATCATTGAATATATCTTTGTGCGACGAAGATAAGCGTCCTTATCGTTAACAACACCTATAGTTGATTATTCAGATGGATTTGATAGTATGTATATGTATACAGTTAAATTAAAATACATAAATAGTTTTAGTTTTTAAAGTGCAATGTCCGTCTGGTGACGGATTTAGAATTAGAGTATTAAGAAGGAGAAGAAGAGAAGAATTAAATTAATACGAGACCCTCAAGACGGTATGGGTTGGTGACATTGTGTATTCTAAGTCCGTCAACCACACGGACAAAACCACAACCTACAAACAGGAATGTATAAAACATTTAATCGCAATGCAGCTAACCGTAAGTCACATCTTGTATCTCCTCATTAAGGCTGGTCTATGAACTTAAAGCAATAACATTATACATTAAGTGCACTTCCACAAGTCTAAACGAGATATCTGACACGCATAACATAATTCAGATTGTTTGTTTATTAATATGAGAAAGCCAACACTGTGGAAACTAGATTTAAATGTGAATGTACCTTGACTTACTAATCGAATTAGCCATGAATACTGATATCTACATATTAATTGTATTGTAATTCCTTACGAAGGGCTAATGATTTTGAAAATAATTAGGATTTGGCACATGTAGTGAGGTGATGATACACCTAGTATTTACGACACCTTGACGTCTGAGAGTATAGTATTATGTTTTTCGTTAGATAGGAAAGGTGTACATAAATATCCAAAAAATCCTATCAGCGTATTTCATAAACATCCAGATTTGTATTAGTATTCTGACAATGGCTTGTTGGTCTAGAGTCTCTAGAGGTTAGATTTGCTGCCTTTGGTATGGATCACGGATTCCCGGTTCGATTCCCACTAAAAAGCTACAAAACGTTTTTTTTCTGATATTGTGTATTTCTTTTTTATAACAATAGGGTCAAATTAATACTTCCAAGTTCTGTATTTTGTTTTTCTGACACGAGAACATACAAAGAGTTTCTCTTTTTGAAAATGGGTTTTAAACCGTATATAAACTTTTTGGTTACGATTGGAGTGTCTGTAGTATCTATATTCATCTCAAGTGTTGATATTATCTAATGTCAGTAAAACTTTATTTCGTATTATTGCAGATATTGCAATAAAGGCGGGTATGGTTTATGTACTGATTTCAATCACATCGAGCGCTTTTATAATTGTTATAATCCACAGGCAGTAAAACCTAAATGGTGTAGAGAATGCGGTGAAGAATGAAGAATGTGAGTTGCGTTTTTAATTATGGCACGGAGAAAACGATACGAATTAACATTGATTTATTGATTAGATTTTAGAATAGGTACATATATTATGCGATATTTATTTGATCTTTTGGTGTTACAATTACATAACGAGAGAATCGTCATTTATAGATTCCAAATGAGAGTTTCTTAAAGTATGGGCCAAGAACACGTAAATATTGTAAACGATCGTTTTCTTTGCTTGTTTAGTAGGTAGGCTTTTTTATTCCGTTTAAAGCCAAGTTTAGATTAAAATCGTATGAAACGTGGAATTCTATAATACACATTTCAAGATTGATTATGTTTGTTTGGAAAATTAACTGGACGGTAATTTAATATTATTGCGAGTGGTGACGTATTTAGAACACACAGTGTCACCACCACATTTCATCCTGAGGGTGTCGTATGAGCCGACAAAAGGAAATGACAAGGCCGAAACCTAAATGAAACTTAAATGAAACCCTGTGCCAACCCGTCTGGCCAGCGTGGCACAGACTCAGCAGTGAATCATTTAGGGGATTAGTAGTAGTAGTAGTTAATATTCTTGTTGGTATTGCAAGTAGCCTCGTGGCTTGGTGACACTGTCTATTCAATAAAAAGTCGTCACCACAACTTAAATAGCATTAAAATAGTAGAACTTACCAGGAGGACAATCACACTCGTATCTCAGCTGGTCCAAAGGCGTGCATCTGCCATCGTGGTGGCATGGAGACGGTTCACACGGCACGTACTCCGCGTCACAATCTCTGCCGGTGTACCCCGGCTCACACACGCAAGTATACGAGCCGTGGGTATTAAAGCATCTCCCATGATGGCAAGGCCCTGAGCCACTGGAGCATTCGACGACGTCCTCCGTGCATCGGGAGCCGGTGAAGCCAGGGGGGCAGGAGCAAGAATACCCAGCTGTTGTTGTGTTGTCGGCAACGCAGCGACCTCCATTCCGACAGGGTTGGGAAGCGCAGTGGTCTTCGTGTGAGCACTCGTCACCTAAGGGCAAAAAGAATTTTATTAGTTGGTACATGTTATCCATAATAGGCCACTCTGCACCTGGAGGAGCATACTCCCCCAGTCGGTTCGGGCTGTCGAGGATCGCCGTCTGTTTTCGTGGGTTAGTCGGGGCGCACTTTACCCAAAGTCCCGCATAACCCGGCCAGCAGTAACGGCCTGGTATTCATAAGGGTTTCCGACGAAAATAATAATAATATTTATGGCAGAAAAGTTTACTAATCTATCAAATTGCCGCTTATTTTTTACTTGTCTGAGACGGGTTATTGACATTGGATATTTTAATGACATCGCCACGTGGGCATTACAATATGATATTTTTAATTTAGCCCTAGAAAATCAACAAATTTTTTTACACTTATCTTTTTCTAAAGCCTGATTTATCTCTTAATATCCATTTCATGTAGGTACCTACTACCTATCTACAACATTACTTAATGGATGTTTTGGAAGATTTTAATTTGCCGAATACAAGTTTTTTACAAAACGATAAATTTCGTCGACAAAATTGATTTCAGATGCAAATTGGAGAAACTGTCTATCAATTCAACGTGACTTTATTATTTGCATGTCCGTTTGTCAGTCTGATTATTATTTTTTAATGGCATACTTTTTAAATATACCTTACATCCCAATACTGAGTATAAATAACATGTATAAAACTATACGTAAAAGGTACACTGTTTCACATGTTCGACGTATTTTTTTATAATAAATCAATCAAGAAGATTTCGCTATCATACAAATTAAACTGAAATATGTTGATTTTTTTATTCGTTTATCGAAATCGGTTCTGTAGCTTAGCCGAACACTTGAAATAAGTAATCAAAACGTTTTGGGAAGGGAAATGTTGTATAATATCGCCAACTTTATTATACCGGTCCTTCACAAAGCGTACGATCTATTTGCGGTAAAAATCGAATGATAAAATCTTTTTAACAAATTTCCATACTCAAAACGGTCTAAAACCGACTTCAAAACAGGTACATATAAGCGAAAATTAAACAACCATATCTTAAAGTCAGTGCCAACTTAAATTGACACCGACTTGGGCCCCATTTTAGTCCATAAACAAAAGCACAGATCCACGGTTTGGAGGTCAAAAGCCTACGTATAAACCCTGCTAAAAAGTTTCATTTACCGTCCCTAGCGGTTAGGTATTTCGTTTACTTAATTCTTTCAGTCGCCTCTCTACACCCTCAGCCCTATGTATTGGAGATACGCGATCACACCCAAACGTGGAGCATTTAGGAAGTAAATTAAACGGACAAAGTCGCGAACTATGAGTATACGCTTCATGAGTTCATAAACCTATCGTAAATATCAGCTTTACGTCCCATAATGCCCATATCCGAAACAGGTATATCGCATACCACGTGTCGCTAAATTTCGAATCAATTTGCATACCGTCGCCTATGAACCACTAATTGGCGGTTTTAATCGATACTGACGTATATCGATGCTTCATTTGACAATATTAACGGGTTTCGAATAATTTTGTCGTAATCATGCCGCGTCCCATACAAGGCTAGACTGATGATCAAATCATATGAGAATGTATCATTAATTGAACAAAATATGTAGTTATTGGTATCACTTTTGGGAGGTTATTGCAAATCAACGGTACAATTTTCATTCATTTGTCAAACTAGTTCGTGCCAGCCAACCTGCTCGTCATCATTTTAAATCCATAAATACCCACTTTACCGGCCTTTGTGGAGATACTTGGGGGAGGCCTATGTCCAGCAGTGGACGTCTATTGGGTGAAAATGATGATGATGATGATGAAATACCTACCGATGACACAATCCTCCAATTTCATAGAGGGCAATTTCCTTACTCTGCCACGCCGATCAGATTGGTAGGATTCATTTCGAGATTCTCTTTTGCATTTTGTCTACTATTACTACTACTCAGCTCACACATGACCCACGGCTGAGTCGGGAGCCTCCAATTACTTGGGGAGTAATTAGACTACTGTGCCGCGCTGGCCATACAACCCATATGTGCAGAGGAAGGCTGCTAGATTATCGGACTTGTCTTATCGTTTAGTCGGCTCTTACGCCCTCAGCATGAAATGTGATGGCGACACTTTGTATTTTAAATCCGTCACCACACGGAATATTAGTATAGTTATAATTTATTCTTAAAGCGTAGAGTGAGAGCATTGGGTCCCAATATTAGTCACCAATTTTTCGGAATGCTTGCTGAGCTCATGCTCATGCTGAACGAAAGAATTCAGTTTGATTGCTCAAATAATCTCAATTAGAGCAAACAATCTTAGATGGTGCGTTCGTATAGAAACGGAGGTTCTAGAAAACTGTTGCTCACACAGGTTTGAAGCATAACCCGGTGTTCATAACTTGACAAGCCCGAAAACCTAACCTTAAGATAAGGAAAACTTGAAACCTCCTCCAAATACATGAAGGGCTATCACTTACAATCTCTTTAATGGATCTAAAATTACTAATGTTAGTTTTAGTAATTTTTTGAAATAAAGTTAAGGTACAGGAAGTACTACCGCGGATTCTAAAATGGCACTTTATTTCAAGTGAATTTATAAAAAAAAAAAGTTATTAGGAAAGCAAAAATCAGATCACCTAAGCAAGGTAGGTAACTTCCTTGTAATGGTCAGTAGTGGGTAATTTATGGTCTGCAACGACAAACGAGGTATTATTGCTTATAAGCAATTGTACCTGTATCAATAATACACAATTCAGAAAATTACGAAAAGGAAATTGCCTTCTTGTTAAGATTTGTAAAAGATTCTAAAGGGATACAATCCCTTTTGAATCCTCGGGTCCCCGAATTCCGCGATCGGACGGTTTGGTTTGAACAAAATATGACGTCACTGAATACATGTTCCTTAATTGAATATAATTTAGGAGCTAAACCAACGCTGCTGGCGAATGCTCTTCCACACGACATCGCTTTAACAATATATGTGCAATTCAGGAAATGACAAATTACTATGACTTTCTATTGAATTGCTTTCACTGACTCCCGTGTGATCTAACGCAGTAGTGTATAATTTTCCGTGAAATCAACAGATTTTCGGTTTAATTGTATAATGGTTTTATTAATAAACTAGCCACTGCTCGTGACTTCGCTTACGTAGATATTGGTTAGTAAAATTGCTTTAACCTATGATAAATAAAGATATATCTGATAAAATATAGATATGGTACCCTAAGGTAGTCAAACTCGAAAGATCTTGCGAAAAAAATTTACAGACGACAAAATAAACATGAAATCTTGTGTAAGTGGTTTTAATAGATTGTCGAAAGCCTACCCATTAGTTCGCTTTTACGGGAGTCCTCAGGATAAGGTGGGTTGATCAAACAAAGTATTAAAAGCGGTATCAACACAACGCAATTAGAATAGTACATCAACTATTCGAAATAGCTCGAATATTTCAACAAGTCAGAAAAACAAATTAGTATCTAAACGCTTGGAGAGCGCCATAATTGCACCGCCTTAGATGGCGAACCGGCGCAAACGCAACATCACGGTACATACCAGTGTTAAAAGTAGTAAAGACACTTCATTCTAACGTCCAAAATGACACACTCGCAATAAAACAGGCATCAATAACATTAAAGACGCGTAATCTATACTAATTTGTCTATATTAGTTTCTATATTAGTTTGTCTATATTCGTTTGTCTATATTAGAGTTATCTATATTAGTTTGTAGGTCTTATAAAGATCTACAAAAAAGTCCGCGAGAGCACATATCTAACTATCATAGTTTAGTCACAATAACCGATTTTATGTTCATAAAAAATATGCACGGGTTCGAAGCCCACGCGAGCGAAGCCGCACGCAAAAGCTAGTGTGTAATAATCGCGAAAACCTAAGAAATCATTAAATATATTTTTAAACATTATAATGTTGATACTTGTCAGTCTGCCATCTTATGAATCTATATCTACAAGACTATACATATAACAAAGGAATAATTAATAAATTCCATAAATTACCGACTACTAAGTCAGTCCTCCTATAATTTCATGGAGGCAAATAAGCCTACTGTTCCATACTGGCACTGTATCAAGTTTTCTTTCCCTTACGGCTAGATGATCTGCTTCATGTGTTCCTTTAGTTGCCTCTTACGACACCCTCAGGACGGTATGGGTTGGTGACACTGTGTATTTCAAAGCCATCACTACACGTAATAACAATTGAAAACATATCTGATTTCGTAAACATTCTAATATGACTGTTCAGATAGTTAACGGCCTGATCTGAGAATCTTGACAGTTGAATTACTTGGATTAGAAACCGATATCCCCATGTCAATACATCGCGTATCTAGCTAATCTATTATACAACAGCTGACCAAAAATCCATACTAAATCAATTAATTCCCAAATTCAATATACAACGGAATAGAAATAAATAACCGTACCTACCTATCGGTAACCCAAAAATGAAACCAGTTGTGATTCATCAATGCACTTCTAGTCTAAGCTTCGGATTACCGATGGATTTAAGAAATAGATAATTTGTATTCCTGTAGGAGTACCGGGAGGAGGCTTGTCTCCGCAGTGGGTCATTTATACCCGGAGTAATATTATAGTAAACAGTATGGTGGAGGAATGGAAAAAAAAATATACGAAAATCATTTTCTTTTTCAGAAAATACTGGCCTGTATCGCGGATCTGTTTACAAACTCGTAATTCTGATTCGGAGCAAGTGCTTTTGGTTTACAAAAGACTTGTCCGACCCCGAAATCGTACCAGTCCCAGTGTTCCAAAGGGAGCGCATCCCCTAAACTAACAAGCCTTAAAAAAAATTACAGTAATAATATCGAAAAAATATATATAAATGTTTGGTGGTAAGAGTTCTTCTCTGTCTCAAGAGCAGACATCCTAGTCGCTGGAGAAGGAAACTTGAAACAATACCATCTGGCCAGCGTTGGTACAGAGGCTAATTGCCCTGTAGGAGGTCTAATTCAGCAGTAACATGTATAGGCTGAGATGACGATATTGAAGCCTACATCTCGAATAATTTAATCACGAGACAATTAATTCGGATATCAGTTACACTGCTACAAGTACCGTGGTCAAAGGAAGTCACCCAAATGCCACTTTCCAAATTTACTCATTACTCTTTCCTCTTCGTACGACATTTTATACCGCAATCAATCACTCTTGATAACATTCGTTAGGAACTTGTTCCGCTTGAGGCGTTTGATCGCGTCTCGTATTTGTTTTGATTTCTTTTAAATCTATCATGCAATATTTGAGGCAAACGATAACTCGCATGTTAAACTCTGAATAGTTTATAAATAAAAAAGCAGCTTTTAATTATACAGGCTGTCCCAAAAAATAATGTCAGAAGTCCAGAGATAGAGCAACCCGAATCACCCCCATGTATGTCCTACGATTTTTCATAGTTTTCGTGTCATGATCTTTTTTTTCAGCTTGACCGAATTTTTGGGACACTTTTATAATATAATTCTCAATGAACTGTATTGCCGTAAGGGAATGAAAACTTGATACAATGTCAGTATGGCACAGTAGGCTTATTTGCCTCCATGAAATTATAGGAGGACTAACTTAGTATGTAGTAAATTACCGAATTTATGGACTTATTAATTATTCCTCTGTTATATGTATAGTCTTGTAGATATATATTAATAAGATGGCAAACTGACAAGTATCAAAATAATAATGTTTAGAAATGTACATAATGAAAATTCTCTCAAATTTTTTTTGTATTACATACTGGTTTCTACTTTTGTACCCAAAATGGGTGAAAGACCGTATAAACATAAATAAATTAAAACAAGGAAAGAACTGGTTTACATCAAGCAACCGCACCAAAAGGGTGTTTCAGCAAAAAATGCCTCTACCACAGTGAATATGTAGTATTCAGTAAAGTTACTTAGTACTACTACTCAACCCATAAATGACTCACTGCTAAGTCGTGCGTCCTCTAATTACTGGAGAGAAATAAGCTTACTGTGCCACGCTGACCATACGAGTTGGCACAGGGTTTTGTTTCAAGTTTTCCTTCTCTTGCGGCTAGGTTAAGTGACGTGTAATTTCTTTCAGTCGCGGGGTTACGTTTAATTTAAAAAAAAGTTTCCTTCTCGACTACGATGTCTGCTCATAAGACAGATATATGAACTCTTACTACAAAACATTTATGTATATTTTTTCGCTAATATTACTTATTTTTTGAAGCCTCGTTAGTTTGCCGTGTAATTTCTTTCAGTCGGCTCCTACCACACCCTCAGGATAGAAAGGGGTGGTGACACTGTGTATTCAAAATCTGTCACCACACGGACTAAGTTCTAATACTGAATTACTTCTCTGAGCTTTTCCTTACATTAAAAGTCTTAATTTATTTTGTCAAAGGCTGATGTTTCAATGTAGCCTTTGACAAAATAGTGACAATTTTGAATGGAAAATAGATAAAATGGTATCCAGTCTGAAGCCTTTGGACAACGGGTACCCGGTACAATAAAAAAAAAAAACCAAATTAATAACTTTTAATAATACGCGTATTATTATCACTTCACTATCACTACATAGTATAAAACAAAGTCGCATTCTTCTGTCCGTCCCTATGTATGCATAAATCTTTAAAACTACGCAACGGATTTTGAAGCGGTTTTTTTTAATAGATAGAGTGATTCAAGGGGAAGGTTTATATGTATAACCCACCCCCGCTTTGCACGGGCGAAGCCTGGCCGCCTAAATGCGCGGGGGCCCTAAGAGTGTTGGTATTTTTAAGGAAAAAATTGGTTATCGATCATTTCTATTGATTCCGAAAAACTTCAGTTACATACATTGACACTTGATTATTACTCATCATAATCCGCGTTCAATTACAAAAGACATACGTAATGTACAAACGCACTGGCAATTACGGTAGATAACATCTCAGGTATTTCTAACAGAGATTTTATTCGTTTCATTATAAAGGATTTATTATGCACAATAGAATCATTGGTAGAGGCTTAGCTATTCAGGACATCTCAGATAGTAATGTGATCGAATCAGTTACCTTCTAGGAAAACAAGAATCGCTGATTGATGACTAACGTCGTATCTTATTTCAAATTTATATAATTTTATTTTCACTGTACAATACGACTCTATAAAGAACTAGCTTTTGGGCGCGGCTTCGCTCGCGTGGACTTCGAACCTGTGCTTATCTCTATGCATTCGGTTATTGTGACTAAACTATGATAGTTAGATATGTGCTCTCGCGGACTTTTTTGTAGATTTTAATAAGACCTACAAACTCGTAGTACTTCATTTTGTTCTATTGTCAATCGTTTTTGCAGCGCACGCATAAATAGGTTTTCGATTTTACACCTTGGGTTACAAAATCGCAATTTTCATACGGATCCCTAATTCTTTTGAAAATAAAATATAGCCTATAACCTTCCTCGATAAATGGACTATCTAACACTGAAAGAATTTTTGAAATCGGACCAGTATTTCCTGAGATTAGCGCGTTCAAACAAACAAACAAACAAACTCTGCAGCTTTATATATTAGTATAGATTAATGGCCATGTATCATAAACTATGTTTTAGCTGCTAGCGACTACGCAAATATGAGATGATAAAATGGTTGTGTACCCTTGCTAGACATTATAGCGTTGTTAATTTAAATATATTTTGGTTGGAACTATCTTAATCCAATGTGCTTTAGCTAAGATCGTAGAAAATTACCGCAATCTAGATGCGTCAGGTTTGTCTCAAGTTTATTTTTTACATATAAGGGATACTCAATAACTACTGGGCTTTTTTTTTATAAAAAAACGTAACCCCTCTTGTATGTTAACCTGTGTCGCAGGGGCAGTTTATAAACATGAAATACAAATGACACCCAGACTCAGAGCAAGTGCCTCTGGTTTACACAAAGACACACGCCCGGCCCCGGAATCCACTGCTGAGTCAGGCCTCCTCCCATCGCAGAGCCGGGCGGATTGGCCAGGCGGGTTGGCACAGGGCTTTGTTTCAAGATTTCCTTCGCTTGCGACTAAGTTTTCGGTCTTGTTATTTCCTTTTGTTAACTCTTACGACACCCTCAGGATGGAATGGGATGATGACTTTATGTATTCTAAATCCTGGCCTCCGGATCATACTCAATAAGAGATTTAACAAAATACTGCTCGCGTAAAATAGCAATGTCATCCTTAAATTTTCTATCATAACCCACCCTTCTTTAAATGAAACCATAGCATTAATGTTTGAACATTTCAAGATGAAAATTTAACATACCTGTATACCCGGGTGGGCAGTCGCATTCATACGTGTCTATTGACGTCAGACGACACGTAGCTCCATTCAGACAGGGCGCCGAATCACATGCAGCCGGTACACTGATTTCACACAAAGATGCACTGAAGCCTAGTGGGCAATCACAGGCGAAGGACGGAGGCCCTCCACTGACGCCCGGTCGAACCCTGCACGTCCCTCCATTCTGACATCGAGGACTGGACTCGCTGTGGCAAGGGTTGAGATGCTGGCAGAACTCTCCGGCGTATCTTGAGGTGCAACTGTAACAAACAGATATACAATTAGTATGGGTGTAACATTGCCTCGTTGGTCTAGGTGTTAGGTGTGCCGCCTTTGGATCAACGGGTCCCGGGTTCAAATTCAAATTCCATTTATTTGCATAACACAGGTAAGTAGGTTCAGATGTTACAAATAAATAATGTCCGCTGTATTACAACCATTAGAGGTGTGCAAATTAATAATTAAGTACACAGTTACAATTTATACATAATGTCATGAATAAAATTTCACATTGGGTTTGTATCATTAAGAAAATCGTCAACAGTATAATAACATCGTTCGATAAGTAAATAAGTCAGATTCTTTTTAAAATGTGCTAATGTCATATTTTTAAATCTATCAGGAATTTTGTTGTATACAAGAGGAGCCATACCAAGAATACTTTTTTTGACTAAAGCTGTTTTGCATTTAACTGAGCATAATTTATTCTTATATTGTGTGCGAACAGGAATGTCTCGTACTGTAGAAACCTTATCAAATAATTTTGCGTTCTGTTTCACAAATAATGACACTTCTAGAATATAAAGTGATGGCAAAGTTAACAATTTTAATGATTTAAAATATGGAACACAACTGTCTGTTGTCTTCAGACCACACATTGATCTCAGACATCTGTTCGATTCCGAAGTTGGGCAAGTGTCTTTGTGTTAACCAGAGGCACTTGCTCTGAGTCTGGGTGTCATTTGTGTTTGTCAATTACATGTTTGTAAACTGCCACCGCGATACAGGTTATACCTAGTGCTACCCTAGCCCCGTCCCACCGGCTGGGGACCTAGAAAAGGTTTCCCCACTATAAAAAAAAAGGGGATTTCATTTTAAAAAAGAAAAAAAATTGATAGTTCTCCATCTCTGATAGATGGAGCAACGATCTGCGAAAGGTGGCGGGCAGCAGCTGGATGCGCTCTTAGTGGGGACCTATGTCCAGCAGTGGACTAAATGTGGGATGATGATGATGGGTGTAATAGCAATTATAGTGTTCATAGTGTATTGCGGGGGCAGTTCAAAAACGTGTTATTCACGAACACAAATGACACCCATACTCAGAGCAAGTGCATCTGGTTTGACACTTGACCGACCCCGGAATCGAACCCGGGACAAACGAGGCAAAGTTGACATGAGACCAGGACGCTTTCAAATTCATGGAGGGAAATTGGCCTACTGTGAAAAGCTGGCAAGACCGGTTTTGTATTAGGTTTAAGTTTTCTTGTGGCTAAGTGATCCACTGAGGAATACTTTCAGTCGCCTCTTACTACCCCCTCAGGTCAGTGTGGTTTAGTGACATTGTGTATACTAAATCCATCACTATACGGAAAGTTGAAACCTATCAATGTGCAAGAGAACATTTACTCTGGTTTACTCACACATGCGTACTAACAGAACGAGTCGCTATGTAAGCTTAAAGCACTATACAAAATCGTTTTCTAAGCATTTTACTCATATCTATACAGCTGAGGTTATTGTTGTAGCAGCAGATGTCAATTATTATAGACAAACGTTAATACAAACACGTTAAAATAATAAGCTAATCCTCAGATTCCGATAAATTATTTCAATTAATAAAACATATTCGTAAAATCGTTCCTAAGTTTACACAACCATTTTATAAATTCTATCATTAATGATATTGATAATTCAAGTTATATTACTAATTGCTTTCTACGACCGAATATATATATACCTAAACTATTAACCAACTAGGTATATAAAGACTACGGCATTAAAACTGCTCGTAATCATTAACAGACCACCGCTGGAGCAGTTTACTGCAACACAATAGCTGCTTGAATGCACCTTATAAATTATCGCGCCTAACATGCTTTATGGTAGAATAGAACCTACATTGAATCAAAGCGAGCGGGCTTTAGGTACAAACTTGAGTTGGTATGTAAATTTTAGTCTACAGGCGCTAGAAAAGAGCGTAAAAAATACTTTTATTCTGTTCTCCACATGCCATGTTATCGAGACCCAAATGTACTACCCAATTTGAAATGTTGTTAATACTTTTTTTCAGAACAAAGTTTTCTCTCTTTTTATTTAACGATACATATATCAATTTCTAGTACAATGTCGACGAACATATTAAGTGTACTAAGAACTACATATACGCTTTTTTTAATTTTATTAACATTTTAAACAAGGATATTTTATTTTAAATTAAAATGATCAATAAAAGTTAAATAATATAAATATGCTGCAGATATTTGAAAGGCGACATTTTGTTTGCCTGCAGCCGTGTTTGCGCCCGCGCATGTCATGTGGCCGTGTAAGGACGTATCTGTGTTATTTATTGCAGACGCTACGTCCAAGGAGCGCGATTGTGTTCAGCTATAGGGGCAGCGCATTCTATAGGTAAATAAATTCAACGAGAAACTTGCAGAACCGTCCTGAAATCAATTCATAACATGTAAAAAATGGCTACAATTATGCAGCGGCATCATTTAAAAAATCACAAATATCTTAACATTATTTTCATCAAAGATTGATATGACCTACAATAATATAAGGTCTAAAATTATAGCATTTTATAGTTCACAGAAAACACGTCAACTATGTGAATAAATCCTGACCATCAATCCAGTGAAACTGGCACTTAAAACTATGATAACATCGGATCTAAATATGTTACGTTGAGAATTTGTTACGTTAAGTTACGGGATATATAGCTCAATACGTAAGTTATACAAATCCTTTACATGTTCAGAGATAAAAAGAAACACCCAGAACGCCCACACGTATCGAAAAACCTTTCTTAAGATGAACCACAATCCCACAGTACATTATCGTAACGTGATAACTGAATAGCTCAAGCGTAAAACATAAATCATTGTCAGTCATTTATTGAATTATATCAGACAAAATATCGTAAAAGAGGTTTGTAATGAAACAGATGCATTAATTGAAATTGCCGATCGCATATTTAGTCATGGTAACTAGTTTTATTCAAGTTGAAAAACGATGTTTCTATCATATGATATGAATTGTATTTACGTGTAGTTGAAATGAAGCGACAAAGAAATATTCCAAGTGCAGCTTAGTTAGCTCTTAAAAAATATTTCGCGTCTCTAATTCTTTTATACAATTTACAAAAGTGTGTTCTAATAGATGTTCATTATATGTAGAAAAGAGTACGGTAAGAGACGCTATACTTTCACTGTTTCACTTGGTATTACCATATCGCCCCGATTCAAATATATCCCTACCCACGTGTATGATAATGTTCTTAGTTTAATGAAGTAAATCTCGTTTATTGCCCCGCTCCAATAGTAACACTTGTGGGACTATAAATGTGTGACTAACTAACAGTTTAAACAAATTGAACGTCATAAAATAATATTGAAACTGCTTGATTATTCATTCACATTTTAAACGGTTTGTGTATTTAGTATTGCATTAATTATAATTGTGAAATTTACGGCGCATGATCTCTATAACATAAGTATGAACCTTGTTACGATAATAGTATATTTTATGACATAATATTGCTTTGAATAATATTCTTACTATTAATATTCTTTTTAACAACCCAAAATCACACATTTTATGGCGGCGTGGATTTTTAAAGCAAATAAATATGTATGTATTTTAGGTTATGAATATAATTTCGAAGTATTTAACGCTCTGTTTGTATTAATCACTGATTGCTTTAACATCATGAAAGTTACCTAATTCTGGTGGTAATAAAAATACAACCTCACGCGGACTTTTTTCGCCTGCACCTTTTTGTATACAGACAATGGGGTGTATTCAAACACATGTTATCTGCATCGTGATTTTGTTTCATTCCAGCTTTAAACTTCAAGTGAACTTGTGTGCCTGAGGCTAACGTGGGCGGCTTCACGAAGCCTGTTCGGCGGCACCCACGCACTGACCTCGCCAGTAAGGGGTGCTTGGACTGAATCGTGTATTTAGATGATATTGTTGCGAACACTGAGGTATCTTAGCAGAATGCGATGTTAGAATTCTCAAGTACCTTTCGCATTAAAACAGTCAATAGTACTGAATTGCGATTCCGTTATTTATAGTATTCATTTAAATGTTCTATATCTAAGGATATGAATAATACTAGTGTTTGCGCACATAACATTTAAGATATTTCTGTGAACCTATATTGTTTCTACCATCATGGTACAGACGCTGCGGTGTTATATTTGAAAAAAGAAACTGGAGATTGTCACTCGCCGCCAAGTCTGAGATTATCTCTGAAAATAATAACCCACTTCGAAGATAGGGCTTTTGTTCTTAGTAACAAGACTAGCCGCTTTATCTTCATTACGGAATAGGCTATAAATTATTATTATCGTTGATCTAATTATAAGGTTGGACGTACGAGAGAAATTTATGTTGAGATTTTTTCTAAGAATTTGCAGGCATTCTTTTATGATTAAATAGTATCAATTTAACAATAATAATTTTAATAAACAAGAGCTGGTTTGAGATTAATGTAGTGGGTTTTCCTAGATTAATTTATTTTGTTGAAGTTATACAGTCAATAATAAATCATACCCACATTGATTTCCAACCGACACTCCTAGAAGTTTCTAGTTGAAAACTTATTTTTTTTTAAGAAATATCAACGCTTTAACCAACTAATTAGGAATAGTTTTTATGATCTGTAGATCCTAAGGTTATGTCTTGGTGCCATAAAATTTATGGTTGGCGACAGATCCTGTGTCGTCGTCGAGGAGCCGAGGCGCGCGCGCAATAAATACTCAGGCATTGCGTGCACCTTGTTACCGTCGGTTATACGATATTCTGAAACGCTTGTGAACTTCTAACTAGAAAACGTAGCCGTACTATTTGGGAGCTAAACGCGATAAACATAAGACGTGAAAGTGAATTCGCTACGAAATAGGCGGATTAGGTCGACAGGTCAGTCGCTGTTGGAACAGAAACAATGTTGGATTTGAGATTTATAGTTTTGAAATAGATACTGGCAAAAGCCGACATCCAATATTTCAAGTTATTTTGGGTGAAAACGTCATTACTAGTCAACACATCTCCCGTTTAGCATCGAAATATATCGAAGATTCTATAATTTTACTAAACATTGCACAGAATCAACTCGTTATTCCTGGAAGCTTGCACGTGTTATGACTTAGGACGTTGGGTTGCCGTTCCTTTAAGCTATATTATTTTCCTGCATTTTCACCTTAATGGAACTTATTATCACTTCACTACATAGTATAAAACAAAGTTGATGTCGTCTGTCCGTCCCTATGTATGCTTAAATCTTTAAAACTACGCAACGGATTTTAAAGCGTTTTTTTTAATAGATAGAGTGATTCAAGCTGACGTTTTAAATGTATAATACCTGCATAATTGCACCCGTGCGAAGCCGGGGCGGGTCGCTAGTTTTTAAAATATAGCAGATTAGTAGTTTCATTCTCTGATTTTTTAACGAGACTTTAATATCCACATATCCTGTTTCTCTATCTTTGTCTGTGATTCCTTTATGTCATATTTAGAGCCTTGAAGACAAATATTATCTACATCAAGTAAATATTAATTTTGAAGAAATTCTTCGTCGATTTTGTGTACCAGGTCTAATTATAAGTAAGGTAGGTACATCATTGGTTTCGCACTTGTACCTATTCGGTTTTCAATTTCTCCCCATTTTCGTTTAACAAGTATAATGTGAATTTTTTTTTCAATACAGGAACAAATTTATGTTCATGCTCACTGATGTCCCATGTTTAATGCAGGCATCCCCATGTGTCGCTTCTTATCTGATGGGCGCTGACGTCGTGCGTGCGCGCATCGAACGGCGCACGCCTCCAAACACAGTATCTTAACACAGTATCTTTTGCAACACTGTGACATTCATTATTTTTAAAGGATACATCTTATCAGTAAAGATATCAAAAAGTTTCTATAAGATAAACTCGTAAATTCGGGTGATAATTGGTTTTAAAGCTTTAAAACAATGGATTAAATGTCCTATCTATACTTTGTTTTTTTTTGGGAATGGAACTGGCCATAATGACGTCACATCATGGGGAATAAAAAGGTTTTTTTTATAGAGAAACGTAACCCCCTCCCTAGGTATAACCTGTATCGCGGGGGCAGTTTACAAACATGTATTTCACGAACAAAAATGATACCCAGACTCAGAGCAAGTGCCTCTGGTTGAGACAAAGAAACTTGCCCGACCCCGAAATCGAACCCGGAACCCGTAGATCCAAAGGGAGCACATCCAACCCCTAGACCACCTGTGTGCTCCTCTGGCCATGGGAACCACACACGAATTCAATACTATGAAACTGGCAGCTGGTCTAATAATTACCGGAAATCCTATAAGATATAGATATAGCGTCTCATTAGACGCTCCAGGTAGATAATGGTGTTTAACCAAAGCAGGTTAGACTGGTGCCAACACCAATGTAGTTGGAAGAGACAAGGCAGATGCCGACTACAAAAGATTTTATAGCACGTATATATACGAAAGCCACATTTCCTATGATAATCGAGGAAACTGAAGAAACGAGGACATCATAAAACGGTTAAGTTAATAATGGCGACGAAGTTGAACGAGCAATCTTACAACTGCCATACTTGGATTGGGTATAACGGCGTCGACGGATGTATGTGCTAACAAGGTATTAAAAAGTATCTACCTTAGGGGCACACCTTATGTCTTGCACCTGATAGTGATTTCAAAGACGGGAGGTAAAACGATAATCGTAAATTTACTGGACATGTGAATGATCACGTAAACTTCAAGGGATTTATCGTAAATAGTTTTTATATTCTGATTTAACTATTAAAGCTAGGACATGTAGACGTCTTCATTAATTATGTTGACAACACTAATTGTTTCCGCCTTATATACCCTGTTCTTTTCCTTCGTCACTGGCCGGCGAGGGTATAGACAACGCCGACCTGACGGTGTATGTCACAATCGCATATTAGCTATAATTAAATTAAATTAGACTGCCTCGTTGGTCTAGTGGTCAGATGTGCCGCCTTTGGATCAACGGGTCCCGGGTTCGATTCCGGGGTCGGGCCAGTGTCTTTTTCTAAACCAGAGGCACTGGCTCGGAGTCTGGGTGTCATTTCTATCTATAATATGTATGTATTTACAAAAAAAAAATGTATATAAGTAGTTTATCATCCATCTCGTTACCATAACACAAGCATTAAGTTGCTTAACTTGGGACGAGATGGCGTTGTGTGAAATGTCCAAGGATATTTATATAATTATATTCGTATTAAATAAATAATGCAGCGCACCCATAACCATACATAGAAGATATCTATCCGCATAAAAACCTGGAAGGGCGTTACGACAGGCAATATAAAACTGTAGTAGACATACATCGAAGAGAGGAGACAGGTGAGTCTTACCACTTTTTGCTGGCCAAACACCCATCCACTAATTATTGGGAAAGTATTTAAGACAGTAATGAAGCCTGTCTAAGTTAAGTCAGTATCATGGTCAGGCTGTAATATATTGAGACTATACTCTCGAGTTTAAATTTCATTATTACTTTTAAAAAAGTTCGTTTTTAGCGTAAGCGTAAGCTCCTGTTCCTAGGTTTTGTATGCAAATTGAGTTGTAGACATACTCGTTTCGTGAATGGATTTTGGAAGCTCTTTAATATTGGAAATGCGTGAAGCATAAAAATGTGATAACCTCATTCCCACAAAGATGTCGGACGCGCGCATACTTCACGGTGCTTCAATTTTCTCCAATATGTTTTCTGGTAAGATTGGAAATTTTCAGTTGCATGTGATATTATTTTGAAACGTCAAAGCCGAGTAGAGAACAATTTGCAACATTGAGAACTAATCAGACTTGCAATTCAAATGATTCACACGAATTTACAGTTGCGATGGCTAAATCTTAAAATGCTGTTATAATAAACGTAGTCCTTAAACTTTGTGAAATAAACGGCTATAAAAATAAAGTACCACAGAGACTGGACTCATAATTGTTGCAGAAATAAAATACATAAAGCCAGTAGGATGTTATCTCCGAAGGCTCTGACTTCCCGCTCCTTGTAAATCTTCCCGATAGTGCCCCGAGGACACGCCGCGATAAGGCCCACACGACCCTAGTAATTGACGTAATAAGAAAAGCACAAGGCTTTTGACCCTTATGATTTTGTACTTTGGAGTGCAGTGAACTGATTTTGACAAATATTGTAGATCCTTTGAGCTATGGTTCCAAATAAATATTGGCATCCTCGACTTAAATTGGAAAAGGTAAATACATACTTTGCCTACATGTATCTGAGTATTATTTAAATGCTGTTTTGGTTTTGAGACTATAAGGACTTAAGTAATGCCGTGATGGTATAGGTTGGTATATGTCGCAATTTTCATTCATGAACAATCAATCTGCGTCATTAGAATAAACTTCTCTCTTATATAATAATATTGTTATAACTTTTTAGAAATGCAGTTTGAATAAAATTTGGGACATGACTCGCACATCTAGATGTAAAATTCAGATGTGGTACGTTAGCTTAGCACGTGATTGGCCGGGTTGCGCGCGCGCAATCGCGGACGCAATTTGCCGGGAGGCGTGGCCAACACGGTAGCGCGGGAGGGGACCTCCCGTTGCCAATGTCTTTGTTTAATAAAGAATACACCGTCCGGCAGTTTATGTATGAATATGATGTGATATTTCTCCAGAAAGTTAAATCTGTCATATACTAAAGTTTCTATAGAATGATAGCCACTCACAATTCGATTCGTTAAATTACGCATGTAAGTGATTATAATAAATATGATTGATATATTATGTGACCACCTTGTTGATTTAAAGATTGAGTTTAAAGATAGATCTAGTAAAACAGATACAGTTAACACAGAAAATCTCATAATAAGTTAGTGTTATAACACTATACAGTATATACTTAAAACTACTAAAAGTTTAATTCGCATAAACTGCTTTAAATTAAAGTTTCCAAGCATTCTAAGAAATGTATAAAAATTGCTTGCATGGCTATTATTTTCAGCTGAGTCGTCGATCGCGTTAAAGGTTATCGTAATAACACCGAAATTCGCGAGATACTGACGAAATCGTGACTCCACAAACATTCGGTTAATGGTAATGACTGCATAGACGATGATGTTGAGTGTTATGTTGGTTATTGTTTTATATTTGGTTGGAAACACGGCGAGCATTGCACAATTTTTGTAGAGGCTGCAACACCAATAATAGCTATAAATAAAGCTATATTTTGGTACGTTACGAATGATGTGTTTTAGCTCTATTATTAATTATTATCTGTTAATCGTACAGTTTATAAGAATACTTAAGAAAAGTATTTTTAGCGTTGCAAAATAAGCCAATAATTAAAATTGTCATAAACATAAAAAGTCGAGAGATTCGAAGATAAAATGGATGTTTGGTGAGGCTAGTGCAAATAATAAATTATAGTAGGTATTCCGATAGCATAACTCAGCGCTATAGCTTCATCAGAGATCTTTGCATAACAACGTTATTAGCACGTTGAAGCAACATTATTTAATGTCAGATAAAAAACGCGCGGCGAAGACTATGCCGTTTAACATAACAGCTTACAAATGGTATCTCCAACGTGAAATAATAATCGGATGAATCGTGCAAGTCATATTTTAATCTATAGATCGGATCTGAATCATTCTGACACGGGGAAAGGATAGACAAATATATACCTAAGACATTAGTCAAGGTAGATTTTGAACGGTCCCGAGTATTTCCGAGTTGACTGAATGATGTTGTAATTCTTTAAAATTAGTCGACGGTGACTTTAAAAGCAGGCTCTCCGTGTGGTGACGCAATTGTATAGTGATACATAGTGTCACCACTCCATTGGTCTAGTGGTTAGATGTGCCGCCTTTGGATCAACGGGTCCCGGGTTCGATTCCGGGGTCGGGCAAGTGTCTTTGTCTAAACCAGAGGCACTGGCTCGGAGTCTGGGTGTCATAAAAAAAAAGTATATATAAGTAGTTTATCAACCATCTCGTTACCATAACACAAGCATTAAGTTGCTTAGCTTGGGACGAGATGGCGTTGTATGAAATGTCCAAGGATATTTATTATTATTATTCCATCCTAAATGTGTCGTAAGAGCCAGGATAAGGAAATAAAAAGGCTAAAAACCAAGCGGCAAGAGAAGAGAAAGAAAGAAAGAGAAATCTTGACACGAAACTCTGTGCCAACGTCTGGCAATTACGAAACCCCTGCACTAGGTATAACCTGTATCGCGGGTGCAGTTTACATACATGTAATTCACGAGCACAAATGACACCTCTGGTTTAGACAAAGACACTTGCCCGACCCCGGAATCGAACCCGGGACCCGTTGATCCAAAGGCGGCACACCTAACCCCTAGACCAACGAGGCAGTAAGCTATTTACCGTCCATGTAACTGGAGGAGGTCCGAGTTAGAAGTGGGTCTTTTATTGGCTGAGAAATAGAGTAGTAGGTGAAGAATCGAGAAATTCATCTTGGTCGCTTTTAGGATTGCAACGTCTCGTGAAGCTTCTGTTGAACTTGACGAGTCAACGCATGTATCACGTAAGCCTATCAAAGACTCGCTCTTGAGCCGGGCTTCCTCCAATCTAATTGACGTAACTTGGGCTGCTCAGTTAAAGCTTAGTTTCAAGTTCTACACAACCGATCAAGATTCCAAATTCGTCACTGCGTTTACATTAGTATCTACTGAAGCAATATTTAAATTACTACTAAAATAAACTTTACTCGGTTACAGATAGTGTTGTTACTTTGATTGTAATTTTAAATTTTCACGGTGATTTTAGGTCATAACTCCTGTCAAGGTTAGTTTCTTGGTTCCAATTTAGACAAGTTTCTTTGTTAGTGGTGGTGAGGTGTCCGTTTATTAAAGGCTTGTTATACTTTATTTTTTAATTTGGCTGCCTTTTAGTTTATTTCCACAAAATGAACAATTGTGAACAGCATAGGTATCCACAGACAAAAAATGTTGATTTGTTTAAATAATGCACAATGCGCGCATGTCACAATCCGCGCACGCGTCGGCAGCGCCCGTTCCCACGCGCACGCACACACGCGCACTGTGATTCGAGGCAGTGTGTGTGAGGCGCGCGCGCAGCTTGTGCTTTGGCCTCTCACAGAGTAAGCTACGGCGTAGACTGGTACAATGTAACTTACTTGATACGCCAGCCCGTCTGGCCAGCGTGACACAGTAGGCTAATTACTTTCCACGTAACTGGAGGAGATCCTTCTCAACAGTGTGTTAACTATAGGCTGGGTAGTATAAAAAATCAGTAGACATTACCGTAATAATCGAATTTGTTGTTAAAAAAATTAATTCCCAAAAATGTGAAAATCATTACTATACAAGACGTCCCAAAAAGTCCTAAATAAAAAAGCTAATTAATAATGGAACTGATGGCAGTTTTTACAGTATTACTGGAGCCACCATAAGTCAATGGTCATAACCAGTTCCGTGCAAGGTCGAAAGGTAAGTAACGCAGATGTGCGAGCAAAGGTGAATTATTGGAGCCATCTGCTATCTTAACGGTTTTACTCCCTAATGGTCAACTGAGTGTTAATCATAGTATTGTATCAACACTCTGACACACTAAAAGGATGCTTGCTTTAATTTGCACGTAGAAATTTTATGTTTCATTATATAATTTGGAATTCCTAACTATGCAGAACAGAAACAAGTCGCTCTATGGCACATCTGGACTTAAAAATCTATGTATCACCAGCAGAACAACATCCGTCGATCCCCATTGAACTGAGCGTCAGTAGACCCTGCTGACACCAAATTCACCGTCAAGGTGAAACGTTGTCGCTTTGTGCCCGTTACGAGCTACAAATCACCGGTTATTAGCTTAACGATGAGACGAATAGCTTTGTTACAGATTGCATTTGACGAAATAGGAAACGTATTGTCCGATAATAGGTTGATAGTTTTGGCTCTCTTGTTGGTGAAGCCGTTGCGAATATTGATGAGATGGTAAAAGGAAACAAGAAAATGGAACTGTTAAATATGGCAATACTTATACGTGTAAATAATAATGATATTTTTAGACTGTGGCACGTTACAAGAGGTTATAGTAAGTTTCTTAAAGATATTCAAGGAAATATGTATCAGTGGCCGTGGTACAGTTAACATAGAAAATGTTTTATTACAAAAAATAATCTAAATTGTAAAAAGCGGTTTATTATTTGTGAGAATAAAGACCCCAAATAGGCGTAATTAAGGCTAGGTTACATCTACACATCATTAAATTGTAAATTAACCATCAAACTTTATAGCAGGATAAACCTCACCTATTCATATTGCATCCCTTGAGGATGTATTGAAGCATCAACAATATGGAATTATCTATACATCGGGATCGAGTTACTGCATACACGTGCAGCTTCAGACCCCTCTACAACCTCCATTATCAACATATGCGCAGACGCAGACCCGTGAGACGAGACTAGTGATGTAAGTTTGCGATGACAAAATGTCGATTTAACAAAAACATGTTTAACTAAATTGAAAGCAAAACTTTAACTTTCTTTAAAGTATATAATGGTTAGTATTTAGATTCACACTGTTATCAGGGGATAAGGAAACGGTTCGATTCAATGTCTTTCATAGTATTTTCTGAATTAGAATTAGTATCCCGATTCGCAGCAGCATGGTATTCAGAGTAATTCTAACCTTTTAGTATGAGCGATTAGTTCTTCTGAAAGATTCTTAAATTCAAATTATCGATACCAAAGCAATGTTGCGATCAACACCATGACGACGTAAATTTTGCCACGATGCAGTTCTGACACAGCCGGTTGTTAGGTTATGTAAGCGTGGGATGTTTAACGACTGAATGTCAAGACGACAGTAAGTTTAAGGTTTCATGTGCTGTCAGGGTTTTGTTTGTCTTCATAAATTGTAACTTGTCGTAAATTATTCAATTGTTAGTGTTGAATACAAAATATTTGTTTTATAAATGTACCCGCAGTTTTTAAAGAAAACACATGAACAATGAAACATCTATTATTATATTATCAATCATAATCCCTTCATCTTATCGTCTACAGTATGCCATCAACGAATTCTCTCGTATTTCGGTCACATAGTGCGAAGAGGAGACGAAAGTCTGGAAAAACTGATCGTAATCGGGAACACTGATGGCAAACCAGCTGCAGGTCGATTGGTGTTCGAACAAATGAATGAGGTCCATAAAATGGACCGAACAAATGAAAGACACGTACTCCTCCAAGTTTTGTTGTATTGCAAGGGAAGCCATGGACAGGACTCGATGGAGGCACATCATCTACTCCAAATGTAACGCAATCACTGATGACCACGATCCTCAGTCATGAGGGACCGACTAGAGAGAGAGATTTGCTAAATACAAAGTAAATAAATCTATGTATCATAAAAATATTTGTGGTCAACGCTATAATTATAAAAACATCTTCATATACAAAGTTATTTTAATTACCTAATTAACATTATTGCGTCTGTTATACCAATGACAATTCCGAACAGGTTCGTTATCGCTGCCATTAAAGGTATTAACTGATTCAACTACTGATAACGATGTGCTATAACATTGACGAGAACTGGTTCTACGGCACCTTCCCTAATATCACAGTTAGCATCACTCAATTTTCAAGGTGGATTACTAAATCTTCTCTTGGTACGCCATTTGATACCATTTGCCATGAAATAATAAGACATAATTTTATGTGTGTTATCCTACAGACAGACGCTAGTTAAAATCAAGACAAATTGAAGCGGAACATGATTAAATCTCATTAGCCAATAAATTGCATTGAATGTGTTCGTTGTAAACGGTGTGAACAAGATGCATCTGATCATTTAACGGCTCAAGAGAACCGCGCTGAAGCTTGAAACACTGATGGTATGATTGGAGATAGCATCGTGTTAAACTGATGTCCCTTTGTGTTCAAGCGTCATAATTTACTTTAAAGTTTATTTTTAAGTTGAATAGTTATTGACTGATGAAACGAAGCCCTGTGCCAACCCGCGTGACCGGCACGGGAGGAGACTCGACTCAGCAATGGGTAATTTATGGGCCTTTGCTTCCTATTAAAATATGTTACACTTTCAAGGGTTGACCAGAAAAAGAACTAAAAAGAAAATTACGTGTCTATTTATGTGTACTTAATTAGACATTTGAGATATATATGAAAAAAGTAAATATAAAACTATCTCCTTTTCACGTGATATAAATTGACATGATCAAGAAAAAGTTATCCGATATTCCAATCAACACAAAATCCAATAAGGCATATTCACGTCATGAGCCAACAAGAAATACAAAGTGGTTCTAACCAACCTGCTTATTAAATCCGAGCGATTCAGAGAAAGGTGAAATTGAGCATATGTTGGCAATTAGCGAGTTCAATAGCGAGTCTGATCGTGATAGTGGTGTGACAAACGTATGGAGCGGCGCTGCGCCCGCACAGGCCATAAATCTGAAGCCAGACCGAAAGGACGCGCACCCCTTTATTATGCCGAGACATGATTGGCCTCGGGCACGATTGGGAATGCGCGCTTAGCAACGACGTATCTGAAGGCTTTTAGGGGCCACTTTTTTGGAGTACGACAAAGAATGGAGCATTTGCCACAATTGAAATCTGTCCTAATGCCCATAAGTGGTGTGTCTGCACTCTTAACATTCAAAGGATAACAATCACGATTTTATTTAACCTTAAATGTTGTTTAAGCCAAACTTAGGCTGCTGATTAGTTTAAAAAACCTACTGCTGTTACAGTTTCAGTAAAAAAAAGAATAATACTTCTATGTTTCATATTTGGAAATAAACAAATTAAAGTGTTTCGCTAAAGCAAGGAATGTTGGAGGTCGTCAAATGAGCGCCAAGGCCGCCACCGATCGCACAATCCGCAGATACAATAGTCCATAGTTTAGCGACATAATTGTTCCCCGATCGGTACGTGAGGCACCCGGATTGTAAACAAGACATGAGGACTGCACCGCGTTATGAATACAGATTGGTGGGGAAACACGCAGGCTTATAGATTGTAACACTTTTTGCGATTATCAAATTCCATTGTAGCGACGGCCGAAATAGTCACTCTTGTAAATACCGTACTGTCACCGTTAGAGTAAGTTTGGTTAAAATAGTTAATATGAAAAAGAATAAGCATATTTACTTTCCTTACCCACATCCATACATTTTAAGCCACAACTCTGCCACCACGGGTAAAAATAGGTTATTATGTTGTCATTCACCTAGAACCATATTTTAAATTTTAAAAAGAGTGATGAATCATAAACAATACGTGGACAAGCGTTCATATCAATCGACAGTTCATTGTTTGTCAATCATACACTAGTCGTAAATTCTTCTTTAGCACGACGTCCATTGAATGCGACCAGAGCAAAATGTAAATCGATATCCGGGTGTCTACTCACACGAACATCAGAAAACCCGAAATGGAAACGTTCACGGACCTACTAATCTCGTATCGGATCAACGAGATTGTACCGCAGCTCACGCCTGAGGTCAGGTCATCTTGCTAAACGAAAGAACTCGGATAACTAGCCACTCGGTAGTCTAACTAAGAGTATGTGAATTAGTGCAGGCAGATATAACTAGTTATACCCAGTTTTATTTTTCATTTTGAGCTATATTATGCAGAATTAAAGATCCAAAAGAATGTTACTCATTGACACCGATGAATGCGGTGAGTCATGCGGACTTATTTTGAATGAAGTCAACAAACTTGTTGAGATTTTCTTGAGTTAGCAATTCTAAGTTTAGCTTCTGCGTAGCCACTTATGGCAACGTGTTAAACAAATATAAATAATGCGTTAATGGCAACTATTTTATTGTTTTAACAGAATAAGTTGCAAGATTAAACCATATAACGGGACCAATCACACCCGTCTAGCAATTTCAGTAAGAAGCTATTATATTCTTGATATAAATGCAAATAGTAATCCCATATTAAATGATACAATTGTTATATACAAAGACTTAGCCACAAAGGCAAATCTTTGCTCCAAATCTGCGTCGTAGCCGCGCCGTGTACCATTATATGCAAATAGAGACGCCGCTCTTATACGTATGACACAAGTTTGAGACGTTAACGATAAATGATGTTGCTCGGCGATCACTGCAGAGTTAGAAGAAATGGCTTTAGAATAAGAGTCCACAAAATAAATACGTCTGTATATTGGTAGACATGCCCTAAATTAATGGTACTATTAAACTAGTTAAAATATTTCCCCATAATCCAGATTAATCATTATGAAACAACAATAATAAAAAACGGCATCAAATATGCTAATTGGTGTTGAAAACATAATAATCCAGACCAAAGCTAAATATTCTAAGCATACATTTTCACATGATTCACTTAAACTATAACCAAGAAAGTCGTGTTAATAAATAACAATTGGGCAACAAACGTCATCTTGTTGCAGTAAAGAGGCACGTTGAAGACGTTAAACAGTCATAGCAAACGCTGTTTGAATTCATCCGGATCACCTCGCCGAAGAATTGAGAAACCTTATTATGTATGTGGGAATGATCGAGGCTCGCGATTTTGTTTTAGAAACCAGCGCGGCAAACTAGTTGTATAAGATAGTTAATAGACACATTTGTAAGTAAACAGACCGAGGCGAAAGCAAGTGAATCACACGAGAGAAGCATTTGGAGACATTACTGGGAGGAAATTATTGTGCTTCAAACATAATCAACGGCTATTCGTTGGAGCTTTCATTATAGATATACACACATTCGCCTCTTTCATATAGCTTGATTAATTAATTGTAAATAATGTATTAACAGGTAGGCAATTTAAGCGTAACACCGCCATTTTGGTTGTTACGAATTTGTTGCTGTTTCTATCCAAGGCCTATGATGATAATGTGTTGATTCAAATGACCTGCATAACGTCACTGGAATCCAATAGACATGGGCGCCTCGGAACAGACTTTTGTGAAAGTTCTTGGAGGAGGCGTATATCCAGCAGTGGACTTCTTATGGCTGATATTATAATGGTCATGATGTTGTACCGGATTTGACAAAGCTCAAAGTACGAAATATTTCTACAATTATTTATTTACATTATAAGGACATACATAATCAACATACTAAGAACAGTACGAAAGCCAGGAGTCATACGCAGTAAGATAAAGTGGTGAGAAACAGGCGCGACTTGCCTGAGAGCCCCCGGGGCCACCATTCTCTTGGTTGGCCTCCTGCCATTGCCCTAGGCCACCATTTCGACGGAACATAACCACCGGTTCTGTTATCCTTTTTAGAAATTGCATACACGCATGTAACTCCACAACAAATTTATGTTGACTAGCAAAAATGGCCTGGGAATTATTTCAACCATGCCAGATTTACATTTTCTTAAGAAAGATTAAGATTAACGGCAGAATATAAATAGATACAGCGCCGAAGGTAATCAGGTATCAGGTATAATTTTTGCAAATGAATGCGAAAATATAGAAACCGGACACTCATTGAAATTTAACTGTGATGTTAATGTTTAATACGGTTTCCTACGCCTTCGGGCTACTAATAAAATATATGTTAAGGGTTTCAATTCATGAAATGTAATTTCTACACTGTGTCTGGTAAGTTATTGAAATATTATGCGCTAGTTGCGGAAAATTCTAGTAATATAATAGAAATCTTGCTAGTTTGCTTATCGATCTAAACTTTATTTTATCACAAAACTTATAAGTCGTCATAGTGTTGTGTTAGGTTTTCACGATCTTTGCTGGTTGTAGGAAATCATTTCTTGACGGTTCGGATCGTGTTCTTCGTTGTCATGTTTTAAACTACCATCATTTTCATCATCATCTTTCGGCCCATGTCCCACGTTAGGTGGTAGTCTCCATACACCCCTATCGGCGTTGTATCTGTTTTAATACCTATCATACGCTTGTCCTCATTCACACAATGCATCCTTTACTTTACCCACAACCCTTACGTCCATCCCCATTCATATTGAAACTACCACCGGCAGTCTATCAACCGAATCTATAAAATAATATAGAAAGCCTTAAGGAAATCAAAACATGGTCAATCAAATTCTCGCAGTTGATAGCAAACTTCTAAATAGGCCTCATTCTAAGATGCCATTCTATGATGGCCGTATCCTAATGATGGAGACATTCTAATCATCAATCTTGGCTGCAAATATAGTGAAAAAAGATAATTGTTTGTAATTAATTCTAAAAAATGAGAGGGTAATTAAAAATAACAATTGAAATAAATACCATATCATTAATACTCTAAAACAAAAAGCTCCAAACAAAATATTTGCAAAATACACCAGACGACGACTAATCAATCAAATCGTAAATAATAGGTTTCCTATAACGTCGCGTCATGGCTATAAACGTTAATCACAGACTGTACTGTCATATAGATCGTGGGTAATTAGATTTTTTGTGTTCTCGGCAATATTTTTTGTTTATCAACAGCGCTGTAGAACGTCATCTGTAGGATATAAAATGCAAATGAAGATTCTTAAAACCGAGCCATAAATTGGAGGGATTACTTCACTTACATCGTGTTACTTTGTCGTAAATTTTATAATATTTATTGGTAGGTTCAATGTTATGACAACGGTCAAAGCTACTGCATAAAATATTCAATATAAACATCTCGTACAAATATCCGTCGTATACATAATGTGCGTGTGGTGACGGATTTAGAATACAATAGTTACCACCCCATCCCAGTCTGAGGGTGTCGTAAGAGCCGACAAAACGAAAAGGCCGCAAGAGAAGGAAAACTTGAAACGAAACCCACTGCCAACCCGTCTGACGAGCTTGGCACAGTAGGCTAATTACCCTGAGGTGGATTATTTATGGGCTGAGTCCTAGTATACTACTAGGACTCAGTCTACTAGTAGGTATACAAATAACCTTTGAAATATATCTCCCTCGCCCTTTTCCATATTCGAGTCGGTATTATCTGATTTCGCTAACTACCAGCTTTTACAGGCAGCGATTGCCGTCTGCCCTCCGCGACCCATCCTATGGGTCCCTCGGTAATTGTATAGTTAGTTATTGTTAGGTCAGCTTTCACGCTACTTACTACATGTAATCATAGATGTTTAGATGGCTATACATGAATGGATGTCCTGCATGTTCATCGTTTGTGTGTAGCACACACATAGGAACGATACACATGAAGGTGACCTATCCAACAACCAGCCGATCAAGACGTTGCTTGGCGTACATATTGATTGTGTTGAGTCCGTACGCAACCTTTGAAAATAGCGGAATAAAGAATTAGAAGTATTTTATTTAAGAACCACAGATAGTACTAAGTTAGACAATGAAAATGGAGAAAACGTTGAAAATCTTTCACAAACACTTAATTTTCCTCAAAAGCCACTTCAAAGAAAGTGTGAAATTAAGCACTTTAGACGAAATTATAAAACAAAAATGCAACAACCACCCAACAATAAAAAGCAGCGAGAACAATTCTTAAGAGATCGGTAGCAGATCAAAAGCGTATCGACATTGACCTTATCTGCTCTGGCGCATGGTACAAATCGATTCAACGGCCGACCAATCGGAGCGCGTCGCGAGTGATGCTGATCAAACATGGCGGTCGTCGACCTGCGCCTGCGCTGGACAATTTGCATACCTAGTTGCATCACGGGCCGCCATAACTTGTTCGATGATAATAATGTGATTCTGTCCGAATGATTTTATGAAAGATGTCGGGCATATTTCCGAACATTTTGTTGAGAATGTTAAGCTGCTATTGCTGTTTTGTAAAGTAACAGCAATCCAAGACAAGGAATGGGCTGGTGGCTGCATATTCTAAATCAGTGACTACACTTAATCTTACGTCAATTGTCTGTCATATTATCACACCAGCCTTGACTTAGACAATGACTCACCTGATAGGGCCAATATCTTATGTGAGTGGGATGCAGACATGGGCCCTTTAAGCTGTCATAATTATGGGTTCCGACGTTCAAACCCGTAATTAGCATATATCTACGGCTTAAGAAGATTATAGTAACATTGAAAGCCTCTAATATGAGACTGATGAAATGAGGCAATTTAAACATTGGTAAGGTAATTTCGTTGGTGGTAGTTACATTACAAATGCAACTACAGAGTTTCGGCTGGGTATTCTCTGCAGTATTCCGAACCGTCGGTAATTTGTATACTTGACGATTCAATAGAAGTTTTTTAATATACCATGACCATCTAAAGTTTGACTATGAGGGATTAAAACTTATTATATAAGTTAACTAGTTTTACCAATGTATCAGATAATTGTGATGGAAAAACGCACATACCTAAAGGTTTTTTCTTTGATTTTGGGGAATAGAACTTATACAGGATGTAACAAAACCCCATATAGAAATATAAGACTTGAACTTGTTGTATATATATATATGCGTAATAGCTAGCAATATTTATAATCGAAATGTTTTTATATGGCCCTAAAACTCAATTAGTCATAAAATTCACACCATAAAGTCTACGGCTTCTCGAAATCGCGAAAACCAAATCGTGCATCAAACAGTTTGGTGACCATAAACGATGTTAATACCAAAATCTATAAAAGTGTCCAGCACAACAATCTTATGAAAGATAAAAATATTTTTACTACTAACTATTTTTAAATGTGTGCGTAATCTTCACGTGTTATAGATGTATTAAGACGTAATTCAAATGGTTTTTGAAGATGAAAACTAAATCCCTTCCAAGTTGTTAAGTCGTCGTACTATCTCCAGGAACGTTAAGATCGTTAACTGTATAAATATTCTTATTTTCAACACAAGCAATGATGTTGTCCAATTGTCTATTGTACGTGATCATCCATGGCTCGATATGGCACTTGATGTCATATTCAATAGCTCAGAGACGATCAATGTGCTCAGGCGTACTTAAAAAGGCATGACTCTTTTATAAACAAACATTGGTCGGGATAGAATTAAAATTTCATTTCTCTAGTATTTACTTAGTAACAGTTCGCTTGAATAAATCGATTAAAGAACTGCTTTCATGTTCAACTATGATTCTTCTATCACAGACATTCACAGAGTTTAAATTTAGTCTAAAAGATCTGAGAGTAGTCAACATTAAAATTAATCCAAAGTATTATAAGCCGTTACAGAAAGGAATAGGATGTAAATTCGTTTAATTTTCCAATGACTGGCCAGACCCTGACATCCGTCGGTAAAGATCCCATGGCACTAAACGAAAAAGATAACACTACGACTAATTCAGTCACAAACAGTCACAGCAATAACGAAACAGGAAACCGACCAAATATGCTGTCAACAAATTAAACAGTCTTTAGAAAGTGTAACTCAATATCAATCACAACCACATAATGCATTTTAAATATTCACTCTCCGTTGCATTATTACCTACAAAAAATACGTGCAAATTGCGGTACAGAACATTATCTAAAAGTAACAAAAATGAAAATTACATGCGTCTATTGAATCACTTAATATCATTAAATTCATTACACTTATAACACAAATGGGCGTTGAAAGGTCCCTTGATAATTAAGTTACATATAAACACATTTATTTTATTATAAAACAGCTCGTTTCTCCGCAATTATCTTAAAATTTAGTAAATTAACTAGTTTAAATTTGAGTTTCCACAATAAAAATCGTTTTATACGACACACATTGGTATTCAGTTCTCAGAGACCGCTTACTTTCACACTTGTAAATTAATTTTTTAATACAGTTGCTCAAAAAGTGGCATATTACAGGGACGTATAGCGTTCGGGAAGTGGGCTATTACACACGCGTGCTTTTTCTTTACCATTCCCGCACTAGTGCGTTTTCTTTCCCAACTGTCAAAATAATGTCTATTATAAAGAAAAACCAACCATGAAGTTTTTACTAAAAAAAATCATAGATGTTTTTATGATTCATGCAAATACGTATATTTCTAAAAAGAAACTACGTACTAATTTGTTTCAATATCAGATTTAATTATTTGATTGAATGTGTTTTATTTCATCTAATTAAATTTCATTTCATATCAATAAAAAAATTCTACTGAAGACTTGGCTGTATGGGCATTGTTCCTTTTGCCTACCAGAATGGGTGAAGAAAAAAAAAAACCTGCTTATATTCTACGGTCGGCGCCATTTTTCAGAAATGATTAGTTAGTTGAGTTTATTGTGTTTATAATATTTTATTAAATTGCTTCATTTTTTCGCAACTGTATTAAAAATAGTCGTTCAGTACACGTGCGGAACCGTCATTGCAACTTGTTCCGACTGTCAACCCTCACCTTCGGCTGCGCCTCGGCTCGGGTAGACATTTGTCGGAACTCGTTGTAATGACAGCCTTTCCGCACTTGTAATGAAATATACTATTTCATTCGGCTCATTTGACTGTCTTTAATTTTTTTTATGTAATAGGAACCTAGTTTCCTTAGTCCGTGTGGTGGCGGGTGTAGAATACATAGTGTCACCGTCCCATTCCATCCCGAAGGCGTCGTAAAAGCCGACAAAAGGAAATGACAAGGCCGATAACCTTGCCGCAAGAGAAGGAAAACTTAAAACCCTGTGCTAACCCGTTTCGTCAGCGTGGCACAGTAGGCTAATTAGATCCTCCATGTAATTGGAGGAGGCCCGACTCAGCAGTGGGTCCTGTATGGGCTAAATCGTAGTCGTCATAAAATAAGTCGATACATAGCGGTGAAGTGGATGCCATATCCACTTTACGGAACGGTACCGTCGTTGACCACTTCAACTCCCAAACTTGGTAAATTACATCATCTTCCAAGCGCTCCATTTAACTGCATTCCGAGTCGTATAGCTAATTAACTCAATGTAACAGCTGCCGCATTTCAACTCATGCTCTTATTTAACGAATATTAAACTTAAGTACCACTAAATGTCACTCCATATATTCGTTAGCGCATCACTTACAATGCTCTCTTTGACTGTAAGTTCCTCATTTCCTACGACGTGTTAATTGTCTCCTGTTAACGCAGTATCGACATTTTGTGCGTGCACGTTAACGTTTCTATCGAAATTTATTGTGGGATCTGCACTAATAACAGAAGCTTCAGCCGAGATGATCGTAATAGTCTTGTAACCATACCGGAATAATTTTTTTATCAGTGACTTGAATGCCTTTGACCCTTGGCTTGTGTGATGGAAGGCAACGCCAGGGTCTAAGATGGAGCAGGCAATTCAAGGAAATGCCCTGTCGGGCACCGACTCTCACATACACACGACGGAACACAGTAAAACTGTCCGGCGACTTAGATGTGAGGGTGGTAGCTAGCCGGGCGGACCATTTGATCCTACCACCAAGCGTGCTGCGTTTTGTTGACTTTTACAACACGCGTTATTTCCCAGCGTGCAGTGGGGCAGTTTTATATTCTGACCCGTCCCCAGAAGTCAGAGTATTCATTCATAAATCCTTGGTCGGTGTCATCAAGCAATATTATATTATAACCATTAAATTGAATGGTTGTTACTCCACAGAGTGCCTATCTCACCCATCGGTCAGAAATCTAACGAGATCCTTAACTTGAGTAACGACAAGTTAACAGCTTCTGAATACCAGAAGCTAAAGATTTAGGTCCAATAATATCAGTCCCGCTGTATCACCGAGGCAATCAGTGCCAGCATTGGAAAGCGTTGGATCCATTAAAATGCTGGTTTATGGGCACAGGCCGCAGTTCTGTACACCCACGTATTGGAAAACAGTAATAACCAGAAGCCATGTGTTGACATTGATATTAAAAATTGAAGCAATCGTGAGATTCAACGCTTTGAATGGTTACAACTCTTGATTAGCTAGCTAAACAAAAAGTATAACTGGTAATTGTTTGATAACAACAAGACTAGTTTGATAATACTAAATTCTTACAAACAGATGGCTGATCCTAAGATACTTTTATACATCCTTGCAAATATTGCAGTTGACCGAAATAATAATTATAAATGTATGGTTCATCCTGATTAAGCCACCAAGTCCACGCTGCCTCCTATAAAGGTCATTAAATTATGGCCGGAGTAAAATTGTCTTACCTGCTCCTCAATTCCCTAGGCTTAAGTAAAATATATTCATGCAATAAAATAGGCGGCCCACTGTTAACTTGATGTTTGGATCCTGCATTTCAGTTATTATAAATATCGTAGTCATTAGTTTCTGCTACCGTATCTTTCGCCATTGTCTGACGGACAGCCATCACAACGGGCAGGTTTAATTGGAAATTATTGCGGTTGAAACGGTCGCTATTCTAAATTATTGATTCGTTGTTGCAATCACTGTGATTAATAGTGCAAAGAGAGTAATGCGTGCACGCAGAACTCCAAATAGGGTTTTGATTGCTTTGAGAATTCCATAAACATTTACTGTTCTGTCTTTTGTGTTAATTAGTTTATTTTATTGTATTGGTCGTATAAGACCAGTCTAATTTGTTACGTTTAGAATTGTAAATTGGTCCACTTGCTTTAAAGCGCTTTCGCCCATGCATACTCGTATGTGTGCACTATATTGGGGGGTTTTGATTGTTGAAAGCTAATTATGACTTCTGGTTGTTCTTACGCGGGACGCGCTAGACGGATATCAGCGCGCGTTTTATATGTATCTTTATGTAAAAAAAATAGTAGGTTCATGAAGGATGCGTATCGGAGCATACGCATACTATCACCTTCGTGCGATTCATATCTGTCCTTTAACAGTCTCCGACGAGCACTGTTCAACGGCGATGGATTTAAAATCGTGCGTAAATAAACGGTCGACACTGAGTAAATAGTGTTATAAAACATTTGGTCACGGCCGCATCGGTAATCTAAATCCTAAATTGGTTTGTTTTTTGTATCACAGCGGGAATGTGGATCGGTCACGTCTTCAGACCGATAATCTTCGGATGGATGAGACAAAATCCCTTGCTTGAGGTGAATGGAGGACAAGGCTGGAACATTATTTGGTTTACCCGTCGGTAATATTGTGGTTCGTTTAATACACATTTAACTATAGACTGATAAATAATTTATTTTTAATTTAGGTCATCAGAAATTGTCCCAGTATTATATATTACTAAAGTAGCGATAGACGCCAGTTAAGTATTGATGATTGTGTCAGAACACGAAATCTACAGGACACTCAAAGATACACTTATCATCGATGATATAAAGCCCTAATTAATCGATCTTTCATTAAAAAAAATTAGCATTTCAGCAAAAATACATTCATTATCACAACAAGAAAATTAGCAGAGACAATAAACTTTGAAGCACAACAAAACATACTATAGAATACAAATAAACCCAATCGCCCACGTAGCTATCCATCTGACCTGACCTGTGGCAAAAAGCGCTAATAAAAAACAAAGGTGAGTGACCTATGAATCGCTATGATATTCAAGTAAATACACATGGTAATGTTGAATGACAAATGATGAAACATACTCTGGTATGAAGTTTCTATTGCAGGTCGGAGTTCAAGATTACGTAAAGGTACGCCCATATTTGCACGAACTCGACGTGAGGTTCAGTCTAATCGAACTGTTTATAATCTATATTTGATAAACGTTAACTTTGATTGTATTGATGAAGTCCCAGGAGGTGGACCGATTATCTGATCTTAGATGTTTGTTGGATGCAAAAGATTAAAAAGAAAAAGAGAATTGTGGAAAACCACAGATTTTCAGGAATTTGTTCGATGGTCTATGGTTAGCATATTCTCAGGATGATGAACATGATCGCACCAAAGCAATCTGTCGACAGTTTTATTAGGTCATTTTCTTCCTGAGCTTTCCATGAAGCAAAGTATCTAATTTAAAACGGGTATAATCTAAAAGCTTACACTTGATTGATAATGGATTAGAATTGGAACATAGATACAGGCAGCGTATATATTTCGAATCAAACTTTTGAATCTAATTTTCATGATGAATCCTAATTCAAATAAAAATGGTCTTAATGATTTCCTGTCGCCTCTTCTAAAACCAAGGATTTAAGTAAATTGATTGGATAATTATAATGAGCATGTAATTCGTGTTGAAGCCAGAAATAAATAAGGAATTAAACGACCCTTAGCAGACATCACCATCCGGCCGTTAGATAACGTTATATTCTTGTTGGTATGATTTGTATGAATCATAATGGTCGTGTTGACATGCTCTCGTATTATTGAACACGTGTTGATTGAAGAATAGAGATAGAAATCGCGGGGATATTTAGATGCCTATCCATATTTGTTACTAAATAATGTTTCATCATCCAAATATTGAGTAGATTAGATTTGTCACTCATTCTCAACCCTAGATCGAGAGTAAATCTGGCATTAAGAGAAGGAAAAGTTAACGTAAATCCCAGAGTCAACATGTCTAACTAGCGTGATACAGTAGACCACGTTTTAATTAGGTAAATCACTATCACTACATATTATAAAACAAAGTCGCTGTCGTCTGTCCGTCCCTATGTATGCCTAAATCATTAAAACTACGCAACGGATTTTGAAGCGGTTTTTTTAAATAGATAGTTTAAATCAAGAGGAAGGTTTTTAAGTATAATACCTACATCCATAATATATTACAGAAACACTGATACATTTAGAGGTTCACCATTGCACCCGTGCGAAGCCGGGGCGGGTCGCTAGTTCTATCATAAGATTAAATAATCTGTCTAACCTCAAGCATGAGATACCGAAATCAATTCTAGAATCTAGATTAATCCAGGTATTAATTAAGAGATATTTTCAATGGTCAGATTTACAAAAAAATATTTCATAATATTGTCTTACAGTTTATCTATAAGACAATATTACGAAACGTGATGCAACTTACGCAAACACGCAAAAAAGAAAGCGCATGCGAACAGACCACAGTGCTAACACTCCATTGTTCCAGCCGTTCTGACAGTGTGGCGTGACACACGCACTGATGCGAAACTAGGCAAATAAGGTTAGCGATACACCGATAATAACTCACAATAAGCAATTATTATTTGCAATTAATCATTGTAGTTTAAATTATTTTTAAGAAAAATATGTACATATTTACTTTGACATACTGATTAAGTACCATTATATTTCACTACTAGCGACCCGTCCCGGCTTCGTACGGGTGCAATGATGAACCTCTAAATTTATCAGTGTTTCTCTAGAATATCCTACTAATATTATAAACGTGAAAGTTTGTAAGTATGGATGGATGGATGGATGGATGTTTGTTACTCTTTCACGTAAAAACAACTGAATGGATTTTAACGAAACTTTATAATAATATAGCTTATACATCAGAATAACACATAGGCTACAATTTATAAAGATAATGTGTGTAAATTTATAGAGATATTAAGTTAAATTTTAATTTCTATTTGTTAAAATTTCAGCCATATTTAAATATAGACAACATAAAGTTTCGCTGTCAGTTGCGCTTTGTTATACCACGTAGGTATTACACATCACATTCTACGGGAACGCGATAAAAATCTTAGGTATCCTATGTCCGACTTTCTTTTAAATATAAAGATGTTGGACAATTCACAAAATCATACTTAATATTATAAACGTGAAAGTGTAAATGTGTGTAATCCCGTTCCGTGATATAAAACATAGTTTATCAAAATGCAACTGCTGGAATAATAAAACTTCACCGACAGCTAAACGCTATGTTGTCTATAGTTTGACAAATTTGACAATTAGAAATTTTGAAGTTGACCGGTTGATGTATTTATTTCGAGTAAATATTAGCTTATTGTGCCGAACAATGAAGAAGAACTAAATAATGCACGTGAAGATCACCACATTAGTATGGCTTGAATCCGTGCTTCTCAATCACAAGAGCAAATCGAGGCAGCCCGTGAAACGGATCGGTTGGGAATGCAAAATCGTCGACGTCGAGCAAATTTAAGAGATCAACAACTAGATAATTTTCGAGGCACAAGAATAAATTTATAAAGTAGGTACTACATAATTTGGATCGAGCAACGTTTCGATACGGTGGCAGCTTTAATTACTGCTTGCATACTTGCGTCCGCATTGAACCAATAGATGCCATGTAATATTACAAAACACTCCTCAGCGGCTAAAGTTTTATCAAAATGGAAAATCGTCATCTGGGACGAATGTACAATAGCGTATACACGTGCATTGGAAGCACTTATCCGATCCGACCGAACACCTACGCAAGGACTCGAGATGTTTTGGAGGCGCAATGATTTTACTGTCTGGCTATTTCTGCCAAACACTGCCACTAATTCCAAGATCGACTGCTGCTGATATATGCGCTTGCCTCAAATCATCGAAATATGTGGATTGATTTTATTTTTTCAGAATTTCTGTTCATCAAAGGACGAACTCACAAACACAACAATATTGAATGGTTGACTAAGCGAGCTGTTTTGGCGGCTAAGAATAAGTATGACATAAAGTAACTAACATAATTCAGAATGAAATCATTGGTACACTGCATTAATTCAAATATAATGACTGTGTAAAAAAAGACTCTTTGGATGTGCCTGGCTTACCACCGCACAATTTACGACTAAACGTTGGCTACGTACTAAGTTTGCTTCCAAATATAAACCAAAACCACCAAACCTGTGCAACGGAACGCGTTTGGTGGTAAGTGAATTGATGAACAATGGAATATACTCAAAGTAAAGTTGGAAGGTGAGGAAATTCTCATCCGAGGATCCCGACGATATCAACTGATATACCGTTTTAGTTTTAATGATTTCCGATCCGTCGTGCATTCGCCGTGACCATTAATAAATCACAGGGCCAATCCTGGAAAGTTTGTGACCTAAATCTAGAAAATTCATGTATTTCCCCAAGATCAATTATACTCGTATGTGGCATGTTCCGGGTCAGAAGACCATCTGCGTTATTTGTTCATGCGCCTGATAATAAACCGAAAAATGTCGTCTGTCACAAGGTGATTCACTGAAAAGTGCAGTTACTAAAATAGATGGCCAATAAAGTATAATTAAAATCATAGATGTTTTATTTATATTTATCCTGATAAAAAATTGAAGTTAATAAAATAAAAAATCTGCCCATTTATTGCCTTTAAGGCGAAACAAAGTTCGCCGGGTCAGCTAGTTATACATATATTACACATATAGACATTCGTCTTGAATCATCCTATCTATTAAAAAAACTGCTTCAAAGCCGTCGCGTAGTTTTAAAGATACTACGAAACGGATAGATACATAGGCACGGCATACATAGGGACGGATAGACGACAGCGACTTTTTTTTATACTATGTAGTGATAGTGACTATTAACTACACTAGTAATTAACGGTAACCGTCTTATAATGTCGATGGTTTTATAATTATCATCATATTACTACTTCTCTGTCCATAAATTACTGCCAAGTCAGGCCTCTCCAGCTACATGGAGGGCAATTAGCCTACTGTATCACGCTGGACATGGTGATTCAAGTTTTCATTGCCGTATATTACGACACCCACACTATGTATGACTGACTGCCTCGTTGGTCTAGTGGTTAGATGTGCCGCCTTTGGATCAACGGGTCCCGGGTTCGATTCCGGGGTCGGGCAAGTGTCTTTGTCTAAAACCAGAGGCACTGGCTCGGAGTCTGGGTGTCATTTCTATCTATAATATGTATGTATTTACAAAAAAAAAAGTATTTAAGTAGTTTATCATCCATCTCGTTACCATAACACAAGCATTAAGTTGCTTAGCTTGGGACGAGATGGCGTTGTGTGAAATGTCCAAGGATATTTATTATTCCATCATCACAAAATAACACCCAAAAGAAGTCCACAACTGGGCACAGTCCGTCGCCTGTATGTGAATCGCGAACAACTAAGGCTGAAATATTTTTAAATCTCATAGAGCACTTTGATATATGTTTACCCGTAGATTGATGAGCACATACATCAATACAGGCAATTAAGAACTACAATAAAAACAAAAAGTTAACAATACAACATACCTCGCGAACTGACGAACCCACTGAGTACATTTTCTATTCATTCATGCTTTAATTAATGATGTCTGGACATCATTACTCTTTGGCAACGGTATTGCAGCATTGGAGGTACAGTGTACCCTATTGTTTGCAGTTTCAATGCAATTAATTTAAAATGTTCATTACTTATACATCGCTTTTCGAGATCGTCATAGATTATACACGGTGTAGCAAAAACCTTATGGTCATAAGCATAAAGGTCTGGGCAAACAGCGGACGGGGCGGGACGGCGACGCGACGCTGGCGGGACGTGAAGAGTTGTAATGTATTGGTTAATGTAGAATAGGTCACATAGAGCCGTCGCGCTCGGCGCGAGAGTAGCGGTCGCGTCGCGTCGGCTCTGTGTGACATATTCTACATTAACTAATACATTACAACTCTTCACGTCCCGCCAGCGTCGCGTCGCCGTCCCGCCCCGTCCGCTGTTTGACCAGACCTTAACAAAAGGATCTAGGACTACTGATAAAGATAGTGAGTGCAAAATTTCAGACAATAATTTAAAAGAAATTATATGTTCTAACAGCTTATTGAAATACCATTACACAAATAAATATGAAGAATAACCACAAACGGAAACAAAATAATATTTTTTCAAGTAATCTTATCTGTGTGTTGCGCACTACTAATACACACAAAATTCTTTGACTTGAACTCAACCGGTAATTTCAAATACGGCATTAAAACGTCAATGAAATGAAACCGGTTACATAAAAATAAAAGTACAAGCATTTCAAGAAAACAAGTTAGCTCAAGTAAACTAACAAGTTAGCAAAAAGTTAGCTTGACTGTACTTACAGTTTCAATGAACACTACAGTACCAATAACAGTGGTGTACGGTCGGATTTATGAAGACCATACCGAAAGTCAGACCCTGTTAGCACGAATTTACTGAACAACAAACGAGACATGCGCGCAGATTTGAAACATCCGTCACATATAGGGTTACTAAACTTTAATGAGCATGAAACTTAATCAGACCAATCATTCTAAATTAGTATAAATTATAAATCAGGACTAAAAAAGCAGTGTGAAATAATACATTGTTTTACAACTATTATTATATATCTTTATATGTTGTATTAGAGAATATGCACACTAAAGCAGCCAAATAAATTTCGCGAGGACTACAAAATGTTGTTCTCGTATTTTATCAAAAAGAGGCTATTCACGCCAATAAAAAATTTGTGGAGAATATCGGTGAAATGTGAGCAGATTTTTCAGAACACGTTTCTTTCCATGCAAATCCCAAGACGACTATGAAATATTTCTAAACGACTTCCATACCAGCATGACTACTGTAATTAGTACACCAAATTATTGCTTACACTTGTATCGTCAAACTGATAGCAATTTGATAAACATATCTATCAGTTTTACAACTAAAAGACAATAATGAAACCTTAGGGATGCTACGGGACTGCGAATTTACATATTTATGTATTATTCACCCGCACCAAGTTTACCGAATCATTTAAAACCACAATAGCAACCCTAATCACACTAAACTGAGAGTCGTGATCTAGCGCAGCTATTATTTCATTAGTCGAATAATTGATAGTCTCAAATGTTGTAATACACTCGAGATTGATAGCTCATGTTAAGCGTCATAGTATGTTCACTGCAGATAAGCTACATGACGTCACAAGAACATCGGTGAAAAATTCCGATATACTTAAGGTAATTATTACCTTGTTGATCTAGAGAGGTAAACTCGCTGTCAAGGGTCTTCGCTTCGATTCCGGGAGCAGAGAAAGTAGCTTTGTGTAAGTTGATGATCTGGTTTTGAGTTTATTTCATGTTTGTTACGAGACCCTAGCTACAATGTGAGAATACACTTAATATAGAGAAAAAGTCAGTGTCACTGACTTTTATAAAGGTCTACTAAAGGCTAATACTTAACCGATACAACTCATCTAAGCACGTGGTATAATAGATTCATTCGTTAACATTTAGATCAAACTCGAGCTGTGTGGAATAACCTAGGAAGATATAATCGTATATTTGGTATGTGCCAATAGGAGTCTACAAGTAGACACACGAATGATGTATACTATCGATTGAATGATTTAAATCGATGCATCGATCTTCTCGTAACAATCGACTATTGTTGGAAACTCTACTCTCTGTCGGAGTATGATTAACCATATCAAAGCTTTGATTAGTATGAGAGAAATGCGCCTTGTTACGGTGTTTTATTTACTTCGTGCTTTGTAGTTCATATTCAATATAAGTAAATATTGAACTTTTGTAAGACTCAAAGGCATTGTGTTCGAAAAATCGAAAAAGATATAATCGTGGAATTGTTTTGGGTTCTATTTAATACAGTCAGTTGTTTTCAAGAATTATCAATTAAAATATTCAGATTCCATTTTCCGAATTAGCTAAAAGGAACGATCAAATAGTTCATAAAAAATCACCGCAATAATCAACAAATATTAATAAATATAACAAAACTATTGCAGCAGTAATAAATAAAAAATCATTTCCAAGTCGTACAAGCGAAAGCGCAGACATGAAAACATTTCCAGCTAATAGAGACACGTCAGGGAATTGAGGAAATAACATGTCCCATTTAACCCTTCGTGCATACACTCATGTGGTCTTAGACCATTAAGACGTATGTTGGTGAGATAAAACGTGGCGGGCGAACGAGACGTGCTTCATACATCGTGATAGGCGCGAGCGCAGGTGAATTTTCACGTATGAACCACAAAATTAAAAACCACACCCACACCGCCCTTGTCTTCATACCGTAAGGTTAACTTTCGCTTGAAAATGTTGTAGATGAAATTGTTTTTTGGCGGTTCTTTTAAGCAAAGTTCAAGTTCTTTATTACTCATACCGTCGTCAAGATACGGAATGATAGTGAGACAAAGGTACGGAGGATCATGCGGACAATGTCTTTTATAACTGTTTTTATTACAGAAAGTACTGTAGGTGTTCTAAGAAAGATGAGGTAGTTTAATATAACAATTTCCAAGTATAGCTGATAAGAAACTTAGGATTGCTGAAAAGAACTATTTACAAATTCCCACGTGCGCAAAATGAAATACAAAAGTAAAAAGTCTTTAAATGATGGAAGCGAGTTATCTTACTTTGCAAAAAGTTCAATAGTGTAATCAAAGGAAATCATCTGAGCGCATGTCTGTAAATACTCATTTAGATATTGTAAATGTTCTGTTCTGTTCAGATTCAGATATTGTAACTGTTCATAAAACAAAACGTCCCAAACTACATAATATGTATTCCATAGCTAACAGTATTAATTTCGTTACCGAGACCGTCAATCAGATTATTATCTCAATACAAATAAACGTTTACAATTGATATTTAATAAGACACAAAATACGACCCAAGACATGTTCAAGCCTTAATATCTTAATAACGTTATCTATATCATCATTGGTAATTAATTTTACTTCATGGATAGTAAGTAATTCCCAAGCCATAATCGGGTTATAGTTTATGAAACTCAGTAATAAAGTTATATCAAATATTCTGAGATGGAATATTCTGATACTGTATCATTCTTCAGCAATATATTATGTCTATAAGTGTTGGACTAACGCCGACTAACATGGGTTGAACAAATTGCTGTGTTCATTTTTTAAGACTTTCCTTAATCTATGCTTTCAGTTTCTCGAAACTTGCGTAGTTTCAAAATAATGACAATGTATTGGACCTAGAAAATTTAATCTATTTTTTAAACCGACGTCAAGAAAGGAGGAAGTTGTCCTTTCGACTGATTTTTTTTTAATGCTTGTTACCGATTTTGGTATTTTATTTGAAAGCTGGTCCTTTGGCTGTAGCTTCCTGTGTTGACCTATTTCCATTTGATTCGAAATCGGTTCAGTAGTTGGCTATTATACTTTAAATATGTGAACAGGATCATTTGGCGGAACGTTTTCAACTTACTAGTTTTGTTGGTCAGAGAGTAGCGAAAAATAACCATTTAAAGTTGCCGCCAACTTACATTGACAGGGACGTTATTTAGGATGTAGGTACGCCCAAGGCATCTACTTCAAAACGTTATTGCTTATTTTTCGCATTTAAGTTTTTGAATTGGAAATACATATTTGTCAAAAAGTTTTTATTCAAGTATATGTTATAGGATAAAGTTATTCCGAAAGACTCCTTAGACAAACGTAAAAAAAGAAAGCATATAAATGGGAGTCAAAGAACTAGTTTTTAATCAAATGTGTAAACGGATACAGATGGACAAAAACATACGACTAGGTATAGCTACACCCATAGAAATATGGAATGTCATTATACTTGTTCATCGGACAATGCGACGTGATATAGATATTGGAGCTCAAGCGATTGCGCCCGCAGTAAACGAACGCCTTATACGGTACAGCATCGGTTCATTAAAGTCTTGCGTAGAACCACTGACTTGATGAGCGAGATTTGAAAGTAACTATGGTCAGATCAAACTTACTTAGAATATTTGTTCAAGTTGTTGGTGATTCTCAGTGTAATTATTTTATATTTAAACTATTTAAAGTACATTTTCTACTACTATAAAGTACCCCACTGCTCATTCGGGCCTCCTCCAAATATCCAGCTTATATCGTTGTATCTTCACTAGGTTCAGAAATTATAAGTTTAAACATACAAGTCTAAACATACAAGAAAGTTCATGAGCTATTAACTAACCGCAAAAGGACAAGGGAACGGACCGACCGCTCTAAATGTGATACCTCGATAAATTACAATTCAGTAAAGGGAATTCAATGTTCTCAATAGAGAACAAGTACACAGTTATTCAATTGGAATCAACGTTATATTAGGTAACATGTTTTCCCAAGGTGATACTTTAGGTCCCATACTACTACTCAGCATGGGCCGAGTACATTTATGGAAATGACCCACTGCTGTGTTGGGTCTTCTACATTCACACGGAGGGTAATTAGCCTACTGTGCCACGCTGGCCAGACGGGTTAGTACAGTGTTTCGTATCAAGTTTTCCTTCTCTTGCTGAATATTAGGTCGATAACCTAGTCGTAACAGAAGGAAAACTTGATACGAAACCCTGTGCCAAGACATTTGGCCAGTGTAACACTACTTTACTCATATCACCAGTAATTGTGCCACGTCGCAAGTAAATAAATAAATATTACTCAAATGTTGCTGTGCAGGTCTCTAATATCTGGTAGTTATTCTAATCTGGTAAGACCCAAGAGCCCAACCAATTTGAGAAAAAATGATCCGAGTCCTTATTCGAGGTAAGGTTGAAAATTAAATGTTGTCTCAAATTTGAATAATATTAAAATGAGGAAATAATTTGTAATTAAAAATCCAAAGGCAGGTGGAGATATTTTGCAGGAGGCCTGCAGACAGCAATTGAATGCAAATGCGAAAAGTTAGGATCTAACTCTTCATAAACATCTGCCCCGAAGATACTCCGAAATACAAATCAATAGTTATTCAGTGTTTTTTTATGTTTCTTAGAAATAAATGTTTAATCACGAGGCGGATAAAAAAGACAGGCGATGCGCCCGTGCTTCGGCTAAAGAATAAGGTATTTGTGATTGCTATTTGGTATGCGTGTTTGCTATTCGATCCACAAATAAATCTGAATACCTCAAGCATCTCTAAAAATATGCGAAGTTTAAGATTAATTCCAAAATATATGTCATCAATAGTTTTCTTACTTAGTCTAAAGCCTACGACAAATCATAAAGAAATCTCACATACATTACTGTCTACAGTAATTGTAATATTTATATATTCAAATGTTTGAAATATTCATATTATATTTCAAAACGATTAACGCCCATGTTTTGACATACCCAACAAAACATTATAAATAACCCAAAACGTTAAGATGTCGATTTGAATGTTATCTAAATGACTGTTGGCACTTCAGTTATATGTAATAAAAGACGTTAGTTACAACAAAAAATTTGGTGAAATCTCTATATTTATCTTGATTATTTAATTGCTTATTGACGTTTACTATCATTCTTGCCAACACAAGTTTAGATCGTTGGAAGCTGTGATTGTTGGCCTATGTTATCTATCTATCTATATAAAAATGAATTGCTGTTCGTTAGTCTCGCTAAAACTCGAGAACGGCTGGACCGATTTGGCTAATTTTGTTCTTGAAATATTCGCGGACGTCCAGGGAAGGTTTAAAAGTTGAGAAAACACGATTCTGAGGCGGTACGTTGCCGGGTCAGCTAGTAAAAAATCTTTTACAGTAGGTATATGATTAGCGAATTTACGCTGACAACTCTGTATATTATCTTATTGTAATAAAACCCAGATCAGTTGAAAATAAGCAACTGGAGAGTGTCTTGCCAGTTCTTTTCCGTGGACCAGCATTCCGAACCGGTGGTAGCTTCAAGGTTCTGGCGCCCCGGAACGGAGGCGTGCGGGGGGCGGTTTTTTGATCGAGTTAGTGTGAAATACGCTTCGAATGATGTGTGTCGTCTTTCATACTAAATCGAACAACATAAAAAATTCGTCTCCGCCTCATTTCCGCCTTTGGTGTCAGAGTGATTTCGCCTTCAGTCCTGACGATTTGTGGAAATCCTAGTGAAGTAATTTTTGAATTCGAAATTAGAATTGATCATTTTTAAGACGACACATCTGCTCTATGTACAACCTGCTTCGTGGCATTATAGAAATACATAGTTAACGACCACAACTGACACACACCCAGAGCAAGTATTTCTAACTAGCAAAGACACTTTCCCGACCCCGGAATCGAACCGGGGACAAAAAGTTTGAACACAAATAATAGTTTTTTATTAATCACAGCTTCTTCTGCATGATGAACCAAAGGAGTCCATGATAAATGTACGTCTTATGAGTGGACAAGAATTTAACAAAACATGTTAAGACTTCTTAAAACGTGTGTGGCCTTGCACAAAGTAAGCGCTTTACTCAGCTAGAGCAGACTAGGGCCAACTACGGCGATCTTATGCTAAATGCCCATTCAAACTTACAACAGAAGCACATATTTGCATGTACCGACTTCATAAGGCAAGCTACATATATTACAGCTTAGTGTGCAACAGCACCCGAGCGAGAGCAAAGATTGTATCATATTATTTATTGCATAAAGTCATGGTTCAATACCTTTGGGCTTATTATTATTCATTGGAGCTGTATAGGAAACCTTTTGCTCTAAGGCGAAGTGTTTGATAATGACAAAGGGTAATCTATAATCTGGTTGAATTTATTCCTTTGGGAGATTTGAATAGGAATTGCAGTTTAATGAATGATAAAGCTGATGATACTTTTAGAAAGCTATATAAAGTTGTTCACAAGAGAGAACTAGTTTCCTTGGGATGTCAATATTTGTGAGGGGTTTAGTCATACTTATTCCAAACCTACTAAACTATTTAGAACTAAAAGTATTGTCGTTTTGACATTTTAAATAGAGTCACTAAGTGCTAGCTCTATTAAGTCATTTATCCATCGAAATTCGAGTAATACTGTATGTATTATTATTCTGTATAGAATGTATATATTCGTATAATATACAACCTACCTAAGGTATTATAATTAGTATATTTAGATTAATAGCAGTGTAGACGTCGCGGTATGCGTTAATGCCGTCCAATATACACTTTACTTTAAGAATGTTTTATTTTCTGTATCTTTTCGTTTTGGCGTGCAATAAAGAGTTCATAAATAAATAATACCATGATATTTTAAAACATCGACAAATACGTTTCGATGATATTGAAACACAGCTTTTATCTTTTAACGGTACCGCGGTAGCACTCCCTCATTCTCGCCTATTAAATCCCGATAAGAAATAATAAGTTAAAAATTTCAGTAGCCAACCTATCCATTATGGTTTGGACATATTTATCAGTGGTAGTGCCTATAAATATACCGACGCGTATACAAACCTTCTTACTATCAAAGAATGCACCAAGACAGGATTCCATAAGTTTGGGACAGACGTAATAAAAATTACAAGACCACAGAAACAGAACACATCCACATAAAATATAAATTAAAGCTACATTCGAGAAGATCCTGAAGGTTTTTCGGATTGACAAGGTACAATATTAAGGTCTTACAAATATTCAAAAATGTTTAATTGTTTGGTGTTAGCTAACCTTCAACTGTAGTCGTAATTATTTGGAAAGTTTAACAAACGATCTTGGAGAACGTTAGCGATTACTTTTCGATATTGATTTAAAATTAGATGAAGCTAATTTAGCTAGCTCTAATCAATCAGGACTAATTGAACTGAACAAGAAATGTAACTATGTTTTTAAATCCATAGATAATCAAGAATAATAGCTATACAAGGACTGGCAACAATAAAATTAAACACTTTTACGCACGGAATTATCGCGTGTATTTTACATTGTTTAATTCCTGACGTTTCTAATGCTTTGCAGCAGTCGTGGTAACGGACGAGACTAGATAACAGTTGTCTTCAAAAGTGAAAAAGAAAAAAACAGTTCAATCTACCTCCTATAATTTTGTATTATTGATAACGATCCCTGTGCACGCAGAAATTACGGTGTTAATTTGATCAATTTAATGACAGGATCCCAAAGAGAGTGGTACATCCGACCAACCGTTTTCTCTATTAAGATTTGGATCGTAAAAAGTGTTTATTTTCAATGTGTAATAATCTCGAAAACCTAAGACACCACCGCAACAGTCTTTGAAAACTTAATTTAAATGCTAGAGCACGTCCCAAGAAACCTATTATATGCATTCTCAGTGATAATATGCTTGCCATAAACATGATACAGGCTGAACGGTCTCGTATGGGAACGCCTTGGTCCATTGTCTCAGATCTGTCCAGACAAACCGGTCCAGCCTTAATGGCTATGAAAATCATCCTCCACGCACGCACACTAGCATGGCGAGTATGCGTGTGCTAATATTTAGATCTTTAATATTTTGCTTTTTTTTTCATTGGCAATGCAGCGTTTGATTTATTTTGTAGCAGTACTATAGCGAGTGGCTTCTGTTGGCTTGATTTTTTGCCTCATAACTTAAGATTGCTGATTGATTAGATTTATCGTCTTATGTTAGTGCTCAATATGTGAGAACATTGTAACGCACAATGGTTTTGATTATGCAATTGGCTTAGGATTTGTGCCCGAGTTGTCATGCTCACTCAGACTCATGGCAGTGGTAGCGTCGTATGGCGGGTCGTTCTCTTCTCAGGGGCGATGGATGCTACACGCATCATGCTTATGAACAAGTGTTAGACGTCGATCGGTCCAGGCATCTCGTTAGACGATAGATAGATAGACTCATTGCCAATGGAGCATGCGTTTTGTGATTAAAATCTGTGATCTGTGCAATTTTGTTTTCTCCCGCGTCTATCATCACTACTGCCAAAAGACGTCCACTGCTGGACATAGGCTTCTCCCAATGACGTCCACGAAGGCAGGTCCTGAGCCGCCCGCTTTCGTCGTTTTCCGGCGACCTTAACGTAGGTCGTCGGACCACCGTGGGGGAGGACGATCAGCATTCAGCGGTCACCATTCAAGGACTTTTCTGCCCCCATCGATGGTCAGTCCTGCGAGCTATATGCCCTGCCCATAAGTTTGGCAATCCTAAAAGCTATGTCGGTAACTGGTTCGCCTGCGTATCTCGCTTCTCTGTATCGATACATCATTATAGAACAATAATTTTAGAACTTATAGGATAAAGGCACGTCGATGAAATAATGGTGATAGCCAACGTCCCTTGTTACGAGAAATTATGCAACGTATGTACATTAGCCAGAAAATGCGTTTATAATAAAGGAGCGGTGTAAGAAGTGCATTAGTTTAATCGTGCTGTGGCGCAGTGAGCTGCCATGTTACGCGGCATCGGGTTTCGGAAAAAAAAAAGAAACGGGGTTCACTGGACTTATTTTTTTAAGCACCTTTGGAATCACTTATGGCCGGACATCTAAAGCGGTTTTATTTATTTAATGGGCCAGGCGCGGCTTCTTACTTACATGATTGGCTTTTGCCTGCGATGCTAACTATATGGGTATTATGGTATACCCACAAGTTTTCTTTACTGAGGCAGGCCCTATTTTACCCTTAAGCTGACAAGATCCACGGGGCAGTCGGGGGTCGGTACCGAAGGAAGTTTAGTGGGTAGCAGGAGATTTTACATACGTGTTGAAGAAGGATTGCAAACTTTGAAAAGGATAAATTAAATTACCAGTACTTATACACTTTTTCACATATTATCTGAATTCTGTTGTAAAGAAATACAGCACTTTAACACCGATACAAGCAAGACAACAACAATTCCAAAACAATGATGAAAAATATACCAGTAACAAGGAACCATCAATACATTTGTTTTTTTTTATTGTATAACAGGTAAAACAAAAGAAGTTGCCAACAATCCAAAAAATGGCTTCCCATTTTTTTATTCATATTTTTTTAATAGCGATGACGTTAAATTATAAAATAAATGAATGAAACTAAAATAATCGTATCCGCCTTTCCTTTCTCACAAGAAATGTACATAAATTGTCATTGGTATCATATTTTAGTTATACAGGTTCTGAGGCTACAGAACCAGTTACACTATCACTGGCACGCACAAACCCATAACTGGGTTTGTTTGCCTTACTTCAGAAAAGATAATAGTGGCCACTTCCTCAAATTCGTTTCGAGATGACTCGACAATTGCGTGAGAAATAAAATGGTAGTTCTCCTGTCCTGACGTCAGCGGGTGTGAACTTTTATATCATCTTGTTTCATATTCAAACAATCCATCAGGACGACGGGGACCCATGTAAGAAATGAAACCAAAACAGTTAGTTTTGAGGAAAATGTGTTTGTGCATAACTTATATTTTTATATTATATTGTTCCTAAATCATACAATTAAACAGCCATAGCGATAAAAAATATAAAATTACGAAAGAGAGCACAACAATTTAATGTAATCATTATACCATGGATTTAGTATAAAAGATGTCCAGGGTTGTGGTCACCACCCTGAAGGTGTCGTAAGAGGCGACGAAAGGAACGCAAGAGGCATATGACCTATCCGCATGAGAAGGAAAACACGCTATATTTAAAAAGTTACAATAACCCTATAAAATACTTTGGGCCACAGTGACTAACCTTTTACCTTATTGGTGTTAATTTACGATACAAAAGATGCACTACATCATTACGCCACACATCGGTTTTTGGTTTGAGCAAGATTTGTGTGAACTGAAACCGATAATATAATTTTAAACGCTGTCTAATAAATAATTTTACTGACAGTCTCTGCTTAATGACGTTCTATTCATAAAATCAACGCACAAAATGTAGCAACGTTAACTTAACGGACCTATTTTAACTAACTTTCAAAATTGGAATGTTCTATTCGCGCCCAAGCCGAAGATTTATTAATTTTACTTTTTTTATGTTGGTGGCCAGTTTTAGATTGATTTATTTTTCTTTGCATATTTTGATATTTTTATTGTTTTTAATTAATGTTAGATTTGCAGTGTTACCTTATACCTGAGCCGTTTATAATGACTGAGAATGCAATAGCTTCAACTAATTGTATCCTTTGCCTAGTTCAGGTAACAGACAATAATATATTCAGCAAAGTGCACCTTAAGCCTAACAAAATAATCCATATTATTGCGTAACAACGAAATACCCTGACCCTTCAAAGCTGATTTGTCTTTATTACTCATCAAGTGGCTTTGTAACAATTTCGTCAGTCAAATAACGCACAGTCGAGTACGTGTACAGCAACGGGGTCAGGTTGAGGTACATGTGAGCAATTCTTGGTATCTGAAAACTTTTCGGCGTAACAGCACTGTAATGGTCAAATAACTGTCTTTGGCATAAACTACTACTACCCAGCCCATACACGATTAACTGCTGTGTCCGGCCTCCTCCAATTACATGGAGGGTAATAAGCCTACTGAGCTACGTTGGCCAGATGGGTTGGCACAGGGTTTCGTATCAAGTTTTCCTTCTCTTGCAGCTAGGTTTTCGGGCTTGTCATTTACTTCAGCCGGCTCTTAAGACACCCTCAGAGTGGAATGGAGTAGTAAAACTATGTATTGTAAGTCTTAAAAAGATGAATTAAAAAAACTCTAATCTGTTCATCCGTTTAAGAGCGATCATACTACCCCCTCTTTGCCAGCGGATACTAAAATTATTTTTAGGAGAAGTCATTGCATAAAATGCCTGAAAACATATTTGAACTTGTATAGTTAGTAAAAAATCGGTAATCACATGTTTGGAAATCGATTTCCAAATGACTTGTTGCGTCAGTCCGTAATCGAGACAATAAAATCGAGTCCATTGTTGCACTTTAATATACAATCGAATCATTTTCTGTAATATCTGTAATGATATGTTACGGATACCGAAACTGATTTGGGTTCGTTCAAATTATTCCTTCGTCTTTGTTTCATAGAATAGTAAATTTTAAACATTACATATGAGAGACTAATTTAAGTTGAAGAAAACTATTATTATTAAAACTCCCTAGTGTTTGTCTTTACGTGTTTAACGTACAATTTTTAATCTATTTCCAACTTCTATTTCTGCGACTAAACCAAAAGTAGCGTTCTATCAGTGTCCAATTTCCTATGGATAATCTACTCCATCTTTGTAACCAGGTGGTTATATTTTTTGGTTACTAAACATACCACGTAAAACCGTCATATTAAAGATGGAAGAGGTCTTAGGTTTTCACGATCTTTGCACATTGCAGGAAATAACTTTCTGACGGTTCTGATCGGAATAAAATAAAACGATCAGAACCGTCAAGATGTTATTTCCTGCAAAGATGGAAGAAATGACGAATTTAAAAATATATTTATCAAGAACAAACCGGCCGACACGGAAGCTTTAGAAACAAGTATGTTTTTGATAAATTAAGGACAACGCCACTCAGATGATAAATCGCCTTCTACACGTGTTCAAATAAAATGGGGGTGAGTGAACAAATTATCATTAGCTTGTACGCTTAGTGACCCTTCCGTTAAAGTACAAGGGTAGTAGACACCCCTGTAATAATTTTGTAAGCAATATTATATTTGTCGGTTTAAATTGTTTACTATAGTGCTTTCGCGTTAAGAATGCAGCAAGTAAAGGTGTATTTCTTATATTACTAGCGACCCGCCCCGGCTTCGCACGGGTGCAATGATGAACTTCTAAATTTATCAGTGTTCATCAAATATATTATGGATGTATTATTCGACTGCCTCGTTGGTCTAGTGGTCAGATGTGCCGCCTTTGGATCAACGGGATTTCTATCTATAATATGTATGTATTTACAAAAACAAATGTATATAAGTAGTTTAACATCCATCTCGTTACCATAACACAAGCATTAAGTTGCTTAGCTTGGTACGAGATGACGTTGTGTGAAATGTCCAAGGATATTTATTTATTTATATAAACATTCCTCTTGAATCGGTCTATCTATTAAACCGCTTCAAAATCTGTAATATAGAATAATTTAGAAGGGCTTTTTTAGCTGTTTTTGTACTTAAGCTTAATGTAGCATATTATTCTACATTTGAAATTGAAACCGGTCCTAAAGTTTTTGAGTTTATTTATTACAAAAATAATAATCTTTCTTCTGTGGGTGTTTCTGCCTGTGACATCACAGTTTCTGAATAAACCGATTATAATTTAGTTAAATGTATGTTTAAAAGATGCCATAACAGGTTGGATTTAAATTTCATTATTATTTTATCAAAATACTGTGAGACACACTCAAAAGTCCTTTTAAAGTCAAAAGTGCAATCCAAAGGTGCGCAGAGATGCCCAACCGCATGACATCAGCGGAATCTGGGCCGACCGCCCACCTCCATTAGCGCTAGACATGAGCACAATTGTGTTCGCATAGGTGGACTGACCTGACACTTCTAAAGCTACAGTATAGACTTCATAAGCAGTAAGTCAACTTCACTCTGGCACTCATCACTGCGGAACATAAACATGTGTTTCGTAGGACTCACAAAACCCCAAAAGTCTATTCAGAGGTAAGCAGTGATGATATCTCAGGTTTATTAATTTAAAACCTTTTTTAAGTAGAAGTTAGTACCAGTAAATAATTCTGCATAGGACCTCATATGCTAAATACTTAGTGGAAGTAACAGCCAAAAAACCATTTGGCATGGTAGTTAACATATAGATTCCTAATTTATGGCTTATAAAAATATACTAATTGGTCGAAACCAGAATCAAACTTAAGGCTTGTGATACACAGACGACACCGACAAAACGTATGCATCGTCTCTTTAAGGTATTGCAATTCGGGTATAGTATACTGCACTTTGGAATGAAACTAGTTTATAATTTAAACGCTTGTATCTATATTACAATATTCGAAACCTTGCCTTTATCAAATCGCCAGGTTGGGAAGCGTTTTTTGTCAAAGTGATTTTCAGCCTACTGCCCAAACACAGCGCTCGCATTCCATGAACCAAGAAAGCTTTATAATATATTTGAATCTGGAACACCGGTTGTCCAATGTTTTTTGATATTGTTATCAAGAACGTCGTTTCTCTGAAAAGGTGGCGTGTTGGGTTACTGTTTATCCTTTATGTGTACTGTGCCGAGACCAAGTACTTGCACTACAATAGCCTGAACTTGTGAAGAGCGTCTGCAAACTTGTTTTGACTGTTGTATTTTAATTTTATAAAATTACGAAATCATTTTCGCATTTTGCTCATGTAATTAGATAACTATCTGCCTAGTATGTAATGAAATAAAATATGTTTATTTGTTTCATTTTCGATTCAGGTGAAACAGTTGATATTTCCTATAAAAAAATATCGGCTATTTATAATTCCATCATCATTGTTTCAGCCATCAGATGTCGACTGCGGGACATAGGTCTCCCATCAAGGATTTTCACGAAGGCCGGTCCTGAGTAGCCCGCATCTATCATTTTCCGGCGACCTTAACCAGGTCCTCGGTCTAGCGTATGTGAAAGGCCTACCTGTAATGTGCTTTCCGGAACGCTATGGTCATTCGAGAACTTTGAATTTATACATCCGTTAAAATGTTCTATACACACAAACAGTTCTTACTACTACTCAGCCCGTAGACGATCCACTGCTGAGTCCGGCCTCCTCCAACCACACAGAGGGGAATTGGCCTACTGTGCAACATTGACTAGACAGGTTGGCACAGGGCTTTGTATCTAGTTTTCCTTCTCTTGTGGCTGGGTTTTCGGCCTTGTCATTTCCTTCTGATAGTTCTTACGACACCTTCAGGATGGAATGGGATGGTGGCACTATGTATTCTAAATCCCTCACTACACGACACAGTATTACGTTCTTATTCATTATCAAACGACGAGATAACATCTAGCCATTCACTAAAGTTTCTCTAAGTGATAAATTAACAAGCACTGCGTAAGCGCAGACCGCCCGGTTTCTGTCTGACTATATAGAGTGTTCACGCCTCCCTATCACCTCCATATACAGCGTGTTGCCGTTTTAATAAGCTACGGAGTGAAGTTAAAAGACTAGCCGCCGCCATTGTTGTGCAAATATAAGTAATGGTTGTATTGCTCTTTCTAAGTTTGAAATGCTTAGAAAGAGTCATGAATTTAAACTTAGTTGAGGAGATTAGTTGAAGGATTCGGATAGTGTTTGGTCGTCATTTAAGATGAACATCACGACCACTTAATAGTACTGGTTCTCAGAGGAGGCCAGCGCTCCGTGTACTGATGCCAAACCCAATTGCAAAAAGCAAAATATTTGGGCCCAGTGTTAATCCTAATTAAACTCAATGTATTTGTTATTTAGATGTCCGTTATAAAATGTACACTCTTGGATAGCGTGTATGTCCAGATCGTCGCTCTATCTCTGCTAGATGGAGCGCACAATCTGCGAAAGGTTGCGAGCAGCAGCTGGATGCGTCAAGCTGAAGACAGGGCGCTATGGCGCTCTTTAGGGGAGGCCTATGTCCAGCAGTGGACTAATGTGGGCTGATGATGATGATGATGAATAGCGTGTTAATCCGCTATTATGTTATGGCCTTTAATATATACAATATATAAAGAAATATCAAGAAGCTATCAGGAGTGGCTCAGTGGTAAGCAAACGGAATTATCCGAAAAGACAAAAAAGTATCGTTAATCTTTTAATCTGTAAGACATTTCGTCACGAACTGTATCTAGATGTCTAGACTGTACTGAAATAAGATTTTTATCCGAGTTAGCTTGGTGTGAATCATTGAAAGCCTAAGTTCTATGCATTAAGCTTAGTAGAATGATATTTTAGGTTTTGCTTTACAACAAGCATTCGAAATGTCGCGAGTTGTTGTCATGCGAGAGACTAGATGAGAGTTATTTTTAAATTACTATGGAACACTTAAATCTACCGCTTATTAATTTGTGCGATGTAGTTGGAATAATGTAAAATACACGCGACACATCCGCAAGCCAACTAAATTTAAAATGTCAACTTAGTACTGAAAAAAAAAATTGTGGGTGTCTATATTTTAACTGGCTATATTTTCTATTTTATATGCTGCCTGTGGCTGTACCCATGCGGTTTCGAACCCACACTACATGTCGATTTTAATATTTGTCCCTTATTAATTTTATCTGCTGTAAACTTAAACTCTGTATCTAAATTTTTAAATTATAGTAGAGTAGTTTTGTCGTGATACCGTAACAGACAAACAGCTACTTCCGCATTTATACTGTTAGTTTAGATGTCCTGTAAATTTATTTTTCTGGTGGTATATTCTTCACATTATAAAAAAGTCTGTAAGGTGCTATATGAAATAAAACATATTATTACCTACCACTCGAAATGCGGCAAAACGAAGGGTCGTAAGCGCATCTGTCTCTATTCACACACACACATACAAATTTCTATTGATACGCACACTAGCTTACACTGAGGTAAATGTACCTTGAATGTGAGGAACAATAACCGTGGTAAAATTATTTAAGGCAATAATCTGACACCTAATGGAAATATGTACAAGTGTTATTCTTACTTCTCAGCCCATAAATGACCCACTGTTAAGTCGGGCCTCATCCAACTACATGGAGGGTAATTAGCCTACTATGCCACGCTAGCCAGACGGGTTGGCATTGGGTTTCGTGTCAAGTTTTCCTTCTCCTGCGGCCAGGTTTTCGGACGACACCCTCAGGACGAAAGGCGGTGGTGATACTATTTATTCTAAATCCTTCACCACACGGGACAAGTGTTATACCAAACAGTAGGTAAATATAAAAAAAACTACATAATTATTTGCATAAGCTATAAATTTTACTATTTTAATTTTGCAACGATGGAAAATAAACGTATACTAAATGAATAAATAAAAATAGCCGTATGGAACATATAAATACATAGTGTTACCAACTCATTATATCCTGAGCGTATTTTATGAGGCGAACAAGGTAAATTGATAGGCAGACATCACAGTGATATTAAACAGAAAAGGGAGATGATTCATTAAGATAATTTCCGACCAACAATCTAGAGGAGGCCCTATTCTACACTGGATCACTTCTAAACAGAGATGATGATGACAGAGGCATCGATGCATGATATTAACCTTTATATTCCGCAATAAAAACAAAACACAATAATTAGGTCATTTACCCGAAACCTGGTGACTCACACATGTAAGCACTTGTGTAGAATACGGACGCACACATGCATCGTATAGTCGTTATGGTGTCCATGTGGGTATCTTAGGGGCGCGATGGTGTAATAATTCTAACGGTTTTGTAACATATGGACGAGAAACATATCGATTGCGTTTCGTTTTTTGAAAATGGTTTATTTTTTTGTGAATAGGGCTTAATTAGCTGCGATGCCAATAGCGGCCAAACAAAAACATTTTTAAAACATATTTATTTAATACTAGCTTTTGACCGCGACTTTGTACGCGTGGTATTTAACAAAACACTCAAAAATTTAGAAATCTGGCTAAGTTTGCCACAATATTCAGTACCTATGGGCTCCTGGAAAGCGGGACCGACCGTGTATACGTCCAAATGCACTTAGTGAAAATCGTTTATTTTAATATCACAAACAGACCCTCCAATTTTATTAATTACTAGCTGCGTCCCGCGGTGCGACAATAAGTAAGCGCGGGTGAAGCCGCGGGGCAAGGCTAGTCTAAAAAAGTAGCCTAAGTTACTCCTTTTAAAATCAGCTACCTATCAGTGAAAGTCCCGTTTAAATCGGTCTAGCCGTTCCAGAGATTATCCGGAACAAACAGACCGACAGACAGACAGACGGACAGACAGACAAAAATTAAAAAAAAAATTTATTTCGGTCTATGTACTGTCTATACATACTTACGGATTTAGTAAAAAGTGGTTATTTTATTAGTACAAACAGACACGCCAATTTTATTTATTTGTATAGATTTTTAAAGATTGCCATCTTCGTAAATGGACTACCTAAGTTTGAACATAGAATTTAACCCAGATACACATATTTTATTTAATATATCTGCTAATATCTGCTAATCTTTAAAAGCAAAGCCGTATCGTATAAATCTATATTTGCGAGTAGCAAAAAAGTGACAATGCATGATCATTTTACTAATAATAGTATGTGTCAATCAACAATGTTAGAAGTTTTGTGTAGCCTATAATAAATTGTAATAACATGACGCATCTACTAGATTATAAGATCACTTACTTGCAAAAGAATTCTCCTCTGGGCGTAGAAAGACAAGTGCCTCCGTTCTTGCAGGGAGACGGCGAACAGGACACGAAACCTGAAAAAAAAACGTTACGTTAGAAAAAGTAACGGTATTATCTTATCTACCTTGTTAGTCTAGGGGTGAGATGTGCCGCCTTTTGATATTGGGTGCCCGTTCTATTCAGAGGCCGGGCAAGTATCTTTATGTAAACCAGAGACACTTGCTCCGAGTCTAGATTTCTTTTTTGTTAAAAACCCTGTGCATCTGTGTGGTGATAAATTTAAAATAAATTGTGTCACCACCCCATTACATCCCGAGGGTGTCGTAAGACTGACAAGGCCGATAAATAAATAAATAAATAAAGAGCTGGTAGCTACCTCGGACAAAGAATCAGTCTAGCGATTCAAAGGGGGAACGCTGCCAGTATCTGCGGAACCTTGCCTAAAGGGACTCCTTTAAATAATATATTTTAGTATTTAAGTTTTAGGTTAATTGGTATTTTTAGTCTTGTTTTATTACTTAAGTTAGTGTTTTGTAAGTACATATTACATAATAAATAAATATCCTTGGACATTTCACACAACGCCATCTCGTCCCAAGCTAAGCAACTTAATGCTTGTGTTATGGTAACGAGGTGGATGATAAACTACTTATATACATTTTTTTTTGTAAATACATACATATTATAGATAGAAATGACACCCAGACTCCGAGCCAGTGCCTCTGGTTTAGACAAAGACACTTGCCCGACCCCGGAATCGAAACCGGGACCCGTTGATCCAAAGGCGGCACATCTAACCACTAGACCAACGAGGCAGTCAGATAACCTAGGCGCAAGAGAAGAAAATCTTGATAGTACCAACCTGTCGGGTTAGAGTGTCACAGTAAGCTAATTACCCGCTAAGTGGAGGAGGCTCGACCTACCAGTGGGTCATCTATGGGCTCGCAACTTTTTTCTAAGTTCTCTTAATTTGTTGGAAGTGGTAGACAGTAGATCTTTTTTGTTGTATAATATGATTAAGAATAATGTGTATAAGAATAATTATTGTGTAAGTATCCATCGTGACCCAAACAAAATAAATTATTTGAATTTGAAGCTACCACATTTTTCATCAGGTGCAATGTAGCCAATACTATGTTGGAGTAGTACAAAAAATATGGACGCGAATTTATTATTATAACCTTTAAGATCTTATCTAAAACTGCTCAGTTACTTCGACCTACATTTCCTTCTTTAGATTTTTTAATGTCTTTCACAGAGATAAAATTAAAAAGCTATTAATTAAGCGTTCTACTTTATGTTGCACAACAATTTATTATACTTAACATTAATTTTAGTTTTTTGCTATTACTTCTAAACTTGCGTAATATGTGTTAATTGTTTTACCGTGTATGACGGGTTTAGAATTCATGGTGTAATCACCCCATTCCATCCTGCCTGGGAGTGTCGTAAGAGGCGACAGAAGGAAATGAAAAGGCCGATAACCTAGCCATAAGAGAAGGAAAACTTGATACTAACCCCTGTGCCAACCCGTTTGGCCAGCGTGGCATAGTAGGTTAATTACCCTCCATGTAGTTGGAGGAAGCCCGACTCAGCAGTGGGTCATTTATGGGCTTTTTAGAAGTAGTAGTTAACTGTTTTTATTGCTATCCTAGTTTACCGTATCTGACCTCCGCCGTGCTTCTGCGAGCAGGGTCTCTGCTGGCAATACGACCGCCTTGATCTAGGGGTGGGATGTATCGCCTTTGGAACACGAGTTCCCGGTCCGATTCCGAGTCGGGCAAGAGTATTTGTATAAACCAGAGGCACTTGCTCCGAGTCCGAGTGTCATTGGAAACTGCCCCCGCGGTATAGTGTACATACATATTGCACTGGTTTCGTTTTTATCAAAACAAAATCTTACTAATATTAAAAACGTGAAAGTTTGTAAGTATGGATGGATGGATGGATGGATGGATGTTTGTTACTCTTTCACGTAAAAACTACTGAATGGATTTTAATGAAACTTTACAATAATATAGCTTATACATCAGAATAACACATAGGCTACAAGTTATAAAGATATTATGTAAACAAGTCGAATTCAACATTTCTAATTGTCAAATTTTCGACCATATTAAACTATAGACAACATAACGTTTCCCTGTCAGTTGCGTTTTGTTAAAGTAGGTTTTATATGGACGGGATAAAAATCTCAGGTATCCTATGTCCAACTTTCTTTTTGTTTTAAATATATATAATGCGGAACAAAGTTCGCCGGGTCAGCTAGTATATTTATATATCGATAAGAACGCATTGTACAACATTTATTGCATCGTATGGATATATTTCTGGCGTACAGTAAAGAGTATTAACAACTACAAAACATAAGTAAGTTTTAATACCAAGGTTTGTTATCACCTTATTTCAATCAGCAGGTATCAATCAGTCAGGAGGGACCACCCAAAACGGGTATCGGGAGGAAATCAGGGCTCACACAAAGCGGGTGCTAATAAATACCAGTTTCACTTTAAAATAAAACTAGCGACCCGCCCCTGCTTCGCACGGGTGCAATGATGCACCTCTACATTTATCAGAGTTTCTCTACAATATTATGAATCTATACTAATATATAAAGCTGCAGAGTTTGTTTGTTTGTTTAAACACGCTAATCTCAGGAACTACTAGACCGATTTCAAAAAATCTTTCAGTGTTTGATAGTCCATTTATCGAGGAAGGTTCTAGGCTATATTTTATTTTCAAAAGAATTAGGGATCCGTATGAAAATTGCGGCTTTGTAAACCAAGGTGTAAAATCGAAAACCGAAAAAAAGCGTGCGCTGCAAAATCTATTGACAATATTACAAAATTATGTAGTACGCGTTTGTAGGTCTTAAAAAGATCTACAAAAAAGTCCACGAAAGCACATATCTAACTATCATAGTTTAGTCACAATAACCGATTTTATGTTCATAAACATATGCATAGAGATAAGCACGGGTTCGGAGCCCACGCGGGCGAAGCCGCGCGCAAAAGCTAGTTATACGTATAAACCTTCCTTGTGTGAGTATGCAGTTTTATAAGGTCACTATAAAATAATTAAGAATATTTTTTGTACTTTACTGTCCGTGTGGAGACGGGTTTAGAATACACAATGTCACCAACCCACACTATCCTGAGGGTATTGTAAAAGGTGACTAAAGAAACTCAAGACTCAGATCACCTTAGCCGCAAAGTAAGGAAAAATTGATACAAGCGCTGTTCCACATTAGGCTAAATAACCTCCATGAATTTGGAGGAGGTCTGACTCAGTAGTTATAATATAAATAAATATCCTTGGACATTTCACACAACGCCATCTCGTCCCAAGCTAAGCAACTTAATGCTTGTGTTATGGTTACGAGATGGATGATAAACTACTTATATACATTTTTTTTTTGTAAATACATACATATTATAGATAGAGATGACACCGAGCCAGTGCCTCTGGTTTAGACAAAGACACTTGCCCGACCCCGGAATCGAACTCGGGACCACTAGACCAACGACTGATATGATGATAGTACTTTCATATATGACCCTCTTTAAACTCTGTCATAAAAGCCTTCTCCAAGGTTTTTCTGTGTGAATTGTTATTTGCTATAATAAATATAAATTTATGGTTTAATATAAATATGCGTGGGAAAAGCAAAGATAACTAAATTTATTCTTAAAATGAAATATGCGTATTTTGAATAAGAATGATAAGCGATTTATATAAAATTAAAACCAGATAAGACATTTCACTTGTTTGCTAAGCACTTGTATACGTGTAAACACGACTTAAGCTAACTGCTGGGTTATTCTTAGCTAAAGTTACTTGTGAAAAAAAAAACAAAGTCGCTGTCGTCTGTCCATCCCTATGTATGCTTAAATATTTAAAACTACGCAACGGATAATGAAGCGGTTTTTTAATAGATAGCGTTTGAATGACTGTCATCATCATCACTATTTTAGCCCAATTTAAAGGAAATTAGGCGGCAGCAAGGCGGGTTGGCACAGGGTTTGTATAAAGATTTTTTTTTTATGTAAGAGCAGGAAGGTTTCCTTCTCTTGCAGATCAGTGATATGCCTCTTGCGAAGAGTGTCCTAAGTCGCCTCTTAGGATATTGTGGGTTGGTTGGTGACTTTGCGTGTTTTTATTTCGTCCCTACACGGAACAACGATTTCATCCCTTGTTACTAAAAATGTCTTAACATGTATAATGCCATTTATGTTAACATAAAAACAAGAGTGACTTGCCAGCAATCTTATAAAATGCATAGTAGTTTATTTTTGTGAAGATTGATTGGCGACAAAAGTGGTGCTATAAATCCGGAGCTGTTACGACATCCTATGGGGTGATGACACCATGTATTATAAACCGTCACCGGACATCTTTATTTAAAGCAGTACCAGGCATTTTTGCATGGGAATAAAATCCTTGATATGGTAACTACCATTTCTGGTAGTAACTTATATTTATGAGAAAGAAACTTGACATTGCAATCAATTTATTATTGTAGTACTTGCCAAGGAGAATTTCATAGAACGAGAATAACCCGAACTTAGTGCCGAAAAGATAAGATACCACTCGATCTATGATCGAAAATAAATATTAGTGTCCAAATCATTGAGTGACGGGCGCGCGTGGGAATCTTATTCTGGACTAACGTAGTTAAACACTGATAAACGGTCGTGATAATCGGATTAAAATTTCCGTATTTGAACAAGTTGCGAAATTCTATAACGGTTTAAACATTCGAATGTGCGAAGTATACATACGAGTAGGTTGTCTAATGGCAGTACTAGACAAGCCTCGAAATGCAAATACGGAATTGGACATTAGGTAGAGTTTGAAAGAATAAACCTTTGCAACAGTTATATCCGAATGTCCATGTGTTTGGGGATTTAGACTACACAACGTCTTACGGAACCTTCGGGATGGAATGGACAATCCATCAGTTTCGTAAGAGGAGACTAAAGGAACTTAAGAGGTGGAAAACCTAAACTCAAGGGCCGGATAACGGCTTCGGGATAGAGAAGTCATAATCATCATCAGCGCACACGAGACCACTGCTGGACATAGGCCTTCCCTAAAGAGAAGTCATAATATTAATACTAAATTATTGTAAAAACATAAAATGTAAAAATAATGGCGAATCCTATGCTTCTGTCCACAATTTTCCATCAGCAAACATACGAGTACATCTAATCCAGAACACTTTATGGATAATTGTACACTTTTTGAAGAATTCTTGGAAGGTAAGGAATCCTTTAGTTACTATGTACTTGGCAACACTCAGAGTTTCCTCGTCCTCTATTTCTTTAAAGCCTAAAAGTATTCCAGCCAAGCCGTCTCGTTCGTTTTGGGAATAGCTTCCAATTTCTGGTTTCCATGAAGGACTTTACAAAAACCGGGCGGGCCGACTGCGCCACCTTATAAGGTCGACCATTGTTTCACAGGTCTGGCCCTCGAAATATGCGAGGCTGGAATATGGTCACTTTTAACGATATAGCTTATATTCTTGCGATTCTGGATGGGGTCAAAACACGAATATTGGTCTGGTCAATTAAATTGAATACTTTAAAAACAAACTGTAACAAGCGATTTTGAGAGATAAATAACCACGTTATTTCTTCTAAATTTGAACCGTTTCTCATTCATAACAAATGAAACGACAAATTTTGCGAATTTTGCGAAGCCAGGTGAAGATACCAATTATTATACATGTTTGCTATCAAAACCCACTCAAAACATTTATTTACCCGTTTCTTATCTTGTGGCTATAAATTGGTCAATTAAAACTGTGGTAATAAAACAAGTTTAAGTGTTTAAATGTATTCATAATAGTGATTTTAGAGGAGACACCGTAGTCCACATGTCCGAAATAGTTTCAACTCAACAAAGTATTTCTACAAAAAATCACATTGAAGTTCGGTCAGTGTGTTCGTGAGCGCCACATATTTTGTTGTTTATAGACACAACTAAACATTAGTTCGAATACTAGCAGTAGTAACCGAACGTGTCTCCCAAGACTAAGGCGTAATACAAATGGTTACAATCAGCGACACTAACTCTGCTTCTAAGTCTAATACTTGACTTCTACTAGTAAAATAGGATCGTTGCCAACCCTAATCAGTCTGGACTCAAACATGTCCAAACTCGCACGTAAATCGGGAAATAACAACATGATAAGCAACCACAAAAATTAAACATACGACAATCTGCTTGGACTCATTGAGGAAGTCCAGATAACTGTTATCACGGACCGTGGGAACTGTGACCTACGCAACGAATAAGGATACTACAAAATTCGAAAATTGTCTGTGTGGAAACAGATTTAGAAGAACTGGATAGGCTCAAAATGTAGTCATTGGATAAGGACAAGTTAATATCTTACTTTTTGTCCTCTGGCCAGTATTAGTGGAGAATTTATAGACTGAAATGATGACTAGAAATTAAATGTGTGTTACTAGATCTAGATTATACAGAATTAAATAACTAAGAGGAATTAATTTAGAAAACGTACGGAGAACTCTATTTTTATAAACCATCCACCCAATTGCTACAATGATGTGTGACAAGTTCTGGAAGCAATATGAACCATAAATCAGGAAAAATCAATGTCCGTGTTGATCCACGCCAGAATATCGCATTATCTAATATTTTTATGCCGGTCAGAAATCTGGTTAACACATTCTCTCAACATTGCGATTCAGCGAAGATACACACAAAAAAAACCAGCCAAACTAATTGTCAAACACACCGATCCATCGCGTGACGGACGCCAATGATGCTCAATACTATCAGCTAAGTCGGCCAAGTCTGCAAAAAGCTTTCAAACTTCAGATAAACTCTTCGAATTTCGACTTTAATTGCCCGACTATAAAAACCAATCAATTATTTGTAAGATTCTTTTAGCATACCTGTGCTCATGTAGAATTATGATTGGTGGCGATTAGCGATTTCACGGCGATTCCGGTATATTTGACAGTTGTCGAATCGCCACGAATCGCCGGAATGCGGCGAAGATAAAGACATCGTTTGTAGTTCCCATATGAGATTTTACTTAGTTTTCGCTATTTATGTGAATGTGAGTGCACCATAAGCGAGTTTTGTGGAGAATTTTGCGTTGTTGGTCTAGAGGTTAGTTGTGCCGCCTCTGGATCATGAGTCCTCGGTTCGATTCGGGGGTCAGCCTTTGTATATACCAGTGGCACTTGTTCTGAGTGTAATTTGTGTTCGTGAATTTCATGTTTGTAATCTGCACCCGCGATACAGTTTCGGTTTTAATAAAAATAAATATAATGGTCATTAACAAATTTGACCCATATTTTTGTAATTAGTATTAGTTGAAATATATTTTTCATTCTAGTGAAAACCGCGGAAATTTTGATAAAAATAAAAGCACCCTTAAACTAGTCCCATAGTCAGATAATTAGGCTACCCGATAACCGGAAGCTTCGACCATCTTAAAAATCATTGCGCCAACAATTTTATCTAGGTATCTCCAACTTTAAGGTCACTTACTTCACGAAGTTTATCTTAATTAATAAGTTTTAATTGAATGAAATCGCATCCGACTATCAATCAATTAACAATTATTGTTTGTTATAGTAGCCGTTAGTGATTGATAATTTGTACTAATTACGCGGTTAACTAATTACTGGTAGATAACTTTTGGATGGTCTGAGAAAGGAGATTGTATGGCTGCGATTGTTACTTAGATTTTCGAAATTATTACACATTGTCATTACAACATTATATGTGTGGTTGTAGGATTTAGTAGACATAGTAGTGTCTTCATACTGACGGTGTCATAAGAACCGATAAAAGGAAATGACAAGGCCGAATACCTAGCAAGTAAAGGAAAACTTGAAACGAAACTCTCCTAACCCGTCGGGCCAGCGTGGCACATTAGGCTAATTACTCTACATGTACCTAATGGGACTCAGCAGTGGGTCATTTATGGACTGACTAGTAGTATTAATAAAACGACTATAATATAAGAATACATTTCGCCTGTCTCGTCCAGACTTTTCAAGCCACCAAATATAACTAAGGTAAAATGTCTTATGTCTAGAAAGCAACAATTTCGAGAATAATTTCCACAACTTTAAGAAGATGAGAGGTATCGCAAAAAGATTGAGTAGAAAACTACTGTCAACATGACAGAATAGGACAAGCGTAAATGAATAACAATATCGTCTAATTACTGGGCAGATAATGTTTAAGAAACAAATTCAACAGGGTATAGGCAACTAATTAATCTAACCGATCTAATGGGATTATTAAAAAAGGTAATTTAGCTGCGGAAGCTGCATCGTTAATCGGCGGACAAAAACAACACACGATGTCCCGTTAAAAGTTGTATCGCTAACACCGGTGTTAGACGCTGCGTAGGCGGAGACGCCAAATGACATTACTTTGGGGATCAGTTAGAAGAAGATGGGCTTAAAAAAAAGTTCAACCGATTTTTTTTATAAATACATTGTGACAAATTTTGAGTATAAATTGTCGAAAAGTGTAATATTATTGATAAATTTAGGTTAGAAAATCGGATGAAAAACAAGTTCGGTGTAACAACTTTGGCGACTGGTGTATTTTTTTCAGGTAACGCCGGAGGACAATGACAGGTGTCAATCGACGCGGAGCGACAAGGAGAACACGCTGGAATGAACAAATCAAATCTGGAACCACTATTGCAAAAAGAAACTTGAAAAATACTAAAGCAATTTAAAAAAAAACTGCATATATTGACATTTATATTATTTACATAATACATACAGTTGTGCTACAAAAGACAAAAAAAAACCAAGGTGATGTTATTTGCCTGTGGGTAACCTCTAGTGTCTGATTTCATAAGTACTACTATCAAATATATAATATTGATGAAGACGAACTTCCAAAGACAACTCAAAAGCACCTACGGAACCGTTCAGAATTTCCTAACACGGTCAATGTGTTGTAAATTTATTCGGCCATTACTAAAGTCGGCTCTCTGATAATTAACAGTGGTCAATTAATAGAACTTTCGTTTTTGGTCAGTTGTAAATTATGCTCAACGAGTAATAGCAGCTTGGGCCCATGGCTGTAACTTATATAATTGAGGTTTTTTTTCACAAGCTCATTATGTCTATACTAGGTTCGGTACAAACATGGCTCTAAATATGGCAATAGAGGAATATGTGTATCGAACTGTGTGTAAAAATACATAGGAACATTCGTTATATAAAACAAATGCATTTTCAAATCACATTTATTGAACCTAACATAAATAAATCTTTAATCTTATAATCCATCACACTGCCTTTGTAAAATTATTGCTTATGTGTCATTCTGATGTGTATGTTGTAAAGTATGTATTGTAGTTTCATGAAAATACATTTAGTAGTTTTTGAGTGACGGAGTAGTAAACATAGATACTAACTTTCGCGTTTATAATATTATTAGGATTTCGCTAATCTTAAATGTAATTATTGTTCGATTAATTTAAAGCTAAACGCAAGACATTACGATTGTTTTAATTCAAATTAAATAGCCGTTTTCAAAATCAAATGTTGGTTTAACATTAATTGCATGATCTACACTGTGCCCTCAGTTTGAAAGAATCGCGAATGTTCTATGACCATGCGCGCGCGTCGTTTTGCTACGGAGGGTGCGCACGACCCCTACCCCATACGCAAGTCTAGTAATAATACGACTAAATAAAACGATGTACTTTTGTTGAGCGGAAACATCAGACTGTGTCTGTGAAGTCTACCAAACGAAAGAGTACCAATGATTGTCTAGAGTAATTAATTGCTTAAGGTGAATGTTCCAGGGTAGCCGGCGAAATTCAAATTTTCGTACGTTCTTTGCAATTTGCAGGTTAGTGTTAGTGCTAGGTTGTATGATGGATGATGAACATTTGATTCGCGGCTGTAAGACGTATGTAGTTACACAGTTATAATCATCAAACTCATCAATACAACCCTCCAAGCTCATAAAGGTGCAAGAATGACTTTGAGCTTGAAAAAGTTTTTCTTGCACCTTTATGAGGTTGGAGGGTTGTATTGATGATTTTGATGATTATAATTCTATAACTACATACGTCTTACAGCCGCGAATAACATTTTAATCAACATACAACCTAGCACTGACCTGCAAATTGCAAAAAACGTACGAAAATTTGAATGTCGCGGGCTACCCTGGAACATTCACCTTAACCTAGAAGTTTGATGTGGTACGGCAATGAATTAAGATCACTAATCCAAGGATGTTGCAAGAGGCGACTAAAATATCTACTACTACTAGGCCATAGATGACCCACGGCTGAGGGTACTGATATGTATAAAATGCTGGCCGATAAAAAAAAATGGAATGCCACGGCCTACTCTTCTGTGCCTTCTTTTGTTTTTGGGGTCATTCTGGATTTTACGAATTAGAAGTTTGGTTGATTTTTAAACAGTGATTTTATTTATTGTCTAAATACATTCTAGGTACCCTACTGTGCCACGCTGGCTAGACACAGGGTTTGGTAATAACCTAGACGCAAGAGAAGGTAAAAATTGTTTTTTACCTTCTCTTGCGGCTAGGTTATCGGCCTATCTTACTAAATTGGGAAAAGGCAAGAGAGAAAAGGTTTTTTAGAAATGAGGGCAAAATAAATATGGTGATTGTGGGGAATACAAGTCGAAGTGGTAATACGCTGGCCCGGCCCACTATTTGACTAGGCAATCGAGGCCAAATTGAACCAGTAATAGCGGATGCCCCCGCTTACGATTCACATCCGTTCGCGTTCAATCTCGATAACACAAGGCATCAGATTTTGTCTAAAAATCGAATTTTACTGGTGACATGGGAATATGATAATTCTTAGATGAAGAATGGCGATCTTTTCACCATAGAAAGACAACTAATTAGTGAATTACAATTCTCCGAATTTTAATTTATTTTAAGCCAGCCAGAACACATGCTTGAGTATATCTAAGATTGAAGTAGAAACAGTAAGCGCTTATAAAATTGTTGTCATTTGACGTTACTAATGCGAAATCCAAGAAAAACGTAAAAATAAAAAGAAAGACAATATTTTCAATTGTATCGAGGGATATTGTCTTTAAACTGAAATTAGAAATGTTTAGTTTTACCGATTAGAAAGCATACGTTATTATTCACGTCATTAGTAACAAAATCTCCGCCCATTAACCAGCCTACTCTGAACTGTCCGCCACAATGCACCGGCCCAAACACCGTTATTCTGTGAATACAAACCTAAACTGTGATGCAATCCCTACGCCATATTCCTGGGAAAATTTAACATGAAACCTTACACAATGAATTACTGCAATTTTATTTCTGGACATTATATTGAGTTTTGTTTTTTTTCCTGTATCGCAGGCGCTGTTTACAAACATGTAATTCGCGAACACAAATACACTTATTTACCCGTCTCCTGAACCCTCGATACGACGCAAGTGTTAGGATGTCAAAATGTTAATTCAAAAGTTCTAGCCAAGTTCTTCTGTCAAAAGCGAGTGACTTAGGTCCCGACACTCTAGTATTAGTAGACTACATCATACAATTTTTTTTTTCTAAAATGCTGAGCATTCCCTGTTTTATTTCAAAAACATCGTTTCCAAACTTATGCCGCGAACATTGTTTCTTTTGCGAGCTTTGGTATTATGGATTTCCTTGAATAGCAATGCTATATTGTAACAAAGTAAACAATGGTCATTGCAAAAGTGATCGATCTGTAAGCAACTTTGTAACGCTTCCAATTATTTCTTTTAATGGATGAATACTTTGAACATTGCGGTTAATATTGTATTTCAACAGCGTTAATGTGAGCTTTAATTAACAAAAGGAATACCAACTTTCGTTTAAACTGAAAAGGTGCGCATAACAAAGTATCTTCATCGTAAATAATCGAATGGAGTAGGCATATGTGTTAAAGTCCATAATTAATATATATTTTTTTACAATTTTTATGCTCATAGATGACCCACTGCCGAGTCGGGCCTCATCTAGTGTTGGAGGGTAATTATAGCCCTGTGCCACGCTGCCCAGACGGAATGGCACAGGGTTTCGTATCAAGTTTTCCTTCTCTTGCGGATAGGTAATCGGCATCGTCATACCCTTATCTCGACTCTTACGACACCCACGGCATGGAATGGGGTGGTAACACTATGTATTCTAAATCCATGACGGGTTACTAGATAACTGTTCTTGTAGTCACAGTTTATTAAACCTCTTGTTGTAATGATTTGACAGATTCGAATCAAAATCTTGATCCATTCCTATGTGCGTACTGTACCTAATATTTTCTTTGACTGCATCACGTATTGGACGCTTCAGAAATGACCTCTGAAGTTCACTAAACTCTTCCTCCATCAATCTCAACTGTCCGTTGTTAACTTAATTATACTGAGGTCTGTGTGCGACAAAAGCATCTTGCTGTCCATTGTTCAGTGATGAATTGAAGAGCAATTCATTAATACGACCTGAATACACAATGGATGATGAAATAGTGTCATGGGATATGTCGGTGTTGATGTCGCTGGGCCATTAAACATTTTATTGGAACTTTCTCTATATCGTTCTTTGATTTGCACAACTTTATAGCCATCGTATAATTTACATATAAAATATTAACAGCTGTTCAAACAAGATGTTAATGGCATTCGTAAATTGGTTTAGCTAAAATATTGTATGTGATGGCTATGTGAACTTGGCACCCGACTTTTCCAAAATTATGTTTTTTTGTGTTTTTTAGATAGATTTGGGTAAGTAGTAGATAGTAGTAAAAATATTTTCGTTTGTAGTAATTCCAAAAAAAAAATAAAAAATGTTAAAAAAAATCCATCTCCCGAAATTGAAAAAATCAAATTTTTTTTTACTATTTATATTATTAATCGTATGTAGTGGATTGTAGTAAACTTTTTTTTGTTTGTAGTAAAACAGAAAAAATATGAAAAATATTTTCACTTGAGAGTATTATATCATCACGATCTCGGTAACGAAAAATCGGTTTCCAAGGTAAAATCGATTATAATGAACGTCCAAAACCTCTAAGAAAGGTTCCCAGAGGTTAGTAGTGGACTAATTTTCGTTTGTAGTAAACGTTTTTTATTAAAAAAGTGACTATCTTAAGAAGCACTCGTTTCGGCGTCGTTTACGTGAAATAACTCTTGTTACAAAGGAGATACGGTTACTACAAACCTCCTAATCGACTGAGAAAGGGTCCTAGAGGTTAGTAGTGAACGAATTTTCGATTGTAGTAAACAACTTTTTATAAAAAGTGACCATCTTAAAAACACTCGTTTCGGCGTCGTTTACGTGAAATAACTCTAGTTTGAAAAGAGATACGGTTACAACAAACCTCCTTATCGACTGAGAAAGGGTCCTAGAGGTTAGTAGTGAACGAATTTTCGATTGTAGTAAACAACTTTTTATAAAAAAAGTGACCATCTTAGAAAACACTCGTTTCGGCGACGTTTACGTGAAATAACTCTAGTTTGAAAAGAGATACGGTTACTACAAACATCCTAGTCGACTGAGAAAGGGTCCTAGTCCTAGAGGTTAGTAGTGAACGAATTTTCGATTGTAGTAAACGACTTTTTATAAAAAAGTGACTATCTTAAGAAACACTCCTTTCGGCGTCGTTTACGTGATATAACTCTTGTTACAAAGGAGATACGGTTACTACAAACCTTCTAATCGACTGAGAAAGGGTCCTAGAGGTTAGTAGTGAACGAATTTTCGATTGTAGTAAACAACTTTTTATAAAAAAAGTGACCATCTTAAAAAACACTCGTTTCGGCGTCGTTTACGTGAAATAACTCTAGTTTGAATAGAGATACGGTTACTACAAAGTTGTTTACTACAATCGAAAATTCGTTCACTACTAACCTCTAGGACCCTTTCTCAGTCGACTAGGATGTTTGTAGTAACCGTATCTCTATGCAAACTAGAGTTATTTCACGTAAACGACGCCGAAACGAGTGTTTTTTAAGATGGTCACTTTTTTATAAAAAGTTGTTTACTACAATCGAAAACTCGTTCACTACTAACCTCTAGGACCCTTTCTCAGTAGATTAGGAGGTTTGTAGTAACCGTATCTCTATGCAAACTAGAGTTATTTCACGTAAACGTCGCCAAAACGAGTGTTTTTTAAGATGGTCACTTTTTTTATAAAAAGTTGTTTACTACAATCGAAAATTCGTTCACTACTAACCTCTAGGACCCTTTCTCAGTCGACTAGGATGTTTGTAGTAACCGTATCTCTATGCAAACTAGAGTTATTTCACGTAAACGACGCCGAAACGAGTGTTTTTTAAGATGGTCACTTTTTTATAAAAAGTTGTTTACTACAATCGAAAACTCGTTCACTACTAACCTCTAGGACCCTTTCTCAGTAGATTAGGAGGTTTGTAGTAACCGTATCTCCTTTGTAACAAGAGTTATATCACGTAAACGACGCCGAAACGAGTGTTTTTTAAGATGGTCACTTTTTTTATAAAAAGTTGTTTACTACAATCGAAAATTCGTTCACTACTAACCTCTAGGACCCTTTCGCAGTAGATTAGGAGGTTTGTAGTAACCGTATCTCTATGCAAACTAGAGTTATTTCACGTAAACCTCGCCAAAACGAGTGTTTTCTAAGATGGTCACTTTTTTATAAAAAATCGTTTACTACAATCGAAAACTCGTTCACTACTAACCTCTAGGACCCTTTCTCAGTAGATTAGGAGGTTTGTAGTAACCGTATCTCTATTCAAACTAGAGTTATTTCACGTAAACGTCGCCAAAACGAGTGTTTTCTAAGATGGTCACTTTTTTATAAAAAGTTGTTTACTACAATCGAAAATTCGTTCACTACTAACCTCTAGGACCCTTTCGCAGTAGATTAGGAGGTTTGTAGTAACCGTATCTCTATTCAAACTAGAGTTATTTCACGTAAACGTCGCCAAAACGAGTGTTTTCTAAGATGGTCACTTTTTTATAAAAAGTTGTTTACTACAATCGAAAATTCGTTCACTACTAACCTTTAGGACCCTTTCTCAGTCGATTAGAAGGTTTGTAGTTACCGTATCTCCTTTGTAACAAGAGTTATATCACGTAAACGACGCCGAAACGAGTGTTTTGTAAGATGGTCACTTTTTTTATAAAAAGTTGTTTACTACAATCGAAAATTCGTTCACTACTAACCTCTAGGACCCTTTCTCAGTCGATTAGGAGGTTTGTAGTAACCGTATCTCTTTTGTAACAAGAGTTATTTCACGTAAACGTCGCCAAAACGAGTGTTTTCTAAGATGGTCACTTTTTTTATAAAAAGTTGTTTACTACAATCGAAAATTCGTTCACTACTAACCTCTAGGACCCTTTCTCAGTCGATTAGAAGGTTTGTAGTTACCGTATCTCCTTTGTAACAAGAGTTATTTCACGTAAACGTCGCCGAAACGAGTGTTTTCTAAGATGGTCACTTTTTTTATAAAAAGTTGTTTACTACAATCGAAAATTCGTTCACTACTAACCTCTAGGACCCTTTCTCAGTCAATAAGGAGGTTTGTTGTAACCGTATCTCTTTTCAAACTAGAGTTATTTCACGTAAACGTCGCCAAAACGAGTGTTTTCTAAGATGGTCACTTTTTTTATAAAAAGTTGTTTACTACAATCGAAAATTCGTTCACTACTAACCTCTAGGACCCTTTCTCAGTCAATAAGGAGGTTTGTTGTAACCGTATCTCTTTTCAAACTAGAGTTATTTCACGTAAACGTCGCCAAAACGAGTGTTTTCTAAGATGGTCACTTTTTTTATAAAAAGTTGTTTACTACAATCGAAAATTCGTTCACTACTAACCTCTAGGACCCTTTCGCAGTAGATTAGGAGGTTTGTAGTAACCGTATCTCTATGCAAACTAGAGTTATTTCACGTAAACCTCGCCAAAACGAGTGTTTTCTAATATGGTCACTTTTTTATAAAAAGTTGTTTACTACAATCGAAAATTCGTTCACTACTAACCTCTAGGACCCTTTCTCAGTCGATTAGAAGGTTTATTGTAACCGTATCTCCTTTGTAACAAGAGTTATTTCACGTAAACTTCGCCAAAACGAGTGTTTTCTAAGATGGTCACTTTTTTTATAAAAAGTTGTTTACTACAATCGAAAATTCGTTCACTACTAACCTCTAGGACCCTTTCTCAGTCAATAAGGAGGTTTGTTGTAACCGTATCTCTATTTAAACTAGAGTTATTTCACGTAAACGACGCCGAAACGAGTGTTTTTTAACATGGTCACTTTTTTTATAAAAAGTTGTTTACTACAATCGAAAATTCGTTCACTACTAACCTCTAGGACCCTTTCGCAGTAGATTAGGAGGTTTGTAGTAACCGTATCTCTATGCAAACTAGAGTTATTTCACGTAAACCTCGCCAAAACGAGTGTTTTCTAATATGGTCACTTTTTTATAAAAAGTTGTTTACTACAATCGAAAATTCGTTCACTACTAACCTCTAGGACCCTTTCTCAGTCGATTAGAAGGTTTATTGTAACCGTATCTCCTTTGTAACAAGAGTTATTTCACGTAAACTTCGCCAAAACGAGTGTTTTCTAAGATGGTCACTTTTTTATAAAAAGTTGTTTACTACAATCGAAAATTCGTTCACTACTAACCTCTAGGACCCTTTCGCAGTAGATTAGGAGGTTTGTAGTAACCGTATCTCTATGCAAACTAGAGTTATTTCACGTAAACCTCGCCAAAACGAGTGTTTTCTAAGATGGTCACTTTTTTATAAAAAGTTGTTTACTACAATCGAAAATTCGTTCACTACTAAACTCTAGGACCCTTTCTCAGTCGATTAGAAGGTTTATAGTAACCGTATCTCCTTTGTAACAAGAGTTATTTCACGTAAACGTCGCCAAAACGAGTGTTTTCTAAGATTGTCACTTTTTTATAAAAAGTTGTTTACTACAATCGAAAATTCGTTCACTACTAACCTCTAGGACCCTTTCTCAGTCGATTAGAAGGTTTATTGTAACCGTATCTCCTTTGTAACAAGAGTTATATCACGTAAACGACGCCGAAACGAGTGTTTTTTAAGATGGTCACTTTTTTTATAAAAAGTCGTTTACTACAATCGGAAATTCGTTCACTACTAACATCTAGGACCCTTTCTCAGTCGATTAGGAGGTTTGTAGTAACCGTATCTCTATGCAAACTAGAGTTATTTCACGTAAACGACGCCGAAACGAGTGTTTTTTAAGATGGTCACTTTTTTATAAAAAGTTGTTTACTACAATCGAAAATTCGTTCACTACTAACCTCTAGGACCCTTTCTCAGTAGATTAGGAGGTTTGTAGTAACCGTATCTCTATTCAAACTAGAGTTATTTCACGTAAACGACGCCGAAACGAGTGTTTTTTAACATGGTCACTTTTTTTATAAAAAGTTGTTTACTACAATCGAAAATTCGTTCACTACTAACCTCTAGGACCCTTTCTCAGTAGATTAGGAGTTTTGTAGTAACCGTATCTCTATTCAAACTAGAGTTATTTCACGTAAACGACGCCGAAACGAGTGTTTTCTAAGATGGTCACTTTTTTATAAAAAGTCGTTTACTACAATCGAAAATTCGTTCACTACTAACCTCTAGGACCCTTTCTCAGTCGATTAGAAGGTTTGTAGTAACCGTAACTCTTTTCAAACTAGAGTTATTTCACGTAAACGACGCCGAAACGAGTGTTTTTTAAGATGGTCACTTTTTTATAAAAAGTTGTTTACTACAATCGAAAATTCGTTCACTACTAACCTCTAGGACCCTTTCGCAGTAGATTAGGAGGTTTGTAGTAACCGTATCTCTAAGCAAACTAGAGTTATTTCACGTAAACCTCGCCAAAACGAGTGTTTTCTAAGATGGTCACTTTTTTATAAAAAGTTGTTTACTACAATCGAAAATTCGTTCACTACTAATCTCTAGGACCCTTTCTCAGTCGATTAGGAGGTTTGTAGTAACCGTATCTCCTTTGTTACAAGAGTTATATCACGTAAACGACGCCGAAACGAGTGCTTCTTAAGATAGTCACTTTTTTAATAAAAAACGTTTACTACAAACGAAAATTCGTCCACTACTAACCTCTAGGACCCTTTCTCAGTAGATTAGGAGGTTTGTAGTAACCGTATCTCTATTCAAACTAGAGTTATTTCACGTAAACGACGCCGAAACGAGTGTTTTTTAACATGGTCACTTTTATTATAAAAAGTTGTTTACTACAATCGAAAATTCGTTCACTACTAACCTCTAGGACCCTTTCTCAGTCGATTAGGAGGTTTGTAGTAACCGTATCTCTTTTGTAACAAGAGTTATTTCACGTAAACGTCGCCAAAACGAGTGTTTTCTAAGATGGTCACTTTTTTATAAAAAGTTGTTTACTACAATCGAAAATTCGTTCACTACTAACCTCTAGGACCCTTTCTCAGTAGATTAGGAGGTTTGTAGTAACCGTATCTCTATTCAAACTAGAGTTATTTCACGTAAACGACGCCGAAACGAGTGTTTTTTAAGATGGTCACTTTTTTATAAAAAGTTGTTTACTACAATCGAAAATTCGTTCACTACTAACCTCTAGGACCCTTTCTCAGTAGATTAGGAGGTTTGTAGTAACCGTATCTCTATTCAAACTAGAGTTATTTCACGTAAACGACGCCGAAACGAGTGTTTTTTAACATGGTCACTTTTTTTATAAAAAGTTGTTTACTACAATCGAAAATTCGTTCACTACTAACCTCTAGGACCCTTTCTCAGTAGATTAGGAGGTTTGTAGTAACCGTATCTCTATTCAAACTAGAGTTATTTCACGTAAACGACGCCGAAACGAGTGTTTTTTAACATGGTCACTCTTTTTATAAAAAGTTGTTTACTACAATCGAAAATTCGTTCACTACTAACCTCTAGGACCCTTTCTCAGTCGATTAGAAGGTTTGTAGTAACCGTATCTCCTTTGTAACAAGAGTTATTTCACGTAAACGTCGCCAAAACGAGTGTTTTCTAAGATGGTCACTTTTTATAAAAAGTAGTTTACTACAATCGAAAATTCGTTCACTACTAACCTCTAGGACCCTTTCGCAGTAGATTAGGAGGTTTGTAGTAACCGTATCTCTATTCAAACTAGAGTTATATGACGTAACCGACGCCGAAACGAGTGTTTTTTAAGATGGTCACTTTTTTTATAAAAAGTTGTTTACTACAATCGAAAATTCGTTCACTACTAACCTCTAGGACCCTTTCTCAGTCGATTAGGAGGTTTGTAGTAACCGTATCTCTTTTGTAACAAGAGTTATTTCACGTAAACGTCGCCAAAACGAGTGTTTTCTAAGATGGTCACTTTTTTATAAAAAATCGTTTACTACAATCGAAAATTCGTTCACTACTAACCTCTAGGACCCTTTCGCAGTAGATTAGGAGGTTTGTAGTAATCGTATCTCTATGCAAACTAGAGTTATTTCACGTAAACGACGCCGAAACGAGTGTTTTTTAAGATGGTCACTTTTTTTATAAAAAGTTATTTACTACAATCGAAAATTCGTTCACTACTAATCTCTAGGACCCTTTCTCAGTCGATTAGAAGGTTTATAGTAACCGTATCTCTATTCAAACTAGAGTTATTTCACGTAAACGACGCCAAAACGAGTGTTTTTTAAGATGGTCACTTTTTTTATAAAAAGTTGTTTACTACAATCGAAAATTCGTTCACGACTAACCTCTAGGACCCTTTCTCAGTAGATTAGGAGGTTTGTAGTAACCGTATCTCTATGCAAACTAGAGTTATATCACTCAAACGACGCCAAAACGAGTGTTTTCTAAGATGGTCACTTTTTTATAAAAAGTTGTTTACTAAAATCGAAAATTCGTTCACTACTAACCTCTAGGACCCTTTCTCAGTAGATTAGGAGGTTTGTAGTAACCGTATCTCTATGCAAACTAGAGTTATTTCACGTAAACGACGCCGAAACGAGTGTTTTTTAAGATGGTCACTTTTTTTATAAAAAGTTGTTTACTACAATCGAAAATTCGTTCACTACTAACCTCTAGGACCCTTTCTCAGTCGATAAGGAGGTTTGTAGTAACCGTATCTATTTTCAAACTAGAGTTATTTCACGTAAACGACGCCGAAACGAGTGTTTTTTAAGATGGTCACTTTTTTATAAAAAGTTGTTTACTACAATCGAAAATTCGTTCACTACTAACCTCTAGGACCCTTTCTCAGTCGATTAGGAGGTTTGTAGTAACCGTATCTCCTTTGTAACAAGAGTTATTTCACGTAAACGACGCCGAAACAAGTGCTTCTTAAGATAGTCACTTTTTAAATAAAAAACGTTTACTACCAACGAAAATTCGTCCACTACTAACCTCTGGGAACCTTTCTTAGAGGTTTTGGACGTTCATTATAATCGATTTTACCTTGGAAACCGATTTTTCGTTACCGAGATCGTGATGATATAATACTCTCAAATGAAAATATTTTTCATATTTTTTCTGTTTTACTACAAACAAAAAAAAGTTTACTACAATCCACTACATACGATTAATAATATAAATAGGAAAAAAAAATTGGATTTTTTCAATTTCGGGAGATGGTTTTTTTTTAACATTTTTTATTTTTTTTTTTGGAATTACTACAAACGAAAATATTTTTACTACTATCTACTACTTACCCAAATCTATCTAAAAAACACAAAAAAACATAATTTTGGAAAAGTCGGGTGCCAAGTTCACATAGCCGTATGTGATCATTATTATAAAAGCTATATTGCTTGTTAAAGGCAAGCAGATCTAGACAAAGTTTAAGCGTTATTTTAATGAATTTGATTGGCTTGTGCAATCTAGACTTTGGATGTGCCGCTTTTGGGTATACCACAGACATTTGTTTTGAGTGTGGGGGTCATTTATGTTCGTGAATTACATGTTGGTAAACAGATACAAGTTACACCTAATGCAGTTGGTCTCCTTGATTAATAAAAAAGGTAGGTTATAACTGAATAACACTGGATATTACTTTAATAGTGATCTATAGGAGCTTCATATGAATTCTTGTCACTCGATATCTTGAACCAGAGCCATATGAAAATAAGGAAGAGACTAGTCAGAACGAGACCAAGACACAAGTCAAAGCGGAGTATATACACAATGTCATTACAATGTATTTTTAGTCCTGCTAAGTAAGGCCTTAGGTATAGGTTTGGCTACAAAAAGGAATAGTTCTGTGTGCAAATAATTTTTGTAGATTGAAGTGTGAGGGAGGAACGCTTTAATGTTCCATTTCGTAATTACAAAATGAGTTTCCCATCGAAAATGGGCCATCTAATTATCGTGAATCTTATCCTAAAAGATTCGTACCCTTTATTCCACATGTTTCTCAGGGCTTCTGGGCTTATTTCTCTAGTTACAGTACTTATGGTGACCAAATTATAATAAAAAATGTTGCTTAATTTTTCTTAAATTTTGCAACGAATCGTTTTGGCTAGGAGGTTTTAGACAACTTGTATATTAGATGTATCTCTTTCCCAGCTCTTCTTGAAGATCAACTAGGACCCGATTAGCGTCAGCCGAGATTGTTATCACCACGCAACTCGATCAAAGCAATGATTCTCGGTGAACATTATTCAAGTGCATCTGATTAATCGTTCCATTCTGTGTGGATCGATTTATGCTTCGATTTAGTCGTGGCCATTAGACCACCATTATGGTTCTAGCGCGTTACACGTTCCGAAAAGGACAGCCGGTCTATTCATCTGTCTCAACATTTTTCAACTTCAAATAGTCTGTTTGATTAAAGACAAGGAAATCTGGGATTGTAGGTCTAACCGAAATTCAAATATTGATTTTGACGGTTATCGCATGTTGTAGAGAAGAATGTGTCGTTAACAAATCAGAAAGTTATTTTACTTGGACAATTTAGATTTCACTAACAATATTAAACTTATTTTGGTAAGAGACTCGCTTTTACTTAACAATTTCTCCAACTTCATCCAAACTGGCGTAGACGTCTTACGGAAAACTCCTATAAATCGTCTGGTTTAAAACTACCTCCATCGTCTATCGTCATCGGTCCTTGTCCCACGCTAGGTGGTAGTCTCCATACACTACTATTGTATCAACATTCATACCTTTCTTACGCATGTTCTCATTCACACAATGCAGCCTCCTCTTTACCCACAACTCGTACGTCGATCCACATTCATACTGAAACTACCAGGCGCATGAAAACCTTCACATTGGCAATGAGAGGGCTATGCTCGGAGTTTCCCTGCGAGATCGAATCAGAAATGAGGAGATACGCAGGAAAACCAGGGTCACCGACATAGCCCACCGGATTGCCAAACTTAAGTTGCAGTGGGCAGGGCACATAGCTCGCAGGACCGACGGCCGATGAAGCAGAAAAGTCCTCGAGTGGCGACCGCGTTCCGGAAGGCGCAGTGCTGGTAGGCCTCCCACACGGTGGACCGACGACCTGGTTAAGGTCGCCGGAAAGCAGTGGATGCGGGCGGCCCAGGACCGGCCTTTGTGGAGATCCTTGGGGGAGGCCTATGTCCAGCAGTGGACGTCTTTTGGCTGAAATGATGATGATGATGATAGCTTATACCAGATACTTTAGTGACAAATTGTAATGGCAATGTAGCGGCCTAACATAAACTATGAGTCGATAGCTCCTGGGGCGCAACACGACAGGCCGATTACCGGTACACGGGGTTCTAGGACTAGTGTTGCTAGTGTAGAATGTTAAACAATGTTCTGTGAAAAAATAATAACTTTACAAAAAATTACGACTATAACATTTCCAAAAATCACAACCACGTAATGCAATTTCAATATTTTAGCTGGCTATCTAATCAAATTTACTAGCGAATGCAATGTATTTTTGTTGATGGTAAGTATCAGAATGATATCTTAACATTTGAAAATTGTGAAATTTTACCCATGTTTATTTTCTACATTGAAGCTGGCTTCCTAAATTAGAACAGTGGTTTTGAAATGTAATAACTACAACCTTCTAAACTTTGCCATTGGCGTCCACGGAATTACGTGTCTTGGACCCAGGTATTTATCCTTTCACGATATTATTAATAAAGTAGAGGATTTGCAGGAGTAGTGGTCACGGCAAAGGCTAGATGATAATTTAGATCCGTTTTTCCATTCTGCCAAAGCGTACAAAAGCGAACTTCTATCAATAAACATTATAAATACCAAACTAATAGGCAATATTTTAAAACTGTAAATGTGGATTATAATATTTCTACATCATAACCTGATTTTGTACTACGAAATTCTCACTACATCGCGAATTTACTGACTCGCCGACAACAGTCAATAAATTTGCGATATCTAGAATTGCCAACGTGGGCGTATTTACTTAGATGGTGGTAAATGCTATCTACGCGTGATTTTGATTTATAGAACACCTTGCTTTCATCATAACCAGGTAGATGACACTTGAACCATAAATTAATTTGCGTCTACTGTTGTGTTGATGTTTTCCAGTATATTCTTCAAAACTTTAAAGAAGATGTATTTGAGCTGTTGAGACTGCATAATACCAAAATGTCTAATACTAATATGTACTACTAATACTAATACCAAAACTATGTAGATATCGGCTGTACATTTATATTTATTTATTTCAATTGATGTAATTATGTTTTTATAATTCTGAATTGCGTTCCTTCACGCCCGATAAGTGCATGCAGCATTTAGCTTTAATGACTTTGCCGATATGTATTATGTAACTATGTAAATGTACAATGTTAATACAATCAACAGATACCCAAAGGTTTTCACGGATATGAATATATAGAAATGATACAGAATCTACCATTAACAAAACAAATGTGTAGCACCAACAAAAGCAAAGACTTATTTTTCAATTGTTACAGACAAAACATCGTAACTTACTTCATGGACAGAAAAGTCTTGGGCCACTTGATTTTTGTTACTTTCATTTCTGATTAAATTCAAATTCAAAATGATGTTAATAATGTTTTTTTTCGTACAACTTTGTTTAACAAGGCGTTTTGTAGATGGAGTATTTACTACTAGGTAAAGACATATCATAGAGAACCTGGTAAATATTATAACTTTAGTCATACATAAGAGATTATCGCCAACACTTGGGAAATCGCACATTTCAACGATCTTAGGACAAGTTGTTATAAATTAGAAGAGATAAGCTCATATCTCTCCTTGACATTAGAATAGTTGTCTTTCAAGTCCTTTATAAAGAGAGATTATCTAGAAAATACAGTGAGAGACGTTATAAGGAGTTATTACCGCGTCTTAACATCAGATGCATATTTATGAGCCTGGAACTATCTGAAGCCATATTTCAACGCAGTTCTGCTTACTATGTATATCCAGACAAGTCCGTGTAGTGACGGATTTAAAACACATAGTGTCACTACTCCATTCCATCCTGAGGGTGTCGTAAGAACCGAACAAAGGAAATTACGTGGCAGAAAACCTAGCCGCAAAAGAATAAAAATATATAGAAGAAGGAGGGTAAGATGGTGTTTTTTTTAAATTCATTAAATCAATAACACAAACATTACACACACATCAATGATGTTACAATTAAAAGGTGTAGATACGTTACCTGTACAACATTCGATCTATAAAAATGGCAAGCCAACGCACACATAGTTAACATAATATACAATATGCACACTGCATTAGATGAGTCGTGAAAGTAGGATGGTATGATTTAATAATCACGTGCTAAATAGAGACAAATATAATTTGTTGTGATGCATCGTCACATGCACTAGAAACAATATAGATTAATTAAATCAGACATAACATTTTGCCGTACCAAGTTTTATGCCTAAAAACATTTTGTCTCGTTAACTAAACATTTAAGTTAGAGACAGCTGTTTTTTTTTTTCGCAGTTTCAGGGTTGTTTCCATAGTAAAAGTGGTTTATAATCATGAGAACTCCACCTTCTGAGATGTATGGTAATTAAAAATTGCCCTGAATTAATAGTTTATTTATTATTAAAGGAACACAGCTCAAAAAAATAGAACAATTAAAAAATAACATCACCTAATAACCTTACCTTTGTACCTACTCCATTAGGCAGCTCACATGTCTGTTTCTCTATAGACTGTGATGCGTAATGACATCTATCTCTTTTGCACTTGGTAATGAGGATACTTTTGTTCCACTCATTGATTTTTACCACCATATTTTACGAATAACATTTATAATTTGTAAAAGATATTAATTGTATTACGGAAATAGTGATAGTTACGAATGATAAGTGATTCCTTGACTTTTAGAAGTTTTGTTAGAATAGTTCTATCTATAATATGTATGTATTTACAACAAAAAAAATGTATATAAGTAGTTTATCATACATCTCGTTACCATAACACAAGCATTAAGTTGCTTAGCTTGGGACGAGATGGCGTTGTGTGAAATGTCCAAGGATATTTATTTATTTATAATATCTCATAACACACGACGGCATTTTCAAAATATTGTTTTATAGCACTTTTTACACACGGCTCTTGACGTGCATTTGTTGACGCCAGCGACGTAACACTGAGGTCAGGTTTGCTAATTAGCCTACTTTTAACGTGCCGCTTGCTAACCGCTTATAACCCATCTACACCTTTTTACTTCTAACATCATTGACACACATTATGTATTTGACACACAACCGCTTAAATACTCTTTAGTTTAATGTTAAAGTCTATTAAAATTGAGATTAGAGAACTATATTTATAGGACTGTAATTTAAATTAATTATGTTCTAATTTCGACCGCTGGTTCTGGGTGACACTAGTTCGTATAATATTACCATTATACTTGATTCGTTATCCGATCTCCACTGCGCGTAGGCATAAGATAAATGATCCAATTCGCAGCCACCTAGCCACTTCTCTGACTAATGCTACACTAATGAACTGACGACGCCTAAATGCCCGAAGATATAGCAGTCGACGCCTGTACCCAATTGTGCAACTAGTGTGCGACCTCGGCTTCTATCGTGTCGATTACTGATCATCATCATCTTGATCTGTAACTGCCTTGTTGGAAAGGCGGCACCCTTCGGATCACGTGTGTCCCCGGTTCGAATCAGGCAATACTACTACTACACAGCCCATACGTGACCCACTGTTGAGTTGGACCTTCAACCTGGAGGTAGTAGCAATCTATACAAATAAATAAAATTGGAGTGTCTGTTTGTAATAATAAAATAACCACTTTTTACTAAATGCATTAGTATGTATACACAGTACATAGACCAAAATATATTTTTTTTTATTTTTGTCTGTCTGTCCGTCCGTCGGTCTGTCTGTCTGTTCCGGCTAATCTCTGGAACGGCTGGACCGATTTTGACGGGACTTTCACTGATAGGAAGCTGATGATACAAGGAGTAACTTAGGCCAGGCAAGGCTTTTTTTAGACTAGCTTCGCCCCGCGGCGTCACCCGTGGTACGACAATAAGTAAGCGTGGGTGAAACCGCGGGGCGCAGCTAGTAGGTAATATATTTCAACACGGTCTAAGCCAAAAATTGTTAAGGACACACACAAGAGCCTCCGAAATCCTCTCAATGAACTCTGTAACAGATTTACATTTCGTTATACGGTATACGCAATTAAAATACAGGTTCCTACATGTAGGAATGGAGAAAAACGCGGATAGATGATTGGGGCAATTTGTTTAATCGTCGTCGGTGCTATGCTTGGCTAAAAAAAAACTCGTAACTTGCAGTAATAGTGTCTGTAAATAGTTAAACTTCACGTTAAACGAGTTTCCTGGCAAAAGTTGAAGGACTGAATTAGTGTAATGAGCTCTTGGTAAGTGGGTATTTAAGATCGTTCACAAACAGCGTATTAAGACATAAACGCTTATCTTACTTAATTCTCAGGCCATAAGGCTATGTCCACAGCAGGCAAACTGTTAGCAGCCGACTGAGTTTGCAGCGTATCGGTTTAGTACGCCCTTCCATATATTTGAAACTAGCGACCCGTCCCGATGTCGCACGGGTGCGATGTTACCCGCGGTTATTGTCGTACCGCGGGGGACGCCGCGGGGCGAAGCTAGTCCAAAAAAAGTAGCCTAAGTTACCCCTTATATCATCAGCTACCAGTGAAAGTCCCGTCTAAATCGGTAAAGCCGTTCCAGAGATTAGCCGGAACAAACAGACAGACAAAAAATTAAAAAATGTTATTTTGATCTATGTACTGTGAATACATACTTACGCATTTAGTAAAAAGTGGTTATTTTATTATTACAAACAGACACTCTAATTTTATTTATTTGTATAGATCTATATCCATTATATATTTATAAACATAATGTACACCACCATTTTAAAAGTTTTTTTTTTAAAGTCTTGTCTATTTTTTTAGCTTGGCTTTAGTCTTGGCTATTTTTTAAAGTTAGTGTTTGGGATAGTCATTTAATCTTTAAAATATTCTAATCAATAAAACTACTTTGTAATGTTGCTAATGGCTTACTAACAAACTCATATTACTATATTCTAAATGCTTAGTTTTACTAAAGCATTGACCCGAACACAGTAAGACCGTTTCAACCCATTACTCCGACAAACCAAACGTAAGTTCATAAAAGCTTTCCTCGATTCACAGATATCGCTGGCCGAATCCTGTCCTTTTATGGATATTTAATGCGATAGCTAAGTCGAACGCGATTTCACCGGGCAATTAAAATTAATATGTGTGTAACTGGTTCTTTGGCGTGGCTCCGTTGCAGAGCTGCTCTTAGTCCGTACGGTTTTCGAAAACCCTTGAAATTTAAACTGGTTTATTAACCCCCGACGCAAAAATAGGGGTGTTATAAGTCTGTCTGTCTGTGGCGCCGTAGCTCGCGAACGGATGAAGCGATTTCAATACAGTTTTTTTTGTATGACAGGTGAGTTACGGGCGAGTGTTCTTAGACATGTTTGATGAAAATGTTTACTCGTTTAAAAGTTATGGGGGGTGAAAGTGGGGAAGAATAACCGAATGTCTGCAAATATAATCGAGTGGGGTCTCAAATGTGTACCTATAAAAAGTATAAAATAAAAATTAAATTAAAAATTTTAAAAAACCCCCGACACAATAACTTTTAAAAAGTAAAAAGTAAATACATCGCGTTGGGGGACCGCTCCCACTTATTTATTACCTGACCCAACGCGATGTATTTAATTTTTACTTTTTAAAGGTTATTTATGGTGTCGGGGGTTTTTTAAAAAAAAATATTTATTTTTATTTTATACTTTTTATAGGTACACACTTATTATGTGTATAACACCCCTCTTTTTGCGTCGGGGGTTAAAAATAATATGTTCCATGAAAATCAGTTGCGCCCTGAAAAAACTCTGGGGGTAAAAGGGGGGGGATACCCAATATCTGGAAATATATGTGGTGGGGATCTACATCATAACCTATGTATAAAAAGTATAAAATAAAAATTAAATTAAAAATTTAAATAAACCCCCGACACAATGACCTAAGTACCCTTTAAAAAGTAAAAAATAAAAAACATACATCGCGTTGGGGACCAGGGTTGGGTAATAAATAAGTAGGAGCGGTCATTGTATCGGGGGTTTATTTAAATTTTTAATTTAGTCTTTATTAGTTCATATTCCGTGAGGTGACGGATTTAGAATACACATACCAGCCTGAGGGTGTCGTAAGAGCCGACAATAATGCAAACAAAACCCTGTTCCAACCTGTCTGGCCAGCGTGGCACGATAGGATACCGCCAGGATGGAATGGACTGGTGACACTACGTATACTAAATCCGTCACCATACGGAGTGAAAACCAGCCAAATTGGCGAGTCCAAGACAATATCCAGTCAGCCATATTGGTAAGGTGTTATAGGCAGCGATTCCTATTATGCGCAATGCTGTTAGCCATGTAGGACCAGTTCCCTTATAAAGGCCGACCTGGATCCCTGAGGATCCCCTTAATGTACGTCGTGTGAACTGAGCGGATACGGTAACCCTTCGGCTATTTATGGCATAAATAGCCCTTTAAATAACGGCAACATTTCCATATGACTTATTTTCGCTTCAGCCCAAAAACTTGTTTACGGACAACACACGGAGGTATGGGTTATGCGGAAATATTTGAATAGCGGGCAAAATCTCTGTGGTCATCTCACGTTTTATCTAACCGCATGTTTTTTTTTTCAATAAACCCTTCCCGTGTAATGAACCGTAGCGCGGGGTCTCTTTACAAACGTGAAAATAACGAAAACAAATGACAACACCCAGACTCCAAGTGCGACACTTTGCCAGACTCCGGCAATGAACTGGGAACCTGTGATCCAAAGGTCAAAGAAAAGGAGAAAAATGTCGAAAGCTAATCCTAATGCTCTTTATTTCCTGATCTCAAAGCGTCTTTTGCAAAGTATTCGTAGAACAGATCATCTCATCTCTAAGCAAAACGCAGTTTAATTATCCTAATCAACCGAAATAGTGTAGCGTCTGATACGACGATTAGCTTGATTGAAAGCGGGTGCGCAGGAGTGATCGAACTTATTAATTACCACAGCAAGTAGCCATCAAAGATGCCGCAATATATGCGAACAGGGTTGTCCCATGTGGAGGAGTTATTGCTAACATTGTTTAAAGATTGGTAAGTTCGTGAATCGAAATAGGAATCAATGAAAATAATAATAATCCTTTTGGAAATGTGGACTGCTGACGACGAAACGTAAGTAAGAAATCCTACAGTTTATAAGACCATACCTTAGTTTAAAGATGCTTCTTAAAATATACATCATCATAATTTCAACCTTAACACGTCCACTGCTAGATATAGGCCATAGCCGCCCTCATCCATCGTTCAACCAGGCCGTCGGTCCACCGTGTAGGAGTCTTACCGGTACTTCGCATTCCAGAACGCAGTAGCCACTCGAGGACTTTTCTGTACCATCGGGTGTCAGTCCAGCGAGCTATGTACCCAGCCCACTGCTACTTAAGTTTGGCAATCCTGTGGGGTATGTCGGTAACTAAGGTTATCTGCGTATCTCCTCATTTCTTATTCGATCTAGCAGAGAATCTCCGAACATATGCCTCTCCATTGCTCTTTGGATGACTTTGACCAATTTGATGGAGCCCATAGTGAGCGACCACGTCTTTGTACCGTAAAACATTACGGATGTTTAATAACACCATTCAGTGTACAAACTAACTTCATAATACATTTTAAATAATATCGGATTTAAGGTTTTAGTAGCCACTGTTTTAAGAAATGGTACCGTCTATTAAACATTTCATACTGAGATCGTTTCCTATATTGGACGTTAGGCCAGCTTTTCTTTAATACATAGCTGGTAGCCCTGTCTTATAGCTCCAAGTGGATTGTTGAAATTCGCCACGCCACATAAACGCCCAAATCGATCCGTCTGTATATCGATATTAAACGGTTACACAGATCTGATTCTAAATGATCACGCAACATTACGTAACGTTCTTTGATAAATAATACTACTCACACACATACTTTATACGATTGATAATCCCGTGTGCTGACGGATGTAGAATACACAATATCACCAACTCGTACTATTTTATAAACGACGTAAGAGGTGGCTAAAGGTGACTAGGGCCCAGACAGAAGTCAAACTTAAAATTAAACCTGTTAGGTTTTCCAATTAAATTAACCTAAGCAATTTAGATGTAAAATCTGTAAAATGTAGAGGTAAAATATAATGATTGAACCACTTGTAAAATAATTTATAACATAACTAGCGATCTGCCCCGGCTTCGCACGGGTGCAATGATGAACATCTAAACCTTCCTCTAGAATCACTCTATGTATTAAAAAAACCTTTTCGTTGTTTTAAAGATTTTAGCATATATAGGGACGGACAGACGACAGCGACTTTGTTTTATAATATGTAGTGATAGTGATACTATAACTCAGTTGGTTATAAAATGTAGGTACCTTAACTTATGCATCTTAACAGGAACTAGAATGTACCAAGCACACACAAATTTCTCACCAAGACATGAATATTAATAGTTTATTGCAAACACAGGCTACCGTTGCATTCTTATGACATTAGCATAATGATGCCAGGTTAATCTATATTCATGTTCAGATGGACGGAGGGAACGTGGAATATGAAGACATGACATAGAGGTTCAAGTCTACCAATGGATACCGAGGGAAGAGTACCCAATCCATTAGATGACCAACATTCCAATTTTAAAGGTCTTAAGAAGTGTTCAATAAGAATGGAAGACACATTCTCGATAAAGAGATACTTTTACTGTCTGTATGTGTGTGTCTAATAAAAGTATTTTCTTTTTTTCAGATCATAAACATTTCCCACCAATTTTCAGTTGATGGAACTCGGTGAAAATTGGTGGAACATTTCGGAAGTATTTTTACGAAAAAAGACGTTTTGATTCTCGCAGTTAATTAAAATACATACATCAGTTAATCAACAATTTTCATGTAGGTACCTAATGGCTTTTAAAGTATCAACCTTCGAAACTTATGAAATCCGGACGAGAGTGAAGTTTTCGAAAAAATACTGAAAATACACAACCTAACCATACCTGATCTTGAAAAAGCAGCAATTTTCGGAGATCGTTAACAAATTTGCCCTGCTACTGACACAGATAAAATACGACACAAATTCCAGTTGACAACATAACAAGCTGGCCCTATTTACTCTAATAATAGTGCAATGAGAATTAAAACACAATATATACTAAGATTATTATCTCCATATAATAATGAAGTATGACATGGCACTTGTTACTGACCTTCAGCCACTATTTTAATGCGAGCAAATCTAGTTCAAGAACCAATAATATGAAGTATAGGTACATATAACGGTATAATTTAATAACATGCTCTGGTTCAATCAAAGTAGCCTTTGAGAAGATTCCTAATAAGAAAGTCTTAAAAAAAGATATTAAATTTTGTTTTATGCTAAGACTAGCTGTTGTCCGCGACTTCGCCCGCGTGGTATTAACAATGTGAAAACTCAGTAACTATGGTCTCCTCAAGTGGGGGGTTTCCATGAAAGTAGCCTAAGTTACTCCTTGTTACATCAGTTATCCGATAGTGAAATTCAAAATCGGTAAAGCCATTCAGAGATTAGCCGAAACAAACAAATAATTCCGATATCAAAATGTCAAAATGCACTTTACTCGAACTAGGTAGAAAGGTAACACTTTTATGCAATAAGTGCTTTCTAGTAATGTGAGCAGTCTTTAAATCCCGGCAGCCAACCAGTCAAACACAAATCACAGTTAGGACGGGTTTCCTTCATCTAAATATCTAGTGGTTAGATGTGCCGCCTTTCGATCAACGGGTCCCGGGTTTGATTCCGGGGTCGGGCAAGTGTCTTTGTCTAAACCAGAGGCACTGGCTCGGAGTCTGGGTGTCATTTATATCTATAATACGTATGTATTAAGTTGCTTAGCTTGGGACGAGATGGCGTTGTGTGAAATGTTCAAGGATATTTATTATTTATTTAAATATATGTACTAGTCATCGCCCATCGGTCGAAATTCGACCTTAGTTAATGTAAATTATAGTTCTATTCTCAATTTGACAAAAGAGTTGATACATACGTGTGTGTGTCAAATACATCGTAGTGTGTTTGTAACATAAGCCTTTACCAATTTGGATGGACTTTTTGTTTCAAGTGGTTTTTGGTTCCCAGCAGCTTTTCCGTTTTCGAAGTATCTATCATCAGGTTGAATTCCTAGTGCTACTTTGTCAAAATCACCACAGTATGGATGTTGTTGGAGAGGACGGCAAAGGGAAATGACCTTGATTAATGCCATGGACTTGCGATGACCATGGACATGTCCATGGACTTGCGGGCCAGACATCGCCGGTTGCTCGCTTGCTCAAAAAAAGCTCTTAATTAACAAAAGCATTCAATTTGACTGTCTACAGCTTGCACAATTATAATAAGTCTGGTGATCTTAATTATTCCATGTAACATGACAGAGGCTTGTCTATAATTAATGATTCCAAAAAAATACAAGGCTTTTTATACAAAGGCGGCAAATGGAAGCGAAAAAATTGGTGCCATATTTGACACGGAGACTTAAATTGGTCTGTAAATGGTGGACGATGTAATTATAAAACTTAGTAACGTAATTAACAATACAAAGACAACAAGTAGTGATTTAGTTACTGATCAATATTGTTAAGATTTATTATGCTTAAATCACTACATAGTATAAAACAAAGTCACTGTCGTTTGTCCGTCCCTATGTACGCTTAAATCTTTAAAACTACGACACGGATTTTGAAGCGGTCTTTTGTAATACATAGAGTGATTCAAGAGGATGATTTCTAAGTATATTATATCCATAATATTTTAGAGAAAAACTGATAAATTTCGAGATTATCATTGCACCCATGCGAAGCGGGGGCGGGTCGCTAGTTTGATATAATTTCTAATCGCAGACATATTAAAATAAATTATCATAGCTCTGAAATAGAGACTGTATTAGCATGAAAGGAAAAGCAAAAGATGTATCAAAAAGACTAACCATCTTCGTTAAGAATTGCGCCGAGACGGTATGGAAATATAATAGCGTATTAAATTCATTATACGTACTTCAGCTTATCCTGATAGACATTACAGCCGTGAGGATGAATACGACATTATTAAAACATGTTCCTATATTCGACCAATCAGATGCTGCACCGTATTAAAACCGAGTAAGGGTAACCGAATGAGATTTTATTCTATCGTTAAAGGGATTAACAGATGCGCGTGAGTTCCCAGCGCACCCTCGACAACACTCAAGTGCTCCCCATCTGGCAGAACAACGATCACATGTGATAAAATAGTATGAGGCAGATGAATCGTTTATTTTTATGAGATACAAGTAGGTGTTGCGCCTCGGCTTGCGTATCAAAACATTAAACTTTAGGACAAACATGAAATCCAAATTGATTTAAGTAGCCAATTAAAAATATTGAAGATGTTTAGTTAGTTTATACAACAGCAGAAGCCGAGCAACTTTAGCGTTTTTACGTCAAAGAAGTTTTTGAACTACATGCATGAATAATTTAAAACATGTTTAGTTTCAGGTCCTAATTCTTTACCCATGTTTACGTTATTCCTATTAAATGAGTCTATAAACGAAATAAATTAATACAAGGTAGAGCTAAACAAGACGACACTCAGTAAATCCGACTAATCTCCAGCAGCGTTTACGGTAATTAAAATTTAATAACAAGAAATTTACATAACTAAGCACAATAACATTAAAACTTAAATCAGTAATTGTTATGGCCGTCGCCAGACGTAAATTCTCACGGTTCATGTTGCTTACATTTATACTAATTAACCCAACTTGCCAGTTAGAATTAAAATAATTACAAAAGCCTATTTATTCGTCATCCGACAGTTGTCATATTTTTCGCATTTCGAACAACTAACTGGTTTATTTATTTAATTCTTTCAATAATTTCCACCTACAACAATTTGTGCCTCATCGTATCGTAGTAAGTTTCGTAATTTGTGATCAACATAAGAAACTTCATTATTGAGCATAGTTGTGTTATGTTACTTAGATCCAATTACGTTACTTCCAAAATATTAATGATTACAAAATGTACACTTATGGCTATTGGCGCCACGTCTGGGACTCAATATAAGATCAGTGATTGATTAATAGTTCAAGCCATGAGAATAATTAGGACTAATTAGTTTGAGGTTCTCTTCAATCAAAAGTTACGTGACATTATCAGAGCTTTAGTTAAGCACTACATGAAACATGGAACTGGCGATTACAAATTATAGTATCGTGGTTCAACTAAAAAAACTGCCGAGCGTACTAAAGATTTGCCTTGACTTGGCAGAGTTGTCTTTAAGCCTGAAAACTTATACACGCTAGTATACTACGAGAAACGTTTATCGTATGATTCCCTTCTAAGAAAAATTGAAGGTAAAACAAAAGAACAAGTTCAAAAGACAAGGACAGAAACGCCTGTTATGTCGATTTTGGTCATGTCTGTTTGTTAAGCATTGCCATATCTTCGCATACAAGGGAAACAAAGAATAAATGTTACACACGTTGTTTCCTGATTGCCTCATGGTGACGCCATCAAATTATATTCCTACATTACTGCCCCTTCTTTTATGTTGGGAAAACAAACTGGATGTGATGGTAAGAATACCTTATAAGTATTCATAGTTCTTCTGTTTCTACTGTTAGCCTTTACCTTACAGTGTTTATAAGTATTCTTAAGGATATAGAAATCCGTGTGGTACATCGTTCCTTAACCTAGATCAGAGGGAACATAAACTCGACCTGGCATTTAGATTCTGAATGACTTCACAATGACATAACTTACGAAGCAGTAATGGCTGCATAGGGATAGAGTAGTAAGTAATGCGAAGATTTAGAAATAGCTAATGTCTTAGTCATAATTATTTTATATGTAAGTCATGAGTTAGACTAAACCTCCGATAGAATCGAATCCGGTAACGGTGGTGTTAGAAATGACCGCATATTGCCTGGTATTGACATCCTTTCGTCTTTAGAAACCAAACGTTTATCGGTACAACATTCAGCAAGTACTCGTTTCAATTACGGAACTTCCTATGTACAATTAAAAATATGTAACAATGAATAAAACATCATGCAAAAAGGTCACGAATACAGAGCACTACGGCGCAAGTATTTTTTGTTGGCCCTCTGTGTTACAGTTCATAATACCATTAAAAAAACAAATCGATAGGCCAAGGATAAAAAAGATTTTATCCGGCACACGTGGTCGCCGTGTGCACAAGGTGCGAGATAATATATTTTAATATATCTAGTTATGTAAAGGACATACAAGCAGATGCCTTTTTAATAGCTAATTTTGACAATAACACTAAAACTATTTAAAATGTATAGAGTAATAAAAAAATCTGAATTGTTGACTACAAATATTCAAAACGGAAAAAGTAATGACCCTACTCTTACCTAAAACTACATCAACCAAAATATTTATCGAAAAGGATGTCACAAAATCGATACAATTTCACTGCGACGCAGGAGTTGGCCGGACGATAGATATGAAGTGTAAAAGAGACAGCAGATAAAAGGCACGCGATAAACAGAGACAACGCGTGCGGTACGTTAGCTGCAGCTGCCGGCGACGTCACAAGGGTCTAGGGAGTTATGGAAGCCGCTCAACCGTAGGGACGTAGAAAAAATAACAGACATTGGTAACGTGAGGGCATTGTATGGTAGATTAAGGACAGAATGCTCTAAATAAAAAAAACACTTCATATAACTTTTGCTGCCTAATAAATTACAAATATCTCAATTTTAATATAATATTGTATCGCCTAGGCTTTGATCAAACCAGAATGAGAAAAAATGGTTACTTCGTTTATCAATAGTACATTATTATCACGAACATATAATTTATTGAATACAAAACAATGTTAAATCAAAGCAACTTTTAAACAAACACATTATGATAAGTCTATCTATCTGACAAATCTGAAATACAATAGACATTACATTACTGAACAATAGTTCACAAGCGCACGAAAGACAATGGTCCACCTTCTAACTCCAGCAAGCTTGTTCTAAGGATAACCGTCGCCAACAAATGCCTGCCCCGAAGCGTTCATGGAGGCTCAGATAAGTACAATAAATTAGCTCTAATTACTTCCCATGTTCGACCGCAAATTAGAATTTAGCCAATTAGATCGAAACAATGCTGTTGCTATACCCAGAAGACTCGGTGCAAAAATATTTGCAATCGAATAATGATTAACGATGAGAAAGAAATCGAGCGAAAACAATAGACGCTAAGCCAACGCTCGTTATTTGTTAGAGCTTTTGTTTTTTGAGATCCATTAAGAAGATGGTTGTGAGACGAAATAATATATTGTTGGATAATTAACTAACTGCAAGTCCCTTTTTAATGGTATTCAAGCCAAGATAAAGATGATGTACTTAGCAATATAGCAGCAAGTACAAACTCAACACGAAATTCATCAACATCGACAGTTATAGACAATATTTCCAATACAACAATGCAACGGTAACTGGAAACTGGAGATGATGAGAAAACGCGAACGTTGAAGCATAATCCGATATCATTATTCCTAGGGCTTTACAATACTGCCTATCATTGGAAATGCGCACGTTCGAAACCGTTACAGAGAGACCGCGAAATTAGGCCTCGAAAGGAAGTAATAAATTTTATATAAAATATCTGTGCCAGTGCAATATATTTTGCTGAATTATGATTCAGAAGCATACAAACATTTAAACGGTGACAACGATTTAAAAAAACCAATTGACAAAAAGCATTTGTTTTACAAAATCTTAATAACACAAAAATAATAAAACGTAGAATAAATTTAGGTTTAAAGGTTTAAAGAATTTGTGATATCTGTCAAATTCGTCACACAGTTAAATGGTGTGATGATAATACATTAGATGCTGTCTGTCATGGTCTACACTTGCAATTAAACGTTGAAACTATTTGCTGTTGGACATTAACTTTATTTTTCTCACTTTGAGAGCTATGCTATTTACAAAATAGCAAATAAAAGTGTATTGATGTGACCTTCATACTTGTAGAACTTAATTTTCATGAGTAACTATGTACTTTGATAATATACCTTACACCATGTTCATGATGAAAGGTATATTATCAAAGTACATAGATCCTTGTAAACATTGTAAAAACTAAATTAATTTGTATTTCCAATCAATTCTTAATTCACGACTGATCACGAATTGAGAATAATGACCTAACGCTTACATGAATTTAAATCTATATAAAATACAGTATCATATTTAAATATCTTCGGCGGTACCTTTGCTGTCAACTAATTAACTACGTATTACTTAAGTCCAAAACTCCATTAAAGTACCAGTGGCTTATTAATGGTGTCAGCATTAAGTGTGAACTCCGAGCCCATATGTCCTCCACATGGAAGTTGGGGCGATAATTTCTTATAGGCTGTAATTTTTCAACACGTCTGGAATTATTCAAGTCATATAATTCAAACGACGAAAAAATACAACCATCTCAGAAACGTCCGAAAATTAATGACTTTAGGCGTATCGTTTCATTGTCGGAATTAAAAACTTGCTAATTTTGAGAGAACGTGTCGATTCGAATTTTTGAAATCAAGTTCTTCTTGTTCAGAAACGATTCCTAAATTGGCACTAATCATAGCTATCTCATGCATAATGTTAATTAAAACAATCACCAAGTCAGTGACTTTGAGTGCTCAAATGATGAGAGCAAGCAATTTAGCAGGTCTGTATCCCTAAGGCGAGATGACTAATGCGGCAATGAAATAGATTTGTACCATGCGCCAATTAAAGGAGTGGGTGATCGTAAATTACGTAGTTACAAGTGTCAGAATTTAAGTGATACGTATTGGATGTGACGCTGCGATAGATTTTGGGGCCTAAACAATTATTATAAGGTCATTATATTTATATAACTAGTCTTTATTGTCGCAATAACATAAAAGTTGTTAAATATTATGTTATTTACATTATACCAAAAAGAAGATTCTCGAACAGAAATCTAAAATATTGTATAGACGTTTACTTATACAACACATTATGAAGCAGGCTCTGATGAGCCAGGCTCCAAACCTATTGAAAGCTCTTGCCTCGTTGGTCTAGGGGTTGAATGTGCCGCCGTTGGATCCCGGGTTCGATTCCGGGGTAACACGCTTGCCCGAGCAAGTGTTTTTGTCTACACCAGAGACACTTGTTCTAAGTCTGGGTGTTATTTGTGTTCCTGGTTTACATGTTTGTGAACTGCCCCTGCGATAAAGGTAACAAATAGGGCAAGGGTTCAGTTAAAAAAAACGAACCTTCAAAAACAAAAGCTTGTAGCTTACTTCTCGAATTGACACTAGTATATTTACTACGTATAATAATGTTTAGTAGGTTACCGAAACTATCAAAATCACATAGATTGGCAATTTTTACTCTATTAAATTAGCAGAATAGAGTTAATGTAATTTAGGATTATATCCGCATTGTTTATAATTTCTGTGGAGTAAAATTGTCACTGAGTATATTCTTATTTTAGTGAACACTAAATATCATAATGTACGCATTCATTTATTCTAACTACTCGTATTATCAGTTACACCTTTCTACGGTAACATTCGTCTATTTATAGCTTTTAGACAAAGGTTGAATGAAGAAATTACCTTAGAAATTACAATACTCACGTCCGATTTTCTCTTTTAAGATCACGAAATCGTTTTGCGACCTGTGGGTTAATATCCTCAAGGGATTGTTTAAAGTCCCATATACGTCTCGTTTAGAATAAGCTGCATTGATGTTGAACCGTCGATGTACTTAGAATTTAGAGGCAATTGAACTAGAATAGCGTAAACTCGTAGGTTCACATCACGAAAAAGTATATGAAATACTACAATGGAATAGATGGATACTTCAACTTCAATTCACATTTCTTCTTAACTTGAGACATAGATTATAATAAATTCCTAATCGAAACATTGCGTGACTGCTAGTGGTGAAAGCGAACTAAATGATAAATTTAAAGACCCTTTAAAAAGATTTAGGTGGCATCATCGCCATGCATGCATTATTAAAGTTGAATATTAAAAATCGTGTTCTAACCAAATTTATATAATCGCATAAACCATTCAAGTTTGACCGCAAACAATAATCCGCGTATAAATCATAGAGCAAGACTCCACGCGAGGTGAATCACTGTTCCAAGAAAGCGGAAACGACCAAATTCTCCGTTTCTTTTTTATGGTATAAACCGGCTGAATAATATAACATGGTTGCCAAGGCTCGCGGCTATGCTTTTTGTTGTTTTTGTTGAATAGACGGTTAGTACGATCGTCGTGCGTCGAGCACCTGCGCCTGCACACCCGGCGCAAATCTCGGAGGGTGCGACGCCTTAGGGATCCGGGACGGAGCTCTCGAGCAGGTAAACGGTCGCAGCCCTTACGCCGACTGAATCGTCACAATTTAACGCAAATAAAACCAGTTTACGTATATCTGCTGTATGTGACACGCTTTTTATTTTATAACTATAGCTATTCCTGAAATTAAAGTCGCAATGTATCTAGTTTCAATATATGAAGAATTGATTTATACCAAAAACAATAAGTGTGGCGGGTCGACCACTTCCCTTTGCTATGGTTAAGAAGATTGATAGCTGCCACATGCGTTATGCTTGTGATCAGGTGCCACTGTTAGGGAACTTTCTTTCGCTTTAATTTCGGAAAACTATTTGGTTATATGTAAACGGTCATTGTAATATGGCGTTTATAAAAAGAGACAAGCCCACTGAGTTTCTCCCGCCAGGTATTTTAGTTGGTGCCGCGGTCTGACCTGGTAGAACTGTAATAAAAAATATGTATCTGTTTACGATTGTGAACGCCATAATTGGTTGATACAATAAAGCATTTTTCTATTCTATTCTAACTTTTTCAACAATGTATTATTATTCTTAGTTAAAAGATATAGTTAAATATATACGTGAGCATTAAACAGTGGTAACACTAATGCATATTATAAAGCGAATAATGAAAGAAGTTTGACTTAAATATTACAGAAAGAAAATGTTAAAATCACATTCGTTGCGTAACTACCGTGCACATCGCATGCTAGCCTCACGTTGCCACTGATCATCGAAATGTTCTCAGCACAAATCATCGACGAGACACAAAAACGAGCCATGGTTTAACTTTAGAGGTATTAATTACAGCGGCAGCGCTCGATGCTACACTAAAATATTATACAATTAACCATCACTAAAATGTGTGTCGAAATTTCAGTTATAGGCGATTTTATTCATTAAATTGTCGTTTAAATTGTGTATTTCGTCTTGATATTTGTGCCGACAATTCTAATAAAGGGTTCGATAAATTCACTTGAGCCCTAATGGGTCGCTTTTATTTATTTACTTAGATGACATACTTAAAAGATCTAGCCGTTTCCCGTTCCAAATTGCAACTCTTACATTATACCTTCACAGCTTTCAATAAACGAAGAGATCACAGTACCACAAATGTCAGTGTGGTGACGGATTTACAATACAAAATTTCACCACCTAATTCCATCCTGAGGGTGTAGTAAAAGCCGACCATAGAAAATGATATGGCCGAAGCCTAGCCGCGAGTGAAAGAAAACATGATACAAAACCCTGTGCCAACTCGTCAGGCCAGCGTGGCATAGTAGGCCAATTATCCTCCATGGAAATGGTGGAGGCCCGACTCAACGGTGGGTCATATGCTGGGCTGAATCGTAGTAGTAGTCAACTTACTGCCAATTACCTATTCACCATAAGCTGTAGCTATAATTGATACACAGTATTAAAATTAAATGCAACTAGGGTAGGCCTTTTGAACGCAGACAGTTTACAATAGCACTTGAGCAATTACTCGACAAATACCCGCTTGCGAACCAAATGTCGATTCTGTACTCGCCCCGTTATTAGCAAGACAAGCAAGACAAGCAAGTCTGCGCAAGTAAATGATAATCAATATAATTAAACGGCGACGTTATATCACTGCCCCTGCGTTAAAATAACACGGTCTAATGTTCCAAGATTACAATACACGATGATTATACTAATCAGATTGAAAAGAGGATCGTCGTCAGTCGAAAACATCTAAAAGAAAACAATAGGCTTTCTAAGAACCAAACAGTTACATAGTAACAGGACAAGTATTTGAGTACCACAAAAACTAATAAAACACCACGCCGAGCTAAGACAATAAACCTGGAGACCATCAGGTAGACAACAAGTGCGCCAGTGCACTTTACGGGCCGCTTTGTTTACAGCCAACTCAATGAATCGTCGGAAACGACCCACCTGACGCCACATTTTACCGGATTCGAGAGACACTTCCGCGGGCTTGAGTACACTATGTAAACAAAGCGCTGGGTAATAAAGATTTTAATGACTGATCGATGAATTTGAATAGAGAAGCACTCTTGAAACATACACACAGATATTGTTGTAAATAGATGGCCTCCACAATACAAACTATTTCTTGAAAGTACTCTAGACTAACATTCTTCATTGTCATCATCAGCACTGCCATTATTCACATCATTTCAGCCAAAAGACGTCCACTGTTGGACATAGTCCTTCCTTAAGGATTTCCACAAAAGCCGGTCCTGAGCCGCCCGCATCCATCGTGTGGGTGGCCTACCAGCACTGCACTTTCCGGAACGCAGTCATCACTCGAGGACTCTTTGGCCCCATCGGGCGTCAATCTTGCGAGCTATGTGACCTACCCACTGCCAGCTCTGGTTCGCTTGCGTATCTCCTAATTTCTGATTTAATCTCGCAGGAAACTCTCTCTCTCCATTGCCCTTTGGGTGACGAGCCTTTGATGGAGCCCATAGTGAGCGGCCACGTCTCCGTACCAATGTTATCACAGCTCATCAATAGCATCACTAATACCCCAGTGAGCGTTATATGGCCCTATAGTCGATGCATTTAGCTGATATCACGGTCTTTCGCAGATCCATTTACATAGTCAATTGCCATGAATAATGATAATAAAAATACAGGTTCAGAAAAGTGTGCAGAAAAACAACACTGAAAACGAGTTTTCTAGTTCACGTTTACAATGATAGCTAAAATATTCGTATAATCAATACCAGATAGTTAGTGCCACATATCATAGACTCGAATAGACAAAGCGTACGTATATCAAATCCGGAACCGTTCACTGAGAACGCGATTTGGATCAGCGACGCGAACTTAAGCCAATGACGCTAGGTTTCGACAATCGTGCCGAGGTCAAATTGCTATGGTGGTACAATGAAAAAGGCTTTGGTTTCATGATAGATAAACAAAAACCCAACGAGTTTGAAGCTAGAGACTTGGGAGTTGAATACGATATATGCAGATGTATATAAGTAGAATAAACGTGAATGCTTTTAACTGAAGATCATCAAGGGAGGCTTTATGTCTAACATTAGACTAAAGTTAGCTAATGATGACAATTATGATATTGGCGAGAAAAAATAAATGTTCACCCTTCTGGTACGATGAACAGTATGAGCATGCGGAAATTGTCGGTATGTGACGTATCAACTAAAGATTTGAAATAAGGATATTCGCTATTTAAACAAAATGAAGCTACGGACAAAATATGTTTGATAACTGAATATAGCATACAGTCAAATTGTTATATGTAAGACAGACAGCCTTAAATATAGACTAATCAATTAGCCGTAAAAGAAAGCGATATCAACCCTCGATGCGCAGAAGCTCAATATCGGCGTTCACACGCTCGATAGGCGACGCTTCCGAGAGCGCCCTTCCGGCGTACAGTCGCGACCTATCGACACCGCTTCCGGTGGACACCGCAGACTTGGTACTCTTTCGGAAGATAAGGCGCATGTTTATGTTTATTGTGTGCATTTGATAGTAGAATCCGGGGTATTATTTTACGGGTAGAAGATTGGCTGGTGTTGATTTCATTGAATACTGAAAAAAACTGGTTTTAAAATACGTGAAACTACAGCTCGGACCATAAATGAATCACTGCTGAATCGAATCTCCTCCAGTTACGCGGAGAGTAACTGGAGGAGGTCTACTGTGCCACTATGGCCAGACGGGTTGGCAAAGAATTTCGTATCAAGTTTTCCGTGTCTTGCGGCTAGGTACATTTTGGCGACAATATGTATTCTAAATCCGTCAGTCACCACACGGAACGTACCTACCGGAATCTGAGAACATGATGAGTTCATACGAAGTCTCCAGTAAACGATTATACGTTGTTCATGTTATGTCCGAAACAATAGCCTCTAAGTCATACTTAATGTTCATATGCTACTCCCACCATTACGAAAGACAGCGTAACTCGTTACGAAAATATCGCAAGGAAATAATTGACGTTTCGTTAAGCTCGAATTGTCAGGTCCATTGTTTCGGGCGATTATCGTGCAAATGAGCAAGCCTGTGAGAACGTGCCCCTCAGGTAACTTAATACGAAAGTTAGATTAACTATACAGAGTTGCATCGCAAGTGGAGTTGTAGATCCTCATGGATACCCGGCCGTTGGAGACTAGCCGAGTTATGTGGGATACCGGGGCGCGGATGGATGGTAATTAGCGCCCCGACCTACAAACTAAAACGGCGTTCCTCGACTGCCTGCTTCAGGGCCGCGAGTTGCGCTCCCCAATGGGGAACATGCTCGCGATATGATTACATACCACTTGATAAGTTATGCAGTTGCATATGACGTTGCGTCTAGAGACGCGTGGACGACGGTGCTCAAAATAAACTTATCTCCAATGCAAATGCCATGTAAATTTTAACACATTACATAAATTTATATCTAGATTTTCCTGATCCTGATATGGCATGTGCACGAGACATGTGGCGAAGAAACGCTGTGATATTATACAAAAATAAACTAACTTAAGATAATAATTTAATCCTCGTATCCTTTATCTCTTCAAATGGATTTAAAACATGTACATACGTGGATGAACGATGAAAATATCTGCATGCCTAAAGTAAGTTCATTTATCTACAGAAGGCTAATGGTAAAAAATCTGATCAAGTTATGACTCAACGTATGACAGATATCTTAAAGGCGCTCTCAGACATCCAGTAATCAGATTGACAACCCAAGCAAGCAGAAACTGAATAGTAATAAACCTGCATCGCGGAGATCAGACATCACGCACCAGTTGGTACTGTCGCACTGTAATCCAATTATAGGACCGTCTGGTGACCTCATAACACCTGCGCGATTGACAACATGATTGCAACCAATGGAGTCATACAATTAAACGGTGCTGTGGAGTGATTACCGGATATTCTTTAGATTTTTCTTTAAGCTTGTGAAACTAATTTCCTTTAGTTTAAAGAGTCATTAAATTCCTATGATCTAAAGGCCTCTATCCTCATAGCACTACTTAGGATCGTTAATGGACTGAGACTATGAAGAGAGCTTGATGTTTTATTATCTATGATGGTAGTTTTGCTTTTGGCTACTTTATTTTCTCATGTCCCGAGAGCACATTATGTTAATTAAATCTCATCAGGAGTTCTTTCTTTTTTTATAGTTAAACTATTACATAGTTAAACTACCAATATTAAGTTTATTAAATGTAATAGCTACTAACGTATCGTCTTAATAATCGCTATTTATTTTCAACAGTCAAAGTTTATTTTCGTCAATTACACCTCATTATAACTAGTTTTTGCAGTGTTACTCTAATGCGGTACCACTTCCTACCACCATAATCTATTCTTGATTAAGATACCGTTAGCAGCCTCTGGTTTGACCTAAACAAAACAATGAAAGGTCATTTCATAATCCATCAAGTCACAATCGCAATGTTTTATCTTGAGGCTTAAATCATGTTTGTTTTGGATATGTAAATCAATTCTAACGGAATACAGTTAATGATAAGTTCCAGTTATTTATTGATAATGAAGTGAGCTTTAAATTCTATACAATATATACGAGTACTCGTTTCCGCTTAGAAATGATAAAGCTTTCATTCGTTCATTGGTTGACATAAATTAACAATTTATCTAGGCCTGCCTGATTTAAATTTATAGAATCTGCATTTTGCAATTGTAATTAAACTAAACTGTAAATGTCATTCCAGGTTTGTTCTCTGTTAGAATTTCTAAATGTGAACCTGTTAAGATTTCTAATTTAGTTCAGTACTTGAACGGCTTTTGTAGTGGTAAGAAAGGTATTAAAAAACAAAACCGAGAAATGGGTCCCGGTGAACCAAAAGATATATAAGAACATGAAATAATAGATTTGTAAGTAAGACAAGTTGATTGATGATTGGGAGGCATCCGGTAATGTACCGACTCGTACTTTCACGCTAATGATCATAAAGACAAGGCAATTTCAAGAACTTGATCTCAATGGATCATCGGTGATTTATAATTGTAAAATTTTGATTGGGTACAAGCAATACATATCTCAGGTTTTTAAAATCACCGAATGTTAAAATAATACGAAGAATGTTGAAAATATTTGTGTCAATCACCATATTGTTGGTTCTTAATCTTAATAACCTGAACGGTCTAAATAAAATAGGAATTAAAACCTCAATATCATTTAACAGCTTTTCGTTTGACACCTTTAAAGCCCCAACTTTATAGCCAAGGGCGAGGAGATAGAACCTAATCTCTACACAATGTGTGATATGGTGACTATAAAACTTCATCTTGGATTACACCCACCAGTTTATCGGAGGTCATTTGAATGCTTTTCACGTATGTATATCAACACCGCACAATGTGTTTTGGAATAATTTAAAATCAATTAGGCTCATCGGTTAGAAATTCCTCACTACCATAACTGACTTGATTTATTCAAGAATTTTGTTTCGATATGACTGAAATTGTAACTCTCTCCTTATTCGATCATAAAATAGTCCCATACACTCACAATTTTCAAATTAAAGGCTTATTTATGGCTTTATTTTGCCATAGGGATGCTACCACTAAGCAGTGCATAAATGACCCTCTGCTGAGTCCGGCCTCCTCCAATTACATGTAGGGTAAGTAACCAACAATGTCACGCTGGCCAGACGTTTTGTGTCAGGGATTCGTGTCAAGTTTTCTTTCTCCTCCGGTTAGGTATTAGGCCTTGTCATTTACTTTTGTCGGCTTTCACAACACCCGCAGAACGGAATGGGGTGGTGAGACTGTGCTTTCTAAATCCGTCTCCACAGGAACAGCTATCTAGAAATGAATAAGTTTTCAATTATAGATGGAAAATTATACGCTTGCGTCTAGACAAATGGTCACTTCATAAAATTATCTAATTGCACCGACTAAATGCCATCGTATCAATAATCAAAATTACCAACGGACATCAGATCGCAGACATTGATTGGCGCGACCCGAGATTTGAGATTAAAGAATTTGCTTTCACAGACGTCTGCGAAGATCGACAGTATTCTACTATGGGAATTAGAAGCCTGGTAATACGCCGAATTAAAAAAAAAACAATAATATACACATGCTAAGACTACTACTCAACCCATAGTTATTATTTTAAAGTTTGTCATTAGCCTACTGTGCCAAGGTTTCCTTCTCTTCTTAAATCCTTCACCACACGGACATACATAATATTAACTGTAATTTTATCAACTTACTCTTCGGCAACAGTGTCAAATACAAAAAGACCATAATCCTTTATGTAATAGAATCCAAAACAAATAATGTTATGACAACGGAATTTAAAATAGGCACGGATAACTGTAAGTATGGGTAACAAATTCACACCATGAACGATAGATTCGAAGAAAGAAACCATTGGAAAGCTAAAAATATAAATTAATTAACAGTTTCTTACATTCGAAAAGCGTACAGCCAATAATACGCACTAATAGGCGATCGATTTGAAATGCACTATTTTCGAAATATGATAGAGAAACTGGTATTGAATAGAAATGATTCATTTGTCGAAATAAACAGTCGTTTTTAAAGATATATACGGAACGTTTAGTCCCATAATACGTAAGACCCTAAATGAAGCGCATTATAGCGTATTTACAGCATGTAATGAATATCTTTGTCGGTCAATACTTGAAGTGTGGGAGAGTTTCGGGAAATCCGATATGGGAAAAGGACTTGCAACCCCATCTAAGTTTTTAAGTATTTTAAAAGATAAATAATAGATAAGTCAACATTTACTTAGATACATTTTCCAGTTCTATTGGAATATGCAGAGTGCGTATGATTCTAAATCTGTAGAATACACAATATTAACTATACAGGAGAACTGGATATAAACCCTGAGCCAAACAGTCTTCCCAGGCTGGCAAGGTAAGCTAATGTCCCTTAATGAATTTAAAGTTCAAAGAATTGTACCAAATCTTGAATGAAAACAGAAACAAAATTCCTACGGTTACGCCCAAAGCTTTTGTAACCGAGAGAATAAAGAAGCACAGATCAGAAGTCACACTTATTTATAACCAAAGATGATTTCCATGTTGAAAATGTACATGTTTGGGAGCCCACTGTTTAACACTTTTTCATTTTTGTGCTCAGCCACCAAACTCGCTTAGCCCGAGGCTCTGTTTGGAGTTCGTGACACCGGCGCAAGCCCAGGCTTATTATTAAAGCAAACGACGGACGGTCGGACCGATAACTACCTGTGCATATGCATCGAGATACTATGTAAACACTAGAATAGAACGTGTTCTTTGCGCCGAAGGGATATTAACGCACTAGTGCATGACACTTTAATTCAAGGGATTAGAATTTAAAATTCACTGGCTATACTTAGTAGAGGAAATGAAAGAAACTTATGAAAAAAAACGTCGAGTCTTGGGGTGTCAAATATCGTTTGTGCATGGCTTAAAAACTGGTTACGATAATAATGAAAAGTAAACGGTTTGGACAAGTTTTCTTTCAGATGTATACTTTTAAGTTGATCTGGTCTTAAAATGTAGATATAACTTTAGCGAATTCCAATATTTTCAAACTCTATTGCTACTGTTGTTAGGATGTGATTTTCAGAAAGGTTTACATATTATATATGTTAACTTCTAGAAGCTTCGAAAAGTCTATTGCAAATCATTCTTCCCACAGCGTTTCACCCTATCGAATGCTCAAGCCAAATCCTTTTTTTTACATTTCACACAGCTTCTTTGACATGCGGGCGTGGCATATAATAATTGTTTTGAGGTTTTTTACGTCACCAACGACGCTGAGACAAAGTTTTTATGGCACACTCGATGCAATATTGTATGAGAAATGTTAGCTTCACATGCGAAAGTATTCCATTGTCTATATCCATGATTACCTCGTACATAACATTGGATATGCGGAAAGATTAATAAATCAATTTGTTGGACACCAAGAAAAAAATGTATAAATTTAATTAAGGTAATATAGTAAATGGTAGCGGACAGATTTATCTTTTAACGCTCTTACTATTTTTTAGCGTAATTTAGTCTATGGCCAGGGTTGTTAAATAAAGACATGGTTAATTAAACTCAAAGGTTGTCATATTAGCATTTTTATCCAAAGATTTACCTAAATTTGTTTATTTACAAATTGTTCAGTACATTTCAGTTTTTTTTAGTGGAATATGAATGGTATATTTTTGAAAACCGTTTTACCAATATATATTCCTTTTCAAGTGAAATTTGTGCTAATACTGATTTTGCTTTTAATATAAAAATCTAGTTAGTTTATGCAACAAATTCAACCCTGTCTGGTATCCGTGAGGTCTAAACACAGCCGTGTTTGGGTTCGCTGCGCTAAGCCTGCGCCGGCGCACTGTTTGTGTGTAAACAAAAATGCGTGAAGATAACGTTAGTTACATGTTACACTGAAATCAGGTAACACCAGGAAAAAATACCAAGTAGCGAAAAGAAATTGTGTTTCAATATATGTACGAGTATTAGGGAATGCAATCCCGATCTCGCGAGATCCCGTGTAATTTTTCGAGTTCAATCCCGAATCATAATATGTATGACGAGATCCCGTTCGAGATTGACGGGATAGGGCGGGAAGAAAATGCGTCAAACTTTTTAGGAATTCTCCTACCAAGAATGATATGCTTCAGAATTATATTCAGCAAGAGTTTGGCAAAACAATTCAGCTGGTTCTTGACTGCAAGACACGTTGGTCTAGCCTATGCAACATGATAAGGACATACAATATGATGAAGAACATGCTGTCCTTATCTATTGGGAAAATACATTTCAGCCAGTGAAATTGGCTGTTGAGGTACTGTGCCATCGAGATACTGATTTAGTTAGTGCAGAACATACGTTGCGTTTCATAGTTCGAAAGCTAGAAGACCTAAAAACTCCTCTCTCAGAAAAGTTGGTATCTTCGATGAACAATCGTATCTCCGAGCGTCGCATAAAAGCAACTGCAGCGCTGTTATATTAAAAAAAAACGAATAATGATCAAGATGATTTGGAGCAATGGAAAGGCAACAGGACTTTTTTAACCTCACTATCACAAACAAGCAGTTTTCATCGTATTCAGTAATGTGATTTTTTTTTATCTAGACGTGGTCCCGCAAATTTCCGCATTTCCGCATTCGGGATCTCGACTCTACGGTCTCGTTTGAAAGAGATTTTGCACTAATACTTTTTGTTTTATGGATATCTCAAATTCGGTAGGCATTTGACACAGTGATTGGTTTTTGTTAAAAATTATTACAGTAAGTGGTCTAAATTCATTGGATTATGTAAAGAAATCTTCTTGGAAGTCAATAACAAATCAATTTACGATACTCATATTGTAAACAATTACAATATCTGTTTATGATATCGACTGCAAAGTGACGGTAAAATATTCGGAGAACTTGTAACACTAGCAATTACAGTCGTAAAATTGTAATCATCTCTAAATTAACCTTACAATGTAGGTAATCACGATTTAGATTAAATAGTTAGCAACCAAAGCGATTACATTTACTGACCTGCAGTATCCGGCCATGCGCTTTGCATTGTAATTAATAACCATATCATAAAAGAATTGAGAGCAAATTCTGAGAACTACAGACTCATATAGGATGCACTGTAAAAACATACTGCAATTTAGTACCTACCATTTAATAAAGCAATCTTTATTAAAATCAAGCAGAACTTACTACTACGGTCCGTGCGGTGATGGATTAAGAATACGCAGCGTCCCCATCCTATACCATCCTGAGAGTGTCGGAAGAGCCGACATATAGAAATGACAAGGCTGAAAACCTAGCCACAAGAGAAGGAAAACTTGAAACGGAATCTGTGCCTACCCGTAGGCCAGTGTAGCACAATAGCCTAATTATCCGTGTAATGGGAGGGGTTCGACTCAAGTGGGTCGTTTATGAGCTGAGTAATATACTTACTACATAACGAATATCTTACTTAGTTAAGAGATTTAATTATTTACAAATCACACTTAATTTACACTGTAATACACTAATAAATCATGAAAAAAAAAACTTCCCTAGAGTGTGAGGTGGCCAAAATAAACATTCCATCAAATATATTATGTCAACACTGGTCGTTTTTAATATCTCATTTGGCAATCGAAAACATAACGTAAATAGGTAATATTCTTATGACTGCACGTTTAAGGCTACGTTTGTAGCTATTCATTTTATTTCGTGCGTGTGGTCTGACTAACTAAACATATTAGATTTATTGATTCAGTTTTCACTTGTGGTCCGAGTTTAGGCTTAGATAAAAACACTACAAATATGACTAACAGTGTTCTAATTGGAGCCTACTTCAAAGCTTACATTTTTATGTATCACGATCATATAAAACGCAAGAACATTTAGCAGCGCTTATTGTAAATCATTTATGAGTTCATTTACTTAATAACAACTAATGTAAGTAGGTGTATTAAAATAATGGTGTGCAAAGACGCAAACTAAAAGTAAAGCACTGGAACTGTTCAAATATTCAATGCTTCTCAGACACTGAATGTTACAAATAAGGCGATTCGCAGAAAAATGTCTTGTCACAAACACTCTAAAGGACGCGAGCAGACATGCAAATTTGACCCATCTCAACATAAATATAAGGTTCCTAATGACGGTTCTGGTTGCGAAAGTGGCAGCAAATGCACATCGTGAAGATTAAATGAGAAATAGTTTTAGTTGAGATTTATGAGAAACAAGTTTGTCCAGTGACCCCGACGACGTGTGGCCGGCGACTGGCGACAGACAATTGGTCATTAATTGAGTTATGTTTATAAAATTGGAACGGGACGACTGTTTGTTCAACATGGAAACATTTGCATAACAACCGGCCGAGTTAAATGTGAATTCAATTGAACCTACTAGATATTTAAAAGAATAACTATTGAAATAAACAGTTATTACTCTGGAATATTATGAGCTCCATCGGAAGGCTCAAAGTCACCCAAAGGGCAATGGAGTTTCCCTGCAAGATCGAATCAGAAAAGATACGCAGGCAAACTAGGGTCACCGACAGCCCACAGGATTGCCAAACTTAAGTGGCAGTGGGCAGGGCACATAGCTCGCAGGACCGGCGCCCGATGGGGCAGAAAAGTCCGACGACCTAGGACCGACCTTTGTGGACATCCTTGCGGGAGGCCTATGTCCAGCAGTGGATGTCTTTTTGCTGAAGCGATGATGATGAATGATGACTCTGCAATATTATGCTAAGTTACATAATGAACCTTGGAATCTTCTGGAAACATCAGAACTGTTACAAGCCGAGCCCCTTCCGTGTGTTACTAGCAAAACGGGTATAAGCGGAAACCATTTATGATTTCAAACAATATTTGATCCGTTGTGTGCATAACATTAGTTGCGAGTTTGTTTGGATAAAGCTGGAAACATTATCAGTAGTGTAGCTACAGATAATGTTTCCAGCTTTAAAAAGTATTAAGAGTAAGATACAATTGAAATATAAAATCATTTTCTTGAAAGCTTTCATTTTAATAGCTCCGCGAAGATTAGTGGCTGTAGGTATATCAGTTAGATTATTAAAAAACAACACACATCCAATGATGTCTTAGGTTTTCTCGATCTTGGCACGTGGCAGGAAATGTTTTCTTGACGTTTCTGATCGTACTATTTTATTTAAATCCCTGTTAAATAATAAAATGGGATTAAAATTAATGAAACGGGACTTATGCCTTACAAAAGAATATTCACCAGATTCATAGTCGTATATTTTGAAAAGGCAGACGAAGAAATTGAGTTTTAATCTAGAAATATGTAATCAAAACACACGGCACATTTAAGTGGAATTACGTTCTTGGGTAGCCGCAGCGCATACAAAATGAGTGACAATTTCCAAATCCAGAAAGAACTTTCCCCTATCATCGTCAATTTACTCACAGATTGTGTTTTTTTATCCTTTGACAATCCTCAATTTCGTTAAATCAATTTGTTAGGTCTATGTTAACCTTAGTGTCATATCTAATTAAGCATGACTATTGTATTAACTGTATAATTATTTGAGGATATCAAATTGGTGCCCGCAAGTGTATCGTCAAAACAAAGCATAGTCAAGGAAGGCAAATAAAAAGCACATTCGTCGTTTCAGCCCATAAATGACCCACTACCGAGTCGGGCCTCCTACAAATTCATGGAGGGACATTAGCCTACTGTGCCACGCTGGCACGACGGGATGGCACAGGGGTTTTATCAAGTTTTCCTTCTGTTACGGCTAGGTGATCTTCCTCTAACGATCCTTTAGTCGCCTCTTACGACACCCTCAGGATAGTGTGGGTTGGTGAAATTGTGTATTCTAAATTATTTCTAAATTTCTTAAAATATCGTTCGATTCGATTTTTATTCTATACTATCATGCTATTGTACGATTTGTTAATTTCTTCTCTTAAAACAAGAAAATGAGTAAAAGTAAGCTTCTTAAGTTCGGCTAAATCACCTTATTAAATGAGTCTAAATTATTTCGTTGTAGACCTGACATTAACTGACAACGGTTTCAAATACCTGCTGTACTACACGCGCAGTGTTCTCAGAAGAGACTTAGGCTTTAGTCGCAAACCAAGACGATAACAATAGATGCACTGTGTTGTTTCGTCAAATTTCTTCGTTCGTCTCGTCAAAACTAGATGAAACTTTATGGTATTTACGATATCCAACTTAATGAAGCTATCGTTGGCTCTAAGGTGATCAATATTCCAAGTTCCAGCACTAGTCCCGACCACAGAAATCGTGTGTAGACGCTTCGCATACTAAGCGTCTCCCCCAGGGGCATTTGTATTCTTCAAGCCAATCTCACTTGAACACGCTACGTAGGTCATGTATAGAATTAAACTGTTGTCTTATCTGAAGATCTAGGATATTCCTATTTGTAATTTGTAAGTGCTTAGACGATATTCTTGGAAGCAATCCTTTTAGTCTTGAGGATCACAATGGTAAGAGTAATTTGCGAGTGCCGTTAGTTATACTGTGGGACCACATTTAACTGTCCGCGCAGATTTAATTAGATGTCAACAATCTTATCTCTTATCTTGTATTTATATTCAAGTAATGAGATCTAGAAAGTGGAATAGGGAAGTAGTTTTAGGTGACAAACAAATTCCGTAAAACATATTTGGAAGTAAGCGCCTCACTTATTAATGAAACATTTGAAATGCCTTTCGGTGAACGGAAAAAATAGTACAATTCCGAAAACACCAACTAAAATCACAATAATTAAAAATCTTAATTACGATTTTTACTTAGCCAATGAACTAATATTAAACATAACAATCGATAATGAGCTATAGTAATTTAGGGAGGTAGAATTAAAAATGAGTAGCAATTTTACACTAGCGACAGCGACGGTAATATTCTTAAATTTAGCTAATCTAAGATTAAAGCTGCAAGAAATTAAAACACTAATTATATATATGCAAATAATATAATTAGCGTATTACTTAACGAAGGATACCAAGCAACTACGGAGTTTCTTGCCGGCTCTTCTCTGTAGAGCAGCTTTCCGAACCTGTGGTAGTTTCAGCATGAATGTGAGTAGACGCACGGATTGTGAGCGATCAAGGAGGATGGAGGGATTGTAGGAGTGCGGAATTGCGTATGAAAGGTGTGAATGTAGGTATGGCGTCTGATTTAGGTATGAGGTATGACGTTTGTGGAGACTACAACCTATTGTGGGACAGGGGCCGTAAGATGACAATGGTATTTATAAATATGACGATTTACATGAGTTTTGTGATAAAACCTACGTAAATAAAGTTCCTTGAGTTTGAGATACGACTACTTCTAGTAAGTCGTCGATAAAGCCTCCAAATTAATGGAGGGAAATTAGCCCACTGTGCCACGCTGGCACAGGATTTGTATCAAGGTTTCCTTCTCTTGGGGCTAGGAGAGCTGAATCCTGCGCTCTTTTAGTCGCTTCTTAAGACACCATAAAGATGGTATGGGTTGGTGACATTGTGTAACAAGTGTAATTTAATTTAGCTGCTATTAGATTAAAAACCTTGACAGCAAGAATCAATTGTTGAATTATAAAAGAAAGAAAGTGTGAAAGATAGTCATGCAGGAGCAAATTTTACATTTGAAGATACCTTAAAACTATACAAATCAGCAAATGTAAAGAGAGACGATGCCATACTCGTAACATTCTCATGTTACCATGTTGAACGTCAACAAACGCGGCTCAATTATAAAAACATTAAAAATGCGATCCGATGAATTCACTCCAGTTTTTAAAATGACTGGTTTCACAAGTCCCAACTGTGAGAACCGAGTGGCAACCCGGCCGATTAAAAAAGACATCGTCTCACCGAAAGCTCCACCAGTTATCGCCACTACGCTACTTTGCCGCGTTATCTCGCGGTGCGCGCTTTCATAAGCTCAAAGTTATAAGCACTTACCTTCTACTCCTATCCTGGCCAGCGTCGATAAAACCACGAGGGAGGAGAGCAATAGAATCCCATAATCCGGTGTAAAGTTCCTCGACCACATTTTGTAGCACAACATTCACACATGGATCACACACATTTGTTTTAACTCCTTCTGTCGTTTGAGCACCAAATTATCAACACTCACGGAACCAAATGTAAGAACTGACACTTCATTTTGTTTTTGAACTATTGTTACGTCGAAACAGTTTGTTGATAGCACATTTTAGCGGTAAAACGCGTTTGAAAAAAACGTTACGCCGGGTAGGACGAACATGCGCAGTCGCGTCCCGCTCGCATCTGACGGCTTTGTCTGTAATACACACAGCGTACGGTAAATCAAAATGGCCGCCAGTGCGAGTGTGTGCGTGCGCGCAGCTTGTAAGCTTACCTGTTTCGCATAACGTTTTTATTGGGTCTAAAGTAAAGTTTTAATAAAATTACACCTATTGACGATTAATTTAAGTCATGAAAAAGATCAGTTTTTGAAATTTGTCCGTGAGAACATAGTAACGCACACATGTAAAAGTACGCGGAGGAATGCTGATTCAATGGGGAGATCAAGCGATTCAGCAGCGTTGTGTGCGCGCGACCAATCAAGAGCTTTTGAACCTTTTCGTGCATTAGCCATAACAGAGATGGCGCTTTTGTGTATTTTAGTAAGGGATGAATTTTAATTTTCACAATATTATTCAATAAATCATCAACACTCTCCATTGTTCTTAGTCACATGCAAATTATTCTAGTGGAAATCGGTCTACAAATCGGCAGATAGTTTGTTTGGCATGCATGGGTAAAACTAGGGGTTGTTAGATCAATACCAACCAGGCGCGAACGGTAACTGTTCGGTTCCCTTGCCTTTTGTAACAATATCATAATATTTTGCTACAATGGCGACGTGTTATCAAAAACATCCCTTCGAAATCGAAACTGAAGATAGGCTTACCACTATAAATACGAAAATATTTGAGATCAAAAAGAAAATACAGCTATCAGGTTTGTAATTCGACATCCACTATGTACTTATGTGTATAAGTTATACAAAGTTATTAGACAATAGAAGGTATTACAAATTAAAAGTAAGCAATGTACCTTGTATTCCGTGTGGTAACGGATTAAGAATATGTAGTGTCACCACCCTAGTCTATCCCGAGGGTGTCGTAAGAGCCGACAAAAGGAAATGACAAGGCTGAAGAGACGGGAAACGTTTCTATCAAGTATCTTGCGGCTAGGTTATCGGCCTCTCTTATCGAATCATTTCCATTTGTCGGAACTTACGACACCCTCGGGATAGACTAGGGTGGTGACACTGTGTATGCTAACTCCGTCACCACACGGTATCGGATAATCAGATCTAAGCGCCCGTACGCATTAGCGGCTAGCCGCGCGGCCTGCTATTTAAGCGCTAGCCGCCTAGCCCCTGTACGCTCTAGCGATTGAACCGCCTATGCGGCTAGCCGCGCGGCCTTTCGCTTTTCTAATTTATTATGCAACCGCTTATGTCTGTACGCACTGGCGCATGGCGGTTGAAATTTTGTGGCGGTTTAGTAGGGCGGCCAGCCGCTAGTGCGTACAGAGGCTTAGGCGGTCAACCGCTAGTGCGTACAGAGGCTTAGGCGGTCAACCGCTAGTGCGTACAGGGGCTTAGGCGGTCAACCGCTAGTGCGTACAGGGGCTTAGTCTTGTTTTAATTTATTTGCAGAAGGTCAAAGGAAATCGAACTTCGAAGAAAACGAGGCGGAAAAACAGCAGAATAATGAGCTCATAGACACATTGAAGAAAGAGATCAAATCGAGACTGATAGAGTTAGCACAAGCCAGAACATTAATTGGTGAGGAAGAAGAGCGAGTGAAGAAGTATCTCAACGAAGTTTGCCCAGTTGGAAACAAGAACTCTGAACAGGTTAGTACTTCACGTTTCAGCATATAAGTAACCCACGGCTGAGCCGGACCTCTTCCTATTTCTTGGTGGGTAATTAACTAGGCCGCGCTGGCAATTTGGTTCGTATCAAGTCTTCCTCCTATTGCGAGGGGTTCGGCAAAAATCACGTAACATCACCAAGGGGTAGGGGGTTATAGTAAGATATCACGTGTATTTAATTTTTCGTCAAACGCGTCATAAAAATACACGTGATTTTTGATGGGGGGTGGGGGGTAGTCTTAAACCTCACCACGTATCACCAAGCGGGAGGGAGGGGTTAAATATGTAAGACACTCTCTGGTTGGTATGGGTTAAACAATTGCCTATGGTCAGCCAGCAATGTACATCACAGGTTTTCCTTTATCGAATTGGAGAAGGATTAAGGACAAAGCACACTTATCAACTCGGAAAGGGATTGGCACCGTATCGCCTTTCGCCTCGCCGTCAAACAGGCGTCAACCTAACGTAAGCACGTAACCAAAGCGGATCAGCAGATCCTAAAGTGGCTAGGCGCGTTAGTGCAGTGCTTTCCAGTAAGGAGTTTCATACAAATAATACTGAACACCTCGAGTTGATACGGTGCCGATCCCTTTCCGAGTTGATAAGTGTGCTTTGTCCTTTAGTTTAGTAATTAAGTGCAGAAGAATGCATCTATGAAAATCTCTGACGTATTAATGTGTGATCATTACAAAAAATTGGAGTGTCTGTTTGTAATATTAAAATGGCTTTTTACTAAGTACATTTGGATCCTAACAAGTATTGTTTTAACAATTTTTATCTGTCTGACTGTTCGTCTGGGCTAATCCTAGGCTAGTTACTGATTTTTTTTTTACTAAAGAACTTTTCACATCGGGCTCTATTCTGATATTAACTTTTACTTAAAAAAGGTAGTTTTATTTGTCGGCCGCGCCTTTGGCTATCTTTAAAGTCGCTTATGTCAATTATGAAGACGGTATGGTAAATTTCATATATTTATCAAGTGCGGGTATCGTGTCTACGCGAGCGATGCCGCGGGTAGCACATGGGTGAATACTTTCGTAATAGTTATCAATATTCCTCTGAAAGTGAAGAGGGGGATCTAGGTGTTGATTATCAATACTACAACTAATTTCGAATTGAAATAATTTTGTGGCAAAGTGACACGTATAAAGCTTCTGTTTCAGTTATTACACAATTTAGACTTGAAGGTGATAGAACAAAGAAAGATTTTAGATCTTATGAAATACGAAAAGCGAAGTAAAAAGAAGAAACTGGCGGAGTTGGAGAAGGAATACGAATATTTGCTCATAGAAAACAATAAAGGGATTCTAGTTAAGTCCAAAAATAGTAGTCGAGCTAGAAAGGTACTGTATTTTTTTGTGAAATTACCAAGAACACGGTTAAAACAACATTTCTACTAAATAATTGAAGACCCGATTATTTCTCAGATAACAAATAAATAAAATATAATGAATATGATAGGCATTTTAAAATTAAGGCCATCGCATCCGGTCGCTAACCGGCACGAGGACGCATCCTGGGATTTTTCCGCGAGTTGGCGGGCCAGCTTTTATAGGTGGCTCTCCTTTACTAGTCCCCTTATACCTGCGGTCGGCCAGCGGAAGACCGTGCTTAAGATCCCGCTACCCTCCGCGAACAGTCACCCAGTACACACACCACGCAGGGGAAATGTGTGGGTATCTAAAGCATCCTCACATCCTTTGTCAAAGATTTTATATTTACGCTGTGTTCGCGGCGCTCCGTGCGTCAACCGGAGTACCTTGAAGTCGTGATGGGGCTACGGTCTCGACGCAAGTTGCGTCCCATCTTCCAGGGAATAAGAGCCTTAATTTTAAAATGCCTTTAATAAAATACTGAATAATTAAAATTCCATAAAGGCCGCAAGGCCCAGTAGGCCTAATCGACAAATAAAAAATATGGCGGGGTGAAATTAAATTCTTTTGACATCTGATGTACCAATTTCTATGAGGTTTTTAGCACAGAAATTCAAACGGTGGTGTATAAATTGGTATAGTTTCTCCGTAGCCCAGAGGTATTATAGTTTGTTAATTGATTAGGATTAAAATTTATAATAATGTGAATTATTTTTAGCATGTTTCTCATTTAGAAAACGAAATTCACAAAGTGTTGATACAATGGACGGAAGCTGAGTTGGTGAAGAAAAAGTATTTTTCCATAAGGTATAGTAATATATTAGTTTTGATTTTTAATAATTAACAGCTCGTTAATAAATAAAACTAAATTGATGATGGTTTCAGACAAGCTCTCATAGATGATTCTGTTAAGTTTGAGAGTTCATTATCGCACATAGAAGATATTTTAAAGAAGCAAAAAGATGAAATAGTTAAATTAGAGGTAAGTATATCATAGGTATTTACTTTATAGGGATTTCATAAAATATTATTATTTATGCCACTATGTAGGTAGATTCAACGACTAGGTATAGGACTCCCTTCCCCCCTGTTTGCGGAGAGGACCCTTAGGAGTTGGAGCTCCATTAAACGGAACGAGCAAAGGCCCCTAAGTTTGCGGAGCGCGTTCCCCCATTATGGAGCCACACGCCCCTGAAGCAGGCAGTCGAAGGAACGCCGTTGGTTATAGTGGTTAGGTTGTGGCGCTAATTACCATCTTTCCTCGCTCCGGACCCCCACATGCCTCTGCTAGTCATTAACAGCCGGGTATCCATGAGGATTTCCAACGAAACTTTACAGCAAGTAAGAGAAGAGGCGGCAGAGATGCGGCTTCGTGCTACAGCTGCCACAACAGCAGAAGCAGCGCGTGCTCATGATGCCGAACACTCTCGCGCAGCAGAACGACAATACTATGCGCAACGGTTCAAAGAGAGAAAGATAGAGTTAGAGAAGTTGGAAAAGAGAGTGTTCCCTCCTCAGAGTGAGTACAATTTAAGCAATGATGATCTAGGGTTGCAGGGGTTGATTGTGGATTTGATTCCATGGTCGGGCAAGTTTATTTGGGTAAGAGGAACTTGTACAAAAAAAGAAGTTGGAAAACCCTTACAACGATTGTTTGCTTTAATTATAATAATTAACAATGAATAGCCAATAATAATAACAACGAATTACATAAATTGGAGAAAATGAGCCATTGAAAGTACCTACGTAATCCGGGATGACCGACCCAAGAATCGAAATAGGGATTCATGATCCAAAGGCGGCGCATGCAACCTCTGGACCAGCAATGGACATAAAGCCTTTAGAGCAATTTTTTGGCGCAAGTAGCGACTACAGTCTTCCTTGCATGTTCCCTATTGTTGCATTACAAGTCCCGATCTGGTGACTTTTGTAGTCTAAAATGAGTGAAAATATCTAAATAAACTTAAACTAATTCTATAATGCCAAACTTAAGTGGCAGTGGGCAGGGCACATAGCTCGCAGGACCGACGCCTGATGGGGCAGAAAAGTCCTCGAGTGGCGACCGCGTTCCGGAAGGCGCAGTGCTGGTAGGCCTCCCACACGGTGGACCGACGACCTGGTTAAGGTCGCCGGAAAGCAGTGGATGCGGGCGGCCCAGGACCGGCCTTTGTGGAGATCCTTGGGGGAGGCCTATGTCCAGCAGTGGACGTCTTTTGGCTGAAATGATGATGATGAAAAATGAATTCTATAATAGAATTTAGAATATTCTATTCTACAAAAATTTTGGAGATGGAATGAAGGAGATTTATTTATTTATCGACAAAGTCCAACAAATGCAAAAACATTCGTGTACAGTAATTACTTAATTTAAGACCCTAATAACCGCAGCCAATACGCAGTCATCAGTTAACTTAAATGAATAATTATATGTCCATAAAATAATGTTAGCCAATACGCAGTCATAGCCCCAAACAAAGAACTTACTTAGCATTCTGCTATTTTACCTGGTGTCCCGCAGCGCTGACCTTTCGTAGACTCCAGGCTACAACAGACGATTTCACAATTTTCAGCTAGATCCATAGTTCGCCAAGAATCTACAAGGTCCACAGAAGGAGAGGCAGCCAGCGAAGAACCAACTGCCGCCGCGCTTATGGAAGATATATTCCAAAGACTTATGAAGTTGACAGGTAACTAACATCGTCGTTTCAGCCCATAAATAACCCAGTACTGAGCCGGGTCTCCTCGGTAATTCATGGAGGGAAATTAGCCGACAGTACCACGTTGGCAAGACGGATTGGTATTAAGTTTTCCCTCAGATGCGGCTAGGTGATCAGAACGTAAGAGGCTGCGTTCTATTAGTCGCCTCTTACGACACCTTCAAGATGGTGACATTGTGTATTCTAAATCCTTCACCACACGTACAGTAAGTAAGTTACATTTATATTTTTTTAAATACGTTATATTTTTTTAAATACACGTGACAATATTAAGTTAGTTTTTATTAAATAATAATTTAAATGACCTAATTAATCTCAGTGTCAATTCAAGTTGTTACCGACTTGAAATGGATGGCAGGAAGTCAAGTGAAGGGACTTGAAGTGGTTCTTTAATTTTTTTAAATCTTTTTTTAGTAAATGCATACGAAAATAACCATATCGTCTATATAATTCAAATATTGCTTTCTTACTAATGTTCGTTGATTATTTATTTCAATAATTCTACCAAACTACTGAAACGATTTCAGTTGAATTTTAAGTGACCAATATGGAACTACTGGTTTACAAATAACTGAGTTATGCAGCAACATACGCGTACAAGCTATTTTTGAAGTCGATAAACAATATGTACATTAAAAAAAACAGAATGACTGCCTTGCTGGTCCAGGTCAAATATTATGTACCGCCTTTGGATTGCAGCTCCTCGGTTCGATTCTGGGGTCGGACACTTGCTTGCCCACTTGGTCGGGTGTAATTTGTGTTCGTGAATTTTATGTTTGTAAACTGCCCCCGCGATACAGGTTATAATAAAGAGTGCGAGGGTTTCGTTTAAAAAAAGCGTCGGCGTGTGTCGTCGACGGCAGCCGACTGCAGCCGGCGACCGCCGCGCCGTTGACGGCACTCGCCGACGCGTCGACGGCTGCAGTTGTCGGTGCCGTTGACAACATGCCGTTCGTGTGTATGAGCGCTAAAGCTATTTGGCAGGAGTAACGGACGCAGAAGAAGTGTTCGCGCGTTTCCAAGCACAGCGAGACACCTCCCACCGTCTAGCTTACTTGCAGCAGACGATTGAAGAAGAGAAGTTGGACCTCGAACAGAACCAGACGACTCTCATGGCTGAAATGGAAGCGTTCAAATTCGCCTCCGTCAAGGACAAAGATGAGTTAAGACCTTTATTTTTTATAATGAAAGTTTTTACAAGTAACAGTCGCTGAGCTTCCTAAAATATTATCTGCCTAAAATATTGGTAGATAATATAACATTGTATGCTTTCACTATCGTAAGCAAATTAATTTTTGTTGGCCCCTTTTGCTTACGAATTGTGAACCGCCCATTTTGCCCCACCAACGTAGACCCCCGTTGTCTCGGTAGGATGTGCCGCCTCTGGAACTCGGTTCCCTAGTTCGATTCCGAGGTCGGGCAAGTGTATTTATGTAAACCAGAGGCACGGTTGGCGCAGTGGTTGAGCGATCGACTGCTGCGCAGCATGTCGCGGGTTCGATTCCCCGCACGGAAGAAATATTTGTACGACCTACAAGTATTTGTTCCGGGTCTGGGTGTTTTCTATCTATAATATGTATGTATTTACAAAAAAAAAATGTATAATAAGTAGTTTGTCATCCATCTCGTTACCATTACACAAGCATTAAGTTGCTTAGCTTGGGACGAGATGGCGTTGTGTGAAATGTCCAAGGATATCTATTTATTTATTATTTATTACTCTTACATGTTTCGTGCACACACGTCACGTTACACACTCGTAACCATAGTAGGGATTTCGTTTAAAAAGAAACACCCTTACGATAACAGTGAAACTCAGAATCAATAATCAATAATTATTTCTCCCGCGTTTTCAGGAGCCAAGATCAAATAATAGCGCTAAAAGAAGAAATTGAAAAAGAAAAATTGGTGTACGCAGAGTTGGAGAGCAAGATGGAAGAACTGGAGACTTTCCTGCTGGAAATCAAACGGCTCCTGTACGAGCTATGCAAGTTACTGGATGTAAGTGCAGTTTTTGAGAAGCCTATTCATAAATCTGTCTCCACCAACTCCTCACACCCTCCACAACTTAACAGTTACTCGTCTCGGTGTTTGCGCGATCGACTGCTGCGCAGCATGTCGCGGGTTCGATTCCCGCGGAAGAAATATTTGTACGACCTACAAGTATTTGTTCCGGTTCTGGGTGTTTTCTATCTATTATATGTATGTATTTACAAAAAAAAAGCGTATAGGTAGTTTATCATCCATCTCGTTACCATAACACAAGCATTAAGTTGCTTAGCTTGGGACGAGATGGCATTGTGTGATATGTACAAGGATATTTATTTTTATATATTTACTTACTTACCTGGGATTCGGGACCCCGAGTTTATTAAAACCTTTTTTCTTATTCAATTGCCATTTCACATCATAATTAACCAACTACTGAGACGGAACTCCTCCAAATACATGGATCCTACCGATATAAGCCTCATTGAAGGGTGTCCCAGTTACCCGAGAAAAAATAAATAACCAAATAAATCTCGTTGTTCTAGGCAGCACGCCTTTCGGTCAGGCATTTTTTCCCGCAATACCAAAAAAAAAACGCTGCACACCTTTGAGTCAACGCTCGAGTCGGGCAAGTGTCTCTATCTAAATCAGAGTCCGGGTGCTCTGATGCTCTGAGTTTGGGTGTCATTTTTGCCCGTGAATCACAGGTTTGTAAACTGCCCCCTCGATACAGGTTTATACCTAGTGCAGGGATCTGTATAAAAAAGAACATGTAGAGATTTATCTTATTACGAACTTGATTTCTTATTTAACCTAATTCTCTTTCTGCTACATTTAGGTACTGAAATAAATGTATAAATATAGAGCAGAGTAATTATAAATTTTCAGATTGTACCTGAGCCTTCGATGCCCGAATGGACGGCAGAAGCGCGAGATGTCCAGGAGTTGTTGCTAGTCCTTCGGGCCAGGTACGAGAAGGCGCGGTTGAGAACCGCCGAAATCCGGGAGAAGCAGAAGGACAATACCATTATCATGGTGCCTTCAGACGTAAGCATCCTAACGCCAATTATCTAGACCAGTGTTTCCTAAAATGTTCTTACGCATCGTAACATTTTTTTAAATTTTAACCCCTTACATAATTTTTAACCTTTCAAAATTGTTTGAATTTTGTTGTCAAATTGCCCCACGTTGGGTAACACTGATCTAGACTGACATGTATTATAAACAGATATTCTGGTTCTTTGGACACAGTGATGTAGACAGAGAGAGGTACTGGATATCCCACCTGGTTAAGATTGCATGAATCAGATATATGCGGGTGGCTCACGATCCGGTCATGTGGAAATCCTTAGGGGAGGCCTATTTCCAGCAGTGGCCATCTTTTAGCTGAAATCTTTGGTCTAGGGATTAGATGTGCCGCCTTTGGATCAACGGGTCCCGGGTTCGATTCCGGGGTCGGGCAAGTGTCTTTGTCTAAACCAGAGGCACTTGCTCTGAGTCTGGGTGTCATTTGTGTTCGTGACTTACATGTTTGTAAACTGCCTCCGCGATGCAGGTCCAGGGGTATCGTTTAAAAAAAAAGTCATATCCCCAGCCGACGAGTGCGGCAGCGTCAGTGGCTGGCCTCAGCGTTCACAGCCATAGCACCACAAAGGAGGCTGAGCGCCAGATCCCTACCTACAAGGAGCTGGTTCAGAAGGAACCAGTCAAGGCACCACGTAAGTCTTACAGCTATTGGAACACTGGAGTACGCCTTGACTGAAGTGTAGCAAGGGCTACGAGTCTCCGGTCCGATTCCGGGGTCGACTGTGAGAAAGCTTGGTCTGGATCTGAATTATTCTGGTATCTTGATCAGTGGTAAGCGTATACGTACTGTTACGTCCTCAGATACATACACCATACAAAAGGCGGGTGTTTGGCGTTTCTCTCTGTGGCATCTTAACTCCTATTGGATTGGGCAATTGTGATGCCGTTTTTTTATTTGAAAGCTAGTGTATACCCAATGGTTGTTCTCAGTCATGTTTTTTTTTGTTGTTACAAGGTTCTTTAAAGTCCTCTAGGCGTCAATACCAAATTTTAACGTTCTAGCTTCAGACGAAGATGATGACATACCATCACGATGCTACCTGAAAAGACAAGCGCAACTGATCGTGGATACCAAGTGCCGGAGAAAGGGTTTACGTCTACCGTATCCCAGAAGATAAAGAAAGAGGAAGACAGAAAAAATAATAAGACAATATTTCTCCAACTGGTATGTATAAAAATACCATGGAATGACATTGTCTTTTTGACAACATGTCTCTTTGTTCATACCAGGCTGTGAAATTGTCTCCTTGACAACATGTATCTTGGTACATACAAGACTGTGAAATTGTCTCTTTGACCACATGTCTCTTTGTACATTGTATACCAGGCTGTAAAATTATCTCTTTGACAACATGTCTCTTTGTACATACCAGGCTGTGAAACGAAGGCCATCCAGGTTATGTGTCGCACAAGATGCTGCCGAAAGTCAAGCTCCGGGCTAGGCTGCTGGCAACATTATGATGAAGAGCAAAAAAACATGTTGCAGTTTGCAATTGTACTTGTTGGTAATAAAGTGATGCACATTACAATTGAATTTTCTTCGTATTGTATCCGCCCATAAATGAGTCCAGGATACTCCGATGACGTGGAACGATATTAGCCTTCAGACGTATTATGAATGTTGACCCACCGTCGCTTATCTACCCAATGTTTTATACGTCTAGTGCAATAAGGAATTTCAAACTAATACACCCACACCATCTCGTCACAGTTAGATGTTAGATGTGCCGCCTTCGGATCAACGGGTCCCGGGTACGATTCCGGGGTCGGGCAGCAAGTGTCTTTGTCTAAACCAGAGGCACTTGCTCGGAGTCTGGGTGTCATTTGTGCTCGTGAATTACATGTTTGTAAACTGCCCCCGTGATACAGGTTATACATAGTGCAGGGGTTTCGTTAAAAAAAATCATTTTAAAACGTTATTTTTTTGACTTATACTAGATATTTTCTATTTCCCATCTCTAGCCCGTCTGTCAAAAAGATCAAGCTAAGTTGTACAGGGTATAATATCATATACCTACATACAGCAAATGCTGCCAGTATTTAAGGCACATTACCACGTCATGTGCCCATTAATAAATTATTTAAATTAGTTTTATTTACATTTAAATTAATATGTATATTTTAGTTTTAAGACTTATGGCTTTTATGTATTTTTATTTAATAAATAGTATAGATATGTTTTTATTTGGTAATATTATCCTATTAAATCACATGTCAAATTAATGTCAGAAATATCAACACAATTGTACATAGATTCGGTTTTATTTTCTAGGAGTTTTTTAATATAATTTAACATCGTAATAAAAATCATGTTTTGTCCCAACAAGAACTCGTATCTCCAGTTGGTTTGTGCTGTCAACCCGCGGATAATAAATAAAGCGGTTGATAGAGCATTCTGTAAAAAATCCTTCGATCCACATGATGGTAAGTACCCAACACTATACTGGCGTCTTAAGTTTCATACACCGAGTGATAGTTTCAATCTCAAACTTGATTTGAATAACTGAATAAATATTTTTTTTAACATAACCACTGCGCTTACTTTTATACTTATAAGTACTTGTATCGTGGGGGCAGTTGACAAACGTATAATATTCACGAACACAAAAGACTCAAGCAAGTTCCTCTGGTTTGCACAAATACACATGCCTGACCCTGGAATCGAACCGGGTACTCCTTATCCAAAGGCGGCACATCCAACCTCTAGACCAATAGACCCCTAAAAGACTTACCTACCTACTGTGTCGGAAAGCCTGCAATCAAATGGTCAGTCCACAATTAATTCTGTGTTATGCTGGTCAGTCCGTGGTGACGGATTTAGAATATATCACCACTCCAAACAATCCTTTTTTTTTTGTCGCTGGGGTATGCTTTATGCATACCACCGCCCCCCGGGGGAGAGGTCAGTGCCTATGTGGGACCCTGACAAGAATCGTCTACCACTAAAACCCTAGCGGTATACCCTCCCACAGCGCGCTTGGGGCGCCACAGGTACGCGCAAGCGCAGTCAACAGTGACGCCCCGGCGTGGTGCCGGTGCAACGCGAGCAAGCGACTATCCGGTCCCCCGACCCACCAGCGGCCTCCTAGACAAGGGCAGAAGGGGTTCGCATCGTCACGACCCGCCCCGCAGCCCCCTTCTGCGACATAACGGCCTCGCAGAAGGAGGCCCGCCAACCCGAGGGCGTTGGTGCACCGCAGCGGTCCAGGACTCGCAGGGCAACTCTGAGGACAGAGGGTCCCTCGAGCCCCAGTCCACTGCGGCGCTGGGTGCCGCTCTTCTCCCCGTGGGCCCGCCCGGCATGGGAGGCCCTGGCCGGTATGGCCCCACGGATCATTGAGGCACTCAAGCCCCCTTACCACGACAAGGTGGCAGCACAGTCGAGGGCGACTCCATACCATCCTGAGGGTGTCGTAAGTGCCGAGAAAAGGAAAACTTCAAACGAAACCCTGTGCCACCATGTCTGGCTAATTACCCTCGCATGTAATTGGAAGAGGCCCGACTCAGTAGTGGTTCATTTAGGACTGAATAGTAGTAGTTGTAAATAGTTACCTATTGAAAAATTGTACGTGAAAACATTGAAGAAGCGTCAAATATTTGTAAAAAGGAACTAACCTAATTTCAAGCCGACGATGTCGAATAGTAATATACATATAAAATTACGGATAAGTCTGTTCGTAGAGCTCCCGCCAGCACAAAGACTGGAATCCATGCAGCCGTCGCTATACGCTCCTCATGTAGACATAACACGAGCAAGAATAGGCTTTGGACGCATTGGACTCAGACTTTTGAACAGACAACTGCATTCCCCTGACCATCTGGAACAGCTACAAGCTATTCATAGTATACTCGACCAGGTAATTTCTTCACACGTCTATCTCAGCCAATCAGCACCCACTATAATGAGCCACGCAGGCCTATTAGATTGGCACACGGGTTTTTATTGGTATCGTTACTCCAATTGTTGGAATTAAAAACCAAGCAAGACGAACTTGCTGTTAAAAATATGACCACAAATAGTTGCCATTTTTGTATGTTGACCAACTCTCTTCGTCTTTTTTCAAGATATCGTGACGTCTCTCTCTATTCTACTCAGACCATAGATAAATAATAATAATAACAATCAATATCATTGGACATTTCACACAACGCCATCTCGTCCCAAGCTAAGCAACTTACCTAATGCTTGTGTTATGGTAACGAGATGAATGATAAACTATGTAAATCATTTTTTTTTTGGAAAATACATACATATAATACACAGAAAACACACAGACCTGGAAAAAATACTTGTAGGTCGTACAAATATTTCTTCCGTGCGGGGAATCGAACCCGCGACATGCTGCGCAGCAGTCGATCGCTCAACCACTGCGCCAACCCACTGCTGAGTAGGACCTCCTCCAATTACATGGATAGTAATTAGCCTACTGGGCCACGCTGGCCTGACGGGTTGACACAGGGTTTCGTATCAAGTTTTCCGTCTCAAACAGCTAGATATTCGGCCTTCTCATTTCCTTTTTCGACTCATACATAGCAATTCCAAAAGGCCTGGTTACTTAAGTTTTTTGCAAAATAAAGAACACTGTTGGGTTTTAGTGAGATTGTTTCCTATTACAATAAAGGATAGGAATCCATCCAAGCACAAAAATTTACTTATTATATGAATAGACATGTGAGCGTCAAATTCAGCTCCTAAAAATTACAGGTTCAAATATCTGAAAACGCATTGTTCCTCATAGACCTGAACGTGGTATACAGAGTAATAGATCTGATGAGATACCGGGATCCTATAGTTCGCGAGAAAGTCTGCCTCATCCTCACGCACCTCGCCAACTACTATCAGGGGCGCAAACGTATTATGTCACGGCCCATCATCATAGACAACCTCATGCATTACGCGCTCAGAGACCGCAAAGAGATCCGATACGCGGCCGCGTACACCCTCAGGACATTAGCAAGGGACAGATGTGCTTGTGAGATGATTAACCAAAACGAAACTATCGTCGAGAACTTGCTAAAGATCGTCAAGAACGACCATATAGGCATCGTCAGACTGCATCTGAAAACGTTGACCAATTTAGCAGAATGGGACCCTGTGAGACCCCTCAAAGCGAACGCTTTCCAAACAATGCTGTGCTTATTTAACGATGCCAACGCCAGAATCGTGGCCGGCGCGATGGATTGCATGACACAACTCTGCAAACACAGCGTTGGCAAGGAATTGGCAGATATCCACGACTTGACGTACGTACTGCGACCTTTCTTGCTTTCCAAGCAGTCGGAAATTATAATAAGCGCTGTTGGTTTGATGCAGTACACTACGCTAACCACGCGTTCAAAGTGGCGCGCGAAAGAGTGCACGCCTGATCTAACTAAGCGCCTCGTAACAATTGGCGCTACATGTCACATGCCTCTCCTGCAAATCCGGGTTATGCAGGTGCTGATCAACTTGTGCGATTGCCCTGACATCAGAAAACACCTCAAAACTCACTGGGAGAAGAAAATTAAAGCGTTCTCCTTCAGGACTCATGAACAGTGGGATGGGACCACGGAGACCAGCAGTTATGGCCTGGAAACCGGCCACAACTATAGAACTATGTGTATTGAAAAGGTGGAAACTATCAAAAATGACTACGGGGATAATGCGAACGTGATCAACGTTCATAGCTACTTGAGGCGGGTGCAGGAAACGAAGATCCGTTTGATTAAAGCTATAAATTGGAAATGTTACAAGAATTAAGTGACTGAAGATGTTGTGAAACTCAAACAGCTTGTATCTGACATTTGTATAAAATATTATGGTAAATCAATATAATTGTGTAGGGGTATGCAACTTGATGATGTTTCTAGAAATTTCGAATTTAACGTATAGTTCTACATCCAATTTTGTAAATCTTTTTTGTATTAAGGAAAATCGAAACATGTTTAAACGACCTGTTACAAGGAGAAGACCGATTGCCTTCCAACAAGTCTATCGCAAGCGAGCGACGGACGAGATTAAGCTACCTTTGGTCACTATTACGACACCCATAGAATGGAATAGGCTGGTGAGACTGTATTATAAATTTAAGGACGTGATCATTAACTAATTGGACACCTTTTTGTTCTAATATACATAGCATGAAAAAAGTGTAAATAACATTTATAATTTGTAACTAGATTAAAATATTTAAAAAAAATCAAACGAGCAAGATAATTTTTAAGCGTTTATTCTTCAATATTTTATTTATACTAATTACAATATTTGAGCTAGACATTTGGTTTTAATAACATTTTTGTGCCATAGGGCAGACTTAAAGCTACGCTCAGTCGTTTAAACACAATTTACACTAACAGCCTCACTAATTAGTTATGTTTCGTCTCGTTTTGTTGCGTGTAAAATTACATTGGAAAGACAGAAATATAAGATTACATGTTTTAGTTTATTTAATAAGATTGCACTACTTAATATTCTATAGTGACGTGTATCAACTTAAACGATTTATTGTACGTACTAAAACATCGACAAAAAGTCGAGCTTATAGAAAATAATGCAAGTGATACAACGTCAAGCGATTGCTACTAAGTATACTAATACATACATGGTGTTTAAAAACGCGAGTCAAATATTTAATCAAATATTAATTAAATATCGGTCGTGTTTTTCATACATTCACCTCCACACAAGCAAAGAACTTAATCACTGTACAAGAACGTATCAGCACTGAAATAAGACTTTGTAATTTAGTATCACTGGTTTGTTGGAAATTCCTCTGCCATCTTAAGGTTCCCAAAAGTGGCGGCATACATACCCACTAAACGTATAGTTTATGTATCGGTCAACAGTTTTTTAACATGCTGTATAATCCGGATAAAAAATGTATCCATTTTCCGGTCTACAGTATTTCGCCTCATAATCGACTAACAGATCATAATCGATTAAAATATCGATAGTCGATTGAATACACATTATTCATATACACAACAGTGTGTAAGAATTCGAATGTACCAATTAGTACTAATCGGAATGAAGTGAATATTGGTAAATGAGTTACCATACAAAAACTTTGACAACCAGTATGGCACTTAAATACTACATTAGGTATAACTTAAGAAAATTGGCAACATTTTCTGAAGAGATATTTATTGAAGATATTTTGAAACATATCATAGTGAACTGCTTTCTCGACAACTCATGTTCCACCTACTTTTCTCATAATTTTATCATAGCCATAATGCAAGGATCGATAGTACTATATGGACAATTTGTGCAAAATATCAGTTTTGTAATGAGGTCTTAGGTTTTTATGATTGATGAAATTATGCCGTAACCACGACTGCCGCAAGCATTCGAAACGTCGAGAATTAAATAATGTAAAACAAAGACGACATAGCCGATCTCTTCCGTCAATTACTGCTACATTGTTTTAAATTATTTTCTTTTGTCAACTCTACCCCATTTCACCCTAAGGGTGGCGTAAGGTCAATAACCTAGCCAAAAGAGAAGGAAAACTTGGCACCAACCCCTGTGTCAATCCGTCTAGCCAGAGTGGCTTAGTACCCTCCATGTAACTGGAGGAGGCCCGACTCAACACTGGGTCATCTATGGGCTGATTATTAGTAGTGGGAGTTAACTCTATTTCTACCTGTAACATTATAACTTAGCTTATACAGGTACCCCGAGACAATTTCTACAGATACTTGATAAAATACAATCGTGCAAATTACACCAGTGCGAATCGGGGAGCGGTTGATACCAAACCTACGTTTAGTTTATATTACGCAGCGATAGTAGCTTTACAAATAATTTAATTTCATTATTCAATTTTCATTCGATAGTACAGTCCTCGCCAAACTTTATGGTCGCTTCTCTCCTAGCCGCATTACGCTGCGCAGAACACAAAATCAGGTATCAGCGGGACGTACGCGGGGGATGGAGGCAGGGCACGCCCGCACTCAGTCTTCCACCCGCAAGCGTCCTCGCCTCCGTGCGTTAGTGTGAGTGTGCTACGTTCGTATTGGTTATAAAATGTACGATGCGCAAGTTGGCACCGACGGTTACATTCAGAGCGGCCATAAAGTTTGACGAGGACTGTACCTGGTGTGATTCAGAATCACAGCAATTTGATATCATGACATCGTGAATTTCAACATGCAACGCCGCTTTTGATATACATGTTTGCTTAAAGTTAATTATTAATCATTGAAATACTTGGTAAATTTGTTGTGTACAATATTCCTTCACTTTGAAACACTCGTGGTCACGGATGAGTCCAAGAGTAACACACTCAAATGTGTGTGTATTCTAAATTGAATTAAAAGTGGCAATGCCAGGAACTTCTTTTTTACTTTCAATAGTTCTGTCTCATACATAAATAAGATAACGTCTATGCATAGTACCTACACACATACTCTACGCGCACGAGCTCCGAAGAAGCGGGAGCGGAGGAAGCGGAAGAAGAGGGCGGCCATACGTCGCTCCCGACTGTCGCTCTATACATACACCCACCACTCCCCTACTTCTAGTGAAGAGCGACATTCACGGTAGATAATGTTACACATCAACGTAATTTTAATACGCTTTTATTAGCTTCCGATGTATGTAACAGGCTTCAGACGTATGTAACGGAATCTCTGAACATGATTTTGACCCAGTAAAAAACGTCGGATTAACTCTACTCTCTCTAATACTTTTTATGGACCGATGACAATTCAACATGACATCCGTTATCGTTACTAGGATAATCAGGATTAGCGTTTTGTTTGAAGAAACCTCAATTAACGTTGATGTGTAATTCATTGCTAACTCAGCCCATAGGTGGCCCTCTGATGAGCCGGGCCTGCTGCAGTTAGATGGAGGGTAATTAGGCAACTGGGCCAAGGTGGCAAGACGGGTTGGCACCTTGTTATCAAGTTTTTCTTCTCTTGCGGCTTATCAGCTCTTCATTTGTTTTTGCCGGCTGCTGCGCCTTTACCGTCCAAACACTATGTATTCTAAATCCGTAACCACACAGATAATTCCTCAGTTTATTATAATTAAATGTTGTCATAAAATTTACTAGTATTTATCAAGCATATTATATCCTAGTAGAATTATTTCATAATTAAATACATGCGCACGTGCCGAGGCAAAACAGCGCCATCTTTAATGTAATTATCGACTAAATCACAACACCACACGCATAACGTCAACATTCCTTAAATTTCCTCGGAGCTCGCGCGCGTTCTATAGACACCGAAGTTTCAGTGTACCTAATCTACTTGAACAATACACACCTCTACGGGCAACAATCATATAGATGCAGAACCGATCACATCATAAGGGTGCACGCACATCGCCGCGTAAAGGTCACTCACTGTAGCTGTCGGACCGGCTGCTCCGGACATACTCGAAGAGGGCTTTGCACAGATCGTGCAACGTCGGGTCTCATCTGCTGCCACCGCGCTTGTTCAGTGGGTCGTACACCTCCGCTTCGGAGTCGATTTCGTCTTCGGACAAAGAGAGGGAGCCACCGACACGCCGCGCGCGAAGACTCTCCTATAATCGAAGATACATTTGGTGATGGATGAAAAGGGGTTTTCTGGGAGTCGGCTACACGATAATAACAATTTTTAGAGAAAGGCCACCTAATACCGACTTTTTAAAGATACAATAGTCAAAATATTGCTTGTTGGATATTAAAAAAAGTATTAAATCTAAAAAATGAGCAAACGGTACGTGATTTTTTTACGATAGAAATTTCGTAAACGATAGAAAGAGCATGCTTGCTATCTTAAACGCAGAGCAGTCGGTTTATAGAAGAAGAAAAAAACGGTCTAGGTGGAAAATTATAATTTTAAAGATAAATAAACAGTCCAGTCGATATAATCTACATACATAAATGGGATCTATGACACGTCAAATACGGCCTAGATGCCTAAATAGAGGCCTAAATGTTTCGCATTTAAAGGAACCATAAGCAGTGCGAAAAGTTTAACATACAGTGTTGCCACCCCGTTAATCACGCCCGACGTTCTCACCTAGCCCAACAAAAGAAGGAAACCTTGATATTAAGGTGGGTACTGAGCAACGTTACGAGGTGTAATGTAACATGTTACACAGAAAGCATTCGTGCAGTCAGTACGTCGTGTTACGGGGAAACCGGCGGCCAATGATGTACTGACTGCACGAATGTTCGCTGCGTAACACGTTGCATTACGCCTCGTAACGCCGGTCAGTACCCAGATTAAACCCTGTGCTAACTATCGTAGCACAAATGGTGATGTTGTATAAATTGTAGTATTGGTACTATTACTCAGTTCCCACTGCCGTAGTCTTGGAGGGTAGTTAGCCTACACAGCCACGACACCCTCAGGATGGAATAGGGTGGCGACACAATTAGTTTTAAATTCGTCGCCACATGGACACAGAATTAGTACATATACGGTGAAACTTAAATCTGCTATCCGTATTTAACTGTTAAGATTGCCAATTTGCGTGTGCAGAATTAATATCACGACGAGTGCAAAACAAGACAAACATACAATGCCCATATCGATAGTAATATAGAAAAAGGGGGAAAATAAAGTTTTAGGCAAGCATCCGAATCCCAAGCCTAGTGTTGCCAGAGTAACGTTTAACTACATAGGAAAGTAATTGAAGCTCAGTGAAGCTGCTCCTTATAGTAACAGATGTCTAGTTTACTTACTATTAAAACGTAGGCTTAGCTTTTTATTAAATTGTTATTTTAGCTCCCGATGTTAAATATCGATGGCCAGGATTAATAAAATTATAATTTGATTAGTTGTAATATTGTTATCAACTTCCAAAATTTCTACTATTATTAGGGTTGTTTTACACATCTGGCAACACTAGATACCCCTCTACCAGTGCGCAAGAGCGTAAAGTGCGAAATTGCTCAGTGCATCCCCACCAGTTCAGTGTCACTGATCCAAGCAGCGCCCTCCTCGACGCTCGAACACATCTGGAGCATATGGTACTACACTTAGAAATAACTTTTTCTTCCACGAAAGACAATTGCCCCCACTAGGTACCCCGTATCGCGATGGTTCATTACAGATATCAATGTTATTCACGAATACAAATGAAGCCCACACTAGCTGTCATTCAAGGCTTGCTCAAAAACCCTCTCATGCAACCAGCGAGATCAGAAAATGAAAAACTAACGATATTACAACGCGCCATGTTTGTATAAATACATACTAGCTGCGCCCAAGTATATTTCAAAAGCGGGCTCGTCTCAAATCACTTGAATGAAATTGGGTCCATCCGTTCAAGATGCACTTTAGAGACAAATGTAACTGAAGGAAGTAAGTTATAGATACATTTTAGACATTTTTAGATTACACTGTATAAATTAAAACTATACTTGCTTTTTATATATATAAAATGATGTGTCTATAATAGATAAGCGCGTCGTCCACGCAGAGAGAATAGAGCTAGACAGCTTGACAACTAATCTAATCTATACTCTAATTTCTCCGTACTCGTAGAGATCAATAGAGCGCCCTATTGCAGTTTGCAGTTTTTTGCCCAATCGTAGGGTAGCTCTAACATAGTGACATTTTGGCCTTTACTTTACTCGTAAACTAGATATTCATATATAAACAGTAAACGTCAGTTGACTACGTCTAATTAAAAATACGACTATAGCGAGACTGATCTATGACATGTAGATAATTCGAGAGCTCTCTATTCGTAGCGCTTGTCTCGCTCTCGTACCTGCGTTGACCACGCCTTCCGAGAGTAGCCGAGCCTGTCTACGTAGACTGTAGTGAAACATTAGCTAGGATAGTCTCGCTATTCTTTTCTGTAAATTAAAAAAAGTCCTAATTCCTATACTAAATATAACCTGTATGGCGAGGGCAGTTCACAAACATGAAACTCTAAATGGACCCCTAGATTGTAATTGTTTTCACATTTAATGAAACTTATGAAACAACTCTTATAGCTACAAATTATAATAACTAAACAAATTTCTAAGACTAACTACTCTCCATTAAATTACATAGAAAAGTTTTAAAGTAATATCGTTTGATCCGTTCAGGGGCTATGATGCCAAAGACAGACGTGTAAAACATAACACTTTCCATTTCGGCGGGGGTTTTAATGTTACGAATGTTAAACGATTTTAGTGTTATTGAGTACATAAAGGTCAGAATATGGTAAACGTAAGCTACACGACGTAGATTGCCCTATGACAGTCGCTCTCCGTAATTTTAATCTATCGTGGACGAGGCGCTATAGATAGGTAATCCATCTATCAGAATGTTGGGCATAGCATGAAGTTTTTTTATAGTAGCTCGAGATGGGTTAACGACTACAAACCGATATCGAAGACTTTTTATGTTCCAGGTGTTTATACAAATGAATAAATCTTTTCATAGTTATAATAGCTCCATGGTCAGTACTTTAGTCATCAATATAGACTCACCTCGAGTATCCCACCGCTCGGTTCGGACGCGTAGCCTTCGAAATGCCGTTGGTCTTCTTCGTAGTCTGATGATGAGGAGGAGTCGTTGTCAACGTCGCGGCCCGTGCGGACTGAGCAGACCATTTGGGCGAGGTCCGTGAACGTGTAGCTGCGGACATGCCAACAAAGCAGGCTATAGTTTTTTTATCAGTGACTTGAATGCCTTTGACCCTAGGCTTGCGTGATGGAAAGCAACGCCAGGGTGTAAGATGGAGCAGGCAATTCAAGAAAATGCTCTCTCGGGCACCGGCTCTCTAGAGACGACGAAACACAGTAAAACTGCTTGGTGTCGGAGTTAGATGTGAGGGTGGTAGCTAGCGGGACGGACCATTAGGACATCAAGCGTGCTGGGTTTTGTTGACTTTTACAACACGCGTTATTTCCTAGCGTTCGGTAGGGAAGTTTTATATTCTGCCCCGTCCCCACACTCATGATCCAAGAGAAGGTAGTTTCTGTATAGGAATATTGCTCAATTTACTTCATTGTAAACTTGAAAGAAGAATAAGAAGGCTGTCGTGAAAAAAATGTAACAGTCATAAAGTAACAATAATTAAATTGATCGTTTTATACATTTATTTTAATCGAAGCCGTGAGTCTATCGTGTGTCGTTTACAGACACGTCCAAATAAATTGGCGTCAATTATATTGCTAGGAATCAAGGAGTTTGTCTTTGCTTCTAGCCTATGTACAACTATATCTACGGCCATGTTATGCAAGCGCCAGTTAAAGTTTGTCCCAACGAGGGATCTAGCTCAGTAATATCTCGCACAAACAGTGATATAATTATATGAAACTTAATATAATATGAATCATAAAACAAGTTAGATAAACAAATTAACCCTCAATTAGTCATACGGTGAAAATGATACACAAAATGTTGCCAGATATTTGTACAATGTTGTTTCGTAAAATGGCGATCGATTGCGAAAAATAAAACAAGAACGTCCAAACACGACACGACAGCTCATAAATGACCCCCTATTGAGTAGTGCCTCCACTAAATTCATGGAGGGAAACCACGCAGGCAAGATGGTTTAGCACATGGTTTTTATAAAGATTTCCTTCCCTTGAGGCTATATGTGCGTTCTTTTAGTCGCCTCTTACGACACCCTCAAGATGGTAGGGGTTGGTGAGATTGTGTATTCTGAATCCGACACCACACGGATTAACACCCCGCATCTATAAATGAAATTATTTTAATGCACAACAACTAAAATGTATTGTTGGAATTAGTCAACGCCAGGGATGCAATATCTGTACAATTCCTCACATGAGGCCTCTGCGACCTGACCGCGATACTAACCCTATGACTAATTAAGGGTTAACTATGTAGAGACTCGGCCTTGAAGCGGCCCGCGCTCTTTGGTAGTTAAAGTTGCCGATGCTGGAAATAAAATATATAGTAAATTGGCTTCATGTGGGTGACATCTACCATTGGTATACGCAAAAACGGAAAAGTGAATCTAAATAAAATAAGGAACATTAATAATGTCGTTCACGTCACGTGATTGAATGACTGCCAAACGAGCGTAATTTTGTGAGTTGTGAATCTCGTAATTTCAGTCGTAGAAATTCTGTCCCGCAGAAATTCTGTTGGGCTGCCAAACGAGCGTAATTTTGTGAGTTGTGAATCTTGTAATTTCAGTCGTAGAAATTCTGTCCAGCAGAAATTCTGTTGGGCTGCCAAACGAGCGTAATTTTCTGAGTTGTGAATCTCGTAATTTCAGTCGTAGAAATTCTGTCTAGCACAAAGTCTGTTATCACTTTATGAAACCGAATGCAGCAGAAATTATGCGACCGAAATTACGCGACTCATAATTACTCACAAAATTACTCTTTTGGCCTCACCCTTAGTAAACATATATTTAAACGGTAAAAACGGAACGGTATTTTACTGTTCTAATTGATATTTCTTATAGTAATATAGGCTCCCCAATGGTAAAAATACAAATGGCTTGTCAGTCCTTCACTATTGACACCTTCTAATTTAAAGTTACAAAACTGTGGCAATCTAAGACGTATGAATTTACACTTTACTATTGACGTATAAACGAATGAACGAAATGAGCAAATCAACACTCACTCAGTGAGCTGTGCGTCCGGTTTTCTATGTTCATTCCCATGAGCTCCAAGGCCACTGACTCCACTGACACCACCGCCGCCGCCGCGTCGCTGGCCTTCAAAGTAGGCCGCGCCGTGTCGGTACCCCACTTCACGGATCTCGTCGAATGAACCGAATTGTAACGTCTTGTACGCGTCGATAGGAGGACGGATGTACTCGCAGTAGTCAGACTTTTTCACTTCCTGTGAACAGAATGACAGTCTTCTACTATAATTAAAAACTTATCGGGACTTATCGCGCACAGAATTAATACCTGTTTTTGCTCGACGTTCTTCTACTTCTACAACTTTTCAGCCCATAAATGAACCACTGCTGAATCAGGCCTGCTCTAACTACATGGAGGGTAATTATCCTACTGCGTGGCAACGCTGGTCGAACGAGTGGGTTAGCGTAGTGTTTCGTATAATCATCGTAAGGAGCCTGAGGAGAGGAGGAGGGCCTCCTCGTCTGCGGCGGCGTGGTTCTGCATCAGATCCCACAATGCCGCAACAGGACGCGAGTTGGAGCACCCCGGGGAGGTTTAGTGGGTAGGCCCCCATATATATATGGGGGAGAGTCCCACACTCCCCTCGCTGGCCATCCCCGTGGCCGGCGAGGAAGTCCATAAAGGATTTAACCCCGGGGGAAAAAAAACAAAAAAATTAAGGGGTTTCGTATCAAGTTATCTTTCTCTTGCGGCTAGGTTTTTGGCCTAACTATTTCCTTTTGTCGGCACTTACGACATCCTCAAGATGAAATTGGGTGGCGACAGTATGGATTCTAAATCCGTCACCACACTGAAAGTCGTGACAGTCTTAATTCGTATCAAGACGGTCTACGTGTCTGATTGCTTATAGTAGCGCAAAACATCTTGCACCAAAAGCGCTGTGGCGGTGAAATGTTGCCATGCGCATGTCATCAACACATCGCGTGGCGCCCTCTTTTCCAATCACTGCAATTGACAACTGCCTTCAATCACAAAGAACATAGATGATTATGATGATTGTGTCAGTTACCTCTAATTGTCGATTACAGGACACATAGGCCAATCTGCTTTGGATGTCTGGTAAGTTAGGGACTTTCACAGGCGTCGTGAAGGGATTCCATCTGCAAAGAATACCATTAAGAAATAAAATTAGACACTCTTTATCGGATTTACATTATGTAATTCCCGACGTTTCGAATAATTACTAGACGATGGTTGTCTTCAAAAGTAAAAAGAAACTTTTTTTTTTTATATTATAAGACGACACACGTCGCCTAGGAGGACATCTGCAAACTAACGGGAGAAGATGCGTTGCCGGCCTTTAAGATGCCTGTTAACACCTCTTTTCAAGAGGTGTTAACAATTAATTATATTAAATATTATAAAAGTAAGTGTTATAAAAGTCCTTACCATAGCCTGTTGGCCTAGGGGTTAGATGTGGCACCTTCTGGATGGAATGGGGTGGTGAGACATTATGTATTCTAAGTCCTTCACCATACGGACAATAGCTTTTTATCTTATAGCGGTTTTTTTTATAATGAGTAAGGGACATAATTACCTTTTCCACAGCAGCCACCATCCGGACAGGTCGTCTCCGTAGTTGGTAAGATCCGTGTCGTCCTGCGAGCCCACGTCAATGGCCAGGATGTGTTTGGCACCGAGTGACCGCATAACATCCGCTAAAATACAAGTATATGTAAATTATACTATCGCACACAATTTTGATTGAACGTACCGAATGGACCCCTAAACTACTCAAACGATTTTAATGAAATTTGCACACCTTGTGCAGTCCATCTTGAGAGATAAGGTAGCTTATATCTCAATTTATAGTCGCCATATTTTTTTATTGCAAATAATTTATATATTATTTGACGGTCATACTACAATTATATGTTAGCTCCAAACGATCCTAACAGATGGCGATATCTGTTGACTGGATTGAGTAAGTATACAATAGATGGCGCTATCTTAAAAGTACAACGTCTCATTTAAGCTACAATTTAATAGCATAACCACCACAGCAACGCGTGGCCGAGCCTGCTAGTATTTGTATTTATACCACTGACAAAGATATAACTGGCAGAAAAGTACAGTCCTCGCCAAACTTTATGGCCGCTCTGAATGTAGCCGTCGGTGCAGACGTGCGCATCGTACATTTCATAACCAATACGAACGTAGTACACTCACACTAACGCACGGGGGCGAGGACGCTTGCGGGTGGAAGACGGCGAGCGCGGGCGTACCCTGCCTCCACCACCCCGCGTACGTCCCGCTGATACCTAATTTTGTGCTCTGAACAGCGTAATGCGGCTACATTCAGAGCGGCCATAAATTTTGGCGAGGACTGTAAATAAAAGTTTACCTGGAACATTGTTGACGTAGCAACCATCCAGCAGCAGATGCCCGTCCGTAGGGTCGCAGATCGGCGGGAATATCCCGGCGATACTCATGGACGAGCGACAATAGCGCCAAAGAACACCTGTGCACACCCTTGCAAGCCGGTCACATTGCCCAAAATTACGTATTCACGAAACTGTGCCGCAAGCGATATAGAAGAAGCGTGGAGATGTGATTTGAATATTGCACGTTAGTTTAAAGTTACTTCATATCGGGAATGTGGGATAGTTGTCATGAGATCGTTATACGTAGCTTATATAATTAGAGACCACATTGTCAGTGGTAGATGTACATACAGAGATGAAGGTATTCGCAGAAAAAGCAACAAAGGCTAATTCGTTGGCAGTCTGACTGGAGGAACAAGATCCTACCAAGGGCTAAATTAACCATTAATATGACTATTACTGTTCATGTGGTGACAGATTTATAATACATAGAGTCACCACCCCATTCTATCCTTAGGGTGTCGCAAAAGCCGACAAAAGAAAAAGGGAAGGCCGATAGCCTAGCCACAAGAGAAGGAAATTTTGATACAAAACCCCGTGCCAGCCCGTTTGGCCAATGTGACACAGTCGGCCCCTCCATGTAACTGGAGGAGGAGACCCGACATAGCAGTGTTTATGACTATAATTAACACAATATACATAGAAGTTGAAAAGATTTATTGGTCTTTAAGGTCGCAAGGTCGGACAAGGGTATTTGCGCAATATACAAACATTTGTTCCGATCTGAATAACAACTTATGACAATCAATAATATGTCTTCAGATGATGAGGGTTTGGTGGTGAATTTCGGTGTACGGAAAAACCAATCTTGGTTTATGATAAAGTGTTAATATTTAAATTATATTGTATGGCTCCCGTGTATTGCTCAATAAATAAAATAAAATAAATAAGAAATCCCCTACGATGTAGGAAAACTTAGGAGTGGCGTTAAAAATACTTAGGCCACCTTTTAGCCAAAAACGTAATGTGCAATATTCCAAATCATATTACAAAAAGTAGGTAGTTTCACTCCACGTCATCTTTCTTTTTTTTTTTTAAATATATCGCTTCACAGTTCCATTATTCGCGACTGTGACCGGATGCTGTTGAGTGTTGCCATTACTTACCTCGAGTTAGACTGAGTGGAAATATTTAATGGTTTTTCAGTGTGACAATGCAAACGACTTGAGGCTTTTAACTATAGTTCATACATGATAACGATTCTGTAGAACGATATTTACAGTTTTAGTTGAAAATGGGCTAATGAGAAAGAAATGGCGATTCTAGAGAATTCGGAAGGGATTTTCGCTGAAAATTGTTGTTGATGTTATCGTTAAGACAAACACTTTACGTTAACGATATGAAATCAAATTTTAAATCAGACTTTTATAACGCTTTCTTACACGCTGTTTGTGTGGTGAAGGATTTAGAATGACTATGTATATACCACCCTATTCCATCATAAGGGTGTCGTTAGAGCCGACACTAGGAAATAACAAGCCCGAAAACCTGGTGGCAAGAGAAGGAAAATGCGATAAAAAACACTCTGTGCCAATCCATCTGGCCAGTGTGGCACAGAAGGCTAATTGCCCGCCATGTAACTGGAGAATGCCCGACTCAAAATTGTAATAGTAGTAGAAACGCTTATTCAAACCGACCTCGAATTATTTATATCATGAACAAAATTGAAATAGAATGACAATACTGAAATACTTTTTTCCAACACAAGGTATTAATAATTTTAATGTATATAACATTTTACAGGATCGGTGATCGAGTTCCAAATTCCAAATTCATGACTACCGTCAAATATTTTCACTCAACCGTGCACGTGATCCAAATCAGATGGCCTAAACACAAAACGCCGCTTCGTGATTGGTTTACCTGGGAGATTGTTGACGTAACCGCCGTCCAATAGGAGGTGGCCGTCTACCGGGTCGCACAGGGGAGGCATGTAGCCGCTGAGCGACATGGAGGCGCGAATGTACCGCCAGAGGGAACCTGCGTGCCGTTGACAGGGTTAGGCCGGCATCAGATACGGATCCAGGAAAACATGACCAGCTCGCGTTTGAAGAGTACTAGAACGGCATTCTGATTTGAAATGTTTCAGGGGATATTGACATATATTTTATAATAACCTTGAAAAGATTAAATCCTCCCTCCTGCTTCTGAAAACCGCGCCTTGACAGAGGCTGACAGCAAATGACTACACATTTCACATGTGTTTTCATATTATATTTTAATTTTAATTATAAGTTTTTATTTCTATTTCATGTTGTAAACTTTGCACTTTCTTTTGGGCATCGAAATAAATAAATAAAAACTTCACACCCAATGAGCGTGTCTTTTTTAGCGCCACTTATTATTTAAACGTGTATTGATCAATGAATGAGACACTAGGCACTGCATCGTCCTTATATATGATACTTATTTATATTAACATGCAATTATTCTGATTTTCAATTGACAAATTATTAGATTTTCAATTTTAACTATAAACTTTACAACGCTATTTAAATAAATACGCATCATTCAATAGTCAATTTCATCATACTCTACGCAGAAGTACTTAAAGAGATAAAAATATGTAGTTAGTTTAAAAAAAAAAATGAATGTTCTGCTCTTTAAAACCTGTATCGCGTTACATTTGCCCGACCCCGGAATACAAAGGCGGCACATCTAACCCTTTACCGCTCCCGCGACCCTCTTCCGGGTAGAATTTTGCAAAATCTGTTCTTAGCTGACCTCTCAATCTATATGTATGTATATACAAATGTATATATTATCCGTGTGGTGACGGATTTAGAAAACACCACCAGATTCCATCCTGAGGGTGTCTTAAGAGACGACAAAAGAAAATGACAAGGTCGATAACCTAGCCACAAGAGAAGGAAAACTTGATACAAAACCCTGTGCAATAGGCCTATTACGCTCCTACATGGAGGACGCCCGACCCAGCAGTGGGTTATTTATGGTCTTAGTAGTAGTAGTATATATCTATATATAAATAAAAATGAATCGCAAAATGTGTTGGTAAGCGCATAACTCAACAAGGCCTGGACCAATTTGCTCAATTTTTTTTTAAATGTACTTTGAAGTTCAAGGATGGTTTTTACGGCGAGAAAAATTCGAATAATTGCATGAAAAACCCTCAAACAGCCTTTTTCTTTTTCCCATACAAACGTTTTCTAAATAAAACGTAGAGTCAATAGCATTATTATTGGGTGAAGCTAGTCTTATTTATAGATAACAAAATGCCTATTTAGACACGTTCAAATAATGAGTGGCGTTAACATGCTTAAAGCATGTTTCTCTTTTCCTGTCTACGTTCTTGTGCGTTTTCTAAATAATTATTGTTTCTGTCTTTCTAATTGTACACACGCAGGAGATATGTTCTTTGTTAGTTTTTTTAAATATCCAAGTTATAACGGAATCGCTTAGCGGGTCATGTTACCTGATAATAGATATCTCGCGTCTATTTAAGAATGTAGGAGTCCAAAATGTGACGGACCTGCGCTTGAACTGCTTCGCCTTTATATTAAAAAGAGCTCCTCAACGTGAAGATCAAATACGGAAGTAATGTAAACAGAAGCAGCTATTCATTTTGTTTTTGTTTCAATTATGACAGATTTCATAAAGACCAACTTCAAGTATGTTAGTAGGTACATAAGTGCATTTACAATATATTCTTCGTTTCCTTGTCTTCCTTGCAATGCGGTTCGAGCACAGGTTTCTTCAATAAACTAAGAGTTTTTGGTGGTGAAAGGAAACAACCTATCTGAAAGCGTGTAATATAGACCGCAGCATTGATTAGAACAATGTACTCTGTGCCAATAGCCTTAACATAAGGTATTGCTTAAGTGTTTTATTCTTATAACAACACCATCCATGGAGAGGTAGTGATCATGATAGAAACTCCATTTACTAACCCATAAAGATGTTTTATCTAATGAATTCTACGATGGAAAGTCGACGCTACATTACTACATGCATTACATGCTACAGCAATAGACACGCAGCGCCTAGCCGCGCTTTGCAACTACATTTAAAAATGTGAAACAGAATATAGAAAATCTAAGAACCACACTCATGCATATTATTATGTACATGAAGATAGGATGGGAAATGAATGACAACTTGTGATAATGCAAAATACATAGACTAAGCAACGCATCCGACCCGACATTATGAACGCGTCACCTTAGAAACTCTGACGACAAGCGTTATTAGGTAAACCAATCATATTATGCGGGTTTAGTTAACTATTTTTCAGTAATGGCAACTCCCAAAGCAAATGTCGGAATCGTAAACTTTTTTAAATAAAAAAAAGAAAATTTCATCAGTTTGACACAGGAATCGTAGAACATCAATAGGGAATACATAAACATAATACAATACACAACATCAAACGAACACACTGACGTCATAACGAACACATAAATGCAAGTGAGTGTGGTTTGTAACAGTAACTCAAAATACCTGTAGCGGACGCAATGTAATAAGGTAACAATAATTCCTGTCTGTCATTTTGTAGGTCTGTTTTAAACGAAGATGGATATATAAAATCATATAAAACATATAGAAAGATAGATTGCAATTTATTCATCTGGTTATGATAAAAAAAAATGAGATAATAAATCTCAATATTTCTGTATTTAAACAAGACTACAGTATAATATTGGACATTATTGTGAAATATTTAATATTCAGAAACATATATGAACTAAAATTAAAATACCCAACATTACATATTTCACTTTTGTCTTGTTCAATGTTGTCCAATATAAAAGTTACTGGAACTCTTTTAATATAATACCATCTTCGCATAAAACGCTTATCAAGATGACAGATGTATAATAAAAATGGGGTGAATTGCGTGTCATTGCCTAATAATCTCTATTGCCATCATAGATATAGCATCGTATGGTGGTATAGTGATGTCCGCATTGTGAGACAGCAATAAAAATGATTGCTCCCGAAGTTGTTTAGCCAAAGCAACTTTGGGAAGACGCTTAAAATATGAATAGTCTCTGCTCGGTCAGCGGCGCAGAGAATAATATAATCGATAAAATTTAAAGGGTTTTTAATATGTTATCGACATAACTGTCGAGCTTGTATCATGCAATCGAATACTAGTGTCAATTCGGTGTTAAAAAATATTTTAAAATACAAATAGGAATAAAACTTTGGAAATTATTTTAGTCTTAAATTATTTTAGATATTTGCAGTATCGACACCAAAATCATTTTCTGTATTCGCAAATTACCATGCACGATTATTTCACGACTCTTCGCGATCAGTAAAAATCTTAAATATTATGTATTTGCTGAACATAAAACCATTGGGTTAGTAAAGTGCAAACAAAGCTTTAAACCAAATTAAAAGAAACAATCGTCCCTATCCACGAATGTGTTGTGTTAATATCGATGTACGTACATAGAACAAATTATAAATTGTAAACACTCTGTATAATGTTCATAATGTCTTCTGTTCCATCTGACAGCCATTCGAAAAGTTTACTACTTTTGTTATTTTGTGTTATCCCTCCCCGCATAACAGAAGCATGTCATAATAATAATAAAAGAATAGACAAATACTCCTGTTTTAATACACTAAACCTAATCATTCATTCATTTTTTTTAGTTTTTACGTGTGAAGAGTTTACTCAAAAGGGTGTTCAAAATGACTGTTTTATAGTACAATATTTCAGACAGATTAGTCTTCATGCAGATGAATATCGAAACTGGAAGTTATCAAAGTTACAGTTATCGTTATTAAATTGCTTACTAGTAAATTAAACATTTATAACGCTCATCTGCAAGACCTCTGGACACTACGAACGAGCACAGGTAACGTTATTAATAAAACAATATTATAACCGGTAGATGTTAGAGACTGTTTCTTTGTACTTTTGAAGACAACTGTCATCTAGTCTGTCCCGCGACCACGACTACCGCAAATCATTCGAAATATCGGGAATGAAATACCTAATGTAATATACACGCGGTTAATCCGTGTTTTTTTAAATTACAATGTGGAATAATCGCGAAAACCAATGACATCATTACTGCATTATCTCTAACAGATTGATCTTCGATCAATAGACTATCAAACTTTCAACACGCCTGCAGGGAGGGATTTATTGCGTCGGAAACCTGTTGGTAACACCTGTACCAGAGTGAACTTGGCTGTATGGTACGTACCATGCCGATGGATCCTCATGCAACTGGAACTGATATCCGTGGTGACGGTGAAGTAGGGTAGCCAGAGGTCCTCGACGTGCACCTCGCCGAAGGTGGACCGGATGGTGGCGTTGAACTGGCGGCCAGAGAACATGGACGTGGCTGGATACGTGAGATCCAACAGCTGTTTACCCCATTGAGTCATTTTCTGCAATAATTGATAATAATTTCTGTGAAACTAGCTGACCCGGCAAACTTCGTACCGCCTCAAAATCAATAAACAAAAAAGCTGAATGATAATTCCAGAATGGTCATTTATAAAATATTTACAAAACTTAACTGGAACTAAATTAATGCGTATCAACATTTTTTTTCTTTTTTCATACTTTCTCACCTTTTAAGGGTCAGTGCCGACGGACGGAGTGGCGGCGAAGAGACTAATTCAGCAACAATTTAAATTCAACCCAAAACGCTTCAGAATGTATTTAGAATACGCTCGCCGTGCGTCGCTCGCTGTCATTGTATTTCGTTGTACCAAATACAGTTGTGTTCTGAAGCGTTTTAGGTTGAATTTAAATTGTTATTGAATTAGTCTCTTCGCCGCCACTCCGCTGGTGGGCGCTGAGCCTAAACCTTCCCTGGACTTCCACGAATATTTCAAGACGAAAATTAGCGAAATCGGTCCACCAGTTCTCGAGTTTCACGAGACTAAAGAACATCAATTAATTTTTATTTTTATAGATTTGTCCGTATGGTGACGAATTTAGAATTTACAAAGTCACCAACAGACGAAGTCGCAACCGACGACTACAGGAACTTAAGAGTAATACTTGGTACAGCCCAATATCTCTCATATAAGGAGAAGGCTAGGTTGTTTATGGGCTGAGAAGAAAAGATTTAATCCTTTCCCATATTAACTCGCGTCCTGTTGCGGCATTGTGGGATCTGTACACAGAACCACGAACGGAGGATCCTCCATCATCCTGAACCAACCCAGAAGCGAAAATAGGTGCATAACGTCTGCGACGCTGGTGAGTCCCACTGTCCATTATCCTAATTTCTAATTTTCACCCCACCTGAACTATCGAAGAAGCATATCAAAAAACAAAATCAGGAGGGAATGTGCAACTATCTACGACCAGTCGAGCAACCAGGCTCTAAGAAGAAGTCTATCACTGCTACCTCGCCTTTTACCAATTTAACTGGGATAGGCACCCATCTAACCGGATCTGGGTAACTACTGGTTGCCGACAGCCCTCTAAAACCCGTCCAGTGCGACAACCGGTATTAAATGCTTTGACTGTTGAAGAACCTGGCAACCTCACTTATACGCAGCAATACAACAGTGGTTTATGGACTATCCCCGCCGGCCTGGGGGTGGCCCGCAGGGGTCCTCCGAAGAGGCATACCCACTAAATATCCCCGGGGTGTACCGTCCCCCGCTTGCTACCCTGTGGGTGAATGACTATATGTACTAATGGCTAATGATGATCCCGTGGAGATACCCACGGGATCATCATTAGCCTACTCTAGTCCACTGCTGGACATATCTGTAATTGTCCCCTAAAGTGTTGTTTAGGGGACAATTACAGATACAGTTGAACTATAACTAATTTCCACTGACCTGGGACCATTCTCTGGCCTTCTGTGTGACGGTAGTGATGTTCCTCTCCATACACCAGAGGGCGCCCATGAACGCCCCAATACTGACTCCCCCAACCATGTCGATGGGAATACCAGCCTCCTGTTGCCAACAAGTAATTATCGTAACATAGCAGTGATATGTTTCCCATAAAATTTATAGGGTACCAAGACAGCAAGTGGGGTGATATAAGTTTGAGGTTTATTCGGTGTGTTGTTGCATCTACAATGCCACAGTCACATCCTCCTAAATGAATAGACCAATTACGATGCGGTCTTACGTTTGAAAGCAGGTCTCTAGGGGTAGTTCTTATACTTATATATCTCCCTCGTATTTTTCCCAATTTCCCGGTCCTGACCGGTCTAATCAGATTGGGCAACTACCAGTATTTACACGAAACAAATACAATCACCCCATCCAGTGGCACCACCGGTAGTAAGCTGTCCATATTCACGCTATTGACTACGCGGCTGCAATAGAAGTTATTTTAGGCGCAAAGGGATGATTATCCCGCCAGACGAGGTGGTATATCGGCGCCTATCCCCCAATAACTGTGGTCTGGGATTTCTTAACCGTACGTATAGCTCTGTAAACTTCGCTATCGCGGTGTAGGACTTTTTGGTAATTCTCGCATTTGTAGGCGATATTTCTTTATTTTTATAGTTCACTTTTTGCGGGTAAATTGTGTAAAGTATGTAGCATGATGGTCGCAACAGTATAATGGCATGGACCAAAGGCTTTACATGTCCTCGGAGAAGGTCAGATGGACACTCATCCTACATCCAGCGGAGCCAAACGTTGCTTATCCTGCAGATTGATAGCGTAACGCGCAGTCCTCTAAGCCTCCTGTCTCCAAGCTAAATGAAATGTCAAAAGAAGAATATTAAGCAACGCATGCCACTCGCCTGTATGGCGCGTATCATGCCCACGTGGGCGGCCCCCCGCGCCCCGCCCCCGCCCAGCACCAGCCCGACGCACGTGCCCGTCACCCAGCGTGCCAGCCGGGAGAAGTCCGAGTGCACCGAGGCTTCCGACATCAGCACCTTGCTGTACAATTCACTCTGGAACCAGTAAAACACGCTTACAATAATTTTCTTAGGAGCTTACAGTATTTATTTATTAACTCTTTATTACTTTACAGCCAGTTAACGACCCGCTGCCAAATCGGGCTTTGATTTAACGGTGAATGACGTCACTATACGACCGCTATATGACGGTTCCGACGTCCTAGGAATCAAAAGCTTTATACGTTTACGAAACCGTCGGACACCGACAAGACGGCCGTCTTGTAACTGGCGGCACGTTACGGTGTCAATTCCGGAGTCGGGCCAGTGTCTTTGTCTAAACCAGAGGCACTGGCTCGGAGTCTGGGTGTCATTTCTATCTATAATATGTATGTATTTACAAAAAAAAATGTATATAAGTAGTTTATCATCCATCTCGTTACCATAACACAAGCATTTAGTTGCTTAACTTGGGACGAGATGGCGTTGTGTGAAATGTCCAAGGATATTATTATTATATTATTATTATTATGGATACTATATGACGGCACCGCCATCCTAGGAAGCCAAAGCTTTACTGAAGAAAAAGCCATCGTCAACTCACAATCCTATACTGGCTCTTCCTCGTGAACATCCTGTGCGGGCACCGCACGTGGTGGTGCTGGCTGACCCAGGTCCTCATGTTGAGCCAGTGCACGGTGCCCGATGGGTTGGGGCCGCCTTCGCGGTGCAGTAGGACAAGCTCCTTTTGAGTGCGGATCGCTAGTCGTTCGATTTCTTTTTCGATCTGCAAGAAGAGCATGATAATGACCCACTGCTGAGTCAGGCCTCCTCCAACTACATAGAGTGTAATTAGCACAGTAGCCACGCCGCTGGCCAGACGGGTTTTTTTATTTAACGTAACCCCTGCAGTAATTTAACCTGTGTCGCGGGGGCAGTTTACAAACACGAAATTCACGAACACAAATTACACCCAGACTCGGAGCAAGTGCCTCTGGTTTATACAAAGACACTTGCCCGGCCCTGTAATCGAACCCGGGACCCCGTGATCCAAAGGCGGCACATTGTATCAAATATTCCTTGTCCTGCGACTAGGTGTTTGGCCTTCTTTGTCGGCTCTTACGACACCCTCAGGAAGAATTGGGGGGTGAACCTGAGGCCCACATACCCATAGTGGATAAAGGTTTTTACCACCGAAAAAAAAGTGTTGAATCATAATCACGTATAATTCAACTCTGTACTCACTTTTCCAATACTGGGTTGCTTGTCGCCCAAAGCGACGATCAATATGCAGTCAGCCTGACGGATGCATCGCTGCGTCCACTGCGTGAGACTGGGGTCGCACTGGTACAAAGCCACCTATGGAAAAAGAACATTGCAAATTACCTCCTGAGGAAACCAACTCGTATCATTAGACTACTAGAATTATTAACGCGGTGTCTACTTTCTTCATATAGAAGCTTCTTCTTACTGATTTGTGCGTCTTCCATTTTTATGCAGGGAAGTAGTCTACTGCTATATTGGCCAGAGATGCTAATTATCTTCGGATAGGTTATCTACACATGGAGGGAAATTAGCCTACTGTGCCACGCTGGCAAGACGGGTTGGCACAGGGTTTGTATCAAGTTTTCCTTCTCTGGGGGCTAGGTGATCTGCCTCTTGCGTTCTTTTAGGCGCCTCTTACGACACCCTAAAGATGGTATGGGTTGGTGACATTGTGTATTCTACATCCGTCACCACACGGAATTCCCTCCATGAACATTGAGGAGGCCCGACCCAATAGTAGGTCATTTATGGGCTGAAACGACGAGGTTATCTACGCATTTATTTCGCTCGCCGCTTCTTACAACAAGCCACAATATAAGAGGACTTCGCGAGACTATGAACTAAGTCCGTCACAGCATGGATTCTTCACTACATAGTATAAAACAAAGTCGCTGTCGTCTGTCCGTCCCTATGTATGCTTAAATCTTTAAAACCACGCAACGGATTTTGAAGCGGGTTTTTTTAATAGACAGAGTGATTCGAGAGGAAGGTTTATATGTATAATACATGCATAATATTGTAGAGAAACACTGATAAATTTAGATGTCATCATTGCATCTGTGCGAAGCCGGGGCAGGTCGCTAGTTAACTATATGAAGTACATTATATAAAGCTGGTTGACTGCCTTGTTGGTCTAGGGGCTGCCTTTAGATCACGGGTCCCGGTTCGAATCCGAAGTCGGGCAACTGTCTTTGAGTAAACCGGAGGCCCTTACCCGAGTCTCGGTGTTATTTGTACGGGTTATTGGGTATTTTTTTCTATTAAAAAATAAATTATCTCTATCGTATATTTCATCATTTTCATCATCATTTCAGCCAAAAGACGTCCACTGCTGGACATAGGCCTCCCCCAAGGATCTCCACAAAGGCCGGTCCTGGGCCGCCCGCATCCACTGCTTTCCGGCGACCTTAACCAGGTCGTCGGTCCACCGTGTGGGAGGCCTACCAGCACTGCGCCTGCCGGAACGCGGTCGCCACTCGAGGACTTTTTTGCCCCATCGGGCGTCGGTCCTGCGAGCTATGTGCCCTGCCCACTGCCACTTAAGTGTGGCAATCCGGTGGGCTATGTCGGTGACCCTGGTTTGCCTGCGTATCTCCTCATTTCTGATTCGATCTCGCAGGGAAACTCCGAGCATAGCCCTCTCCATTGCCCTTTGGGTGACTTTAAGCCTCCTGATGGAGCCCATAGCGAGCGACCACGTCTCTGACATCGTATATTTAGATAATTAAAATAGTACGCCCTGTATAATTTTACTTACGACACGAATTTTAATCGCGGTAGAAACGGGAAGGGCAAATGTACGTCCGTGCTTCAAAATGTACACATCGTGGAAGTTCAAATAATTACCTTGTGCTTGTCTTCCTGCTGAGCAAGCCAGGAACTGAGGCGATATTCGTTGTTGGGGTCCATAATGGTCAGCCCGAGGAGTTTTCTAATAACATCCGAAGTCAAACGCACCGTTGGACCTAGTACACGAAAAATGGACGATTAGATTTCTCTCTGTCTAATTACATAAAGACTAGCGAGCATATGACAATAAATAATTTACAGAAAGCATTTGACTGCCTCGTTGGTCTAGTGGTTAGATGTGCCGCCTTTGGATCAACGGGTCCCGGGTTCGATTCCGGGGTCGGGCAAGTGTCTTTGTCTAAACCAGAGGCACTGGCTCGGAGTCTGGGTGTCATTTCTATCTATAATATGCATGTAATTACAAAAAAAAATGTATATAAGTAGTTTATCATCCATCTCGTTACCATAACACAAGCATTAAGTTGCTTAACTTGGGACGAGATGGCGTTGTGTGAAATGTCCAAGGATATTTATTTATTTATTTTATTTTATTGTTCTGTTATATGATGTTTAAAAAAATATATTTTCATAAATAAAGACACGCAGCAAATATAGATAACGTATGCAAATCGCATGCGCAAAGTTTAAAACAAAGTCGCTGTCGTCTGTCCGTCCTTATGTATGCTTAAATCTTTAAAACTGCGCAACGGATTTTGAAGCGTTTTTTTTTTAAATAGATACGAGTGATTCAAGAAGAAAGTTTATATGTATAATACATACACAATTACACCCGTGCGAAGCTGGGGCGGGTCGCTAGAAATATTATAATTTAAGAACAAGATAGGCAAAGGCATCAGCCATACAGCCAATTGATGTAATGTCTTTTCCTTGTCTGGGGCGCTCAGGCCGTACAGTTTTGCCGTAAGTTATTAAACATTCCATTTTGAACAATATGGAGGACGGGATTCGTGTAATCATATAAGATAAATATTCACAACTGTCTATTTCATGTCACGCGTGAAATCCTGTAGAACTTTTCAAAACGTACAATTTTAGTCTTTTAAGCTTAGAATATCACTGGAGTTAATGCTCATAGAAGAGTATACTTACCAATGGCGCATAATGAATGGTACAATTCATAAGTGAACGCCGTAAGTGGTACATCATCGCTGACCGGGACAACAGCTACTGTCGAGAAGTTATGTTGGGACGCGCGCTGCTCTATGGCTGCCGCGCCCAGACCAGCTGTCGGCTTCTGCCATGACCCTGTGCAAAATCAACACCAAGGCATAAACAGGGTAATTACCCTCCATGTAGTTGGCGGAGGCTTTACTCAGCAGTGGGGCATTTATGGGCTGCGAAGTAGTAGTAGTAAGTAGATGTTATTTACTGTGTTGGTCACATAATCACTACATAGTATAAAACAAAGTCGCTGTCGTCTGTCCGTCCCTATGTATGCTTAAATCTTTAAAACTACGCAACGGATTTTGAAGCGGTTTTTTTTAATAGATAGAGTGATTCAACAGGAAGGTTTATATGCATAATACATGCCTAATATTCTAGAGAAACACTGATAAATTTAGATGTTCATCATTTCACCCGTGCGAAGCCGTGGTGGGTCGCTAGTAATGTATAAATGATGTTGGTATCCGGGTGGTGACGGATTTAGAATACACAGTGTCACCACCCTATTTAATGCGGAAGGTGTCGGAAGAGCCGACAAAAGGAAATGACAAGGCCGAAAACCTAGCCGCAAGAGAAGGTAAACTTGTTTTCCTTCTCTTCTGTTACTTTTGTCGGCTCTTACGACACCCTCAGGATGGAATGGGGTGGTGACACTATGTATTCTAAATCCGTCACCACACGGGATAATAATAATAGAAAACTCACCTAATATTCTATGACCGAGTAAATTGATGAGTCTGGTCACGACCACTGGGAACCTAAGCTTGATTGCATTGAATAATCCCTCGGGCAGCTTCGCCAGTTCAGAGTCTCTCACCGCCATCACCGTGGTACTGCGTCTGGGTAGACAAAGAAGGGATTTTAGTGGATATTTAGTGTAATCTGTTAATGATATGACAAGATCGTACGGTACAGTGATGTGGTCTCTCACTATGGGCTCCACGAAAAGGCTCAAAGTCACCAAAAGGGCAATGGAGATTTGCCGCGAGGTCGCATCAGAAATGAGCAGTTTCGGAGGAGAACCAGAGTTACCAACCCACAGTATTTCCAAACATAATAGCTCGCAGGGCTGACGCCAGGTGGGGCAGAAAGTACTCGACAGCGTTCCGGAAACCGCAGTGCTGGTAGGCCTCCCGCACGGTGGACCGACGACCTGGTTAAGGTCGCCAGAAAATGATGGATGCAGGCAACTCAGGACCGGCTCTTGTGGAAACCCTTGGGGGAGGCCTATGTCCATCTATGCTCTTCTTCAGACTTAGTAAGATCGTGACTTAAACTTTAACATACAGCATTCAAACCTTACCTAGTCTGCGTCACCATCTCCACAATGCCAACCAGGTCTCCTTTTCCATACTCTCCCACCAACTCCTTCTTGCCATTGGGGTGTGTGATGACTGAACGTAGTCGCCCACTAAGCACTATGAACGTAGACCCGGAGTCCTCGTCTTGTCTGTACACTGCACGACCTGACTCTAGGAACACCTGGGGATGGATGGAGGCGATGGAGGGATTCGAAACATACATTTCTGACCGACTACAAGCCTAGTCAATGACAAAAAGGAAACAGAGAGCTTCCAAGTAACCGCACTCTGGAAACTACTCGTCTACCCACTAAAACCTCAGCGGTATACCCTCACACGACACGCTTGGGGCGCCACAGGTTCGCGTAAACGCAGTCCAATGTGACTCCTCATCTTCGTCTTCCATCAAGTATCTTCATACCGATAAAATATTTGTGTACACATAATTTACAGACTGATCTTTGAGGTTACACAGGATGGCCAAAATCGAAACTATAATAAATATCCAAAAACGCTCAAAGGGGTCTTGATGCCGACCCCGTGTGGTGCCGGGTGTTTAGATTACACAGTATCACCACCTCATTCCATCCCGAGGGTGTAATAAGACCCGACAAAAGGAAATGACCCGGCAAGAGAAGCAAAACTTGTTAAGAAACCATGTGCCAGCCAGTCTGGTCTTCGTGTCTTCGTCGCCCAGTAGGCTAATTAGCCACCATTGGAGGCCCGACTCAGCAGTGGGTCATTTATGGGCTGATGGGCATTGGAATCCCACAATTGGAACTCACCCAGTCCAGAGCAAAGTCCACTTGTCTGACGAAGGGAGATAGCCTCCTGACCACAGTGTTGGCTATATGTAGAACGACCGATGGCCGCTCTCTCATGATGCTGTACACCGTGGTCTTGGATAGCAGACCGATGCGGGAGAAGTGCTTGGCACGAATCGAGAAGAAGGATGGTTCTCCTGTGAGAACCGCCAGACCTCCTTCCACTTCTCCTAAAATATGAGATAATATTGGTTTAAAAAAATGCTGTTCAAAAATATGTGATTAAATTCCATTATTATGAGAAAAACAAGGGTGCTGGCTTTTAACCAACTTAATCATCATCATCATTTCAGCCAAAAGACGTTCACTGTTGAACATAGGCCCCCAAGGATTTCCACGAAGGCCGGTCCTAAGCCGCTCGCATCCATCATCGCTTTCCGGCGACTTTGACTAGGTGCCCATTGCCACTTAAGTTTGGCAATCCTGTGGCCAATGTCGGTAACTCTGGTTCTCCTGCGTATCTCGTCATTCATGATTTGATCTCACAGGGAAACTCTGAGCATAGGCCTCTCCATTGCCCTTTGGGTAACTTTACGCCTTCTGATGGAGCCCATAGTGAGCGAATACGTCTCTGTTCCATATCTCTGGGAAGTGGGAGAATGTGACCAAAAGCCAACAGTTAACAAATGATGCCATTTAAAAACAAAACTCACCTGGATATGCAGTAAACATGTGAACTTCGCCCTCTCCTTCGGCCACCCTTTGCGACACCAGCAGCGCTCCAGACAAGAGATACACCAAAGCAACGTCCTGGACAAAGAACACCCTCGCAAACGTCACTAATAAACCATCAATAGATCCCTAATAGTGTATACTGTAAGGCAACTTCAAAATTATATGTGTGTTAACTAAGAGCGCAGTGGACTGAACTGGACTGATCTCTCTTTATTTTTAGTTAGGGGGCAGTTTACAAACATGAAATTCAACAACACAAATGACACCCAGACTCGGAGAAAGTGCCTCTTGTTTACATAAAGACACTTGCTCAACCCCGGCGTCGAACCCGTTGATCTAAAGGCTTAATTCATTATGATAATAAGTCATGGGGAAAGATTATCTAGTTTAAATTTGAAAAAGTTTAGATAATTGCTAGATTGCTAGATACATTGTAAGCGCATGTCTGAGATACGCAAGGTAGCGTCTCCTAATTAATATTTTACGTCGAGGTAAATTTTGAATAATGTTAATTGACATGATTTTTAGAAGCCAAAAGTAACGGAAATAAAATTAGGTGTACAGAGACTGATCACAAACATAATAGAAACGCATCTATCGAGTATTAAGAAACACATTTTAACACGGAAATGGAATGTTATGTTAAACACATTAGCAAACGAAATATGTGTATGTTTAGTACAGACTAATCGACACGTATAGAAATACTAAATGCAATTACTATAATTTGTCCAAACTCGTTTAAGTGACAGATATTCATAAAAAACTGTTTTCTTATTTGTTACCTTTTCACCGCTCAAAGGCTACTATTTTTTACTTTCGTAACTCGTGAAGAATATGAGATACTTTTGCCTGTCGAAAGATGGCGCTGCACAATAGCTATAATATTTACCGATCGGCTGGGAAAGCGACAGGCATGACCTTGTTAGAGACAGTTCTAGAAACGTCGTGGGGTTTCGAATGGTTTTAGGCCATTTTTGCCCAAATAACCCGTCTTCCCACTTGCATCTATCAGTATTTCCCCTGGAGAAAATGCTTGAAACTACCTTTTTTTTCTAAAGCCTATTCTAATGGTTGTGAAATGGCACTAACATGTTCTCGATGTCTCCGCGGTCACACCATGAAATGGTTTTACACACACAACACGTGTACCTGAACAATTTCCGGTTCGCTCGGGATGCTGTAATACAGCTATTGAAAAGAAATACAAACAAACTATTAAGGAAAAATACAAAAAAAAAATGATGAACTGAAGACAGGTATTTATTATCTTGATCGTACAAATAAAAGTGAAGTACATAATACTCTACGGATATTTTTAAGGAGCGGTTTTTTAGCAACACTAAATATATAAATTGTGTAATTTTAATAACAGTATTTTTTTTAATAGTAAGAACATAATAGCAAATCTGTATCACGTTAAGACTTACGTGATACAGATGTATAAGTTGTAGACTACTAGACTCATAAAAGTTATTTCAATTATGTTTTAAGTAACTTATATTCTAATAAAACATTAGATAATTATAATAGCCAAAGAACTTAAGCAATACTATTTTTTTCTGACTGATCACGCGTAACTCACACCATTGGTTAATGACGTGGGCGAATTTTCCCCCACTACTGTACTTTTTGCTCAGGTTTTTTGGCTTTAATTATATCTCTTTTACAATAAAAAATATAACTGATTAATGAAAAAGCCTTGAATACATGCAAGTATAAACTGTTGAAGAAACTTGATTAAACTGACAATAACCAAACCTTACCACTCTGAGGGTGTCATAAAAGGCGACTAAAGGAACAGAAGAGGCCGACAAACTAACCACAAGCAAAGGAGGACTGGATAGAAACCTGTTTTTTGGTTTTGATGGGGAAATGCTTTATGCTGGGGGTCAGCGATTATGTAGGACTCCAGAAACTACTGGTCTACCCACTAAAACCCTAGCGGTATACCCTCACACGACACGCTTGGCGCGCCACAGGTTTACGTGAACGACTTGATAGAAACCTGTGCCAACCCGTCTTGCCAACATGGCACAATAGGCTAATATCCCTCCATGAACTTGGCGGAGGCCCGAATCGGCAGTGGGTCATTTGTAGTCTGAAATAATGATGACATACCTTATGGCTTTCCTCCTTCATGATGTAGGTCCCCGCGGGGAGGTCCCGCACTTGGACGTTTCCCCGTAACACGTGGTCACTCTCAAGGCCCAGTTCCTTCACAAACGCCTCCGTAGCTATTTGGATCAAAGCCTGGAGACAATTGTTGATATCAGACATAGTAAGTTTATTACTAGACTAGCGACCCGCCCCGGTTTCGCACGTGTGCAATTATGCATGTATTATACATATAAACCTTCCTCTTGAATCACTCTATCTATTAAAACACCGCTTCAAAATCCGTTGCGTAGTTTTAAAGATTTAAGCATACATAAGGACGGACAGACAACAGCGACTTTGTTTTATACTATGTAGTGCTAATCTGAGGATGCCGCACGAACGGTTATGTTAGGTTAGAAAACTTAGAGAAAAAATAACTAGAAGTCTAGCCTCAAAAGAAGGAAAACTTGAAACGAAACCCCTCGTTGGCTTTTATTTAAAAAAGCATCCACGAAATTTCTTGCCGGCTCTTCTCTATGGAAAAAATACTCATCTGAAAACCACTGTCAACTCTGTCACGCGCCACCCAGCGGCAACAGGGGCTAATTTAACTCCTGTAATTGGTGGAGGTATGACTCAGCAGTGGATCTTAAACAGTAAATTATTACGCTTTTGTATTCGAATCTTGACAGTAGTTTCTAATTATCAGATTAGTTATAGAGTAGTATTTTTTCTTTACCACCGGCTCGGAATGCCACGGAGAAGAGCCGGCATGAAATTCCGTGGTCGGTTGGAGATGGTACGAAAAGGTGGGACAGATGAGAGAGGAATAGTAATTGCGTAAGATTTATGCTAACTTCATTTTAAAAAGACAACTTTATAAAAAGCCTTTATATCCCTTACCTGCTCGTCAAGGTTGTCAGTGTAGTGCTTCTTGAATGACGTGCCTTCTTTGGATCTGGGTAATGATGACGTCGGCTGCACGTCCGGTTGCTGCTGCAAGCATACAGATTTTGTAATATTTTTTACTGATTATCAAAAGATCGGTACATTTGTAGGTTTTGAAATGAACTATAAATTGTAGTTAATAACGCAATTTAACATTGAATATGAGGACATCATAATATGCGATTATTCACCAAGGGGATAAGAAGAGATAGAAATATGTTGTCAAAGCGTCGAAACTATTACACCGGTTCGGTTGTACAGACAGATAAAACCGGTAATATATTCGGTTATCTACAGAAGTAAGAGCAAATATAGTTGAGAGAGCATCGCGAGTCAGTCGCCCAATGAAGAAATTTACACAATGCAGTATACGGTACCTGTGGAGTATTGGACGCAATGTCAGGCACCATATCAGGCCTCTGTCGTCTGCCTTGAATGTGGATGGGAGACGACACGTGGTGACCACTCTCCTGTCCGCCATGCACACACGTGTTAGTTACACAGGGGGTACATACACAATTTGCACACAGCCTTCGATCAAGAACACACTAAATGTCCGTTTTTATCCAAAATCTTTCCCGTTTGATTTTATTATATGGAAAAAGCAACAAATCTCTTCTCCTTTTTGTAGAAATTTATTTTATTTGTGTCCAGTGCTATTGGCACTATTTGTACACCTATTTTTGGACTATGATCATATATCTAGTGTCCTTGATCGAGATATACACTAAATAACTAGCGATCGTCTAATGATTGGAGACACAGCCACAGTTAATAGGGTCGACATTTATTAAATAAAATATTTTAAGCGTAAAGTTAGTTACACGTACGGCATTTGGACTGCCACTTAACATGAAACACATAGTGAAATGAATTCATGAAAACATAGTGGATAAATTCTTGTTGCCTAAAATTATGACTGAAATTGTAGCTTTTTTTTCACTCGTTTATACGTCGTAATATATCTTCAAAAGACTACACCAATTGCCTCGTTGGTCTAGTGGTTAGATGTGCCGCCTTTGGATCAACGGGTCCTGGGTTCGATTCCGGGGTCGGGCAAGTGTCTTTGTCTAAACCAGAGGCACTAGCTCGGAGTCTGGGTGTCATTTCTATCTATAATATGTATGTATTTACAAAAAAAAATGTATATAAGTAGTTTATCATCCATCTCGTTACCATAACACAAGCATTAAGTTGCTTAGCTTGGGACGAGATGGCGTTGTTTGAAATGTCCAAGGATATTTATTTTAATTTTGTTCTAAATATATCAAAATATTGTGTATAGTCATATTAGGAACAAATACGTAAAAATTATAATTAATTGTTAATAAGATAATGCTATGTACAAAGAAGCGGGGGCCTTGTGGGGGCCATGTGCCTTTGATGACTTTTTAGCCACAGGTTTGGGGGTTTCTCATCTTCATGTCATTCAGAATACACAATGTATGCCTTTGAGTCGTTTGAGTCAAATGTGAAGGGACAAATATCCTTGGACAATTCACACAACGCCATCGGACGAGATGCAAGCTAAGCAACCTAATGCTTGTGTTATGGTAACGAGATGGATGAGGGTAGTCGCTGCTCGCATCGTCCAGCACCTCACGCAGGTTGGTCCCGACTTGTCTGACGCCCAGTTCGGGTTTCGGGCGGGTCGGTCGACGATTGACGCCATTCTCCGTCTGAGGGCCGCGGCTTCGGAGGCCGTCGCCTCGAAGGCAGTGTTGTTGGCGGTGTCTCTCGACATCGCCAACGCATTCAACAGTCTGCCATTCGGCTGCATCACGGAGGCGCTCCGGTTTCATGGAGTGCCCCCCTACCTAAGGCGGCTGGTGGCAAACTACCTCGACGGCCGCGGCGTCCTCTTCGTAAACCGGGAAGGGGACGTCGTAAGGAGGCCCATGTCGTGCGGCGTCCCACAGGGTTCTGTTCTCGGACCGCTCCTGTGGGACATCGGGTACGACTGGGTGCTCCGCGGCCGGCTTCCCCCTGGGCTGGGCGTAATCTGTTACGCCGACGACACTCTCGTTACAGCCCGGGGCGGGACCTTCGGGGAGGCGGCAGCCCTGGCCACCTCAGGTACCGCGGAGGTGGTCAGGAGGATCGAGGCGCTGGGGCTTCGGGTGGCCCTTAACAAGTCTGAGGCCCTGCTCTTCCATGGGCCTCGACGCGGCCCACCCGCCGGCGCCTCGATATCGGTTGTGAGTACTGTGGTCGGTATCCGGGCCCACATGAAATATCTGGGCCTGGTACTCGACGGAAGGTGGTGCTTCGACGAGCACTTTCGCCAACTCGCGCCAAGGCTCGTTGGCACGGCGTCCGCCCTCGGTCGTTTAATGCCGAATCTGGGCGGACCGAGTCTAGCGTGCCGACGACTCTACGCCGGGGTGGTCCGGTCGATGGCGCTCTACGGCGCCCCCGTGTGGGCGGAATCCCTGACTGCCCATAATAGAACCCGTCTGTGGCGTCCGCAGAGGGTCGTGGCGGTCAGAGCCATACGCGGTTACCGCACGGTAGGTGTCGAGGCCGCGTGTGCATTGGCCGGAACCCCCCCGTGGGATTTGGAGGCGGAAGTGCTCGCCGACGTTTATCGGCGGGTGTCGACGGCGCGGGCGGGGGGCTCCAATCCCCCGCCGAGCGCGATCACTGCGTGGCGGGATGACGCCCGCCGCACCACCTTCACACGGTGGAAGGCTCGGCTGGAGACGCCTCGGGCTGGTCTGCGGACCGTGGGGGCGCTCCAGCCGATATTGGAAGAATGGGCGGTGCGGCAGCACGGAGTCCTCACCTTCCGACTCGTGCAGGTGTTGTCGGGGCACGGTTGCTTCGGCAAATATCTGCACGATGTCGCAGGGAGGGAGCCGACTCCGGGCTGTCACCACTGCGACTGCAGCGAGGACTCGGCACAGCACACGCTCGAGTCATGCCCAGCCTGGGCTGAGCAGCGCCGAGAACTCGCTGCAGTCATTGGAATGGACCTGTCGCTGCCGGCCGTTGCGCGAGTGATGGTCGGCAGAGACAGGGCCTGGACCGCGGTCGCCGCCTTCTGCGAGGACGTCATTTCGCAGAAGGAGGCGGCGGAGAGGGCCCGGGAGGATTCACTCCTTTCGGACCCGATTCGCCGCCGGCGCGCGGGGCGGCGCGGGCGCGCTCACATGCGCCTGATGCCGCCCTAGCCGAGGCTGCGGACGGTTGGGTCGGGGATCGCCCACCGTCCGCCGGTATAGCCTACCGCGAAGGTGTGACGTCCAAGTGCGCGGGACGTCGCACGGGAGAGGGTGCCTGAAGGGGCTGCCGCCTGCGGACCACGGTAGCAACGTACGCGGTACCCGTGGTCCGCGCGTGAGGGCGGGTGTCGGCGCACGGCGGGTTATTTTAGTGGGTGAGGGCCCCACACTACCCCGTAGTCACCCCGGACGCGGGAAGTGCGGTCAGGCATTTTTTCCCGCCAAAACAAAAAAAAAAAAAAAAATGGTAACGAGATGGATGATAAACTACTTATATACATATTTTTTTTTGTAAATACATACATATTATAGATAGAAATGACACCCAGACTCCGAGCCCGTGGCTCTGATTTAGACAAAGACACTTGCCCGACCCCGGAATCGAACCCGGGACCCGTTGATCCAAAGGCGGCACATCTAACCACTAGGCAGTCAAAAGAATACACAATGTCACCAACCCATTCCACCCGACCAGTTAGCAGTGCGTTTTTATGGGATGACAATGCTGGGAGGACATCCAATATGGCCGAAAGCACCCAAATAGTCTTCTGAAATTAGGTACCTAGGATAACTTACGAAATGGTCGGAGATTGTTCGTTCGGTGTGATGCGGCGAATGCGCGGTGGCACTGGTCTCCGGCGTGTTCTTGTTAGACTTCGCGGGGGAGGATGACACTGTGTTCGGTCGGCGCCGTTCGCGTCCACCCTAGAATTCACACAGTAATGTCAAGATTACGAGTGGGTTGGACCGCCCTCTAAAGCATAAACGATGGCGTGAGTGACTGAAGATAACGCAAGTATGGCGTTAATAACTTGACGTGTCTAGGCTTGGAAGATTTTTCCGCCCTGGGCAGTCATGATCATTACATATATCATCATTACGTATAAAACAAAGTAGCCTTCGTCTGTCCGTCCCTATGTATGCTTAAATCTTTAAAACTACGCAACGGAACGAAGCCGGAACGGGTTGCTAGTTTATTTATAAGAAGATTATTCCACCCACATGTAGGTTATGTGACAAATATTTTTTTCTTTAATAAATTGTCTAGCAGGTGTTGGGTACCGCAATCGATTTCCAGGTCTAGGTTAAGTAACGTCTGACAAATTCAACCTTTAGTTAAGACAAGTAAGGCACTCTAAAAACCTTGCAAGCCCCAGCTGGTAGTAAGTCAATAGCAACTAAATTACATTACGCTAACATTCGATATCTAACCATATTTTCATCAAAACGAGTTGCAATTTTTTTTTTTTTTTAATTGAACGTATAACCTGCATCGCAGGGGCAATTTACAAACATGTCATTCATGATCACGAACGACACCCAGACTCAGATCAAGTGCCTCTGGTTTAGACAAACATACTTGTACGGCCCTGGAATCGAACCCGGGACTCGTTTATCCAAAGGCGGCACATCCAACCTCTAGACCAAGCTATGTTAGGTTATGAGGGAAAAATGTAGCTTACTGGGTTGACAAGCTCAGCGCTCAAGCCCAGGTATTGATGTAGAGCTGTGAACGTCACCCGCTGCAACCGCACCATGATGATCTAAAAACAGACAAATATATGTTAAAACAAAGACTTTTTAGCATTTATATTTAACTAGCTTCTGCGTGCTGCTTCGTCCGGGTAGATCAGAAATCCAATACCAAAGACTATTTTAGTTTTTTTTAATTTTGTAGTTTTTTAAAAAGAATAAGATGTTATTTATCATCATTTCACATCTTAATTGACCCACTACTGAGTCAGGCCTTTAAATTCATGGAGGGTAATTAGTTCCACGTGGTGACGAATTTAGAATACGCAGTGTCACCAACCCACACCATCCCAAGGGTTACGTAAGAGGCGACTAAGGGAACGCAAGATGCAGATCACCTAGCCGCAAGAGAAGGAAAACTTGATACAAACCCAGTGCCAACCCGTCTTGCCAGTGTGGCACAGTAGGTCGATTTACAAAAACAACAAATGAATTAATAACCTCCTCGATAATAATTTCGGTTAAAAAAGAAATGTAGGTAATAAGGCAGTCTTTAAAAGATACACAAATCAAACCACATACCTGTATGACTCTGACGAAAATGTCCGGGTACTCCTTGAACACCTCTTGGAACGCCCTCATTGGCAACTTTATCACTTGGGAATCTTCTAGAGCTTTCGCGTTCACAGTTTTGTACGGTTGCGAGTGGCCCTGAAAACATTCAATCATATCAGTACCCACATCTCGTAAGAGGGAGAAGAAAACTTGATACGAAAGTCGTCATCATCATCATCAGCCCACATTAGTACACTGCTGGACATAGGCCTCCCCTAAAGAGCGCCACAGCGCCCTGTCTTCAGCTTTCAGCTCTTATTAATTATTTTAGAATAACAAAAATACAACGGGTTGCACTCCGGGAGTGCCAGCAGAACTTTCTCTTCAGACTGTAACTTTTTCGCTCGGGTACACTCGGCGGTCCCGAGTTCACCCGATCGAGCCTGTCACTTCAGAGCGTGACGGATCAACGTAACTTACTACCTACGAAAAAATCTGTGAGCGGTGACTGTATCTGTCTCGCTCGGGTACACTCGGCGGTCCCGAGTTCACCCGATCGAGCCTGTCACCTCAGGGCGTGACGGATCAGCCTAACTTACTACCTACGAAAAAATCTATGTGCGGTGCGCCAAAAGAAGTTTACTGCCTCCTCTTATGCAATGGTATTGATACCTTATTTGAAAAGATGCAAAGAGAAACCTTTCAAAGGTCTACTGATGAGAACACCATACCGTGAGCACGTCGGTAAAGCTGAGCAGTGACGTCACAGATTCCCCCGCGCGCACCACCTTTAACGACAAGCTGCTGCCATCTTGGTTTGTGATGTACACGTTGACTCGCCCAGTTTGCACCACGTACACATTTTCGTCCGTATCACCTGTGCCATAAGGTCCAATTAGTTATTACAACTGAGAAACATTTCGCGACTGTGGAGATGTTGCGTTTTTTTCTCCTTCTTCATTTCTAAGTAGGGAAGGCTATTATGTTAAATTGGTTTCAAAGTTTGCTTTTATTCTCCAGTGGCTAAATATTCTGTGTTCGTGAAATATTTGTAAACTACCCTCGCGATACAGGTTAACTAGTGCAGGGGTTTCATTTAAAAAAAGTTTTCCGTCTTTGCAGCAAGATCTTCTGCCTTTAGTCGGATTCATTACACAACACTATACATTAAAGTGGACGACAATTATATTTAACCACAGGACTTAACATTCGTTAGAACTAAATAGTACTAACCAACTTTAAACAGGAAGGATCCAGCAGGCAAGTTGAGGATTTCCGTATGCTTGCATAGCATTAGGAAGACGGGTTTCTCGAAGTGGCCGAACACCCTGATGCTGTGCAGCATGTACAGAGCGTCTGGAGGGACCCTGTCGTCACTCGTTAGGTCCTCCTCCAGGTATTCCGCTGGAGGTTCCAGGACCTGAACAAATTGTGGAGTCGTATTGAGTAACGTTTACGTAAAAACACAGCATCTGAAATATCGGAATTATGACCGAGCAGGGTTTGCAAAACCGTGTCACAGTGTCATCAACCCAGACCAACCAAAAGTTGTCGTTAGAAGAGTCTAAAGGAACGCAAGTGGAAGAAAAACTTGATAGAAACCCTGTGCCAACCCGTATGGCCTGTGAGGCACAGTAGGCTTATATCGCTCCTTACGTTTGGAGGAGGCCCGAATCAGTAGTCGGTCATTTATGGGCTTAAATAATGATGATGATGATGAGGATTTGCCGTCAAACCATCTTCACTAAACGGGCGGTGGTATACCCCTATAAATCACAACAAATGCTGTATTCTTTGATGGTATAATAGTGGGCCGTCCCTATATATATAGGCGTCCGACCTGATTCAAAAATAACTTGTCTGTGTTTGATGTAACATAAATGTCTGTATTGTCGCTATTGTCTGTAATGAATTTTGGTGAGAACACGTAAGGAATGTGCTATTTATTTCTTGACGCGAAAATAATACTAAAGGGTTCACCACATCATAAGGGTACGAAAAGTTTGTATAATAATTCAGTTTTCTATTAATGTTCCTAAATAATAATAAATTCAAGTCTTTCTGGTAATAATAAATGCATGCCAACTATTATATGCATGATGACTTATCATATGACTACATAGTATAAAACAAAGTCGCTGTCGTCTGTCCGTCCCTATGAGTGTTTAAATCTTTAAAACTACGCAACGGATTTTGAAGCGGTGTTTTTTAATAGATAGAGTGATTCAAGAGGAAGGTTTTTAAGTATAATACATGCCTTATTGAATCCGTGCGAAGCCGGGCCGGGTCGCTAGTAAAAACTAAACATAGACCATAATACGGTCAAACTAATTACACTAAATCTAAATCAATCCAAATGTGGCCCACATTACGCCGGCTATCGCTCCAAAAAAAGCAACAAGCCGCAACTATCACGATGAGACGTGAACATTCTGCATGTGATAGATAAACCGCCCGACTGATAGATATCACATATCTCTAGTTAATACCGCTGCGTGTATCACTTTTACACTCTGTTAACAGCCAAAAACTTGATGATACCGGGAGATCCTTATAAACTGGCTAAGCACACAACTTTAGTCGCGTCGATTTCGAGCATGTGCTAAATACAAATACAATGGATAAGGCCATATGGACTCGTACTTTACTCAGTAGCCATTTCGTTATATTGATTAGCATCAAAAGCTCGTACTGTGATTATGCGATAGAAATAGATAGGGTATTAAGGGTTCTTATGCTATAGAATCAAATACCATAAGAAGAAGAAAACATAACTCAATACTCACTCGTCACTCAATACTGAGAATAACGACGCACAGATTTCAGATTATTTATACGATTATATTTGGCAGATTATAAATGCATCTACACAGCATATAACTCTGAGCACAACCCGTAGCTCCGGAGCGGGCAGTCGCGGAACACCGTTGGATTTAGTGGTGCCCGGAGGGCCACATAGCGTAGCCAGGACCCCACAGCCGGGTACACATGAATATTTTCAACGGGAAAACAGAGGACAGCGCACTACCTATATGTCGTTCGCGTTAACGAATGCAGAAATTAAACATAGTCCCCGTCCAATCAAATCGTTCCTAATTAGAAAATTAAGTCCACAGTGACAGTGACAGTTGAAAGATTGACCATGCTTTTGGACGAAAAGGTTAGTATCCTGCCCATTAACCTGCAGTTACGCTGATGACTCATTTCATTCTTAATGCAAACGAACTATACGTCAAATTACAATAGGTAGGTAAGAAGTAGATACACCTATGAAACATCAAGTCGTCGTTTCAGCCTATTACTGACCCACTACTGAATCGGGCCTCCTCCAAATTTATGGAAGGATATCAGCCTACTGTGTCACGCTGGCAAGAGGGGTTGGCACAGGGTTTGTATCAAGTTTTCCTTCTGTTGCGGCTAGATGATTTGCCTCTTGCGTTCCCTTAGTCGCCTCTTACGACACCCTCGGGATGACATAGGTTGGTGACACTGCGTATTCTAAATCCGTCACCACGCGGACAAACATCAAGTGTAAGCTAATATGCGATTGTATTAGACAAGATTTTCTAGAAATATCGATTATTACATAAAACGTCAAATAAAAAAAACTGCCAAAAATCTAACATACATGTGATATTTTTTCTGCTATTTGAAATCACATGGTTTTTATAACATGTTGAATAGATGTGATTGTTGACATTGTGGGATATGCTAATGAAGTACGCACGAGGTTGCCTTGCCATGAATTTTGCAATGTCAAATATTTAGACATATATATTACTTCCGTGTGTCGGAGAATTGAGTCCAGCGTTGCTCTTGACGAGACACTCAGGATTTATTGGATTGATGACATTATCACTACATAGTATAAAATAAAGTCGCTGTCGTCTCTCCGTTCTTAAATCTTTAAAACTACGCAACGGTTTTTTTAATAGATAGAGTGATTCAAGAGGAAGTTTTATATGTATAATACATGCATAATTACACCAGTGCGAACCCGGAACGCTAGTTTATTATAAATCTATTAACAAACTCCTTTTAAAGGCACACTCACCTTCAGCTGTTCGGGAGCAGCCTCTTTCTTCAGCTGCAACAATTTCCTGGCGAACCTCATAACCGCCCGCCTCTTGCGTCCTTGTCCAGAGTTCGATATGGACTTGACTTTCCTCAACATCCTGCGCCCGTAGAACATCATTTTGTCCCGCTTCCTGAACCTCTTGGCTGGCTCTCCGGCTGCACCTACCGATCCCGTACCGCATGCCAACTCTAAAACCAACATTAATTGGTTTAGCATCACGACCAACTCAGATTACTTAAAGGCATCTTTAAAAACAAAGTGAACAGCCTTCTACTGGGTCGGGCCTCCTCCAAATTCATGGCCTACTGTGCCACGCCTTCAAGACGGGTTGGCACAGGGTTTGTACCAAGGTTTCCTTCTCTTGTGGCTAGGTGATTTGCGTCTTGCGTTCCGTTAGTCGCCTCGACACCCTCGGGATGGTATAGGTTGGCCACGCTGTGTATCCTGAATCCGTCTCTAAATCCACTCATCCTTTATAGTATTTTTTGTAAATAGGGATCTTGGAGAAGTTTGTGCTTAGTTTTAAGCAGTAGAACAGCACTGTCTGTTGAGGTAGGTACCTACTTACGATTACCACACTTTCGATTTAAACATTTTTACACGAACAATTCATAAACAACGTTTAAAACATTTTCATAATTACATATGTCAAAATATTTAAACATGACATGTTTAACATATTCTTGAGGTCACCATGTTAGGTACATACTTTTTTTTTCAAATAATGTCACATTGTTATATCAAAATTGCGTAGTGTTATTGTATTACAAAGCGTATTTGTTCATTCTTATTACCTTAAAACTTCCCTTCTTAACCCATAGTTGGATGGAAATTAGATATATTGTAGAAGGGGCGGATTACACTGGATATTGAGGTGTTAATACATATAATGATTTTCTCTTTTCTTGTTGTCTTTTGTTGAGTGCGAGATTTGATCATTCGAGTTTAGTAATTACTACTAGGTTATTGTTCTCAAAAATGACACAATAATCGTTTAAATATGGTGCTGCCGATAATATTAAGTTGTTTCTTTGCTCCTAAATTCTTTCTTCTCGCTATCCAATTTTTAACCCAACATCTCTTTTTCCGTTTCCATTTTAGTAATTCTTGTCTTAGAAGAGCAGATATAATTAAAACACCCTCGAGCACCACACTCATGGTAGCAACTGGCACAAAAACTCGAAATACGATTATTCCTTCAAAATTCTGTTTAGACGGACACTGTCAATATTGTAATGCGAGGCATTTCTCGCCAAAGCGAGTGAGCGAGAGGTTTGAATGTTTAGACGAAGCAACTTTTTTATATTCTTTCGATAATCGTATCTTCGAGGCGAGAAACTATCCCTGTCTAAATGGGCCTTAAATGACAAGGTCGAAAACCTAGCTACAAGAGTATGAAACCCTCTGACCAGTGTAGCGTCCATCCCCTGGTAGTGCCCTGGCGACCAAAACTACCAGCAGAAACAGGTCTACCCCACTTTGCTATATTCTATTACTACTTAGCCCGTACATGACCCGGTGCTGAGTCGGGATTCCTCCAATCGCATGGAGGGCAATTACCCTACTGTGCCACGCTGGCCAGGCGGATTGGCACAGGGTTTGGGTCAAGATTTACTTCTCTTGTGGCTTTAGTCATCCTCAGGATGGATTGAGGTGGTGGCACTACATATTCTAAGTCCGTCAAGAATAACTCGCACACCTGAAGTAAAGCTATGCCATAGTGGCATTGACAAAGAGATAGGGATAATCTTTATTGGGAACTTAAACAAATGAAAATAACTGACTCGTTGGTCTAGTGGTTAGATGTGCCGCCTTTGGATCAACGGGTCCCGGGTTCCATTCCGGGGTCGGGCAAGTGTCTTTGTCTAAACCAGAGGCACTGGCTCGGAGTCTGGGTGTCATTTCTATCTATAATATGTATGTATTTACAAAAAAATATGTATTCATCTCGTTACCATAACACAAGCATTAAGTTGCTTAGCTTGGCACGAGATGGCGTTGTGTGAAATGTCCAAGGATAGTTATTTATTTATTACTTAACACACAATTCGTCCCACTAACATATAACTTAGAATAAAAACGGAGATAGCTGCAATAGTTCAAAACCCTGGCGCAGCTATCAACGCCCAATTGTGATACAATAGGAAGTGTTCCAGACAGTAATAATGTAATAGTTCGGGATGTTCCAACTGTAGCTTACCTTTCGTCCGCCATCGCCGGTAGTAGTAGAAGAACACTACGACTAGCGACACGACTACGCAGCCGCAGAACGACCACAACAACTGTAAAAATGAGAGCCTGGAGTCAGAAATTACAGCAATTATTCATATATTTTTCTCTTTCATAAGTTTCGTTCATCATCATCATCATTCATCATTTCAGCCAAAAGACGTCCACTGCTGGACATAGGCCTCCCCCAAGGATCTCCACAAAGGCCGGTCCTGGGCCGCCCGCATCCACTGTTTTCCGGCGACCTTAACCAGGTCGTCGGTCCACCGTGTGGGAGGCCTACCAGCACTGCGCCTTCCGGAACGCGGTCGCCACTTGAGGACTTTTCTGCCCCATCGGGCGTCGATCCTGCTAGCTATGTGCCCTGCCCACTGCCACTTAAGTTTGGCAATCCGGTGGGCTATGTCGGTGACCCTGGTTTTCCTGCGTATCTCCGGGCGCCATCAGAAGGCTCAAAGTCACGCAAAGGGCAATGGAGAGGGCTATGCTCGGAGTTTCTTGCTACTAATGTAAAAGTTATTGCATTTTAGATATCCGTGAATTTTACTTTTAATTCGTCGTTTCAGCCCATAAATCCACTGCTGTGTCGGGCATCCTCCAAATCAATGAAAGGATATTTGTCTACAGTGCCACGCTGATGAGACGGATTGGCACCCGGCTTGTATCAAGTTTTCGTCTTGCGTTCTTTTAGTCGCTTCTCACGATACCCTGAGGATGGTGTGGGTTGGTGACATCGTGTATTCTAAATCCATCACAACACGAGGAGCCACCACACACTTTTAATTCAATAGGTAATAAATTATTTCGCGGAGTTTGCAAAGTATAGCCAAAGTGGAAATTGATCCACCAAAGGCAAGCATAAAAAAGCATTATTGTCATCAGAACACTTATTAACAAGGTGTTATGTTGACATGACAAAGATATGCTTAAATTTTAATCGTCCCAGATAATACGTGAATATGTGAAATCGAAAATAATACCGTTAAGCCGCTCGCATACTAACAATATTATTCCGCAAAAATTAAAAAAATGTAGACCAAAATGACTACCTAGCGTACCTATTGAATATTCATTGCCTACACATTGATATCCCAGCTAGAAAGGAAATCTACGGAAATGGCCACTAACGTTACTGACACGCTGTCCGCGTGGTGACGAATTTAGAATACATAGTGTCACCACAGAATATTTCCTGAGGGTGTTGTAAGAGCCGACTAAAACAAAGGATATCGCATAAAGCCTTGCCGTCCGAGTCCACAGTCCGTGTGGTGACGGATGAATAATACATGGTGTCACCATCCCGTTCGATCCTAGGGGTACCGTAAGAGAACATAAGTAAATGACAAGGCAGAGATCCTAGCTGCAAGAGAAGGAAATCTTGACACAAAAACCTATGCCAACATGTCTGGGCTGCGAAGCACAGTAGGCTAATTACCCTTTACGTGATTGGAGGAGGCCTGACTTAGCAGTGGGTCATTTATGGGCTGAGAAGTATAAAGCTTTGCCTCAAATTAAGGAAAATTTGGATCAAACCCTATCCCAACCCTAGCCCGAGAAACAATATTCGTTTTTCTTTTAAATAAAAAAAAAAACAAAAATTAAATTAAAAACATAAATAAACCCCCGACACAATGACCTATAAAAAGACCCTATAAAAAGAAAAAAATTAAAAAAAAAAATTATTTTTTGCTTTTATAGGTACACGCTTATTGTGCACGTGCAGACTTTCGGTTATTCTTCCCCACTTCACCCCCCATAACTTTTAAACGACACTCGCCCGTAACTCACCTGTCATACAAAAAAAACTGTATTGAAATCGCTTCATCCGTTCGCGAGTTACGGTGCCACAGACAGATAAACGGACAGACAGACAGACAGACACGTCAAACTTATAACACCCCTCGTTTTGCGTCGGGGGTTAATAAAATAGGCTAATTTCCCTGCAGAAACTTGGGGAAGCCTCATCTCAGCAGTGACTCAATGATGGGCAGAGATGACGATGATGATGACACATTGTTTATAACGGGAAACTGTACATCACACATCGAGAAATAAAGCCTGCGGAAAATGCCACAAATATTCCAAGCACACATATATCTAATCCAAGAAGCCTTGACCTGCCTAAACTCCAAAGTTTACTAGTCTTTTATGACCAACAATGGCCTTACACATAAGCTTGTCCAGAATGGTAAACATGAACTTAAGGTGAATGTTCCAGGGTAGCCCGCGAAATTCAAAATATCGTACGTTTTTTGCAATTGCACCTTTATGAGCTTGGATGGTTGTATTGATGATTTTGATGATTATAATTCTATAACTACATACGTCTTACAACCGCGAATAACATTTTAATCAACATACAACCTAGCACTGACCTGCAAATTGCAAAAAACGTAAGAACATTTATATTTCGCGGACTACCCTGGAACATTCACCTTAGGGGTTTTAATATCTCGCACGAGATGCATGCCACGTGATCTATTTGTCAACAAAGGCAGTGTCCCCTGTGGCTAGGGTTGCCAACAATACTGTTTTTCACTAGATTATACTTTTTACTGTTGAACAAAAATATAGTATACAAAATACTGTTAGAACACACGCCCGTAACTCACCTTTCATACAAAAAAAACTTTATTGAAATCGCTTCATCCGTTCGCGAGCTACGGTGCCACAGACAGACAGACAGACAGACAGACAGACAGACAGACAGACAGACAGACAGACAGACAGACCGACAGACAGACACGTGAAACTTATAACACCCCTCTTTTTGCGTCGGGGGTTAAAAATACTGTTTAATATTCTTCATATAGCTGAATATACTTTATTTCTGGCAAAAAAAGTTGGCAACCCTACCTGTGGCAGACCGAGTAGAAGGGTAAAGGGAAGTCGCCTTTGTCCCCTGCCACGCCTTCGTCCTGCTACCCAGCCCATAAATGACCCACTGCTGAGTCGGGTCTCGTCCCATTACAGGGATGGCAACAGCCTACTGACGGGTTGGCACAGGGTTTCGTTTCAAATATTCCTTCTATTGCGGCTAGGTTTTCGGCCTTGTCATTTCCGTATGACAATATAATGTAGTTATAGAATTATAATCATCAAACTCATCAATACAACCCTCCAAGCTCATAAAGGTGCAAGAATGACTTTCAGCTTGAAAAAGTTTTTGATGATTATAATTCTATAACTACATACGTCTTACAGCCGCGAATAACATTTTAATCAACGTATGTTGACCTGCAAACCTAGCACTGACCTGCAAATTGCAAAAAACGTAAGAAAATTAGCATTTCGCGGGCTACCCTGGAACATTCACCTTAAATAAATAAACAAGTTCAAAAACGTGAAAAATAGAGATAAAGGTCCTAAAAATATGAGCGATAGCTCATTGAATACGGAATCGCCTCTAGAAGGGCGCTATGGCGCTCTTTAGGGGAGGCCTATGTCCAGCAGTGGACTAATGTGGGCTGATGATGATGATGATGAAATAAGCAATTGTTGTTAATAAAAAAGATGAAAACAAAGACATTTATTTTTTCTAAATAACTCGAAACATATTGATAATTAAGAAATTTTGAAAAAAAAACTCTTCAAAGATCAAGAAATTTCCGATAAAAAGTCCGTACTCACGAATCTAAAGAAAGAAAGAAAGAAAGAAAACATTTATTCAGCACAGCTTAGCTATATATACACACACACAAATATAAATATAATAACTACAACTAATACTACAAACTACATATTGTGTGGTACAGATGTCGCATGTCTCGCGGTTGCTGTGCGGAAAAGGTCTAATTCAGCGTTTTGTCAGGGCAAGGCAGCCTGACGCTGATTTTCAATTAGACCTGGTTCACAAATTTAAATAAATTAAATCGCTACGTGCTAACATAAAATAAATAAATAAACCTACATATAATATCTATACATATATGAAATGATAAATAAGAAGATCTCAGACCGCAACCACAAATCCAATCGTATCGTAAACGTAAACGTGCCAAGGTATTTTTAAATGATTGACTCATTCCCTCTGATGAATCTCTATCTCCATTATTTATAATTTAAATTTGACGTTGAAAATAGGGCTCCGCGCGGCGGTTACGGTTTACCGGAATGCCATTAAACGATCTAAAAGTAAAAGATCTAAAAAGTAATAATATGGATATTATAACATCACTGTTGAGGTGAAGAGTCTCTGACGTACGTAAACTATGTTCCGCATGGGTTTAGATCGCGTCATAAGTTTTCACGTCACATCACATCGACGCTATCATGAACTTCCACGCGACGCGCACACAAATAGGCCAACAAACAAACCGACAATAATTAAAAAAGGGTTGGTTATCTGCTGCTAATCAATACCCACAAATAATAAATTATTCGATATAAAAAAAACACCATTACAACTCAGAGTCGTGGCTCTAGTTATGAATAAATGCAGCAGTTAAAAAAAAGAGAGAGAAACACAAATGTAAGCATTCTAAACAACGCTATTCGAAGTCTCATTATGACAAATAACATAAAATTAAATCAAGTTTTATCAAAGTAAAATAAACAACACCGGTACCAACACAAAAAGTTACGTGTGAATCAGGAAATCATGGAAATAGTGCAGCCTTTTCCCTCATATTTACGCAAGATCATCACCACGTCTATCTGTAATAATGTAGTCAAAGACTCTGATCTGGTTTTGCATCAAGTTTTCATTTTGTTGCAGATATCGCTACAAAGTCACTTCGTCCACCACACCTACAGTATGGAACGGGTTAGGTTTAATCATACAACAAAATAAGTTACTTACATAGTTATTTAAAACTGCAGCGATACCATAACATTCTACGGGTCAGCAAGGGTCTGTCAGTTGTAAGTGTCGATAAATTCATCAATAATGTCGTTGAATATTGCCAGCAATTAATTTGAGCAATGACCTTGACTGCGCCGTAGTCGTTTTTGTGTCCGATTTGCGGAGAAGGGAGGCGAAACCCAAGCAATTGGTTGATGGCTTCAATCATGATTATTTGAAGTACGCATGGAGTGCAGACCAACCATTAGGAACAACCGGGATTAAGTACACATAAAGTTAGCGAACTACGCTATGCTAGCCTAGTGCTATTCGTGCAATCATCGACACAGGAAACATTGCAACAGAGTGAACGGAACAATAATTATGCTATCTAATAAACCGTCGGTGTGCAACAAATGAACCGACAGCAAGGAGCAAAGGAGCAGAATCTCAATTTAAATCTATACTAATAAAATATAATAAATATCCTTGGACATTTCACACAACGCCATCTCGTCCCAAGTTAAGCAACTTAATGCTTGTGTTATGGTAACGAGATGGATGATAAACTACTTATATACATTTTTTTTTGTAAATACATACATATTATAGATAGAAATGACACCCAGACTCCGAGCCAGTGCCTCTGGTTTAGACAAAGACACTGGCCCGACCCCGGAATCGAACCCGGGACCCGTTGATCCAAAGGCGGCACATCTGACCACTAGACCAACGAGGCAGTCAATACTAATCTATACTAATCTATACTAATATATAAAGCTGCAGAGTTTGTTTGTTTGTTTGAACGCGCTAATCTCAGGAACTACTGGACCGATTTCAAAAATCTTTCAGTGTTAGATAGTCCATTTATCGAGGAAGGTTATAGGCTATATTTTATTTTCAAAAGAATTAGGGAGCCGCATGAAAGTTTCGATTTTGTAAACCAAGGTGTAAAATCGAAAACCTATTTATACGTGCGCTGCAAAAACTATTGACAATAGAACAAAATGATGTACTACGGGTTTGTAGGTCTTATAAAGATCTACAAAAAAATCTAACTATCATAGTTTAGTCACAATATCCGCTTTTATGTTCATAAAAAATATGCATAGAGATAAGCACGGGTTCGAAGCCCACGCGGACGAAGCCGCGCGCAAAAGCTAGTGTACCTATAATTTTTTGGTATGTGTTACTGCATAACTCTGTCATTTATGAACTGATTTGGAAAAATTAGACCAGTATTGCCTTTGAAATAGTCCCATAGAAAATATATTAAAATAGTTTAAGTAAATTCCTACTAAACTTGCATTATGTGAAATATTTTTTTGTCGGAAAGAAATTTGGGTATTTTTGGACGACTTACCAGTTGGTCGTACTACTTGTACGGACTAAAAATAGACCAACCGATAAAGAAATTAATAAGCCAAAAATAACTAAAAAACAACCATCTAAATCGTTCCCAATTTAAATTGACATGTTAATTTGAATACAGGTATACCAAGGCCCCGACTTCAAGAAAGTTAATACTAATAATAGGACTACACAGGGTGTTTCTTCGCTTTTCTGTGATCAATTCAAGTCTCAAGCAAAATCTTGTCGCGAAAGGAGATTTTAATATCTATCCCAATCTAGCCAAGACGGATAATTTCTCTCTATCAATTTTAGGACCGACTTAGTAGCACAAGACGCTTGTCGAACTAGAATCTAAAACTGTGACTGTATTCCAGCGGATATGAATCGACGACTAGTAATAATCTATCATAATCTTTGTTCCACTATGCTTCACACATATTATGACAACATTTTCCCAAGAATCAAAAGCTAAGTCGCTACATTCTGTATTTTTGCTACATTTGAGGCCGTGGTAGAGACCTCAACTCAAGTTCTATTTTACAATTTGTTTTGGGGGGACATTCTAGTCACTCGGTTTCTAGAATACTGTCGAGACATGTACGAACTGAAGTATATCCCTTACTTAAGACCAACCAGTTGTTGGTCAACTTGTCGGTAATTTCCTTTCCAGACTAAAAATAATTGTCTGTGTTGGTGTAGGGGACCTTTAAATCACGGGTCCGCGGTTCGATTCCGAGTTTGGGCTGCGTGTCATTGAGTTCGTGAGTTATACATATATTTACATGAAGTGCAGGGGACTTATGGTCTTCACTACATATTATAAAACAAAATCGCTGTCGTCTGTCCGTCCCTATGTATGCTTAAATCTTTAAAACTACGCAACGGATTTTGAAGCGGTTTTTTTTAATAGATAGAGTGATTCAAGAGGAAGGTTTATATGTATAATGTTATAGACAAACACTGATAAATTTAGAATTTCATCATTACAACCGTGCGAAGCCGGGGCGGGTCGCTAGTTTTAAACAAAAACAAAACAACTTAACGGCTTTCACGCAACTTAAAAAAGGAAATAATACATACACGATCCCGCTTGTCCCCCATCTGTGCAGTCAACAACACACACACGCATGCAACAAAAAACACCATTATCACAAAATTATGTAGGAACTTAGGAAGGAAGTAACGTACGCGCGATACTATTTCACCAAAAACGGCACGTCCGCCCGTCGCTCAACAAAGCAAAACAACTAACACGACGAGTCGATTCCTCGCAGAAATATAAACAAGACATAACAACGCAGCTGTCCAATAATCAACCTTAATTTCTTAAGATAAGACCGTTGGCGACCGCGTTTACGGTCCTTGCTCTGACAACTTTTCATTCGCTGTTGCCTGTTGTAAGAACGATGTCTATTCGCGAATTGCTAAACGCATATAGTGGATCTACAATTTATAGGTCAACAGGGTACCGAGGGGCACCGACAGGACAGGTCATTATTTCAGTCCTATAAATGGTTGTCGGTTGTGTTAGGATGGTTAGGAAAAATGTGGGGTGGTAGTATGGAGAAATATTTTTTTAGTAAACTAACCGTACCCTGCGCGCATTGCTACGCCACTAGCTAAAATAAAAATTTGAAGACATTACACAAATTTTCATTTTTTTTTGTTCTTTAATCTTCTTGAGCTGAGGTACAAAAGTTTGCTGAAGATCATTACACGATCAAATGCATAGTTAGTTTACGATTCTCTAAAGGACATAAAGACAAACATTCATTTTTATCTAAATAGATTTTTATTTAGTTCATCCTGTTCTCTGTACGTAATAGGTATTTTTTTTTTATCTTGACCTTAAATCTATTCACCGCAATAGGTAGTCGATTTTTTGGAACAGTTTATCAGTGATTGGCGGAGAAGGGAAGAATAAGCCACGCGATTGGTTGGTGACATGCGTGAACTTTTTGGGCATTTTTATAAAAAGATAATTTACAGTTACTATGTATAACTAACGGTTATGCGATATTTTATTTGCCAATAGACACCTCGGTATTCATAATATACAAACGTACAAATATACATAATATACAAACGTATTCATAATATACAAATAAATTAAATTTAAATTATTCTCATTAATATTTAATTTTCATAAGTTTGCTTTGTTCAAAACACAAAGGGATATTCTTCACATAACCTATTGCAACTCAGCCCACACTCATACATGACCCGCTACTGAGTTCTCCTCAAGTTACATAGAGGATAATTAGCATACTGTGCCACACAGGCCAGACTGGGCACAGGGATTCGTATCAAGTTTTCCTTCTCTTCCAACTAGGATTTCAGCCTTGTTGCCAAGATTGAATGAGGTGGTGACGCTATGTATTCTAAATCCGTGACCACACGTATCTATTATGCCTGCTAGATAGAAATAATGGAGCACAGATAACAGACACTGACAATAATACACATATGTAGCAGTTATGTACCTAGTAACGTACACAACACATATGGGCATATAGTACAATACATGGCTGTCCAGCTGTATAGGTCAGAATTTGAACTCTCGTGACTCGTGCAGAACAAAGAGGTTGCTTGAATGGAGGATTAATTCCAATGTTTAAACACACTTAATACTGAACACTATTATGATAACATTAATATGAATTTCTAAATCTAATAATAAAATGAGGAACTCATTTTATTATTAGAAAATCATTGATTTCTATGTTTGTAACCGATTCACTCAAAAATTACTAGACACATATTAAATTCACAAAAGCCTTTTGCATTAGAATACTACATTCGTCGTCGTGTAAGCCCTTTAATGGCCCACTACTGAGTCGGGCCTCCTCCAATTGGACAACATGAAGGGAAATATGCTTATTTTAAAACTCAGAAGTAACTTTGTAACTATAGGAATTTGACAAAGTTATCACAGGTCGTGCGTGAGTATTTGAGGCGAAAACACACATTAACTAGAGGCGGAAATGCAGCGGAGACAGCGTTTTTTAGTCTAGTCAACACGTGCCATTTTGATCAACTTTTTTCAGTAGTCTCCGAAAATTATTATCGAGGTGTCATTCGATTCGGAATAGACTCTAGATGATTTTTGAAAAAATGAAGATCCGTTGCATAGATTTTAAAAGTTATTAACTTAAAAATGAAAAGGGGGTTTAGTTTTTTGCAAACATTGCAACATGACTAATATGTGCGGGGATGATTTCCCGGCTATCCCCACCTACATTAGACCGTTTACAAAAAAAAATATAAAATAAATATATATATTTAGTGAAGTGAAGCGTGAAAAGAATGGAAGAGAAAATTTGAACCACCCTGTATAAGACCAATAGGTGACAAAGTAGGTCAAAAAAATAAGATGCAACGCTTCTTCTACAAGTAAATATTTATTTACATAAAACATCAGGATACAGCTGGGGTCGGACGAACCTAATTATAGCCGATCACATTGTGTTCCACATTCGTAATGCGCTGGACAAATTGCGTTATAACTTGAATGTTCTAGGTTCTGACATGCAATTTGGAATAACTAACCCTATCGTCCTCCATAATTACAGTATCCTCCAACACAAATAAACTATAAAATTAACAGTTGCGGTAAAGCCGCGCAGATTCTATTCGGAACCAGTATACACAATTACCCACCTTACAAAAAAATAATAATAATCTAACCAGGTGGGTTCAACGCTAATGCGAAGTAAAAAAAAAGGTTACATCTACTGGAAACAATGCATTATACTAAATAACAAAATTACACCAACAATTATTATGACTCAATATTTAGAAATAAAAGAAACCGGTGACGGGGCGTATCCGTCCATATTAATTCCTGGCTGGCACGGTAAATAAGTACTGACTTTCTGACCTGGATGAGCGTCGGCTACCCACTCCGAAATCATGTTCAGGAACTTCACCACCAACGAATTGATTAAGTGCGTTGTTCATCGGTATTCCACCCTCGGGAACTGGCTCCAGAGACCAACTCCATTGCTCAACACGACATTCCAGTGTGTTTAAATCGAGATATTTAAAATATACGGAAATACCCGATGAAGATGATAAAATTGAGGACAATGATAAAAAATGGAAATGAAAACTGGAAAAACAACCCTGAAAAGAAATAAAACATAATTAGCCCTCTAATAACCCGATTTATAGATCCAGACTTAAAACAATTTGCAACGCAATACTGACCTTCTTTGTCCTAAAGTTTGTTCAGAACAAACCCACCTCCCTTTTATCTTCGTAAAAAAACAAAATCTTCATCTCACATCGTCCTGAAAATATTACACAACATTAATGAAAACCTTCTACCCGACGACATTAATATTTAAGACCAGAAACAAAGAAAAAAAACTCACGAAACGAATAAAAAAATAACAATTACGGATGCAAGTGAACACGGCCTCTCGCCTGAACGACTATTTTGCTCTGACTCGTCACCTCGTTGCCACCGTACGCCGCTTCTAGTCTCAACTAATTAGCATAACAAAGCAAAACTCGTAAACAACTCTCGTGCCATTAGCATTACGCCGCCTCGCAGAAAGTAATTTTCACTAACTGTGGACAACTTAAAATCCACTATGCTACAATACCCCCCTACGAAGAAGAAAAGGTGAGCTAGAGAAACGAACCGCTCGCTGCCCCCAGCGTACCCCAATGAAACCATCACCAAACACGAAAAAAAACACATCCAATGTAAAAAAACAAAAAAAAGTATATCTCCTAATACCAACGTAAAACCAAATTAACCCAAAAAAAATAAAAAACTCGCAATAATTTAACTCTAAGACTTAACCCGATCACACTATTTACATTTATAACATGACGTCCAAATTTTCCACGGATCACCAAACGTCCGTTATCGGTTGAACCTGAGAAAAACTTGAACAAACCTAAACCGACACCAAGGACACACAACACAATCCTCCCTTCTGTCCGTGGCTCTATAAATTAATATCCAAAATTTAACTGGAAACCCTCCCCAACAGAAAGCTAATAGCCTTGTTACTACGAGGATGGTTCACCAGTTTTAACTGCGAGCTCATTTATAAAATGAGTCGACTTCAAAGTCCTTCATTCGTCCAATAACCCCGAGCGATGCACTCAACAACTTCCCCCCTAACTGACTTCAGCTCCGAAGAATCGCGAGCAGAACCTAAAAGAAACAAACAGCGAGGAACCTGTCCAGTAACCCCCTCAGCCGTAATTGAATCAACGTCAGAACACACCAAAAGGAAAAAATAAACGTCCAAAAAGAAAAGATATACCTGCCTTGATAACACGGCCCTTGCCCCAATCCCTACTAAACCTGGCAAGAGAAAACAAATGGGTTCAATAAAAAAAATGAACCCTATAATACTTGGGCATAGAAACTATATTAATAACTAATAAACCCAAAAAAATAAATCATTATGGCTATGGTATGCAACTGTCTCGCATTTGATCTCGAAAAAAAAAAGTCGGCCTATATTTTTATTTCTTTCATTCTCCATTCAAATTCCTAAAAAAAATACCTTACATACTTCCACTAACAATCTCTTAACGAAACAGCAATCTGTTCGTCAGTACTCAAACAAACTCTTGTGTAAAACCAATAACCATGTTAGTACACTAAAAAAATTGCGGTCCGAATCAAAATTTACAGCTTAAAATCCTTGATGTGCCACGACCCCAAGGGATGACCATCAAGCCTCTCTAACTCATAAACAAGCGGGGACAACACACGCTTCACTCTGCACTTTTCAAATTTAGGAGCCAATTTTTTCATTTTAAAGCTATCTGCATCACTTTGGATGAATGTTCGCTTCCAAACAATGTCTCCCACATTTAATTTGGCTGCTCTTCGCCTCAAATTATAAGGCGTACTATTCGCAGCATGTGCCTTCAACAAGTGTTCCCTCACCTGATCAAATATTTCCCCCAAACAACCAAAATTTCCTGCATATTCCTCTCTTGGCACACCAACCGCATACTCTTTATCGGAATCCTTGTAAAACGAGCCATCTATGAGCGGCTCGCGCGCATGTACTAAAAAGAAAGGAGAAAACCCCGTGGACTCGTTAACTGCACTGTTCATTGCGAACTGAATCTTAGGCAGCTGCTCATCCCACGTCCTATGATTGTCTTTTACGTACGACGCTACCGCGGTCATAATTGTCTTGTTGTACCTCTCAACGAGGTTTACTTGAGGTGTATAACGCGGAGTAAAGTGCATGTTAGGGACGTTATAACGTTTCAAAACACTCTGAAATTCAGATCCCGTGAATTGTGCACCATTATCAGCAATTACGGTTTCCGGAACTCCATGCAACAAAATAACTTTTTCAAAATGTTTTGCAACTAATGCACCAGTTGCCCTACGCAAGGGAAATAGTAACGTATATTTTGAAAAGCAACAAGTCACCACTAGCAAAAAGGTGTAACCTGACCGAGAACGCGGTAGGGGTCCTACTAGGTCGGTAGAAACTAATTGAAAGGGTCTTTGACATACTTTAGGCTGACCCATTAAACCAGGCGTACTCTTGTTGGAATGTTTGTAAGCTGCACAGGTATCGCAATTTTTAACAAAATCAACCACGTCTTTGTACATACCAGGCCAAAAGTAAGTCAAACACAATCGTCTGTGTGTCTTAAATACTCCTAAATGAGCAGCTGTAGCCTCACAATGGTTTTGTTTAATTACATACTGCCTAAAACCCTTCTTAATTACCTCCTTCCAGTCATACTCGCTAGTTAAATTGTATTTGCTTTTACAAAATCTAAACAATTTGCCATCTTTGACACAAAAATTTGGAAAATTGGTTGGAAAAATTCTACAACCTTTAAAAATTCTTTCATACCAATCATCTCTCACTCCCGAATCAACCTGATCTATCGCATCAACTATCATTAACCTAGACAGAGCGTCCGGAACGACATTGTCGGTGCCCTTTCTGTGCTCGATTTCGAAATCAAATTGAGACAGTCTACAACCCCAACGAGCCAATCTACCGGAGGGATTTTCTAAGTTCATGAACCACTTAAGTGACGAGTGGTCAGTGATGATTTTAAATCGACGAGAACCCAAATACGCTTGAAATTTTTCGACCGAAAATAAAACGGCTAAGGCCTCCCGCTCAGTGGCACTGTAATTCCTTTCGTTCTTAGTTAAGGAACGACTGACGTACGCTATCGGATGATCATGTCCGTCGACATTTTGTGAGATCATCCCTCCTATTCCATAAGCTGAAGCGTCAGCATGAACCTCGAAAGGCTTACTAAAATCAGGCACCGCCAAAACTGGGGCCGAAACTAACGCGTTTTTTAATTTACTAAAAGCTACTTCGGCTTCCTCACTCCAAGCAAAAGCAGGGACATTCTTACCCTTGCTCGTCAGTTTATTTAAAGGAGCAGCAATGGTTGAAAAATTCCTGATAAATCTACGGTACCAAGAACAAGTACCCAAAAATATTTTTAACTCCTTACTAGTAGTAGGGGTAGGAAAATCTAAAATAGCTGCGACCTTTTCCGGGTCTGTTCTCAATCCATATTCATCCACAATATAACCCAAATATTTTAATGATTTTCTAAAAAATTTGGATTTAGCTTTATTAATCGTTAAATTAGCAAATTTTAATTTCTCCAAGACACGGTTTAGCAGCAATAGGTGGGTATCAAAATCAGAGCTACAAATAATAATGTCGTCGATATAACAAAAAACCATACCCTTCTCAATATCACTACCAAAACCATGACCAAAAAGTAAATCCATGAGTCTTTGTTGTCTAGAAGGAGCGCCACAAAGACCAAAAGGCATAACCTTAAATTTATAAAGACCTCGACCAGGAACCGTGAAACTAGTCTTCTCTTGCGAATCCTCATTTAATAAGATCTGCCAGAAAGAAGAGCTCAAATCAATTGAAGAAAGAAATCTAGCGTCCTTTAAACTGTCAAGAATCTGGGGCATATATGGAATTGCATAAGAATCCCCCTTTGTGATGGCATTTAACTTCCTACAGTCGAGACAGAACCTCCAATCACCGTTTGACTTCTTCACCAGTAAGGCTGGATTATTCCACGGACTTTCACTAGGAACTACTACGTCTAAAGCCAACATTCTATCTAATTCCTCACTTAAAGCTTGACGTTTCTCAGGTGAGAGTGGATATTGCTTAGTCCTAACTGGCGATGCATCTCCGGTATCTATCACGTGTTCTATCAACGTTGTTCTGCCTAAACCCTTAGATTCAGAAGAAATTTCTTCGAACCTGCCAATCATACTATCAGCAAGTTCCCTCTGTGATGTAGTTAAATTGTCATAATCCTTAATTGTGTGAATTTGGTCGGTGTCAGTACTAACAGTGTTGCACTTGAAAAAATTTTCAGGAGTATGGATATAGACCAGGTTTTCAAAAATTTCTGGCGCTAAATTGAACGCCTTAAAAAAATCACATCCCAAAATAACATTAACGACAATACTAGGAATTACAGCAAATTTAATTATTTGAGTAACCCCTTTAAAAGTAACCGGGATAAAAATATTACCTATAGACTCAATGACTACACCATTTGCAACACTGCAAGACGAAACACCAGACTCTTGAAACTTAAACCCAAACTCAATAAAACGCAAGTGTGAGTTGTTACCTAAAATTGATAAGCAAGCGCCTGAATCGACCAAACTCCAAATCTCAAAATTGTTAACGTTGAACTTAATGTGTGGACGAACATCACTATAATCAGGAGAAAACAGAACCGAAGCAATAGAATCAAAATTTACATACTTCTTCATATTTCCCAGACACTTGTTCTGCGAAATTACATTGCTTCGGTTCTGGGTATCTGGTTTTTTGAACCAGAACCCTTGGACTTACTGTTGCATTTTGGGCAATTAGTCTTTGTGAAGCCCTCCTCGCCACACCTGTAACACCTCATAACCTTCGACCCCTTACAAGATTTAAAATTGTGATTGCCTTTGCCACATTTAAAACAAATGGGGGTCGGAATGTTTACCCGATGAGACGGCTGTGAAGAACGACCATTGCAGTGTCTGCATGTCTCCTTTGTCTGAACAATGCTGTTGGAGACCGAAGCAACCGGCTTACCTCTTCCTTTGTACGCAAAATCGGCACTAAGCAGGTTTGACCTGCTTGGTTCTGTAAACAAGTCCGTGCGCTGCTTTGCTGCCTCCAACTTCTTGCATTTGTCCTTTAAATCGGACAAGGAAGACACCTCCATTAAAGCCAACTGCTGAGAAAAATAAGGTCGAATATTATGCAATAAAATATCCAACTTCTCCTTGTCATTCAAAGGTGATCTTAATCTTGAAAATAAACAGTACATAATAGAAAAGTAAATATGTACTGGTTCATCAATACCCTGAGTCCTAGAACGGATCTCACCCAAAAGGCGATAGTCAAAATCTACCGGGTCAAACTCTTTCAGAATCAAGTTTTTTAATTCCGACCATGACGTAACCTGGTTCTTTATACCCCTGAACCATAATAAACCCTGATCCGAAAAAATCTGAGCCGCGCTGTTAAATAACCTCACGTCTGAAACTCCATACGACAGTTTCAACTCCTCAACACGTTCTAAAAATGAGCGCGGGTCACTCGAACCATTAAACTTTACGTTCCATTTTGCCACGTTCTTATCTCCAGAACACTCAACAGGCAACTCCAGCTGATCCGAAATCACGGTGCTCTGTTTTGGCAGCTGTTCCTGGAACGAACCCTCAACCGTAGCTAGAAAACTCCTAAACCTATTTTCCAGCTTGGTCAACTGCGAAACACATTTGTCCTTTTGTACGTCGAAACCTGTAGCTCTAATACGCCAAACCCTTGATGACAAGTGACGATATAAGGCCCTAAAACGATCCAGGAGGTATCGCTCCTTCTTCTCCTCAAGTTTATCCAAAACCTCTGATAAGGCCTTAATGCCATTTCCAACCGCTACAAGTTCAGCATCAGGAACCAAATCGGTATCGACGATCGACTCAGCCGGACACTCAGCGATTAGTTTTCGCAACTGTTTACGCAACGCAACTACAGTGCTTGCTGGTGTATCTGAACGAATTGCAACCTCATAAATTAATTCATCCTTTAAGAGGTTGTGGAATAGAACGTCTCTTTGTTCCATTTTTAATTAAATTTAAAATATATATATCTATATATATATACCAACGGAAGAAAGAATAATAATTATTGGTGTATTACAACGTGTAACATTATAATTTTAAGCAATGGTCAACGGCGTGTGACAAAACATATTACACAAAAAAAATACTCACACCATTTCACACAATATTAATCTTAAATACGGTAGCTACACGAGAAAAAAACACAAAAAACAAACAAAACAACCAAGAAAAAAAATATAATTGTTGGTGTAACAAAACTATACTAGTTCCGATCACAAAAGTTGGGCGCCATTGTAACATGACTAATGTAGGTGGGGATAATTTCCCGTAGCATAGTGGATTTTAAGTTGTCCACAGTTAGTGAAAATTACTTTCTGCGAGGCGGCGTAATGCTAATGGCACGAGAGTTGTTTACGAGTTTTGCTTTGTTATGCTAATTAGTTGAGACTAGAAGCGGCGTACGGTGGCAACGAGGTGACGAGTCAGAGCAAAATAGTCGTTCAGGCGAGAGGCCGTGTTCACTTGCATCCGTAATTGTTATTTTTTTATTCGTTTCGTGAGTTTTTTTTCTTTGTTTCTGGTCTTAAATATTAATGTCGTCGGGTAGAAGGTTTTCATTAATGTTGTGTAATATTTTCAGGACGATGTGAGATGAAGATTTTGTTTTTTTACGAAGATAAAAGGGAGGTGGGTTTGTTCTGAACAAACTTTAGGACAAAGAAGGTCAGTATTGCGTTGCAAATTGTTTTAAGTCTGGATCTATAAATCGGGTTATTAGAGGGCTAATTATGTTTTATTTCTTTTCAGGGTTGTTTTTCCAGTTTTCATTTCCATTTTTTATCATTGTCCTCAATTTTATCATCTTCATCGGGTATTTCCGTATATTTTAAATATCTCGATTTAAACACACTGGAATGTCGTGTTGAGCAATGGAGTTGGTCTCTGGAGCCAGTTCCCGAGGGTGGAATACCGATGAACAACGCACTTAATCAATTCGTTGGTGGTGAAGTTCCTGAACATGATTTCGGAGTGGGTAGCCGACGCTCATCCAGGTCAGAAAGTCAGTACTTATTTACCGTGCCAGCCAGGAATTAATATGGACGGATACGCCCCGTCACCGGTTTCTTTTATTTCTAAATATTGAGTCATAATAATTGTTGGTGTAATTTTGTTATTTAGTATAATGCATTGTTTCCAGTAGATGTAACCTTTTTTTTTACTTCGCATTAGCGTTGAACCCACCTGGTTAGATTATTATTATTTTTTTGTAAGGTGGGTAATTGTGTATACTGGTTCCGAATAGAATCTGCGCGGCTTTACCGCAACTGTTAATTTTATAGTTTATTTGTGTTGGAGGATACTGTAATTATGGAGGACGATAGGGTTAGTTATTCCAAATTGCATGTCAGAACCTAGAACATTCAAGTTATAACGCAATTTGTCCAGCGCATTACGAATGTGGAACACAATGTGATCGGCTATAATTAGGTTCGTCCGACCCCAGCTGTATCCTGATGTTTTATGTAAATAAATATTTACTTGTAGAAGAAGCGTTGCATCTTATTTTTTTGACCTACTTTGTCACCTATTGGTCTTATACAGGGTGGTTCAAATTTTCTCTTCCATTCTTTTCACGCTTCACTTCACTAAATATATATATTTATTTTATATTTTTTTTTGTAAACGGTCTAATGTAGGTGGGGATAGCCGGGAAATCATCCCCGCACATATTAGTCATGTTGCAATGGCGCCCCACGTTGGGCGCCATTGTAACATGACTAATGTAGGTGGGGATAGCCGGGAAATCATCCCCGCACATATTAGTCATGTTACAACATCTCAAAAACTAATAAAGATTTTTTAAAACGTTATCCCTTTGGGAATATAATAAATATTGGTGCTACAATTCCGCGAGTTCTTTCCACACAATATTTTAGTTAACTGTTAATAACTTTGCTATTATTAGAGCGGGCACATTTTTTTCAAAAATCATCTTGTAGCTATTCCAAATCGAATCACAAGCACCTCGATCATAATTTTCGGAGACTGCTGAAAAAAGTTAACCAAAATGGCCCTTGTTGACTAGACTATTTGTAATGTTCGAATTGGTATGAAAGACTACGCAGCGTATTTCACACTAATTCGAACAAAAAGCCATGCTCCCGCCCTAGTACTGCTCTGCTCCGCTGAGTGTTTCTACCTTGGGGTTCGATGAATCTCTGTACTTGCTTCTTCCAAATGATCTGGTTTTCGTTACAAAAGGGTAACATGCAGAGTTGTGACAGTAAATTCGCTAATCAGTCGCCATAATACATAAAAGCTTAAAGGCCCCCGCGCATTAGGCGGCCAGGTCGCGCGGCCTGGCCGCATAATGCGGTGAGGCTCTAAAAGATAGTGGAAACACTATACCACCGAAACACTCTCAAAGTCTGCAGTCATTGCATTAGCACAGGTTTGTATCAAATTTTCCTTCTCTAGTGGCTAGGCTCTGTCTCTCTTACGTTTTTTAGTCGCCTATTTGTGACATCCTCAGGATGGTAATCGTGATTGATGCGCGTATTCTAAATCCACACAGACAATGCTTTTTTTTTTGGTGACGCTGGGGAAATGTTTTATGAATACCGACGCCCCTCGGTGGTGGGGTCGGCGATTATGTGGGACTCCGGAAACTACTCGTTTACCCACTCAAACCCCAGCTGTATATATGCTTCGGGCGCCACAGGTTTTCGTAAACGCATTGCACTGTGACACCCTGAACACGGAGATAATGCTAAAGTATCCCCAAGTAATATAGGATATATACAAAACCTAGATAATGGTTTTAGGCTCATGTGGATGAAGCCTTAACATGAATAAAATTGTTTACATGGCATCCGTTATTTTACTTTTAATCCCTTGAGCATATTCATAATGATTTTCTCTAATCTATGTATATTTTCTCTAACAATGTGACATTTAAAAAAGTAAAAGAAAAATCTTATGTATGACAGTGAAATAATTACAAATTCACTATCAAAGAAAATGTTCAAATTTCATAAATTTGTCTCTTTCCATAAATCCACTTTGTTATGAAAAACCACTTTTCAAAATAAAATAATAATTATCTGCAGATGTCACATAGACACTGCACCGCCTTTGGATCATGGGGTCCCAGGTTCGATTCTGGGCCGGGCAAGTGTCTTTGGGTAAACCAGAGGCACTTGCTCTGAGTCTGGGTGTCATTTGTGTTCGTGAATTTCATGTTTATAAACTGCCTCTGCGATACAGGTTATACCTAGTGCAGGGAGTAACGTATATCAAAAACTTACTTTAATCTTACTGTAATAAACAAATTAAAATATTCAATCACATGTATTGAACAATCAACTTCTAAGTTTACAATACTTTTTCGAATGACTCATATTCCAAATCATTAGCATAAAAGTGAACGTAAATTGCCAGTATAAGTTTCTGTGATAACATCATTTGAGTAATTCAGAATCTTTTCACAAAATCAATTGATAACATTGAACTCAAGGGTAAAGATTTCTATTAATAAAATGGGGTAACCTCGTAGCGAGTTAACGTATACATAAAACCATGGAAAGACACTTAAATGAATAGCAATAAGCGCGTTACTTGAAAATATATTTTAATAATTTTCTTTCATACAAAAATCAATACATACCTGATTGTCCTGAAAACTGTTCGACCACTCCGACGTCCATGTTTTCATAGCGAACATGTTCGATTTGTCGTTTATATTATTGAGTAAACCTACTACATCCATTTTTAATATTAATTCCAGATCCGTCGACGCGTATTCGAGAAATTTATATCATTTCGTCGAAACAATCAGCTGTTTGACAAATAAATAACAAAAGAGAGAGTGAATGGATATCAGTATTCGCTAAGGTCAGAAGGAAGTATGAATGAACTTAAGTTGTCTTGTAGCTTGTAAATTCAATGAGAAAGTTTAATTGTCCCTAATGTCTTTGATGTATATATACTATATCTTAAATATTATAAAAACCATAAAACAAAATCCAAAACTATAAAAATATAAAATCCAATATATATATATATATATATACAATCTACTAGTATGGCATGTAAACTTTAATAGCCATGCTAGGAAATTATTAAAGAAAAAGTACTGCCAGCCAATATTCATTCATTTTCATATTTAAACTCACTCACTCAATCATTTTCTTGGTGTTAAGTTGTTAACTCAGAGGTGCATGCACGTTTCTACGTCGTATCGGGTGTTACATATCAATCCTTAAATTTTGTTTTATCGATTAACAGATTAAAGCTGTGTTTATAATAAAGCGTAAGTTCATTTCAGTTTATTACTGCATTATACCGTATACTTAATATCGGTATAAAAATCTCGTATTTCTATGCGACATACAGTGTCTCAAGATGGCGTCCAGTGGAGTGTTAAATATTTAGCACGTTGTCTTTTTATTTTAGATTATGGGATCACGCTACCGCGAATGGGACCTTTCCTGCAAAGTATACGTGGGCAATTTGGGTACTAATGCATCTAAATATGAAATAGAGAAAGTTTTTGCCAAATATGGAAACATACGGAATGTATGGGTGGCTAGAAATCCGCCTGGATTCGCATTTGTGGAGTATGAAGATCCTCGCGATGCCGAAGATTCTGTCCGGGGCTTAGATGGAACGTAAGTACATAATTGAACTTCTCATGAAATATTAACGCGTCGAATTGAGGACCGCTCCCACATGTCCGCCATTTTGCTTTTACTTTTTTTTAAAGCAGAGGTGCAAAATCCGCTAGGACTAAACTTTCTTCAGCAGCCTCTGAAAGATTTATGAGGGTGTCATTCGATTCAGATTAAAGTTCCACTTGCAAAAATGTTTAATGAAACAATTTACTGCTAGATTGTATAGTGTTATAAATACAAAGTTAAACATCCAATATTTTTCCCTTCTTGGATCTTAGATGCTATTCTTTTTACAGTAAAAAATAAACTTATGTACCAACAAACCTAAAAAAAATATTCAAGCCTCCGTAATATAATAATTTATGTAAGTTTGAATCCTATCTCCTAATTTTCACCAAATCTAGGTATAAATTCCGTATAAATGGTTATATCAGTGGGCAGAACTATTTTAAATCATTTACTTGTTAATCCAAATTGAACAAACAAGGTGTGTTCATTGCAACGGATAGTCGAATTTTTGAAGCTTTGAAAAAAAATTCCTTTTAATAAATAAGATTGTATATCATAAACATGCATGGGAATAGACCATTCAAAGATTGATACAGATTTGTATCTAATCCAAGGATACCCCCAAGCACACTCCTTAGATCCGTTTCATTTTTAATGTGAAACGCTTGAGTCATAAGTGTGCTATAATATGATACCTCCACATAAAGACTGAAATGTGGTGCTTTCAATAAGCAACACTTGTCTTTAAGTGGGGAACATTTATTTTACTAAACAGTGGCATAGTAATATTATGCTATAGAAATATATTAATAATAAATGTCTTCCCCTTTTAGTCGGTGCTGTGGCACCCGAATCCGTGTTGAAATGTCCAGTGGGCGCACCAGGAGAGATCGCAGGTATTCCTTTTTTTATATTTCATAAATAGTGACAATGTTATTTCATAGATAAGAAGGATATGTTGTTTTATATGGGATTAAGATTACCTGCAGAAACTGTCATCTGCTATACTGCTTGTGGGTAGTGACTGCCCATGCAGATTATGAACTATAATAACCAGAATCCTCTTGGTATTATGATTTAAGATCAAACTAAACCTTACTAATAATTCAATTGTAGATATAGTATGCCATTTCAGTTCTGCGTTTAAGTAATTATTAAGTGAATTGATAAGAAGTTATTAAAAGTGGTGGGTGTTGGAACGTTTGCAGGTCCATTTTATCAATCAACCACCAACACACCGACCTCACCACATCTCTTCACCACAACTACGGCTTGATTATCAATATGACATCCGCGAACGCCGCTCGCAACAACTACCCGCTCAACTTCTGCGATCAGCTCATCAGCCTTCTGCGCGCAACTGAAGTCGCCAACTGCGCCCCCTTAACTTGCCTCCTGACTGCCGTAACCTAGTCCCTACCCTGACACCTGGACACGAAATGAGCATACAGAAGGTCACACGAAATAGGAACCTACAATCCTGTCTCATCCCTTTGCCTCACCGCCTGCACACACGTCGTCTCCGTGGCACCGAGCTAGAATACAATCGAAGCAATCTACTCTCCTTGTGTACTCGCCAATCCTCTAGAAACTTCCAAACAAACTGCCTACGTTCTCCGGAAGATTACATAGTCTTCGCCGCGGTATATCCTCTCGGCCTCACAGCAGCCCCACAACGGTCTACATCCGCAGGCTCAACATGTCTCGGTACTATTTGAATCCTATACTTAGAACGATACCTGTCTTTATTCTGTATTTAGAAAAAAATGAGTCACGTTGGCGTTGAGCTGTGAATAGGAATTTCAATAACATAGAATCGTTAGTTAACCTTCTGTGTCTATTTATGTTTACAGTGAAATAACAGACATCTTAAGTATTTTAGTGTAGTGAATGACTTATCTAAGTAAGAGGATTGAACTTTGAGCACTGTTACTCTATACTTCTACGAATTAACAGCAGGATCTAGTCACGAAACCTTTTTTTGTTTGACAAGATGGGCATTATGGTACTGCTATTTACATCACAAGTACCTGTACCTATATTATGTTATGGACTGTAGTCATTTATTCAATAACGTGCCACACGATCGGGCCATTTGGAAGAGCCGGAACTCTAAATCGAAATAACAACGTTTCGTTATTACCATTTCGTGTTTCGGCCTCCGGAAAATATCGGGCAGATCGACATGCTCCAATCACGGGTTTGGAGCAAAAGATAATTAGAGAGAAATCCTCTTACTTATAGGCCGTCGTCGCTCTCTCAATCTCATCAATGAGCACTACAAATAATCCTGTCAACAGGTCGCGCAGCCGTAGTCCTCGTCGTCGCTCTTACTCGCGTGGTCGATCGCCATCTCCACGCCGTTCCCCGTCGATTCGTAGGCGATCGCCCTCCGTGAGACGCTCCCGCTCACGTGACAGGCGTAGCCGATCGGACAGTAAAACCAGGTAAGTTTCCTACATTTGACATTTTAAAAAATAATACATTTCTGTCAGTTTTATAATATCTATGATTAACCTACACTAAAAAAAGAGATTAGTATCTAAACTGATCCATTTTGAGATTCACTAAGTTAAAACTCATTATTTTCTAGTCAATTGTAAAACTGAATTGTATAGAACTTTGTCACATCCACATCTATTATTATATCCAGATATAATTGAAGGCCAGGAAAGCATATGTACCACAATATATTATTTACTATGTTTATTCTATTTCAGATACTAATGTTGGAGTGATGTAACTATGAAATGGACTAAGTTCGTAATATTAAGTGATGTGATGTGAATTGAATGCTTGTGTGTATGCTAAGTACATAGATACCTATAGAGTTGTCCACACTTTCACTATTTGTTGCAGATTACAATTTGATGTAATAGTATTTATTTTATGAGACATCATTGAGAACCTCATAAGTTTTAATTAACATTCTGTCGAATTTGCATGCAAGGAAGTTTCAAACTACCAGTAAGCTGTGCAAGTGGGGACTAACTCGTTATTTTAATTTTGGTGTAATATAACTTTCACCTCATTGATTATTTGAAGGTACTAGGCTACCCCTGTCTACTTCAAGATTGTATATTTTTTGTAGTACATACAAGTTGTATAAAACTGTAGTAATTTCCTGATCAATATACATATAGTTTATCTTTGACTTAAATAAATAAGGCAATTAATGTAAATATTTTTTATTATGACCTTCACAAACAATATATATAAAATATACATAAAAAATACATAATAACGTTATAAGATCATACAGCCTTGGATAAACTGACAAACTGTCAGATGAATTTAATCAGTCTTATAATTAACTGGTCGTTGTTTACGACGAGAAAAGAAGTCGAAATACACACAAGTGCCAATCACAACGAAACCTGTGCCAACCACATGGCACACAGTCAAATTATTCTTAAAAACTATGGATGATATTAACAGAGATACAAATTTTCTTAAAGTCAAGATGAATGTTACTGTTACTGAAGTCTCCTTGGTTGCCAGGTTGTGGACTGAGTGAGTGCAATAAAACTGTGAAACTATATTTAGACCTACCAAAAACCACATGTCCCAAGACAATTCTAGAGATGTGTCCCTCAATTGGGGAAAAATTGCTAAGAATAAGGGCAACGGAATAGTGTGAGTATAGAACAGCATCTGGAAAAGAAAGATAATTCTGTAACAGTAGGTGAAAATTACAGTTGCTAGAATCTACAACAAATCTTGGTATAATAGCCAGCAAATATCTTAAAAAAGTGCAGTGGGGGAAAGTTTGGCAATGTCATGTACATTGGTATGGACACATGGATTTTGCCTGCCTGGTCACTAAAAAGACAAAATTCAACTACACAAGGTCAAGTTGCCAGCTAACTTAGTACACTCATATTCCTGTAAAAAATATTGGTTGAACTAAGTAAATCAACCTTACCTTTGCTTTTGGTGGCTCTTTTCTGTAGAGCAGCATTGAGAACAGATGGTAGCTTTATGAATGTGTATTCATCATCATTTCGGCCCATAAATGGCTCACTACTGAGTTAGGCCTCCTCCAAGTTCAGGTAGGGATAATAGCCTCCTATGCTGATGCTGGCATATTGTGTACTATAACTTTATAACTAAGTTATAAACTAGGTCAGTTTCAAGGCACATTAATTCAATAAGAAAAACCATTACTAAACCTCATAAACATGTTAGACATGCATAGACTAGCTCAAAGCCAGCTACTGGTAACTTCCATAGCTACCTGAAATATGACCATACTTGTTTTATCAATAATCAAGGTAATTACATTCAACATTTTAGACTTTAATTAGGGAGATGATACCATGCAAATTTACAAAAAAGGTTAAATTAGTTTAATATTTATTGTAATTTTGCTATAATGTTGAGCAAAAAGGAATTATCTATTTATTTTAATGGACAAACTAAACAGAAATCCTAACAGGTTGGGCCTTCCTGCAATTTCATGAGAGGGAAAATGAAGTCTTACCTCATCGGGATGCTTTCCATATCTAGAATACAGGGCCTCCTGCTGGATGCCAGTAAATGCACCAGTTATTAAGGTTGTCAGAAGTATTGTCACTCCAATGCACCAATAAACAAATGTGCCTTTAGTCTCATCGGTTGGTGCACCACCATACATAGCCAAAGCAATGCCAATACTTATGAGTATTGATCCTATTGCATTATTTAACTTGGGTCTTTGGTTCTTGACATAACAATAGACAAGCATGCTTGCTGGGGATGATGCAGATCTAGAATAAATTTTATAAACATGAGGCAAAGGTTCTGATTGTGCTCTTTTATTTAAAATGTGAACATCTAAGAAATCATTAATGATGCAAAATGAGAACATTATCCATATAGTGACGGATTAAGAAGTTAGTGGCACCATCCCATGCCATCCAGAGGGGCTCCTATGACAAGTCATTGACATGAAGTAGACAGCATCTCTATTGTTATTTTTAAACATTCGCGATTTGAACACATAATTAAAAACTTATCGGGACTTATCGTGCCCAGAATTAATACCTGTTTTTGCGGCCATTGTAACATGGTCAAAACGTCGAGCAAAAACAGGTATTAATTCTGGGTGTGATAAGTCCCGATAAGTTTTTAATTAAGCATCTCTATTTTCTTCATAACTTTAAAACCAAATATGAGCCAATAAAAGGAGATTACAAGGACAACTTGATATGAACAACCCTATGCCAACTTGGCCAGTAAGATACAGTAGGCTAACTACCCTCTGTATTGGGAGATCTGATTTATCAATGGGTAATGTATTAACTGAATAGCAGAGAAAATTGTATTCACTAGTACAGGCATTAAGGTATTAGTCTACAAAATTATTGTGTTCACACTATGAATATTGCGACATGGGCAGTGGTTCTGCAACTTATCTAGGATGATAAAATAGAAGCCAGATAGAAAAACATATTTACAGAATTGAAATAAAAATAATAATTACCGTATTATCATGTGCAAAGTCGAAGGTACATGCAATGCATACACATAATTATTTGCCACAGTTGTTACAAAAAACAGTGCTACAAGGAAAACATACTGTTTAAGAGGTATCTTTGGCCCTACCTGTGAAAAATATTTAATTTTATCAAATAGTGTAAATTATTTAACATTATTATGAATGTGGTAGGCATTTATTATGTGAGGATGATATATTAGAAATGCTGGCAGATTTGTTTCGTTTGAAATTTGCTTCACAGTGGTATACGTGTCTTATTACAGGAAAACGTGGTAAACTATTTGCTGAAGTCGTCACACTTATCTTCAAAATTAAAGTGACTCACCGTGCCCAATCTGGCCGTAACTATGAATCCCTGTAAACTGATAAAAAAGAACTGCAAAAATGACACTAAATTTGCACTACTGGGCATCCTAGCCATAAGAATTTCCATTAGAAAAGCGCTCAAACAGCACCCGAGGAAAACATTTAAAGTAGTCATTGAACCCATGTTAGAATATATTAATGTTACTTAAATTTGGCACAAATAAACAAATAAAATTAATAGAAACACATGTACAGATTCTTGTATTTATTCACAGTGATATTTAATAATAATATAATAAATAAAAAAGTTTAACATAAAGTTACTTTAAAGCCGTGTGTGCGCGCGCGTAATTTTGATTTTGTAATCTGTCAATTCTGCAGGGACTAGGGATGTAAAAAATAATCGATAATTTTTTAAGTAAAAATCGATTTTTTTGTTTAATTTTATTTTTATGAATAATCGTTTTTTTTTTTATTGCAATTAAGTTAGGTTTTTTGGCCCGGAGCCCGGAAATCGAACTGCTAATAAATATTATCTCCATAATATTACATTAATGCCATATGTGCATCTATGATGGTATTCTTTCTGTGCTTTTGAAAAAGTTTTGTAAATTAATTTAATCAAAATATATTAGTAGATGTCAACAAACTGCATCATCTTAATTATCATACTAAATTTTACCGATATTTGGTTGATAAGTCAATAATTATTTGTTGATGAAATACGGATTTCTAGATTTTGAATTATTTATTTTATGTATTTGAATTATTTAATTTTCTTCATTTAGGTATGCGAAAAATATTTTAATTTGAACCTCTTGTAATTTGATTGTTCTAAAACTTGAATTTGTGTTGATATTATAAGAACTTACTATTTGTGTTGTTTATTTATAATTTATGAATCTATTTAAGGCGTTTATTTTGAAAATAATTGTGAAATTAGGAAAAAATCGATTAATATAAAATAAATAATTATTTACTTAAGAAAATTTTTTTTTTATTTATTAATCGATTTTTCATTGAAGCAAAAAATATTATTATTTTATTACAATGTCACATCCCCACAATTATGTCATCTGTTTTTTTTTATGTCACGATCATGGATACTATGACTTTCTATTAATATAAAAAAATCGATTATTTTCTTATTCGATTATTATCTTAAAAAAAATATATTTTTTCGATTTTTTTTAGTATTAATCGATTTTTCATTGAACCAAAAAAATCAATTATTATTTTATAACAATGTCACATCCCTACAATTATGTCATCTGATTTTTTTTAAAATTATGTCACGATCATGGATACTATGACTTTCAGTCGGAACATTAGAGGTATTAAAGAATTGTTAAATTAGATTAATTAGATGTATCGTATATATAACTTTACAGTTTACAGACGTTGAAAATATTTCCGCCTAAAGTTCAAGACAAAAAGCCCTGAATCGATTTAAAAATCCAATGTTAATAATAAATTAAAATAAAACTATAAATAAATAGTTTTATTTTAATTAATTTAAAATCGCTATAGGGTTCTTTATTATTTCGTTACCTACTCATTTAGAATTACAATTACTTTGCCTCAAGAATAATTTTCAAACTTGAATCAACACACGTCAAACTTTAAATAATCATAATATCAATAAAATTAGAATAGAATCTCATACAACCATTAAATATTAGATTAGTAACTATCAAGGCATAATTAACTATTCACTTCAAAGATAATTCACTAAATTCAAATTACTAAATGGCGATTATAGTGGTGCGCGGTCAAGTCAAGTGTATTGTGTCAGTCAGGCAGGTGTCATGTCAAGTCCTCGTTCGACACGACGCGGCTACGTACCGCCAGGTGGCCTTCTTACAAACCAGCCTTTTCTTTCTTGGCTTTAATAGGTAGTGAAGACATGAAGTTTGTTTCCTTATTTACAGAATCTCAGCTTCTACCTACCTTGCTCATAACTTCATGTCATTGGGGTCCGCACAATTCTGCTCTGATTTAACTAATCATATTTACACGGTGAGGTCGCCTTCTGACCTCCAATACCCATCTAGTGGGAGACCCGAGAGTTTTTAGTTACATACATTATAGATGGTTAGACCAGCTATCAGTTTTTACTTTACGGAATTCGTGTAACAAGTGTCATGGATGTTCAAATAATTCTGACTACTGCTTTCAGAAATCATACATGTTGTAATTGCGTTAATTATTTTTAAATATACCTAATCCTAATGATTAAATTATTTATAACGAAAACTAAGGATTCCATATTCCTATAAATTACATAGGTACTCCTATATCAACCGATTTCGTTTCAAATTGTTACTAGTATGTAGAGATTTAAATTAAAGGGTTCATGGCGCTAATTCCGTTAGAAAGTGTTTAATTTCCATGTGCAATAATCGCGAAAACCTAAGACATCATTAGAATCTAGAGCTTTTCAGACAAAACCATGGAGCTATTATACTATCTGAAGGCCAAGCCTTGATTCATGTGCTGACGCTCCATAATCCGCAATTTTAAATTAATTTAAATTATAAATCGTTATTGAGAATTTGAGAACAAATAACATTTTAAATTAAACACTTTTATAGGATTTATCGCATGTGTATTACATTATTTAATTCCCGACGGCGACGTTTCAAATACTTTGCAGCAGTCGTGGTCACGGGAGAGACTAGATGACAGTTGTCTTCAAAAGTACAAAAAAACAGTTAAATCATTTTGTTTTGTTGTTAACGTTCCCTGTGCACAAAACAACATATATTATGACAGGTTATAAAAACTCCATGATAAATTCCTTAATAAGTTTACCCACTTTTTTGGTTTGCTGCTCATGGTTGGTACAAAAGCGATAAATCAGCGTTCCTACGCAAAAAAAAAAATACGTTTCCTTCAAGACATTCAAAAGTTGGAAGATGTCGTATTTTTACTTCGAAAAGGTATCGCCACAATCTAATCTTGACTATTCACTCAGACTCAGACTAATTATGTTCCCTATTCGGACATGAGTTGTGTGTGACAGTTTTATAATGATAAATATAATCTAAGGAAATATTACAACTTTTGTAAGTAAGCCTGTTATTCCTATAAAAAGCAATATTTTATGTGGGTACCTAGTAATTTTATGTAGGTACATTATATAAATGTACACATGTATGAACATGTACTGTAGGTACCTTTTAATGAAGACTATTTAAACCTGATGTGAAAATGATAATGACGTATTGGTTTACAAGTTTATAGTAACTCCACAATTCATGAATATTACATCTTAGGCAATAAACAAACTTTATCGAGGTCATCATGTGCGGGGACTGTGTATAATTAATAAGCAGGGGAGCGGACTAGCTCAGACTACTACCGCGTCGCAACAGCTTGTGGTAATGCAAATAATTCCGGAGCCGGAGACAAGCCGGACCGCCCAAAACCTCCCAAAACATCACATAAGCCGACCAATCTAGCAAACGCAGGCTAACTGATTACTGAGCTCGTGCGTGCGCCAATCTGGCAACCTCAACGTCCTCACTCAACTCAACCAACTCGCTCAAAAATAATAAGTCAGTCCGCCTCGCTACTCCGAGTCGCGTGCACGTGTCGTGTGTTAGCGCCAAAATGGTCGCTTTCCGATTTCACACTTCGAACGTTTAAAACATTTAGGTGACTGTTATTTTTTACTTTGTACAAAAGCTAACAGTTTTAACAGTGCAATGTGTGCAACTGATGTGCCTGTGATTAAATTATTTATGACATATCGAATGCACAATGCAAACGATTCTGTTTTTTAAATATTTGCAAAGTGTGTACGAGCTACGGTTTTCGAGAAAATGTTAACAGGATTAGTTGTGTTGTGTGTTTTACTCTCACACATTTTCCCTAGTGGTAAGTTAACTATCTCTATCATTAAACTAAGTAAGATTAAAAATACTTAATCAAGTTTAGGCGCCAAGGATTTATTTGGTGCGAGTGCGATTTACAAAAAGGATATTGTTGTCATCGTAGTAGGTACTAGTGTTATCTTATTTAATTCAGTTCAGTATTGCTTCATAATTTCCAACTTATAAAATACAGTTAAAATAAGTTAGACAAGCGTATTTACAATTTACAACAAAATAAACTCAAATGATGACATTCCATTCACTTGGACTATTAAACCGGCCTGCTCATATTCTCCTCAACTCCTCATACGCAGTTTTTATTTTGAGGCAATAATTATTTTTTATTAAATTTTCTAATTGAATTTGAGGCCGCGTGATAAGTGACCGTGTCGGGAAAAGAATAATGAATTAAAAAAACTTGTTGCATTAAGATCTAGCTGATGTGTTTTACAAGCAATAAATTCCTGACCCCACGAAAATCTTACTGTGTTGTATACAAGTTTTTGGAATTGATTATGATCAGTAAAAATAATGAAGAAATTTAATCTGTCGATAGCTAGACCATTCTTCAATCACATCCAAGTTTAGCTCTCATCATAATTGAAGAGCAGATTATTATTGAAATTAAACACTTTTTAACGGATTTATCGCGTGTATATTACATTATTTAATTCTCGACGTTTTGAATGCTTTGCAGCAGTCGTGGTCGCGGGAGAGACTAGATGACAGTTGTCTTCAAAAGTACAAAGAAACAGTTAAAATCTACCGCCTATAATTTTGTTTTATTGATTATTAAATAATGTAATATACACGTACGTCCATGTATACACGCGATAAATCCGTTAAAAAGTGTTTAATTTCAATGTGTAATAATCGCGAAAACCTAAGAAATCTGCAGATTATTAGTTTTACCGCGCTTTCGTTTAATCTGCACGTTCGAATTCGTTGGAATTTCAAATTTATGAACATTTTTTTTATCCGATAAAATTATTTCAATCCTACTTCAGATATAATTGTCATCGTCTTGCCTACACTGTCTACAAATTTATATTAACGTTCTTCAATGTACTACATTAAACGAAAACCGGGTTAATACCTAGTCCCGTCATCCCGTGCAGACACATGTGGCTACATGAGGATCGTGTCAGTAGTAGAGGATAAACTAATATCTACATTAAATACACTACAGACCTTTGCCCGCTTTTCTTGTGCGTCGATATTTAAAAAAAACATATTTAATGAAGGTTCGTATCCTAGTTTTTTTTTTTTTTTTATTCTTGTGGCTCTCACGATTTGTGTTCAGCCAATGTCAAGTCACTTTGTATCATTTCAATATTATTTCTTCATGGGTTTGCCATTTCCCTGTTAGCCACTCATAAGTAATTTCATTTTGAGTGTCCCCCTCCCGCGTGGCTAAGATGTTCTGCACGGACGTGGGGTTGGCCTTTGGGAGGGATCCTAGTTTACACAGTGTAAAAATAACTTTAGCCATTAGAAGTGGAGGCTTTTAAGATCAAAAGTTCTCTGTTTAAAATCTTGAAGTATGAGTGAGGTATTGACGTACTTATTTCTGAACCATATTTTTACTACGAAACGGGTTCCAGTGAAAACAAACCTACTAGCAATTGGTATTGTTATCGTATACGCTTAGTAATCACATTTATAATATTTATAATAGCTTTTGTTACACCCAGTATAACCTACATCCTAGTACAAAGATTTAGGCTTGAATCATAGAGAAGACCTTCTCCTGCGAAAAAACATCGAAAAGAGAACATCTTTTGTTAAACCTCCTTGTTTACAGACCTGAACACCCTGCTCGATATTTTATGTTTATGAAATATGTTTTAAAATTATTTGTGAGTATTCTTTGCATTAAATGGTTAACTCATTTCCTTTTTGCTACATAGGTACAATATAATGTGTATTCCCATGCCTTTAATATTTTTTTTTTTTTTTTTTTTTTTTTATTGCTCTTGGTGGCAAACGAGCTAGCGGCCCACCTGATGGTAAGTGTTGACCGCCGCCCATGGACATTGGCAGTGCCAGGGGCACAGCCAAGCCGTTGCCTACCGTGAAGTGAGTGCTCTTTTTAAACCTCGTTTAAAGGAGGACATGTCGTAGCGCTCGGGAAACACCGCCGCAGGTAGTTCATTCCAGAGTCTGCACGTACGAGGTAGGAATGATCGCTGGAAGCGTACCGTGCTGGACGTTATCGTTTCCAGGTGATATGGATGAACCCTGCTGCGATGTCGAGTTGTACGATGGTAGAAAGGTGACGGTGGTACCATTTCAAACAGTTCCTCGGAGCACTCCCCGTGGAACAGACGGTAGAGCACGCAGAGAGATCCAAAGTCTCTCCGTTGCTCCAACGTCCCCAGTTTGTCCGTGAGATTGGAATCCCCGACGATTCGAACAGCACGTCTTTGGAGGGAGTCAAGTGGATCGAGTTGGTATCTGGGCGCACCTGCCCACAGGTGAGAGCAGTATTCCACGTGCGGCCGAACCTGTGCTTTGTAGAGTGCAAGTCGTTGGCCGGGCGTGAAATACCCCCTGGCTCTGGTCAGAACGCCCATCTTTTTACTCGCCAATTTGGCTTTACCTTCCAGATGACTCCCAAATTGGACCTTGCTGGAAATATCGACACCGAGGATTCCAATATTCTCGGAGACACGAAGGGATACTCCTTGGAACTGAGGCGCTACGACAAAAGGGTCCTTCTTTGCAGTGAACGCGCACACCTGTGTCTTCATGGGGTTGAACTGAACTAAGTTCCTTTCACCCCATTTGGAGACACGCCCTAGAGTGTCCCCGACTTCAGACACAAGGTGTGATCGTCTTTCTACCATTTCGCACCGAGGGATATTCCGATGGCTGGTATATCGCGCATCAACCGTGCTGTCATCCGCATAGCAATGCATGCCGTCTGTGGACAGCAAATCATTGATATGCAGGATGAACAGCGTCGGGGAGAGCACCGAGCCTTGTGGTACGCCAGCATTAATGGTTTTGGTCTCGGAGCAGGAGCCGTCTACGACGACTTTGATGCTCCGACCATCCAAAAAGCTAGCGATCCATCTGCAGAGTCCCTCGGGGATTCCATACGATGGTAGCTTCGTAAGAATATAGGTATTTTTGACACTTAATCTTAGTATAGATACGAATACTTGTAAACTCAAATCGTTATGAGAAACAGGGGGTACATTAACGTATAAATTCACTACTAAGAATTAATTCAAACAGTGCTTAAACAACTCGGTTGTTGATACATCACAGACCATTCAACCTGGTTCAATGATCTTGTTAAAATCATTTCGTCTGCCAAAAAAACCTTGTGGTACCTAAAGCATTCGTAATTCTGTAAAATATGTAGAATAGTATTTTTGCACACCAAATTGCGTCAAGAGAGAGTAAAAATAGCCTGATGGGTGAGCAAGCATTGTTAAAGAGGTTATTAAGTTATTGAAGACTTTTTTTGGAAGTAATCTTTGTGATTTATCTGGCTACCAATACATTCCAAACAGAATACCGTCTTCTTCACCGTATTTTTTTATCAATTTCTTTGGGTTCGGAACCAGTGTACCTAATATTTACACATCATATTAAATTAGTAATATTTTTTACTCTATATTTAATGAAAGGGGGTTTGTTCACATTTGAACATGTCACTCCCATACTCCCATAGCTAAGGTTTACAAGGAGTTAAATATTCTAACCTTAAATATGTATTACGCGTTAAAATATCTGCCCGAACTATACTGTATTGAATAACAATACTTTGCCTTATGCCAATATGGTGCAGCCAATATACTTTTAAATTAGTAAATGTAAACACATAGGTAATTTAACTAGCTACACACGATTTTTCTACATTTTAAGAAAGAAGCAAAATAATTTAATCTTAGTTCACCTTTGTTTACAAACTGTACATATAAAGGTACTTCCGTCACGTTGAATACTTGGGAAACTGAACACCCACACTTGATTTGCGAAGGTTTATCTTAAAGATTTACCAGGAATTAAAAATGTCAGTGGCAGTTACATAGACATGTTTAGGAAATTGTCATAGCCATCAATTATTCAGTTCAGTCATCATCAATCTGTTCAGTGTATAGCAACTGCGTTATTTTTGTGCATAAGATGAGTGAACTTGCTACGCTTCTAGTTCATGCCAAAACACGTCAACAAACGCGGATATTTTGGGTTTGCGTGCAGACAGAGCGTCTGTTGAATAATCTGTTGATGCTGCCAATAGAATTCTTAATAAAATTATCTGCAACATTGTCTGCACCGGAAGCATATGGAAAACGGATTGGTTATCAGCATCTAGGCTCATAAATGACAATACTCTATAGGGCCTGCTCCAATTTGTGGCTAGTTTTTCTCTCCACAACTCCTGGGTACCCCCAGGTTAAAATAAATGCACCACTCAATATGTACTTCAAGAGACAGAAATAGTATTTTATCAAGTTAAGAGATAATATCTTATCACTACATAAATCTTTAATACCCCGCAACGGATTTTGAAGCGGTTTTTTAATAGATAGAGTGATACATCCATAATATTGTATGGACACACTGATAAATTTAGAGGGTCATCATTGAACCCGTGCGAAGCCGGGGCGGTCGCTAGTATTACATAATTCAATTACATTGAATTATGTAATACTAGCCTTGACGACACGGTTGGCGCAGTGGTTGAGCGATCGACTGCTGCGCAACATGTCGCGGGTTCGATCCCCGCACGGAAGAAATATTTGTACGACCTACAAGTATTTGTTCCGGGTTGGGTGTTTTCTATCTATAATATGTATGTATTTACAAAAAAAAATGTATTTAAGTAGTTTATCAACCATCTCGTTACCATAATACAAGTATTAAGTTGCTTAGCTTGGGACGAGATGGCGTTGTGTGAAATGTCCAAGGATATTTATTTATTATTATTTCAGCCCTTAAACGACCCACCAATGAGTCTGACTACTCCAAATTTATAGAGGGACGTAAGCCTACTGTGCCACACTGGCAAGCCTCTTGCGTTTCTCTAGTCTCCTCTTACGACTCCCTCCGGATAATGTAACCCATTGAGATTGTGTATTCTAAATCCATCCTCAAACTGACATTATATTCTATCAATAGTGCCTAAGTTATTTACACTTTCCGCTTCTAGCTAGCTATGATGAGTCAGTGCAGATTTTGCATTTATAATACGTAGTCAACTTAAGTCACTAACCTTCTATATTAATTTACTTCCAGTTGTGCTGACACTTTTCGCCCAATTGACATTTTTATTGTCAGGTCAACTGCCAATTCAGTGGTGTCTTAAACGATCATTGATAGAGAGCGAAGGTCTCCTGTTGTTATGTTAATAAAATGTGATAGAGAAGAAAAACAAACAGAACAAAACATGAAACTACCAACCATTCAACCCAAAGCGTCAATGAAATCCATACATAGATGTAGCCATCTGGGCAGTGAAATACTACTGTAACATTTGTGAATGCTACCATGTATTATTGATATTTAAAAGCCACGGGAACACCAAAAAGATGAAGGAAAGGGTGTAAAGGAATCAACTAGATAAACATAAGCTTATGCTTATCTAATTGCAAACAGTAAAACCAAACCATGCTTGCGTAGTACCTAATAGATAAGTAATACGTTCTGTCTTGTTTTCGGGACACAAACTCAACAATGAGAAATTTAGAGGGTATTAGGCAGGGCAGGGCTTTAGAGGTCTGATGTTCAAAATTAAAATACAATTTCTAGAATAAATCCATCAACACAGACTAAATTACAACTAATTTAAGACTGATTCAATATTTATAGAACTCATCATTGTGAACGTCATTTGGGAAAAAAATTGCTTGCATTTAAAATCTAAATACTTGTGTTTTACGTAAAGACTTTGTAAGAGAAGTAATTAGAGCACGACATAACATTTCAGTATGAGTTGTATTTTTCGAGATTTGGCAAACTGTTCACTATGGGCGGAACAATAACTACCATCATATAGAGGTCGAACAATTGACGTGGACATTGGTCACTTCTAAATACATTTCCTTCGTTTAATTTAGCTATGGTGTCCGTTTTAGTTGCTCAAGTTCCTTCTCTCAACCAGTCAAATCAAAAATCTATGCCGTCATAAGCATAATAGAAGCATACACTTTTTTTTATTAATATAAGTATAATCAACACTACATCCTAAGAATGTACTATCACACCTATTAAATAAATGACTTAAAGCATCTACTAATCCCAAATCGCAATTACAACTTACATTTTAAATTCAAACCATATTTGGCACGTGTATATTTATGTAGTCCGTGAAACTGGCGTAATTACTTTCAGTCATAATAGGGTCAGGCATATTGTATGATGAAGTAAGGTTTTTGTTCTTCTAAGACGGTCGTATCCGTATTTAATGTGTGTCAGATCGCTTGTGTGCCAACCGCTGCTCGACCTGCCACATGTAGCACCGTTGTGGCACAGTATTTGTGAGAACTGGGTCTATTGAAGCCACAACAACTCAGACCTAGCAAATTACCAGTTGTGCACTAATTATCCTATAGGACGTTTTTTTAGTAACTTGAATCTAGGATTTCCTTATTTTACTTGCATGTATACTAACTTAAATCTAAAAGGCTATATTTTATGATCTTGACTGTAAGCAAATATTAGAACATTGTCTTCTTAAAAGGACAGCCCTATGGAATGGAACAGTCTGACTGCATTTCGCAGTTTCGCCAATTCGAAGTAAATTCTCTCAGCATAATATTTTTAATGGCAATGAAGTGACGAGGTGAAATGGCTAGTGAAAAATCTTCGAATGATTTCAAACTTAACAACATCATTTTTACTGTCATATCAGTTCATAAACAATCCACTAATGTGTTTGGTTTATATCCAAGATATAAAATTAATAAACACGGTTTACAAATAAAACATCAGAAAATAAGACAGTAGACGCCGATGAAGGTAAAAAATCTATTTAAAAATTAAGCGGCGCGGCGCGGCGTCCAGATACATAAAAAAATGTTAGTTTGCATCTCAGCGTTCTGACCTTGTCACCACGTCCAAAACCTAACGAGCCAATGTCAATGTCGACTGTCTTTACCAAGATTTATTTTATTCATTCACCGACCTTTTGCTATCTGTGGAATTGTTTATTTATACAACCGTCTGTTCCTAATAGATTAGGGAGTCTGTTGACTCAGAACTCCGATGTCTTTAACATTTCCTTCCAATTAGTGAGATGATTAATGTTCTACAAATACACATTCATTCTTGCACGATGGGTAACTTTGTTTTTTTCTCTTGTTTCACCGCATCAGTCTTTCGAGTACATCAACTGGAATCGTAGTGAGCTTAAAGCTATTTCTTCGTATGGCCTTACAATTATTTTTGCTTTAGCTTGAATTGCATCTACAATCTAGACTGCCATTGTCTCATTGATGCAATTGATATATTCAGCAACACCAATTCAGGGCAAAATAAAGTGCTTCAACAATTTACGGTACACTGCACGTGTTCTTGGTCTCGGCCAGTGGTCACAATTCACAAGTGAGTTCGTGAATTGTGGTGGAAAGTTCCATCTGATAACCTCGTGGTATTGTTTGGTGTTTCAGCTCTTACGTTTCCTTGAATTGCGCCCAATCTATTTAGGGATTGTGATACTTCAGAGGTTATTAGATATTTGGGATTTTATTTGTGCTTGTATTTATTGGTTATAACGCAATAGTCGAGAGAAGAGTCTTCTGTTGACGATTCCGTAAGAGTACGTCAGGTCTACTGCAGTTATAAGCAAAGTGAGAATTCGAATTCAAAGAATTGAGAAATCAATGGGGAGCATATGTTGATTTCTTATAGCTCAGCAAATCAAAAGTTCTAAGTCTAGCACGATCGTAAAAGTGCTCACGTCACAGGTTTTTTTTACGTCAAACATAAGTAATCAGCCGATAAAGAAATGAAGCGTGAAGATACGCGTTAACCTTAGAATGAGAGCTGTCGGCAATTAGAAGGTAAGCACCGTGACGTGGGTCGTGGCTGGCTTGTGATACAGAGCACACGCGCAAGCAAAACTCACGTGGGAAGACACGCCCGCGGTTATATGGCGATATTGGTACTCTTCATTTGATCCTATAAATATTCTCTAAAACCAGACATAATCAGATATTGCGACTGCAGCTCTATCTTGTTTTAGCGCAACATCTGTTAAACAATCTGAGAAAACATTATTTTAACTTCATAATTCCAAGCCCAAAATTAGATTGAATAATGAATTTTGGGTTTGGAGTTATACTTTATGGGTTCCTTCTGTATTTTAGACAAAACCTCAAAAATAACTTTATTTACGTAGGCTTTTTCAAAAATCTCTTCTAAATCTCATATTTAATATACCATTTTCATTACATATTACCATTAGCATCACTTGGCCTTTTGCCCACGCTAGGTGGTCTCCATATACACCTGTCAGTCGTCATATCTAGATTCACACCTTTTTCAATTCTTACAATCCATCTAACTCTTTTGGTTTCCCACAACCCTTACGTCCAAGTATATTCATACTGAATTTACCATTTACATTAGGCTGAAGAAAAACTAACTGACTCCCTAATATTCTTGTTTTTTTTATTGTTATTTTATTTCGTTGTGTCTACAGCAAATATTTTCTGTTACTGTATCTAAAATAAAAATGCCTTTGTAGGGAGGACATATAGATAATCTATTATGACATATCAAAAAGCTCACGTGAGCCAGTGAGTACAGAAAAGCAGATTAGTTGCGAAAAAGGCTGTTTCTGCGAAACCTAATATCCGCTTTAAACCCAACAAGTTTAAGTATTCCGCAGATGCAAATAGGTTATTAATAAACCCCCATATATGAATTCCGGAAACGTCCGGCCTTCCATTACAATCAGAGTTCGCTTAGTACTGAATACTGATGGCTTAAGATTTTTTATTGTGTTAATATGATTTACGCATGACTTGGTGATTCATGAGGCAGGTGCATACATCTGCATGGGCCATTGTGACGGGCCTGTTTGTTTAAGATTTGCAAGTCTTGATATATATATGGCCTTGGTATAATACAAGTAGGAGATGCGCAAAGCTCCACCAGTAAAAGGAGTCCCTTTTGGAAAAGGAACCTTTTGATATTTTACCTTTTAATATTTGATTTGGCGACACGGTTGGCGCAGTGGTTGAGCGATCGACTGCTGCGCAACATGTCGCGGGTTTGATCCCCGCACGGAAGATATATTTGTACGACCTACAAGTATCTGGGTGTTTTCTATCTATAATATGTATGTATTTACAAAAACAAAATGTATTTATGTAGTTAATCATCCATCTTGTTACCATAACACAAGCATTAAGTTGCTTAGCTTGGGACGAGATGGCGTTGTGTGAAATGATATTATGTATTTATTTATAGATATTATCCAAGGATATTTATTTATGGGGATCCCAATGGCAGGTTCCGCCCTAGTCTCTCCGTAGAGGAATGAAATACTTAACGCATAAATAAAATGAGTATTATGATGAAAATGAAATTGTCATAAACTGCAGTTTTATAGAAAGAAAACAATAAATAATGAAAACACTAAGGTAACCATAAACTAAAATATTTAAAAAATGGTAAAAGTAAGTAATAAAGATGTCTTAAGTTTTCACGATCAGACCCGTCAAGATTTCATTTCCTACAGTAAGTAATAAGTAAAAAAATATTGCCACCTTCCCATCATTATCATCATCAGCATCATCAGCCCACATTAGTCCACTGCTGGGCATAGGCCTCATTATTTATTTACTCACTAGCTGTCCCGGCGAACTTTGTTCCGCATTATATATATTTAAAACAAAAAGAAAGTTGGACATAGGATACCTGAGATTTTTATCCCGTCCGTATAAAACCTTTTTTTTTTTTTTTTTTTTTTTTTTTTTTTTTTTTGGTTTCGCTGGGGAAATGCTTTATGCATACCACCGCACCCCGGGGGAAAGGTCGGTGATTATGTGGGACTCCGACAAGGGTCGTCTACCCAAGAGTCGTTTACCCACTAAAACCCCAGCGGCATACCCTCACACGACGCGCTTGGGGCGCCACAAGTTCGCGTAAACGCATTCTACTGTGACGCCCCGGCGTGGTGCCCGCAACGCGGGCAAGCGACTATCAGAGAGGGCGTCCCGGTATACTGGGACGCCCTCAGTCATCGAGGCTTTCGTCGGTGGTGGCTCCCCCGAACCACCACCGGCCTCCTAGGCGAGGGCAGAAGGGGCCCGCATCGTCACGGACCCCCCTCCACCCCCGCCTCCGTCCGCGGCGCGGGCCACCCGGAGCTCCCTCCCTTGTGACCCGCCCCGCTGCCCCCTTCTGCGACATCGGCCCCGCAGAAGGAGGCCCGTCAGCCCTCGGGCCGGCGCCAACCAGAGGACACCGGCGCACCGCAGCCGTCCAGGGCCCGCAGGGAAACCCTTAGGACAGGGTCCACCGTCAACCCAGGTCCCCGGAGCCCCCGTCCAGGGCTCGCAGCGAGACACTGGGGACAGGGTCCCCATCCACCCAAGTCCCCGCAGCCCCAATCCACCGCAGCGCACCGGCGATCCGTCCCGCAGCCCCCTTCTGCGGCATACGGCCCCGCAGAGGAGGTGCGTCAGCCCTCGGCCGGCGCCCACCCGAGGACGTTGAGTGAGGACTCGGTTTGACGGCCAACTAAGTTGAGCGCCAACCCGAGGACCTCATGGTGCGCCGCAGCGGTTTACGACTCCCAAGGCAGCTCTGAGGACAGAGGAGTCCCCGGAGCCGCAACCCGCCACGACGCTGGGTGCCGCTCTTCGTCTCACCTCTCCCCGTGGGCCCGCCCGGCATGGGAGGCCCTGGCCGGTATGGCCCCACGGATCATTGAGGCACTCAAGCCCCCTCACCACAGCAAGGTGGCAGCACAGTCGAGGGGGGTCCGTATAAAACCTACTTTAACAAAACGCAACTGACAGCGAAACGTTATATTGTCTATAGTTTAATATAGTCGAAAATTTGACAATTAGAAATTTTGAATTCGGCTTGTTCATATTGTTGTAATTCACATAATATCTTTATAACTTGTAGCCTATGTGTTATTCTGATGTATGAGCTATATTATTGTAAAGTTTCATTAAAATCCATTCAGTCGTTTTTACGTGAAAGAGTAACAAACATCCATCCATCCATCCATCCATACTTACAAACTTTCACGTTTATAATATTAGTAAGATTATTTGCCTTATTGCCACCTTCGCGCGAATAATTAATTAATTAATAATTAATTTAAAAAAATGCTTTTTATATTTCCAATCGTACTACACACTCATAAATATGCCCCACTGCTGAGTCGGGCCTCTTCCAATTAAATGGGGGGGGGGGGGGTTAATTAACCTTCTGTGCCACGCTGGCCAGACAGGTTGGCACAGGGTTTCGTATCAACGTTTCCTTATCTTACAGCTAGGTTGTCGGCCTTGTCATTTCCTTTTGTGGGCTCTTACGACCTTTCTCCTTGTTGGAAGTCGCATTAAGTTTCACTTCAAAAAGCTTAGGACAGGTAAATTGACTGCCTTGCGGGCTTACCGCACGGTGTCGTGGACGGCTGCGACGCTGCTCGCCGGAGTCCCCCCTGGGAGCTCCAGGCGGAGGTGCTTCCCCCGCCATAGAGGCCGGTGGTGGGTCAAGGGACCCGCCACCGACGAAAGCCTCGATGACTGAGGGCGTCACAGTGTACCGGTACGCCCTCTCTGATAGCGCTCGCGCGAACCGGTGGCGCCCCAAGCGTGCCGTGTGAGGGTATACCGCTGGGGTTGTAGTGGGTATACGGGTTCTGTCCCGGGAGACCCACATAATCACCGGGGCGGTGGTATGCATAAAGCATTTCCCCAGCGACAGCAAAACAAAAGGTAAATCGACTTTAGTGGGTGAGGGTCCCACACTACCCCGTAGTCTCGCGGGATGTGAGGTCAGGATTTTTTCCCGCCAAAAAAAAAAGGTAAATCGACTGCCTCGATAGCCCACCGTCCGCCGGTATAGCCTATCGCGAAGGTGTGACGCGCGGGTTGTTTTAGTGGGTGAGGGCCCCACACTACCCCGTAGTCTCGCGGGATGTGAGGTCAGGATTTTTTTCCCGCCAAAAAAAAAAGGTAAATCGACTGCCTGGATAGCCCACCGTCCGCCGGTATAGCCTATCGCGAAGGTGTGACGCGCGGGTTGTTTTAGTGGGTGAGGGCCCCACAATACCCCGTAGTCTCGCGGGGTGTGAGGACAGGTGTTTGTTTTCCGCCAAAAAGAAAACAAAAAAAAAGGTAAATCGAGTGCCTTATAGTCTAGGGGTAGGATGTGCCACCTTTGGATCACGGGTCGCTGGTAAGATACCGGGGTCAGGCAAGTGTGTTTCAGTAAACCAGAGGCACTTGCTCTGGGGCTGGGTGTTATTTGTGTGCATGAATTACATGTTTGTAAACAGCCCCCGCAATTCGGGTCTTACCTAGGATTTCCGATTAAATAACATTTTTTTTATGGTTAAAACCCTAAACCGACGCAAGGAAACAAATGCTTTAAATACTAGATTATACTACTACATATTCGGGCCATTTTCCTATAAATAATTAAAAAAAAACTCGTGGAAACCGTGGTTATGTTTCAATACATAATTCTTTTAGGTTGCGTTCTTATCAGTAGAACTGTAAGCAATTAACCATAAACTAGGACATGGACTTAGACAAATATACAAGTAGGTAGATACATACAGACGTTGTAGGTACGCGTTTATCCATTGAAGAGTCTAAAAATTCCCTAACTGCAAATATTCACATTGTTAAAACGAATGTAGTGTTATAGACTCGGTCCGTGTGGTGACGGATTTAGAATACATATTGTCACCACCCCATTTCATCCTGAGGGTGTTGTAAGAGCCGAGAAAAGGAAATGACAAGATAGCCTGTGCCAATCCGTCTAGCCAGCGTGGCACAGTAGGCTAATTTATTTACCATTAATTTTTTCACCATCTCCTTTCGCGGGTCTACTGGAAGAGATTTCTATAGCAATAAGTAGTACCTTTGTACCTATTAATCCTAAAATGTAATTTCACTTGTTCTCTAAGTGTGCATAAATAAATAAAAACAAAATAAAACTACGTACAAAACAGTATAGCGGAGACAATATAAAACTTGTAATTCACGAATACAAATGACACACAGACTCAGAGCAAGTGCCTCTGGTTTATACAAAGCCATTTGCCCGACCGGAATCGAACCGAGTGCTCGAGACCCATCGGACCCCTTTTTTTTCTTTCTTTTTTACGTGATCCTAGATCCTCGTGGATACCCGGCCGTTGGGGACTGGCCGGGGTATGTGGGACTGCGGGGCGCGTAGAGATGGTATTTTCGCCCCGAGCTACCCACTAAAACCGACGGCGATCCTCGACTGCCCAAACCAGGGCCACGGGATTGACTCGCATTGCGGGAGCATTATCCGTGACCCTGGGGGCCTTGGCCCGCCTCTTATAAAAGCTAGTGGAGCCCCATGCTCCACACCAACAAGGCAGTCATGTATGAACTCTACTCGACCGAACCTCAATACAGTTGAACGACCTTATAATAGACAGATGAGGTTACGTAGGTACGCGTAACAATACAGGTACATTACGGAACTAGTGGATTTGCCATCGTAACTCCCGAGGAGCCACTTGGGTTATATCATCTCGCATGCCCGATTTTGGGCTTTATTGCATTTAGCACAAAGACTATTTTGGAGATGCTAAGTTAAGTCAACGTGATATTGTGTAGTTTGCATAAACATAAAACCATATTTTCATTGTAATGGCTAAGCGACTTCCACTTTTTCCCTGCACTAGGTGTAACATGTATCGCACCCACCCACCCACACAATGACACCCAAGCTCGGAATGCCTCTGGTTTGCACAAAACTTTACAATAATATAGCATAAACATCAGAATAACACTTATGCTACAATTTATATAGACATTGTGTGAATTGTCCAAAATATAACAATAAGTGTCAAGTAAGTAGAAAAAATAACTTACGAAAAAATAAATTCCGTCACCATGCTGGTAACACCGCGGGGCGCAGCTAGTTAATATTATAAACGCGAAGTTTGTAAGCATGTATACCTATGATTGTTACTCTGTCACGCAAAATCTATCGAATGAATTTTGATGAAACTTTACCATATTATAGACTAGCGACCCACCGGCTTCAAACGGGTGCAATTATGCATGCATTATACACATAAACCTTACTTTTGAATCACTCAACCTATTAAAAAAACCGCTTTAAAATCCGTTGCGTAGTTTTAAAGATATAAGCATACATAGGGACGGACAGATGACAGCGACTTTGTTTTATACTATGTAGTGATAGTGATAGTGATTACACATATGAATAACACAGGCTATAAATTATAAATATAAAGTGTGAATTATTTAAAACTAGTGGCCCGCCCCGGCTTCGCCCGTGCAAAGCGGGGGTGGGTTATACATATAAACCATCCCCTTGAATCACTCTATCTATTAAAAAAACCGCTTCAAAATCCGTTGCGTAGTTTTAAAGATTTATGCATACATAGGGACGGACAGAAGAATGCGACTTTGTTTTATACTATGTAGTGATAGTGATAGTGATATAACGATTAGTTATAAGTAAGAAAAAATTAAATACTTTCTAACATCATTATCACAATTTTTCATCACCTGGGTGAAACCGGGCGTCAGTAAAATATTGTTTTTTAAGCAATAGTCTTGCAGAAAGCTTTTAAATTTGTTTTGAGAGATCATTAAATGACGTGCTTCATACAAGTCACTTGCGAAGTTATAGTCACAGGAATGTTTTCGAATAAACCGGCCAATGACCTATTTAGCGGTAAAATGTTCGACGAGACTGTAAACAATGTGGGACCAAACACAACATAAATCTGTTGGTACTTAGTAACAAATAGCGATAACCTAGATTGGTGTCGTAAAAAAGTGTGTAGGTACCTAAAATAAAATGGACACTTTGTCGCTAGGTTCGGGATCTGGGACATGTAACGTAAATATGAGGGAGACATATTTATTAAATGCGGACGTTTTTATATAGGTGAGGTGACATAAAAAAAAAACATGCGACGAATTGAGCACCCTCAATTCGTCGCATGTTTTTTTTTTATGCGTGCTACCGCACTCGTTCATTTGCGAAGCGATTTGGGAAACTCTTGTTTATTCGATTAGTATTGCCATTGGAATGGCCCCATAGAATTTATCAAGATTGGTTCAGTAGTTTCTTGTACAAGGAAATTTGGGGGACATACTAGTTGATTTCTTAGGTTTTCGCGATTATTACACATTGAAATTAAACACTTTTTAACGGATTAACGAGATTTTAACGTCTCTCCCGCGACCACGACTGCTGCAAAGCATTCGAAACGTCGGGAATTAAATAATGTAATATACACGCGATAAATCCGTTAAAAAGTGTTTAATTTCAAGACATACTAGTTATGAACAATAAATTAAAACTTCATAACAAAAATTATGAACCAACTTCAATAACAATCACACACAATGATGTTAGAAGTAAAAAGTTGTTAAACCTAACATCATTGATCACACAAATAAAAAGCGAAAAATAACCTTATTGCTTATTTTTTACAACAGTGCCGATGCCGACTTCAAAATGGTATTGGTTTGGTTATTGAGTGTTTGAAGTCAAGTTTTTATACATTATACCAGTGACGAATTTTATTTTACCATTCTATGTTTTTCTTCTCGCGTAGCTCTTTTGGGGTTTGACTTATTTTTTTTTTAGTTTCCGGAATCACGCAAGTGTAATCATCTATGCAGTAATGCCCTTAAAAGCTACGACTTAGTTCGCTTTTGTAAAAAGTATTGGCGAGGTAATTCTTTTAGATGCACGTCCCTTTGCTTTAACACCACACTCAAATGTTAATCACGCACCTAAAGTCGATTGGGCATGCAGACGGAGCAGTCTGCGTGATCACCAAGCACGGCTTTCGCAAAGACTCGTTGCCGTTCAAGACTTACGCAAGCTATAAATAGGCAGAAGATCTATAAATAGTCTTCGGCCACAAAATAGTTAGGTGCAGAACTTGAGATGCATACACCGCGCGCCCGAGCAACGTACACATATACACGGGACACTATATCTCGGAACGATTAGGAACAGTGCGAGTGGCTCCTGCTGCAGACACGTCTTTTGATGTTTTTTTTGTGCAATAATTATTGATTTTAAAGATGCTTTAATCTACCAACTAGGTACGAGCAACTACCACGATACTTTTTTCGTATAAGCCACAGTTGACAACCATAGCGCGACCTCCGAGCGTACATTTAAAAACGGGGTAGCCCCACTCAGCGGTGGGTCATTTGTGGGCTGAGTAGTAGTACATACAAGAGCTTGACTTCTGTAACTAATTATTTTGTGCTTCGGAGCTGTTGTGATTGGGTATATGTCTATTGCACCGTTTGGAGCTGGTTTCTAGGAGATAGTTCCCTCTTCTCTTCTTAATTAATGGCTTCTATTCACTATTGGAATCCCTAGAATATAAACATTGCGCGTTTTAGTTAAATATTTCGTTAATACATTTACAATTGATTACAATTGAAGATGACAGCTAGCTGAATTAAATGAAAATTTCTCGGCCAAATAATGAAAATACCTTTATAACACAAATATATTCTATCGAATTAAACTCGGTGTTTTAAATGCCAATGGTTGGTTATGAAGGAATGAGCTAATATTCAGTAGGTAACATGCAAACCTTCAACGGAAATGTTTGAAATTGTTTAAAATTAGCAAAATTTTTAACATTTCCGCACAAAGCAACAACTTTAATGAAACTAGACAAAAATATACGAAAATGTACCTATTTTTTTATTATGATTCCCCTGGCAAAAGTTATTTGCTCGCCGAGTAAGTCACCACCCCATTCCATGCTAATTTCGACAAATTTCGTGTCTAAAATAGGTAGATGCGATAACATAACTTGTATATCTTCGGAAGACACATTGTCAAACAAATTCATTATAGCTTGGGAAACTTCTTATAGCCACGTCACGGCATACTATAATAGATTATTCTCACGGTAACTTTTCCATTAACGTCCTGTAATCGTCAGTTTCACAAAATACTGAGTGGTTTTAAAATAAAGGTTTAAGCGCAAAGGGATGATCATCCAGCCAGACGAGGTGGTATGTCTGGTAGGAGTAGGTGTAGTCGGGACTTTCTTAATCGTGCGAATTGCTCTGTAAACTTCGCTATCGCGGTGTAGGACTTTCGCATTTGTAGGCGTTATTTCTTGATGTTGTTACTGTACAGATTGTTCGGGTAAATAGTGTAAAGTATGTAGCGTGCTGGTCAGGGATCCAGTCCTCAGGAACAAATCTACGTCAATTTGACTGCCTCGTTGGTCTAGTGGTTATATGTGCCGCCTTTGGATCAACGGGTCCCGGGTTCGAATCCGGGGTCGGGCGAGTGTCTTTGTCTAAACCAGAGGCACTGGCTTGGAGTCTGGGTGTCATTTCTATCTATAATATGTATGTATTTACAAAAAAAAAATGTATATAAGTAGTTTATCATCCATCTCGTTACCATAACACAAGCATTAAGTTGCTTAGCTTGGGACGAGATGGCGTTGTGTGAAATGTCCAAGGATATTTATTTAATTAATATTGTTGTCACAGTCGTGCCATAAACACCGAGATATTACAGACAAAATATGGACATGATTGGCCGTCTGGTGACAGATTTAATATACATAGTGTCACCACCCCATTCCAACCTGAAGGTGTCGTAGGAGGTGAATGGGACGCAATGGGCAGACCACCTAGCCGCCAGCTAACACATTTCCTGTGCCAACCCGTCTTGCCAGCTTGGCACAGTAGGATAATTTTCCTCCATGAATTTGGAGGATGCCCGACTCAGTTGTGGGTCATTTATGGGTTGAAACGACGAAATTAAGGCCATGTCCGCACAGCGATTTTTCACCGCGCGGTTTTTATCCTCGCGTATTAAATTCCGCGATCGGAATCAGAGTATACCCTATTCAAGATAGCGTGATCGATTTGACAGATGTAATTTTTTCTGATCGACTAAAAGGTATGATTCCGAAGTACGTCGCGGTAATGGGGACCAGTAGTGCCGTGGTAGCACTTCTGCGTGCAGCGTACTTTGGAATCATACCTTTACTTTGCAATGACGAATAGTGGTGGGAAACAGATAATATCTAGTAGTCCAAAAAATAACGGTTTAAAATACTTGCAACTGTGACGAGATGGTATGGGTGTATTATGTGTGAAATTCTTTATTGCACTAGACATATAAAACATTGGATAGATAAGCGATGGTGGGTCATAATAAGTTCCTATTTTTATAATAAGTACAACGTTATTTTTTGGACTACTAGATATTTTCTGTTTCCCATCACTAGCCCGTCTGTCAAATCGATCATGCAATCTTGAATAGGGTATAGTACGCGATTTTTTTACCGCCAGTGCGGATACTCCTTTAATATTCAATGTGTTACAGAATTGCGAGAAAAAAAACGCGCGGTGAAATATCGCAGTGCGGACAGGCTCTAAGTGAAGCAGTGCCCATTTTTTAACTAAGATAATGACATGACAATGATTAGAAACAACAGAGATGATTAGTTCGGCTTAGTGTTCCATTTAGAAAGTAATTACATAAACACTTGGCTATTTATAACTAACAAGAACTGTTTTACAAGTGTTCTACATAAACATATGTTTAACAAGTGTTTAAAAGGTAAAAATACCTCGACACACAGAAATAGATAAGACTGACAAATAATTTATTTTTAATGACATCCAATTATTGTTGTAACGTTAGTAAAAAGTATGAACGCATTTATCGCGTTTAGATAAATATTCAATTTTTGTTGGGATTTCTGTAGCCACTTTCTTACTTTTTTGAGTTTTAATTTTAGCCTTAGACTAAGTGTTAAAGTTTCCTTATGTGAGTGAGCTAATTTTAGTTAACATTCACCCCAAAGCTTTAATGATGCTGCTAGAAATTAACAGTCTTATTCATAACTTGTCTGACCTTCCGTGTGGTAAAGGATTTACCATACACAAAGTCACGAACACACTATCCTGAGGATGTCGTATGAGGCGACTCAGGAACGCAGGAGGCAGATCACTTAGCTCTAAGATAAGGAAAATTGATACAAACCATGTCACAAACCGTCTTGCCAGCGTAGCACAATAGGCTAAATATAGCTCTATTGGGGGTTATTGTCATCATTTAGTTAGCCACTAACTTAGTCATTATTATAAACAGTCAGACAATGTTATCTGTGCAAATAAATTAAATTGAGTTGTTTATTCATTTTAATGTCAAAGTAACAACATTTATTTCTAAATATTTACAAACCTACGAGTACTTTCATTGTATAGTTTTACTAGCGACCTGGCTTCGCACGGGTGCAATTATGCATGTATTATACATATAAACCTTCCTCTTGAATCACTATCTATTAAAAACAACCGCTTCAAAATCCGTTGCGTAGTTTTAAAGATTTCAGCATACATAGGGACGGACAGACGAAAGCGACTTTGTTTTATACTATGTAGTGATAATATTTGTGTGCTTCGGAAAATCTTCGAAAATTATTAATTAATTACTGAGACATGGTCACTCAACGTCTGATGGAGAAAGTTGCGCTCAGAGTTACTCTACATTACAAAAACAGAAATAAGGAAATTCGCACAAGAACCGATACAGCTCTCAGGATTCGACAGTTGAAGTAGCAGTGGGCAGAACTCATAGCCCGAAGAATGCCCGTCATAAGCCGATAAAGACCATTGGAGCAAAAATCTTCTAAAGCGCGGATGAGAATGGAAGAAAGGGACGACTTGTGAAGGTCGATGGGGGAGAGCAGTGAATGTCTGTGCTTGATCTAATCGATAGATCCTTTTGCATAAATCTCAGATGTAATAACATATGGACAAGTTCATTTGATATAGAGGTATAAGAATTGTGTTTGGAAATTCACGGTCATGCTATAAATAGAAGTATCTATATAATTTCAATTAATTTCTTCATATACCAAATCATTTGTGAATTCATATATCGGTGTTTATTCTGATAAAACCGACTTCTATTATTGGAGAAGGTATAAGTGGGATGTCGATAAGTTCTCTGTTCAAAATATGTAATACACATTACTCAACAGATACTCAAGCTGCTCTAACCACTTGACTTTTCGGCCAACCAGGCCTTCAGTTTTAAATCATACTCACAGTTTATAGCACATTTTACACAAGTCTGTTCATTGTAAGTATTTTATTGAAGACAGAAAATGAAATATGTTCTTAGCTATAAAGAACGATACATTTGTTTTCACGATTTTAATATCTCCTCTACTATGTATTACTACTACTATTCAGCCCACAAATGACACACACACATTACATCTCCCTTTTCGAAGGAAGCAAATTAACAACATCTTGTATGAGGTATTATTTTGTGAAATAACCTATTTCTCTGTAGAGTAACATTAACGAGTACGCTTCAACCAAAACTAAGGTTCTCTGTATGTGTCTTCTATGTATTGATTTAAATCAAACGAAGTTTAACAAGCGAATTTAACAATTTTTATAGCGAAAATACTTAGTCTAAATTAGGAGGTTCTACTTCGAAGAAAGTAATTTGTGCAATGGGATGATAAGAGTTTATTACAGTATCGTCCTCTAAACCAACCCATAAGCTATTGAAGCAGCCATATGAAGTGTCTTAGCCAATAAAAATACACTTTCCTGATGAAGAAATATTCTATGATCGTAAGATATTTTTTTGATTTTTATCCAAGCATTTCGTTCTTACAATGTATCGTCTATGTAGATTTAAAATTTGCAATGATTAGTACAAGATACGTAGCTTGAATGTAAATAAAATTATTACGATACGTGAGTTGCCAATTGGCGAGTAAATAAATAAGTATAGTAAGAATCCAATTTGTAGTTTTACTACGTAGATGATATCATGATGGGTTTGGCAACAAATATTTTTATTCCGAAATCCGGTTCTTTCCTTGTTATGAGTTCTTAGGAACTCAATAAAAGTAAAATTGATCAATCATCATAACATATGGTGTTTAGACCAAATATAACATCCTGGAATAAATAAAATAAATAAATATCCTTGGACAATTCACACAACGCCAACTCGTCCCAAGCTAAGCAACTTAATGCTTGTGTTATGGTAACGAGATGGATGACAAAGTTCTTAAATACATTTTTTTTTTGTAAATACATACATATTATAGATAGAAATGACACCCAGACTCCGAGCCAGTGCCTGTGATTTAGACAAAGACACTTGCCCGACCCCGGAATCGAACCCGGGACCCGTTGATCCAAAGGCGGCACATCTAACCACTAGACCAACGAGGCAGTCAGATACTAGCTGAAGTTTACAGAAGAATCTCATCATATTATGTACTTATATTTTTGAATGCGAAACTGCAAATGTCAATACAGTCGTCACTCGGGTAATTCAACTGGGGTTTTAGTGAAATTTGAATTAGAGAAAGTTAATGTGGTCTTTGAAATGAGGATCATTATCTATCTCCACTCAAAATTGATCCATACGTTGCCGTCAATAGAAACTAATGGTGAGAAATGTATTATAGGCAGGGATATGTTTATATCTTAGTTCAATATAGAATATAAATTAAATTTTCTAAGTCTATTTGTGTCATGATGTCATAGCATCATAGCTTCTTATCGGATGTTTTTTCTTAGAAGGTGTGTCTCAATTGTTCTTGGGGGTGTCCATTAATCACGTGATGATTTTATTAACATTTTTTAACCCCTGCCTCCCCCTTGGTGATAAGTGGTGAGGTTAAGGATACCCCCGGCCCCCCTATTAAAAGTCACGTGTATTTTTAGTACATACCTACAAAGAATCTTACACTCAAAGGCTACACGACACGCCGCTTTTCAGTTTAGAAATTACACGTTTGTCGAAAAAATAAATACACGTGATATCTTACTATACTCCACCTCCCCCTTGTCATATTTCGTGATTTTTGTCGAACCGCTCCCCACCCCCCTTTCGAACCTCACGTGATTAATAGACAGCCCTTTGGGTTACAAGAAGATCGGCCAATTGAATATTATCTCATCTGTAGGTAGGTACTAGTTTGTTTAATCGTTTTTAAGAGCTTTTATCTAAACATGGTATGCAAAAACTTAAGCATAAATTCACAGGAAACCTTGCTGATTCATACAACAACAAAGTTCCTGAAGGTGAAGCCGCCAGAATGCTCTGCGTTACCATCCAGCATTCTTCAACATAGAAACTAGAATTAAATCACGCCTATTATGCCTATTCAATATGAATTCCATAATTAAATTATCTACATCATGATATCTACTAGTTATGTGTGTATCAAACATTTGTAATTTGGTGATTTAGCTAACAAAATTAGAATTCTCTTCGTCACTTCACTTCACTTCTTGCTTAATGGCTTGCCAAGTTACAACGACATAACTCCGCCACGTCACGTTGTACATTTATCACATATCCAAAATTTATCAAGACTTCCTAAAAGTTGTCTTTGATTTTCGCGCTGAATAATGTAAATTCCAGAACTGTCGGTGTAATCTTAAAATGTTCAATGTTTTGTTCCAGGTTTGTGCTCGAGTTTGCTATGTGGACGAACAGAGAAGCTAGAACTAGGCAGCAGTACCGCTGCCGGGACCGCACTAGCACTGGCGCTGGCTCTGCGGTCCCCGTCCAGCACTTCTCAGAAGCCTTGCCAGCTTAATTTATCGGCGCCTGAAGCAGCTGCCTTTGCCGTCAGACTTATCGATGTAAAGGTATGTCCCCTAGATTTTTTTTTTAAATATGGACCTATTCCAGTTGTGAGTGAGTACTGTGTACCTAATTAGTGTTCACACACTAACGCACACAAACTATAAAGCTATGATTTAAGCAATGCATGGAAAACAATTGCGAATGATAAGAGTGCTAATAGAACGAAACTAAGCAAGCCTTCATATTAAATGAGGTTTCAATGGTTCACATTAAAAACAATATAGAATTATGGCAATTCACGGAAGAGTATTTAAGTCTAAATAAATCAGAACGTCTGCTTCCCACATTTATTTTTAATTTAAATTAATTCGTTATGCTTAGTTGAATTCTTTGTTAGCCATTAGTAAATACAAAATAACAGTGCCTTTATTCTGAAAATACCCAAAATTGAGACTACGGACTACGGAGTTTCTGAAGCTGATGTCTCTAAATTTTACCTACTAGGGGATTCGCGAGCATCTCTGAAATAACTGATATACTGATTGAAATTAAACACCTTTTAATGGATTTATCACGCTTTGCAGTAGTCGTGGACACGGGAGAGACTACATGTCAGTTGTCTTCAAAACTACAAAGAAACAGTAAAGGATTCGAAACGTCGGGAATTAAATAATGTAATATACACGCCATTAATCCGTTAAAAGGTAAATTTTAATGTGTGTAATAATCGGGGAGAGCTAAGAATAACTAAACACTGAATATTAATTACACAGTGCTGAACTGACACAATGAAAATTAATTAACTATTTTAGTAAAATTGTCATTCTAATCAAGTTGTCAGTTAATGCAAACGTTGGCAAAGGCGTGTATGATGTCCTCACGCCATTGCACCTATTGCCTGGTAATTGGACAAGTTGTCAGCCAACAATAGAAGGGCGTTTCAAAGGTATGAGACACATGTGCACTCACGGTACAGACGAGACAAATCCATAGGCGATTTCTATCGATTTTCCTTATAGCATCATCATTATCTACTACTAACTACTACTCAGCCTATAAATAACCCACTGCTGAGTCGGGCCTCCTCCTGTCGCAGGGGTTATTAGCCTACTGCGCCACGCTGTCCAGACGGGTTGGCACAGGGATTCGTTTCAAGTTTTCCTTATCTTGCGGCTAGGTTTTCGGCCTAATCATTTCCTTTTATCGGGTATTACGACACCCACAGGATGGAATGGGGTGGTGACACTATGTATTTAGAATCCGTCACTACACCATTAGTCATCATTATCATCACGGCCCATATACCTGCTGCTGATACGGACCTTCTTCTTCTTCTTCTTCAGTTTTCTTGAAGGGAAATTAGGCAACAGTACTACGCTGCCCAGACGGGTTTCCAGATGAATTGGTTCTAGAACAAACTGATTGGGTCGCTATAGTTTAAATTAATCATTGAATTGATCAAATCTCAAGCTCAACACTCATCTACAAGACCTCTGGTCACCGTAAGCGATTTCTGCGTGTACACACAATGAAACTAAATTATAGGCGGTAGATTTTACCGTTTCTTTGTACCGGAGCTGTTTTTGAAGACAACTGTCATCTAGTCCCTTCCGTGACCACGACTGTTGCAAAGCATTCGAGACGTCAGGAATTAAATCAAGTAAAAAAAGTGTTTAATTTCAATGTGTAATGATCGCGAAAGCCTATGAAATCAAAACCAGTTTTATTATGCTGCCGTTGGTAAGGTAACTAAAATACGATTACGGAAGACCAAATAAGTTAGCAATTAAATCAGAGCATTAAGTGTATCCTTATTATAATAGATTTGTGTCCGTGTTTATTGTGAAGCTACGTTATTTCGTGTGTTTTTTTGGTACCGTTAAACGAAAACGTTTCTTGTATTTCGGCAATACATAAGCGAGTCAATCTTTGTTACAAATACTTAGTTCAAGACGTAATAAATCCGCTACCGGTATATGTGCCTCAAAATAATATTTTTTGTTACATTACCTTTTTACTCGTAAATCACACCTACTACTCAACCCATATATGACCTACTGCTGAGAAGGGCATTCTCCAGTTACATGGAGGGTAATAAGAGGGTAATAGCACAGGTTTTCGTATCAAGTTTTCCTTCTCTTACTGCTAGGCTATCGGGCTTGTCATTTCCTTTTGTCGGCTCATAAGACACTCTCACACGTGACACTATGTATTCTAAATCCGTCACACCACCACACATAAATACCATCAAGCAATGGTTAATAGCAGTTGAAGCGATGACACAAGGAGGTGGTTTGGGACCTCTCCTGACATATTGATTACAGTTCACATTCTTTTTAAACGAAGCCCTTGCTCTTTAAGTAACCTATACCGCGGGAGCAGTTTACAAACTTGAAATTGACGAACACAAATGATACCCAGACTCAGAGCAAGTACCTCATGTTTACACAAAGAAACTTGCCGGTCGGCAAAATATTATGTGGGACTGCGGAACCCACCTAAACCCCGCTGGGGTATACCCACAGGTCCGCGTTAACGCATTCCACTGTGACGACCCGACGTGGTGCCCGCCCACGGCAGGCGTCTATCGGAGGGCGTCCCGGATAACTGAGACGCCATAAGACATTGAGGCATTCGCCGGTGGCGGATCCTTCGACCCATCACCGGTCGCTAAGGCGAGGGTAGTAGGGGTCTAACGTCACGTCCCCCTCCCCTCGGAACTCCGCCCGCGGCACGGATCAGCCATTGCTCCCTCTTTCCCTCCAGCCCCTAGACCAACAAGGCATACTTTCAAGCAACAACAATGAAGTAGTCATTACACATCTAATAAGCCAACGTTTAGGAAATTAGGTAAAGCCTCGGTCTTTAGAAAGCGCAAGCAGGAAACGAGCAATGTGTAAGGTCACACACAATGCATTTCGTGACGGTTATGGTACATGAATAAGTAAATACGCTCATGATCGCAATCTGTCGAATATTCGAGGAAGGTTTTTTGGGATATATTGTTATTCAAATTTTGTTAAATCGTACGCAGTTTACGTAATGTTTGTCCAGTTTTGTAGTATCACAAGCTTATAGTATAACATACTAGCTGCGCCCCGCGGTTTCACCCCTGACGAAATGAGGAGCTCGATAACCTAGCCACAAGAGAAGGACAACTTGGTACAAACCCTTTATTTTTTGTTCACCCGGGGTGAAATCCTTTATGGACTTCCTCGGCGGCCACGGGGATAGCCGGCGAGGGGAGTGTGGGACTCTCCCCCATAGTGGGGGCCTACCCACTAAACCTCACCGGGGTGCTCTAACTTGCGTCCTGTTGCGGCATTGTGGGTGGTACAAAACACTTTTTTTTTTTGTTCCAACCTCTCAGGCCAGCGGTCCACTGTAGGTTAATATTACCCTCTCCATGATGAGAGGAGGCCCGTCTCAGCAGTGGGTCATTTATGGGCTGATTAGTAGTATTATGTCTGGTGATCTTCAATTCAACAGCTCTTAGGTTCACAGTTTTTTTTCTCTCAGCCTTATGCAATTAGTGACGGCTTACTGATAAGCATTTGACTCATGTAGTCGATTCGTGTGTGCATACGCTGTGACTCATACACCATGTTCAATCGATTTTCTATCGATATGTAATGGTAAGAAATTGGCAATTCCTTCTATATTTAAGTGCAAATAATTTTATACGCTCGGAGTCTATGCTAGGAGTTTCCCTGCGAGATCGAATCAGAAATGAGAAGATACCCAGGTGAACTAGAATTACCGACTTGGGCTACAAGATAAGGCAGAAAGGCCTCGAGTGGCGGAAACCTCAGTGCTGGTAGGTCTCCCACACTCTGGACTGAAGAAATAGTTTAGGTCGCAGGAAACATTTTCGCGACTCAGGATCGGCCTCTGTGTAAACTTTACTTGGTTAAGCAGTTGTTTATTTTTTTTTGCTGAAGCTATGATGAACTTTATTGCTTACGGTTGACGATCATGTGATGTTCAATTTATTTTTATCTTGTCGTATCTATCAATTTTTCTTTAACTTTTTTGGAATCTCTATTAATGTTTGTATTATAACAGTCTTTCCAGTGCGATTCATTTAAAAAAAACAGTAGTGTATTTTTTTAAATACACCATTTACCTTTTCTGATCTCTTAAATTACAACATAATTTCGTCATTTACGAGTGGTTAAGTTAATTAAACATTAGTAAACTATTCAAGAAGGTCGTTGTTAACGGATGAAATGTCATTTAGCAAAAGACGTGTTTTAAGTCAGGTACGACGGTTTTTGCACCACAGATGATGCAACCAAAGCTCCATTAAAATTTCATTTACAGACAAGCCGACAAGGCGTGGGCTAACAACTTCAACTCCAATGTTTCCAACTGGTTTTGATTTACCTACTAAAACTTGTTCTTTGCTGACGTATTAATTTGATTCTTAATTGTTCAGAACAAAGTATAACATAACCTGCCTGGTATGAATACCTGTATCGCAAGTCTGATGTCACTGAATAAAAACTACTTCTTAATTCTTCTTCTTCGCGACCGGTGTACCCACTAAAACCTACCAATATGTTCAACTCGAGTCGTCTGCCGTACAGGTACACTACACTAACTACATAACTTTCTCGTGATTGGCAGCGACTTTAAAAGAGGAGCCTTTGGTATACCACTTGGCGCGTGCGAGCGCTTATCCGCTACATAAAAGACTTTAACTGTGCTGTCAGGGTGTCTCTTTCCGTACCATAGAAAAAAAAACGGGTGTAGACTAAGGAACAGTGAGAAACGCAATTAATATGTAGGTTCAACAATATCTGGTTGTTAGATGTTGGATGATGTCCATAATTTATAGCAGCTGTCCTTCGGAGGGCACGGAAAGCCGTCATTCTCAGCTTCTATTATACCATCTATTGCCTGCGCTGCAGTAGTACCACGTAGTAATAAGCGCGGAAACTAACAGCTGGTCTAAGCATATAATTACAACCGGATCCCATGAGATGGGCCGCGGATGGTTGTCGGCAATCCGGTACTTAGGATACGAATCCGGTTAGACTGGCGTTGACTCTAATGAATTTGGGAAATTAGTTTCAACTGTCCTGTCCGTGTGGTGACGGATTTAGAATATATAGTCATCACTCCATTACTCTTTTTATAAAAAAGAAACTTCTGCATTAGACATAACCTGTATCGCGGGGGAAGTTCACAAACATGAAATTCACGAATACAAATGACACCCAGACTCAGAGCAAGTGCCTCTGATTTACACCAAAACACTTGCCCGGCCCCGGAATCAAACCCGGGACTCGTGATCTTAAGGCGGCGCATTCAACCACTAGACCCACATGTCAGTCAGGCGTCGCCAGGCCAGCGTGGCACAGTAGGCTAATTACCCCCCATGTAACTAGAGGAGGCCCGACGCAGTAGTAATTTATGGGCTGAATAGTAGTAGTAGTATCAACACTGTGCAGATGTTTATAAACAAACTTTTTAAATAAAAGAAATCAGAAAGAGAACCAGATTTCTTTGGCGCTTTGAACCAGTTTTATTTTCGACCATTCGAGATTGCAGGTATATTTATTTGAATTCTTCCGATTTTTGTGTCCGAAAACCAGATGTATGTATGTGTTTTCCTATCATTACTTCTAAGGTTGATGTCATCGGGGACTTTACCATATTTTTATTGTTAGTTTTTGGCAGGACTGTTCTAATTATTGATGCTAATATGTTATTGTGACAGAGGTAGTAACGCTTATTGTTTTTAAGTAATGCTTCACACCAATCCGTCATATCGCAATAATAAAATGTGTCAGATATTGCGATTTCTAGTTGAAAAATGAAAAAAATCGTTGGATAGTCATTTAAACAACGGATTACGCCAACCTATACCACCCAGAGCGTGTCTGTCGTAAGAGGTAACTATAGCCACCCAGACGACGTAGCTGCAAGAGAACAAAAAAAATTGATACAATCCCTGTGTCAACGCGCTTTGCCAGCTTAGCACAAGCTTATTTCCCTCCATTCATTTGGAGGAGGCTCGACCCAATAGTGCGTCATTTATGGGCTGAAATGATGATGATAAATTGACAAGTTCTACCGTGTTCTAAAATGTAAGTACTTCCCAAAAACATGATCCAACATTTGCCCTTTAGCTTACCGATCCCTTCAATAGTGGACATAAACTACTCTCTAATAGAACTGGAGGTCCGACTTTGTGTCAAGTTCTTCATTACTTCTATGTAAATATTACACATAATTACATCTATTCTAGGTAATTATGCACATTCTTATTTAAATAAAGAAACTGTGTATTCTGCTCCATGACTCAGACACTGTTAAGAAGCCGTTTGGTTAGCATTTAATGACTGAATGTGGTCGTTGAATATGGCATTTAATGTCCAATTCATTGAGTATCATTACTATTGTAATATTGACGATTTGTACTATCAATGTTGTTTCATTCAAAAAGATCACTCAATCCTCTTTGCTGTATCCAGTATATTTTCCTATACTTACTGATCGTAAGGAGAGGGCGCTGCAGTGCAACGATTAACATCGACTGTGTATTCAAAAAGTGATTAAAAATTAAACAAAGTGTAATAAACTGTTAAAAAGTGAAATATAAACATCTCACACGTTAATGAAACTAGTGAAATAATAGAACTCAAAAAATAACCGAGAGAAAAGGACAAAATAGGTTAAAGAATAGACATGTAAAACCAGTGTTGTATCTTCAAAAAGTGAACGTATTGTGATCCAGCGATAAACAGTGATATATACCCAACCATCAATTTCCTCGTTTCCATATACAAAGAGTGACTAGTGACTATAAAAAGATAATTAAAAAAAATATAACCTTAAAAAAATACAAAACTAAAAATCAAAGTCATCGGCTGGAATTTGATGAAAGCGCCGCCTAGTATTGACGGTGTCATCGAGTAGTGACCCGTGCTTGGTTGCGGCAATGTAAATAGCGACAAAATTCGCAAGAGGGCGCTAGTACTGTCACCATCGCCACCTACCAGCAAACGACACAAATATTTAGTCAGTTAATCAACCATTCTGCCAATAACTATCGGCAATCATAATTAAGTTCTGTGTTACGCTCACAAGGTGACACCACCTGTATGGGAACAAGGATCTTTTCTTGGAATCATCATTTACTTCATAAATTCTAAAGAAATATAACAATGGAGGAAATAATTGCAACCTTAAGGTTAATTCAAAAAGATCTCGAAGACCAAAAAGTCGCAATAAAGGAAAACGGTATAGAAGTTGCAAAAACAGTTACGGACAATATGAATTTAATTTTAGACGAAAAACTGAATCACCTAGAACAAAAATACAAAACCCTAGAAGCTCAATTTGAAAAACAAGAACAAAGACTAAATATATTGGAGAAACAGTCAAGAAACCGAAACATTGTATTTTTTGGCATTGAAGAACATAACTCACCCTTCTCCTACTCGGATCTAGAAACGGAAATTATTAATTTAGTATCAAGATATCTTGGGATTAAACTAGATCGCAAGGAAATTCAAGAAATCAGAAAAATAGGGAAACATACAGGAAAACCAAGGCCCATTGTGATGACACTGACCACAGTTGGTAAGAAATATGAAATTTTCAAACTAAAGCACCTATTAAATGATACAAACTACTATATTAAAGAAGATTACCCGCAACATATTTTAGAGAAAAGGAGAATGCTTCAGGAACAAGTAAAAATTGAGAGAGAGAAGGGCAACAAAGCTATATTAAAATACGACAAATTAGTTATAATAGGTAAGCAGGAAAGCAATAATTCGTCAGGAAACAGCAAACGATCGCTCCCGACTTCGCCTCGAGAAACCTATAATCGTAAGGAATTATCACCTAGAACCCAACCAAAAAAGAAAAACAAACCTGCATCAAACATCTCACAAAACACAACGAGCAGTTCTGAAAACATAATCAAGCCGGGGATCCTCAATTACCTGGCGAATAAAACTCCAAATAAAACTCCAACGAACCAAGTTTTGCCAAAAAATAATCTAAACCAATAGCAATCAGCACCCCCTCTCACAAACAAAATAAATAAAAAACACAAAACCAAAAACTATCTTCCAAGCCGGCTGGTCACCGTGGAAGAGATTGACCACCACCCTCCAAAGAAACAATTGGAAATTAGCCCAAAATCCAGAAACCTAACAACAAACAAGTTATATATAGCAACATACAACGTGAAAACACTATCCTCATACGAAAGATTATTAGAACTCGAAGAAGCCCTGAAGGAGGTAAAGTATGACGTCATCGGTCTGTCAGAGGTCAGAAGAATGGGCAGCCAAATAGAAGAATATGAGAGTACGATATTATGTTATGTAGGCCACACGCCAGGCCTTTATGGTGTAGGCTTTTTAATAAATAAATCATTACAACCTCATATAGAACGATTCATAGGCTTCACAGAAAGAGTCGCTCTGCTTAACCTAAACATTCAAGGATATATTATAAGCATTATTCAAGCCTATGCCCCCACAACTCTTTCAACTGAAGAGGAGATTATAGAATTCTATCGAAATTTGGACACAGCAATTCAGATGTCTTCAAAAACTCTTATTATAATGGGAGATTTTAATGCAAAAATCGGCCAACCACTAAAAGATGAACATATCATTACAGGACTATTTGGATACGGAGATAGAAATGACAGAGGACAAAGATTAATAGATTTCGCTTTTGAAAATAGACTTTCAGTGATAAATACTTATTTCAAAAAAAAAATAAGTCGCAGGTGGACTTGGCGGTCACCCAGCGGAGAATACAAAAATGAAATCGATTTTATAATGTCAAACCAACCTAAACTATTTCTAAATATAGAAACACTGAACCTTAACTTCTCTACAGACCATAGAATGGTAAGAGCTACAATAACTTTAAAAGTAGCAAAGAAAAGCCGAATCAAATACACCAGCAACCAAAGTAGTACATTAAAAACGAGAGAAGAAATTGAAGCTTACAACCAAAACCTGAGGCATCAAATATCAAACTTAAATGATTATCAAATAGAGACAGTGCAGGATTTTTATAACAGATTACTCCATGTTATCAACGTCAGTCTACAACAAGCACGACAAGTTAAGTCTAATAGACACAAAATTCTGTCAGACAGAACAATTACACTACTAAATAGGAGACAAATATTACAAAAAACGCCAGACAAGATCCGATCAGAAAAAAACGAACTTAGATCACTATATAAACTGACGAGCAAATACATAAAATACGACTATAAAAACTACAGGACGAAAAAAATACAAACTTACCTTACCCAAGGAAAAAGTTTCAAAAAAGCGATAAAAGAACTCCGAACAAATAAAACTTGGATTGAGGGATTAAACCACTCAGGACAAACAACACAGAACCGTAGAGAAATACTAAATATTGCTACAGATTTCTATAAAAACCTATATAGTACGAATACACAACAGATAGATAACAACGAACAGGAAGCATACGACAATAACGAAAACTTAAATAATAATATAAACTATATCGACGAAATGGAAATAATACAAGCAGCTAATAAGTTAAAATTAGAGAAGAGCCCAGGCCCAGACTTCATTCCTAATGAAGCAATTAAACATGGGTGTGAAATATTAGCTTCACCACTGGCCTCATTATTTAATCTAATACTCACAACTGCAAATACACCTGCTCAATGGTCAGAATCCATTATAATCTTGCTCTATAAAAAAGGAAACCCTAATGATATCGGAAACTACAGGCCAATAAGCCTTCTGCCAACTGTTTATAAACTCTTCTCTTCCATAATTAACAGAAGAATATCTGAAACGTTAGAAAAGAGACAGCCCATAGAGCAAGCTGGTTTTCGTAAGGGATATTCAACCATAGACCACATACACACTCTGGAACTTATTATTGAAAAATACCAAGAGAATCGAAGACCGCTCTACATAGCCTTCATAGATTACCAGAAGGCTTTTGACACAATTTCGCATTCAAGTATATGGGAAGCATTAAGTAAACAAGGAGTAGAAAATGAGTACATACAAGTAATAAAAAATATTTACAACAATAGCGTCGGTAGAATCAAACTGGAATCAACTGGCCCTGATTTTAACATCAATAGAGGGGTGAGACAAGGGGACCCACTATCTCCAAAATTATTTATTGCGGTATTGGAATCAATTATAAATCAATTAGACTGGAAAAAGTACGGCTTATTTATCAAAGGGGAATACCTGAATCACTTAAGGTTCGCAGATGACTTGGTACTGCTATCTGAAAGCGGCGGCACCTTGGAGCGCATGATATGGTCACTACATGAAGCTAGCAGACAAGTCGGATTAGAAATAAACTTGACAAAAACAAACATCATGACAAACAGCTTTAAAAGAATCATCTCACTAGAACACAAACCATTACAGTATGCGGAACATTATATCTACTTGGGGAAGCAAATAAAAATGGCCAGCAATAGCAATGAACTTGAGGTGGAGCGCAGAACAAGAATTACGTGGAATAAGTTCTGGAGTTACAGAGAAGTAATGAAAAGTAACATGCCAACAGAAGTGAAAAAGAAAATGATGGACACTTGCATCTTACCATGTCTTACATACGCTTGCCAGACGTGGAAATTTACTAATAACATCAAAAATAAAATAATGACGTGCCAGAGGGGGATGGAGCGTAGCATGCTCAATATAAGAAAAACACACAGAATCCGTCATACAAAGATAAGAAGCATAACTAAAACATTAGATGCGGTCAAATATGCTCAAAGATTGAAATTCAAGTGGGCTGGCCACGTAGCACGACTTAAAGATAAGAGATGGACATCTAAAGTAACTACATGGGGCGGTCCACAGGGCAAGCGGCGCGTCGGTAGACCGAACGCGCGCTGGGAGGACGACATTAGAAAAGTCGCCGGACCGCACTGGATTTATATCGCCACAGACAGAGACAAATGGAAATCTTTGGAGGAGGCCTTCACCTGAGAGGGGTCCATGCATGAAAAAAGGAATTAATATTAATAATAAAAATAAATAATAATAATGTAAAAAATAATTTAATAAGAATTTACGTATATTATGTTATATTTGATTTGAGTATTCTATTTTCCAATAGATATCTACATATAACTGAATCTTTTTTATATTTTTTATTTTATTTTATACTCAGTGATTGCTAATTTTTATATAATTTTTTAAATTTATTTTATGAGAAAATCTTATTATTCGAACTTGAAATTTGAAATTGAATTCTGTAAAATAATTGTGTAATTGCATGGAATAAAAGGCTTTTTTATTTTTTTTTTATTTATTTATTTACTGATCGTAAATGGTCACCGTTGTCTGGAAGTTTGGAAAGGGATATTCCTTTTGCTTTGCCCCTGATATTGCTCGCGACCTTATTGCTTGTATTTTGTTGGAGGAGGTCCTTTCTCCAATCGCGAAGCTCTAGTTTGAGTGACGCTAATACGCCATGCAGTCTCTCTCTCTCCCTCGCAGTTTTGACTTTATCGGAACATAAAGTAATTTTATGCCAATATATGATATCATATGTGAGACAAGTATTGATTGGTTTCCATTAAATTTAATTGTTTACAGTCACTTGTTCCCTATTTGGCGCATGTCAGTTAATACATCACGGTGTACACACGTGATGTGTCTTTGTAGTAACGTATAGCAGATAAAAATGTCAATTATGTCTTACCTAAATTTGGAAACATAATATTTATTACAAATAAAAAATAGAATTGTGGAAGTCAATCCAAATCCGTGTGTGGTTTTTAATTGAATAAAAAATCTATTTTGGAATCGAGTGCTAATTGAAACCTTGTGACTTTAATTGAACAACTGCTGTGATTGATGGATGGAATCAAACGGAAATTTGAGACAGGAAACCGTATAGCACAGATTGCGTCACGACTGACGGTTATAAAATCTTTATTTGCAATATGGTCATGTAGAATAGGTAAGATTTACCAAAGCAGAGTACCGAAAATACAGGATATCATAAAACATAGAATTAGTATTCAAGAAGCAAAGGAAATATAAGATCACAAAGTAATACGAGACAGGAAGACGCGTTAACACATAGAAATTGACGAAGATAAAAACATAGTCAATGATTTGGAAAGAGACAATCGAAAGATTTTTAACAGAAGGGTGAGACCAAGATAACCCATATAGTCCATAAACTTAGTTTTGAGAATCGTTTAACTCATAGTAACATAGACTGTTTGACGTATTGTCAAGATAACCTTTTTCCATCAGAATTTCTCAAGTTATTCTTTGTTCTACCATAGTAGGTTAAAAAGACAATGTAGACATAATTATCGAGATGAATTAGTCGCCACGTGATAGTTAATGAGCTTAAATAGTGAAGCATGTGAGAAGCAATTGTCTTTAACGTTGTGCAAATGAGAATCTTTTTAATGCGTGTACAATTGTTAAGGCCAGAAACTAAAGGTACGCTTAGATTCTCAGATGAATTTTGTAAATTGGTCCTTGGTCTAAAGATGTTGACACAATGAATTTATTTCGAAAGTTTATCGGCCATGTGGCCTTTTGTACAGCTTTTGCGGCTGTTTCGGAAACGTATGAACCAGGTGTCAGGGCTAAAGCAGTGGGTAGGTTATTTGTGAAAATAAGAACATGTCCTAGCAAAAAATAAAGCTTCTAAATATAATGGTACGACAGTTAGTGACTATAATTATTTCGGAAAAATATCCTTTTTAAAAAATTCACTTTTAATTGGTAAATGTTGCCGTAATTAGACAAATGGTTTCACCTCCTAGAAAATCTTCGGCGTAATAAAGACAATTATATATGTATTTTTTTATGACTAAATATTAATTGTTTTAGCCCCCACCTGAGTCCATGTGGTTACGGTTTTAGAATAAATGGTGTTAACACCCTAGTAGAGGTTGCTTGACTCAACAGTGGGTCATGTGTGACTAGTAGTAGTACCCCTCATCAGCTGTGATGGGTTTTTAGGCGCAAAGGGATGATCATCCAGCCAGACGAGGTGGCTAGGGGTTGCAGCGCCTATCCCCCGATAGTTGTAGTCGGGTGAATCTTAACTGTGCGAATTGCACTTGAAATGTCGCTATCGCGGTGTAGGACTTTTTTTTGGAAATTCTTGCATTTGTATGCGATATTTCTTGATTAATTAGTTTTGATTTTTCGGGCAAGTTGTGTAAAGTATGTAAAATGTTGGTCGCTACAGGTGTTATAAGTTTGAACTAATTTCTATACAGTTAATCGTATTTTTTTAAGCTGAATTGATCGAGATGTTGCTCAATAATAAATTAGTGACGATATATTGGGGGGTTTGATGACCAATCATGTCTTTTTAGGTAGTTCTAATAGCCAGGAAGAATTTTAATACGTTGTTATACTGACCGATCTACTTAGTTATTCATAAGAACTTAAATCATTCAAATAAGGTTCGCATAAAATACAAAACGTAGGCGTTCAACACGGAAAACCGTCGTTTTTTACACCAAATCTAACTAACGTGGGTTGCCATCGATACCGGCATAGAAACAATGATTTGAGAATTACATTGTAAGTCGTATTACTATACAATAGAGTCCACATTCAATAACGTTGTAGCAAGGTCATGGCTCCTTTATTAGTACACGAAAAAAGTTAATTCGATTGAATTTCATATACAAAGAGCCATTACATTTTCCGTTGGAGTTGATTCGTGGAATTGTTTATACATAATAGCAACTGACAATACGAGAAAAGCACATTATATCTCCCTAGCCTTTTTCCCTATTTTCCTGGAGATTGTACTGGTTAATTAGTTTTTCTTAAACGGTATGCTAATAGCGAGAGTGCTCTTAGCTAGCCTCCGTTGGATTGGGGTGATATTTGAGTTTCTATTTTTGTCATTAACTTAATAAATGTTTCGTTTAATGATAAGTTAAATGTATATAATTACCTAGGCAACCGCCTGTCAACGTGCACGTCAAAGCTGAAAATTTACCGAAAAATATTTTAAAATGTGTTCATTTATCATTAAAAATGTGCAATTATCGTTTATTTATACACACAAACCAATCTGGGATACCTGCCGTAATAATTTTTTGAACTGCAATGAGCCAACATACACGACGAAATCCACAAAGACAATGCCGTTTGCGTGCTGCCTACGGGACTGCCAGCGCACGACTTACACCACAGTCCAGTTCGTCACCAAGTTCCGAAGACGAATACCACACGCCGCCAGTTACCGCGGCCTCGAGTGATGATACTGGATCTCCTGTGCCCCCTGCACCGCGGTGCTCTGCGCACAGGGGTCGCCCGCTACCGGCCAGCTTGATGTCAACGGAGCAGATTGCAACGTCGATGACCTCCGCTACCGGTGGTTCAGTGCGCCGCATGCGATGGTCTCAAGAATTAAATGAGAATGTCATGCGAGCGTATTATAGGGCGACAGAGGGGGGAACCAACCTCACTGCCTACCGTTCCAGAATGTTTGCCTTGTTTCAGGACCTTAACCCAGGAACGACGCTTACTGTACAACGGCTGTCGGACCAAGTGCGTGCTATCCAGCGGCTTCAGCTGCTCGCACAGCCCGTACTTGATCGTCTACGCTTGGAAACATTATCTTCTCGTCCTGTTGTTCGTACACAGCCTGACCCGGCGATATCGGCTATTGCTGTTCAGCCGGATCCACCGTTACTCGCGCCAGCGGAATTGGTGCAGAGCGAGGAGGTAAGCGTCTCTGTCTGCCAGACATGGCGGGGTTTTCTGACTCCACAGGCTTATTAAGGATAAAGCGTGGAATTTTTCAAGGTGACAGCCTGAGTCCCTTGTGGTTCTGCCTAGCTATGAATCCATTAAGTACGCTACTAATGGATTCAAAGATAGGCTACCGACTCCGCAGAGATGGTGAGGTCATATCACATCTTTTATACATGGATGACCTCAAGTTGTATGCACCAAAGAAATCTGATTTGGTATCATTATTAAAGATCACAGAAAACTTTAGTAAGGATATTAAAATGGAGTTTGGTGTCGACAAATGTGCGGCCATTCATGTACAGAGGGGCAGAGTTGTAACTTCGGAAGAATTACAACTCTCTGAAAATATGTCACTCAGATGTCTCTCGGAGTCGGAAACCTATAGGTACCTTGGAATGGCAGAAGGACTAGGTATAGCTGACAAGGAGATAAAACAGTCATTGACAGCATGTTTCTTAAGCCGCCTTACAAAAGTACTGAAAAGTCTTCTGTCTGGAGGTAATAAGGCACGCGCTGTCAATGGTTGGGTTATGCCTGCACTTGCTTACTCGTTTGGCATTCTAAGGTGGACTCAGTCTGAGTTAGACACCTTGGATAGAAAGGTTCGTCGACAATTGACCTTATATCGAATGCACCACCCCCGTTCGTCTGTTATGAGGTTGTATATCCCACGGAAATGTGGGGGACGTGGTTATTTAAACGTCAAAAACCTACATAACCGCGAGGTATGCAATCTGCGGGAATACTTCCTACAGTCAACCGAGGATGTGCACCGAGATGTGGCCAATGTTGACAATTCCTTCACACCTTTATCCTTGGCAAAACAGAATTGGCGCAAGCCCCAGGTGTTAAGCATTTCGGACCGCACGACTATATGGAAGAGCAAGGAGTTACACGGAAGGTTCTACAAGGCTCTCACTGGGCCGGACGTAGACCAACTCGCTTCTGTGGCTTGGCTACGCTTCAGTAACCTCTTCGGGGAGACTGAAGGGTTTGCCTGTGCAATTATGGACGAAGTTATCATGACGAATAACTACCGGAGACATATCCTAAAGGATGGGACTGCCGACATTTGTCGAGCCTGTCATCGTCCAGGAGAGTCCATTAGGCATATCGTCTCTGGCTGTTCTCGTCTTGCTAACGGAGAATACTTGCACAGACACAACCAAGTGGCCAAGATAGTCCATAAACAACTTGCCCTTAAATATAGTCTTGTGGATACTGAAGTGCCCTACTACCAATACCAGCCTGCGCCAGTTCTCGACAATGGTCATGTCACGCTCTACTGGGATCGATCAATTATCACTGACAGGACTATTCCCGCTAATAAGCCTGATATAGTGATAATTGACCGATCGGCGAGCCGGGCAATGCTTGTTGACGTCACTATCCCGCATGACGAGAACCTCGTTAAAGCCGAAAAAGATAAACTCACCAAGTATCTCGATTTGGCACACGAGGTTACCGCAATGTGGCATGTTGATTCAACAATCATTGTGCCGATAGTCGTTTCAGTAAACGGTCTTATTGCGAAGAGTTTCGACCAACATCTCAAGAAACTCTCGCTGAGTTGCTGGATTAAGGGCCTGATACAAAAGGCAGTCATCCTGGATTCGGCAAGGATCGTGAGGAGGTTCCTCTCTCTGGAGCCCTGAACCGTCGGTAGCTTAGGTCATCGACCTCGTTGTCGACGGGTTTTCTATTATTTTATATATATTTTTTGAATAACAATGTTTTTTTAAGAATACATATATGTAAAAAAATATGAAATAAAAAGTTAAATGTCAAGGCTGTATGTATAGACCGTTAAATCTCGCAATTAAATTATATGCAAAACTGAATAGCATATATGATCATTTTGCTTCCCGAACAAGACCTAATGCAGCAATCATCTCAAGGCTGTAGCTGTGTTCTTAAAACATATCCAATTCTCCTTCCTATACCTCCATTGAACCCTCCTCCTTTTAGTAATCACTAGTGGCCCGCCCCGGCTTCGCCCGTGCAAAGTGGGGGTGGGTTATACATATAAACCTTCCTCTTGAATCACTCTATCTATTAAAACAAACCGCTTCAAAATCCGTTGCGTAGTTTTAAAGATTTATGCATACATAGGGACGGACAGAAGAATGCGACTTTGTTTTATACTATGTAGTGAAGTGATAACCCTTCACTTACATATCAAACAGTTCCTTTCCTAGATTCATATATAGGTCCTCTCATTCTGCATTGTTTTACCTCATACATTTTCCTTGTTATCACAACGATGTTACGTACAGTTATATAATTGCTTACTGTATTTACATCATCGAATGCCTCGTATAATTTATCCTGAGGTTTTCCTAAAGACCAGATATCGGTGAGTTTTTCCTTTTCATTTAGTTGACTCCCATTATATAATTATTACGGAATGAAGAAATATTCTACTACTAGCGACCCGCCCCGGCACGTTGCATTAATAACCGTACTTCTTGAATCACTCTCTCTATTAAAAAGAACCGCTTCAAAATCCATTGCGTAGTTTAAAAGATTTAAGCTTACATAGGGACGGACAGACCACAGTGACTTTGTTTTAAACTATGTAGTGATACTACTTCTCAGCATAAGAAATCTTATCTTATTTTAAATATTATACATACCTTACCTGACATTTACAGGTAAGGCAATTGTTGATTAAATTAGTTTTTCGTATTGACAGTTTACTTTATAAATTTTCCTGTTCTTTTTTTAAACGAAAGCCTTGCTCTACGTATACCCTGTATCGCGGGGCAGTTTACAAACATGAAATTCAAATGACACCCAGACTTAGAGCAAGTGCCTCTGGTTTACACAAAGACTCTTGCCCGACCCCGGAATCGAACTGGGGCCCGTGATCCAAGTGATCCAAAGGCGGCACATCCAAACCCTAGACCAATAAGGCATTTCATTTGAGCGTTGCGCTCTAATCATCGCTGAGATTGAAAAACCCACTTTCTATGTAAGGAGATATTTTATATAGAGAAACTAGCTGATCCCGCAGACATTGTTTTGCCAAATAATTAACCCCCCCCCCCCCCCCCCAGCAACCCCCATTTTTTGGAAATTCCTACCAAATTTCAAGTCTCTAGGTCTTATGGTTCCAGAGATATCGTGATGACTCAATTACAGCTCCTATCGCAAACGTTGTTTTGCCATGTAATTAAATAGGGGTTGATCGTAGAGGGGTGAACATTAAGGGTTGTTTGTATTTTTGTATGCTGCATCTTAAAAAAATAAAAGCAAAAAATTTTGTCTAAATAATAAACAATTATTTTTGGTGTGGTCCCTTAAAATTTAGGGGGATGAAAAATAGATAGTAGCCGATTCTCAGACCTACCCAATATGCTCACAAAATTTCATGAGAATCGGTCAAGCCGTTTCGGAGGAGTATGGTAACGAACATTGTGACACGAGAATTTTATATATTAGATTCTTCTACTTAATATCTTCAGCCAACGAAGTAAGCTGTATATTAACAAAGATCTGTAGACTATAATAATCCATGATTTTCTTATTCTTTTCGACAATTACCGCAAATTAGTCTTCATACAATTAAAGTTATTTGACCGCATGCCTCAAGCTTTATGATTATAACAAAGCAAGTTGGACACATATTGACGTTATGGATTCTCCGAAGTGAAATCTTGATAACTGTAAATGCTTCTGACCAATTGGTGTACGTACTCATAACTCGGCTGATGACGCAGCAGATAATATTAACTTTCTTCGTTTGTCATCATTTTTTATTTATTTATCTCCTAATATATTTGAATGGTCCTTAATGTCATACCGCGTTTATTTTGATAATAATTGTATTATACTTGTTAATAGGATGATAAAACCAACCAATAATATTATTTAATCAATTTTTAAGTTAATTATGAACTACTCATAAATATTGGACGCAAACAGAAGGGATAGAATAAATATTGACAGTTTTGCTAACCTTATAGTTATAGTTTCTAATACGCCACACGCTTTTGACGCTTTATCGAAAAAGCAGTACAGCAGAATAAGCCTAGCCTTTTATGTACGTAAACTAACCATAACAATAAATATCTAACCAGTTACAACATTTACGAACCCACTGTTGAGTTGGGCCTCCTCCAATTACAAGGAGGAAAATTAGCATACTGTATGCTGTAGTAAGGTTTCCTTCTCTTTCGGCTAGGTTATCAACTTTGGTTTAGCCTTAGTCGACTCTTTCAACACCCCCACACAATGTATTTAAAAAATATATATCATAATTCTAAATCTTTAGGTTTCGCGGTATCAAAGGGGATGTCGTCCCCGTTGATATCTTGTTCCATACCTCCTAGTACTTTGTATACGAAATTATTAGGCTACTATTATTTTACTTTTTCTAAGAAACGATTTTATCATAATTTCTTTTAAAAAAAAAACTTTTTAGGTAAGCCTATTTGTCAATACCTAATTAAAAATGGATAGCATAAAAAGTCTTTCAGTCCAGGACAAGACGTCAAATAAAGCTTATTCGATAAAATCGATACAGCTGCACCTATATCGATAAAGACATCACGAGATATATTTCAAACGTGTCTAAAATTGGCGATATCCACCCATAACACCGAGAAGGCTGTAGAACCAGCCGGGAACCCGTCAGTCTGGTTCTAAGATCCAAAAATAGCTTGGCTAATAACGGTGTGCCGAGACACGTACACATTTCTCCTTTCATTGACAAGGTAATTTGTGACTTGTACGGTAGATTTTACTCACCATAATGGTTTGAAGCTAGTAAAATGACTTTCAGAATGTATACGCGAAGGTATAAAAGAAAATTGTTACGAGGTTTAACCCCTAGTTAAATAAGAGGTTTAGTCAATCTTTAAACGGATCTAAATTAACTAATCAATAAAGAAAGATAAATTGTCCGTGTGGTGATGGATTTAGAATACACACTGTCACTAACCCACACTATCCTGAGGGTGTTATATGAGGCGACTAAAGGAACGCACGCACCGGGTCACCTAGTAGTAACAGAAGGAAAACTTGTTACAAATTGTGTGAACCCATCTTACCAGCGTGGCACAGTCAAGTTATTGCACTCGATGAAATTGGAAGGACACCCGACTCAGTAGTGGGTCATTTATGGTCTGAAATGGAATGGAAGATGGAGATTAAACATGATATGCATTGCCCCTTTGCGACAGAAGCAACAAATCCAGATTAGCTTTGGTTGCAAATAGTCGAACATATTATTTTCTTAAAACCAGTTCCGAAATTTTAGCGATGTGGTTCTAGGCGAAAGTTTGTGTGATTTGTATACTGAAATCGTAATACTATATTACAGCCTCAGCGGACAAGTCCGATAAATTTAGGATTTTTCTTTTTTGAGCTTCGTTTTACATAGAAATTCTTAAAAACCACTTTTCACGCGAAAATACTGAAAGATACATACATAGTTCTTAGAAAGACTCGTCAATTCGGATATTATTTGTCGACATTCAATAAACTAAAGGTTGTCTTGAAGGATATTAACTTCTTGCACAAGTTCTCCGAAGCGTTCTTAAGCATCACCAGAGTTATTGGAAACTCTCTCTCTTCGGTTAGTGTGGATAATAATCCACACTAACCGAAGACAAACAAGAACTACACAATCAGAACCTATTGAATGTTCATAGCTTTCATAATAAAATTGATGTTGAGTTTTTTGCAGTGCGAAAGTCGTAACCCTCTAAGGTGGTATAAGGACAATGTTGGCCTGTGCCGTCTAAGTAATACTGTAACATACTTTGGTGTACAACTGAAAGTAATTACCAAAATTCTACTTCTGGAACTGTTTTTTTGATATCAATATTAATGCCACCTATAATGACAACAGCTTATAGGCTTATAGGTTTAAAAATGGTTGCGTATATAGAAGCACGTCGACAAGTTATTTTTAATGCTTATGCCACGAATATTAAATTGTTTGTGTAGCCTGTTAGCAGAGGCCATTTTTGGATAGACGGCTGCCAGTTAGTCCTTGCGTGGTACACTTGTATTGGTATACGAGATTATGAACAAAGATTTCTTGTTATTGTCATAATTTAACCAACTTGTGTGCCCAAATTGGTTGCGAACGGACTCTTGGTTCTTTAACAAAATCCAACTTTATTTAAAAATTAAGCATATGGACAAGTTCAAATATATTATTGAAGCATTCTGGGTTTTGTAGGCCGCAGAAATTGATGCGGATTCGTTTTAGTATAAACATTTTGGTTAAGACTCACAATGCTATAAATCGTCATGCACGAGATAACGATTGCTACCAAAATAGCACGAGGAACGAATATCTGTCAACAAACAAACATAAACGACCATGGTGGCGCATAAACAATAAAAATTCTATTATTATCTGGCGTACAACGTTACATAAGGATTAAGAAACTGTGACCAATTAGGAGGTCTTACTATTCTCGTCATGTAGGACATTGTCTACACTATATCGCATATTGGTAGGAAGTTAGGGTTACCAATCACTCAAACACAGCCACAGAGGAAAAAAAACCTACTCAAATATACCAGTACAAGACTTAATCCAAGAGCAATCAATAAAACCGTAAAATTTCCAAAACAAGTTTAAATTGCTATTACCTCTTCTTGTATGATTGTAGCACAGTGCAAATAATAAAATAGACGACAGGGCAGGAAGTACGTCAATTGGCGACCATATTACTATCTGATGCTTTATGATCTAATAAGGAAAGTATTACTAGCTGATGCTCTATGATTTTTACTTCTAATACTTCCCCTTCTAATACTTAAAGGGCAATGGAGAGGGCTATGCTCGGAGTTTCCCTGCGAGATCGAATCAGAAATGAGGAGATACGCAGGAAAACCAGGGTCACCGACATAGCCCACCGGATTGCCAAACTTAAGTGGCAGTGGGCAGGGCACATAGCTCGCAGGACCGACGCCCGATGGGGCAGTCCTCCTCGAGTGGCGACCGCGTTCCGGAAGGCGCAGTGCTGGTACGCCTCCCACACGGTGGACCGACGACCTGGTTAAGGTCGCCGGAAAGCAGTGGATGCGGGTGGCCCAGGACCGGCCTTTGTGGAGATCCTTGGGGGAGGCCTATGTCCAGCAGTGGACGTCTTTTGGCTGAAATGATGAATACTTCCCCACCCATAACCCCCACTGCTGAGTCGGTTCTCATGCAGTTACATGGAGGGTAATTAGCGTACTGTGCTGGCACAGGGTTTCGTATCAAGTTTTCCTTCTCTTGCGGCTTGTCATTTCATTTTGTCGGCTGTTACGATATCCTCAGAATGCAATGGGGTGATGACACCATGTATTCTAAATCCGTCACCACACGGAACTTATGATGTTTATATCACATCAATCAAACTTACTTGTGATTATGATATTGTCAGTAACATATGCAAAAGAATAAGCAGCATCGCAAATATAACTGTCGGAATTACATTTGCCAACTTTTCAGAAACAAATCTAAGAGCCCCCGCACATCAGGCGGCCGCGTGGCCGCGTGTGTGTCGCGATGATTTTCGTTGGCCGCGCGGCCAACACCGCCTAATGCGCGTATCTACATACATCGTAGAAGAATAAGTTGGCCGCAGCGACTTGGCCGCGCGGCCTGGCCGCCTAATGCGCTGAGGCCCTTATTCAGGAACAAATTTGGTCGGACGGTGTTTAAATAATAAAAACAAAAGCAAGATAATTTTAACGCCATTGTATGTTGAAACAATAGACTTTATTTGCTAACGCGTGATTGGGTTACCCAACAACATTTTTGGTCATCATGAGTCTGAAATGACTCCGGTTATTCCCGAGAATCTCCGTGCCAAATTTACTATATTATAGATCCATCCATCCATCCGATCAATTTTAATACTGGTAAGATTTCTTCAAAGCTGCGGTAACCCTATTATACATATCAGTTTGTTTATCATTGTGTATACTGTATATGTATTCAGGCTGCGTTGAGTTACATGGGCCTTACATAACATCGGCTGGTGGTAATTATGTCGCTGAGACCTTCAGTGCAACAGCCATAAATATTAGGTGCTCATGTGTGGACGCTACGTCACTATCATAATTATATCATGCTGTAAATTTCCTGATTACCTGCTTAGTTTGGTCTAGAAAATTTGCATTGACGTCAGATGGCGGTGCGATTAAGCTGTGCTGTTTTATCTTGCTTCTTCCAGTAGCCTCTCGCTCACTTTGGATGTATATGTGGAAAATAGCCATCTAATTTGTGTCATGTACCTTTTTTGTTTTTACCAACTTTTAAACGTATTAAGTCTATATAAATATAAACCAATGTGCACAGATGAAATAGACAACTATACCAGCCATTTATATTCGGTAATATTTCATTCTACGTACTATTTGAAGTGGTCTTATAAATCCCAGTATTGAATCAGTTGTATTTAAGAAAAGTTTAGTATAATAGTATAGTAATTATAGCTGTGTCATTTAAGACACCTGATCAAATATTGACGGAGATCAATAACAGAAGGTAGTGGAATAAACTAGAGAAGATTTCGTTGGATGTTGCACAATTGGGAGAAGTGGTGGTCTATAGATGTTTTGTACAGATAATCTTAAAACGCTAATATTTTAGGGATATAATTATTAAATCTTACCTCTGTTTTAGGTGAATTAGCATAATTAATGATGTGGTTACCTATTCTTTCGGACGGCGCTGTCGCAAATATATTACTAAGCAAACCAACAATCGAACATTTATTTGAAAATATATTTTGAGAAACAAAGCACCTTAACAAAGATCAAACGAATCTTATGACTATTATTACGTCTAGAGGGCAAAAAGTCAAATAGTCCCTACTAATTATTGAACAGATAGTTAAGCACTATACGAGTAGTTATACATATAAAGATTGAGGCCATAATTATAATAAACTGTCAATTTACAGAGCAGATTTTACAGATTTTAATTAGAATTCGAACCTCAAAAGTCTCAGAATTCGTACTTGATACACTCATAAACTTGAAATTGTATTATTATTCGCTCGACTAAGACTAAAATATAAAACAGGGTATAAAAACAAGTTGTTTGGTGGGTTTAACGTGTAGACATGTGTGTTTAATATTCATGCAATGTTTTGCAAAAGCTGTTGGACGGGCCAAAGGCCCCAGATTGACATTTCGTGCAAATAATGGCAATAATTTAACTATTAGCCTGTGTCTCGAATTAGTTTCTAGAGTTACCGCCTCTCCCTTAGGAATGAACATCAGTGAAAATAGTAAAAACTTTGGGAAAATTGTAATAATATTATTTGATCATGTTATGTAAATGTACAAAGGTCACGATTTTATCTACCATTTCATTCTGTGTATTAATAAGTAAACATTAAAAACTTATGACACATAAGTACATGACGAACAACACGTATCCTCCGAACTTGACCGACTTTCCACTTCAAAGTTGGTAGAATATTAATTCCGTATAATATGTGCCAATACATTTGTAAAACAATCAAAAGTTTCGGTTGGATCGACACTATTGCCTTAAGCTTTAGATTCTCACTAGCTTTTGCGCGCGGCTTCGCCCGCGTGGGCTTCGAACCCGTGCATATTTTTTATGAACATAAAATCGGTTATTGTGACTAAACTATGATAGTTAGATATGTGCTCTCGCGGACTTTTTTGTAGATCTTTATAAGACCTACAAATCCGTAGTACATCATTTTGTTCTATTGTCAATAGTTTTTGCAGCGCACGCATAAATAGGTTTTCGATTTTACACCTTGGTTTACAAAATCGCAATTTTCATACGGATCCCTAATTCTTTTGAAAATAAAATATAGCCTATAACCTTCCTCGATAAATGGACTATCTAATACTGAAAGATTTTTTGAAATCGGACCAGTAGTTCCTGAGATTAGCGCGTTCAAACAAACAAACAAACAAACAAATAAACAAACAAACAAACTCTGCAGCTTTATATATTAGTATAGAGTATAGATGATAGTGAACATCTCAACAAAGACAGATAAGTACTAATCCATAACTGACAAGACCTAAATTAAAAGGCCAGATAATATTGGACGTTTACTTTCACTTCATGTTGTTCATATTCATCATCGGCTATAGTTAGTGTGTTAGTAAAAATATAATGAATCAATCAATCATCTTGTCATTTGGAATAAAGATTCTTCTTCAGTTTTTGTTTGATAGGTACTAGAGATACTATTATTAGTAGGTATTTGATTTATTTTAAATGAAAAAGGGTACATGTCCAATAATAAAGTCACTGAGAACAATCCTTAAATACTTAAACTCCGGATAGTTATAATCTGGACCTCTTTAAGGCCAAAGTGAACAGACACCTTCTAGGCAAACGTGTACCATCTTAGGCTTCATCTTCGCCTTCCATCAAGCGAGATTGAGGTCAAACGTAAGCCTATTTTACCATAAAAAAAAAAAAAAAAAAACTTAACTATTCTATACAAAAATATTTTAACTTTTCAATGTTTGTTCAGGGTACTAAGAAAGAATTATTATTCTATTAATTTATACTAAATAAAAATAAAAATTAAGTAAAAAAAATGTTAACCCTATGAATTGGGGACTTTTCGCAAAAATTAACATTTGCATGGGAGTTTAGCGAACGCATTGTAGAAAGAAAATAAGGTCGACATATTTATTGGCATGGAAAAATTCATATTTTTTAAGTATTAGCTAAATAACGGAAAAACTAAATAGATAACACGTCTGTTGGTCTGACGTGACCTTGACGAATCTTATCTACGATCACATCAATAGTGTTCTGTTCTCCCAGAATTCTTGCACAACGCATCAAACTAATTGAACCTTGAACGATTCCAGACCAGAATATTGCAACCTGTGTGGTTCACACGTTGTTTTGTTAAGAAATCTTGCGAGAGCGCAATTCATGTGAGTCGCTACGCAAATATTTCGCCAGCTTTGTATTGTATAAAAAATATAAATTACCTTATCTATATCATCAGCCCACTTTAGTCTCTGGGCATAGGCCTCTCCCAATCCCAATAAATGCCATAGTGTCCTGCTTTCAGCTTGACGCATCCAGCTGCTGCCCGTAGCCTTCTGCAGTTCATCGCACTATTTAGCCGGCAGGTTTCCTATACTACGCTTTCTACTCCAACTAAACCTCATATACTCATTTTGATTTGGTTTAGTTAATTTTATGAAAACGATGCAGGTTGTTGTGTAACTATCAGATAATGGAAAAATATTAATGCTACAGACATTGTGATTATATCCGAAATAGTTTGAAATGGAGATTTTACATTTATTGTAGTTGAGATCAAAAATTTTGTGTGACATTTAAAAATTTAATGTTTAAATAAGTTATTGCATCTCTGACATTAATCTTGAATGTATAATGATTATAATTATTATTATTATTTTGCTAATTATTACTTCTATTATTATTATTGATATATTTGTATGCCATTTACTGGCCGAACATAGTGATTCTAATGTGATGTGTTAACACAACAACGTATATACCTATGTTTCACAAATAAATACATTTGAATTTGAATTTGAATTTGAATTTGAATTTGAATTTGAGAAAATCGATTAAAGAATTCTTATTGTCTTCTTTCTTTCTTTCAAAATAAGTACCTAGGATCTAAACGTAAAATTAGTGTCTTTATGGCTTCATATTTGTCATTCATCAGGAATTATGGTGCTCGGATATGTTAATTTATGGATAAACCAATCACCTATTCCATCAGTACCTATAGTATTATATGTGAATAAATTAATTATTTATAAACATATACTACGCTTGATCTAGATACTTGGGTTATCCCCTTAGCGTTTAAATGTAATTATATGCCTATAATTACCTTAATTAGATGAATCAACAGATAATTTATGGCAAAATACGCAAAAGGGATTCAAATTGTTTAATAGCTTACCAGCTTTAAATTGCGATTTTAATTAAATATTTTTCTTTTTTACTTACTAACTTAACCTTATATTTATAACCCATCGTGAGTCACATCTTCCGCAGCTTAATAAAAGTATAATATCAGACTTCACACTTACACTATAAATTCATACAGTAAAAAACAAGCTTTAAATGGAGGGATTAGCCTACAGTACCACTTTCCCGACTGGTTGGTACATGGTTTCCATCAAGATTTTCTTCTCTTGCGGCTAGGTGTTCTACCTTGTCATTTTGTTTTGTCGGTTCTTACGACACCCTCAGTATATAATGCGGCGGCGGTATATAATACATGGTATTATAAATCCGTCACCACACGGACAAATTTTACAGTCTTAAAATGAAATTGGAACCGATGGCAATGATGTTGCTTGATATAATGATTCTACTCATTATCCAGTTCATATATCTAGTGACACTTAAGCAGCTGTTGGTATACATATTTATACTTACAATGCAATAATATATCACTTCAATGAACTCTCAAGTGTGGTATTTTGTCACTAGACACAACAATACAACGAGTAATATGTACTATCTAAGCCCACATAGTGCTTGTGAAATAGTTTTCTGCAATCACTTTCTCTACCTATTGTGTTATTATGTAGTGGGATGACATTTGCCATCATGCTAATGAACCTTATTCTTTAGTTCAAATGTTTAGTTGTTTTATGTAAAACGGTTGATCAAGCTTCTAATTTATTTTCAACCCGTATTTACGTTTCCCTTTAGACTATACTTTTCCATAAAAAGTAAGCTATTGTTTTTTATCCAAGGGTCCGTCTCTCGTCTAAAATTCTAACAGAACTGAACATATTAAATATAAGATTTTGTCTATATTTTGCAAATATTTGGTAGGCACTATTAACTCCCCGTGGAGATACAGTCAGGGCCCACAGAGCAGCAAGCGCGGGACGGTACACCTCCGTCTTCTATCCGTGGGTATGCCTCCGTTTTCTCTCTGAGGCGGAGGGGACTCCCACCCACACATCCCCCCTGCTGGCCATCCCCAGGCTGTCGGGGATAGTCCTTAAAGAATTCTACTCCGGGTAAAAAAAAAAGGTACTAATAACTTGCTATTTTCTATCGACGACGTGCCCATCCAATACGATGCAATTACTAGCATTAATCTGCAATATTCAAAAGATTTGCCTTGTGTCTTAGATTACATATTATAAACCTACATGATATTAAATTATATTCATATTCCTCGTGATGGCCACGTGTTTCCCGTCAAAGTTGGCGAGAACAACAGAAGTCATGAACCTTTTCATCGGAACAATGTGCCATAAAATATTTCTAATGATGTACAATATCCACTCATTCAGAGTATAATTAACAAGTAATTGAATTTGACACATTGTTGCTTGTTGATAACGTAGATAAGATGAAGTCTGTTGTAAAATTGATTCACCAATTTTATGAACGGTAACGATTTAAGTCTCGTGATAAAAAGTTGTAATTTATTATCATGAAGGAAATTGTCTGAGCTTATAAATTATCCACCGTCGGTCCCTTCATGGCATGAAATTAACTACCTGACGACCAAACCTATGGATAGTGGGGGGCTACGCAAGTGCTCATGCTCCGGTATCTTCCACCCACACTAAAATGTTTTGGGATTACAGATCAAAACGACAAAATAGGGTTTGGAACTATCACAATATATAAATAGCTATGCGAAAAGATTGTCGTAAAGTTTTTGTATCAGCCCCAGAAGTGTGCCATAGGGATTTTTATCAAGATTTCACTCTCCAGTGGCTAGATTATCGCCTTATCGTTTGACCAGCGTAGCACAGGAGGTTTATTACCCTCCACTAACTGGAGGAGGCCCGATTTAAGAGTGGGTCATCCAAGCAGTAGATTATTTTGATGGACATTTAACTTTATGTTCGTACTTCATTTTTGCAAGAATAATATGTAGTCTAGAAAAATTAAATTAAAAATTTAAATAAACCCCCGACACAATAACCTTTAAAAAGTAAAAAATAAAAATAAATACTTCGCGTTGGGGGACCACTCCCACTTATTTATTACCTGACCCCTGGTCCCCCAACGCGAAGTATTTATTTTGATTTTTTACTTTTTAAAGGTTATTGTGTCGGGGGTTTATTTAAATTTTTAATTTAATTTTTTTTTATAGGTACATACTTATTATAATGTAGATTTTGTTAAATTGCACGTGATGCGCTTTCATTTGAGACCCCACTCGATTATATTTGCAGACATTCGGTTATTCTTCCCCACTTTCACCCCTCATAACTTTTAAACGGCTCACCCGATTTTCATCAACATGTCTAAGAACACTCGCCCGTAACTCACCTTTCATACAAAAAAAACTATATTGAAATCGCTTCATCTGTTCGCGAGCTACGATGCCACAGACAGACAGACAGACAGACCGACAGACAGACCGACAGACAGACAGACACGTCAAACTTATAACACCCCTCTTTTTGCGTCGGGGGTTAAAAAAGGATAGATTTACACAACAGCCGACCACGTGAGATATAATCTTTCAAAGAACTGATTCCATCACGTTTTCTGTTTTGCAAACAGCTTTATTTAACCTAACAGGTTCTAAGAATAACTCGTAAGACAAGATATTAATGTGGCTTAATAAATGAAAGAAGCATGAATGCCTGAAAATACGGGTGTGTACTGTTTCTCTTCTTACAAAAATATAAACATTGAACCCATTTTCTTATTTTTCTTTCTCGACCATATATTACGGCATCGCTTCGTAATATATATACTGATTTGGAAATTCTGATAGGGCACAAATGTTATCGAAATCAGTGCAGTTGTTTGTTATAGAACTTGGAATAAGTGAACAAACCCATTCGTCGGAAGGCAAATTTTGGGTAAGCAATAAAACAGTTTTTAATACAGGATATAAACCACTGCCAAAGGACAAATTATTTTGCGCAAAATTATAATCAGCGTAATCTGTATTGAATACGTGTCCTTTTTTTTGTCTTCGCTGGAGAAATGCTCAAAGCATACCGCTCCCCTCAGGGGTGCGGTCAGCGGTTATGTGGGACTCCAGGACACTCGATTACCCCCTAAAACCCCAGCGGTATACCCTCACACGTCTTGTTTGAGACGTTATATGAGTCCCCGGAGCTCCACCTCTTCGTCTGGACTCTCCCCGTGAGCTGGCCTGGCATGGGGTAGCATGGGTGACCCTGAGCCTGTATGGTCCCAACGGATCATGAAGACGCACAAGCCCCCTCACCACGGCAAGGTAGTAGCACAGTCAAGGGGGAATTCAATACCTGTCCTGCCTGGCACTGCGTGTCTGGTAAAAAATATCTAGGGCGGAGCTTGCTAAACCTAGAACGAAATTAATTTATTTTCTTGTCACAATTAATGCATTTAAAATGATAATTACTGTAGCTTTAGCCGCTTGATATATTTGCAATGATTTCACAACATATGGCCAATTGTTGCAACATTACCTTGCAGGGGCAACAGGCCACTGGCGAGGCACCTACGCCTGGAACAAGTATTACTAGTTTTATATTATTTTCTAGAAACAACCAGAACATTTTCGGAACATCTGGTCTTTCTCTAAGAGTTCGATAACCCGTAATCGATATTAGCATTCTCCATTTCTGGGTCACCGCTACTAGGACGTTCCAGATCTTTCGATGATTTAGTATGTAAATTCAAATAATCTGCAAACATATTATAGTGAACACTGCCATACTTGAGCAAACTAAATAATATACGTAGCTATTCGTAAAAACAGCTAAGTAAACTTGAATCGCAAACAAGCCTAACGACTCTGAACAAAGGATTGACTTAATAACCACAATTTTAATAGGATAGGTATACGTGCTGTTCAGCTAAATCTTCGCAAACAATTGTAAACCGACATGTTAATCTAGAACAATAGCTGTAGATAATTTAAAAGATTTAACAGAAGTATTACACACTGTGCTGCTTCACAATAGGTTATAAGAAACAAGAGAGCAAAAATTTATGTTATGGCTACATTTCATCTAATTAATTGACTTTGTTAACCTTATTATTTCGATCCGGCTTACCAAATGTTGTAATATTCCTGTTTCTTTCTAATTTCTTCATCTCTGCGCTCCTTTGCGTACCAATACTACTACTACCAATGATGTTACAATTAAAAGGTGTAGATACGTTACCTGTACAACATTCGATCGATTCGATCTATAAAAATGGCAAGCCAACGCACACATAGTTAACTTTATATGCAATATGCACACTGCTTTAGATGAGTCGTGAAAGTAGGATGGTATGATTTTAATAATCACGTGCTAAATAGAGACAAATATAATTTATTGTGATGCGTCGTCACATGCACTAGAAACAATATAGATTAATTAAATCAGACAACATTTGGCCCTACCAAGTTTTATGCCTAAAAATATTTTGTAAAAACATTTTGTCTCGTTAAGTAAACATATATGTTAGAAACAGCCGTTATTTTTTTCGCAATTTCAGGGTTGTTCCCATAGTAAAAGTGGTTTATAATCATGAGACTCCACCTTCTGAGATGTATGTTAATTAAAAATTGCCCTGTATTAATAGTTTATTTATTACTCAAGTAACACAGCTCAAAAACATAAAACGATCTTATCTAAATAACAACTGCATTACAAAAAATAACATTACATTACGGAAATAGTGATAGTTACGAATGATAAGTGATTCCTTGACTTTTAGAAGTTTTGTTAGAGTAGTTTGTGCAATATCTCATAACACACGACGGCATTTTCAATTGTTTTATAGCACTTTTTAAACACGGCTCTTGACGTGCAATTGTTGACGCCAGTGACGCAACACTGAGGTGAGGTTTGCTAATTAGCCTACTTTTAACGTGCCGCTTGCTGACCGCTTATAACCCATCTACACCTTTTTACTTCTAACATCATTGACTACTACAACTACTAGTACTCTACTCAGCCCATAATGACCCACTCCTGAGTCTAGTATCAGTATAAACGTTTTTCAAAGAGGTTAGACTGCTCCAAAGCCAAGACGGATCGAATGATTTCGTTGCTAGTTTTAGTTAATAATGTGTCGTATCGTAACTAACATTTGATGAAGTGTCCGTGTGGTCACGGATTTATAATACATAGTGTAACCACCCCCTTCCATCCTAAGGGTGACGCAAGAGCCGACAAAAGGAAAGAGACGGAACAACCCAGCCACCTGGCTAGAATGGCACAGTAGGCTAATTACCGTCCATGTAATTGGAAGTATGACCTTAGTAGTAGTTGCAAATAAATTAATTAAAAGTCGTTACATTTCATGATATCATCATCATCAAGAGTATATAGTGAGCTTAATTAGAGGCAAGCTTCGAGCAATAGACATATTTTGAACGTGGCATAGACAACGGTCAATGTAAGGCCTCTTCAAAAACCTGTCAAGTAAAGCCATTAAATTGTGCGCAAACGGCTGACTGTTCATTATGTCATCTCAAGGCTAGGTGGGTGTGTCGGTAACCGTCACCGATTGTGCGTAGTTTACTATAAAACTCGTATTTTTTCTCATGTGGAGTTCTTGTGTTTGTCTATTTCATTGAATTTGCAGGCAAGCCATTATAACCTGACCTGTTTTCGATATTTAAAAACGTCGCCGATGTCAACATGGTTGTTATATTGTATAACTTGTTTAAATTCTACATTCAACACCTGAGCCGATATCAACAAAACTGCCAAAAAGACTCCGACAGATTGCCATGGAAAAGAAATCGTGTTTAAAGATTTTTCTAGATTAATTTTTTTTTTAATTTTCTTTTTGCGCCAATTATAACGTCAACATTAAATTTAATTTTAAAGTCATGAATAATAATTAATAGTTATAGTAGGTAAACTATACTTAACGTTAACAACTTCTATTAAACGGATTTGAAAATATTCGGTATGTTAATAGCCAAATATGAAGAATCAAAACTTGTTTCCTTTATCTGTACCAGTCGGTATCAGGCCATTGGTTTTCTCTTTCTAATGTATAAAACCGTTGCGCACTGACTGAGGTTAAATAAAGCTTGGATTCATATAAAACACATAATTGACTATACTGGCGCTTAGTGCTTTTTTATCAGCTTATATCTTCTCTCTCCTTTTAATCAGTGGCATGTTACCTATAATGGATTATTTCGCCAACATCAAGTGGCGCCAATAAAACACATACCAATCAAGTAGTTAATTATTTAGCCAATATCAGCTGTATTCATTGAAATAAATCTACACACCTGTACTTGATATTAACAACTACACTATTAAACAAGTAGCGGTTATCTACAAAAACCAATTTTATGAATACTGTCAATTCAACAATATGACTTACCTTAAGTAACTTTTCTTTGCACTTTTAAATAACAACATCTTTTTCAGTTTGCCCATCCGAAACCTGATATATTCCTTCTGCAAACAAAGTCTTACATTTTTATTCACCTGACCTTAACTAGGTTTTAATTCACAGAGTTTCACATCCATCTTTGCTCGTTTATATGTACGTGGTACTGTAATACGATGCAACAACATAAGATAGCCAACTTTGTGCTAGCCATGTCGTAAGTGTCCATTCCGGCTAGGTTTATTTTTAGCTTGCTTGCTAAGGCTTGGCTGAGGCGCAAAGCTTGTTAGCACTAGTATGGCGCTCGGCATTTCTGTGTTTAATCTAGTGGTATTGAGATGTATCAGGTATTCTGTGGCTTCATACCTTTTACCTCTTCCTCGCCTTTCTCAACGTCATTGCGATCGACACCTTTCTAACTTAATTTGGCTTCCATCTATTATTTATTTATCACTTTTTTTGTACATCACTACATAGTATAAAACAAAGTCGATGTTTTCTGTCCGTCCCTATGTATGCTTAAATCTTTAAAACTACGCAACGGATATTGAAGCGGTTTTTTTTATTAGATAGAGTGGTTCACGAGGAAGTTTTATATGTATAACACACCCCCGGTTTGCACGGGCGAAGCCGGGGCGGGCCACTAGTTAATACTAAAGCATAAAACATAGTTAGAACGTAACAACTAAAGTACATTTAGGCGGCCTTATTGTTCTCTTGACGAGAATTACTAGAAATATGACAGTACTGCACTCAGGGTCGGGTACCTATCAGTAATATACGTAATTTCTGTTTTTTTTTTATTTTTCTTTCTAATTGTTATTCTATTATTATTAATCTACCAGTATTTACACGGATCTATAGACGCCTGTCCACCAGCACCTGTTTATTGGGAGGACCAGTAATTATTAAATTAGACCAGTAGTCTGCTTTCACGGTACTGATATCGTAGATGGTGGAATAGCAGCCTGGACCGACGGCTTTATGCGATCAGATATTGCATATGCTGGACATAATACCTTAACCTTGCTTTTGGCAATGAGGCTGCGAATTGCACTACTTTCTGTTTAATTTACATGTATTTATTTTCTTTACTTTTATCTGTGTAGTGTTAAGTAGATAGTTTTAAGTGTTGTTCCTTTGTGCAATAAAATGAATTGTTATCCCAGGCTATTTTGAATATTTCTGAGTACTAATCTTTCTCTTGACGAGAATTACTAGAAATATGACAGTACTGCACTCAGGATCGGGTACCTATCAGCAATATACGTAATTTCTGTTTTTTTATTTTTTCTTTCTATTTCATTGTGCATTTCCCTAATCAGTTCCATTCTTTCTGGAATGGTTTTACGTCATGTACTAATCAGTTTACAGTTATAAAAAAGGTGATTTAGGTCTTCTTACTGTATCTTTACATAGTATAAAACAAAGTCGCTGTCGTCTGTCCGTCCCTATGTATGCTTAAATCTTTAAAACTACGCAACGATTTTGATACGGTTTTTTTTTCAAGATTCAAGAGGAAGGTTTATATGTATAACCCACCCCCGCTTTGCACGGGCGAAGCCGGGGCGGGCCACTAGTAATATATATAATCAAAAGTTTCATTTTGAGCACTATGCACGATGGCTTGCTCCTAATGTTAGCTCGAGAAAAAGAACTGACGAAGTTGTTTTACGACTGTAACTAAGTGTTCAGACACTTATCTGCAGTGTAATAATGCATAATGTTTCCACAATACATAAAGTGTTATCGTTGCAAAAACACGTAATATTTTTCTAGCTAGTTTACCAAAGGTCACCTAATGGCCGGTGGTTCGCGATTAAGCACGTTATCCATTGCGTGTGCGCAAATAACGCGGTTTTGATGTATTGGCTAAGTACACAGGTGACTGACAACCTTGATACCTTTTCCAAGGAAATTGCTATGTCCTAGTTTTGTAACAGATACTTAGTATGTTTTGAATACTCTAATGCAATCCTGTAATAAGTATACGGGCCTTTGCCAAGGATTTATCGATGACGATAGTGTAGATGTGATGTGTGTAGGCTAATAAACCTCCATGTGATGGGAGGAGGTCCGACTCAGCAGTGGGTCATTTATGGGCTGAGTAGTAGTAGTAGATATGATTGTCCTGTGCATTTATATATATAGATATGATATATATAGCATTTATATATGTAGATATGATCGTCCTGTGCATTATACCACATTAGTTACTCGATGTAACTAATGTGGTATACGCGTCGAGTTGCCCCGAGATGTTCTTCCGTTCATAGAAAAGCTTTTTATCATTAAATGCGAATCGACTACAAAAGAGGCACTCAGAAGCGAAAAATAAACAACAATTTTAAGTCAGTGCCAACTTAACACCGACGTTAATTAGGATATAGGCTGGCAGGGCATATAGCGAACGCTAAAGAATTCTCCGAATAAGTTTACTTAAAAAAAATATCTATGAGAACCCTGTTTGTTGTTGTTGCTGTGCCCTTCGGATAACGTCTTATTTCATTTCTCTGTATCAAAACTGTTGCCTTGGTTCTAATTTATAGTAATTTTATTCATTCAGACTAGGTCGTTGTCTAGTAGTGGTAGTTTCCGTATGAATGTGGATGCACGTAAGTTTTGTGGGTAAAGAGATCGATGGATTATGTGAGTGATAACATGCATATGAAAGACGCTGATAGGACTGTATGGAGACTACCACCTAGCGTGGGACAAAGGCCGGAAGATGGGCATGGTTGTTTTAAACATGTCGATTTATAACATTGAAATTAAACACTTTTTAACGGATTTATCGCGTGTATATTACATTATTTAATTCCCGACGTTTCGACTGCTTTACAGCAGTCGTGGTCGCGGGAGAGACTAGATGACAGAGTTAAAATCTACCGCCTATAATTTTGTTTTATTGATAATGTTCCATGTGCACGCAGATATAATGTAATGTAATATACACGCGATAAATCCGTTAAAAAGTGTTTAATTTCAATGTGTAGTAATCGCGAAAACCTAAGAAATCATTACGATTTATAACAGTTTGTGAAAAAACCTACATGAATAAAGTTCCTTTTAAGTTTGAGTAAATAGTCGTCGTTTCAGCTCATAAATGTCCCACTACTGAGTCGGGCCTCCTCCAAATTCATGGAGATAAATTAGTCTACTGTGCCACGCTGGCAAGAAAAGGTTGCACAGTTTTGTGCAACCTTTTCTTGCCAGTGTGTCTAGATTTCCAGCTCCTGTGGCTAGGCGGTCTCTTTAGCTACGACGCCCTCAGGATGGTATGGGTTGGTGAATCATTCTAAATAGTGCGGAATGCAATTTATGTTAAGCTACATCTGTCCACCTCTGTGCTTCGAATGCTACCTTCCCGGTAGTCATTCGTTAAGATGCTTATACGAGAGAAGACGGCCATCTCTCTTTGGTTCTGGTATCTAACTGGACCCTAAAGAAGTTGGGAGAAGGAAAGGCAGATGATGACAATTTAGGTGGTCAGCTTCCTTGCATTTACGCTAAATGTATTTTATAGCGAAATCTCCCAAGAACAGACTATAACGTGAATATGATAAGGTAAGAATTTATTTAAAACCTTGCGAACAAAACGATGCTTTGTGAGACCTCGAAGGAATGGTCAAGTTAAAATCATCTACGACCATCGGTAATAACAACAGCTATACAATTAAAGACGATATATTGAAGGTTTATTGTAAAAACCCTTTTATGCGGAATAATATTTCTAAGGTTTTAGGCTCAAGGTCCTACGTGGCACGTTTATCGCCGGCCTTGCTCGCCACAGATCTAGCCCGGCATTGCATTTTTACAATGCTTAGATAAATCAGTCTGTCTGGAGTATGTAGAAATTACTTTATTACTACTAGCTTCTACGAGCAGAATCGCCTGCGTTACTGGGGATAATGTAGCATTCAAATAGTAAAATCAGCAGCATCGTGCAGCAGAAATTTGTTCGTTACAAACATACATATTGTCCGTGTGGTGATTGATTTAGAATACATAGTGTCACCACCCCATTCCATCCGGAGGGCGTCATACGAGCCAACAAAGGGAGGTGACAGGAATTGATTTTTGGTACAGAGCCTGGAAATGATACCTAGTATAGGCAGTTAAAAAAATGCCCCTATGTCGTAATAACCCTGTATAGTAGTATTGATATGGTAAATTCTGAACGATAACAAATTTAAAAAGAAATGGAATGCCACGACCTACGCTTCTGTGCTTTCTTTTGTTGATGGCGCCATTCTTTCATGTTTAAAAAAAACAATATAGGTGGATTTTTAAATAGTGTTTTTTTATTATTCATTATAATTTTATACATTCCAAGTATGAATAGTAGTAGTGTACATGTTGAAATGTGAATGAATAATACTACAGGATTTCTCGCGCAACACGAAGTAGGCAAATGTGTTTACATCTATACGTTTCGACTAGATTGGGCAAATCGTAGTCAAACACAAAAAAAAACAGGGAATCTTAAAATACATGCATCGTTTGGTTAATTTGTGCATTAAACAAAGACTAACATTAAATAAACATTACAATCTTGATATGAAACTGTAAGTGACTAAATACACGTATGACGTGTCAGCAAGACATGATAAATGTGTATCTGACTCCGTAATTACTTCTAGAGCAAGGACTCGGAGGTCATGCGGAAGGAAAGAGTCATATTTCATTATTTATACATTTTTGTTCTTATACCTTTACTTGCATCGATTTCCTTTAAATCCCTCTTCATCATCATCATCATCCTCATTTTAGGCACAAGCTGTCCAGCCGTGGACAGCTTGTGACTAAGATGATGATGCCTCCCCTAAGGATTCCCACAGAGGCCGGTCCTGTGCCACATTCATCGTTTTGCGGGGACCTTAACCAGGTTATCGGTCTGATTTAAGTCAAAGTCAAATCATTTATTTTGCATAGGACACAATGGACACTTACAAATTGTCAACATATTAATAAAATTTATACAATGCAAAGTAATATACTTTACCACCAGTTCGGAACGCGACCACTGCTGAGAAGAACTGGCAAGAAACTCAGAGGGCTTGTCATTTTTTCTTTTTTATTACTTTGCGGTAATATTCATAATGTAATATGTATATATTTGCCCAACAAATTCCTTAAAACAAACTGTTCTATCGGATCTGGAAGGCGTCAGCTAAAATCTGAATATTAAAACAAAACAAAACAAACTTTAATGAAATAAAATAAAATCTTCCTTGGTCCAGTGAGCCGACCAACCCCAAACAGCAGCACCTGTTCACAAGTATAACGCATGTGACAGCCATCGGTCTCCTCAACCATATTAAAGGGAAGTGAGTGACCGACCCGTCACACGTCGCTACCGCTGCTCAGAGTATTTTAGTGAGCATGACAACTCACAAAACCGAGCCCGATCACCGATAAAGCAATAAAAAGTAAAGCTCTAAAAATTCAGTTCCAGCAAGACTGCATTTTCAGATCCAAAGATACATTTGTTCGTATATGTATTCATAGTATTTGAGCTCAGCAGCTCAATCCCAAGCTACCGGGTCATTTAAATAGTCTATATTTAAATGACCCTGTAATACTATAGTAGGCTTTCTTACAAAGTTGAAATTTTATAAGCTTTTTGAATTTATTAATTGGAAGTTCTCTTAACTTCGTAGGGATTTTATTGTAGAAGCGAATACATTGACCTACGAATGAGTTACTAATTCTATGGAGACGAGTAGCATGTAGAACAAGATTACTTTTATTCCTAGTATTAACAGAGTGAGTATCACTTAATATATTGAAGATTAAAGATTAAAGACCTTAAAATCATATATCACTTATTCATGATGCAATATTGACCCGTAGCCATAACGAAAAGATAGTACTGCTGATATAAACTGCTGAAATGATGATACTACGAACATGATAAATGGCTCATTTTGAATACACCCGCAGACTTGCCTATGTTGTATTAATTCAAGACTATTCTAATATTAGCTTGAACAGTTCCGGAAGTCGTACGACTGGCTGCGCCCACTCCGGATATCAGGTTATCTAATAAGCTATAAAATAAACTTATAAGTACGAAAATAATTGCTTCTTGTTGTAAACATATACTAGTAGATTGATTTCTTTATTGCCACTCTACACAATAATCTACTGCTCAGCCCATACGTAGGTACCCACTGCTGGGTCAGGCCTCCTCCAATTGCATGGAGGGTAATTAGCTGACCGTTCCAAGCTGGCCAGACTGGTTGGCACAGGGTTTCGCATCAACGGTACACCCCGGGGATGTTTAGTGGGTATGCCTCTTTATGAGGAGATTCCCACACACCCCCCATTGGCCATCCCCAGGCCGGTCGGGATAGCCCATAAAGGATTCTACCCCGGGCAACAAAAAAAAAAGGGTTTCGCATCAAGTTCTCCTTTTCTTGCGGCTAAGTTGTCAGCCATGTCAATTCGTTTAGTCGGTTCGTACGGCACCCTTAGGATAAAATGGGGTGATGCGATTATGTATTCTAAATCCAACACCACAGGCACGGATTGACTTGATTTGACGTTCAACTTTATTTCTGATTTTTTATTTTTATACTTATACCAACGATACGTGTTGGTATAAGTGCTGGCTTTATCTAAAATTATTAATTAAAACTTAGAATTATTTTAAATTAAAACTATTCGACACTATATTCATTCAAAGACGAGGTTAATTAATTAAATAGATAAAAAATATGGTTAAACTTCTCGTGTCTGGCCAGCGTAGAAATAAGGAGAATCATAAAAAAAGCATTTTAGTAGTTAGTATTCATAGCATCTAAGTTCTCTAATCCTCTTTTACTAACTTTTATTTGAATGTTCACTTTTTAATAGGCATTGTTGACGTTGCAAAATAGCTTTCTGTTTTTAACCTGCCTACGAGTGCAGATATTGCGTAAAACAAAAAGTCGAAAATTGCATTACGCGTCGATAAAATCTGCAACGACGGCGCATACAATGAACATATTATGCACTGCTGTTATGAAAACCTTAACAATGGACATTCTTACCCAACCGCATGATAGAACGCGTGCTGAGGTGTAATGTGCATGCATCCCACTAACATAACAAATGCGAAAGTTTGTACAGTCCTCGCCAAACTTTATGGCCGCTCTGAATGTAGCCGTCGGTGCGAACTTGCGCACGTACATTTGATAACCAATACGAACGTAGCACACTCACACAAACGCACGGGAAACGAAGTCGCTTACGGGTGGAAGACGGCGAGTGCGGGCATGCCCTGCCTCCACCCCCCGCTAATACCTTATTTTGTGTTCTGTGCAGCGTAATGCGGCTGCATTCAGAGCGGCCATAAAGTTTGGCGGGGACTGTAACAATGTATGGATGTATATTTGTTACTCTTTCACGCAAAATTTACTGAATGGATTTACTCGTATGGCCAGCGTGGCACAGTAAGGCTAACTGGGGGAGGCCCGACTTAGCAGTGGGTCATTTATGGGCTGAGTAGTAATAGTAGAACTACAAAAGCAAAAACATTACTAACACTTCATTCGATTGATAAAGAAATCGATAACTACACTATTAAGCACTTTAACTCATTGATTACTTAGAAAACAGATAAAAAAATACATAAAAATAATATCTAGTTACTTAATTTCTTACTTTTTTAATTTAAAGGAAGGATACTTGTTTTTACCTCATAGACAATTTTCCTAATAAAGAGAAAAACCGAGAAGATTGCTGCTAGTATTTAGAGAGCTGCGCTGCGCGTAATGTAATTGAATGTAAAACATGTAATTCACGAATACAAATGTCACCCAGACAAGTACCTATCGTTCAGACAAATACACTCGCCTGACCCCGGAATCGAACGCGGGACCTGTTGATACAAAGGCGGCACATCCAACCATCGAGGTAGTCTAGTAGACCGACACCTGGTCTTTTTCAGTTTTCAGACTGCCATAGATGGTAGAACGGCAACTGGGACCGATGATTTATAATTTAATAAATAATAAGGCTTATCTTGTAATATACATTTCAACTCCGTATATATTAGACATTTTTATTCGTTACCCGCAAAATAATAAGTTAGTCTTAGCGCGTAACAATAGCTCAGAACAATGGTTTCTTTGAATAAATTCATTGAAATGTGTTTTGTTATGAATATTTAACTTGTGACCAAACCTGTGAGGAATTCGAGAGGTATTGCTATCGTACGTAGAGCTGTGACAAGATTTTGTGGTGACAGATTTAGAATACATAGCGTCACCAACGAGTGTAAAGTGTAGTATGGTACTATTATCAGAATTTCTTAACGTATTTTAAGGAGGGTTGCGCTGGCCAGGCGGGTTGGCAAAGGGCTTCGTGTCGAGTTCTACTTTGTCATTTCCTTTTTTCGGCTTTTACGACACCCTCAGGACGGAAAGAGGTGGTGACCTTATATGTATATTCTAAATCCGTCACCGGACGGAAAATGTGTACGATAAAGTACTAAATAAATAAAAAACGCGAAGAAACATAAGATACGAATCGATTTTTAAAAAAGTCACACAAAATGCTTTTCCTGCGTGTATACATTAAATGTGTTTTATTTCAATACTACAACGGTTTGTTTCTCTTTGCAAGCCGCTATTGCTACTGTTACTGACTCAATCAGTCTTAATGTTAGATACTTTAACAGTACTCAAGTTAATGCACATTTAACTCTACAGTATGTCTGAATGTCTTTGGGTTGGCATTATGAAGATACAAATTACGTGGAAATGCAAAATAGCTTTTGTTGAATATTATTTAAGGCATCATAAGTTCCTGGTAATGAATATGTATTTTATCCTACTAGTGAGTATAGATATAGATGCTTTAACAGCAATTAATGAATATGTATTAAAAAAAATATTAGTACAAATACAAAAGAACTCATGTTGGTTATAAAGGCAGTGAGTTTATTTAAAACTAGCTGACGTTACGCGCGGTTATTGACGTTCCGCGGGGAACGGCGCGGGGCGAAGCTAGTTTAAAAAAGCCTAAGTCACTCCGTATATCATCAGCTATCTATCAGTGGAAATCCCGTCAAAATCGGTTCAGCCGTTCCAGAGATTCGCCTGAACTAACAGACAGACAGACGAATATTTAAAAAATGATATTTTACACATTAAGTAGAAGTAGTTATTTTAATATTACGAACAGACTTCCAATTTATTTGTATAGATAATTCATCAATTATTTCAGCCTATAAATCATCCACTACTGAATCGGGCCATCTCCAAATTTATGGAGGGATTTGCCTAATGTGCCACGCGCAAGGCGTTTCTATCAAGTTTTCCTTCTCTTGAATTCCTTAGTCACCTCGTTTACGACACCCTTAGGTATAGGTAGGTGGCAAAGTGTATTCTAAATCCGTACACGGAGTATTTCTGTTATTACTAGATTTTATACACGATTCTTTACCTATGCAGAAATCATTACGAAAACATTATTCTAAGACTAAATACGTTTGCGAAATATAGAGGTTGTTAGTTTCTCCAAACAAATGTCTATGAAGTCATACTTTTAATTACACCATTTTCATTAGGTACCTTTGGTATATTTCTATTAGAATTCCTCAACAATCCCACTGCTTGAGATCTCAAAGATGTCTAATTGAAATGCAACACTCGTATGACATCTGCAAACAGCCTTTGTTAGCTGATAAAATACAATCAGCGTTGACGAACAAATTGTGCCAATATATCTCAATGCCTGACTTTGTCAGGCTGAACTGACGAGTTTTCAATTAGTTGTACAGTCGGGGTATAAAAGATTGGCTGCCCTAAAGGCGCTTGTTTGCACTAGAGTTGATTCAAAATTTTCTCGACAATTTTATATTTTCGCAGTAATATGTACGTCACTTTTTTCTTAATATAGCTTGCCATGTTATAACAACTTAAATCCGCCAATGTCACTTTGTACGGATAAATACAGAGGGAAAGGAAAGAAAATAATAAGATGAATAAGTATAAATAATTTTAAAATTAAGTTTTGTTTTTGTTTCTCATAAGGTAACTGAGTCCTTAGTTGCAACTATTCTGCCAGTGTCTATTTATTGTAGTAGTAATTAGGTATTTTTTACAGCAAATAAGTAAGATATTTGACAGGTTGTCGTTTTGATATGTCATTCTTATAAAATACAATATACTTACAATATGCTCACTATGGAATTTGGAAAATTTCCAATTATGCTAAAAATATCATTTTGACTCATTACAAATAAATTATTCGACATCAGTGGCAGTATTTGCTAAGGATATTAAATAATTGTCACAAAATACGAACTTCGTGAACCTAATGTTCTAGGTCCTGAAGTGTTATAATAATAAAAATGTGATAGACGATTATCACAGTACTACACTAATCAAAACTCAAACTCAAATCATTTATTTCAATTGAACCTATTTACTGGTGTTTTTGAAAAGTCAAAAGTGAAGTTAGGAATCTAGTTGCATGTTCCAAAAAGTAGATCCTATGGAGAAGAACAGGCAGGAACTCCATGGACACTCTTTTTATCATATTTTCTGTTACAAGCATCTGATTGGGTTACATTGATTTCGTGTTGTGTGAATTTAAACCTTGTTTCATATTAAGTTAATTTAATTGTATATGTAGTCGTCTGCTCAGAGCTTTAGTTTCTGGTGCGGACAAGCTATCGTACCCCCACTGTACATATTAGCATTGACTTGCAACTGCCACTCTTTATTGCCAACCATTGTTGGAGCATTCAACTTGAACTGTGACGTGCGCCTCCATTGTTTTTAAAGTAGAACTTACCGTTTACAAGCTGGCTTCAAAGAGGCTTTGGTATTCAGGTTTTATTTATTCAATGAAATATCTGGACTTAGCCCGATTGTCTTTTAAACAGGTCAAGATAGTCTTTATTTGAGAACGTGTAGAAGTTCGGTTACAAGTCTTACAGGTTTCTGAATTTTACACACAGCGGTCTTATATTACTACTACTCTGCCCATCAGGGCCGGATTTAGGGGTCCAGAGGCCTCGGGGCAACAAAGGAGTGGAGGCCCCCTTGCCCCAAATTATTTTCCAAATAAAATGAACAATATTTTTCAGCCGAGTTTTTCAATAAATAATTTATTGTGAAACCAAGTAGATTCTCTTAGTATTTAACAAACACATATGAATATAATCGGAAACAAGAATTATTTGAAATTAAATTTTAGTGTTAACGAACGGAACCTTTCGAGCTTTTTTTGCCGAAAAATCGTTGATGATTTCGCTGAAATCCAGTTCTCGGAGTAAATCGCTTTCAATGCTCAGGAGAGAAAGCTTTGATAGACGGTTTTGTCCCATCGTGGTTCGAAGCCTATTTTTTATAATTTTCTTTTTTATTTTTCGAAATTAGGTAAAAGCGAAAAAAAATATCAAAGGAAAAGATGTTTACTAGGTTTACTAGTTGAAATTTGAAAAATAGTCTATTGTGTAGGCCCCCTGCTTGTGGAGGCCCCGGGGCTTTCGCCCCGGTTGCCCCCCCCTAAATCCGGCCCTGCTGCCCATAGATGAACCAGTGCTGAGTCGGGCTCCAGTTACATGGTGGGTAATTAGCCTACTGTGCCACACTGGCCAGACGGGTTGGCACAGGGTTTAGTATTAAGTGGTTTTTCCCTTTCGGCTATGTTATCGGCCTTGTTATATCCTTTTAGAATGGGGTGATGACACTATGTATTCTAAATCCGCCACCAAACGGACAATTACATAATTATACGTGATTATACTTTCATATATTGGAAATTATCCGAATTTCTCATACTAACTTTTTTATTAAAAATCTTTCCTTGAAAAATTTCATGTTCCTACGGTTTTATACAAGAACAAAATTTTAAGTAAAAAAAAAACGTAAGAGAGTTTTATATTATTTATATTTATAAAAAAGAAACGAATTTAAAAAATAAGCAAACGGTGCTGACGCAAATGCATCGATTACTTAGTCTTATCTAAATTGTTTTGGTGGGAAACCCTCAACGGCCACTCCCTTGGGGGTTATGTAGGTCACCAGGGCCTGATACGGTGTTAGTTACGCCTTGACCTACCCAATAAAACGACATTCCCTGACTGTCCGATTCCACGGAATTCTTCGCGCTTCCCTCCGGCCTCAATTCATTCAAGTTTGAATAAACTTCGACACTCAAACTCAAAAGGAACATTATTTACGTAGGTTTTATCACAAAACTCTTTTATATTGTTACTAGTGGCCCGCCCCGGCTTCGGCCGTGCAAAGCAGGGGTGGGTTATACATATAAACCTTCCCATTGAATCACTCTATCTATTAAAAAAAACTGCTTCAAAATCCGTTGCGTAGTTTTAAAGATTTATGCATACATAGGGACGGACAGAAGAATGCGACTTTGTTTTATACTATGTAGTGATAGTTAAAACTAGCGGCCCGTCCCGGCTTCGCAAGGGTGCGATTTAGCCGCGGGGCGAAGCTAGTCAAAAAAAGTAGCCTAAGTTACTCCTTATATCATCAGCTACCTATCAGTGAAACTCCCGTCAAAGTTCAGCTGTTCCAGAGATTAGCCGGAACAAACAGACAGACAGACAAAAATTAAAAAAATATATTTTGGTCTAAGTAATGGTCTACGCATTTAGTAAAAAGTGGTTATTATATTATTACAAACAGACCCGAGATTACTATTATCATCTTGCGTCCCCTGTAGGTTCTATACACACCTATCAGTCGTCATACCGACTTTCACACCTTTCATACACAATTCCTCATTCACAATTCATCCATCTCTTTTGATCGCCCACAATCCTTGCGTCCACCTTCATGCTGAAACTACCACCGGTTCTGAAAGCTGACCTACAGAAAAGTGCCGGCATGAAACTGTGTAGCTGCTTTTTTCAAATTATTGGTCTTGTTTACGAAAGGCATTAGACAGCATGAGCAAGTTCGCTAGTTAAGAGAAACACGCTACACGTTTACGCAATGAATGACGGATAAAACTGGTTTCCTGTCTTTCCAGGAGTCGTTAGTGGACATGATGGATCCACAGGCAGGTAGCGGTCGCAAGTGGAGGTCCCGAACACCAGCGCACGCGCAAGACACCGCCACCGACCAGGCCGCGCCTCCTAACAACGCCACTGATGCTTGCAAACTGCTTATTGTGAGTTTTACTTTTCGCAACGACTTAGGAGTAATATGCGAGTATTATTTTACTACTCAGACCATAAATGACCCTACTGTGATGATTAGCCTACTGTGCAACGCTGGCCAGACGGGTTGGCAAAGGGTTTCGTTTCAAGTTTTCCTTCTCTTGAGGCTAGGTTTTCGGCCTTGTCGTTTGTCGGGTCTTACGACACTCTAATGTTGGACTGGGGTGGTCATACTATGTATTCTAAACCCGTCACCTATACAGACTAAATGATTTGAGTTTGATTATTGCAGCTACAGCAATCTCCCAAATATTCGACACACATTGCTGGAAATAACTTCTGATGTGTGAGCTTACTCTCGAACGCGATTCCGATCGATCGGGATTGGAACTGTGACGTTTCGTACTCTTGAGCACACTTGAACGCAAGGCTAGCGCCAAAATGTTCCAATATTGTGTGGATATTGGATGAACTAATCACTATTAGATTCAATCCAATATTCAAACCGGTTTTCGACTAACGTGGGCTAATCTATCAAACGACTAATCTCTCAAACGCAAAATTCATGTGTAATGACATAATCGCTAGCCTACCTATACAAGAGCAATTCCGATTTCAATCCAATGTTGTCAGTATTGTTTTCAAGAGTACAGTCATTTGACAGGATTGGTTATGACTTGGATCGGAATTGGCATTGGATTAAAATCGTTATTAGATTCAAGACTAAGGTCCCTGGACTGGATACCCGTCGTCCCGCGACACTGCAAATTGTCTGAAACGTTGGGAATTAAATAAAAATAAACGTTCAGAACCGTCAAGAAGTTATTTCCTGCAATGTGCAAAGATCGTGAAAACCTAAGACATCATTAGACACACGGTTGTTGAAAGACCTCCCGAAAATCTAGGTCTTTTGGGAATTCTTTAAAAAATATATAATATAGTGGATACCCCTGAAAGCGTATATTACTCAGCACTGCTTTTAAGCTGTCGTAAGCGACAGTCTCAGAATTTTATACATTCATAAAATAATATTGTGGCAAATGAGCTCTTGGTCTTACGAACTTCTGCCTGCTGAGAGAACAAGCGATGCACTCATTAGTGTATTTGACATCAATTATCCCGAATGCGGTTTTAATATGTTATGGACTTTACCGATATGTCTTTAATGATCTTCAAATGCTTTTCTGATAGTTGAGTATTCATTATTATTCCGGTCGTAGATTGACTCCTTAGCAAATTCCGCAGGCATCATTATCATTGGGTGATGTTGTCAGCATCATCATTTCATCGAAAAGACATCCACTGCTGGACATAGGCCTCGCTCAAGGATTTCCACAGAGGCCGGTCCTGGTTTCCCGGTCCTGGTCCACCGTGTGGGAGGCCTACCAGCACTGCGCTTTCCGGAACGCGGTCGCCACTCGAGGACTTTTCTGCCCCATCGGGCGTCGGTCCTGCGCACTATGTGCCCTGCCCACTGCCACTTAAGTTTGGCAATCCTGTGGGCTATGTCAGTGACCCTGGTTTGCCTGCGTATCTCCTCCTGATTCGATCTCGCAGGGAAACTCCGAGCATAGCCCTCTCCATAGCCCTTTGGGTGACATTAAGCGTTCTGATGGAGCCCATAGTGAGCGACCACGACTGTGCCATATGTCATCACTGGCAACACACATTGGTTGAAGACTAACGGAAATAGGGGAGATGAATTGACTATGACGTGTTGGAGTGTGGAGATGGCAGTGGAGTGGAGGGGCGAGTTGTGGAGAGGAGAGGAGGGTTGATAAAATAGCGTGTGCGTTTAGTTCGGGCCTGATTTTCCGCGGTTACTTCTATAAGTGACTTTTGTCTTCAACCAATGTTTTATTACAGTGCTTAAGGGTAAAATACTGACTCTGCAGAGATGTCCAGAAACTCTGTCACTCTACAACATAATTACCAAAAGTTCTACACCACGATAGGGAAGTTTACAGAGCAATTAGCACGGTTAAAAAATCCCCCTACTATTACTACTACTCAGCCCATATATGACCCACTTCTGAGTCGGGCCTCCTCCAATTAAATGGCGGGTAATAAGCCTACTGTGCCACGCTGGCCAGACGGGTTGCCACAGGGTTACGTATCAAGTTTTCCTTCTCTTGCGGCTAGGTTTTCGGCCTTGTCATTTCCTTTCTTCGACTCTTACGAGACAATTAAGATGGAATGGGGTGGTGACACAGTGTATACTAAATCCGTCACCACTCGATAGGCTTTATGCTGCATTTTGGATGGCAATAGGTTTTTTGTTACACAATTATAATTGTTTGACATACAATTGGGTATGTAATATTGTAATCATCATTTACAGTATGTCGGTGACGCAAAGACCCCGATGTGGAGAATGAACTTGTGCGGGGGCAACGCAGCCGCGGTAGCAGCTCGAGCGGGAACCAAACTGCTTCCACCCAAAGTGAGGATAGTTTGGAACCCCCCCACATCGCCTTACCAGCATACCGAGAAATTAAGACTGGTGGTCACGGCTGTTAATAGTGGTAAGTCAGCATTCCACAAAAAAATTGTTAATTATAAACCCATAGAAGAAGTGAAGGAAAACTTGACACAAACCTTGTGCTAATTTCCCTCCATGAATTTGGAGGAGGCCCGACTCAGTAGTGGGTCACTCATGGGCTGAAACGGCGACAAAAACCCATAACACAGGGAGTAGCTAATAATAATCTACAAGTCTTGGCGTTTTTATGTATATAGCTAAGATATCGGTTAATGTAAAGATATTAAATCAAATCGTTTTAAGAGTTTAGGAGGTATGCTACAGACAGCTTTTAAACTTCTCTCTATCGTAGTGGATTAAACATCTGTAGGGGCTTCCGGGAAGAGGGTGCAGGTACGATATGGGAAACGCCGAGTAGCCCGGTGTTATGTTCCACCATAGTTCCTCATCCTGAGGTGATAGAGACAGTTGGTATTCTCCGAGCACTCACTTGCGCCCAGTCAACCTTCCTTGAGGTATGATAGTTCCCGTTCGGTTGGAACAAAATAGGAAAACAAATAAAAAGTTATAAAACACATGGCTACCATTAAACATTAGTTCTGCTCAGATGACATCCACTGTCTCCCAGCAATTTGTATAATGTCCTATAGTTAGCCCTCCCAAGCTGCATATTGCTAAATGTGATCACTACCATTGAGTTAAATATATAGAGAAGCTATTTCAAACAAAAAGTATCGCGTAACTTGATGACAGCGGGGCAAGCGGGGGGTGTGATGTTTTCATAGATAAAATCAAAACGCGCATACGCGAGAGACGTGACTTTATTTTATTATTCTGCCTACTAGTTACTGTGTGTACTGTAAATGTAAATCTGTAAATCTAAAATCCAATCAATATATTAATTTATTTTAATATGGATGAACTATTCAAAACGTGATAATATCGAGAGTTTACTGCGACAACTGACTTATTTTGAGCAAAACCGAACTACTTGAAAAATTAAAAACTTTAGTTCAACACAATATTTATGGTGTGGTTTACGAGATAAATAATGATAAAAACAAACAAACATAAAATATTTATTTTACATAATACCCTAACTACTAAAATATACCTACTGTATACTGGATACAAGGCCTACTAAAACTATAGCATTTGTATTTTAAATAATCTTTAAAAAACGCAATATTTCAAAACTCATTGTATTAGTCTTATACTTTAAAACGCAATATCTCAAAAGTAACTTGACTGCACTTAGCTGGTTTTCGCAGTAAACCCTATTATTATTTAGTGTCCTTAATTATTTAACGTCGATAGTGTCAACTCTGCGCATTCAAATGTTCTTACTCTTTGATATTCACATATACATGGCCGCCGCAGTGAGGCGTCGTCAAGAGTTACAATAAATTGATAAAATATGACTAAATTAAGCGTGTCTTAAAGATAATAATGTTGAAAGTTACTCCTTGACTTTTACTTGTATTTCTCGAATTGTTTGAACAGTATCTCAATACACACGAAGGCATAGTTTAAAAAACAAAACAACACTCAAACGTGTGATGTTGCAGCAAGCGCTTGTCACAGACTAAATGAGTTGGAGTGCGCGCGCTCCAACGCGTGTTACAAACAATCTAGTTGAGGTGTCTCCTCTAGTACGAAGTACATTTAACTCAATGATCACTACTAAGAATTTTCTGTCCCAATGACCGTCTGTACTCTTGCCACGTAGCTAGTGTAGACACAACAATCGCTTTGGCTCATCAATTTTCTCATACCACACAAATCCAAGGTAGGTAGACAAGGTAGACTGGCAGAAAATGCCTAAGGCATTAAGTCCGCCTTTGTACATTTTGTGCAGAAGTGTAAATAAATAAATAAATCCAAGCTCACTTGAACTTTCTCTTCTCTAAAATCTTCTCTGTTCTAGTCGTCTAAACAAATAGAAATAGCGCCATGATGTAAAAGAACACTCTAAGGGTCAGCGCAGACAGAACGGAGCGCAGCGTAGAGGATTTTTTTAACGCACTTGAAAATAAACTTTATAAATATGACAATAAATTGCATTAATGCTTGAACCTGACAAACGCGTCCTCGACAATACGCGGGAATCCCGAAACCGCACGAGGATTATTCTTAGTTCTGCGCTGACCCAAATAAATACTATCCTGAACTAGCGCTGAGCTCCAGATTAATCCAAAAAGAACACATCACGTGTGTTTAAAATCCAACCTTTGCCTTTTCAGGTGCAATCTGCAATGATAGTGCTCAGTTCATGTGCGGTGTCACAAACCTCTGCATATCTTCGTACCTGGTGTGTGATGGTGTCCGCCATTGCCCTGGAGGGGAAGACGAAGACTCTGGAGCGTGTTCCAGGAGGCACGACCCTCCCCTTCTAGAGCTGCTGCGGAGGTTTGCAGCCAGAAACCAGGAAATTCTTGGCCTGGACCAACCTGATGGGGTGACGAAGCCTTCCGTTATAAGTGAGTGTCAATTGAGGTTGTTGGGAGGTGGTTGAAGCACTCTTGTTGAAACAGATAGAAACCAACAGACGCCCATTTTATAACCTGTTATCGCAGACATGTTTGAGGAGTTCATCCTTCAAACGATACAGGTAAATTTCATGGCATATGGCATGATATAAATAAATTATAAATCTAAAGCAGGGATTTTCAACCTGTGGGTCGCGAAGCCACTTTAGGGGGGTCGCGAAGCGTCTATGGGAAGTTGTAAAAGTTCCAAAATTAATAAATATTATACAATAATAATGAAAATTATTGAATATTATATTCTCCCAAAATAAAATACATGAAAACATTGCAAGGGGTTGGGGGGTCACGAAATATTTCTTCATACTAAAGGGGCCGCGTCATGAAAAAGGTTGAAAAACACAGCTCTAAAGTATTCGGGAACGGCATCGGATCAAAACAGCGCGTTGGCAAAGGGTTTCATATCAATATCAAGTATCAAGCCTTTAGGAATATTTCTGGCTCTGCTAAGGCTAAGGCGTTGTAGCTGCCTTGTTTAGGGGTGCCGCCTTTATTCGTTTCGTTCGTTCGATTCCGGGGTCGGACAAGTGTCTCAGATTTTTACCTCTGCACTTGCTCCGCGTATGGGTGTCATTTGTGTTCATGTATTTCATGTTTGTAAACTGCCCCAGCAATACAGTTTTTATACCTAGTGCAGGGGATTTTGTTTCTTTTAAAAGATAGAATAAGAAAGAGGTGAGAGGTGACCACAGTATTTCATTACAACACCATCAAAATTTTACACTAGAATTCTCAAGGGGCTGTCCATTAATCACGTGAGGTTCGAAAGGGGGAGGTTTCGTTATTTCGGCAAAAATTTGGTGATGACCAAGGGGTAGGGGGGTATAGTAAGATATCACGTGTATTTAATTTTTCATCAAACGCGTCATTTCTGAACCGAAAAGCGGAGTGTTTAAGCTTCTTTGTAGGTACTAAAAAATACACGTGATTTTTGATGGGGGGTGGGGGGTAGTCTTAAACCTCACCACGTATCACCAAGGGGGAGGGAGGGGTTAAAAAATGTAAAAAAAACATCACGTGATTAATGGACAGCCCCCAAGCATTCAAAATGTCTGTATCACCAATTAAGGCTTCGGGAACGACAAATGTAACTCAACATAGGTGACTTGACTGTTTCAGTGAAGATCAGCGAGGGAGAGAAGTCATCTAATGCCTTCATGGAGTTTGCTGCGGCGTTGAAGCCGTACGGCCCTTGGAGTTATCTAGTCGTGGGGATGCTGGTCTGTGCCACCATACTAATGTTCTGCCTTGCGTGGGGTGAGTTTTCTGATTATTTCTTTAAACGTCATATGCTGATGAATGATGCCTTCTGCCTTTAGATCACGGGTCCTCGGTTTGATTCCGGGGTTGGGCAAGTGTCTGTGTAAAACAGAGGCATTTGCTCTGAGTCTGGGTGTCATTTGTATTTGTGAATTTCATGTTTTTTAAACCGCCCCCGCGATACAGGTCATTACAGTTACACCTAGTGCAGGGGTATCGTTTATCGCGTAGACACATAGGGGGTGGGTTTTAGTGGGTAAACCGGTTCGCAACTCACAATCTCCAAGTGACCGGGACACCCAAATACCCAACCTCAGGATGAAATGGGGTGGTTACACTATGTATTCCAAATCCATCAGCTCACGGACAGAGCCGAAATCTATCAACAGCAATAGGTAATTTTTGGATTCTTGACAAAAGGGATCCCGCATGCCCGGCCCTTTTGTTTCAAGATGTTTTAAAGCTACTATAACTAGTCTTTTTAGCTGAGCTAGGCGACGAATCGATCCATAACAACCATCTCAAAAAAATTATCAACTTCTAATTTTATTCCATCTCCCATTTTAGAATGTTGCTGTAAGCGCTCTAAGCCTTCCGACACGCCAATCAACATACCGCCATCTTGCATCGACTTGTCACCAACGGTAACAGTGACAGCAGCTTCCCAGCAACTGTATACGCAACCACTGCCACCCTCCCCCCCAGAATACGAGCCTCCCCCATCGTACTCTTCCCTCTTCCCTCGAGCTTTCAAGTCATCCCCCACTCCGGTACCACACTGCTCCCACCAGGAACCTCCGGACTGAAATTTACGCCTTCTCAGACTTAGCTTGTAAGTAGGTTATTCCAATTTATACGGTGATAGTCGGGCGGTGTGGCTTCTGTTGCAATTAAACGCGTTGCAACTACTAGCACATTTAAAAAAATAACTGTGTTTGTTTATGATTATAATTTACAATTGTAATATGTGCGGAGTGTTGATGACCCAAGTCTCATTTTACGCAAACGCCTCGCACTCCGTTATCACTTTCCTAACATCATATAAAATGCGTAAGACTCCATACATTTTACGTTCGAAAATCTTTAACTTTACTTGCATGTTTAGGATTTTTTTAAGTAGTATTTGCCAACGCCAATTTATTTGTTAAAATTGTCGAAAGCAGAGCCAACCGCCAACCGCCGGCCGCTCATATTTTCTCTCCAAAGAGGTCAACATCAATGTGTTATGAACTCCTCAAAATTGATACCAATATTTCCGCTCGACACTAGCGCCATCTGCTGTCTAGACTCGAAACTATTTGTAAATCCGGTCGCTATTTCGCTTTCGCTAAAATCAGGGCTGCAATCTACCTCACATCTATCGACTACATTTTATTCGAAGGCATCGCTCACGAGTCTGAATAAATCCGATGTAATTATTTTCGCGTCTTTTAGAATTCCAATCGAGCGTAGTTAACATTGACTTGATACACTGACCAATGTGACTGATGAATTTGCCCAGATAAATATTCCCATTCATATTTGTTCTCATGTTTAACACAGACAACTGTCAGGATTTCCGAACGCGATCTATAGCTAAAGCACTAGCCAATCTTTATGGCCGCTCTGAATGTAGCCGTCGGTACGAACTTGCGCATCGTACATTTCATAACCAATACGAACGTAGCACACTCACACTAACGCACGGGAGGCGAGGACACTTGCGGGTGGAAGACCCGCGTACGTCCCGCTGATACCTGATTTTGTGTTCTGCGCAGCGGAATGCGGCTATGTTCGGAGCAGCTATAAAGGTTGACGAGTGCTTTTCTTTATTTAACTTATTATTTAAACATGATATCCTATAAATTTGGGAAAGCGTACCTCGTGATAGCTACAGAAAAAAACGTATTATTTTTATTAATCAACTAGCGACCCGCCCCGGCGTCGCACGGGTGCAATGATGAACATCTAAATTTATCAGTGTTTCTCTACAATATTATGCGTGTATTGTACATATAAACCTTCTCTCTGAAATCACTCTATCTATTAAAAATTAAAATTAAAAAGCATACTTATGGACGGACAGACGACAGCGACTTTGTTTTATACTATGTAGTGATAACGTATAGGTATTGTTAACGATAGGTGGCGCTAATCACTAAAACAGACATCAAGGTTGGGGACCAAATACTTGATATTTTATGTTCTTTTATATTTTCTGAGTTTTTAATAAGTGAATATTTTAAATGAAGTGTTTGATTGACGACATGTGCCTTATTTTTGATGTGTAAAATATAAATACTGTATTAAGGCCTTTTTTAATCCACGGGTATAAATCTGTATACATTTTAAACAAACACTATAGACAAAATGACTGGGCAATTCATTTCGTTAAGAAATGGAGTTTATAAAGACACATTTCTAAAATAATATTGTCGACTATTTTGTACCTATCTTTAAATTACTGACGAATTCAGTTCTTTTGTAGAAAGGAGATCGCTTTTGGCAGCTTCATCATCTCAGTCCGTATATGACCCACTGTTGAGTCTAGCCTCCTCCATGGAAATGAAAAAGGCCTTGGCCACGCCGCCGTCCAGACGGTTTTGCACAGGATTTCGTATCAATTTTTCCTTCTCTTACTCAATTTTTTGCCTCGTTATTTCCTTTAGTCGACACCTTGTTACTATGTAATTATGATGGATTCGACTACAAGAGACACTGACTTATATCAGTATGTCACCTGTCAATAACGAATGTTCAAGCTCAACTGATATGAGATTTCTGTTAATAATTTTCTGTTATGTAATTTTATGGGCAACACTTTATGTAACGTAGAAATACAGCTTACATGTGTAATAAAGTTTTGCTAGTCTTCTTAGGATCTTGTGAATTTCAATTATTGTAGTAGATAAGCATTTTACTTAGTGTGTTACTTAGGCTAAGGTTAAACGATTCCAGACGTCATACATAATAAAAAAGTGATATGTATTATAGTAAAGCGATAGCTAACTCAAGAGATACTAAATATTAATTTATGATAACATTTTGTTTTATTTCTAATAAGTCCTTACATTTTTAAGGCGATGTTGACCTGCCGCTGACTCGGACCTCCTTCAGTTACAGGGGAAGAAATTACTCTATTGTGCCTCGCTGGCAAAGGCTTTATATCAAGTTTGTCTGCCCTTGTGGCGACGGTTTGTAGCTCCTGTGGCCCTTTACTCGCCTTACAATACCATCAGAATTGAGTGAGGTGGTGATATAAATATTTTACCAATTTCTACATATAAAAATCAAACGAAAAAGGCCGATGGCCTTGCGCTTCCAATTGAAGTGTGTAGTCCGCTTATCATCACATACATTTTGTATACAGTCGAGTGTAGCAAAAGATGTCTATTGACGAATACAGGTCTAGAACGACACGAACTCCAAGCTATGTTACAAGGTAAGGCGTTTATTAATCAAGGGGCATCCCACAGTGGAATTCGATTTATTCACTGCTCGTCCAACTGCTCTCCATGGATTAACCATGTGGGCCCCTATTCAGCCGTTTGGCACGGACCCCTAGCTCTATTGTCAGTAACCTTCTCAGCTTAATCCAGCCCTGCTGCTGCCGTAAACTATCCTTGCGTTGCCATGTGGATTTATAATACATGTTACCAACTTATCACCGCTTCAGAGTTCTGTAAAAAGTGACTAAAGGAGCAAGCAAGCTGCAAGAAATATAGCAAATGCAACCTGGAAACATAGAGGTCATCATATTTTACTTAAAGGTCTATCTGACCAAGTTAAAAAAAATCAGTCACAGGTAAGGTCACGATACAGAAAATAAAGCATCGTTTTTCAAAGTTTTCCTCTCAAAGAAATTTATTTTTCTTCACTTATGTCCCACAGAATTTTTCTGGTAATTTAATAGTTACAATTACCTTGGTACCGAACAATAGGGCTCATTAAAGTTAGCCCCCCCAAAAAAATGTTTTTTTACTATTTTCGACTTTTTTTCTATTATGTCGTTTGTTATTATTTGTTAGCTGTTAATAATTATTTGTACTCCATTTATTAATTAAAAATATATGTCGGAGATAGCGACGGTCTGAGCGATAGAGTCGTCATCATCTTGACTTGGTACGAGGTTTATTACTTGTAACTTTATAATTCACAATATTAACCACGGTATCAATAACAATGTTCAGTTAACACACTTAGATAGACAAACCGACAGGTTCGCAACGGAGAAGTGTCTCGGTCCGTGTCCCAACGTCGACTGACTGATCGAGCCAACCTCACTTTCCATTACGACTCTGTCCACGTGCCGCCATTGCGTCGTGTCAGCGCACTCGCCGAACGCAGACGTGCATTAATCACAATATAATAATTTAACAAATTTTAATTGTGACCTACTTTCGGTGATTTTAGTGCGATCAGCACAAAGCTGTGTGTCAGTGAGCAATAAACTGAAATGGACAGAAGTCAAATTTATAATTATGGATAACAGCCCCTTTAATCGGAGTGGATTAACGCGCCGCAGCCCTCCATCGACGCCAACCCCCCAATCCTCGAAGCTGGTGCAGGATGAAGAAATGGTTCTGATCCCAACACCTGAAATTCAAAACTGGCTCTCATCGATTGAGCAATGCCTAAACGAAGTGTGCTCTATTGCTTCTGACGGGAAAATGAACACGGAGCAAAAATTAAAAATTAGTAACCTGTGCCGAAAAGTTGGAAACGGAGTCTCGCAAATGGCAGTCCAGTACCAATCCCTAAAAACGAAAGCAGTACAAACCCATAGTTCTCTACAAACCTTGAAGGAAAGGGAATCCTTGGCCGATTGCATATTGGACTTAAAACATACCGTCCAGGAGACCTGTGGAAAACCAGTATCGCCAAGTACATCTTTCGCAGATATGGTTAAAAAGAGCCACAACAACTATGTACGTCCAAGCACTCTCAGTTCCGTAGCAATTTATCCTTCTGATAAATCGAAAACTAGCGACGATACAAAAAATCTAGTCCAAAAAATTATATGCCCTGAAGAAATGAAGCTAAAAGTTCGGGCCGTTCGCAAAATTAGAAACGGAGGAGTTATAATCAGTACAGAGACCAAGAGTGACTCCGAAAAAGTCAAGGAGACCGTACAGCGAGCTACAACAAGCCTTACGGTCGACGAACCGCAGAAACGCAAACCGCGCATTATTGTTATAGGAGTGCCTTCCTCAATGACGGAGAATGAGGTATTCAAATGCATATTTGAACAAAACTTAGCTGACAAACTACCAACCGTGACACGTGATTCATTTTTGAGCTCAATCAAACTAAGCCACAAGTCAGGCAAGAAGTCTGCTGAGACGTGCAACTACGTAATTGAAGTATCAGCCGTCATTCGTAAAGCCCTCATCACACAAGACAGAGTATATATAAACTGGACGTCGTGCCCGGTAAGAGACTTTACTTTAGTTACCAGATGCTATCAATGTCAGCAATATGGTCATGCAGCAAAATCATGCAAAGCAACGACCCCTGTGTGCGGACATTGCGGAGAAGAAGGCCACTTGATTCAGGACTGTACAAGAAAAACAGATGTAGCTAAATGTGCAACATGCCTACGGTTTAAAAAACCGAGCGACCATAAGACTGGTGATGTTGACTGCCCAGCTAAAAAAGCAGCAGAAACTAGATACATTAACTCGATTGACTATGAAGGCGCCTAGGAGCGCCACTAAATCGATTGTGTTTTAGGTCTTACATTTTTATTAATATGGATGCTAATATAATTAGCGACATAGATAATGCTTTTGTACCCGAGGTAAAGGAATGTGAGGTAGAAAACTGCAGACAATATCTTACCGTTTACCAAAAATCACTAACCATACTCACCCAAAATATTCGTAGTATTTATAAGAATATAGACGGTTTTAATCTTTTCATACACAGGATGAAATTTGATAGCGATTTAATAATACTAACAGAGTGCTGGCTATCAAATCGCCACAATAACCTCCCTATTATACCTGGGTACAATATATTTTACAGTAGAAAAATACACAGTCAAAATGATGGCGTGGTCATTTATGTTAAACAGTCACTGAAGGTTATTGTCGAAGAACCCACACTTCGGGACTGTAACTGTTTGGTAACAAAAATAGGTACAGACACAGTAGTTATCGCTATTTATAGATCCCCATCCTGCAGAAACTTAGACGCATTTCTCGACTCCCTAAATCAAACACTTCTAGCACTAGCATCTTTTAGAAATATCATACTAACAGGTGACATAAATATTAATATCGGATCTGAACATTACGACGGAGGAACACAAGACTACCTCAATATGTGTTATTACCACGGCCTGCTCCCCTCTCATACAATGACAACACATCAGAGCGGCTCCTGCCTCGATCACATGATGATCAAATCCAGTCTTGAATACGTCACTCTTATTATTAATTCATTAATTACTGATCACCTCGCTGTCCTACTAACCGTAAATTTAACGCTGCCTAAGTTAAATCGTCCCCATACAAAAACTAAACTGCATTTACACAAACTCGAATATGATTTACGCAACATTGATTATAAGACACTTTACAATACTGCTGACGCTAATTTGTCTCTATCGTACTTAATTACTAGTATTCAACAAGCAATTATACGAAACTCGACGCAAACAAAAGTCTGTAAGAAAAATTATAATCTGAAACCATGGATTACTCCTGGATTAATTCGATGCATAAGAAACCGAGATAAACTCCATATGAGATGTAGGCGTTTCCCCGAGAACGAAAATTTTCATATAGTATACAAACGCTACAGAAATGTCTGTAACAATTTGTTAAAAAAGCTTAAAATTGAACACGATAGGAATAAATTGCAGCGAGCGGGCAACAATAGCAAAAAAATATGGGCACATATAAAAAACGTCACTTTCACCTGTAAACAACGTGAATCAAATTCGAATTTATTGCTTACCAACTCCACACCCCTCCTGTCCACTAACAATGTAAATAAGTTTTTTGTAAATGTAGGTAAAAACCTTGCTGAGCAGATTAAAACACAGACAAGCCACTATGTAAATTTTCCACCCCATAGAACCAACAATAGGTTTAGCACAAAATCGTTTGTAATGCTGGATACAGACGAACAAGAAATACGAAGTATCATTTCAGGATTAAAAGATGATTGTGCAGCTGGTTGGGATAACATAAATAATAAGATCCTAAAACGTTTCCAGGATATCTTAGTTCCGCCACTGACCTATATATTCGGGCTTTGCCTTTCGAAAGGAATCTTTCCGAAATGCCTGAAAAGGGCAGTAGTCATACCTATTTATAAATCGGGAAACAAAGATTTATTTAGTAATTATAGACCTATCTCGCTACTGCCCTCCATATCTAAAATACTAGAAAAAATTATTAACACTAGATTAATTAACTACCTGGAAACAAACAATCTCCTGTCGCCTACACAATTCGGCTTTAGACCTAAATTATCCACGGCTGACGCCATGCATACCCTAACTGATTATGTGACAGAGGAACTTGGAAAAGGCAATCAGACCTTAGGAATCTTTCTTGATCTAGCCAAAGCATTTGATACTGTCTCTATTCCTTTACTCCTAAGCAAATTGGAAACTTTAGGCATTAGAGGTACACAGTTTAAACTCTTTGCAGACTACCTTGATGATCGATATCAGTGTGTTAAAATAGACGATTTCACGAGTAACTTTGAAAGAAACACTGGATTTGGAGTACCTCAAGGAAGTATTATTGGTCCTACCCTGTTTTTAATTTACATTAATGACATGTGTAATTTAAATTTAGAACACGGCAGAATAATAGCATACGCCGACGACACAGCATTGATTTTTTCTGCCCAAACCAACAGCGAGCTTTACGAACATGCTCAGCAAGGTTTCAATTTAGTAAATAATTGGCTATATCGCAATTCACTAACATTAAATGCCGATAAAACAAAATATGTACACTTTTCTATGAGAAGGTCACATCACCCAGTCACTAACCCTCATATATACGCACACCGATGCGAAAACCCAGCAGTCAACACGTGCAACTGTTCTATTATTCTGAACACTAACAATATAAAATATCTAGGAATTATAGTCGACGACAAACTTTCCTTTACCCAACACATACAAAGTCTAGTCGGTAGAGTCCGTAAACTGATTTATGTTTTCAAAATACTGAGATCTATCGCAGACCCAAAATTAATCACACAAGTTTACTTATCCCTATGCCAATCAATCATTCAGTACTGCATCACATCTTGGGGGGGTGCTCTAAAAACAATTATATTACCTCTTGAACGAGCTCAGAGAGCCGTCCTAAAAGTTGCAAACTTTCATCCCTTCCGCTTTCCTACAACCCTGTTATATAAATCCTGCAACGTGTTGACTGCTCGGCAACTTTTTATAATGCACATAATGTTAAAACAGCACCGCATGCTCGCTTATAATGCTGACCTCAATTACAAGAGACGGAAAGATATAGTCTGCTTTTCAAATTCGACATCGAAGTATATTTATACAAATAGATTTTTTACTTTTCTAGGGCCGTTCCTGTATAATAGAATAAATGGATCAGTCGATATTTATAACTTAAATTATTATAACTGTAAACGAAAGTTACATACCTTTTTGTATGGCTTGTCTTACGAACAGACAGAGGAATTACTTGCGATTTGTAAATGATAATTACCATAGAATTAGCACAAAACTACATGTCTAAGTATTAGTAGAAACTATCTTTTATGTATCCACATAAGTTATTTTATTGTAAGATAAATATTACTTAATTAAGAGATTATAGGTAATAGTAACACGACTCCGCCTGAAGCACAGGTTTTTAACCTAGTTCAGGTATATTCTCAAATAGGACTACTGTATGTTTTTATATCTAAAACAATTGTAATACGTTAGTATCTTTCTTGAATAAATTATTATTATTATTATTATTATTATTATTGCAAAACAACTGACGTCACCGCGTTTGCCGCACTACTGTGTTAACAATCAATTGAGAAACTTAATAAAACGATATCGTTATCCACGACACGGCCATTCTGACGAAGCACACGTCCTCGTGTGTACTTGTAACAAAATAACCAACTGAGGCACATTTTCACGTTCGGCCAACCTGATGCTAATGGTCCGTAATCGTATCTTAAGAATCAAGTTAACAGAGATCACGTTAGCATACAAATAATTTCAACAACTTAACACGAAAGGTTCCTCTAAGCCCATAATCTTTAAATCTCAATACTGATACTTTAAAACAGTAAGTTTAAGACAATAAGTACACAACACATGGCCCAGCTGTCCCAGCAGCTAGTGACAATTCACGTGCGGTGCTGTCGGTGTTCCAGGGCAGAATGAATAGAACATTCATCCACTCCTGCGATGACCGAACCACTGACTCACTTCATTCGCGAGCGAAACCATCCATTTACTCGTTCCTTCGTTCGATACGTCACAGCTCTTCAGAATCTATGCGCAGCGCCATCCGCGAGTAATGCCACGGAGGCGGCATAGATGGCGCTAGTAGTACTAAAACGTTAACTCAATACGCCACACGACCATCCTGACAGTCAGCGCGTTCTCGCGCGTCTTTCATTGTCGTTGTGTGTGAAACGTAATAAAAGGAAAAACTCGTACGGTTATCGGGGTGCCCCGAGTCACAAAGCGCCAAGCTTTCAATGGTCAACTGTACGCGAAGCGCGTAGCTCCCGACGTAACAGTACGGGCTACACAAAACACGGAGTTCCGACGTACAGCAACGGAGCTACGTGAAGCGCGGAGCTTCCAATACACTATAGCAGTGTTACACGAAGCGCGGAGCTTCCAATGCACTATAACAGCGTTACACGAAGCGCGGAGCTTCCAATGCACTATAACAGCGTTACACGAAGCGCGGAGCTTCCAATGCACTATAACAGCGTTACACGAAGCGCGGAGCTTCCAATGCACTATAACAGCGTTACACGAAGCGCGGAGCTTCCAATGCATTGCAACGGTGATACACGAAGCGCGAGGCTTCCAGTGTACAAAATGCCGATAGAAAAGTTGTGAAGTTTCCAGGAAGTTATGTGTGATGAGCATCGATGACTAACAAAGTTGTACCCCATGTATGGCAAAAGGTTTTGCCACCTATTACATTTGGGACTGGAAAATTAATCCAGCGTGTCGAGGCATTATTGCCGCTGACCACACCCTCAGGTATTAAAGGCGTGAAGTTACATAAGCACATAGCCATATGATGTTTTAATTAAAGAAACTATTCCAAAGATCATACCGTCATTATTATCTGATAAGCATGGATCCAGCTCAATAGGGACATATGATTGGGGGAGTGGACGTAGGCGTTCTCTCGAGTATTTGTAAGTGCGATTAGCGTTCAAACTCTTAAGATGATATCTGTCACCGTCAAGTACCTCAATGACTTCATAAGGTCCTTTATATTTAGGATCCAATTTGGTTTGATTCCGTTCATGATTTTCGACTAAAACATAATCTCCCACCGAAAATCTAGTCACATTTGCCTTATTTTTATCGAATCTTACTTTATCAAGCTGTGCATTATTTTTCATTAATTTGTCAGCTTGTTCCCTAATCTCTTAAATTTATCTCAACCTCATGATCGTCAATAGTTAATAAATTTAGTGGCCTAGCTACTCTACCTATTAGCAATTCTAATGGACTTGCCTTAGTTACCCTATGAATCGTGCCATTTATAGCAAGTTGGACATCATCCAACGCGCCCTGCCATGACCAACTTCTACAACAGTCAACACATTTTTGAGGGCACTCACAACCCTTTCCACTAAGCTTTGACGCAACACAATGTTTGATGAGAGAGCATTCGGCACCAGAATCAGAATAAAATGGATACGACTCACAAGTGTTCATCAGCGTACTGCTGGGATTGCTAACATAGCAAACTTCCACATGCCTCTCGTTACTCGCCGCTGCTGCAGGCGCTGCTCCGAACTGCTTGCGCCTACTGCCGCGCCAGCTCCTCCGCTGTTGCCACGTGGACACTTCGTTGCCAAATGTCCGGCGGTGCCGCACCTGAAACAGATTAAGTCCGACCGCGGCCGCGGCCCCGCAGAGCCTGACGCTGAAGTGTGCAGTGGCAGCACTAGCTGCCTTGCCTTTCACCGCCAATTTGATGCTCGGTGACCCATTCCACCGCAGCTGTGACATTCCACAGTTGCCGACCGAAAACCCGATCGCTTGAAATCTGGATCTGCTGTCCTATCGCCTCACGTTTAGGCTACCTTACCGATGCAAATCAAGGCATACAATGGCTCCATAATCTTGGAAAACTTTGCTATAAACTGGCGAAAATACGACGCCAGACCGATGAACCGTCAAGCTAAACAAGCACAGCAATCTAAACTTCGTATCGCAAGTAATTAACAGGTAAACACGCAAAAGAACCTCAAATAATATTTTCTTACACCGGTCAAAATCACACTATCGTAAAGTCGTATACCATACAATATACCCGAGTAATAAAATGGAAACTGCTCACCGGAGTGACGTAAAATTGCAGCTGGTGCGCTTACTACAGATCCACTCACTATTCTTTGACCTGGCTGACCGCAGTACTGTTGCTCGCCTTCCTGCTGCTCCGCTCAGGGCAGTTAGACGCATAGTGTCCTTGTCCATCACAATGAAAGCAAGTGATCCCCACTTCGTTCATCGCCGCACTATGACTGCAGCCTGTGATCTTCAGTTTAGAACAATCTTCATGTAGCTTAATGTCTCCTTTATAGTGACAATGAATCGCCATTATCGGTTATTTCCATCGCGTACAGAAGCACACACATTATCACTACACTGTTTTCTCCACGTGGGCTGAATGAGTTACATCCCACTTCTGATGTCGGAGATAGCGACGGTCTGAGCGATAGAGTCGTCATCATCTTGACTTGGTACGAGGTTTATTACTTGTAACTTTATAATTCACAATATTAACCACGGTATCAATAACAATGTTCAGTTAACACACTTAGATAGACAAACCGACAGGTTCGCAACGGAGAAGTGTCTCGGTCCGTGTCCCAACGTCGACTGACTGATCGAGCCAACCTCACTTTCCATTACGACTCTGTCCACGTGCCGCCATTGCAAAACAACTGACGTCACCGCGTTTGCCGCACTACTGTGTTAACAATCAATTGAGAAACTTAATAAAACGATATCGTTATCCACGACACGGCCATTCTGACGAAGCACACGTCCTCGTGTGTACTTGTAACAAAATAACCAACTGAGGCACATTTTCACGTTCGGCCAACCTGATGCTAATGGTCCGTAATCGTATCTTAAGAATCAAGTTAACAGAGATCACGTTAGCATACAAATAATTTCAACAACTTAACACGAAAGGTTCCTCTAAGCCCATAATCTTTAAATCTCAATACTGATACTTTAAAACAGTAAGTTTAAGACAATAAGTACACAACACATGGCCCAGCTGTCCCAGCAGCTAGTGACAATTCACGTGCGGTGCTGTCGGTGTTCCAGGGCAGAATGAATAGAACATTCATCCACTCCTGCGATGACCGAACCACTGACTCACTTCATTCGCGAGCGAAACCATCCATTTACTCGTTCCTTCGTTCGATACGTCACAGCTCTTCAGAATCTATGCGCAGCGCCATCCGCGAGTAATGCCACGGAGGCGGCATAGATGGCGCTAGTAGTACTAAAACGTTAACTCAATACGCCACATATATATATATTCCTTCAAGTTAGCCCCACTTGCAATTTAAAATATTTTGCCGTCAATAATGACTCGTAAATATTTATTTTCGATTGTTCGTACATACAATACGTTTGTTCTCTTTCGAAAATACTCAGTTTTTGTTTAATTAATTATTTTAATTGTTTAATTAACGACTTATTAGAAAAAGAATCCAAAATATGTAGTATAAAAAAAAAAATTTTTGGGGGCTAGGTACTACAAAACTAAACAGGAATAGATACTACTTACACCAAAAAAACACTGACAAATGTCAGTTTTTACAATAACTGTGAGCTGCAATACCTACCATAAATTATTATTATTTGTTCATTAAAGTACTTCACACTATATTGGGTACCGCAAAGTATCGATATTTCATTTATTTGCCTCTTTTTTTTAACTGACACGAAACTTGTTTGCTATAAATATATATATAGGTTGAGTGTACAGTCACCAATTTAGCGATTTAAATTGTCGCTAAAATTAGTGACTTTGCCTTGAGCATAGCAACATATTTTTTGCCAGAAATATTTTACGATTATTTTTCAATGAACTTCACATTGAAAAATAGTTTTAGGTTTTAGACACAATTATGGACAAATTAATTTATTCACTGGATAGAGAATTACAGTGCTAAGAATTATAAAAGGAAAACACAGTCGCTTATTCGGGCACACATCGTCATCAAACTGCGTTTTTATGATTATTTCAGAATGTTTATGGGTTTATATCATTTTATATTTATATTGCCGCCCATTCCGTGTTTAGCCGAGTCTTACTTATTTTAAAGAAAAATCGATTTTAGCTTCTTTCTAACGACATAAAAGTATCGATAAAACTTTTACAACAATCGGCAACACTGCCGAGTTGCCGACTGCTTGGATAGCCAGCCACGCCAGTTTGTTTAATAATGTTATTTGTTATTGATGAACTCTGTTGATCGCTTTTTTAATTTCATTGGAGATTATTATAATAATTAACTAAGCTATGAGTGTAATAGATATTAATATGAAAGCAGAGTTATTCAGTTATGTTTGTCGAGTTTGCTTACGAAACGAAGAGCAGAATTATAAGAAATTGTTATCCTTATTCGAAAGTTGCAACGATTGTTCTATTTCAACCAAAATCAATAGTATAGCCGAGGTAAATATACAAGAAGGTGATGGCCTGCCTGACCGCATATGCCCAGATTGTTTGCTACAACTAGAAAATGCAGTGGCATTTAAACATAAATGCGAGTCTTCTGATAATATCCTCAATAATGCAACTGTATGGAAATATAAGCAGAATATTTGCGAATTATTATTGAAAAAAGAAAATGAGCAGAGTTACAACTCTTCAGAAATTCTAGACTTAAAAGATTCTGCAGTCACTACTGACACAAGTTTTGTTGAAAATGTGGAAACATTTAAAATCAAATTAGAAGAAGATGAAGTAGAGAAAGATAGATGTCAAGGATCAGAAGTCATTTGCCATGACTGTAGTGGTACATTTAAAAGTAAATGCAAGCTCCGTGTGCACTGGAAAAAGATCCATCAACCAGACTATTTGACATGTCCCAGTTGTAAGAGAATGTTTACAACATATAAAGCATTCAATAATCACCAAAAAAATCCCCCAATGAGTTGTACATCAGTAGTCAAAGCAAAAATTGAAGGCAAAGGAAAGTCTAGAATATTCTACTGCCCACATTGTCATTATAAAACCAAATATGCTAAAACTATTCAATATCACATGTCTGTACACACTGGGGGTGCATTAAAATGTGACAAATGTCCAAAAGTTTTCATACAACATGCTTCATTAATCTGTCACAAAGAATCTCAACACAAAGAATATACCATTGAGGTAGCTTGTGAATATTGTGGCATAATTGTCAGAGGTCGTAGACAACTGTATGCACATTTACTAAGGCATAAAAGAAACGATACCAAAGTAGCATGTAATATGTGCAATAAAATGTTTAAGAACAGCCGTAGTTTAAAATACCATATGAATCGTCATGGCAGTATCAAAGCATTTTCCTGTGCTCTGTGTACAGAATCATTTTACACTTCATCAGATTTATGCTGTCATAAAAATAAAGTTCATCTGAAAAAGAAATTCACATGTGATGAATGTGGATATAGCTTGAATACTATAACTGCACTAAAACAACATAAGCCCAAACACACACCTTCAAATGCAGTTTGTCTCACTTGTGGTACTTTTGTTGAGAATGAAGCAAAATTAATATTGCATCAGAAATTGCATACTGAAAGAAAATATCCATGTCCACTGTGTGAGAAGAAGTTCTATACAGCCAAATCTCGAAGCAAACATGTGAACAAGAAACATATGACATCTATGTTAGCATTAAATAAAAAGCTATCCACATAGCTTATGATAATAATCTGTTAGTTTGAAATAAATACCTAATAATAATGTTTTTTTTTTAAAACATCTAAATAAAATAATTATTTGACTTGACACCCATGGATTTTTATGTGTGGGTGGGGGCACATGAAAAGTTTGGTTTACAATGAACCTAACCCAATAACATCTGTTGATATTTTGAGGCAGAAAATTATTGATGCTGCTAACGAAATAAGAAGAATGCGTGGTGTGCGAAATAGGGGCGGACATGTGGAACATGTACTGTAAAAGGAATAATAAACTTCAATTGTTACCTATTTGGATTGTTTTATTTTGTTTTCTGACAAGTTAAATTTGATGCCTATGTATCGTTATTTTTTTTCTACTACCTGGTAGCATATCATCAATGTTTTTGTTAAAAAAATCTAATAATACCCTGTTGTATTATATTTTATCGGAAAGCTGAAGAACCGTAGAAATTTTTAAGCACATCAGCAGCATAACTGTCATGGATATCTTACAAAGAATAAAAAACTCCACAAATTTATTTCTTTTTTTAACAATCAATCGTCTAATATGACTCAGTTGGTACAATTGCTTGCAGTTTTTGTATTTAAAATAATGAAGCAACTGATCTGCTACACAAAAAATACAACAACATTAGAGGTACAAAAAAAGGGGACAAAAGACAAAAAAAACTTCAAAGTCCCATAACTTGAGAACGGTTAAGTTTGGGGTATGGGGTTCCATAGTCAAATCAGTCAGGAATGATGGAAACTACCACCTCGTAAAGGGTTTAGGTCGACTTAACCTGTAACCCTGTATACTGTAAATGTGATGAGATGATCCTATTTACAAAACTCGAGGAAGAATTTTGTGCAGGAGGTTTTCAGTCCGGCTTTCTTGTTTACTGTAATTTTAGCATAGGTAAAGTGTGGCTTATTCGGTGTGGTGAAGGATAGTGTCACCACCCCATTCCATCCTGAAGGTGTCGTAAGAGCAGTGTTCCCAACCTGAAGCGGACTGAATATTGCGGTTATCGTACAAGGGGGCGTAAAATCCGTAAAATTATCGTACATCGGCCGAAATTATCGTACGACCTTTTTTTAGACGACCACTCTTTTAGACGAGCTTTTTTTTTTAGACGTCTTGGGCTAAATAATATCATGCTACACTATCAGCGTAGTCGAATATTGAAAATTGTACATCGTGATGGAAATTATCGTACAATCTGCGAAAATTATCGTACAATGCGCGTACGATAAAAATATGTTATCGTACATCGTACGTGGGTCCAAATTATCGTACATGTACGATAATTATCGTACGGTTGGGAACACTGCGTAAGAGCGACAAAAGGAAATGATAAGACCGTATACCTGGCCGCAAGAGAAGGAAAAATTGACTCGAAACCCTATGTCAACCCCACTGGCCGCGTCGCATTGTAGGTTAATTACCGTCCATGTAGTTGGAGGAGGCTCAACTCAACGGAGGGTAATTCATGGACTTAGAAGTCAAGTGTGTTTTGTGCTTGCATTTCCCTTGAAGTGTGAAATTTTTACACCATCAATTTGGCTGTATGGTACATGTATTTGCCTACTTTCGATATCAGATAACATGAATGTCAAAGGTAGGATTCCCAACATAGGGCGTTTCCCTTAAATTTAGGGATATAATTAAGGTGATGGGGATTTTGTAGTGGGCGTTCGTTTTGTAAGTACCTACCTAGGTGGGTTTTGCTTGCATTTTATTAAATGTTTTACTAATTTAACATGATGTATTTTCTTTAAATGTTTATATACGAATAACAAAGCCTGAAGAAAAGTCATCATAAAAAATAATATATTTATAATATGATTAATGTTTAAGTGGATGTGTAAATGATATTTTCTAACAATCAACGGTAAAAATTCAAGAATAATAAAAACATAAATATTTTAAGCGAATGGACGTAATTTTTAAGGGGAAATAGTTTTGAAAGTTGGTAGCACTGGGTGAAGGAACCTTAGAAAGATAGTAAATAGGTATTAAGTGCAAAAGCAAATAAAAATAAGCAATTTTTATTATATTTAAATAAATATATATTGCTTTTATGGCTTAGGGGATGGAGAGCAATGTATGTCGTATATGTTTGAAAACTCAGAATGGAAATAAAGTTCTTTCACTGTTCGAAACCTACAACGATTCCGTGATAGCCCATAGAATCCATTCTGTAGCAAATGTAAGTATACAAGAAGGCGATGGATTGCCTGACGGAATATGTCCCGACTGCCTAGTTCACCTGGAGAGTGCCCTTGCGTTTAAAAAAAAGTGTGAAGATTCAAACGCACTATTACTAACTTCGAAATATAATCCAATATGTGACGACAGAGTCTTGGTACCCGTTAAAAAAGAAGCTCCAACAATCTACAATGACGCATGTGAAAGTTTCGATAATTTTGATACAGACAGTTTTGTAGAATACACTAAAAGTGAAGAAATAAAATTGGAGATTGAAAACAATATACCAGAAAAGCCTCTCAGAACTTACAATAAAGCCCACGAACCAGTACAATGTGATGATTGTGGTGGTGACTTTAAAAGTAAATGTAAATTAAGAGTCCACTGGAAAAAAGTTCATTTGCAGGAGAAGTTGACATGCCAACTATGCAAGCGAATGTTTAAATCTTACCCTGCTTATAATCGCCACAAAAGGGAGAGCTCGAGAGCCTGTATAGCAGTAAGTAAATGCCATGTTGAAGGAATGGGCAAGTCTCGTATTTTTCACTGTCCAAAATGTTCTTATAAAACAAAAAGAGCCAAAGACATTGACACACATTTGGTTACTCACTTTGGCGAAAGACGTTTTAAATGTGACATGTGTCCAAAAGTTTTCACCCAACAGAGCTCCATGCAAGCACACAAAGAGTCATTTCATAAGGAATACATGATTGAGACCACATGTCAGTTCTGCGGGAAACATATTAAAGGCCGTAACAGACTGTATAGACACATAAGATGCCATACTGACAAAAGTGTACAGTGCGACATATGCAAGAAGTCATTAAGGAGTGCAAGGTATCTAAAAATACATATGAATCGTCACAGTGGTGTGAAAGGATTCTCTTGTGACAAATGTCCAGCAACATTTTATACTTCGGCAGAAATGTCCAATCACACAGCAAGAGTACACATAAAGAAGCCATATGAGTGTGATATATGTGGCTATGTTTTGAAAACATCACCTCGACGTAAAAAACATAAGGCTCAACATACTAGTACAAACAAAGTATGCTTAATTTGTGGACGGTTTTTTGAGAACTCGGAGTATTTAGCTGTGCATCAGAAGTGCCATTTTGAGCAGAACTATCCATGCCCTCTGTGTGATAGATCATTCCACTCTTCAAAGGCTCGAAGCAGTCATGTTCTTGGTAAACATAAGAGCACAGTGTCGCAGGCTGTTCAAAAAGCTAAGCAGAAACTGATTGTTAAGCAAGAGTACCAAGGTATTGGCCAATATGAGGAAGTGAAAACATTATCCCCTGACAGATCTGATTGATCATATTGTAGTTAAATGATACTGGCCATTGACTTCAGTACCAGTAGCTTAGAAGAAAAAACTTGTTTTATTTTAAAGTAAATCCCTGCACTAGTTATATCCTGTTTTGGATTATTGAATAGTTTTATATCCATTGCATGTTTTATGTCAATACATTGTGGACAAAGTCAAGATGTTTGAGATTAGCATAACCATGTTTTATGTGCAATAAAAAATAATGTATACTATTATTTATTATGGTAATTGAATTCAGTCTGAGAATTCACAGGTTCATAATTTTATTTAAGAATATTTTATCTTCTCATGTTTAGTATACTGATGGAATGCAGTAATAAAATATCATGTTACTTCCCAATGAGTGCATTTTTATTCTCATTTAATTAATGAGTGAATTCGAGCGAAAGAGAATTCGAGATGTACATTTCAAAGATTGGTATGTTTGTTATAATTATGATTGTTGATTAATATGGCTGACTGTGTAACGCAATCGATATCGATTTTTTTAAACGTAGGCCTTGCTTGTCGTAAATCCTGTATCGCGGGGCAATTTACAAACATGCAATATACGAACACAAATGACAAACAGACTCCGGTGCAATTGCCTCTGGTTTAGACAAAGACACTTTCCCGACCTCGGAATCGAACCCAACCCGGGATCCGTTGAAACAAAGGCGGCACATCTAATCCCCTTTTTTTTTTTCTTGCGTTGGAAATCCTCATGGATACCCGACCGCTGAACGCCAGCCGGGTTATGTGGGACTCCGGGGCACGGAAAGATGGTAGTTGCGCCCCAACCTACCCACTAAAACCAACGGTGTCCCTCAACTGCCCAAAACAGGGCCACGGGTTTCACTCCCCATTGGGGAGCATGTTCCGCGACCCTGATGGGTTCCTGGCCCGCTTCTACAAGCGGGCCCCACGCTTTGATGGGGAGCTGTGAATCCTCACCGATCCACCGAAAGGCACGTGTGGGACCGTACACGCGCCCCGTCAGACGCCGGATGGACTGGCGCCCGACCCTCGCAATTGCGGCGGCAGCCGTGGCACGCCTGCCTGACCGCCCCTCCGCTGCTAGTGGTGGCAGCCCTGGCCTCAACGCCTGGCCGCCCTCCACTGCATTACCACGCCGTGTGTCGCGGCAGGTTAAGGCTTCTGAGGAAACTTTGAGGACAGAGGAGTCTCCAGAGCCAAAACCCGTCACGACTCCGTGTGCCGCTCTTCGTCTGGCCTCTCCCCGTGGGTCCGCCTGGCATGGGTGACCCTGAGCCGGTATGGCCCCAACGGATCCTAAAGGCACGCAAACCCCTCACCACAACACGGTCGAGGGGGCTCATCTAACCCCGAGGCATTATAATAGAATATGCTTACGTTTGACTTCAATTTTGCATTGGAAGGCGAAGATGAAGCGTGTATCTTAGGCTATCTTAGGCGGCGTTCATCAAGAAATACCGCCTACAAATGCGAGAATTACCAAAAAGTCCTACACCGCGATAGCGAAATTTCAAGAGCAATTCGAACAGTTAAGATTTCCCCGACTACAACTATCGCGGGTAGGCGCTGCGACCCCTAGCCAGACATAACACGTCGTCTGGCTGGATGATCATCCCTTTGCGCCTAAACACGTTTACCTAGTAGGCATCTATTCACTTTGGCCTTCAGGTTAATCAATGTCTGGCTTCGCTGGACCTACTCCGTGCTTCAGAGGGCGCGCAAAGCCGCCAGCCCCGGCTGGCATTCTACCATCTATGGCAATCATTACACGTAGCGTACGTGAAAACTGAGAGCTGGTCTAACCAAATAATTACCGATTGCCCCACTCGTTAGGGATCCGTATGAATACTAGCGGTAGAACAAATAGGGTGCCGTAGACTGGTGCCTACCACTACCACTCAGCCCATAAATGACCCGCTGCTGAGTCCGGCCTGCTTCAATAACAGGGAGGGTAATTAGCCTAATGTGCCACGCACGCTTTTTTTCTTTTGTGGCTAGGTTTTCGGCATTGTCATTTTCTTTTGTCGGCTCTTACCCTCAGGATGGAATGGGGTTGTGACACTATTTATTCTAAATCCACACGGACAGACTGGTGCCTACCGCAATAAAGTTGGGAAAAGGGAAGGAAGTAGAAGTCCTCGTAATGTGAGATTATAGGAACACAAGAGGCAGGCATCCTAGTCTCTTTAGGAGACAAATTATGTAATATAAGCCTTATGCTAACCCACCTGGCGAACGTGGCATTATAGTCTAATTTTTCTGCATATCATTGCAGCAGTGGGTCTTTTGTTAGGGCCCCCGCGCATTTAGGCGGCCAGGCCGCGCGGCCAATCGCGCGGGTTGGCCGCAGCGACTTGGCCGCGCGGCCTGGCCGCATAATGCGCGGAGGCCCTTAGCTGGACGAAATTATTCGCATGTTTCGTTTCGAATCGTAAGCGCAGGGCTGGTTCCACACATTGAACCATGTACTGAATGTGCAGTAATATTACCCTTAGATATGTAGATAGTGTTATTTCCGCGCGTCAGTAAGATCGCAGTAGGTAACACCCACCATGAAAGGAAGGGTGGTTTCGGCTCAAGAATCCCATTTTCCCTTAGCTGCTATTGTCATGCTTTCACAGGGATACTTGAGCCCAAAGCTAGTGGTAGTAGTTAGGTAATTATAAAATTTAAATTCTGAATGAATTGAAAAAGTTGAAAGTGATAAAGAAAAACAGAAATCCTTGAGGTAACTACAAAAATCTGATGAACTTTAATAATAATAAATAAATAATAATAAATATCCTTGGACATTTCACACAACGCCATCTCGTCCCAAGCTAAGCAACTTAATGCTTGTGTTATGGTAACGAGATGGATGATAAACTACATTATATATTTTTTTTTGTAAATACATACATATTATAATAGAAAACACCCAGACCCGGAACAAATACTTGTAGGTCGTACAAATATTTCTTCCGTGCGGGGAATCGAACCCGCGACATGCTGTACAGCAGTCGATCGCTCAAACACTGCGCCAACCGTGTCGTCTTTATTGATATCTATATATATTTTGTTAAAAGAACCAACGCTGAAAACTATCAACTTAGATTTACTTAAAACCTTAGATAAAAGTGTCATCTAGAAGATTCTGACTTTATTCGGTTCAAGAATAATCATTGCAATATTATTAATAATTAGAATAGATACAGAAAGTCCAAAACATTTGTTTATCTACCTATTTCTTCACCTGCGCAACTTTGTAATCTTTGAAATATACATGGCGCTGATCACCGTCTCCTGTTGACCGACCACCGCACACCGGCAGCCGCCCGCCAATCGCGACTCGTTTTTGCTTCAGTCCAGTTAGAACCGCGCCGCGTATGTACGTGTCGCTGTGGAACACTACCGCCAAAACATCGTGAACAAAATATGTGTAACCGTTAAAAAGTGCATGTTTTCACGTTTGATTAGTGTGTTATTTTCGTATTGATTACACTTTGGCTTCGGTTCCTTATTTGAATGTTTGTGTTGCAATTGTTTTTTTAAAGTTTTGCAAAGGCGTACATACTACGAATCAAGTTTTTGGTGTTATTTCTGTGTTTTTTTTGTTTGTGTTGGATTGGATTGTACCTGGAGTTACTATATTACAATCTGCAGTTGCAAAAGGCCGTTGACGCCTCGAGTTTGCCCATAGCAACAGGTAAGTTCTCAAGTAATAATTGATTGGTCACACACTCGGCCATAAAATATATCAATGTACCTACAATACAATTTTCGCAAAGTTTAAACATTTTCAACTTCAGTTAAACCTTCGTAAAAAGCTTCCTGGAATGGTAGAAAATAGTCAAAAATAGACAATGTCCTGCTAAAATATACACGATAACTTTTGGGATTATTTTATGTACCTAAGATACTTTTGGGATTATTATAGGTACCTAAGCTAAGATACTTTTAGGTAGATACCTAGAAGAAAAGCTATACTGAAAAAAGAAAAGTTGTAGTTTAGTTAATTTTTATTAGAATTTTTGTCGGTTGCCCCACCAGATGGGCCGCGAAGGGCAAAAGGCCGTGTAACTGCAATGAAATTAGAAAAAATACGAAGGAAGAGAGAGAGGTATTAATTAAGATGGGACTAACTAAGTGATAATACAGATTATTTTATTTATTTATTTATATTAGAAAGCCTATAGCCATAAGGCACGGATCGATAGTACTGTTGATATAGATAATATGCAAAATTTCAGGAAAAGTAAGCCACATTTTTCTTGAGTTTTTGGTCATCTGGTGGCGTATGTGAAATCAGCACAGAGAACCCAAGAATATTATGAAACTCAGTTATCTAAACGTGTAGGAAATTAGCGATAGCTAATTGGTTGTATACACAGGAATCCATGTATTGTAATACATATCTGGGTCAGAACAAACGTTCACATCTCCCTGATACATCGACCTGCTCCTTTTAATTAGTTTCGGATAGCTAAAGGGGTTTTCGTTCATCGTGTATACATAACAGAATCTACTATAATATTATGCGACCATCGACATGACAAAATGGAATGACATACATATTTCGTACATGTTTACCTCCCTTTAAATAGTATAATTTATATTCATGACATCCTTGGTCCTGGACCCACGGGCCTTTAGCGAGTTTTGTTTGGCTACATAATAATGTAGCTTCCCCTATTGTGTTTGCCATTTACTTTGCCCGTTCAAAATTAGCTTAGTAACTGGCAGCTAAATGAATCGTGCATATCTATGGAATCAATGAAAACTTAAAAAAAGAACATGTTACTATTTTTGTGTTAACTGCCACGGTATGGAAAGTTGTCGCACATCTATAATATTAACATAATCGTAATAATTAATGCTAATAGTCCAATGTACTTTGTAGGCGTTCGCCCAGACCCCGTTCGCCTTATAGACTAGCTATAGAATAATTCGCTAAATAATATTATAATGTTGAAATGTCGGATTATTGGCTGGCTGATCTCTTAAGCCTCCTTCACGTCGATGATAATATAAATTATTTCTTTTATTTTGTACCCCTAAATAAGAAGATTAATAGGTGGCCATTTAATAAGGCTCTAAATAAGCAGCCTTTGTTTAATTTTTGGGGGTGACCTCTCTATGCATGAAATACTTACCTAAATTATGTAGGTAATACTGTCGTTGATACTGGTAACAATTCAAACCCCATTTCGAAATCATTCTTTCTCAAAATGTCATAGAAATTTGAATTAATAATTTCAGTGGGAAATCACACGCCATTGAGCTTAAGTGGCTAAAAAACTTACTTAAACTCAAGCAAAAGCTACTTTTTATTTGTCTTTGAACTGATTCAAAAGTATAGACGGCCCTTTGCTAGATGAAGCTATAGGGCGCTATGGCGCAAACTAAGGAATCCCTATGTCCAAATAATTGCATATTTTAGTATTCTTAGGAAAGAGGAATTTTATAGAATCTTTCACAAAAATAAAATGACTTTTTCTTTCCCTTATCTAATGTTTCTTCTTATTTCAAACGTTCATAATAAAATTATAAACCTAACCCAATATCGCCGTGCTTTTCAATTTAATGGCCATAAAAATATTTTATCTAAAATTATGGCTTCGAATAAATCGAATAAATACTGGACATGCAAATTGACAAACCAATATTCGATTAACAAACACTCGATTGAACATCGATTTCAAGACCAAATGTCAATCGATTGGCCGTGTCAATTGCGGAAAAGTGACGTAACAAGGAAAAAACTCGAATGATGCACCAAATCGATCGCCTCGATTTAGGTTCTAATTTTCGTCACAGGTGTTTGTAATCGATAGTTATACAAGTAGAAAGTGTATTTCATGAATGCAGATTGCATAGTGATTGCAATTTTCCTTAGTCTGCGCCCAGGGCGATCGAAAGCGGTTGTAATTAATTGTATAACATCGCGATGCAAGTACAAATCTATACAAATAAATACACTTGAATTATCTGTTGGTAATATATTGATATTAATCATTTATATTAAAACTAAGTTGATAAAATTTGCGTGCCGATAAAACTTAAGGGGTCCCGGCACGATAAAGGGTCTTAAATATTGTGATAGCCCTTTATCCCCCTCGAACAAGAAAGTTCCCGTTTTAATCTAAAGGCCTTGTTTTTAAAGATCCAACCCTTCAACTAATCTAACTAATCTCTGCAACGGCTGGACCGATTTTGACAGGACTTTCACTGATAGGTAGCTGAAGTCATAAGGAGTAACTCAGGGTTACTTTTTTAGACTAGCTTCACCCCGCGGCGTCACTCACGGTACGATAATAACCGCGGGTAACATCGCACCCGGGTGAAGCCGGGACGGGTCGCTAGTATAAAATAAAAATTCTTTTTTATGTACACCGGCTTCGCACAGATATTAAACAAAAAAAATCAAATTGGAGTTATATAAATGTCCCTACTCAAAAGAAATAAAAACGGGTTTTCTCCGGGAGTGCCGACAGAAGTGAAAACAAAAAAAAAACGCGACACCTAAAAAAATATTACAATAAAAATAAATTTTCAAAATTGCGCTAGTGTAAATATAATATTTAATTTATACATTACATTGGTCGTATAACCTATTTTTATAGCTGTCATTATTATAATGAAATTTTAAATGTTTTGTTCTATGTCACTTTCGAATAAAAGCCATGTAAAAATCAACAACGATTTTTACTATTTTTTTACAACATTACTATAAATTTTATACCAATTTTTTATTTTATATTTATCTAGACGTGTTCGCGGTCTGCTATATGTACCTACATGCATATAAGCTGCGTCTCGTACAGTGTTGCGAGTTTGAGATTTTACACCCTTCCAAGACTGCGCCTCGGTAATATCGGTATGGATGCGGGCGGCCCATGTCCAGCAGTGGAGGTCTATTGGCTGAAAATGATGATGAAGAATATAAGAAAGCACAATTCAACCTATCTTCAACAGAAGGAAATAGAATTGGCTAGTGTTCACAGAAAGCCTGACTAGGAACTCTTCAACGCTGAGACGAGACCTCACAGTGACGCAGTATTTTCTTTAGTCTACAGTAACTGGCATGTTACGTATGTTGTTCCTAATTTACATAGACAGGACTCTGTTTACAGTCGGCTCGTGATGCAGCCATCGGCATTGTAATTTTCATCACTCGCTCTGTAGGGTTGGCAAAATTCAATTTAATCAAATTTACATAATTTGTGCTGGTGCTCCTCTAAATTCTTTGAGAGAAATTAGCCTACTGTGCCACAGTCGCCAGACGTAATAATCCCATTACTACTACTACTACTATAGCATAGCATAGCGAGCATGCCCTCTCCATTGCCTAAGAGCAATGGAGGAGGCTTGACTTGAAGGTAATTAGCCTGCTGAACGGGGTTGGTATCAAGTTTCCCTTCTCTTGCGGCTAGTTTTTCGGCCTCGTTATTTCCTTTTCTTGGCTCATTGCTGTCTGTTGGCCATATGCGAATATTGCGCGACTTTTTCTCACACATTTTGGAAGTAAAAAAGGGGATTGTAAAAAAGCTACTGCAGACTTACTTGACGCCTCTTCTCTGTTAATAAAAATTCTAACCGGAGGTAAATGATAATTTTATATAGACTTGAGCCGACTTCAAAAAAGAGGAGATTCGATTCGTCTGTATGATTCGTTTTTTTTTTGTATTTAAGTTATAGCATTACTCCGTCATTTACAAACCGAACAGAAACATTATTTTTCTTCGATTGGTCCCATAACTTTTTCTATCGAAATCGGTGAAACTTGGAATAAGGGAATAAAACTATTTGTCGGGAGACAAATTACGTTGTTATTGGACGACATACCAGTTGTTGGTTCTGAGTTTTATGTACAAAAAAGATTTAACGAAAAAAGTTAATCGTGCAATTTAAATTGACACCGACATAATCAAAATGTTTTTTATTCGAATAAATTCTTGCGAATGCTTTAAATAGTCAAAAAAAAAAAAACAACACTAAATCAAAATTTAACAAAATATATAAATATAATTTATTATTTAGTTTTTACCACCGGTTCGGAATGCCATTCCATAGAGAAGACCCGGCAAGAAACTCCAGGATTGCTCTTTTTAACCCCCGAGGCAAAAAGAGGGGTGTTATAAGTTTGACGTGTCTGTCTGTGGCACCGTAGCTCGCGAACGGATAAAGCGATTTCAATATAGTTCTTTTTGTATGAAAGGTGAGTTACGGGCGAGTGTTTAGACATGTTTGATGAAAATCGGTTGAGCCGTTTAACAGTTATGGGGGGTGAAAGTGGGGAAGAATAACCGAATGTCTACAAATATAATCGAGTGGGGTCTCAAATGAAAGCGTATCACGTGCACATTACAAAATAATATGTTCCGTGAAAATTGGGTGAGCCCTGAAAAAACTGGGGGTAAAATTAAATTAAAAATTTAAACAAACCCCCGACACAATAACCTAAATCCCTTTAAAAAGTAAAAAATAAAAAAAATACATCGCGTTGGGGGACCAGGGGTGAGGTAATAAATAAGTAGGAGAGGTCACCGTATGGTGACGAAAATAGAATACATAGTGTCACCACCCCATTCCATTCTGAGGGTGTCGTAAGAGCCGACAAAAGGAAATGACAAGGCTGAAAACCTACCCGCCGCCCAGAGAAGGATAATTCGAAATGAAATCCTGTGCCAACCCGTTTCGCCAGCGTGGCACAGTAGGCTAATTGCCCTCCCTGTGATGGGAGGTGGCCCGACTCCGCAGTGGGTCATTATTTGGGCCGCACTATTTGAAAGTATTCGTAAGATTTTTTTTATTATAGCCATCGGACTTAAGGTTTTGACAACCCTGCGAGTTACCTACATGTGATATAACGGGGCAGGCCGGCCGCCAGACAACTTCTCAATAATCCTGTTTCTTGTCGCAAATTTACGTGAGAACAGGCCTCAATGAATTTTACCGCCTTCTTTTTACTTTTTTGGTCAATTACCAACAAAACTTGTTGAAACGAAAATGTTATTAATGTTCATTGAAAGGGCTGAATTTCTTTCGCGGGAACACTTTAAATGTAGAATGCTTTTTTCTTAATACATAATCGTAACTTACTGCGTCAAATTAAAAAGAAATCCACGGTTATAATTGCACGCGAGACCTTTGTATTCTAAATTATACATACCATTAGCTATTGTTTATTAACAGTAAAACAGAAACACAAAAGACACCCATAGTCAGAGTAACTGCCTCCGGTTTACACAAAAGCCCTGGAATATAACACCCGTGATCCAAAGATTTATAGCTACATCAAGACTTTCTTTTTAGGTTGGAGATACCCGGCTGTTGGGGACTGAAACGGCATCATGACTACGTTTACTCGATCAACTCTATATTTCATTTCATTCATAAATCTAAAGCATGTCATTTTCAAAATTCAAATTAGCCAAGATCGAGCAGATTTTTTCTTAGCACTGCTTTTTCTTCACACATAATGGCAGTTAATAGAGCGTATGACTATTGTGAGTCGACAGTATCGGTAACTGTAACGCGGAACAGTTAAATCGATTGTTGAGACGTAAGTGGTATTGTTACGATCTGCCTGCAATCGGTTCCTTTATTAGGGTGCATAGTTGATGGAGTATCTATGTTGGAGTTTGGTGATTTACTGGCCACATAAATTGCAATCGGCCATTCTGGAAGCACCAATTTTGCGATAATCGTTTCCCGTTGGTTCTCCACTGTCGACGCAAATAGTCTCACTGTTAATGTCTAAGTAATCGGTAAAACTTCTTAATTAGAACAAGTAATCTTCCTTCGATAGCTTCTTTAATCATTAATAGACAATGTCAAAAATTTCACGAAAATTAGATAGATAGATAACACTTACTTACTCACTCTCGTACATTTGCGACAAACACATGGCTTACTGGAAAACAAATATAAAACATTGGCGGCCTTATTACTAAAAAGCAATCTCTTCCACAATTCCAATTTAAAAAAAAAATCCTAAATATCTGTCAATATTTTGCATTTAACTAAATCCTATGAAAAAGGTTTTTAAAAAACGCGTTCGTAACATCATCCATATTATTTTTCCGGTCATTTTTATGTTAAAAAGTAAGGCTTTGATAGCATATATTATGCTATATGCTAATGCTATAACAACTGCTGTAGATGGTAGAGTGGCAGCCGGGGCAGGTTTTACGTGCGATCTGAAGCGCGGATTTAAAATATTACAAAAATGATGGACATGATGTATACCCATCTAACATTTAGTAGAGCCAGAAGTTGCTTAACTCCTCCTAGCCTCCCTGTGCCTTTGACCTGTCTTTTCACTTCTGTATTTTATCTTCAAACTAGCGACCCGCCCCGGCTTCGCACGGCTGCAATGATAAACCTCTAAATTTATCAGTGTTTCTCTACAATATGATTCATGTATGTATTATACATATAAACGTTCCTCTTGAATCATTTTATCTATAAAAAAACTGCTTATAAACCCGTTGCGTCGTTTTAAAGATTAAAGCATACATAGGGACGGACAGACGACAGCGACTTTGTTTTATATTATGTAGTGATGATAAATTCAATACTTCCATCACAGTCGATCTCTGTAATTTTAATAGGATAACCCTGACGCGTACCTTCAATGTGATTGAAGCGGATAAATTTAATATTACCGTCTCAATAAGATAGCCTGCGTGTTCATGGACTTAGCAACGCCAATCCATTCCAACCGATTTTTAAAGAGGACAGTCCATGTTCGTGCTGACTGGTACCGCTCTCTATGCTGGATCCTCATGGATACCCGGCCTTTGGGTGCTAGCTGAGTTATGTGGGTCCGACCACCGCCCCGACCTACCCACCAAAAGCAATACCCCGACTGTACTCCAGGGCCATGTGTTTTGCTCCCCAATGGGGCAGTATGCTCCGCAACTATAGGCGCCTTGGTCCGCCTCCCTTAGTGGAGCCCCAGGCTTAGAGGGGGAGTAACAAGTAAACCGTCCATCCGCGCATTTTATTCTCATGTACCGGCCGTATAATGTGTAGCCCACACACTGGGGCACCTTATTAGTGAGGACGGATACGGAATACATAGTTTAGGCGCCCCGATAACTGTAGTCGTGGATTTCTTAACCGTGCAAATTGCTCTGTAAACTTCGCCATCGCGGTGTAGGACTTTTTGGTAATACTCGCATTTATAGGCGATATTTCGTGATGGTGATACTTCAGATTTTTCGGGTAAATTGTGTCAAGTATGTAGCATGCTGGTCGCTACAATAGTGTCACCTCCTTATTTCATCCTGAGGGTGTCATAAGAGACGACAAAAGGCAATAACAATCCAGAAAACCTAAATAGTTTATGAGTCGGAAAACTCGATACGGAACCCTTTGCCATCCCGGCGCAGTAGGCTAAATATCCTCCATGTATTGTGTGTGTATACTAAATCCGTTACCACACGGGCAGAGACGGGGGAGCTGTCTTAAACGTTTTAAATTATAATAAGTAAGAAGAGTCATTTAGATTACATGGAATTATTTTCTAATCCGATACTCGTGGTCCAAATGTAAGCATATCATTATCAGTACTAGATCTCGATTGAATCTACTGGGTGAAACATAAATGTCAGACACATCGTATGACGGCAAAGAGTTTGAATTAATCTCTGGGTTCGTTCTCCTTTGAGCCCATAAATGACCCACTATGAGTTGGGCGTCATATAGGGAAATTAGCCGACTGTGCTACGCTGCACAGACTGGTATTTGGCCCTAAAAGTTGGCCAAAATCGATTTTTTAAAATATGGTTCTACTCCCTCCAAACTATTTTTTCTAAAAATTAGTATAACCGCTCCAAACAATAACAAAAAACACAAATCGCTACTACCATCCACCACGTGGTGGGCTCAGTCGGAAGTTACCGTTCGCCTACAGCCTACAGTGTGATTGTTCGATGCACACAATTTCATTGATTTGAAATATTAGCTATCTTGTGATTTAAAGATTATGTGTTGGTTTTCACTATGGACTGTGCACAACCAGGTATGTACTTTATTTGGCACTTAATTTTAACAACTAATCTCTAGCCTTTTGCCATTTATGTCCTTGGAATGTAAGTACTAAAAATACTGCTACAGAAACACATTTTGGAAGATCAAAGGGGGTTTTAATATGTTTCTCACCATTTCTAAGCCAAAATTGTAATTGGTAGTTGTAGGGTAGACCTTATAGGATATAATGAAGCAAGAAACAGCCACCCCAAAGCACCCCCCTATTTTTGGTGAATTTTTTCCGTCGGTACTTACGATACTCAGTAAGTTAAGTTTTACTTATATTTTGTGTATTTTTGTTATAGGCTCTTCTGGAATGAGTGTTTTGATTCCAAATGATTCATTTAATATAATGGAGCGCTTTGTATCCTTAACATTTATTAAAAAGTTGCAATTTATGGAGCGGGAACTACTCAATCAATATTCCGGAAATGACCAAAATATTTCTTATTTAAAGCAAAAAACTGACGATTATCAGACACCAGTTAAAACAAAAATGGGCAGCTGCTCGCAATACAAAGGCCAAACCCCTAAAAAATTACGGTGAGTGCCTTAGCGGATGCATCTGGCTATCGTAAGCAGGAGTAAATCCCGGTAGACCTCAAAAGTCGTTCTCAGACTTGAATAAAAGAAGTAAAAGTCGAAATAATAACTTTGATCACCTGACACACAGATGAGTTGACGTATGCAACACAGATGAAATTGCAGGTGACAGGCAAAGTAGATGCATCAAAAATTGTAAAAGACTTGACAAAAATGCCCAGAAGAGCAATGAAATATGCAGCAGTGATGAAAAAAAACAGGACAGTTCAAACAAATTAACACATTTACGTACCTTGTTAATGTAAACGGAAGCAGGACTAACACTGGCCGAAAATGAAATAGTGCAAGAAACTAATCCAAGCTTTTATCCGTGCTATTTGATATTGCAAATGCTAAAGAAAGAGTGGTATCCTGAAATCCACCGTGTAACTGAAATTGTCCGAAGAAGCGGCAGAAGTACGCAACAAACATATTGGAATGTTCCGGCAACGCCGATGTTCTAAATAGACTCCTCTATTTAGAACCCCTCTAACCTCTGACCCTCCCCTGACGGACATGAGGAAGAGGAGGTAGAGTAAAAAAATCTACCTTCGGACGAAGTTTTATAGTTGATAATAGACACTTTCTAGTTAACATTTTAATGCTTTTAGCTACATTATTATTGTAAATTTTGAAGATGACGACGAAAATGACAAATAAATGCTTGTATATATTACGTATGCCTTTATTTTACCTTTTCCAAGCTAAAAATGAAATAAAACCATTTAAGACAGCCATTAAGGGTATCAAATATTTTTGGCCAACTTTTAGTACCAAATACCAGTCTGTGCGCTGGTAAGACGGGGTAGCAAAGGGTTTGTATAAGCGCTCCTTCTCTTGCTGTTTGCGGTCCATTAGGTGCCTCTTACGACACCCTCAGGATGGATTGGTGATATTGTGTATTCTAATTGTGTATTTTAGACTGCCTTATTATTGGTTTAAGGGTCAGGATCTCAGGTCCCCGGTTCGATACCGGGGTCGGGCAAGTGTCTTTGTGTAAACCAGAAGCATTTTCTCGGAGTCAGGGTGTTATTAGAGTGCGTGAATTTCAGATTACCGCTACCGGATACCCGCGATACAGGTTATATGTATTGCAGGGGTTTCGTAAAAAAAAAACAGTTATTCCATCATCACACGTACGGTCATGGTCACGGTCATAATCAGTATGGTCGAACTCAGTGGGTTGTTCAGGGACAGATATTGTTTAGTGAAAGCCACTTTTTGTCACACCCGGTACGTTGTGGCAGATAGCCTATTGTTGTGGCTGGGCTCTGACAGACAGCATCATTAGGATTAAAGACTTTGCATTGCATTCGTTCCGTTTCGATGAACTTGATTTGGTGTCTAAAAAGCTTCCAACTCCCGTTCTAAGAATCTAGTCTATGCAGACCAACTAAATGTCGGAACTATTTGGACTAACTATTCACTGCTCTTTGGCGTAGTAAGTTTAACTTCCTAATAATACGTAAGTCCTCTATAACGATTGAAACTAACGACTTCTATAAAATTGTTTTTATAATTAAATGCTATTTAATTACCAAAACAATTTAACAAAAACAAATTAAGTTACTATGATGCACGATTCCAATTTTATTATTTGTTTGTCGTACAAATATGAAGTCAGTGACCAACGCTCGCGGCTTCAAACGGGCCTCAAACCTGCTATTTTATATTGACGTGCCCATCCGGTAGCCTGTCAAAATGTAATCTGTTAAATTGAAAAGTTCTTGCCAAGTTATTGTGTCGAACGCTTGTCGCGTACGTCGCGAACTGACACTATAATAGGTTTCCAAAACTGTCAAAATCAAGGCACGGTGACTGCCAATTTTGACTGTATTGAATTAGCACGTTTAGCAGGTTCTTGCCTACAGTGCCACGCTGGCCAGATGATTTGGCACGGTGTTTCGTTTCAAGTTTTACTTGGTTTTCGGCCTTGGCACTTCCTTTTGTCGACTCTTCCGACACCCTCAGTATGGAATGGTGTGGTGACACTATGTATTCTAAATCCGTCACCACACGGACTGCACGTTGTATGTTTTAATGTAAATATGTGTTTAATAAATATTCATGAACTAAACTTTCTACAAGTTTTCTACAATGTCCAAATTTATAAAACGGGCAACTTTTAATGGTCGACTTTTGCCAATTGCTCAACAGTACCAATGACCTAGTTTTTAATATATTTTATTGATTCTGTAAAATAAACGAGATCTGTATTTCAATGACACAATTACATGATTTTGGCTGCTGTTATTTATATTATGTAATGGTAATGGTTTATCCTTCTGGTAACGGTTGTAGAATACATTGTCTCACCACGCCATTCCACCCTGAGGGTGCCGTAAGAGACTACAATAGAAAATGACAAGGCCGAAAAACTAGCCGCAAGAGATGGAAAACTTGAAATGAAACTTTGTGCCATCCCGTCTGGCCAGCGTGGCACGACAATTACCCTCCATGTAATTGGGGGACGCCCGACACAGCAGTGGGTCACGTATGGGGTGAGTAGTAGTACGTTATGTGGCCCGTGTGGTGAAGCATAATATACAACATCACCAACCCACACCATCCCGAGGGTGTCGTAAGTGCCAACGTGTACGCTTGCGCGTGCTTTACGCGTTTGTGTAAAGGGAAGCCAAATAATGAAAACTTCGTACTAAACCTGTGCCAACTCGATTTGCCAAACAGCATGCTAGTTTCAGCAGGGAAATTATATTATTTTATGAACGTCGATTTAAGTGTGCCCCTTAAATTATTTATCCTTTACCGTGAATACCCCTTTACTTCATTATTATACACCTGTACTTCATTATTAACGCGAACGAACTATAGTTTAGAAACTCCAATATCACCAATAGTGCTACTTATTTTGAGCTTCACTCTTTCAGCAACGCTGCGCCTGTAGCTTAAACAACTTCTGGAACTTCTGGATTTTTTGATGTCAGATGGGTGCGCATTATTTGTAACGTATCTCACCTCCTCAGCTTCGAAAGGCACTTAAAGCCGTCCGTCCCGGCTGTCTTTCTACCATAAATTGATACACGTAGTCATCATCATCATAATTTCAGCCAAAAGACGTCAACGGCCGCCCGCATCCATCGCTTTCCGATGACTAACCTAACCTTAACACAAATTACGTTACTCGATCATGAATAAAAAAATGTCGAGTAAGACTGCCTGTAAAGTTATGGTGTGTTAAGGGTTCACGTTATTCTTACAGCATATCAGCTAATTAATCTGTTTACCAAATCAATCGGCTTTCGGTCGCAACTTTCAAGTCATGTCACAAACTTATCGAACGTCTGATTCTCAAACGGGAAAAGTTTGTAACCAACTTGTTTGAAGTTGGCTCTAACTTTGAGATGAGTCACGAATGAGAGACAGCTAGGTAATGTTTTATTCAGGGCACAATAATTGTGGTTGTATGTAGGTGGTACTATAGGACCCATACTAAGAGTGGACCAATGATGACGATTATGCGAAAAATTACGAAGGAATTATTTTTGTGTCGCTGGGGAAATTCTCAATCATCATCATCATCTTCGCGCTACATCCCGGTTGCAGCCCAAACTCTCGCTTCGGCGCCCGGGGTAAGCTTTCCGACTTTTTCTCTTCCACTTCGCACGGTCTTCAGCATCCCTGGTAGTGAGCCCATTGGCACGCATATCACCCTTTACGACGTCAAGCCAGCACTTTTTGGGCCTACCCCTCCTGCCGGGGCCCGGCGGAGGCGGCATGGCCAGACATTTGTTTCCCACGTAAGCCTCCGGTTGCCGCAAAACGTGGCCGTACCAACGGAGCCGACTCTCCTGCAATTTATCCGCAATGTCACGGACATGAAGACTGCCGCGAATGCGGGAGTTCCTTATGCGATCCTTTCGCGACACTCCACACATCCACCGCAACATATTCATCTCCGTGACACGCAGTTCTTGCTTGTGTCGCTCTAACACCGGCCACGCTTTACAGCCGTATAAAAGGACAGGCCTAGGCAGGCCTAGGCAGGGGAAATTCTCAATGCATACCTATATATTTATGCATAGGTTGGCGGTTATGTGGGACCCTCGCACGTCTCGCTTGGGACGCAACAGGACGCAGTCTCTTGTGGCGCTCCTGCGGGTTACCCGGACGGCTCTTGTGGACGGCAGGTCCTCCAAACCACCACCGTTCCATAAGGCGGAGATAGGAGTTGGGCAACGTCGCATCCGTCCGCGGACTGTATCAGTGAGAGTATGTTTTAACTGACTTTAGAAGAGAGGATGTTCTCAATTTGATTAGTATTGTTTTATGTATAGTTATATGTATGTAAAAAAACAATAACGCTGAGATTTATGATCAGATTTACGGGATTATTCTTTAGATTAACATAGTAGTTTTCAGTTTATGATTTATGTTTATATTTTATGAGTATTTTTTGTTTATGTGGACGATGTACCTCATGTAATCTAGGAAAACCGTAATGTAGTTTAGAGAACAAACTATTACAGACACTAAACAGATAAAAATAAAAATAAAACTACGTTCAAAAGTTATTTTATGCTTTACAGTTTTTGAAGACGATTTTAAGTCGGTAATGAAAATACAAATGATTATAATGTCATTTTTTTGGTATATACAAACATCCACCTTGGCCAACATTATATTAGAAGAAAGTCGTAAACCCGATGCCAAGAATCGCCTTTAATATTTATATATTCGAAAAGCTACGACGGCTTGCCATCAGGGATCGCTTACCATAATTTTGCCCTTCCTTGGACATATAGCGTCCTTGCGCTTAGGGTTGCCATTGGACTGTGAGATGAACTGTAATCTCTATTTCATTGGAAGCTGGACAGCATCTCTGATCATTTACTTATGTGCATAGTTAGTGCTTTAAAAATATTTAAATAACAAACATCAGATACCAATCTAGAAATTAATAAATTATTTATTGCCAATAAAACACTGATGTTCTACATGGACATTGAAGAAGTAAGGTACAAAAACTTTTTAACACGAACATGTAAACCGACTTCAAAAACTAGTAAGTGAAAAATAAAAAAATGTACCTAAATTCGTGAAATGAACGTCAGTGTCAATTTAAGTTGGCACCGACATCAAATGCTTATTTACTGACTATTTTCCGCTTTTAAGTTTTTGAAGCCGGTTTATATTACATATATGTATAAATCGGAACCAACAACTAGTAAGTCGTCCAAGATACTCAAATTTGCCTTCCAACAAATGGTTTCGATACATATTCACCACAAGTAAAGCACCAGATTACAAATAAAATAAAAAACTAAATAAAAACGGTTCACCCAGTCGGAAAATACATACAGTCCAATTCAAAACGGTTAAAAACTTGGCTCGTCATAAAACTTTAACGACGATAAAAGAACTTCAACTGAAATCAACATACTGCACTGTTAAAACTTCCTGATCTAGTTTCCTTCAAAATTGGCTAGAGCCATCCCTACTCGTATCCCATGCTCACATCGGGGATTTAAACCAATTTGCAATTGTTGTCTGCCGAAGGTTCCTGGCAATTTATACTACGCAATGGACTGGGTGTGCAAACTGCCCACTGAATACATAGAGACTAGTGCAAACTAGAATATTAAGGTGTAGACTGGCTTATGGCTGGCTAGTCAGTGTGGTGACGCATTTAGAATACATAGTGTCACCACCCCATTCCATCCTAAAGGGTGTCGTAAGAGCCGACAATAGGAAATAACAAGGACGGAAACCAAGCAGCAACAGAAGGACAACTTGTAACGAAACCCTGTGCCAACCTGTTTTGCCAGCGTGGCACAGTACACTAATCACCCTCCATATAATTGGAGGAGGCCCGACTCAGTAGTGGGTTATTTATGGGTTGAGGAGTAGTAGACTGGCTTATTGGACTCGTGCAGACTAGCGGAATTCTCGAGCCGAGAATTCCCGGGAAATCGTTGGGCTTTGTTCCCGGGAAATCAAGCTCGAGAAAAGTCGAGAACTCGAGAAATCATGTACGTTTATATTCTAATTAACATGCCATAAATGGTGCTATGATTGTAATCACTACATAGTATAAAACAAAGTCGCTGTCGTCTGTCCGTCCCTATGTATGCTTAAATCTTTAAAACTACGCAACGGATTTTGAAGCGGTTTTTTTTAATAGACAGAGATTTAAGATGAAGGTTTTTAAGTATAATACATGCATAATTGCACCCGTGCGAAGCCGGGGCGGGTCGCTAGTTTAATTATAATTTACATTTACTTTCTACCTGAGTTTAAGATATTAAAGTTTTCTTTCGTGTTTTATAGAAGCTATTTTGTTTACAAGATTTAAGTTTTTTTTTTCTAAATAACCAGTCCAAAATTGTGCTATGATCGTAATTCTATTCTAAGTTACGATATTAACGTTTTTTTCATGTTGATTTTTTGTTTAGTTTAATTGCAGCTACTTTTGCATATAGGTTCTAAATAACCAGCCAAAAATGGTGCTGTCATTATAATTATGAGTCTGATTAATATATTTTTTGTATATAAAAAAAAAAAAAAACCATATGATTAATGTTTTTGAATAAAATCGATGAAAGTTTTATAATTGATTTGATACTTTTATTTGAAAGGAAAACCACTGAATTTTTGACGTAATTGGAACCAAATAATATGAGAAAACGTACGTAAATATAAATTTCTCGACAACCCGAGAAGACCCGAGAAATTATCCTCGAGAATTCACGAGACCCGAGAAATTGAAAAGCTCAAGAAACCATGAACCCTAGGTCGGACATTGTTAAATCTATTATTTGATATTTTTCTGACAGTTGTATGTGCGTATGTGGGAATATGATAGACATCGCCTGGCTTGTTTGGTAAGGGTAGATTATACGTTAATTTTTAAAAGCTAAGATATCACCTTGTTGGAGTTTATTATATGTTTGTATGTCTTAATTCAAGCCTTGAATATGAATAACTGCCGAACACGTAATACAATATACTAATAGAGTTTGTAGGATGTCTCAAAATGGTCCCTACTACTGCTTACTACTTCTCAGCCCACAAATGACCCACTGCTGAGTCGGGCCTCCTACCATCACAGGGAGGGAAAAAAGCCTACTGTGCTACGCTGGCCAGACGGGTTGGCACAGGGTTTCATGTCAAGTTTTCATTCTCTTACGGCTAGGTTATCGGCCTTCTCATTTCCTTTTGTCGACTCTTACGACGCCCTCAGGATAGAATGGGGTGGTGACACTATGTATTCTAAATCCGTCACCACACGGACGATGATCAAAATGTTAGGAATATTAATTTAATTATTGTTTGAATTGAAAGAATGCGTATCAATAAACATTATGGTCGCTCGAATTAAAAAGCAAACTATCACAATAAATGAACTCGATTGGAAGCGTAACGAATGACGCTCACCAATGTTGTATTAAGTTATTTTAACAAAACAACACCGAATTGATATCGATAATTTCGCAACGTTTGGTAACTTTCGCGTTTCACCGTTGTGGCAACACTGCTCACTGGCTGATGAATATTTAAATAATCTAATTGATTGGCCGTTTGGTAATGACCTAGCACAGATCCAGTTCCCTTTCAGCCTCTATTCGTGTTTAGACATACATTTCAGATTCGGAATTTAATTTTAAAATACAAATTCGATTTCACAAGCAACGCGATCACTTGATAGCTAGTGGCGGCAATAAAAAAAATTGTCATACATAGGAACGACAGTTCTGTCTCTGTAACCAGCTTGAGGGTGCGCGACGAGGCGTGAAGTCGAGTCTCATGATGAAGCAAAAGCTATATTATAGTAGTTTAATCAAATCAATTCAGTAGTATTTATTTGCGTGAAAGAATAACAAGCATACATTATTATTTCACGGTTATAATGTTAGTAGGATATAGAGAGAAAGAAGGAATGCAGATTTTTTTTTTTTTAAATTATGCATAAAAATATATTACGTCAATAAAAATAACATTTCATAGACTACTAAGTATTTGACAGACACACATAGATACTTTGGTTTTTTGTAAAAGTCTGTGGTCAAATTGAGAATAGCAATATATTCATAGAACTATAATTTAAATTAATTATATTATGGTTGACTTTCGACCGTGGTCGCCCAACCACTAGTTCATTTAAACATTTATAAACTAAGGCTTTCTCGGTCCAAACAAGAGTATAATTTAATTACATAAATAAATGTATGGTCGTTCCCACGCAGTTGCAACGTTACTGGATGTGTTGTACACAATTAATTCTGCAGTACAACGTGACCTATCGATTGAATTAATTAACTTGCCGTACTAGGATCTCGTTTAAGTCATGCGACTTTATTGTCGGACGACTTTTTAGTGTGCGGCACGCATTTATGCGTGTATGATTATAATTTAATTAACGATTGTCAATTCACGTTTCATTGTTAATGGTTTTACAAAATGAGTCTAATGTGTGCTAATATTTTTAAAATCTAAACACGTCAGGTTACTTGTCCGCGATGTACTCTTATACTAATGAACTCATCATAATGATTTTGTTTTGTTTAGTTTGCTAGTAATGTCAGGTTTCACAAAAAAAACTTTGTAAATAAACTCTCTCAATGCGGGTTGCAAATGGGTTTATTCAAATAACCAACACCACTATCTCAGCCTATAACTGACCCACTGCTGAGTCGGGCCTCTACTAATGGAGGGAAATTAGCCTACTGTACTAGGCAGACAGCCAGTCGACTCTTACGACACTTGCAGGATAGAAATTGGAAATACAGACCACTTAAAATAACACGGTAACCTACACAAGAAGTTTTACAACTGTTCACAATCTGAGCAGGTTACTGGACTTTGTTTAAAAGCGAAATGAATGAAAGCTGTTTTTTTAACTACAGTAGAACCTCGATAACTCAAACCTCGGTAACTCAAAAACCTCTATAACTTCAAAAAAATAATATGCTCCCTTCCCATCAGAGCCCAACACCTCTATAACTTACATAAATAATCTCTATATTGGCCCTCAGCAACGTAAAGAAATGTTTCCACAACCTCTGTAACATAAAATTGTTAGTCAATGAGTCATTTTGAAAGAGTGTGCAAAACAAAAAGTTTCGCTATTTATTGCTTGCACGTGGTCAATAGTCTAATTGTTAACAATACATATGTCACCTATTGTTTGCTATTTCGAAATTCTTTAAAGCTCTGCAGCGGTTAGCTTTAAGACAACGGCTTACTTGGATCATAAGTTTTTGATGATTGTCCTGGAAACATCGCTTTACCTACTGTGTGATAATAAAACAGCCTTAAAATTAGTAAAAAAAAAACGAACAACACTCACATACGCTGATAAATTAATTTATTTTTTATTTTTTTTATTCTTGATAGGCTTACGCTTGATCGCCAGTTCACCTGATGTTAAGCGACACTGCGACTTAAGATGGAGCGCGCTTGCCTAGAAGAAACCGATTCACTCGTGATTTAAAGACACCCAGGTTATATCTATCGGGGAAGACCCACTCGGGAAGCGTATTCCACATTTCCGCGGTACGCATGATAAATGTGGACTTGAAGCGTTTCGTTCGGATTTCCGGAATATCCACCATGAATCGATGCCGGTTTTTTGTGCTCCTGGTCGTCCGATAGTAGAAAGGGCAAGGAAGAATAAGATCGTGGAGATCTGATGCACACTCTCCGAAATGTATCCGATAAAATACAGATAAGCTAGCAACTTTGCGGCGATGTTCCAGACTTTGGAGCTTAGCCCGGACAAGGGAGTCGTTGCCAATGTGCTTTCTGGCACGCTTATCTATGGATTCCAACGCCTCAAGCTGGTACTTAGCTGATCCATCCCAAAGGTGCGAACAGTACTCCATGCACGACCGAACTTGTGCTTGGTACAATGAGAGTAATTGTTCCGGCGTGAAGTACCGACGCACCTTCGAGAGAATACCCAGCTTTCTGGCAGCTACTTGAGCCTTTGACTCTATATAGGAGCCGAAGTTGAGGGTTTAGGTCTATAGAAGCAGTGATTCTACATACATATGCATGCTATACATACATTTGTACATACCTACCTCTATATTAACCTATCCCTAACATAGACCCTTGATAACTTAAAACCTCTATTAAAATATTTTGTGTTTCCCTTGGACTTTAACTTATCGAGGTTTTACTGTATTTAGAGAAATCATTAATCCGATTCCGAATTGGCAAAGTAGGTCAAACCCTAACAAAAAAAAAAAAAAACAACGTTTTTCATCAATGCCAGCTACGTACGTAATCGTTTCAGTCAACCGCGTTCGGATCACCCACACAAAATTATTTTACAACTGGCAAGAAATAAAAGATTAATTAATAACTTTGTTTTTAAGAACTAAATAAAAGACTTGCTGCGCCCACGGCATTCATACAAAACAAACAGAGCTTGCATAATAAGTGGGTTTACCATACTAAAATATCAAAAGGCTACCCTTTTATGGATTCAAACGATTTAACACCGTTTCGTCAGCTGCCTACGCATTTCCTGGAGTTAATTCTTAATAAAGCTTACTGCATTGTGATAAGAACGATATTCAGACTAGCGCAGGAAGTGTTATGATTTTGACTGAGCACAGAGATTGTATTCTCTCAATTGGTGCAATATCTTATCGTCGAATCTACCTCAGTGCTTCAAATGTTTAGACAATGCGTGTCTGACCACGCCGGTCTGATTCACGCAACTTCGAGAAAGAGGTCACTCAAAGTCAGCTAGGCTGGGCAGCGTTGGGACATTTTTTAAGTACTCACTCATTTTATTTGTGACGACACGGTCGCCGCAGTGGTTGAGCGATCGACTGCTGCGCAGCTTGTCGCGGGTTCGATTCCCGCACTGAAGAAATATTTGTACGACCTACAAGTATTTATTCCGGGTCTGGGTTTTTTCTATCTATAATATGTATGTATTTACACAAAAAAATAAATGTATATTTGTAGTTTATCATCCATCTCGTCACCATAACACAAGCATTAAGTTGCTTAGCTTGGGACGAGATGGCGTTGTGTGAAATGTCCAAGGATATTTATTTATTTCAATATTTCTTTGTCACTTTTCTCATGAATAGATGCTTATTGCACACGCTCCACGCGGGCGGTCTACTCTCCCCCCGTATTACGAATTTTCGATCAGGTCACGTGTCCTGAGGCGAGTTTGACATTTTATACCCATCCCAAAAAAGTGCTCTACGCCGCTAAAGAAGTTTCGGTTCAAAAAACTTTTTTTACGGATTTATCGAGTATATATTACATAATTAAATTTCCGACGTTCACAGGGAACGTTATCATTAATACAAAATTATAGGCGGTGGACTAAACTGTTTTTTTTTTACTTTTGAAGACAACTATCATCTAGTCTATCACCAGGGTGATCACGACTTTTGCAAAGCATTTGAAACGTCTGGAAATAAATAATAATACACGCGATAAATCCGTTAAAAAGTACTTTTTGTACCTTTTACCACATTTACCTCAGTAGGTACTTAAAAGGTTTTAAACAGTGCATGCTGCCATCAATGACACAGATCTTAACATGGATCACAATGGGGCTCATTAGGCAGTTGAGAGTCACTGAAAAAGCAATGGGGACAACTATGCTTGAATGCACTCTGCGATGGATTTTCAAAATAGGAAATTCAATGGCAGGGGAACGGCTAAGGTCTTGGAGTATCGACTAATGGGATAGCGTTTCTTGGAAAGACTATAATGGCCGATGGATAGACAGCAGTTTACGGAAGAGTAGGTACTACAAAATTTGGTACAGAAGGCAAGCTTATGATTTGTCAAGTATTGAATAATTGTACTAGACGAGAAAGTTTATAAAATGCTTATAAATCCACTTTTCTTACCTATGCTCGACCATCGCGCTGCGCATGGGTTATCAACTCTGGCTTAAAACTATCATCGTAATGGTACACGCATTTCATTGATTGATTGATTGTTCAGAATTTAACGTCCATACTCATTTTATACTTACAATTTTACATGTTTTTTTCTTACATAATTTCATTACATTATTCACATACCTACATTACAATATTACGTGTGATGGCGGGCTTAGAACACACCACGTCACCAACCTATACCATCCTAAAGGTGTTGTAAGAGGCAACTAAAGATGCTGCTTTTATAGAGGCAGGCTATAGCCTCAAGAGATGGAAAACTTGATACTAACCCTGGCCTGTTCTGTTCCTTCCATGAATTTGGGGAAGGCCTGACTCATTTGTGAAACATATATGGGCTGAGATGATGATGACAATATTAAGTCATCATCATTCGTCCACATATAACTAAACAGTTATAATAACTCTGTTTGTTGCTTCGTCTTTGCTCAAGGCGCGTGGAGAGTGACTCTCGCGCTAGGACATTTCCGAACCAACACAACATAATCGTGTCCGAGACTAATGTCTGTGTGTGCGTTACTAAAGCGAGCGTTGTATGTAGGTTGACTTCTTCTTCTTCTGCCTGGCGTTAATCTCGGCTATTGCCAGGGTCCACCTAAAGCGGCGACGCCCTAGCCTAAGTAGGTACCCAACATATTTCTCGACTTGTCCATTGTATATTTGACTGAAGTTGGTTTTACATGGGGCTACCAGCCGTCTGACCCAAAAAGATTGAGCACCAGCCCAGCTGTAGCAACGAGCATCATGACTAGACAGCTAAAGCCGCGATCCTTTTCCACCGCAATTTATGAGCCGACATTTGTATCACAGTACAGTTTGTTTAGGATTTAAGTGATAGGACACGAGATTGGTAGCGCACAAGATTGATTAAAGACATAGATTTACATAGAATTATGCAACTACAAATAGACTAGGTGTAAATAAAGATTGTCGATGCGGTGACGTATTTAGCATACGTAATTGCACCAACCCACTCCATCCTGAGAATGTCGTAAGAGGGGACTGCAAGCAACAGGTAGGGAACCTTTTTTAATGTATTTCGCTAGGATAATGCCTAATGCATATCGCTGCCCGTCGAGGGTGAGGTCAGTGATTATGTATGACTCCGGAACACCAGTGGTATACCCTCACACGCCACAGGTTCGCGAGGACGTATTCTACTGTGGCGCCCGGGTTGCGACTATCGGAGGGCATCCCGAATAACTGTGACGCCCTCAGTCAGCAAGGCTTGGTTTGGAGATAGGTTTGGCAAACGCTAGATTGCGCAAACTATTGATAGCGGTTTCCGCATTGCCTTGATGAACAAAGCCTTTCATGGTTTCTAACAACGGCCAGAGAAACGGGTTCGGGATACCTAGGTATATCCACGAGGCCAAAGAGAGAAGCAAGCACTCTACGTCAATTTAACATCAAGGGTCGAGCTCCTTCCAAGCCAACGTCAAACGAGAAAGTCAAAGAAGCAGTCTGCCAGGCAGTTGGCTCGAGTAAAAAAATCCGTGGTTGGGTTTAGCGGGCAGCTGGGGTGCAACATTCCGCGCCCCCCCGTATACCCCCGTACCCCAGGGCCCTATAAGGGCCCTGGGTATACGCCCCCATCAAGGGAACAACACAAGATAAATTAAAGGACCAATAATTAAAAAAAAATCCTTTATTTTGATATTGAACATTGAAACTTAAACTTAAACGAAATCCGTTAAGAAATGTTTTAACGGATTTATCGCAAGTATTTGACATTATTTAATTCCTATATTTCTATATTCGCATTGATATCGATCATTCGTTATGGTCCCTAAAAACCCTATTTTGGTACCCTGTACACATATGTAACTGGTTAATAAAGAAACCATCTCGCATTTTGTCGTACCTAGTACAAGACAAATCCTCGATTTAGCAAAAATCCAACTACCGTAGTTTATGTGAGTTTACAGCTCATTGTGACCTGACTTTCCCACGGATTTCGTAACTTATTCTCGTGGGACCGGGTACAATTACGGACGGGTAAGGTCGAATGAACTCTGACGCGGTTTAGTTGCTGATGCATACTTTTCCATAAACTCTAACTCAAAAGAAGTTTATTCATCTAAGTTATACCAGTAAACTCTTGCAAATCGTCAAGCTTAAAACTACCATCGCCATCTTTTGCCCTTTGCTCCGTACATCCTATCGGTCTTCAATGATATGAATGAATGACACCTTTCATACGCATTTTCCGTGTAGTGATAAAATTGGAATACATAGTGCACCATTCTATCTTGAGGACGTCTTAAGAACCCACAAAAGGAAATGACAAGACCTGGCCGTAACATAGGGAATACTCGATAGGAAACCTTGTGCCATCCAGTTTCACCAACGTGGCACAGTAGGCTAATTCATCATCATCATCATTTCAGCCAAAAGACGTCCACTGACTTGAAGGGTAATAGTAGCCTAATCACCCCCCATGTAATTGGACTACCCTAATAGATCTAATTGTGAAGTAAGCCTTTAGACATAATCTGGCTTCACTTAACAAAACAGACAAAACGACATGGTTAGCTCAGTGGTTGAGCGATCGACTGCTGCGCAGCATGTCGCGGGTTCGATCCCCGCACGGAAGAAATATTCGTACGACCTACAAGTATTTGTTCCGGGTCTGGGTATTTTCTATCTATAATATGTATGTATTTACAAAAAAAAAATGTATATAAGTAGTTTATCATTCATCTCGTTACCATAACACAAGCATTAAGTTGCTTAGCTTGGGACGAGATGGCGTTGTGTGAAATATCCAAGGATATTTATTTATTTATTTTATTCTATCGTCTCCATCATTCCCCCATCGCCCCCACCACGGCATGTTTTGCTCAAGATCTTTACCGGCTACGATATGCGTTGCTTTAATCCGATTTTCAAAATTGGCGGGAATAATTTTATCTTAAGCGTTCTAACTTCTAATAAGTAGGTTAACTGGAAATTACGCGTGAAATTCAATTAGCTGACACGGATCTGCATTTTCTATACGGCATCTGCAGTGAAATTATCGTCACGTTTAATTTATTTCGCAATTTTAACAATTGGCAAGCCTTTAACGGACTAAAAAAAAAAACAACTATGGATGCCATTGGTATTATCACTTCACTATCACTACATATTATAAAACAAAGTCGCTGTCGACTGTCCGGCCCTATGTATGCTTAAATCTTTAAAAATACGCAACAGATTTTGAATCGGTTTTTTTAATAGATAGTGTGATTTAAGAGGAAGGTTTATTTGTATAATACATCCTTATTATTGTAGAGAAACACTGACAAATTTAGAGGTTCATCATTGCACCGGTGCGAAGCCGGGCGGGTCACTAGTAGGTTATAAAGTATATTCAACTAATTTGCTTCAAATATATTCGTGACATCGATCATCACTACTAGCCCATACTTCATCCACTGCTGGGTCGTGCCTCCTCCGTGTTCATGGAGGGAAATTAGCCAACTGTGCGACTCTGGCTAGACGCAAATTACGTACAGGATTTTTAAACAAATTTTCCTTTTCTTCTAGCTAAGTTGTCTGTCTTTTGCGTTCCTTTAGTTGCCTCTTTTGACACCCTCAGGATGGTATGCGTTGGTGACATTCTGTATTGTGAATCCGTTACCACACGGTTTAGCTTTACTTTCGATGCTGGCATCTAAATCATTTAAACTTGAAGATTTATTTTAATAAATTTGCGTTGTTGGTGTATTTAGACTAAAATTGTTACTACGAAAAAAGATATAATTTCATAAAGGTTTTTTAAATTAAAAAGAAAGTACTAATAACCTTTTAAAAAAAACATGTTAAAAATGAATAAATACCGTATTAATTTTGCCTAGAAACTAGCTACTTTAAAACAGAAAATACACCACAATAAATAGATTTTCCAAAGCGAAGGATCTAAATATTAATTTATTGTTCTCCCACGTCTTCTAAATCTTACGTGGAATTCCTGTTCTAATCCATAAAACGTCAGTATTTAATGTTTATAGACTTCATTAAAACAGCTATTACGTTTGTAGCAGTTGCATTCTATGATGTCATCGTATAGGCATCCATCATTACATTAAAACTGTTAAAGGGGTTAAGTTGGTCTTGATACATGGTGTACCAACCGCAGTCCATCCTGAGAGTGTCTTAAGAACCGACAAAAGGAAACGACAAGGCCGAAAACCTAGCCCCGCAAGTGAAGCAAAACTTGAAGCGAAACCCAGTGCCAACCCGTCCGGCCAGTTCGACACAGTTGGATAATGTAATGACGTCAGACTCAGCAGTGGGTCATTTATGGGCTGGGGTGATGATAATGACTATCGTCTTAAATGTCGGGATTTAAATATTAGACCTACGATTTATTATTCTGGGTTTTGGACTAGTCCATGTTGCTCCTTATACATATTTCATTCACTGTTGTTGAAGGGAAGTCTGGAAGGACTTGTCCTCCGTCCAGCAATGGATTTTTGCTCAAATGATAATCATGAGCAGCTTTACATCATGGATCACGTAATAAACAGATGTTTTGACTAGGTAAATCGTTTAGTATCTTGTGCCTTTCTTACAATGAGCAAAAATATCCTTGGTGTTCATTGTCGTTTTGACGAGGTTTAAACACGAGGCAAGACATTGCGCAACGCAACGAATGTTTTTTAAATAACCTAAAGCCAAAGATAAAACTCAGGCTTTTGGTCCGCGAAGGAGCTTTAATAAATAAGTGTAAACAAACTTGAGACCGAGTTGCAACAATGTAACATTTGGCTTTCGTGTCTATTTTTATCGAGCCTTTATAGAGGTACAGAACTGTACACTACATATGGCACACAGGGAAATACTTACGACATACAGTTAGTGACTACTACTGGTAAAGTTTCTGTTGTTCTATTTACAAATGATAAAGTATCAGCGAAAGATAGAGTAAGAAGATGCTACAAAGCTTCGTGTATTCATCATTTCAGCCAAAAGACGTCCACTGCTGGATATAGGCCTCCCCCAAGGATCACCACAAAGGCCGGTCCTGGGCCGCCCGCATCCTTCGTTCCCTGCGACCTTCGTGTATTAAATTTTCTTAATTAAAGATCGTTATAAATATACTAAAACTGCATAATCTTGCAAATGTGGAGTTTTACATACTGATGGATTCTACTATCATTGTGCCGATAGTAGTGTCGGTAAACGGTCTGATAGTGAAGAGCTTTAACCGTTATGTTGAAAAGCTCTCGCTTAGTTGTTGGGTTAAGCAGTTGATTCAGAAAGTCATCCTTCTGGAGACTGCGCGGATTGTAAGAAGATTCCTCTCTGCTGATCTCTAACTGCCGCGCGCCGTTAGCTTGCGTCATTGAATTCGTCATCGCCGGGTGAAATCCTATTTTTTTATGAAAAAACTTTTCATAAAAAAATATGTAAAAATAAGATAATAAAGAAAATAAATCAAATATAATGATGATATTTCCAAAGTTATGGCACTGTTGCAAAGGATGAAGATAAAACAATAAGCTCGTATGTATATTACTCTATATTTGCACTCATAATTGGAAGTTTGATGAGTCGTGTTGAATCATCCGAATCCGATGTGCCATATTTCATTGTTGACGTTGTAGCTCTACAGTTGCTCTACAGTAGCAACAGGTCCCCTCAAGATGCCTCGAGCGATAAGGGTGCCCCTTACTATGATGATAAGTGGGCCAAGGAGTTTTTGTTTTGTTTTCATGAATCTGTAGGAAATAAAGCGAAGGGCACAATCTTATAATGATGGCAGCGGCCCTAAACCGCTCTGCTGAGGCAGGTTTGAATGTTTCAGTGTCTGCAAAACTTTAATTAACGTAAATCATAGTTCGAAAGAGACGACATACTAGCATTTTAAACGGTCATAATATTTTTTTAGGTTAGAATGTGCATTCGATAGGTTGTCTTGTCTTCCATACTTCATGTCATTTAAGATCTTTCCTCCTCCTCGCGTCATTTTCTTCGTTACTGAGGGTCGTGACTCCGCCACACTCCCTATTACGATTTCCCTCCATCTGCTGCGATCCTTAGCTTCATGAAGGGCATTGTGGAAGTTGATGTTCAGAGAAGATCGTATTTGATCCGACCATCCTCTGATTAAGATCTTTAGCTGCATAAATAAATTGGCCCTATGGTCCTAGAATTTGTCTCAAATGTACTTAAACTAACTTAGGTCGTAAATTAACTACACCAAGGCTAAGGTAAACTAAGGCTTAGTTTTTTCCTCCCTTTACGAGGATGAAGTACAGTTCGATTGTCAAATTCGATTTCGAATTTGATTTACAAACTTGTAACGTTTATGCATTGATATTATGATATATTTTTAAGAACAATACCATTGACAAGCTTAATCAAAACGCGGCGGAAATCCTACCGTGTTAAGTGATGTTCTTTTGTAATAACAAATTATCGAGCACGTGTTCTATCGATTAATTACATCGATAACCGACCGTGATTGAGTTACCATATCGTTAGTACTCGCTTTGTTTTCGCGGCTCGCTCGTGATTTCAATTCCTCGAGTAGTTGGATGTAAAAACACCGCCATTTTGTTATGGCAGGGATGGTAGGAAAACACAAATTAATTTTGATGAAAGTTTACAATAATATAGCTTACACACCAGAACAACACATAGGCTATAATTTATAAAGATATAGTGTGAATTATCCAAAATATAACGATATGGTCAGGTAAGTAGGAAAAAAATCAGACGAAAATTTAAATACTTTCTATCAGTGTTTGAAATATAAAATAATTTCAATTTTTTTAAGATTTTGCTAGCTAGAATCCAATTTTATTCTTTACTAGTGGCCCGCCCCGGCTTCGCCCGTGCAAAGCGGGGGTGGGTTATACATAAAAACCTTCCCCTTGAATCACTCTATCTATTAAAAAAACCGCTTCAAAATCCGTTGCGTAGTTTTAAAGATTTATGATTTAGTTTTAAGAAGAATGCGACTTTGTTTTATACTATGTAGTGATAGAAAAAGGGTTTCATCGCATAGTGTTGACGTCACCTTTATTTTTTATTTAAAAAGTAATCGTAATTGAATATCTTTTTAGATCAGTTAACTTTAATTTAAAATAAGCCTACTAAGAGGAGGAGTATTGAGTGTTACCGCGTAACTAACCTAACTCGGCCGTTATGAACCGATTAGTAATGGTTCCAGATAGAAATCGGTTCAGAACCTTGGTATTAAACTTGAAATATATGAAGAATATTTTGTATGAAAGGTCAATTTACGTATTATAGACGATTAGGTTGCAATTTGATTTCTTTACAAACAGGTCTAAGTAGGTTTTTTTGTAAAGAAAATACACATTGAAATTAAACATTTTTGATTCCAGCTAGAGACTCGTGACCACGACTGCTGCAAAGCATTCGAGAAGTCGGGAATTAAATAATGTGAAATACACACGATACATCCTTTAAACAGTGTAATTCTTTCACAAAGCATTATATTTATTTGCCTTAAAATAGCCTAGGACACCGATTTCAAATAATAACGTATTGGCTATTTTCGCATTTAAGTTGTAGCCACCAGCATGCTACATACTTTACACAATTTACCCGAAACATCAGAATTAAAAACATAAAGAAATATCGCATGCAAATGCGAGAATTATCAGTAAGTCCTACACCGCGATAGCGTAGTTTCAAGAGCAATTCGCACAATTAAGAATTCCCCGACTACACCTATCGGGGGATAGGCATAGGCGCTGCAGACCACTGCCAGACATACCACCTCGTCTGGTTGGATGATCATCCCATGCGCCTAAAAATTTCGTCATCATCGGCCCATATTAGTCCACTGCTGGACATAGCTCTCCCCTAAAGAGCGCCATATCGCCCTGTTCAGCTTGACGCATCCAGCTGCTGCCCGCAACCGCATCTAGCAGAGGGCCGTCCCACACTACGCTTGCCGATTCGCGGTCTCCACTCAAGAACTCGTCTACCCCAGCGGTTGTCGGTTCTTCTACAGATATGACCAACCCACTGCCACTTCAGTCTGCTAATTCTCTGAGCTATGTCGGTGACCTTGGTTCTCTGTCGGAAAGTTATTGAACCTAAATGGCTCCAATAACTTAAATGAGAAAAGCCAAGTTTTTTTAAATTTAAAATTACTTTTAATCTATTGACAACCCTAAGTGCAGTCGTGACCAGGGCTGTGTTTCATTACCGGTTCGATTGACGGGCTGGCATTTCAGAACGGGAGGGAAAGGAAATCAAAGGGAAAGGCTGCGCTCTCTGCCGCCCAAACCGGTGGCGTAGGCAACTTGGCAATTAAGTGGACCCTAACACAGAGAGCATATTTAAATAGGTGAGGAGAACTCCAGTACCTATTACTACAACTACTACTATTCAGCCCGTAAATGACCCACTGCTGAGTCGGACCTCCTCAAATTACATGAAGGGTAATTAGCCTATTGTGCCACGCAGGCCAGACCGGCTGGATTATCCGCTTTGTCATTTCCTTTAGTCGGCTCTTACGACACCCTCAGAGTGCAATGGGGTGGTGACACTATGTATTTTAAATCCGTCACCACTCGGATAGCTTCCACTAGGCTATTACTATATTATGATGGATAAAAAATAAAAGAGCGTGCAAGTCCTGTGACTAATTTTATCTATATCTATACTAATATATAAAGCTGCAGAGTTTGTTTGTTTGTTTATTTGTTTGTTTGTTTGTTTGAACGCGCTAATCTCAGGAACCACTGGTCCGATTTCAAAAAATCTTTCAGTATTAGATAGTCCATTTATCGAGGAAGGTTATAGGCTATATTTTATTTTCAAAAGAATTAGGGATCCGTATGAAAATTGCGATTTTGTAAACCAAGGTGTAAAATCGAAAACCTATTTATCCGTGCTCTGCAAAAACTATTGACAATAGAACAAAATGATGTACTACGAAAGTCCGCGAGAACACATATCTAACTATCATAGTTTAGTCACAATAACCGATTTTATGTTCATAAAAAATATGCACGGGTTCGAAGCCCACGCGGGCGAAGCCGCGCGCAAAAGCTAGTTATTATATATATTTTATTTTAATTTCTGTGAAATTTTCATATTCTGCGATGTTGTGCACAAAGCAAATACGGCACTGTTTGTGAGGATTGGTGCAACTATACAGGTTCTGTTTATAGTGTTGGGCACGATGTGGGATTGTCCGAAAAGTAGTTTTAACCTCTGTTCATAAAGGAGTGTTATAAGTTTGACGTGTATGCCTGTGATATCGTAGCTCCTAAAGATATGTACGCATTACGGTGCCTTTTTTTAATATTTGGTACCAGGTGTTTTTGCTGCTTTTCTTAGACACCTTAATCAATATCCATTCAGCCGTTTCAGATATGCGGGGCTTATGAAACATCTTCATAAAGGAGTGTTATAAACTATTCCGTCTCGCATCTGCATCGAAATCGCTCACAAATCACTCCGAAAGCCTCAGTCTTAATATAAAAAAACCGGAGTTTCTTATTACACTCCCTGTGATGGGAGGAAGCCGATTCAGTAGTGTGTCATTTATGGGCTGAATAGTAGTAGTATATTTAAAAAAACTGGCAAGAAACTCAGAGGGCTTGTGTTTTTATTTGTGTTGCTATCCCGGGGGGTTGGAGCGGGCAGGAACACCGTTGGTTTTAGGCCAGATCCTCACTATACACAGTTCGTTCTCGGTTTGATAAAATATTATGAAGTAAAAAATGCCTCGTTGGTCTAGTGGTTAGATGTGCTGCCTTTGGATCAACGGGTCCCAGGTTCGATTCCGGGGTCGGGCAAGTGTCTTAGTCTAAACCAGAGGCACTGGCTCGGAGTCTGGGTGTCATCTCTATCTATAATATGTATGTAATAACAAAAAAAAAATATATAAGTAGTTTATCATCCATCTCGTTACCATAACACAAGCATTAAGTTGCTTAACTTGGGACGAGATGGCGTTGTGTGAAATGTCCAAGGATATTTATTTATTTATTTATTTATTCATACTATCCGTAACAGTCAAGTTTCGCTCGCATATATTTTTTACTTCATAATATTTTATTGATGTGCCTCCGGAAAACATACAGCATTGTCTATGAAGAAGCATTGTATACTTAGCCTTTTGAGCCATCCATTGTACGGTACTAATAGAGGGCGCCACGATCGCCGATGTTGTATTTAATCTGTACCAGCCAGGACGCGGCAACCGCTGTCACTTTTCGAATTCATAGCGTTGTGTACTTTCGCCGCGAGCGGTCGAAATCCAAAAATATTCGGTTAATCGTTTAACCTTTTATAATAATGATTTAACATTGTGTTAGACATTTTCGTAGTGCATTTATTGTTGATTGTATTTTCAATCTCAACATTAAAATAACGGTTTTATCGTAATGAATCCCGGGCCGAGTGACGAACCCGATTAGGCCACCGCCGGGGCCATTCGGTCGATCGTTTCGAACTCGCCGACTTCCGAGAGGGATCAAGAAAAGGAGGACTCCTCGTGCGCTAGCAGTTCATCGGACAGCGATGCTGAAGCAGAGCAACCTCCACGCCAGCAAAAGCGGGATTCACAGGTAACGGTCGATCCGAGGATCGACACGTTATGCAACCAGGTCAGTTTTCTTACAAGCTTTATAATGCACCAAAACTAATCCATCTACAGAAACGCGTAGGTCGTTGGATTTGGGAGCCCGTAAAATTAGTATTGATTTAAATCAGCTGAGGAAAACCGTTTACGTCAGTTAATAAGTTTCCAGTTTCTTTTTACACCCCACGTGGCAACATATCCGTTATATGAAGGCATTGGTAGAAATGTCAGCGTATCTACCCGCGCTTCTGCAATTTAAAAATTAACGACGAACTGTGTTGTTTGAACAAGGGAAAAGATTCCCTGGCTGCAACTAATAACGCCTTGTTACATCAAGGGGACCTTTTATAATCCGGTTTACAGGGTATTATCGATCGGGCTCACAATAACCCTGCCGATTTATAATCTAATAACCTTTTTAATATATTTTTTTTTAATCGGGAATGAGTGCTTGTCATATAAATATGTATAACTTGTCTGAACAAACCGTACAAATAACATGCGGTGAAAGAGCCGAATGTATTTAAACTAGACGTACAAAATTTAAATTTCCGTAATTCCGGATAAAAATGTGCAAGCTGCGCTTAATAACATACCTAGTGGAGAGTTTTTAATTGAAAAGTCAAAACTTATGGCTCATAACCAATCCCGCGGAGGGCCTCACTTCTGGTTATCACCACCACAGGTTCACAAAACTAACAAACTAAAAATTATTCATTTCGAAACAAAAAGGTAAAAAGTGACTACCTGACACTTTTCAGGGCAGGTCATATAACTATGTTCAAGAACCGTTGGCAAGCACCGGTGCAAACAAATTCATAATTTCAGCAGTTTCGGGGTTCCGCATACCCCTTTATAAAAAACCTCCTCGGTTAATGCCAGTTTTGTTTTGCGCTTTTTCTGCGGAAGAAAAGCGAAGGATCGATACGCCTAATTTTCGATCTTCAAGAATTTAACAAGTTCATCAGACCGAAACGTTTTCTTCTGATTTTTCCTCCGTAGCTCGCTGGGTCGCGGATACCTTGTGAGTGAAGGGAGGTCGAATGCTAGTGTACCTGGACGACTTCCTTTTGGTCAACCAAGACCAATCCAAGTTATGTCTTCAGGCTGCGGAAGCCGTGAGGCACTTGGAACACCTGGGCTGGCACATCAACTACCAACAATCTGTTTTGGCGCCAGCTCAAGATTTGGAACCAAAACAAATTCATCAAAACGAGCGTTTTCGTCTAATTTTTTCTCCGTAGCTTGCTGGGTCGTGGAGACCTTGCGAGTGAAGGGTGGTCGGGTGCTAGTCTACCTAGATGACTTCCTTTTAGTCAACCAAGACCAATCCAAGTTATGTCTTCAGGCTGCGGAAGCCGTGAGGCACTTGGAACACCTGGGCTGGTAAATCCACTACCAAAAAGTATATTTTGGCGCCAACTCAAGACTTGGAACCAAAACAAATTCGTTAGAACGAAACGTTTTCGTCTGATTTTTCCACCGTAACTTGCGGGGTCGCGGAGACCTCGCGAGTGAAGGGATGTCGAGTGCTAGTTTACCTAGACTACTTCTTTTTGGTCAACCAAGACCAATCCAAGTAATGTATTCAGGCTTCGGTAGCCGTGAGGCAATTGGTACGCCTGGGCTGGCAAATCAACTACCAAAAATCTGTTTTGGTGCCAACTCAAGATTTGGAGTACTTTAGCATACGTCGGCAAACAGCCGTAAATACAATGTCCCTGCCAATAAAAAGGGTGGAAAGCATAAACCTGACATTAGATCGGTCGTTGCTGAAAAGTCGCATCAATCCGGGAGCTGCAAAGTCAGCTGGATCCGGTAAACCTCGCCAACTTTGTTGTCCACCGTGGAAGACTGCACTGTCGAAAAATACAGATCTTCTTACGACACGACCCCGTTAAAATCAGCTACTGTCTCAAGTTGGGTGTCAAGAAATAATGTGGTGGCGCGGAGCCATAATCCACACATTGCTTATTCACCTGCTACCCATTTCCATGCGACGGACGCTTCGGATTCGGGTCGGGGTGCCTTCATGAACGGAAATCTAATATCAGGTGCATGGCAACAACAAAAAGGAGTTATATGCAGTAATAGCGACAATTAGTATGAATGCGTAGACGTTGCAGAACTCCCACATGCTAATCCAATCAGACAACTGGACCTTGATTGTATATATCTGAAAGGAGGGCGGCAGCAGATCGTTAGGGATACTAGCCCTAACCTTCAAACTGTTGCATCTCACTGACAAGTTCAACATAAACCTATCAGCCCGTTATTTGGCGGGGAGGTACAATATAATAGCGGACAGACTATCACGGGGAAAACAACCCGCATAATGACATCTTCTGTCTCGAGCAACTGTGGTTGTCTTTCGGAAGTAGGGGGCTTCCAGAAATCCACTTACTTGCCATACAAGCTACCGCGGTAGTAACAAACTACGTACCTGTTCAGGTGGTTCAGCAGATCATGGAACCATGGACTAGGGTGGGTGTTTCCAACTTCCAGCTTGCTGCCCAGTTCTGACAAAAATGAACAACGCCACAGGAGGTTACTTGGTAGTGGCTCCAGAGTGGCCGCGAGCTTTATGGCTTCGGGACCTGAAAGAGCTTCAGAGCTCTAGACCCCCACATGTACTTCTGAACCGTCTGAGACCATGATAGATGTTATAACATCACAACCTCTCCCGTAGAAACAGGCATTGACTCTGAAACTTTAAAAAATTGGGGGTGGGGTGCAAAAATACAATCTTTTATTTTTGCTGTCCACACAGGAAAAAGATCTTCTAAAGAAGAGCTGGCGAGGTTCAACTTTGTCAATCTATTTCCCGCCACTTAGGCGGGGGTTTCTGCTTGAACTCTCAATCAAACCCAAAATGTCTAAAACCTGCTGACACCGCTAAATTATCAATTTTTCTCTTTCTCAAAGGAAATTTGTCCCACAGTTCTATCCTTGTCTACAAATATACAGGTTTAACTTTTGCGGCCCTCATGTTGAGCAGCAAACATTTTCTAATTTCATTATTAGACTAGCGGCCCGGCCGGCTTCGCACGCCTGGACGGGTTTGGGTGGGGATCCTTATTATTTTTTTCTTGACATTTAAACTGTCTTTATTGATCGGTGAAGGTGTGGCGTTCAAATGGTGAAGGATGTTTTGAAATCGTTCCTATACTGTTTGAGCCAGTCCGTTGCAAACATACTTACATACATGCCTTTCCCGTTTATAATATTAGTAGATATAAACCTTTATGGCAATGACTGACTTAACCAAAAGAAATAGGCCTCCGTCCGCGTGAATTCTACGTATCGTACTTAATTGGCTCTCGTCATCTCTACCTGAAGACAGTTTAATTTAGCACGTCGAACAGCCAAAGTTTTATTTTTATTGCTGGCCTCAGGCCGTGGGGTTCATGACCAAACTTTGCTGAAAATTTCAAATGACAGTTTTTGGGATGAAGGTGGCAATATATCGCAATTATGTCAAAAACCGATACACAATATTATCGTCAGTCTGCGTGGAAACTTAATGTTAAAAACATATGTCCTGTAACCTATGTTGGTCTTCTAAAAGAAAAAACTAGAAAAAAGAGTTCTGAAGTTACTAATTTAGATAATCTTATTATCACTATATTTAGTAACAAAAAAGCGGCCTCACGCACTGTAAATTGAGAACTGGTTACGTACAGTTCTCAAAGATATTGGCATTAATTTATCCCTTGGAAGCTGTAGGTCAGCAGTAGCGCGGGAAATTGGTTAGATAATCAACCAATTGATGATATTTTATCAAGGGGTAATACCAATACTTTCCATACTTTTAAACACTTTCTTCAATAATTACTGTTGCGAAATAGAACTCGGAAACAATCGAATAGTCATAATTTATTTTTCAATACATTTACTTCTACATAAATAATTAGAATTTGATTTATTCATAGAACATCTAAACCGTGACTATTGTTACCTTTGTCTGCAAATATGTTTTATTTTTAAATAAATTATGATTACTGTAACTATCTAATTCTCAGATGTAAACATTTGATTATCATCATAGCGTTGTGTTTTACCTATAATATTTCACCAGCAGATAACAAACACGTCTTCATAGACAATGCTGTATGTTTTCCGGAGGCACATCAATATAGCGGTTTTACATAAAAATAAAACCGATATTATGTGCCGAGAGGGAAAACATACAGCATTGCAGGAAGTTCTTCCTGGTGAAGACTATGAATTCGAAAAGTGACAGCGGTTGCCGCGTCCTGGCTGGTACAGATTAAATACAACATCGGCGATCGTGGCGCCCTCTATTAGTACCGTACAATGGATGGCTCAAAAGGCTAAGTATACAATGCTTCTTCATAGACAATGCTGTATGTTTTCCCTCTCGGCACATAATATCGGTTTTATTTTTATGTAAAACCGCTATATTATACCGAGATTGAACCGAGAACGAACTGTGAACGGCTATATAGTGAGGATCTGACCTTAGGTCGACGCGCTAATTGCCATCGGCCACGAGGAGGTAAACAACGTTATTTAAGTTTAAAAATAGGCCGAACAAAGCGCAAAGCAGTCAAAAACCAAAGTCGGTCCCCTCTCTAACAGAATATTCAATTTGAACAGCCACAGTCGTGACTATTAAAGGCTTATAATTTTGTTCGGTGAGCTAGTTTGAAAGTGGTTGGCATTTCATGAAACTGCATGGTTCTGTTTTTGAACTCCAATCCGTATTTATAGAGGAGTTTCATTTATTCATTAAATCATTCATTCATTTAGTTCAGTATTCTTGCCTTTTACCGACTTTGTGAGGCTAATCTAATTACCCTCTCTATAATTGGTAGAGACTCGACTCGGCATTCTGTAGGCTGAGTTTAGTAGTACTTATATTCGTGTAACTCTAAAGCCGAACGTCCACCGCCAGCTAAAATAATTTGGTTTAGTTTAGCTAGCATAGTTGAGCCAGCTTTTTATACATGTTAGTTCACCGTCCTAACATTATGAAATGCATTAACAGTTTTTGCAGCTCACGCTAAAATGGCTAGCAGATGAGGGATATTTCCCCGAATTACGTGTCTCATATTGTTATGTTTTGGCCGTGTTTTATTCTGGTGTATGAGCTATATTAGGTGTATGTGTGAGCAATGACGCAGTGGAGACCTTTATTCGCGCATTTGTTTTTTGATTGGCCCTGTCAAGGCCTATTCGTCATTCATTGCGTAAACGTGTAGCGTGTTTCTCTCATCTGGCGAACTTGCTCTCACTATGCTGTTTAGTGCTTTTTGTAAACAAGTCCAATAATTTGGAAAAAAGCAACTAGGTACAGAGTTTCTTGCCGGCTCTTCTCTGTAGAGCAGCCTTCCGAACCGGTGGTAGTTTCAGCATGAATGTAGGTGGACGCAGGGATTGTGAGAGATCAAGAGAGATGGAGTGACTGTAGGAGTGAGGAATTGTGTATGAAAAGTGTGAATGTAGGTATGACGGATGATAGGTGTGTGTGGAGACTACCACCTAGTGTGGGTAAAGGGCCGTGAGATGATAATGTTAATTATAAATATGACGATTTATAAGAGTTTTGTGATAAAACTACGTAAATAAAGTTCCTTTTTAGTTTGAGTTTGAATTATTGTGCGTCCCATTGTATATCACTACATAGTATAAAACAAAGTCGCATTCTTCTGTCCGTCCCTATGTATGCATAAATCTTTAAAACTACGCAACGGATTTTGAAGCGGTTTTGTTTTAATAGATAGAGTGATTCAAGGGGAAGGTTTTTAAGTATAACCCACCCCCGCTTTGCACGGGCGAAGCCGGCGCGGGCCACTAGTAACATATAAACGGTTCGATAGCACTGCGGATTTAGGAAAAGAAGCATTAATTTTTCTTAAAAAATTGGTGGATTACAACCGCAGTAACCCTTATAAATCTTGTGGAATTCAGATCGCTAAGCTTGTAGGATAATAATAACCATTTTTATTGGAATTCATGTTCCCAGTGCTTTTTCGCTGGTGTTCCCTGAATTATTATGTCCTAGGTTATATTTAACTAGTGGCCCGCCCCGGCTTCGCCCGTGCAAAGCGGGGGTGGGTTATACATATAAACCTTCCCCTTGAATCACTCTATCTATTAAAAGAAACCGCTTCAAAATCCGTTGCGTAGTTTTAAAGATTTATGCATACATAGGGACGGACAGAAGAATGCGACTTTGTTTTATACTATGTAGTGATTCGTAACCCTAGCATTAGTTCCTAATACAAAACCAACATTTAAAAAAGAAAGATAATGAATCCGCCGTCTAAATCACACGAAACATAAAAATGGCGGCTGCAGAGAATAATTCACGGGTGCAGTTGAATTTCAAAGAAACTTTTCTGTTTTCCAGGTAAAAATCCATTCCGGGGAGAGCTGCCTTTGTGAACAGACGTGAAATATATTCACGGTCTCGCCGTCACAGGTATTACAAAGCTTACTGTCGTCGTGGAATGGCGACTGATAATGACAATCTTTTGCCTGGAAAAATGCACAGATCTGATTTGTTTAGATTTAGAAGCATTTTAACCGTTTAATTTAGATACGTCCAACTTTGAGAAAGAGGTCAATCGTCGGATCCAACTCGGCTGGCAGCTTACGAGAATCTGAGAAAAATCTTCTTCTTCATTTAGGTTTTGGCTTCCATAGTTTTATCTATCGTCTACTATACCACAGTGACAATGTCATTGTCTTCATCATCTTCATTCAATGTGTGTTGCCAGTGGTGGCATATGGTTTTTCACGAGAAAAGTTACTATTGTGCACATGAGATTATCCCCGGAAATTTTCTCAGGCTTTCCGGAAGGATATAGAGTAAAAACATATAGACTTGACATTGCATTTTATTGCACGGGTAAGTTCTTCATCACTATCACTACATAGTATAAAACATAGTCGCTGTCGTCTGTCCGTCCCTATGTATGCTTAAATCTTTAAAACTACGCAACGGATTCTGACGCGGTTTTTTAGATAGATAGAGTGATTCAAGAGGAAGTTTTATAAGTATAATACATGCATAATTGCACTAGTTCTAATAAAAATACAACCCTTATTGTTTTAAATGTTCACAAATCGTGTACAAATTTATCTATTCATGGAATAGTAGCCAGTCACTAGGACAATACGGCTATATTATTTTAGGTTTTCGCTATTATTACACATTGAAATTAAACACCTTTTAACGGATATACACGCGATAAATCCGTTAAAAAATGTATATTACATTATGTAATATACACGCGATAAATCCGTTAAAAAGTGTTTAATTTCAATAAATTATTTTATTAAAAAAAACTGTGTAGTATAAAAACTACGTAGAATATTAAAAGTCAATCCAAGTAGTAATCCTATACCATCTAACAATTTATATTGCTCGCGATAATGCATACAGTCAGTAAAAGTCACTGAACAATGAATATTTAACACTGGAATTAGATTTACGCGTTTTTCTTGCCACTTGCGGTTAATTGCACATTCAAATATGTCCATTCATTAACGGCATATACAATATCATAATATCCCGTATTATAACAGATTTCCGTAGTTAGATTCTGAATATCTATCATCCCGTGGGTGCTCAATGAAGGCATAAAAACAGGCATATTACAATGACCGTGTACATATAACTAACCAGTTTCGTTTGGTTCCGAAAGGCGCTCAACAGAAATATGAATTTTATAATAAAAAAATATAGAATAATTAAAAATGAAATTAAAAGTCTTGAATCCAGTGAGCTGACCAACCCCAAACAGCGGCACCTGTTCACAAACACAACGCATGTGGCAGCCATCGATCTCCTCAACCATATTAAAGGAAAGTGGTCGACCCGCTACACGTCGCTACCACTGTCCGAAGTATTTTAGTGAGGAAATCTCGGTACTAAATCCTTGACTATCCGTTGGGCCTTTGTGCATGTCAAGTGAGCACAATGACACCCAGAGCTAGTCTTTCTAGTTTCCGCACCGACCCCGTAATCAAACCAAGGAGTCGTCATCCAAAGCGAACACAACCCATCCTCTCTTCTATTAAATAATAATGATATAATCATCATCATCATCATTTCAGCCAAAAGACGTCCACTGCTGGACATAGGCCTCCCCCAAGGATCTCCACAAAGGCCGGTCCTGGGCCACCCGCATCCACTGCTTTCCGGCGACCTTAACCAGGTCGTCGGTCCACCGTTTGGAAGGCCTACCAGCACTGCGCCTTCGGAACGCGCGGAATGATATAATACATCATAGAAATAATATTATAATTATATACGTGGGCTTTGTTATCTAATATACATATTTGTATTATAAGATTTTTAAACCAAAACTTAGATCGCAGTAAAACGTGTAAAGGCTTACTTTGTTGGACCAACGGGTTCTGTAGTTTAAAAACTGGTAGCGTCATTTTGCCATTTCCTTCAATCGTTAATGGGTTGGCCATTGACCCTATAACATTGTATCGGTCGCGAATTCATACTGTAATCACGAGTTAATGTTGCAACGTCAATTAACAAAGTATGCACTGCACAAGGCCACGTTAATTAACAAATTTAAATATCAAAATACTTTATTAAGTAATTATTATGCTTATTATTATTATGAAGTCATAACACAGTTACTGGCTTCTTGGTCTAGGGGTAAGATGCGCAGCGTTTGGATCACGAGATCCCGGATTCGATTCCGGGGCCGGGCACAAATGTCTTTGTGTAAACCAGAGGCACTTGCTCTGAGTCTGGGTGTCATTTGTGTTCGTCAATTTCATGTTTGTAAACTGGCCCCGCGATACAGGTTATACCTAAAATTTTAATTAAAACTATCGATTAAAACGTTACGTTAAAACTTAAACTAGTACTAACAAATATCGATAAAAGTCTTCGATCAATATGTGTTGCCAGTGATGACGGTACAGAGACGTGGTCGTTCACTATGGGCTCCATCAGACAGCTCAAAGTCACCCAAAGGTGAATGGAGAGGGTTGTGCTCAGAGTTTCCCTGCGAGATCTAATCAGGAAGGATGAGATACGCAGAAGAACGGAGTTACCGAAACAGCCCACAGGATTGCCAAACTTATGTGGCAATGGGCAGGCCACATAGCCCGATGGGGCAGAAAAGTCCTCGAGTGGCGAACGCGTTAAGGAAAGCGCAGTGCTGGTAGACCTCCCACATGGTGAACCGACGACCTGATTAAGGTCACCGGAAAGCGATTTAAGCGGGTGGCTCAGGACCAGCCTTCGTGGAAATCTTTAGGGAAGGCCTATGTCCAGCAGTGGACGTCTTTTGGCTGAAGAGATGAACAAATATCACTAGTAATAAATATGGTAAAAGAGTCTTCCCCCCGCAAGCGCCCTCGCCTCCCGTGCGTTAGTGTGAGTGTGCTACGTTTGTATTGGTTATTATATGTACGATGCGCAAGTTCGTACCGACGACGGCTACATTCAGAGCGGACATAAAGTTTGGCGAGGACAGTATGTATATTGTCTTAATATTCGTGTAGGTAGTAGCGAAGATACACCACCAACACAACTTGCCCCAGCAATAATTACAGTCACAACGAAGCATTTCCCTTTTCATTTCAAGACAACAAACTGGCTAATTTATGTTTTCACTTAAACCCTCCAAATATAACCTCATAAAAACAACAGGACTCTTTCATAAAATAACATTACGACGCTTTTCTGCGGCAAAAAACCTTGACAGTTCACAGAAACTCGAGTAATGAAGGTGGCTTTTCTCTCGTTTGCTAGCAATTTACTGTCTCTCAAAGCCTCTGCGGGTTCAGCTATACACAAAATAAAGTGCATTTGTCTTTCAACATTCATTCGCGTCCTTAGTACTACGTGATTCTTTTATTATTTCAGATATACCCATGAGTATTTATTCTGAAAACGTGTGTTTGTTTTAAAACTTGGTAAATCTTTGGTTTCGTATTTTAATTTGAGACTGTATCCATACCTCATATTTATTTACTACTACTCAGCCCGTACATGACCCACTGTCGAGTCGGGCCTCCTCCAATTACATGGAGGGTAATAAGCCTACTGTGCCACGCTGGCCAGACGGGTTGGCACAGGGTTTCAAATCAATAGCCCACCGTCCGCCCGTATAGCCTACCGCTAAGGTGTGACGCCTAAGTGCGCGGGGCGTCGCACGGGAGAGGGTGCCCGATGGGGCTGCCGCCTGCGGACGACGGTAGAAACGTACGCGGTACCCGTGCTCCGCCGTGAGGACGGGTGTCGGCGCACGGCGGGTTGTTTTAGTGGGTGAGGGCCCCACACTACCCCGTAGTCTCCCCGGACGCGGGATGTGCGGTCATGCACTTTTTCCCGCCAAACCAAAAAAAAAAGGGTTTCAAATCAAGTTTTCCTTCTCTTGCGGCTAGGTTGTCGGCCTTGTCATCTCCTTTTATCGGCTCTTACGACAACCTCAAGATAGAATGGGGTGGTGACACAATGTATTCTAAAATATTTTTTTTTTTAAAGACGACCTTATGTCTTATCTTCGAATTGGACTCAAAAGGAACTTTATTTGCGTAGGGTAATCGGTCGGTTGTCATATCTACATTCACACTTTTTATATGTATTTCCTCATTCTCACAATCCACCCATCCCTTTTCATCTCCCACAACCCTTGTGTCCACATTCATACTGAAACTACCACTGGTTCGGAATGCTCTAAAGGTGTGTCGTACGTAGTGTGCGTAATTTAATAATATCTTTATTTTGTGTGCGTGTATAGAAAAGTTATGTAAATATTCTCGCAGTGTAATCAACTTAAAATACGACGAAATCGCGTGAGTGTGTTTATTAAAAGTCATAGACACGGCTTTGTACCCGAACGTTAGCTATAAGCCTACAAACTTTGGGTTTTTTAACGATCACTTCATTTTTTTTCGTCTCAAAATAATGTATGTATTACATAAACAACGTGTTTTCTGATCAAGTCAAATCAAAATGTTTTTTATTCGAATAAATTCTTGCGAATGCTTTCAAATACTTAGTCAAAAAAATATAACACAAAATCAAAATTAAAAAGAAATATAAAAATAATTTATCATTTAGTTTCTACCACCGGTTCGGAATGCCATTCCACAGAGAAGAGCCGGCAAGAAACTCCATGGTTGCTCTTATAAATAATATTGATGATATTCTATAAATCTTAGCTTTAATCTATATGTAATAAAAATATGTGGTGACGAATTCAGAGTACATATTGTCGCCACCCCATTCCATCCTGAGGGTATCGCAAGAGCCGACAAAAGAAAATTATAAGGTCGAACACCCAGCCCCGAGAGAAGGAAATCGCCGAAAAAGAATATGGCCAGCGTAGCACAGTAGGCGAATGACCCTCTTTGTGATGGGAGGGGACCCGACTCAACATTGGGTCGTCTATGGGCTGAGTAGTATTAGTAGTCGTAGTAGGTAACAACTAAAGAAAACCTTTAAGTTGCTCTCAAAGTTGCTCCTTCGTTTACAGAATCCGATTCACGTACAGAAAGGTCGAAAGGTAATTTCATTAGCGGGATAGCACCGCCACTTCTTACACAAGTAGCAGTATTAAGCCGAACGTCCACCGCTTGCTAAAATAACTTAGTTTATTTTAGCTTGCATAGTTTAGCCAGTTTTTCATACATGTGAGTCCACCGACCGACGGTCCGTGTGGTGGATTTAGAACGGTGACGGATTTAGAATACACAATGTCACCAACCCATACCATCTTTACGGTGTCGTAAGAGGCGACTAAAAGAACGAAAGAGGCAGGTCACCTAGCCCCAAGAGAAGGAAAACTTGATACAAAGCTTGTGCCAACCCGTCTTGCCAGCGTGGCACAGTAGGCTATTTTCCCTCCATGAATTTGGAGGAGGCCCGACCCAGTAGTGGGTCATTTATGCGCTGTAACGACGACGACCGATGGTGAACTAATTTGTATGAAAAGCTAGCTCAACTATGCAAGCTAAACTAAACTAACTTATTTTAGCTGGCGGTGGACGTCCGGCTTTACGCTGGTCCTTTTTAGCTTCATATTACTGATCCTATAAATTACCCACTACTGGGTCAGGCCTCTTCCCATCTCAGGGAGGGTAATAAGTTATATAGGTTTTGCTTCATAATAGCCATGTAAGTAGTTATAACACGTAGTTATAAATATTATAAATATTTGTTCTTCAATATTGGCCTTTTGGATCAAATATTGTACGCCATCTTGTCCACTCCCAACCTGTCGTGTACAGTCAGCAGATAAATGACTTCGTGACTAATTACTTTTTCGACTGAGATGATAGATTAGTATTTATGTCGAGGCAATCTGCTGCCTTAAAGATATTCCATAAAATGGTTTTAGTGCTTGTTTTTCCAGGGATGAGCCAATCTCATAAATTACGTAATGCTGATTCGGGTATCCTTCACGTTCATGGGGTGAAAATACCCTATCGTGCCACCCTCGCCAGATCGGCTAGCACCAAGGTAAAATTGAGGATTAAAAACACCTATTCAACTAAAAGTGGTAATCTTTAAAGTACTAATCAGATTTTTCATAACACTCGGTTATGAAATCTTCCAAACTGTCATCATCATTTCAACCCATAGTAATGAGCCAGTACTCGTGGTGATGGATTTAGAATACATAGTGCTATCACCCCATTCCAACCTGCGGGTGCCGTAGAGCCGAGAAAAGGAAAAGACAAGGCCGATATGAAATAGGTGTTTAGTTTTCCTTGTCTTGCAGCCGTGATCTTGAGTTTCTTTAGTCGCCTCTAACGACATCCTTAGTGTGGGTTGGTGACATTGTGTATTCTAAATCCGTCACCACAGGGACACATGATAGTAAACGAAAATCGGGGCCACAAACGTACTTATTTTTAATTAGTGACTTGAATGCCTTTGGCCCTAGGCTTGTGTGTTGGAAAGCAACGACAGGGTCTAAGATGGAGCAGGCAATTCAAGGAAATGCCCTGTCGGGCACCAGCTCTCACAGACACACGACGGAACACAGTAAAACTGCTTGGCTTGACTTAGATGTGGTAGCTAGCGGGGGGACCATTAGATCCTACCACAAAGAGTGATGGGTTTTAATCTACGTAATTTAAAAAGGTCTCGTCTCGTCTCGTCGTCGTAGAAAGCTCATAGTGAATCCATTTGCATAAAAGGTACTAACCGAAATCATTTTAGGAAAACTACTATCCAATATGAATATTTATTATACAAACTAAATTTCACTGATCAACGTCGGTACCTTGTTGGCTAGATTGTTGTTGGATCGCGGGTTGGATTCCGGGGTCGGGCAATTTCAAATTCAAAGCATTTTTTTTGTGACACGATGGACACTTACATATGTATACAATATTCATACAATAGTCAACCTATGTGGAATTGTGTATGAAAGGTGTGTATGTAGTAGGTATGACGACCGACATGTGTAGACTACGTACTAGATAGTAGTTTATGTCTAAACCAGAGGCACAAGATCTGAGTCTGAATGTCATTTTGTATTCCTGAATTGCACACCATTTTTTTTTTATAAAAAAAAGTATCCTCTGCACTAGGTATAACCTGTATCGCGGGCAGTTTACAAACATGAAATTCACGTACACAAATGACACCCATACTCAGAGCAAGTGTCTCTGGTATAGACAAAGACACTTGCCCGACCCCGGAATCGAACCCGGGACCCGTTGATCCAATCGCCTAAAAATATATATGTATTTGACAATTTGAAGTTGGTCTAGTGGTTAGATGTGCCGCCTTTGGATCAACGGGTCCCGGGTTCGATTCCGGGGTCGGGCAAGTGTCTTAGTCTAAACCAGAGGCACTGGCTCGGAGTCTGGGTGTCATCTCTATCTATAATATGTATGTATTTACAACAAAAAAAATGTATATAAGTAGTTTATCATCCATCTCGTTACCATAACACAAGCATTAAGTTGCTTAGCTTGGGACGAGATGGCGTTGTGTGAAATGAATTTATTCGAATAAAACCTTTTTTTATATATCTTCCAATACAGTTAGCACACCAACGGGAGAATTCTAAGTAGCATAATTAAAGTTCTAAACCTACTTTCGATTACCCACTTACTGAACTTATTGCGGAAAAGTTTCTAGTTCAAGAACCATTACCATAACTTGGACTCAAGTACGTTCGTGGATTATGAAAACGTAAGTAGATTCAGACTTTTTACACCTGCAACTTTATAAAATCCATAACTTTTAAAAACATGTTTAGTTAAGTAGTGTTTTATGACGTTTTTCCACAGGTCCAAAATACATTTACCACTGGGTCGGATTGTCGATCTACAGAGAAGAGCCGGCAATAAAATCCTCTTTTATATGTCAGTATTGAAACAGGTTAACATCAATCGCACCTAGTTTATAATAGCTAATAATTTTCCGTGTGGGATTTACAATACACTGTGTCACCACCTCGTTTCATCCTAAGGTTGTCGTAAGAGTGGACAATAGGAAATGACAAGGCCGAATACCTACCTAGCTGCAAGAGAAGGAAAGCTTGATACTGGCGTGGCACAGTAGGCTACTTACTCTCCATGTAATTGGAGGAGGCCCGACTCAGCCACTACTGAGTTATTATTATTATTATATAATCACGCTTCTTTCCCGTAGGGGTAGGCAGAGACCACTTCTTTCCACTTGCTACGATCCTTACATACTTGTTTCGCTTCGTCCACTTTCATTATTCCCTCCATACATGCTCTTCGGTTTAGGGTAATCTTGACCTGGCCTTTTTTCAAGACGTCTTTGATTTGGTCTTGAAACGTCCGCCTAGGCCTTCCCCTTCCAACACTTTCATTCACACTCGCCTTATACACTTTTTTCGTCAATCGTTCTTCATTCATTCTCTCGACATGGCCAAACCATCTCAGCGTACCTTTCACAATTTTTGTCACTACATCTTCTTTCAGACCACAACGCTTCCTTATCTCTATTACTAATCTATTACTGAGTACCCACTGGTAATTATGGGTTGAAAAGTATATAATAATAGCAAACTGAAAAGCCTTAGAGGCACATGCCTTAGCCGATGGACCCCTCAGACACAGCATTGGATCACAAGCATGACAAGCATGTGAAAAAGCAATAATATAACTATTTATCGCGTTGCTTACAATTGATGTTTAAATTTATTAACAACTACTTAGCTGTCACTCGGGACATAGTCCTCATGGTATAAACAAAAAAATACTGTATTCCGCGCGAAACGAAGCACTCGAAAATTTGGAAAAACCGGCTAAGTTTGCCAAAAAAATTAGGAAAACTCAGTAACTATGGCCTCCTGAAAAGCGGCGTAGTCACTCCTTGTTACATCTGCTACTGCCAGTGAAAGTCCAGCCAAAATCAGTCCATCCGTTTTAGGGATTAACCGAAACACAAAAAGACATACCAAATTTTTTTCGGTATATTTTATAGATTAACTACAGCCTCTTGGCTACTCCTTGTTACATCTGCTATCTGCCAGTGAAAGTCTTGTCAAAATCGGTCGAGCCATTTCGGAGGATAATATTATAATTAATGTACAACTAACTGCATAGAGTTTCAGTTTAGTTCATTCTCTTTTCGAACGTTAAACGTTAATTTTCCCGGCGTCACTCACCCGGACAATGCAACAGGAAGCCGCAACCGACCCACCCGTAGAACAATTCAATGGCGGCCATTATAAAACAGACCTTACTGCCCACGCAATAAAGGCTGCAAATTGAGCAGTTGCTAGTGATTTATTAGCACTGCAACCAAATTGGGTAGGTGAGGCCATCGAAACAATGATGCGTATAGAATGGACACGGCCAAATAAATAGGGACATTATAATAACGATGCTCGTTTAAATATGCAGGGTGAGACAAAAACACTACATACACAAGGGAAGCAAAGCAACTACAGAGTGTACAGAGTTTCTTGCCAGATCTTCTCTGTAGAGCAGCGTTCCGAACCGGTGGTAGTTTCACCATGACTGTTGAAGCAAGGGTTGTGCAAAAGAGATGGATGATCCATCCATCTCTTTTGCACAACCCTTGCTTCAAGGGAATTGTGTATGAAAGGTGTGAATGTAGATATGACGACTGATAGGTGTGTATGGAGACTAGCCTGGTACAGGGGTCGTAAGATGATAATGGTAACTTTAAATATGAAGATTTATAAGAGTTTTGTGATAAAAGCTACGTAAATAAAGTTCCTTTTGAGTTTGAAGAATTGATAATACTGGCGGCAAACAAATTGAACAATGACCTCGACTGCGCAGTAGACGATTTTCTGTCAATGAGTGGGAAAGCGCTTCCACATACTTTTAAACGAAATCTTACTAATATTATAAACGTGAAAGTTTTTAAGTATGGATGGATGGATGGATGGATAGATGGATGGATGGATGGATGTTTGTTACTCTTTCACATAAAAACTACTGAATGGATTTTAATGAAACTTTACAATAATATAGCTCATACATCAGAATAACACATAGGCTACAAGTTATAAAGATATTATGTGAATTACAACAATATAAACAAGTCGAATTCAAAATTTCTAATTGTCAAATTTTCGACCATATTAAACTATAGACAACATAACGTTTCGCTGTCAGTTTCGTTTTGTTAAAGTAGGTTTTATACGGACGGGATAAAAATCTCAGGTATCCTATGTCCAACTTTCTTTTTGTTTTAAATATATATAATGCGGAACAAAGTTCGCCGGGTCAGCTAGTAGGGTATATACCTACAACCTGTATCGCAGGGGTAGTTTATAAACATGAAAATGACGAACACAGATGACCCCCTGACGCGGAGCAAGTGCCTCTGGTTTACACGCAACACTTGCCCGACCCCGGAATCGAACCGGTGACCTGTGAAAAGGCGGCACGTCTAGCTCCTAAACCAAGAAGGCAGTCCCTTCTACTACTCAGCCCATAAATTACCCACCGTTGAGTCGGGCCTCCTCCCATCACAAGGAGGGTAATTAGCCCACTGTGCCTCGCTGGCCAGGCGGGGTGGCATAGGGTTTCGTATCAAGTTCTCCTTATCTTACGGCTAGTTTTTGTCAATTCCTTTTGTTGGCTCTTACGACACCACTAAGGTGGAATGGGGTGGTGACACTATGTTTTCTAAATCCGTCACCAAACGGTATCTAAGGCTTGTTACTTGTTATTTTTTTGTGTGTTTTTTTACAATAGTTCCATCTGCATGTACTGTCCGTGTGGTGACGGATTTAGAATACACAGTGTCACCAACCCATACCATCTTAGGGGTATCTTATGAGGCGACTAAAAGAACGCAAGAGGCAGATCACCTAGCCCCAAGAGATGGAAAATTTGATAGGCTAATTTCCCTCCATGAATTTAGAGGACGGCTGACCCAGTAGTGGGTCATTTATGGGCTGTAACGAAGTCACGTAACCATACACATACGAGTAGTGAAGTGAAGCGAACAAATTATTAAAGTGTCCATGACAAGTATACAAATTACTAAGTATAGCATAGGAATTATTATACCTTATTTTTAACTAAAAATATTTGGTCACTTTGCCTTTGAGTATGCACGCATTCAATCAAATACGGAAATTGAAATGACCACAAGTATCAGACATTAGAAATAAGCAACTTTCCCTCAATTAGAACAAAAAAGCTATACGCGAACGTTACTCAAAAATGTGTCAAATTTACACCACCCCACAATCGACTTTGATCTTTGAACAAAGAGCGTGGGATTCAAAATGTCTCGGCACGTTTTGGCGGGTCAACCTATTTGTAAGGCATTATGAACGCGTCATGAACTTTACCATAGACCTCGAAATGAGTGGAAAGGTTAGACAATCGGCTATTAAGCGGAGATTGCGTCCGGGTCGCGGTAACTGGTGTTTTGACATAATATGCATAATAGTACCGAGGTTTTGATGAGGAAGTTTCACAACCAAATTGGAAAGATCACACACAAGGGCTTTTTGTTCATGAATTTCGCTTGTTCATAGATTAAAAATAAATTGCTCTTTATTTTAATAATGTCATTGTAGAGAAAAGAAGACGTCAAGTTCTTTTTTTGTAAGAATTAGTAACATTAATAACGCGTTTGTTTAAAAAAATACAGAATTAGCATTATCTAAATGAAAGTATTGTTATAAAATTGTGTTATAAAACATTGTTATTGTTATAAAACATGTATTTGATCATGTTATGATATTCAGTAAAGTGTTTCTGGTCAAAGGTTTCTGAGTAGGTTCGACTTTTTTTTTATTAATTATTCTAATTCGAATTCAATATCCGTATTTAAGACAACGTCTGTCGGGTCAGCTAGTCACTTCACTATCACTTAACTTATTATAAAACAAAGTTGCTGTCGCCTGCCGTCCCTATGTATGGATAAATCTTTAAAACTACGCAACCGATTTTGAAGCGGTTTTTTTATTGATATAGTGATTCAAGTGGCAGATTTATATGTATAAGACATGCATAATTGCACCCGTGCGAAGCTGGGGTGGGTCGTTAGTAAATGACATTGAATAATTGACTTAAAAAAAATTGATAGATAGTGTAGGTAACATCCCTCACATTAATCTATGCCATCCTCGGAGAGAGCTACAGTCAAGCACCAGGTCATAACACTAAAAGAGCTGCCACAACATAAAGTAGAAAAAAAATACCAGTATCGTGATAGGTCAACACAGCAAGCGCAGAAGATATAATGCCTACTGTGCCGCAACTTTTCATTACTGCATCGATAGCAATCGCCCGTCTCTTCCTAGACGGAGATTTATAGTTAGCCTTTAAAATAAAATAGAGGTGTTGATTAAAAAAATACACCACTGAAGTAACGAAGACAAGAAACCAATAAAACTTATAACCAGTTCCATTCACTGAACTAGACATTTGTTTAAGGTGTAAAAAAGGTTATTTCGAGATCATCATCATCATCATCTTGCCTTGTTTCAAAGTCATATTTACACCTCAGAGAGCCATCTAGGGACTGTCCATTAATCACGTGATGTTTTTTAAACATTTTTTAACCCCTCCCTCCCCCTTGGTGATACGTGGTGAGGTTTAAGTACCTACACATAATCTTACACTCAAAGGTTACGGTGTACAATACACGCCGCTTTTGGGTTTAGATATCACGCGTTTGACAAAAAAAAATACACTCTATATCTGACTAGACCCCCCTCCCCCCTTGTGATGTTTCGTGATTTTTGCTGAACCCCTTCCTCCCCCATCCGAACCTCACGTGATTAATGGACAGCCCCCTAGTGGGTGTTACAAGTAATCATTTTCAAGTATAGAAGTATTTTTTTTTTTACATACACCTACCACCATTGGGGATAAATGGGACACCGGGCGCCTTAAATGGTATATCACACCCAGCATATAAACCGACATAGCTCAGAGAATTAGCAGACATATCTGTAGAAGAACCGACAACCGCTGGGGTAGACGAGTTCTTGAGTGGAGACCGCGAATCGGCAAGCGTAGTGTCTCACAGCCCTCTGCTAGATGGAACGACGATCTGCGAAAGGTTGCGGGCAGCAGCTGGATGCATCAAGCTGAAGACAGGGTGCTATGGCGCTCTTTAAGGGAGGCCTATGTCCAGCAGTGGACTAATGTGGGCTGATGATGATGATATATACTAACCTCACAAGACGTTGTTCGGTCTATCCTGCTTACGGGTTCCCCATGTATATTCCACGTCTTGCGTCGAGCTAAAAAACCAAATTTTCCGATAGTAAATCTAGCACTAATAAACTTTGTTAGTACTATGGAATTAAATAAACATCAAATCTTTTGCCTCTATCGAAGTCTAGTCTTTACCAGCCATACCTCGAAACGATGCTTTCCATCTGAACGCACCTCAAAACATTACCTGGTGAAATACGGGCCCGGGTATTCAGATATCTCTCAAATGGATACGATGTACGAGATTATGTTACAAATGGCCATGGACTGGGAGTATAGTATGGTATTACATAATTCCGGACTCAATGCGTATGTGTACTCAGGATATATGTACTGGTTATGGACAAGTTGTCGAAATTCGATAAAACTACACGGCAAAACCATATACATATAAATCAAAAACTGTAGCTTTACAATAAAATTATTTTGAAAGGCAATTAACATTAACGCATTTGTCTTTAGCACAATCATGGCAACTTAAAATCGAGAAGTAGTAATTATGAAATGTACACTATCTGACACACATGATATTGATGCATGTGTTACAATATTCAATTAGCGTGTGTAATGTAATGATTTATTTATTATAGAACTATGTCTCATGAATGTTTTATATCAAACTAGCTGATCCCGCAAACGTTGATTTGCCAAATAATTAACCGGCCCCGCATCCCCTTCCCCTTGTTTTAATTTAGTAAAATCCGTTCTTAGCTGACCTCTACTTTGTGAAAAGAATATTCCTACCAAATTTCAAATTACAGAGACAGGTTACAGAGATATCGTGATGAGTCTATAGATAAGCTCCCTTAAATATAGATTTCTGCGCACCTTTTCCATATAAACTTGGACTGTGCCAACTATCATGCCCCTCCAACGCAAACAATACAACACGGGCCAAAACTTTTTGCTTTACGTATTAATCTATCTATAATAGAAAGCAATCGATAAATCAATCGTTGAAAAAAATTGTAATTAAGGTGAATGTTCCAGGGTAGCCCGCGAAATTCAATTTTTCTTACGTTTTTTCAATTTGCAGGTTAGTGCTAGGTTGTATGCTTTATGAGCTTGGAGGGTTGTGGGTTGGAGGGTTATAGAATTATAATCATCAAACTCATCAATACAACCCTCCAAGCTCATAAAGGTGCAAGAATGACTTTGAGCTTGGAAAAGTTTTTCTTGCACCTTTATGAGCTTGGAGTTGTATTGATGATTTTGATGATTATAATTCTATAACTATATACGTCTTACAGCCGCGAATAACATTTTAATCAACATACAACCTAGCACTGACCTGCAAATTGAAAAAACGTAAGAAATATTGAATTTCGCGGGCTACCCTGGAACATTCACCTTAATTAATAAAATAGTAAGCTATTTTTATACTAAAAGAAATATAAAGAACTATATGTTTATGCGCACATAAACATTTAATATTTTTGAATATTTCTGTGTAGTAAAGTAAAAAACGTCGTGAATAGCACGGCGCAGTAGACATTTCTTTTCGTGAAACAGGAACGGGTCTGACTCAACAGTGGATCATTTATGTACTCAGACCATGAATTAATTAAACATTAATCTCCATTCTTTAGGAAATTTGGTGAAGTAAATTATATTGATTGTAAACTTTGTCAATATCACAAACAGCTTTAATCAAAGTTGCGAGAGAAATATAACTCAAGGTTTGTCTACTGTTCACAAAAGTTTCTCCATTAAATCATCCTCTAAAATATCTATCCAACGTATTTACAAACAGTCGGTTTGAAAGTGTCTAAAAGTCACATTTAAAAGACGCTTTTGTCCGCTTAATAGTTCTTGATTGGGAATAATGTGAAAAGTATGTATGAATAACTAAACTATAATACATTTGGGAAGCAATATCGTCGTAAATGACCCTCTACTCAAACTCAACTCAAAAGGAACTTTATTTACGTAGGTTTTATCAGAAAACTCTTAAAAATTGTCACATTTAAAATTACCGTAATATGTACCGGCCATCGCTTAAAAGAGAATTGCGAACTATTTCACCACATTCGCGCCCACGTGGACTATAACAAGTCGTTACACGTAACAAGAATCAATATGTAACGCCTTACTACAGTGAAACAGTATTTGCATTTCGTGGCCAAAAAGATAGGTTTGTTTCTCTCCACTTGGCACGTCAACCAAAAGTACCGTGGTGGGGGAAATTTCGCGCTTGTTATCAACCGAACCGTTCGCCGGAAGACAATTTTGGGTATTGTTGGAAGACATACTAAATTGTGTACAGAAAGTTTAAAATAACTAAAAATAAATCCATTTAGGAAAACTGTAAAAAAACCTGAAAAAGTCCCAGAACGAGAAGTGCAGTGCAGGCCGGATCGACGACCTATTTAAAATCGCCGGAATCCAATAGTTGTGGGCGGCTCATGGCCAACCTTATAGGAAATGCTCGAGAAAGACTTATGTCTAGTTGTGGAATTTTGGTAGCAATGATGATGATGATGTCGCTTTATAAGGGCCAAAGAAATAATTTCGCTCCCTCTCTGCCCCTCAACGTTTTTACGGTTCGTAAAAAAATAATACCCAGAATTATCTTTAAACTAGAGTTAAATTGGCCCTCGCCGATCTAGACCGAAGCGAAAGTGGATAACAATGGGCCGTTTGTAAACGCACACTTTCACCGGCTTCCCTGAAACAATGAATCGCCTGTTAATGTTACTGGATATTACGAAATGTACTAGCAGTATTACAGAAGACAGCGAAGCGGTTATTGTAGGGTCTGTCCATGCTAGCAGAGTTGTTTCGCTTCGCAGCTTGATGGAGGGAATCTACTGATGGCCTGTCCTCAGTATCTAGGTGTTTGAAGTTTTCATTGCACGGCGTTTCTCGTTGTGGCCGAATGGATGAAACAATGTTAACGTCAACAAATTACCCTGCTTCTATAAATACGAAAATTTTGATAGCTTTTCTTTTAAATAAGACAAATCCGCTGCCCTAGTTTACAATCATGCAATTCATGAACACATATTACACCCGGACTCAGAATGCCTTTAGTTTATACAACGGCAGTTTCCGGACCGCGGAATTGACCCGGAGATCCTTGATCCAAAAGCGGTACATCCAACAACTAAACCAACAATATGTACGTCACGCGTTATTAATAAAAATACCTCTTGCGTTTAAAAGCTCTGTTTAAGCAGAATCCTGCGCGAACTCCAACCCTTCCATCTATTCTATACTAATATATAAAGCTGCAGAGTTTGTTTGTTTGTTTGTTTGTTTGAACGCGCTAATCTCAGGAACTACTGGACCGATTTCAAAAAATCTTTCAGTGTTAGATAGTCCATTTATCGAGGAAGGTTATAGGCTATATTTTATTTTCAAAAAAATTAGGGATCCGTATGAAAATTGCGATTTTGTAAACCAAGGTGTAAAATCGAAAATCTATTTATGCGTGCGCTGCAAAAACTATTGACAATAGAACAAAATGATGTACTACGGGATTTATAAAGATCTACAAAAAAGTCGGCGAGAGCACATATCTAACTATCATAGTTTAGTCACAAAGCCGCGCGCAAAAGCTAGTAAATAATAAAATTAGACCGATTCAACAGTAAACATTTTAAACTAAGTTAACACGAAGTTAGCAAAGTATGCTCGCTCGGCTTTTAATTGATATCCATTTATCACGGTTACTCATAAATCACTTTGTTTTGATAAGTTAGAGCTTTGGAAGCGTACGTTCATTCCATATATCATACACCAATGTTTGTTGTCTCCCGAATATTTAAAAGTTCGTGATTGATGCTTTGTTTGTGATATGTGGGCTATGCCTATGCTAAACAATTCATCAAAATGTTCGTAATATAGATGAATTGTTCCTGAATTTTTCTAACAGTTACAAGGCAGGTTTTAAATTTCTAGTGCTTAGCTTAGCTCATACATGTTGGACTATAATTTGTGGCTAGGTGGTCTACATCTCGCGTTCCTTTAGTAGCGTTTTACGACACTGAGATAAAAACTTATAATTAACACCCTGGTTTAATGGGACACAAAAGTCGCCTTGAACTATGATATAACTAATTGTAGTTCTAACAGAGTTTACAGAGTAACAGATCCTGAAGAGGATCTCTAGTACAAAAAAAAAATGGTCGAAAAAGTCACGGCATGGTATCCCCGTGATGGAAATAGAAGAAAAGAATAAAAAATGAGATGGAGGACGATATTAAACAAATTCAAATCTTGCAAACCAGTCTGGCCAGCGTGGCACATTAGGCTAATTTCCCTCCATACAGTTGGAGGAGGCCCGACTGAGCAGTGGGTTATTTATGGGCTGAGAAGTAAGTATCAGAAATAAAGGCTATATGAATTTTTATTTAAATTTGAATAAGCTTAAAAGGACTGTTTTCCTGTTTCTTAATTTTAACTTAACACCTAGTACCTAAAAAGCAAAGTTATGTAAAATGTAGTCTTCTGTAATTGATTGCATCTTGTAACATTTATGTAAGGCCATAAAATGAAATAGCTTAGTAATTGTGTCGAGTTAGTTACGGCATGGCTTCAGCTTTTTATGCCTTAGTTGCAAAGTATCTGGTAACTATGCATTCTCATTGTTGGGGAGAACCTTTTAAGCGGGTTGGGGATGCAATTTAGTGTCCCAAGTAAAGTGCCGGAGTCATTGATTCAATTTCCAACAATGACAAAGTTTAAAAACGTTCTAATAGATTTTTAGGAGACACTATCATCACCTAAATAAGAGCCGTACTGTCTGTAGAAAAGCCACAAAAATGCAAAGATAAATCTACGGTTTTTTTTTAAGCGAAACCACTGCGCTATTTATAATCTGCATCGCGAGTGCAGTTTACAAACATGTACTTCACGAACACTAAGGTCACTCTTACTCAGAGCAAGTTGCCGACCCCGGAATCGGACCCGAGACCCGTTGATCGAAAGGTGGCACACCTAACCCCTAGACCAACGAGGCAGTCAAACAGACTGCTCATATGCTTGTTTGCACATTAAAAAGCCAGACTATTATGACGCCACTAACATCTAGCACTGTGTTCAACTCCCACACACCTCAGCCAATTGAAACTGTCAGAGTGATGACAGGTGTCTGAATATATAATTTATAGTTATTGTAACGATGGTGAATTTTTGGGAATATTCGACCTAAAAAACTAAATATAATATTTTTTTAAACATGAAGACTTTTTAATTTTTTTCCTTTCTCTAACTGTATCATCTTGAATTGTACTTCACTACATAGTATAAAACAAAGTCGCATTCTTCTGTCCGTCCCTATGTATGCATAAATCTTTAAAACTGCGCAACGGATTTTGATGCGGTTTTTTTTAATAGATAGAGTGATTCAAGAGGAAGGTCTTTTATCTATATCTTCATTGCACCCGTGCGAAGCCGCGGCGGGTCGCTAGTTTAAGCATAAAATAATCAGCGTAACTTGGCCAAAATTATGAAAATATTGGTGTAAAGCCAAACAAATTTTAAAAATTCAGAACAATAAATCATAACACGAAAACTATATATATCTATATAAATCGCAGATCATACATGGGGGTGATTCGGGTAGGTACACAAAGAGGTGTTCTATCTCTGGACTTCCACTTGACACTATTTTTGGCACACCTGTATAGTATGAAATAATAAAGGATATGAATCTTAGCTTATTCAATATAGTGGATTTAAGCGCCCACAAACTGTAGCACAATTTGGCGATTTTTGTTTACCAAACCAAAAGCATGTATTCTGTCGCATATAACCCAGCTAGCCGATGGGGGCCACTCCGTGAGGATACGCCCCGGATTTACAGGCAAGAACCGGTGGTAGTTTCGGCATGAATGTGAGTGAACGCAGGGATTGTGAGCGATCAGGGGAGATGGGGGGATTGTAGGAGAGAGGAGTTGTGTGTGAAAGGTGTTAATGTAGGTATGACGACTGATAGATGTGTGTGGAGACTACCACCTAGTGTGGGACAGGGGCCGTAAGATGATAATAATATTTACAAATATGACGATTTATAAGAATTTTGTGATGAAACCTACGTAAATAAAGTTCCTTTTGAGTTTGAGTTTGTTTCAACTGCACAACCACTAATCAATCGTTTTAAACGACGATACTAGCGCACAGAAAAGCTCGAATGAGTTTATGTTGCGCTATTCCACTCAATGTAACCAATCTATGTATTTGCTACGAATAAATAAATAATAAGGTTTTAATTAAACGTCGTAATATAGCTCATACATCATAATAACATATTATGGCCAAAATATAACAATAAATCACACACAAGCGGGAAACATCTCTAATGTGCGAGCAATGAGTATAACAACGGCTCCACAGAATAGATAATGCCATAGATGACCCACTGCCGAGTCGGACCTCCTCCTATTAGAGGATTATTGGCCTACTGCGTCATGGCGAGTTGATACAGGGTTTCGTATCAATTTTTCCTACTCTTTTGGCTGGATTTTCTGCCTTATCATTTCCTTTTCCCATTCTCCATCTCATGGAATACCGTAGTGGCAATACGTATTCTAACTTTCCCCCGTGTGGGGACGGGGCAGATTATAAAACTTCCCCACTGGGAAATAACGCGTGTTGTAAAAGTCAACAAATCCCAGCGCGCTTGGTGGTTGCATATAATGGTCCGCCTGGCTAGCTACCACCCTCACATCTAAGTCCGGCGCCAAGCAGTTTTACTGTGTTTCATCGTGTGTATGTGAGAGCCGGTGCCCAAAAGGGCATTTCCTTGAATTGCCTGCTCCACTTTAGACCTGGCGTTGCTTTCCATCACGCAAGCCTAGGTCAAAGGCATTAGTCACTGATAAAAAAAGTACTAAATATTTCAATGACCAGCGTTTAGCTTTTATGTAGTAGTGATTAACGAATAAAGTTTTATGCGTTTTAAATCAGGCTTATTAAAACACATATTAATATAGGTTGTCCTTGCAAACGATGACAAACACGCAAGCGAGTTAAATTAATTCAGGTTCAAAGGAGTTCATCAATTTCTTAACAATTTAACGTGATCGAACATAGGTCGAAAGTTAAAAACAACATCAGAAAGTTTCTAATAACGTTTATTAATGTAACTTGAACTAAGTGATCAAAAGTTACTGAACAAGCGACCAACAAATTCTAGGTCGGAAAAGGTACCTATAATAAAAGCAAACACAATACTCTAAGTACTTGGGAACTCGAGAGTGCTACACAAAAGAGGAACTAGGGGTGCCTACGGTGACAAGAAAAATCGATTTTAACGACTTATTGAAGACTAGTTTTAGTTTGCGACTCTGCTAGGTGCGGACTTCGAACCCTGAAATACGAATATTCAAGGATGAATCTTCAAGTAATGATGGATAATAATTAATAACACTTTAAGCACTATGGCGGCGCTCTAGCTTACGGCCGGTCTGGTTACTCCAACTCAAAAGGAACTTTATTCAAGTAGGTTTTATGACGAAACTTATAAATCGTCATGTTTAAAATTATCACCTTACGGCACTTGGCATATAAAAACGAATACCAAAAATATTTTCGAATTAAAAAAAAGTTTTTTGATCATATTCGAATTTCAAAAAAGCGCGCCTTACATTTGACGTGTCCAGAAAACGTAACTTGGAACGTCGTACTTTTCGCCAGGAAAAAATGTCATTCCGCATTATTCCCCTGAGCAACGTGTATCGCTCTCGTAAATGGAAACTCGATTTCCGCAAGCCCTGAATGACATTTCTTGTTAGTAATGTGGCGTTACGTGAGCCGCGGTGTCTCTCCTTCCTTTTATCTAACTAACGAGGGAAACAACAGCCATTTACCTTTTGCCCACTACATTTTTTACATTTTATTTGGACCCTTGTCTTGTACTGTATAGGAATATAGTGACATCTTTATGTGCTTTGAGTAATAACGGTCTATCACTTTTATGTGCGTTATATATAAAAACCGTGTGAAAGTGTCATTACTTGAGAAATAAACACAAAGGAGGGAAAAAATATAATGGATCACGAATAACTAATCTTATATGATAATAATAATAATTGCGAGTTGGTTGGTTTTCATAGGACCCTGTTTTGTAGTAAAATGTTGGTTCATAAAAACGTCTATTGCTCCCATATACTACAACATAGAAAACTGTTTTATAGACAGAGCTGCCTGTAGAGAGAAATTGTTGGGAATATTAAATCCTTGGCCTAGGGGTTGGATGTGCCGCCTTTGGATCAACGGGTCCCGGGTTCGATTTCGGGGTGGGGCAAGTGTCTTTGTCTAAACCAGAGGCACATTATGAGACTGGGTGTAATTTATGTTCGTGAATTACATGTTTGTAAACTGCCCCCGCGATACAGGTTAAATCTAGTGCAGGGGTTCCGTTTACGTAGATACGTAACGTATATGTATTTATTAGCTAGTTTAATAGACTTTTATCACTGTTTAAACTGTGACATTGCTGGGACATTAAACATCAAAATGTTCTTATAACAAATGTGAGAGCGATGAATTAAAAATTAAGAAAATGTAATTTCAAAAAGTCTAATCAGTATTTACTTTAAGGAGATCAGCCTGCAAAAATCATCATGGTCACTTTTACGTTACCTTAAAACTTGACCTTTTTCTCTTTATGTTACGTTTTTATATAAAAAATGCGATTTTGCCAAATTGATTGCAGTTACCCTAATAATATAAATTATACAACTAAGATGCGGCGAGTTATCAAAAAATAGTAATGTCGGCTAATTCGTAATGGTTCGATGAGTCAAGTAGCGATAAGTTGCGCAGCCATTTACGAACGACAAAAACTAAAAAAAACGCTTGTTCAAATTAACTGTATCGCAATTTGGTGCGGTTAACCGAAGTTTCACCACCATCTCCACAGTTTACAAATTACCCATTGCTGAGGCGGGGCCTCCTGCAAGTTGATGGGGGGGAAATACAAAATCAAAGTAATTTTTTTCAAATGACGTGATGGTTACAAAACTCTCGTTTATAGTTATGAACCTACCACCGGTTGAAAACACTATTAAAGAGAAGCTTAGCGAAGAAACTATGTAGTTGTTTTTTTTTTAATTTCAGTATTTTGGTTACAAAGCTAGTATAAATATAAGAAATAACTTCATACTTCCAGATAAAAATATTTTAATATAAAACTGCAGCAATAGGGTTTTTGTTACACCCTCTATAAGTTTACTTGACCGCCTTGGTCTAGGGATTGGATGTGATGCCTTTGGATCATGTATCCCCGGTTCGATTCCCCTGCGATACGATACCAAGGTTACGATTAAAAAAAAATAAGAACTTCAATAACAATGAAATAAAATGTAACTTCTTTTTATTTGTATGTAACTAATGAAGTTATTTTTTTTCCCTCAATAGATCCGTCCTACAGATATGTACGTTTGAACGATTGAAGTTCAAAATTAAAGCGAAAATCCCAGAGCACATTGCCGGCGTAGCTTAATTAAAACCTTTAATTAATTTTAATGATCTCGGTCAAGCGGTTGCTCATTACTGGATGTAATATGCAGTGGTGCATTTTCCAATATCATCGTGAGCATAATAGCAACCAAAGGTGCTATTTGGTTTGTTTGTTGTTTTTATGGGTGTTAGAGTATAACCAGGGGCGTAGCTACCGCCGTATCAATTATACGGTTAGGCACTACGCACGGCGGGACCCCCGGGCCACGGGGGCCCCGCCGTGCGTAGGCAAAAATTAATAAAAACTTCCCATTTTTTTTACTATTTCAGAGGCACAAACTTTAGAAAAACTAAAGTCATCATTTATTCAATCGGTTTGCCGAAAAAAAGCAAGGAGAGTGTATACATGTATGTAATATATAAATTGTTTGAAAAAATTTTGGAAGTTTTTTTTTTCTTTTGTGAGAAATGTTTAGGTACCCTTCATAAGGGCCCACAAATATTTTTTTATACGGGGCCCCACCAAGGCACGCTATGCCCCTGAGTATAACACCTTAATTTGTACATTATATTCTTTTTGATTTACGTTTATTCTTTATACATTTATTCCATATATGTGGAAAATTCTTGTTCCGAATAGTAATGGTTCGAGTTTGGTTTCAAAAAATACAATATAAACCTTGAAATAGCTGCTCCATAATTTTTCTGTATGAATCATTTTTTTGTTGGTTTTATTCAATTGTTTTTGCATTTCGACCTTTAATAACATACACGTATTGGTATGTACTAATAGTCGAATTAACCCGTTTCAACAAAATATGTAAGTCCTGAGGCTGTCGTAAGAGACAATAGGAAAAGACAAGGTCGGTTACCTAGCCGTAAGAGAAGGGCAACTAAATATGAAAACCTTTTTTTTTTTACGTCGGTGGTCCTCATGGATGGGTTGGGAAATGGCCGGGGTATGTGGGACTCCGGGGCGCGTAGATATGGTAAATTGCGCCCCGACCTGCCCACTAAAACCGACGGCGATCCTTGACTGCCCAAGCCAGGGCCACGGGATTCACTCCCATTGCAGAGAGCATGCTCCGTGACCCTGGGGGCCTTGGCCCGCCTCTTAGTGGAGCCCGGAGCGCCATGCTCCGAGGCGGACCCCTCCGATTATGAGGGGGGTGGCTGAATTGCCCTCCCCCATTCCGCCGCTAGGGGAAATATGAAACCCTGTTCCAACCCGTCTGGCCAGCGTGGCACAACAGGCCCCTCCGTGTAACTGTAGGAGGCCTCATTTAGTAGTGGGTCTTATATGGGCTGAGTAGAATGTAAACTGACTTCCAAATAGGCTCAAGAAAGCGAAAAATCTATACATACAAATAAATAAAATTGGAGTGTCTGTTTGTAATAATAAAATAACCACTTTTTACTAAATCCGTAAGTATGTATACACAGTACATAGACTAAAATAACTTTTTTCTTAATTTTTGTCTGTCTGTCTGTCTCGGCAAATCTCTGGAACGGCTAGACCGATTTAAACGGATCTTTTCTACTGATAAGTAGCTAATTATATAAGGAGTATTTCAGGCTACTTTTTTAGACTAGCTTTGCCCCGCGGCGTCACCCGCGTTACGACAATAAGTAAGCGCGGGTGAAACCGCGGAGCGCAGCTAGTTATCAATAAATTTTAAATCGGTGCCATCTTACAATGGGTCCTATCCCTTGGTTAGAATACTATGAGTTTTATTGATTGTGACATAATGTAAACTTTCTACATTCTAGAGACAACTTTGATATTCAAACAGCTGATTCCCTCTTTGTGTTGTTCATTTTCATTATTTTAAGAGTACCTTATGTTGCAGTAACAATAACTCGTGACTGGTAGACCGCAAATACGATCTTGTTTGGCCCGATTTGTGGTTTGGTCTGCCATTTATGGCAACCTTGACCTGATCTGCATTTATATAAAAATGAAGAGACTGATTTAGTTTTAATGTAATGGGTACATAGGGTTGCCAACCACACTTTATAATAAAGTTTTTTATTTTTGGTAATTATACTTTTGCATACCAATAAAGCATGTGGATTTCCGAACGAATTGTTTTCAAATATTAAAATTTTGATTGTCAAAAAAGCTTTGAAACTCTTAAACATTACATTAACTTTTACATGTGCTAAAAAGAATTTATTTCCTATCCAAACCATAAAACTTTTTTGTCAAATAAGTTGGCAGTATGGGTACATGGTGTTACAAGAAACCTAGCGGCCAGTGGCGAACGCAATCAATCTGATAAAGCAACACCTGGAAGCTGGACGTTAGATGGGTGACCATGATTTGTAATACGTGACCTCCGCCGTATTTTGAAGTATATGTAAGGCCATCCCAACTGTCATTTTATCTTCCATGGCAGTCGTCACACGTGTAGTAGCTTCAGTAGCGTGTAATCTGACACCTTATTTTTTTTTTCGTTATAGTCCTCATGGATTATCAACCGCTGTGGTAATTGCGCCCCAACCTACCCACTAAAACCAACGGTGTCCCTCAACTGCTCAGGCAGGAAACAGTGCCACGGGTTGCGCTCCCCAATGGGGGAAAATGCCACGCTCCCTCCACCGCGCTGTGTGTCGCGGGAGTTTAAGGTTCACGAGCCAACTCAGAGGAGTCTCCGGAGCCAAAACCCACAACGTCACTGTGGGTCGCTCTTCGACTAACCTATTCCCGTGAGCCCCCCCGGCATGAGTAACTTTGAGCCGGTATGGCCCCAAAGGATCCTAAAGGCACGCACAGCACCCCCTCTTCGCTGCTAGTGACGGCAGCCCTGGCCTCAGTGCCTAGCAGCCCCTCCGCTCCTATCACCGCGCTGTATTGACCCCGGAGCCAAAACCCACAACGACACTGGGGCGCTCTTCGTCTGATCTTTCCCCGTGGGCATGGGTGACTTTGAGCCGGTATGGCCCTAACGGATCCTAAATGCACGCAAGCTCCCTCACCACAGTGAGGTGAGGCACGACCAACGGGGTGTAAACTGACATCGGGTGTTGTAAAAGCCGACAAAAAAAAACTTGGAAGGAAAACTTGAAACTAAACCCTAAGCCAACCCGTCTGGCCAGCGAAGCATAGTAGGCTGATTTCCCTCCATGTAGTTGGAGGAGGCCCGACTCAGCAATGTGCCATTTACGGGCTGAGAAGTACGTAAGTGATCTAATAAAGTTTTGCCATAACTTACGCACAGTTCAAGTAAACAGTTCGTAAAGTGTTTTCAGAAAGTTCGACAGTAAATTATTAGGAAGTTTAATCCTATTATTGTTGTTACTTATAACTGTGTTTGTTACTGATATCATAAATAATTTCACATGAGTGGCATAATAGGCTGATTACCGTACATGTAGTTAGAAGAGGTCTGACTCAGCATTGGGTTATTTATGGGCTTACAAGCAGTATAAACTCATACGTACATGCTCATGTCATAATGTCACCCCACTCCAACCTAGGTGTCGTAACAGCCCCCTCTCGACTGTGCTGCCACCTTGCCGTGGTGAGGGGGCCTCCCATGCCGGGCCGGCCCACGGGGAGAGGTGAGACGAAGAGCGGCACCAACGTCCTCGGGTTGGCGCTGGCCGAGGGCTGACGGGCCTCCTCTGCGAGGCCGTATGTCGCGGAACGGGGCTGCGGGGTGGATCGCTGGTGCGCTGCGGTAGATTGGGGCTTCGGGGACTTGGGTAGACGGTGGACCCTGTCCTCAGTGTCCTTCCTGGGTAGACGGGGGACCCTGTCCTCAGTGTTTCCCTGCGGGCCGTGGACGGCTGCGGTGCGCCGGTGTCCTCTGGTTGGCGCCGGCCCGAGGGCTGACGGGCCTCCTTCTGCGGGGCCGTTATGTCGCAGAAGGGGGCAGCGGGGCGGGTCGCAAAGGAGGGAGCTCCGGCTTACCCGCGCCGCGGACGGAGGCAGGGGTGTAGGGGGGTTCTGACGGTGCGGGCCCCTTCTGCCCTCGCCTGAGAGGCGGGTGGTGGTTCGGGGGAACCGCCACCGACGAAAGCCTCGATGATGAGAGGGCGTCGCAGTGTACCGGGACGCCCTCTCTGACAGTCGCTTGCCCGCGTTGCGGGCACCACGCCGGGGCGTCACAGTAGAATGCGTTTACGCGAACGCGAACCAAGCGCGTCGTGTGAGGGTATACCGCTGGGGTTTTAGTGGGTATACGGTTTCTGTCCCGGGAGTCCCACATAATCACCGACCTCTGCCCCGGGTGGTATGCATAAAGCATTCCCCAGCGACAGCAAAAAAACAAAAGGTGTCGTAACGGCCAACACATGGAACCGAGCCGCAACAGAAGGAAATCTTGATACAAACCTGTGACGTGAACCTGTGACAACCCGTCTGGCCAGCGTGGCACAGTAGGGTAAATACCCTCCATGTAAGGCCAGTCTCAGCTATGAGTAATCTATGTGGTGAGTAGACTTAGTCTACTCAGCCCATAAAAGACCCACTGCTGAGTCAGGCCTCCCCCGTTAAATGGAGGGTAATTAGCCTACCGTGCCACGTTGGCCAGACGGGTTGGCATATGGTTTAGTTTCAAGGTTTCCTTCCCTTGCGGCTAGGTTTTCGGCCTTTTCGTTTCCTTTAGTCGGCCCTTACGAAACCATTAGGATGGAATGGGGTGGTGACATTACGTATTCTTAGTCCGTCACCACACGGAAAAGTACTATCTTAAAAGGTAATTCAAATAAATAATTACTTTTGTATTAATTTCCGTTAAAAGGATTTTTGTTAATAGCATTTTTGGATTTCATTCTACTTCTATTTCATAAATGACCCACTGATGCGTCAGGCCTTACATGGGAGGAGGGCCGACTCCGCAGTGGGTCATGTGTGGGCTGTAGTTGTAGTTGACACTTCTGTTATCATCTATTATTGCCAAGGTCGTGTTATCTGTAATACTGATAAAGTACAAATGTTACTTTGTATTTAGGTTATAGGACACGTACGTATGTCCGCGGTGTCGCAACGTACTGTTTACCCCAAACAACTTGAGTGTCGTGGGGATAAGTTGCGCATGTCATCAGCATTTGTAGTTAGGTAGACTGTATGTCGCAACGCAGTTCCGGGTTCGATTGCCAGCCGGCGCGTGCGTATAATCGCGCGATTTATTTGCGGTAGCGTCGCGTGGAATTCGTAAGTGCATGTTTACGGGTGAGTGTGTTTTCACTGCGAGAATGTATCATCATCATCTCCGTCTATATATGACCCACCGCTACGGCGGGCTTCTTCGCAAGAGAGTTAGAGCATAGCGGGTACCTGCTCATTCATGTCACCACCCCATTCCATCCCGAGGGTGACGTAAGTGTCGACAAAAGGAAAAGACAAGACTGAAAACCTAGCCGTCAGAGAAGAAAAACCTGATACGAAACCCTGTGCCAACACGTCTGGCCAGCGTGGCACAGTAGGCTAATTTCCCTCCATGAATTTGGAGGAGGCCTCACTCAGCTGTGGGTTAATTGTGGGCTGAGTAGTAATAGTACATAGTAACCTTTCATACAAAAAACTGTCTATATTGAAGTCTGTTTACTTTTTTGTTGAAAGGTTTGTATTTTTTTTAAGCTTTAGTGCAAAGCCTTAATAACAAAATCGTCCAAATGTCATTTTTTCCTTCTTACAAATCGTGATCACTTAAATACTGATTTCCATAAACCGAGAAGTTGTGCGGTAACAAACATAAAAAAAAAACATTAAACCGAATTGAATTTCCTCCTTTTTCAAGTCGGTTGGAAATGAGTCTTTTAAGTAGAAAGTTTAATTAAACTAAAACGCCGCAGACTCCATCTTAATATTTCTCTTCTCAACAATCAAACAAGACGGGACGCCCATTTGTATCCGGGTAACCGTGTTAAGTCTTGTTGCTCGGAAATTTAGAGCCAATAAAACTGACCTGCGCACCTGCGTACGGAATACCCAATTGCTTCCCTCTTGGATGTCGATCCTAAATTCGAATTGAAACTGACATTCGAATACTAACAAAGAAGCTATAGTTTAACAAAACTAACTTTTTTTAAGGTAACCCCATAGAGCAGGTTGTTTTAGGTGTTCGATCTTCAATTCCAATTCAAACTGACATTCGAATACTTATACAGAAGCTATAGCGCGAAAGTTCAATACTTATCTTTTTAAAGTAAACCAATGGTACATTTTAGCTGTTTGATCTTCAATTCCAATTTAAACTGACATTCGTATGAATAGTAGATATGGCGCGAAAGTTCAATATCTTTTTATGGAAATAATAGAGCAGATTTTTAGATGTTCGATCTTCAATTCCACTTCAAACTGACATTCCACAATACTAAATAAAAGCTATGGCGCGAAAGTTAATACTGTATTAAAAATAGTCGTTCATTACAAGTGCGGAAAGGCTGTCATTGCAAAGAGTCGGAACAAGTTGCAATGACGGTTCCGCACGTGTACTGAACGACTATTTTTAATACAGTTGCGAAAAAATTAAGCAATTTAATAAAATAATAATAACACAATAAACTCAACTGAACAATCATTTATGACATATAAAAACAATGGCGCCAACCGTAGAATTTAAGCAGAGATTTTTTTTCTTCACCCATTCTAGTAGCCAAAAGCAACTATGCCCATACAGCCAATCGCCAGTCTTCAGTAGAAATTTTTTATTGATATAAAATGAAATTTCATGAGATTAAATGAAATGAAACCTAACCGAACTCATTCAATCAAATCATTAAATCTGATATTGAAACAAATTAGTAAGTAGTTTCTTTTTAGAAATATTATTATTTGCATGAATCATAAAAACTTATATGATTTTATTAAGTAAAAACTTCATGGTTGGTTTTTCCTTATATTAAACATTATTTTGACAGTTGGGAAAGAGAACGCACTAGTGCGGGAATGGTAAAAAAAAGCACGCGTGTGTAATAGCCCACTTCCCGAACGCTATACGTCCCTGCAATACGCCTCTTTTTGAGCAACTGTATTAAAAATATCTTTTTATGGTAGCCACAGGGCCGATTTTTAGATGTTCGATCTTCAATTCCAATTCAAACTAACATTCGAATACTTAAATAGAACCTAAGGAAGTTCAATATTTGTTTTGAGGTAACCATACGTGTTTAGCTTTTCGATCTGAAATATGAATTAAATTCCACTAGAAGACAGTTCTGCTCCATCGATTCAGCACCGTTCTATTTTAAAACTGTATTCAAAAGAAACTCTTTTCAGTTATCGCTTTTTGACTTGCCCATTCTTGTAAAAATTACTTGTTCTAAATATTTCATTAACCTTTTTACCTACAATAAAACGATGACCACCGCATATCGGGCCTTTAATCACCTAATTTTCACCCATATACCCATTTGAGTGCCAGTTATAGAGTTAATTAACCCTTGAACGATCATTGTATCGCGCCCTTCTATTATAATTTAATCCAGACAGCCTAACAGCCCTTTCCCGGGTCTCTAAATTGCCTATCAAGGCAGGCTTACAGCTTAAATTGCTTTTAAAAAATAACCTCTTTTAGAAACGCCTGGGATTTATGGCGGCAGTTTGTGTTGTCAAATGATGAAAACATAAACACCAATAGTCTGTGGTATATGTTAGGAGTGAAGTGACTATGTGAACTGTCTGTGTGGCGAGCGTGTCGTAAGATCCGACAAAAGGAAATGACAAGGCCGATAAGCTTTTAGTTGTTTTATTATTATTTTAATTTAGTTGTTACTATATGTTTTATTGAATTATTTATTTAAGAAAGGTTTTCTTACTCGAGCGGAGCTCGGAATTACTTGGTTCACCACCCTGAGACCCTCAGGGAGAAGCGATACCAGGTTCCCTATCAACAAACATTGTGTTTCCCATGACTTTATTGACTATTGTAATTGTGTGTATAGCAGCTTGTTTCTGAATAATGTGAATATTTATGTTGGAATTTAATGTGTCTATGTATCTGTGTAAACTTTTGGCTATTACTCCGGTCGACCCTATTACTATCGGTATAACTTCAGTGGGCATTTTCCATAACCTAGTTACTTCATTTTTGAGTAAATTATATTTGCTAAGTTTTTCTATTTCTTTTGGTCCTATATTGTAATCTGATGGTACTGTTATATCTATAAGGTAAATTTTGTTTTCTGTTTTGTTTATGTATATAATATCTGGTCTATTATGTGAAACTGTAACGTCTGTCTGTACTGGTATCTCCCACATTAGTTTCGCAGAGTCGTTTTCTTTAACCTCAGGCTTAGTCAGATGTTGTTGCCACCAAAGATTTGATACTTCAAAATTGTGTTTTTTACATAGCGTCCAGTAAATATATTGAACTATGTTATTATGCCTTTTGGTGTAGTAAGTGCCAGCCAGCATTTCACAACCCGAGACAATGTGTTGTATGGTCTCGTCCTTTGTTGAGCATAGCCGGCACTTACCATCCACTGCTTTCTTTTGAATATCTCTTTCGTGTTGCCTGGTCACTATCGCTTGATCTTGTATAGCAAACACTGACGATTCTAATGTCGGAGATATCGGTTGCTTTTTCAGCCATCTAAATGAGTATTCCTTGTCTATATTTTCTTTTTCTAATACTGATTTACGGAATTGCCCATGTAGTGCTTTCGATTTCCATTTATTTATTTCTGTTTTAGTAACCGCATTTCTAATTTCTTTATCTATGTATGTTCCTGATGAATTTAAACCTATTTCTTCTAAATTTGATCTAGCTTCTTTGTGTATTGAATATTTATCCTTTGTCCTATCGCTATTTAGTATTGTTTCTATAATGTGATCAGTTTTCTGTTGTAGATAGTACTTATATTTAATTATTTGTGTTTTATGTAGCATTTCTATATTAGTCAAACCCCTTCCCCCTTCTTCTAGAGGTAGATATAACCTTCCTACGTCTGCTTTTTGCTTTTGTGCTTTATTTATGGCTAAAAGTTTCCTGGTTTTAGTATCTATTTTTTTAAGGTCGCTAGTTTTAAAATTAATGATGCCAAAAGTGTACATTAAGACCGGTACTGCGTATATGTTGATTGCTTTAAGTAGGTTTCTAGAGTTTAAATGAGAGTTTGTGAGACGTTTGATTCTATGGAAATATTCTTTTTGTATTTGTTGTCGGACTTCACTATGGTCTATTTTTCCCGATTCGTTAATGCCTAAATATTTGTAATGTTGCCCTGCATTTAAATGCCTAAATTCATCTCCACTTAGTAGAACATGGCCTCCTCCTTGGTGTTCGCTTCTTTTCCCGCTATCTAAGTGTAAAATGTTGCATTTATCCAGTCCAAACTCCATACCTATATCTCTCGTGAAAATTTCTGTACTGTGCAGCATTACTTTTAAATTATGTTTATTATTCGCATAGATTTTTAAGTCGTCCATGTAGAGAAGATGGTTGATGTGTATATTGTCTTTTATCTTGTATCCTTTAGATTGGTATTTATTAAGAATTTGAGAGAGTGGATTTAAGCCAATACAGAAAAGCAGGGGGGATAGTGAGTCTCCTTGGAAAATTCCACGTCGGATAAATATGGGGTCAGTAGTGATATAGTCATTTGTACCACGGGCAGTCATAATCACTTTCCATGTAGGCATAACAAGTTGAAGGAAATCTATAATTATTTGTGGAGATTTTTATTAACCATTCATGGGACATGCTATCAAATGCTTTCCTATAGTCAATCCATCCCATACTTAAATTCTTTTTAGATTTGTGTGCGTCCTCAAGAATGGCTTTATTTACCATCAGATGGTCCTTACAGCCTCTTACGTGACGTCTGCACCCTCTTTGCTCCGGTTGCAATATCTCATTGTTTTCGCAGTGTATATAGAGTTCGTTGGAGATTATAGATGTTAGAATTTTATAAAGTGTTGGGAGACAGGCTATAGGACGCCAATTTTGTGGTTCACGTGTATTTTCGTTTTTAGGTATAAGTATAACCTGGCCCATAGTAAACCATTCCTCTAGTGGTTCCGTTCTGTTTAGTATTCTGTTGTATATTCTAACTATGTGTTCGTGAGTATTTGTAAGATATTTTATATAGTAATTTTGTACTTTATCTATACCAGGTGTTTTCCAGTTTTGTAGCTTTTTTAACGCTGTCACTAATTTATTTTTATCTATTGTATTGAAATTATGTTGAGAGAATCCTGTTGTTTCTGTTTCTACATCTACAATCCAGGGAGCATTTTTGTTATACGTAATAGGTTGTGATAATAAGGTAGTCCAGAAGTCCTGAATGCTATTTTTTGAAGGAATATTTCTCGGAGCTTGTTGTTCTCTATTTAAGGTTCTGTAAAAGGTGTGCTGATTTTGATGAAACATTCTATTTTGTTCCTTTCTTCTATTTATTTCGTCGTAGCGCTTGATTCTGCCTGCAAGCGCTTTAAGCTTTTGTTCTAATATTTCAATTTCATAATCTAAATCCTGCTGTGTGAAAATATTGTATTTATTGTAAAGTTTATATTTAATTTTCTGCATATGTCTGCTATTTGTCCCTTTCCTAATTTCTACTAGTTGTCCTATCTCTTTTCTAATATTCCCTATTTTTTCTGTTATTCTTCTTTTCCAAGGTGGATCAGTTTTGGGTTTAATAGTCTTTGAAGGCGTGAATGGTACTTGTCCGTTTTTAATAATGAGTGTTTTTGCAGTTGCGTAAATGACATCATTAATTTCTCGAAGGTTACTTTCTGTGTTTAAAATTTTGGGGATGTATTCATTAATTTGGTTGAGATTGTGTATAAATTGCTTATTAAATTTGGGTTTCGGTAGGTGTTTACGGTCTGTTATCAGGGTTTCTTTGGTTTCCGATAGTGTTTGTAAGAAATCTAAGATTATATCGTTTGGGTCTTGTCCGTCTGGTGAGTCGTGTAATGCTGTGTCGCTACTTTCTATAATTTGATTCAAGGTCACCCATGACATATGTTCATATTGAGATGCTATTTCTGAATCTGCTGTGTGCTGTGTTGATGTTTGTAAAATATTTTCGGATTGTGTGTTGATTTCTGTATATGTGGGTTGTATGTTGTTATTAGGTATTATATCGTTGTTTGGTAAAGTTGGACCTTGATCAATTATTTGATGGCGTTGTACAGTGTCTATATATGCGACGGGTGTCTCAATAAGTGTTTGTGTAGTAGTAGTGTTAGTTGCAGATGTAATTGATTGTTCAGCGCGTAACTTTATTTCGCTTAATATTTCGGTAGATAACATTTTTCGTGTGATTATGCTCCTAGCCTGATTTGAAAGTGTGTTTCCTGTAAATTTAGTTATTTTTGGGTTATGTGGATTTCTATCAGTAAACAATTTGTGGAATCTTTTGATATAACCGGATCCTTGTGCTTTAGCTTTAAAGTAACAAAACATAAGCTCTTCTAGCTCTTCTTGCGACCACTTTCTTCTTGCATCGTCATTTAAAATTGAACGTGTCGTGGTCTCTGTCGATGTACCGGCAGAGTTAGTGGGAGAACTTTCCCCACTCTGCAAAGCATCATCAACACTCCTGATAAGTTCGGCTGTGGTTTCTTCGGGATCCCCGGCTCTTGCCCGCCTGTTCAACAAGGAGCCACTGACGGTCCGCATGCTGTCACGTCCAGCGTCAGCTCTAGACGTGCCCCGGCGCTCACCCCCGGGCAGCGACCCTATACGTTTACCATTATTTCTCTCCATCATCATGGGTTTGCCATTTCCCTGTTAGCCACTCATATGTAATTTCATTTTGAGTGTCCCCCTCCCACGTGGCTAAGATGTTCTGCACGGACGTGGGGTTGGCCTTTGGGAGGGTTATTGAATAATAATATTACAATCTATACTAATCTATACTAATATTATCTATACTAATATTATAAAGCTGCAGAGTTTGTTTGTTTGATTGTTTGTTTGTTTGTTTGTTTGAACGCGCTAATCTCAGGAACTACTGGTCCGATTTCAAAAATTCAGTGTTAGATAGTCCATTTATCGAGGAAGGTTATAGGCTATATTTTATTTTCAAAGGAATTAGGGATCTGTATGAAAATTGCGATTTTGTAACCCAAGGTGTAAAATCGAAAACCTATTTACGCGTGCGCTGCAAAAACTATTGACAATAGAACAAAATGAAGTACTACGAGTTTGTAGGTCTTATTAAAATCTACAAAAAAGTCCGCGAGAGCACATATCTAACTATCATAGTTTAGTCACAATAACCACTTTTATATTCATAAAAAAAATGCATCGAGATAAGCACGGGTTAGAAGGCCACGCGAGCGAAGCCGCGCCCAAAAGCTAGTACAATATAAGGCGCATCTTATTTTCTCATAGAGGGTGATGAAAAGTAGAGTGTATCACTCGGGCGCAAAATATTTTTTGGCTCGGGCGACGTACTTTGAATCCCTCGCCAGGTGAAGTTTCTTGTAAATAATCCCTCACTTCGCTCTGGACTCAAAAACGCGCCCTCGCCGTAATAATATTACTTTGCTCCCTTGTGATACAATCTACTATTTGAGTTTGAGTAAGTCGGTCACCACACGGAAGATTCATGCTAATTATTGCAAATTGTGTTCGTAGAGCTATTAGCATATCTCTTTGAATAAACACCATACCGATGTGATATTGTCTATGCTCTCTGAAACTTTGATGTAATTCTCAGCTCGGGAGTCTTAGTGATTATATTCTCTTTGCCCGGGAAAGGGCCCGTCATCAAAGAGTACAATTTTATGAAAGTTTTAAATATTATTCACAGAAAATTGGAGCGTTCTGGCAGTATTTCTATGTTGAACAAACTATGACTCAGTAACTATGAGCTCCTGAAAAACAGGCAGCTACTGAAAAGCGGAGGTGTCCCCCCAAAATCGGAATAATTTAGTTTTGGTTTATTTGCTGTATTTATTAAAAAATGGATATTTTAATATTACAAACAAATACTCCGATTTTACTTGTCTGTATAGATAAACTATGGAATATTTGTAATTATTAAAATAAACTTTTATTTTATTTAATTCTTTATTTTTTTTTCCAGAACTAATCCCCTGCACTAGGTATGCCTGTAACGCGGAGGCTGTTTACACACATAAAATTCACGAACACAAATGACACCGGAGCAAGTGCCTCTGGTTTAGACAAAGACAGTCCGCCCCGGAATCGAACGAGGTACCCGTACCCCTAGACCAACGAGGCAGTCAAATATTTAAAAAGCAATATAAACATTTTAAGATGGGAAGGGAGCCATGGCCCTTACGAACAGCTGGAAATATTTGCAACTATATTGCAGAGCCGTGATTTGGTCCATCTCCGATCTTGACGCATAAAATTCAAGGCTGTGCTTTTTTGTGACCTCGCAAAGAATGTAATACATTACGAGTATTAAAAAACCGGTAAATAAGTTACATTTCACTCCAAATTAAGACCACATACAGATATTCAGAAATGTAGGTCAGACGACAGCTGAATATGGAAACTGGTTAAAATAAATCTGATATTGCAGTCGAGGCCGCGCAGCCTGCCGTTTGAACATGCTATCTGACGAATTGTAATGACGTTGATATCAAACGTTTATCATCATCATTTACCTTCATGAGCCTCTTCTACCTTCTACTACTCAGCCCATAAATGACACACTGCTGTGTTGGGTATCCTCCCATTACATGGTAATTAGCCTACTGTGTCACTGTCTACAACTTACATATAATTGGAGGAGGCCCGACTCATTAGTGGGTAATTTATGGGGCAATAGTAGTTGTAATTAGATTTCTGTGCAACGCTGGGCAGACGGATTGGCATAGGGTTTCGTATCAAGTTTTCCGTCTCTTGCGGTTGGGTTTTCGGCCTTATTTTATTAATTTCTTTGCTATTATCAAAGAAATTAACACTAAACCACTATAAAAATGTCGGAGATAGCGACGGCTGAGCGATAGAGTTGTCATCATCTTGACTTGGTGGTAAAGGGTCCATATTTGTCGTAATAGAATAATACGAGGTTTATTGCTTGTGACTTTATAATTCACAATATTAACCACAGTATAAATAACAATGTTCAGTTAACTCACTTAGATAGACAAACCGACAGTTTCGCAACGGAGAAGTGTCTCGGTCCGTGTCCCAACGTCGACTGACTGATCGAGCCAACCTCACTTTCCATTACGACTCTGTCCACGTGCCGCCATTGCAAAACAACTGACGTCACCGCGTTTGCCGCACTACTGTGTTAACATTGAGAAACTTAATAATACGATATCGTTATCCACGACATAATATATAACTCATTTTTCCCCTTTTTGTGTTGTTTTTGATACCTCTGTATACCTTTTAAAATTAACACATATGCAATGAATGCTCCTTTAATATTCCATTTAATACTGTAGTACATTTTACAACGTTGAGTAAACAATACCTGCCTTTGTGTCTAGTTAAGGGCATTGTTCTCGGTCTCATCGGACTACGCTTCGAGTTGTGAACTGAAAAGACTAGTTACTGCGAGGAACAGCATGTGTAGGTATTTTTTTTTTAATACCAACAGCCAGAGACCGCAACAAAGCAGGCGTAAAAGACCCAATTGCTTTCGTAAAACGTGTTCTATTTTAAAAAATACTTTCGCATTCCCGCTGAAACATTTTCTCTAAAGGATTTATTATTTAGGTCACAAATTATAACCAAATTTGAAATGAATATGACACAAAATGCAGCCTAAAATAAACTGCAAAAACCGAGCAGTATTTCGTTTAACTATAACCTCTTTTGATAAACACCGATAGCGTTATTAGCTATGTCTAAGCAGATAATGCCAATTAAAGCTTCACCTTTCAAACACAAAAATAACTAATCCAAAATCGGGCCATCAGTTCACGAGCTCTGATGCCACGGACAGACACAAGTTTGGTAGACTTCTCTAAAATGAAATATCCTGCAATATTTCAAAAGCGAGCATATATTTCCAAACCTTTTTGGAATACAAAAAAACTTAAAGAAAGACTTTCTTAGATAGCATAATTATTGTTTTTAAAGCACTACAAACTAATTCTTAAAACATGACTCGCATTGCATTTCAAAGTGAATAACTAAGTTGATGACTAGCAACACAAAACTTATACATAGAACTCGGTATAAGTTTTGATAGAGTATTCCAAGTAGTTTACATGTAAGGCAGTGTTTGTCTTGCTAATGCTCGAGACAGGGAACTCAAGATAATTTAGTTTGCGGGATGCGGCCGCATTGCAGTGGTCCAGAAAAATTGTTTGATGGCCTATCTATATATTGTGTTAAAAAGGCGTCGGTCATTCTGATCTAACCAAAACGAACCATTTTTACCCATCTATTTTCAATTTGCTTGTGCGTGTTTTATTTAGAAAACACTGTGCCTGGACGACAAGCAACGTTTGTCTCTGCTGTATATTATATGGGTGTCCATCATTTGCAACATCTAACGTCCTCTGCGATCCTACCATTTATGGCAGTCGATACAGACAGCTGATCTAATTGATTGCCGGTAAACCCACTAGATTGATCAAATTTCAAGCTCAACGCTCATCGGCAAGAACTCTGGACATCGTGAGCTATTTCTGCGTGCACAGGGAACGTCATCAATAAAACTAAATTATACTGTTATCTCGTCTCTCCCGTGACCACGGCTGCTGCAAAGCATTCGAAACGTCAGGAAATAAATAATGTACAGTCCTCGCCAATCTTTATGGCCGCTCTGAATGTAGCCGTGGGTACGAACTTGCGCATCGTACATTTCATAACGAATACGAACGTAGCTCACTCAACTCACACTAACACGCGGGTGGCGAGAACGCTTGCCTTTGGATCACGGATCCCCGGTTCGTTTCCGGGGTCGGACAATTGTCTTTAAGTAAACCAGAAGCACTTGCTGTGTAGTCAGAGCAATTTTGTGTTCGTGAATTACATGTTAGTAAACTGCCCCCGCGACACAGGGTATACGTTGGCAGGAGTTACGTTTAAATAAATTATGGTATACAAAACTAAAAAAAAACACGATTCAATAACAATCGACCAAAAAAGTAGGTTTTTTTTTTAAATTATAAACGAGTTTGTGTTACTGCAATATAAAATCCAATAATCTATTATCACTTAAGATTAATATAAATGCTACGATATTAAGAAAAAATCAAATAAAGTGAAAAAGCTTGGTATGCATTCTAAATTCGTCACTAAAGAAAGTACAGTATGTGAGACATTATTTCGAAATACGTCATGAATGCGTCTCAGGCCCACTTCTGAGCGCCGACGGCTTATACCTTATTCAGTGGCATATCGACCCACCCAAGGGCTGTTCAAGCCAAATACAGGTGCTAAAAGCCCAGACACACCCTTGACACGATTAAAGTGCATTTTATGTCGCGCACTTATGAATATTTGAGTGGAAATAGTGTGAACCCACTTTTTGCGATGGAACACTAAACTTTAAATTAAATCTATACTAATCTATACTAATATATAAAGCTGCAGAGTTTGTTTGTTTGTTTATTTGTTTGTTTGTTTGTTTGAACGCGCTAATATCAGGAACTACTAGTCCGATTTCAAAAAATCTTTCAGTGTTAGATAGTCAATTTATCGAGGAAGGTTATAGGCTATATTTTATTTTCAAAAGAATTAGGGATCCGTATGAAAATTGCGATTTTGTAAACCAAGGTGTAAAATCGAAAACCTATTTATGCGTGCGCTGCAAAAACTATTGACAATAGAACAAAATGATGTACTACGGGTTTGTAGGTCTTATAAAGATCTACAAAAAAGTCCACGAGAGCACATATCTAACTATCATAGTTTAGTCACAATAACCGATTTTATGTTCATAAAAAATATGCACGGGTTCGAAGCCCACGCGGGCGAAGCCGCGCGCAAAAGCTATCACATACTAAATTCAAACCGAAGAATATTCCAATTTTAAATTATGTCTGGTGGTTCCCGAGTCCTCAATTCATTGCATTTTTCTCTCATGAAACAAAAAATATAATAAGTAAAGATACATTGAAAGACTTATAACAAAATAATATACGTATTTATATATAATAATGAAATATAAGTAACTAATTTAAATAATTTAATAAATTAGCCCCATGTGGCAATGGGACTAAGATACTGGCAGCATTTCCCCTATGAATGGCCAGGCTTATCCGCTGGCCGAGGAAGCTGCCAGCCCTTGGGTCGCCATATTTATTGTATTGAATTTTGTGTAAGCGTGATTATAAATAGATTTTAATATTTCCAAATTTACATGTATACTACTCAACCCATAGATGACCCACTGCTTAATCAGACCTCCTCCAGTAACACGGACAGGATTTCGTATAAGTTTTCCTGCTTTAGGTTTATCGGTCACATCCCTTTATCATGATGGAATGGGGTGGTGACACTGTATTCTAAATCCGTCAAAGAATAAATAAGCGTACTTAAATAAATTCATAATTAGCTATTCCTATTTTGAGTCAGCGGAGACAAGTCTTGGTAGCATAGAGATTAAACCAGTCTGTGACATTGATACATTTTGCTGGAGATTAAATATTAATTAGTATTAATAAGATGCTAAAATGCAATACAGTGTGAAGTAAAACCGCAGACATAAAGCGTTAAGGTTGAGTTGCACTTGGCAGTATTTAGATGAAACGTGGGATTGGAATGACAAACTATTATTATTCTATTTACTGATTATAGTGATTTTTAACTACTTATAATTTATCAAAAAAAAAAAACAAAAACAACTGCCATGCATCTGAGTACACTAGGAACTGAACTCCGAGACTTGTCAATAACAATTATTATAATAATGAAGGTATCATAGTATATATTAACGTTACCTTTCTGTTTGTGCAAACACATCTACATTAAAAATATATATTATTGTAATAAGCCTCATTTCATTTCATCCAATCTTTTAGAGCTGAATATAGTGAAACTAATTATAATTTAAGATCTGCATTAAATAGCTTTTTACAAGGTATAACAAAAACTCTATAGCCATAACTATAAGATATTGATATTGATATAAGATATTGAGACTATTGATAAAGATACTGTGATTTTGCATTGTATTTTTATTAACGTAACTAGCGACCCGGCCCGGCTTCGCACGGGTGCAATTATGCATGTATTATACTTCCTCTTGAATCCATCCTCTTGAATCACTCTATCTATTAAAAAAAACCGCTTCAAAATCCGTTGCGTAGTTTTAAAGATTTAAGCATACATAGGGACGGACAGATGTTTTATAATATGTAGTGATAAACAATCACAAAGAAATGAAGAAACATAATGAAACACATTTACTAACCTGGTCGGGTGATAAGAATGGTGTTATACGTACGTAATTTTGTGTAACATAAATTTGTTATGATATACATACATTCTAGCTAGGAGATAGATCCGTCTAGTATACCGACCTTACAAGTAGCATTTATATTCTAACGGAATGTGCCTTATATGTTTTACGAACAAGTGTAATCTACCCTTAGCAACGGAGTCAGCCTTTCACGGTCTGTCGCCTCGACCTGCTGATATTTGATTAAAATACCTGTTGCAACTATTTGCCTTTTATTCCGTGAGCAATAAGGGTCATTTTGTATTGTTCCGCTTCATTGGTTCCACATCGACGTCGACCTTTGTTTCCAGTTTCTTGAATTTAAACTAGATTTATTTTGATGCTGACTAAAACGTTGGATGTCTGTCTCGTGACGGATTTAGGATACAAAATGTCACCAAGCCATTCCATTCCGGGAATTAACATTCAGAGAATTAAAACAACCAACCTGCTTTAGAAGGTAATAATTTGACACCAAATTATATTGTTAGTCGACTGGTCAGGGCGACTGAGTAGAGTAGTCAGCCAATTACAGTCACCAGATGGGTCACGGATAGCAGACGCCGTACTGGTAGTTAGCCAACTATCTGATAGCCGCCGACTTGCTAGTTGCTGGAGAGGCCCGACCTGGGAAAGATTACAGTCATCATCGTCACAGCCCATAAATGACCCACTACTGGGTCGGACCTCCTCCAAATTCATGGAGGGAAATTAGCCTACTGTGCCACGCTGGCAAGACGAAGACGACGGCAAAGATTACAGCCATCATCATCATCATCATTTCAGCCAAAAGACGTCCACTGCTGGACATAGGCCTCCCCCAAGGATCTCCACAAAGGCCGGTCCTGGGCCGCCCGCATCCACTGCTTTCCGGCGACCTTAACCATGTCGTCGGTCAGGGCCTACCAGCACTGCGCCTTCCGGAACGCGGTCGCCACTCGAGGACTTTTTTGCCCCATCGGGCGTCGGTCCTGCGAGCTATGTGCCCTGCCCACTGCCACTTAAGTTTGGCAATCCGGTGGGCTAGATTAAAGATTACAGTACCGAACTCAAATAAAAAAATAACTTTATCCACGTCGGTTTTATCTCAACACTCTTAAAAATCATCATGTTTAAAACCACCATCATCTTCTTTTGGCCCTTGTCCCATGCTAGGTGGTAGTCTCCATATACTCCTATCGATCGACATATCTCAATTTACACCTTTCATACTTATGTCCCCGTTCACACAATCCATCCATCCCTTTTTGGGTCTCCCACAACACTTCACACAACAACAAAAATCATTTCGAAATACCTGTTGATAGAAAATCGTCTTTACTTCTAACCTCCTAAAGTTTGACGATACCTTTGCAGTCGCTACGAATATGGACACGAAATCGACTTCCTTTGAGTCGGAAATTGAATCAAGTTAAAATGTTATTTCTACTCGGAAGGGCAGAAATATTTTCCGTATATAAAATGTAATACGAGCGGCGTCGGTGAAAAAGTTTATGTCATAAATTCAATTTTTGCTTGCGTGGTGGAACCACGCGAAGTGTGGCTAAACAAAAATAGTCGCACTTGTCATTTAAATATTCTGTGCTAGTGTAGTGAATCAGTAGAAGTCTTTAAAAAATATAGAGTATGCTATGATATATCTATCTATTCTATAATCATTTTCTCCTCTCATCATATACATATTATAGTACATAATATGTATGATATATTTATGTATTATATTAAACTAGCGACCCGCCCCGGGTTCGCACGGGTGCAATTATGAACCTCTAAATTTATCAGTTTTTTCTCTACAATATTATGAATATGTATCATACATATAAACCTTCCTCTTGAATCACTCTATCTATATTAAAAGAAACCGCTTCAAAATCCATTGCGTAGTTTTAAAGATTTAAGCATACATAGGGACGGACAGACGACAGCGACTTTGTTTTATACTATGTAGTGATTGTGATTACATGTCCATCTCATGCGGCGCACTACACCACCAGTAGCGGGAGCCGTTGGCAGGGCCCTATGTCCTGCGGAATCCAAGCTGGCTAGCAGTGGCGCCCGCCCTCGCCTCGCACGCGTTTGACTAAGGGCGGGCGATCGTGCTAGCTCGTCTTCACTGCTGGATGCATCCGATGACTGCACCCGGTTTGACGAGACAGGTGCAGGTGTTAAGCGTGCAAGTCGTTTCGTATGGCTTGCGTCGGCATCTGCGCGGCTTTGTACATATATTTTCAAATGTCAATATAGTATATATTTGTGTACAATATAGTGTAAATAATCACTACACAGTATAAAACAAAGTCGCTGTCGTCTGTCCGTCCCTATGTATGCTTAAATCTTTAAAACTACGCAACGGATTTTGAAGCGGTTTTTTGTAATAGATAGAGTGATTCGAGAGGAAGGTTTATGTGTATAATACATACATAATATTGTAGAGAAACACTCATATTTTTAGATGTTAATCATTGCACCCGGGCGAATCCGGGGCGGGTTGCTAGTATATTATAATGGCACTTCATATTTGTCAAACAAGGCATAAAAAAGTTGCGACCACGAATAGCGATGTGATGGAAATGATCGACTGTTTTACTCTCGGACTATTATCAGGAAAATATAAGTGTTGGTGAATATTATGATTTCTGGTAGGGTCCGATGCACGCTGGATTAAATATTTTCTTTCGACGCCTAAGTACATATCTGTTATTATTGCCTTCGTGTCTTCACTATTAGTTGACATAAAGTGGAGAAAGGATAAGATTAAGGATAAAGTGTGTTTACTTGTGATTTTCGTGTTCTGAGGAATGTGGATTCTGTGGATTTCATTCATGTTCTTATTTAGTTACATGTATTTTTTGCCCTGTGAGATCTACTTTATATATGTCCTCTGTTTCGTGTACCGTGTGGGTTTAGAATACAAAGAGTCACCAACCCATTCCATCCTGAGGGTGTCGTAAGAGCCGACAAAAGGCATGGCAAAGGAACGTGACACTGAGGTCCGATGTCCTCACTCTTAGATTTCTAATGAACCCAAAATATACATATAAAAAGTAAATGTCCACCCGTGCGAATCAGGGCCTCTATACGATATCATCATTGATAATTTCGTCCCATAAGTGACGTACTGAGTCGGGCCTCCTCCAAATGAACGGAAGGAAATTAGCATACTGGACCACGCTCGCAAGACGGGTGTATCAAGTTTTCCTTCTCTTGCGGATAAATTGTCATTTCCTTTTGAATGGGGTGATGGGAGCTTGGTGACTATAAGAAAGGATTTCTCATAATTGACTGCTGCTTTATTGTTTACAGGTCCACCAGGACTGGCAATGGTACTCTAATTGCAATCGGTAAGTAGTTTCTGCAACTGTGCACTGAATTCTACATTATGTTATAGACGCGAAGCTTTGTATGGATGTATGGACGGGTTATTCCGCGTGGTGACGGATTTAGACTACATAGTGTCACCACACCATTTCGTCCTGAGGGTGTCGTAATGTAATGATTTCTTAGGTTTTCGCGATTATTACACATTGAAATTAAACACTTTTTAACGGATTTATCGCGTGTATATTACATTATTTAATTCCCGACGTTTCGAATGCTTTGCAGCAGTCGTGGTCGCGGGAGAGACTAGATGACAGTTGTCTTCAAAAGTACAAAGAAACAGTTAAAATCTATCGCATATAATTTTGTTTTATTGATAACGTTGACAAAAGGAAATTACAAGGCCTAAATATAACCTAGCCGTGGGTGAAGGAAACGTTGATACGAAACCCCGTGCCAACCAGTCTGGCCATAGGCTAATTACGGTTAATTATTGGAGGAGGCCCGACTCAGCAGTGGGTCATTGATGGGCTGAGTAGTAGTAGTAGATGGAAGGATTTTTGTTAATGAGTCATCCATAAATTAATGTGGTCTTTCACCCAAAAAATACTGAATTTATTCAAAAAAACTTAGAATAGCGGATATTTTAGAATATTAAATTGATATAGATAATGTGTAAATTGGCAATGTACTAATGTTGCTCAGACGAAGTCGCAGGCATAAGCTAGTGTTATAATATATGGTGAAATTAAATTAAGAATATTCTCAGCCATATTGCATTTATTCATTACTAGCTGACCCGGCGAACTTTGTTCCGCATTATATATATTTAAAACAAAAAGAAAGTTGGACATAGGATACCTGAGATTTTTATCCCGTCCGTATAAAACCTACTTTAACAAAACGCAACTGACAGCGAAACGTTATGTTGTCTATAGTTTAATATGGCCGAAAATTTGACAATTAGAAATTTTGAATTCGACTTGTTTATATTGTTGTAATTCACATAATATCTTTATAACTTGTAGCCTATGTGTTATTCTGATGTATGAGCTATATTATTGTAAAGTTTCATTAAAATCCATTCAGTAGTTTTTACGTGAAAGAGTAACAAACATCCATCCATCCATCCATCCATCCATCAACTTTCACGTTTATAATATTAGTAAGACTAGCTGAACTTGTAAAAAATCAAATTAAAACTTTCCGAGTTTGTCTACTTTTTCTTATATTCCATGTTTCATACCTAAATGTATGCAATTCAAGCGATACGGTTTTCTTGAACTCTGAATTAAAATTAAAGGGATAAATAAGAAAAATGCAGCTGGTGACTGTATAATTCTTTTACTCAAACTCAAAAGGAACTTTATTTACGTAGGTTTTATCACAAAACTCTAATAAACGTCATATCTAAAATTACCATTATCATCTTACTACCCTTGTCCCACGCTAGGTCTCTATACACACCTATCAGTCGTCATATCTACAGTCACACCTTTTAACCCCAAGACTTTCAAGTGACAAATAAATTTGCAGATATTTCTGCCTCGTTGGTCTAGTGGTCAGATGTGCCGCCTTTGGATCAACGGGTCCCGGGTTCGATTCCGGGGTCGGGCCAGTGTCTTTGTCTAAACCAGAGGCACTGGCTCGGAGTCTGGGTGTCATTTCTATTTATAATATGTATGTATTTACAAAAAAAAAATGTATATAAGTAGTTTATCATCCATCTCGTTACCATAACACAAGCATTAAGTTGCTTAGCTTGGGACGAGATGGCGTTGTGTGAAATGTCCAAGGATATTTATTTTATTTATTTTCTTATGACGTCGCGGTTTGTATGAAAGTCTGAGTTAATGAAAAAAATCTGTATTTAGTACTTCTACTCAGCCCATAATTGACCCACTGCTCAGTCCTACTGTGCCACGCTGGCCAGACGGGTTGGCACAGGGTTTCGTATCAATAGCCCACCGTCCGCCCGTATAGCCTACCGCGAAGGTGTGACGCCCAAGTGCGCGGGGCGTCGCACGGGAGAGGGTGCCCGATGGGGCGGCCGCCTGCGGACCACGGCAGCAACGTACGCGGTACCCGTGGTCCGCCGCGTAAGGGCGGGTGTTGGCGCACGGCGGGTTGGTTTAGTGGGTGAGGGCCCCACACTACCCCGTAGTCTCCCCGGACGCGGGATGTGCGGTCAGGCATTTTTTCCCGCCAAAAAAAAAACAGGGTTTCGTATCAAGTTCTCCTTCCCTTGCGGATAGGTTTTCGGCCTTGTCGTTTCCTCTTGTCGGCTGTTACGACACCCTTGGATGGAATGGGGTGGTACTGCTATCTTAGGGTTACGCAAAGATATCTGACCTGGGAGTGATATGATTTTGTTTTTTTTTATAGTTGAGTTGTAGATTGATTTGTAGCAGTTGTTATATCTAGGGCAGGGTAATCGACTTCCAAATATAATCTGTGAAATGCGGTGTACTATAATTTTTATATGCTGTGTTTGTCTGTGGCATCGTATTGCCCAAACCAATCGAACGATTACGATGCGATATATGAGAGCTGATTTTCTACTTCTTACACATATTTTATCACAATCGGTTCAGCCGTTTTAAGGTAATCTGCTCTTTGCGAAGGCCGGTTCCTTGATATATTGTGCTTATGGTAAGAGCAGACTATTCCAAGAGGCCAAAACCCAAGTTCTTAAGGTCTTGTAAACATCCCAAATGGGTGTAATCTTTGTAAATGTAATTGCCTCAAATAGAGGCGTCACAAACTCTAACATGTTTGCCCTTTAAACAAAACTTAGTCCCGGCAATTTGTACCCACGTTTAATTAACTTAAGGAATATTTCTGTACAACAGGCATGATGAATGTCTTTTGAAATAGTTTTCGTAAGCCGGTGGTGAGGTAACTTAAATTGATTTTATAGTGAGCATAATTAAGTGGTGTCTGTAATTACAAGGTATATTTCAGGACAGCATTTATAAAAGGCTAACAGTTGTAAAAGGCGGCTAAAAGATCATAAGAGGCACCTAGCTGTATGAGAAGGAAAACTTGAGACAAACCCTGTGCCTACCCGTCTTGCCAGCGTGGCACAATAGGCTAATTTCCCTCCATGATTTTGGAGGAGGCCCGACTCAGTAGTGGGTAATTTATGAGCTGAAACGACGATTTATGAGCTGCTTTTTAAACAAAACAGCTTATTTTATTTTTTCACATAGACCCCTTGTAGTATATCCTCATGAAAACAACAGGACTCTTTCGTAAAATAACATTACAAACTGGTAAAAACTAAATGATTAATTATTTTAATTTTTCTTTTTAAATGTTTCCGTTACAATCTTTGACTACTTGAAAGCATTCGCAAGAATTTATTCGAATAAAAACATTTTGATTTTTGACTAGTTAGCCCATACTCATGTATGGGCTAACTAGTCAATGTATGGCCACTCGCATCTTACGACACCCTCAGGATAGTAGAGATCACCACACCATGGAACTGGAAGTATTTCGCCTTCGAAGTGAGTAATGTACATAGACTGACAGTGTGATATGTTTGCTACACGAAGGCACATGTTACGAAAGTGCATATAAACCACAAATTAATGTAAAACGAGCAAGGAAACACTAAGCAACTCGCGTGAATTATCGATGAACAAGTTCTCGCGGTCGCTTAAATTAATGGGTGTTCTGAATATTGGTTACAAGTTAAAACACTTTATATTACTTCCTCCTTTTCCGTGTGGAACTGGATAAAGAATACATGGTATCAGCACCCCGTTCCAGTCTGAGGGTATCGAAAGGCTTTGTAATGTAAAAACAAGGCTGAAAAGCTAGCCGCAAGAGAAGGAAAACTTGAAACGAAACCCTGTGCCAACCCGTCTGGCCAGCGTGGCACAGTAGGCTAATTACCCTCCATGTTATTGGAGGAGGCCCGACTCAGTAGTAGGTCGTGGCTGAGTAGTAGTATTTGTTGAAAGACAATTTTCGGTATATTTGGACTTACTTACTTGCCTTTTATGCACTGAAAATTAAACCAGTTGAACCATTAATATTAATCGACTTCAAGGTAAAAATAAAACTACAAAGCAATCCCATAGACAACATTTGAAGTTGGTGCTCACGCTTAAATTGACACCGACGTTAATTAGTACAGAGGTATACCAAACGCACCGACTTCAAATAGTTATTTTTCTCTTTTATATTAATTTGAGAAAATAATTGAATCAAGAACACCATTTAGTGAATTGATATGATGAATGACACAGCCATTTATGGTATCCTTAATACACACACTTGGTACGTCAAAATCGAGTAACTTTAGATAAACACTGAAGTGTGTGGAACATTATGAAATATCACAGCACTCACTATATCGAAAAAACATGGCTGAACGCCGATGAATGATTCCGTAGCAATGTTATGATTGATATTACCTAGCGAGAATCGAGTGTTACCATTACACTGACGCGAAAATATCAATAGGTTTGAGCTCCCGGGATTCAATCAAGTTGATTGATGCCAGCGGCTGGATATAATGGGATTAACGTGAATAGATACAACTGGTGTTGGATTTTCCGTCAATACAATTGTTGGTACATAATTTATAATTAGGGTTACGTAACAAGACAATGAAGTACAGAAACCAAAGACACATATGTATAGCGATTTATTCCGTAACTAGCGACCCGCCCCGGCTTCGTATGGGTGAGTTGTTACCCGAAGGTGACGCTAATAAAAATATTGCCTAAGTTACTCATTACATCATCAGCTACCTATCAGTGAAAGTCTCGTCAAATCGGTCCAGCCGTTCCAAAGATTTGCCGGAACAAACAGACAGACAGACAACAAATTAAATTTGTTTACATAATCTATATACCTATTTACTCCTTTCGGTAGGGTCTGCTTTCGTTGACATCGTCATCTCGGGCCATAAATTTTATTTTTACGTTAGAAATCCTCATACATACCCGACCGCTAAGCACCAGCTGGGTTCTGTGGGAGTCCGGGACGCGGACAGATGGCAATTGCGCCCCAACCCATTAAGATCAACGACGTCCCTCAATTAACCGAAACAGGGCCACGCGTTTAATCCTTGGCCCGCCTGTCCACGAGCTCCACGCTTTTATGGGGAGCTTTAGGCGCTCCCCGCTTCCACCTAGTAGACATTGATGGTGCCTCCGTCGCGTCAGGCGCCTTATGTATAGGACGTATTCATATCAAGTTTTCCATCTTGCGGCTAGGTTTTCCGACTTGTAGTTTCCTTTTGTCGGCTCTTACGAAACCCTTAATATGGAATGAGGTACTCTCAATCCGTCGATTGTGTAATTTTACGAAATGCGGCGCGGACAAAGTTGCAGGCAGAAGCTATTCTATCCTCAGTTAAGCTAGTGTAATAAACTAAATGCTTTTAACGTTGTTTTAAAAACATAACGAATAGTTAACACGCCTTTTTTGCTGAATGGAGGGCAGTGAATAGGTCCATAATATGTAGTAGGACTACCATGTTTTCAACATCGTTAAGATATTCCTGATTGAATTTCTGATTACCTAGCCGCAGGAGAAGGAAAACTTGATTCAAAACCTTTTTTTTTTTCATTCTCTGAGGAAAAGATTTAAGCATACCGCTGTCCTTAGGGATGGGGCCGGCGATCGTGTGGGACTCTGGAAGCTACTAGTCTACCCACTAAAACCTCAGAGGTATACCCTCCCACGACACGCTTGGGGCGCCATAGGTTCGCGTAAACGCATTCCATTGTGACACCTCGACGAGGTGCCGGGTACGCGGGCAAGTGACTATCTCAGGGCGTCCACAGTCAGTCTGGCTTAGGTGCCCCCCGACCCACTTGATACAAAACCCTGTGTCAATCCCATATAGCTGGAGGAGCATGCTACTACTACAATCACTCCGTATATGTGTATTTCCTTTTGTCGGTTCTTACGACACCCTGTGGATGGAATGGGGTGGCCAAACTAATTATTTTTATAAATCCGTTGCCACAAGGAAACTGTCCGTCACCTGTGGGCTGATTAGTACTAGTAGTATTATCCAGATCAGTTCAGACTAATTTTATTTATCCTATAAAATTAAAAGACTTGGTCACTGAGGGCGTAACGACGCAAGGCTAATGGGCATGTCGCATTCAATGCTGCGTTGGAGCCCCGTGTAGCCCATTCCCGCGATTTGTTCAGCCATTGTGGCAATTCGTTGGTTCATAATACTTTTTGCCGGTGTAAATTAAAAAAGTAATGTGCTTATTAAAAATTTATTTAACGACGATAATAGTTCTCTCATTAAACTTGAATCTGTCTGTGTGCAAGGCCCGGTTAAGCAACGTCTGGTTGTGTTCGTTGTTTGATGGGTGTCCATTATATGTATATATATATATAAAAACACAGTCATTCGGGCTTATAAATAACACTCCCGTGTTTCCTCAAACACTATCAGGAGTGCTATCAAAATTGCAAAATCGCATTATTTTTGTTACAATATATTTTCCACCATTTTCTGTCACGCCCAAAAAGAGGTGATAATCTTCAAATTAAGTTGTTCAGTTCAGTGAAGTGGCTCTATTAAAATATCCCGAAAAAATGCAGGTGGTTCATCCGATTTAGACGTTACTCGTCGAACTCATAACATCCCTATCTCGTGGGTGGCTAAAACGTGCCATTTAAACCTAGCGAAGCGTGCGATGTGAATTGGTTTCTAAACTCGATATGTCATTAACAAACTTGGATTAGTTTTGGTACGAACGCAGTAGGTAGATGTTTACCAAGCTGAACAGTGTTTTGTTTCGTTCAATGCGCGGAACCACCTTGAATGCTGAATTAATGAGATTTTTGGACAATTCCTAAAATCAGACGGTGTGTGTGTGGTAACAGAGAGATTACGGATTTAGAATATTCATTGTCACCAGGTTATTAAGTATCGAGTGTGTCGTAAGAGGCGACAAAAGAAACACAATAGGCATATAATCTAGAGGTTTAAAGGACTGTTCACCTCCTTCCATCTTGAGGGTGTTTTAATAGCCGACAAAAGGAAACGACAAGGCCGATAATCTAGCTGAAATAAGAATACTGTGCCACGTTGCTAACACGTCCGATGCTAATAAGACTACAGTCTTATTTCCCACCATGCATTTGGAGGAGGCCCTACTCTTTAGTGGATAATTTAATTTATTTGATTATGATGAAAATTAATTTACATGAAAATTAATTATTTTAAAATTATTTATTATTAAAATAATACATGAAAATTAATTTACATGATAATCCTTAACAGTACATACATAATGTACATATTAATATCATTTTAGATCTAGACTCAAAATTAATTTTAAACATAAGTAATTGTATTTAATTAGTTATAAGCTAATCATTAACTCACGAGACGTTATATTATTCACAATACAAGTTAATTATAAAATTATGAATTTTAAATAATGTTAAAATATCAATATACTGCCGTCTATTTTTTTTGCCCAACGCTGGGGAAATGCTTCAAACTGTACTACTGGCTAGCGGTTATGTGAGACTCCTGAAAACTCGGCTACCTACTAAAACCCAGCGGTATACCCTCGCACGGCATGCTTGGGGCGCCACAGGTTCGCGTAAACGCATTCCAATGTAACGCCCGCTTTGCGAGCAAGCGACTGTCTCCGGCAAGTCGGCACCTGGACTTTAAAGTCGATTGTTCAAATTCTAAATTTAAATAAGTTTTTTTAATTATCTGTATAGTCGGCAAGGAACTCTTTTACCTCTTACGGCCCATTTAGACGGGGCTAGTTTCTCGCACCTTTCGGCTACTATCATAAACAATAATCCCCATAACATTATCGCATCAAAATGTTTACCTAAATACAAGTACTAAATTCTCGCCAGATTATGTCATACGAGATTCGAATGAAAACTTTCCCGTCTAAATGGGTCTCTATGGCTGTTTACACAGCGAAATTATAATAAGAAGATTCTTGCTTACGGGATCTCAACTTGATCTAGTATGCCAGTTGTTCAAGTTCATGCGAGTATCGTAAAAATCGGTTTGAACCGTTTTGAGTGCGAGATTTGATCATTCAAGTTAAGTAAAAGTAGAAGAGCGAGAGGTGTATGTTTAGGCGAAGAAACTTTTTTATATTCTTTCGATAATCGTATCTTCAAGTTTATAACCTGAAAGACAGGGGCAGACCCCGGTACCGTATCTTTCCTACAAGTACGGAACCTGCAGCAGATATCTATAATAATTTGCACTGAGATATTAATTACTCTTCCTGTGCAATTATCCTGTTATTAAAGTGGTAAGCTCACCAATTATCTTAAAACGTGTAGATAAACTACTGTATGCTTACTCTGATAAGTAAGTATACATAATTATGATGTTACTAGCTGTAACTCCTGACTACGTCTGCGTTGACATTCAATTGGGTTATTTAGTTTTTTGCAAGTAAGTTTATTAATTAGATAGATGTTAAAGCAGACACGGCTTAAATTTTTGACCGCTATATAACACACTATTCATTTTTTTTAATTTATACATATATTCGGGAATAACAATGTTTCCATTGTTAATTTTTACGTGTTTAGAATACAAACTGTCACCACGTAATTCCATGCTAAGGGTGTCATAAGAGCCGACAAAAGGAAATGACAAAGCTTATAACCTATAACCGAAATTTTGAAACGAAACCCGAAACGAAACCAACATAATAAAGAAGACTAACCATTAAAAGATTAATTTTCAGGCCAGGCGGGTTGGCACAGGGTCTCGTTTCAAGTTTTCCTTGTCTTACGGCTAGGGTGTCGGCCTCCTTTTGTTGGCTCTTACGACACCCTCAGGATGTAATGGGGTGATGACAATATGATATTCTCAATCTGTCACCACACGGACACATTTACTAACAATTTTTTTTTCCGCCAACCCTACGCTTAGACCTGATCTTGAGCGATATCATAACTAGCTTCCATTTCCTATACAGCACTTCATATCAGCGGCGACTACTAAGTGTCGTTCTATAAATGTTATTAAAGCTGTTTCATATCTATACTACTACATATATAAAGCTGCAGAGTTTGTTTGTTTGTTTGTTTGAACGCGCTAATCTCAGGAACTACTGGACCGATTTCAAAAAATCTTTCAGTGTTAGATAGTCCATTAATCGAGGAAGGTTATAGGCTATATTTTATTTCCAAAGGAATTAGGGATCCGTATGAAAATTGCGATTTTGTAAACCAAGGTGTAAAATCGAAAATCTATTTATGCGTGCGCTGCAAAAACTATTGACAATAGAACAAAATGATGTACTACGGGTTTGTATGTCTTATAAAGATCTACAAAAAAGTCCGCGAGAGCACATATCTAACTATCATAGTTTAGTCACAATAACCGATTTTATGTTCATAAAAAATATCCACGTTTTCGAAGCCCACGCGGGCGAAGCCGCGCGCAAAAGCTAGTTCATATTATAAAGTATCATCATCGTCGTCTTCGCCTAAGCGTTTTTTTTTACTATATTTGTCACTAGTTGCGCCCCGCGGATTCAACAGTGTGGCGATGAAAAATCGTGATAATGATGACAGAAAGTATTTTATTTCTTCGTCCGACTTTTTTCCTACTTACTTCACGTTATATTTTGGATAAGTCACACAATATGTTTATAAATTATAGCCTATGTGTTTTTCTAATGTGTAAGGTATGTTATTGTATTTTTTTGTTCACCAATTACTTGAATGCCTTTGACCCTAGGCTTGCGTGATGGAAAGCAACGCCAGGGTCTGTGATGGAGCAGGCAATTCAAGGAAATGCCCTGTCGGGCACCGGCTGTCACATACACACGACGGATCACAGTAAAACTGTTTGGCGCCGGACCTGTATCATGAATGATTAAATACCTCCTCCTCCTCGCGTCGTTTTCCTCATTACTGAGGGTAGTGACTCCCCCGCTGCATCAGCTTCCCTCTTACGATTTCCCTACATCTGCTGCGATCCTTAGCTTCATGAAGGGCGTTGTGGAAGTTGATGTTCAGAGAAGATCGTATTTGGTCTGACCATCTCGTGGGACTGCGTCCTCTGGGACGGATGCCATCTACCTTGCCAGTCAACACCAGCTGTTCCAGATTGTGACCCTCTTTACGGGCAATATGTCCGAAGAATTCCAGCCCCTACGAAGGAATATAGTGGAAAGTCTAGTTTTGACATTAAGCTCTCTCAGAATAGACACTTGGTGCGAAACCACACATACATAAATTCTGATATAAGTATAGTATTGGAGTATTTGATAAAGAATAATGTACAACAAAAGCAAACCCGTTGATCGAACACATAATATAACGTATGCATACGAATAGCGTGGAGATAAAGAACAGCCGTAAACAGTGCCAGCGTTATACCTATTGCCTAACTGTGGCTTAGAGCCTGAAACAATTTCATTTCCAAACGTCAAACTAACTGATACTTAGAAGGTTGTCTAATTTCGCAACGGCAAACTTTGACCCAAACAACAAACTCTCGAGTCTAGATCGTCTCGAGGTCTTCAAACCATATCTTGTAAACTACAAAACGATTCGATAGGTCTAGAGCTGTTCTCAACCTTTTTCGTAAAGGGCACAAAATAGTTATTGACATGGCGTCGCGGGAATCAAACCATTTGTCAGCCTACAAATATAGAAATTAGATTTATATTATACTAGCGACCGCCCCAGCTTCGCAAGGGTGCAATTATGAACTTATAAACTTATCAGTTTTTCTCTACAATATTATGGATGTATCACTATCACTACATAGTATAAAACAAAGTCGCTGTCGCCTGTCCGTCCCTATGTATGCATACATCTTCAAAACTACGCAACGGATTTTGAAGCGGTTTTTTTAATAGATAGAGTGATTCAAGAGGAAGGTTTATATGTCAATATTGCACCCGCGCGAAGCCGGGGCGGGTCGCTAGTTATACATATAAACCTTCCTCTTGAATCTCTCTATCCATCTATTAAAAAAACACCGCTTTAAAATCCTTTGCGTACTTTTAAAGATTTAAGCATACATAGGGACGGACAGACGACAGCGACTTTGTTTTATAATATGTAGTGATAGTGATGATAGTGATAGTGAAAACACAATAGATATTCAAATATGGGATAAAAATAAAGACACAGAATTGTAACTACATCTATTCTATCAAACAAAAAATCTAAATCAGTTCGTCTGTTCAGAACTATGGGCACAAAGACACATGAAACCTATAACACTTCTTTTAGGTTAGGTGTTCAGACAATTTAAAACATAGGCCCAGCGACATTCCTACGGCCCGTGGGAAATACGTTGGGAATAGCTGGATTAGTCCTTGTATTAATATCACGTTGTTAACTTTTATTTGCCGTTGTCAACTGAGATTAAGTTGTCGTAAAAGGCCAGTAAGAATGTGAACTAGGCTTAACTATTATTAAATGTGAAGGAAAATCTTAGAGTAGATTAGATTATTTGTGAGGATTTAATAATGTCCAAGTACAGTAGGCTAATTACCCTTCATGAATTTGGAGGAGGCCCGACTCAACAGTGGGTCGTTTATGGGCTGAATAGTAGTAGTAGTAATAATATCCCATAAACTTAGAGGAGTTCATGCTGCGTGCGACACTGGTGAGTCGGGGCCCTCTAACAACTTCTTCTTCTGCCTGGCGTTAGTCCCGGCTATTGCCAGGGCCCTCTAACAACATGGAGGGTAATTAGACTCATGTGCCACGCTGGCCAGACCGGTTTGCATAGGGTTTCGTACCAAGGTTCTACACGGAATAATTAAATACAAGGGTATTAATAAAATGAGTTTCCTCTTGTCATATTCCTACATATCCTTTTTATGTGCCGTTATTTACACGATAAGTCCCAATCAAATAGGAAAGGCATGGTAGATAATCATCATCATCATCATCATCATCAGCCCACATTAGTCCACTGCTGGACATAGGACTCCCCTAAAGAGCGCCATAGCGCCCTGTCTTCAGCTTGACGCATCCAGCTGCTGCCCGCAACCTTTCGCAGATCGTCGCTCCATCTAGCAGAGGGCCGTCCCACACTCCACTTGCCGATAATGGTAGATAATGCTACTAATTAAAAGTATCCCAAATAAAACCATGCATTCATAATAAATTAGTAGGATGTGTTTAGGCGGCTAATATCTTCTGCAATCGCCGAGTTGTATGCGTAAACAATTTTTCTTGCAAATAGAACCAAGAATGTTAATTAACGATTTCCATTCCGAGCACGCTTTGAAGTCCTCAAGGGGCAGGGTAAAATCACGTAGCAGTTTTTGGAGCATGTTTTGAAGGTAACAAACATGTATTTTGAGAACGTTTGTTAATTACGGTATAATTATAACATACTCTATAACAAAGTCGCTGTCGTCTGTCCGTCCCTATGTATGCTTAGATCTTTAAAACTACGCAACGGATTTTGAAAAGGTTTTTTTTTCAAATAAATAATGTGATTAACGAGGATTGTTTATAAATGTATAATATATACATGCATAATTGCACCCGTGCGAAGCCGGGCGGGTCGCTAGTTACGGTCTATAGTAAGAACTCGTATCTTTAATATAAACAAACAATAAAAACAAAAGATATACCATTAAAGAAAATGAGTGAGTCGCCAAAGTTACAATATGGTGACATATCCAAATGATTATTGACAGAATTGTTTCTATGGACTGAAAGAAATAGTTTATTATAACATTACATTAATGTTATTAAAAATGCTAATTTTGGGGTATTTAAAGATTTAACATATTTTTTATACATTTTCCAGTATTAATATTTCAGGTATTATCCTCTTGTCATAGTTGTGCATAATTATCTGCGTTTTTAAAGTTATAAAATTATTAATTGCTAATTTGGCACCATCTAAACTTTCAAAGAACGCGGGTTTGTTTTTCTGTCGCTATCAGGGGCACCCTTAAATTGAACTTTCACAACCATATCTATTTCAATAGATTGATGCTCAAAGAAATCTCGAAGGTTGTTGTTTACATCAAAGTCAGGAAACCTTGATGTCAAATAAATTTTGAAGGAGAAAATTCATTGCCTTTGAAAGGCGAGAACGTTTAATAAAATTGACAATTAATTATTAACTGGCCAATTATTTCCACGAACGAGTGACCATCGAAATCTATACTAATCTATACTAATATATAAAGCTGCAGAGTTTGTTTGTTTGTTTGTTTGAACGCGCTAATCTAAGGAACTACTGGACCGATTTCAAAAAATCTTTCAGTGTTAGATAGTCCATTTATCGAGGAAGGTTATAGGCTATATTTAATTTTCAAAAGAATTAGGGATCTGCATGAAAATTGCGATTTTGTAAACCAAGTTGTAAAATCGAAAACCTATTTATGCGTGCGCTGCAAAAACTATTGACAATAGAACAAAATGATGTACTACGAGTTTGTAGGTCTTATAAAGATCTACAAAAAAGTCCGCAAGAGCACATATCTAACTATCATAGTTTAGTCACAATAACCGCTTTTATGTTCATAAAAAATATGCACAGAGATAAGCACGGGTTCGAAGCCCACGCGGGCGAAGCCGCGCGTAAAAGCTAGTATTATAGAAGACCTAATGAAAGTCGCTGTTGATGGCTGTAGACTGTACCGAATTGGAGGATGACTGTAGGCTTATGTTTTACAGTGGATCATTAATTTGCGTGCATCGTATTTGTGTAACCTCGAACATACATATTGAATGGGTATTCAAATGTTTCATCCCAAAATGACTGTTTGCAAACGAAGTCTTCGTTTCTACGCAGATATATCAATAGGTACATTATTACTAGATTCCGCCCGCGACTGCTTACGCGTGGAACTGTTATTGTTTAAGACAGTAATAGATATAACATAAATTATAATTCACGAACAAAAAGACAACCAGACTCCGAGCATGTATCTCAGGTTTACACAAAGTCATTTGATCGACCCCGGAATCGAACGCAGGACCCATGATCCAAAGGCGGGTGCATGAGACCACTAGGCTGATATTAAATATTGTATAGTTTCATAGGATCTATTTAGTAACAAAATTGTAATAAAGTATACAACTTTAGATAACATAATAACGTTTATAACGTAAAAAATAACGTGTTTAAGTGTAAGCAACCTATAAGCTATGCACAGAGACAGAGATATAAGCACAGAGACTAACGTGTTATTTTTCGTATAAATTATTTCACGTCAATTATAATAAAAAAAGTAAATTCCTAATAATTTTATTCAAATTAAATTCAGCGACCATAAAGACGGAATGACAAAGCGGGCGATCTAAAAAAAGTTTGCAAGAAATAATAACGTCTATGTAACGGCGTTTCGTTTATTTAATTTTGTCAGTTGTTACTTTATAATGAGGTTGGTTTTATCCATGGAAGTTCGAGGGTTCGTAAAACGAAGCTGGGAGTCGTTACTTAATTTATTATGATTATCATCTACGTTTACATTTTTTGACGTTCGGTAGCCTCATGGATGTCTTGTCAGTTACATGTTGTTTCAGCCAATGAGTGACCCACTACTGAGACGGGCCTCCTCCAAATTCATGGAGGGAAATTGCTGGCAAGGCGGGTTGGAACAGGGTTTGTATCATGTTGGTTACGTGATCTGCCTCTTGTGTTCTTTTAGTCGCCTCTTACGGCACCCTCGAGATGGTATGGGTTGGTGACACGGTTGTGTATTCTAAATCCGTATATCATATACCAACCTACGATGTATGGAATATAGAAGAATGTTGTGTTTACTCTCTTACAAGTGCAAGGATAGTTAAAACGATAGTAGGACTTATAATAAAAATGGCGATCTAAAAAAAAACAACTTCGGTGTTTCTTGCAGGCTCAACCACTGGAGCTGCATTCTGAACCGATGGTAGGTGGTAGATTCTTTTTTGGCTCGTGAGAAGAGCCACTAAATAAATTTTTATTTTGATAGTTTGTCACGAAAGACGACTAGACTTAGCGACGAGGTGAAATATGTATTTTCTATAAAATCTTTGGCTTTTGTCGTAGGTTCCAACTATACGCAGGTGGAACCGCGGGTCAAAGCTAGTATTATACAATGATCTCGGCACCACGACCATTTTCAATTGACCATGTAAAATTGAATATTGAAAATGTACCATCTTCAAAACCTGTGGAAGTAGCCACGTAAATAACGGAACACTGCTATAGACTACTTTGATCCAAAATTTCAGTGGCGACATAAGATGAATTAACATAATGCTCCATAATGCGCTTAATGAAGGGACGTTTTTAGATCGATCTGGACTATCTAATAATTTATATACTTCTCCGAACTAGCTACCAGTTTTGGCATTGAGTTTCATCGGTGGTGAATTTAGAAACTAAAATTACCAGACATAGCTAAATTCACTTGATGGATTTAGAATTCATAATATCACCAACCCATACCAGCCTAAAGGTGTCGTAAGGGACGATTGTTATAAATCATGTGGCAACTCATCTTCCCAGTGTGGCGCAGTGGGCTTTCCCTGCATGAATTTGGAGGGCTCCCGATTCAGTAGAGCATATTTGGTAGTTCAGTATGTGTATAGTGTATATTAGTATTTGAAGCAATTGAGAAAAAGAAAAAATATTCCAAGACAAACGTACTCTGTTTTAGTCTAGTAAATGAATGGTTATTCTCTGTTAAAAATTCGCTCATTCCTAATATCAACACAAAACACGTGCATCTAATTTACGTCAATGTGAAGCAAAACATTTGAATAAAGGTAGGAGGAGCTTTGTGGGCGAAACAGCGGGAGAAATCTGCATGAATATCAAAGTATATTAAATTCCTCAGTCGTAATTAATTACTGAGAGAACCACAACAATACCTCGACCTCTTAAGGTCAAAAACAATGGCACCACTTATTTCAGAATGTTGAATAGCTTGTTCAAATGAAAACTGTTCGATTGAACGCGTTTTAATTAATTGTCCAGTTTAAATAATAGTAAATAAAAATATTTTTATTGAATTAAGCCTAAAATAAAATTAAATAATGGTAAAGTAACTACATACATTAAAAGGCTAATGCTAGTCACAAACACATTAAACCCTGTTATCTAAACTAGGTATACCTGTATCTTAGAGAACACAATGTTACGAGCCAATACTTCTAACTAAAAATCAATTAGGTTATCTTTAACATTACAAAAAAATAATAACAAATATTAATTGTGTGTGTGTGTGTGAGTGTGTGTGGGGGTGTGTATTAATGTGTGTATGAGAGAGAGTGAGAAAGAGTGCAAGCATGCTTAGATTGAAATTTGAATGAGAGATTTTTAACTTATTTAAATTTTATTTGGCCTAAAAGTTAAATGATGCGTTATCACTACATAGTATAAAACAAAGTCGCATTCTTCTGTCCGTCCCTATGTATGCATAAATCTTTAAAACTACGCAACGGATTTTGAAGCGGTTTTTTTTAATAGATAGAGTGATTCAAGGGGAAGGTTTATATGTATAACCCACCCCCGCTTTGCACGGGCGAAGCCGGGGCGGGCCACTAGTTGTTAATAATAATGAAGTTGTTTTGTTTTGGAAGTTTTCTGTGATAGTCGCATAAGCACATACATCGGATAAGCCTGGCCATTCAACGGGCAAATGCTGCCAGTATTTTAGGCACATTACCACATGGACCTAATTTATTAATTTATTTAAATTACTTTTTTTTCATATTAATATGTATATTCTTCATATTAAGTGTTAAATCTTTTTATTACCTTATGCAAATAAACAATTTCATAAGAAGAAAAAAAAGTCGCATTTTATAGATGATACTTGGAGTATAAACTTGGAAAAACGCGGGATAGAAGATTATGACGTCAAATGCTGAAGATAATGTTCATAATTTCAGCCCGTATATGACCCACTGGGGAGTCTCCAAGTTTATGAAGGGAATTTAGCCTACCGTGCCATGCTGGCCAGGAGAGATGGCATACATTTTCCTTATCTTGTGGCTGTATTATATACCTAGTTATTGTGTTTAACCGCCCCGAAGCTTGTCTCATTTTATGTCTGGTCTGGTGAAGATGGCTTTTATTACACATTCATCAGACTAATTAGCAACTGAACTCACCGAGAACTCGATTTGGTCGTAATTTTGAGCTATTCATCGCGATCGTGGCATCGTGACGATTCATTAGCCCAATACGAAAGCAATTTGTTCCTCCTTCGAATCATCTTCAATCAATTAAACACGATTGTAATCAGAATCCTATTAAAACGGCACATTTTGTAATCGGTAATCGGAATCGCATTAAACACCATAGTTTAATAATGTGTTGAATGTTTATGGAAAATGGTAATTCTGAACATGATGGCCCAGGCTTCTTTCTCTTTTTCCTTACTACTTCACATTATCACTCTAACCTGAATTGGCCACCTACCAATATTTCTTTTTTTTTAATCGAACCCCCTTTCTTCATTTAAAAACTTGTAATTCACGAATATTTGTATTCGTCGAGCAGATTAAGAGCAAGTACCTCCAGCCAGGATTGCCAAACTTAAGTGGCAGTGGGCAGGGCACATAGCGCGCAGGACCGACGCCCGATGGGGCAGAAAACTCCTCGAGTGGCGACCGCGTTCCGGAAAGCGCAGTGCTGGTAGGCCACACGGTGGACTGATGACCTGGTAAAGGTCGGCGACCCAGGACCGGACTCTGTGGAAATCCTTGGGGGAGGGATATGCTCAGCAGTAGACGTCTTTTGGGTGAAATGATGACGATGACCTCCAGCCAATTACCCTCCATGTAATTGGAGGAGACTCGACTCAGTATGGTCATTTATGAGCTGAGTAGTAGTTTCAAAGATGTTGAATTACAGCCAGGACCATGGCTTACTGGTTTATTTGCCTTCCGAACCACGTATATTTGAGTGTCATCTTAGTAACTATAACTACATAGTATAAAACAAAGTCGCATTCTTTTGTCCGTCCCTATGTATGCATAAATCTTTAAAACTACGCAACGGATTTTGAAGCGGTTTTTTTTAATAGATAGAGTATATGTATAACCCACCCCCGCTTTGCACGGGCGAAGCCGGGGCGGGCCGCTAGTCTTAGTAATATAAAAATCACAATTCATCATCATCATAATATCATTCCATAAATGGACCACTGCTGAGTCGGGCCTCCTTCAACCACGTGGAGGATAATTAGTCTTATTAGCTAGGTTTTTAACCTTATCATTTGGTCAGCTCTTAGGACACCCTCAGAATGGAATGGGTTGGGGACACTATGGCCGTCTCCACACGGACGAAAAAGAAAACAATTGTCCGTAAAGGTAAGGTTCATTCCGAATATCAAATACGTAATATTTTTGCCTTGACCATGACTAGCGGCCCGTCCCGGCTTCGCACGGATGGACATATAATTTTCTCTTGGAATTAAAATAACCTATATTGATAAACGATAATGTAGAAACCAAATGGTGAAAGAATTTTTAAAATCGGTCCAGTACGTAATGAGCCAATTCGTTACAAACATACATACAATTCCTCTTTAAAATATTAAGTATAGATAGGATACCGAAGCGGCAAAATCCATAGGTACATATCTGATCTGTCGGAAATTTGAAACTGCCCTAAACTCGGTGATACAAGGCGGGTAGCTAAACTTGCTAATACCTTTATCACTGATCTGCAGAACGGTTTATACTCCCAGGGCAGTTCGACCGGGTTTCGATTATGCAGAATAGGGTTACCATCAAGGAAGGTTTTCTGGGATATGCTTATACAAATTTAGGTACATTATTATACAATCTGTTTTATTTTTAGTACTTACTTTTCAGCCTGTAAATGACCCGCTGCTGAGTCGGACCTCCATCACAGGGAGGATCATTAGCCTACTGTGCCACGCTGGCCAGACGTGTTGGCACAGGATTTCGAAGTTTACCTTCTTACGCGGGTAGTTATCGACCTTACATTTCCTTTTGTCGGCTCTTACGACACCCTCAGGATGGTATGAGGTGGTGACACTATGTATTATAAATCTGTCACAGACAAAAGAATTACATAGAAAAGTGTGCGCTATACAAAAAAACTATGCATTTTTTTTTCCTTGAAATTTTTGTCACCATCCATTGACGGAAGTGTGGGACTTGAAAAACAACGACAGACCAGTCAAGACACATCGCGGAACTCAGGTTACTTAGCTTGTAACATAATTATAGTTACTTGTTAGTAGGTTTCCACTAGAAACCATGATTTGTAAAAACACAGGTGTACGAAAACGTTAATGTCTCGCCTATACTTTGTTACACTGTTATCATATAACAAAACGAAATGCTGTATCGACCCGTTGGGCCAGCGTGGCACAGTAGGCTAATTACCCTCCATTTAACTGGAGGAGGCCGACTCAGGTCAGTAATGGGCTGTATACGTTTATTTAAATAGTTTGAAATAGTAAACATATTTAGCCCTTTTGCGATGGTCTATTGTCCTGTTTTCTCAACAATGGAGGCGCGCATAAACTAGATATGAATATTTATACAGCAACATAGTGCGCAGGGATAATCCCAAGAGTGTATGAATTGTTTACATTGTTATTAAGACACTGGTTTTCGTGGGTTAGAGCAAGTGTTTACAAAGGATATACTCGTACTTTGATAATAGTTAACGACGGAAGGCAACGTTACCGGGGCTAGTAAATTAAAATATTGGGGCCATACATTCCATATAGTTTATTAGCACATACACTGTTTTGTCACTTACAATTTGACAACCGCACAAAAACAAATAAAATCGAAAGTCAGCAATAACAGCAGCTTATACAATTATTAGAAAAGTATTACAATGACCAAAAACACTGCGGTCGCCAACAATATTAGCTTGTATCGTGTGGTCACGGATTATCAATAGGGAGTGTCACTTACCATTTCCTTGCCGAGTGGTAATATAGAATATGTAACAGCAAAGTTGATAAAAAAACTTTTTTTTACTCGGGTCTTCGGAGTGACGAACGCTGGGCTGCTCACTAAGGGCCTCCGCGCATTAGGCGGCCAGGCCGCGCGGCCAATTCGCAGCGGCCAACTAATTCTTCTACGATGTATGTACATTAGGCGGCAAGTTTTGGCCGCGCGGCCATTGAAATATATCGCGAATCACACGTGGCCTATTGGCCGCCGCGCGGGGGCTCTAAAACCCATCACGGGGTCGCATATTTATTGGTTCGCGTAAACTCATTTGACTTTTGGCGACGCGAAGGATTTCCCGCTACTACTACATCATCAGAGACGTGGTCGCTCACTATGGGCTCCATCAGAAGGTTCAAAGTCACCCAAAGGCCAATGGAGAGGGCTATGCTCGGAGTTTCCCCGCGGGATCGAATCAGAAATGAGGAGATACGCAGGAAAACCAGGTCACCGATATACCCCACCGGATTGCCAAACTTAAGTGACAGTGGGCAGGGCACGTAGCTCGCAGGACCGACGCCCGATGGGGCAGAAAAGTCCTCGAGTGGCGACCGCGTTCCGGAAGGCGCAGTGCTGGTATACCTCCACACGATGGACCGACGACCTGGTTAAGGTCGCCGGAAAGCAGTGGATGCGGGCCACGGACCGGCCTTTGTGGAGATCCTTGGGGGAGGCCTATGTCCAGCAATGGACGTCTTTTGGCTGAAATGATGATGATGATGACTACTTCTACGACTCAGACTATATATTACCTACTGCTGAGCCGGGCCTCCTCCCATTACATAGGTCCCTCCCATCCCAGGTTAAACAAGTTTCGAAAAGAGTTTTCCTTCTCTTGTGGCTAGGCTTTACCTCTTACGACACCCTCAGGATGAAATGGATTGGTGATACTATGCTATTGGGACGCCCGCAGTCTGTATGGGCACTTGATGAGCAGCAAGACCTCCGACCTCTTTATCAGGGGCAGGAGATGGGCGTATTGCCTTCCCCTCGTCCCCAGTACGTGTCGATCATTTTCAGATCAGCTTTGGCAAGGGAAAAGAACTTCCGACAAGTCGGATAACGGAGTAGGGTAATTTCCCTACATTAAATTTAAAGAGGGTCGAATTAACCTTCCTTTTTGGGCTGAGAAGGTATTACGGATTTAGATTACATTGTGTCAACAAATGCTTCCATCCTAAGGACACAACCTCCTTAGGGTCACCAAAGATGCAAAATATGCAGAAAATGTGGTCTGAACAAAAGGAAAACTGGAATCTAAACCGAAACATCTAGTCAGCGTGGTGGTTAGTTGGGGTAATTGCGGATTTATCTCCACCCTATTCTACTGTGTGGGTGTCGTAAGAGACACAAGGAAATTTCTAAAAGCCTAGGAAGATCCTCTGGGTTCCCAAGTCTGGTATTTTCTATTGATGTGATCATTTGCCAAATTCCATAACTTGTATCTTCTGCCGATTGATCATATTTGGATTTTAGACTACATAGAGTCACCACCGCCATTCCTTCTTCACAAGGCTGAAAACATAGCCGCAAAAGAAGGAAACCTTGAAACGAAACGCTGTGCCAACCAGTCAGCGTGACACAGTAGGCTAAGTACCCTTTAGGCTAATTCCCTGCGGTAGGAGGAGGCCCGACTCAGCACTGGGTCCTATAAAGGCTTTAAGCTATTTATTATATGACTAGCTGACCCGACAGACGTTGTCCTGTCTGAACTATGAATATTGAATTCGAATTGGAATAATTAATAATAAATTAATATACCGCCTTTTCTTGGCGATTCCAATCCCTTATTTAATGTAATTAAAAAAGAAACAAAGTAATTATGCCAAAAATAGCGAACCGTCGGGACGAACGTCAAATGTTTGACAGGTAACAGTTTGTATGGGAAAATAAAATTGTTGTTTTTATTATTTTACTTACAATATCAATGTTTTCTCTAGACTCTTAAACCTTCCCTGGACTCATACGAATATTTCAAGACCAAAATTAGCCAAATCGCTCCAGCCGTTTTCGAGTTTTAGCGAGACTAACGAACAGCTATTCATTTTTATATATAGAGATTGGAACCCAATCACAAATCTGTCTAATTAAAGTGTCTGTTTGTAATAATAAGATAACCACTTTTTACTATACACAATTCAAAGACTATTTTTTTTTAATTTTTGGTCTGTCTGTCCGTCTGTCTGTCTGTCTGTTTGTTCCGGCTAATCTCTGGAATGGCTGGATCGATTTTGACGGGAGTTTCACTGAAAGGTAGCTGATGATATAAGGAGTAATTTAGGCTTTTTTTGAACAGCTTCCACCCGCGGCTAACATCGCACCCGTGCGAAGCGGGGACGGGCCGCTAGTTTTAAATAATAAATGGTAAATTTTATACTTTATTTTATTGTGTGACTTGTCAAAAGAGCACTAATGAGCAACTTGATTGAATGAGTTTTGATTTTGGTTTTGATTTTGACCCTTATCCTCATCCAACCTCATCTTGTTTTCTGAGCACGCGTGGTCAACTTGTGACGTCACGTTCCTTATTTATTATCAAACTTTCTTTACACCTGCGGCGCGTTTCCCTAGCTAAGGTACTATTGATGTAGGTTTGAGCCTACATGACCTTACAACAAATGAGAAGGTGAAACTTTTCCGATGGTTTGTGTTATTCCGAGAATTTATTAGTACTGGCTGACCCGGCAAACTTAGTACCGCCTCAGAATGAATAAATAAAAAAACCTCAATGATATTTTTTCATATTTTTTATAATTTACACGTTTATTTCAAGGCCAAAATTAGCCAAATCGGTCCAGATGTTCTCGAGTTTTAGCGAGACTAACGAACAGCTAATTTTTATTTATAAGAAGAAGAAGAAATAAGAAGATAGAGATAGACTAGTTTTCGCCTTGTAGTCGAAATCCGGAGAGTATATCGACGTAGGAAAGCATATTTGCTGTAAGTAGACAAAATACCTAAAGTGACTTTTTACTACCATTAGAATCAGAAAAAAAAGCCGCATCGAATGACCCGGGTCCTGTGTCTCTACGATGAAAAAAAAATTACATACGCCGTTGAAAACGCCCGTACTTATATTTCTTTTAGCAAGATTAAATGCTGTATGTAGACCAAAATCTAGTCATTTTAGTCATTTTGTACTTACAGCAAAAGAAGGACTGCATTTTTGGCGTTACAAATACTTACTTCTTCCCATTTAAAAATTTGACGCTACTTACAGCATTTCTGCAGCGTGTGATTTTTACATTCGTTTACTTACAGCAAGTTTAGGGAACCTACAGTTTTAGTTTTTGTTATTTACAGCAAATAATCACGTAGTCGCTTTATAAACTCACACCACATAATGCATTTTAAAAACCTGTAATTTTTTAGAAATTTGGGATAAGTCATTTTGATAAATCATTTATCAATTCATTTTACCGTTACGCCATTGAAAAAATGATAGTACTTTGAAGTTGTGTCGCTGTTACCGCATCGCTACCGGCTCCGCCCGCACCCTTCATTCCTTTTACGACATTCTGTTTTTGTCTCATTATATGCGTGGCATTTGATTTGAAAAGTCGTGTGTGCTGAGTGGTAGTAATAAGTGGTGTGATTTAGATTTAACCTGAGTATTTTATCACAAAAACGTAAGTACATTTTCAGAATGATTATTATTAAGTGTCGATAAGTATTTACGTATTGTATCTTAATCGAAACTATCTAATACAAGAAAATATATTTGTAATCTTAATATAATTAGATTTAAGCATTTTTTCTACCTAGAAAGTGTGTTGATAATTTTTATACTTCGAAACTACCTAGTTTCAAAGTATAAAAATTATCAATTCACTTGTGCATCTACAGATTTTTTATGAATATCGTCACACCTGTAATCTCTGACGGAGTAGGCATTTCACCGACGTATTTAGTCTCCAATGTGACTGGTGGCGAACCAACCAATATACTACGAGCACAAACCCGGTTACGAGCTGCAATTGAGGAAATTTCACAACAAAAACCACATATTACACTTTGCCATAGCCGGGAATCGAACCCGGAACCTCATGACCCATAATCATCACAATCACTACGAGAGTAACAAGCCATGAGCGTAACAAGTTTTTTTATTAGTTTTTATAAACTGCCTTGCTTATTTTAGATGGCGAAACGCAGGGAATGGATGGGCGAATTGAGACCTCTTCAAGAAGACATTGTTGATAAGCATTCAAGAAAAAAACCTAAAATACAAATATTAAGCAACGAACTATACCTACATGGCAATTTAATTCCTTCGAAATTGAACAACAAAAAAATAAAATCACAGACCGATGAAACTAATAATTTTTCGCAAAATAATTGCAAAACGACACCACGGCATACAAGGAATTTGGAAGAGGACTTGACTAGTTGCAAAGAATTGACTCCAACTTTTCGAAACCCAGAAAAATACATGACTGCAACCGACCACATACTAAGACAAATTTCACCGCCACCGCTTCAAGCTTCGGGCTTGACGGAAATCCGAACAGACTTGCATAAAGATTGCGAAATCAACAACGAAAAATGTATTACAAAACATGCTGAATTAGATTTTACTGTAACCATTGAGAATGAAGATGTTTTGGATGAAAGTATTCCACATTTAACAGCTTGTAAAGCCTACTTTCCAGTTGAGAATGATGGTAAGCAAATCAAAACCCAATGTCTCTATTCTATCCCAGAATTAGGTGGTGGTGTTGAGAGTAATATGGAACAGCCTCAAAGTAAATCACCAGTTACTGAGAAGAGAGCTATGACCGAAAGCAACGTAAAATTGATAGACCCTGAAAGTCTACCCTCCAATCTTAGAGCATGTGCAGCAATAGAGAGCCACGTGCAAACGCAACTTCAATGTCCATCTCCAGTTCTTGATACAAGTGTTGCTCCTCAAAGTAACGTGCTACAGTTTCCATCTCTAGTACCTTCAACGAGTTTTGCGATTGAGGGCGAAGTTAGCGACGAGCAGATAACAGAGGACAGAGGCACCAGAAGGATAAATCCTAAAAGATGCAAAAAAAATCTCAATTTTAATAAATGTTATCTGGATTATGTGGACGATGCGGATACATTATTGTTGAATGAAGCCTTTCCATCAGATGACTCAACAGATTGGAGTGAAGTGGAAGAGTCATCTGACGAGATAGAAGATGAAGATCAACACACTAAAACTGCAAAAAGAAATAAGAACAAGCAAGGCAAACATAAAGATACTATAAAAACAAAGACAAATCATAGGCACATAAATATAGAAAAAAATAAAACAAAAGCATTGTTTAAAAAAGAAAATGAAGAAGAAAAGAAAAAAGGGAAACAATATTTAACTAGAAAAGGAAAACCTATTGAGGAAAAAAAAATGAGACCAAACCCATGTACAGGCAAAAAATGTAGAAATAACTGTGAAAACATAACCGAAGAACGGCGTACAAATTTATTTAACTATTTTTGGAATCTTAAGTGTACGCAAAGGCGCAAAGATTGGATTGCTCAATGCTGTCATAAAAAAAGTGTAAAGAACCACACGTCACAAAATAGCGCACTATCTAGGCGGAGCATCACATATGAATATTTTATTAATGAAGGAGAAGGCAGGAGAAAGGTCTGCCAACAATTTCTGATCGCGACTCTCAATGTGACGCAGAGATTCATTTTGTATACACTGCAAAATTCAATAGATAATTTTTCTAAACTTGACGAAAGAGGTAAAAACGGTGGTCATAATAAAACATCACCGGAAGTCATCGCCAAAGCCAAGTCTTTTGTTATGTCTCTGCCATTATTGCCTTCTCATTATTGTCGCAAAGATTCTACACGACTGTACCTGCCAGAAACTTTTAGAAATATTACCAACTTGTACAACATTTACAGAGAGCACTGTAACGATGAAAATGAAAAACCTATGTCTTTTAAAGTTTTTTCTAAATGGTTTCGTAGTACTTTCAATATTGGCTTCCATATACCAAAAAAGGATAAATGTGTTCAGTGTATGGCCACAAAAACCTTTGAGGTGAAAACTGAAGAGGAAATGAATAAGTTAAACGAGCATTTAAAAGAGAAACAAGAATCATACAAACGATTTTTATGTCATCAGGATCTTAACAAGGCAGACAAAAGTGTTATCTGTGCCAGCTTTGACATGCAAAGAGTGCTTAATACTCCACACGGTGAAAACATGGCCCTTTATTATAGCAGAAAAATATCAGTATATAATTTCACAGTTTATGAAAGTAACACGCAGGTAGGGCTCTGTAATATATGGAATGAAACAGATGCCCATCGTGGAGCAAATGAGATTTCGACATGTTTACTAAATTATATAATGGAAGTTGATTCTCAAGCTAAAGTTAAGACCTTATTATTGTATTCCGATTCCTGCTACGGACAAAACAAAAATAAGACCGTTTTATCTATGTTTCGCTTTGCATTATCTAGGTGTGTTAATCTTGAAGTTATTCAGATGAACTACTTGATCCCTGGCCACACGTATATGCCTGTAGATAGCATGCATTCTGTGATAGAACGAGCAGTGAAGAAAACAATAGTATGGGCTCCATCTCAATGGCCTACTATTGTAGGAATAGCCAGGAAGAACCCCTTTCCTTACAAAGTAACCACACTTGAAGGAACTAATTTTATGGGATTTGAAGAAATAACAAATAATACTTTTAAGAAAAACCAAAGAATTAATATTTCAAAGATGCATGTGGTTACATTTAAAAGGTGTAAACCAAATGTGATGTATGTGAAAAACTCAATGTTGCCACAAACTGAAACAATTGAAATTCAATTGAGCAGCCTCAATAGTGCAATGCCGAAATCTAATTTATATTCGACTAAGTTACCAATATCCCAACAAAAATATAATGACTTAAAAAAATTTGTGGAGAAAAAAGTGATACCAAATATGTACGCCAAAGAATACTTGGGTTTTAAGTACAGCTGTAAAACAAATGACTGTTTAACTGAAACAGATGAAGATGACTGAAAAAAAAATGTGAATGATTCGCTATAGCATAATTTTAATATCATTGGTTTATTTACGTTTCCTTAAATATGTTGTTGATTGGACACAATGTCTTCATGTTAAGTTTCAATTATAATTGTATTTTGTTACACATTTCGTTCTAAAATACGGCAAATTGCCAATAAGCTTCTGTTTTATAATTTTAAATAAATATTTTTTTGATTGGATACAATGTTTTTAATTACATCTTGCGTTCCTAACTAGTTTTAGGGCCTTAGTTTTTATTACAAAATAAATACTTTTATTTTATTATGTTTTATCTCATAGATATATGAGAAAAATACTTTTTTAATTCATTGTATTGTTGAAACGACGTTCAGGCAGTATAATTAAAGTTTCTTATTTTGTTTCAACAATTTAAAAGACCTTAAATATATTTTTTTTACCATATACGACATTTTATTTCAGCCAAACATTACATTACAAACTAACCCACTGCATTTCTAGATCTAATCATAAATATAAATTTAATCTTACATCTTGAATTGCAGTACCCAAATAAATCAATTTATTGCATGCAGCATATTTACCGCCTGTAAATTGATAATATTTCCATCTACGCGTACATTTTTCTTCCTTAGTTACAGCGTTTTAAAGGTATGTGATTTAAAAAACTGTTTGCTGTAACTAGCCAAACACGTACCTAAAGTAACTTTGGATAAAAAGTTTACATTGCAAATGGTGACTGGCAGTTAAATAAACCTATGTTCCAAAAATGGTAGCAATACCATGGATAGGTCAGACACAATTTTTATTTTTCCGAAATTAATAAAGTTTTTTGGCTCTGGTGAACAATTGCAATATGTCTACTTACAGCAAATATGCTTTCCTACGTCGATATATATTTTTTTATTAATTCCCGACTGTTTAATATAACATACACTTAGAATTTTACTAATCGTTGTTTTGTGAGTAGGTATATAAAATAGGAGGATAGTCCGTGTGGTGACGGATTTAGGATACAATGTGTCACCACCCCATTCCATCCTGCGAGTGTCTTATGGGGCGCCATAAGGAAATACGAAGGCTGATAACCTAGCCGCAAGTGAAGTAATCTTGAAACAAACCCATGTGCCAAACCGTCTGGCCAGCGTGGCATAATTTCCCTCCATGTAATTGGAGGAGACTTGACTCAGCAGTAGGTTACGTATGGGCTGAGTAGTAGTACATGCAATATTATTCCTTCTGCCGAACATATTAACATCCTTTTTTGATTGGGGGTAAAACCTTGTTTGTATATTTTGACCCTACCCAGTATCTAAAGTGAAAAAAACCGCCAACATTCCGTTTTTTGCACCTGCTCGCAAGCTCCGGAAGTACCTGTTACGGTTTTGATGTAACCGCGTGCTAACCATAACTGCTGAGACCATGGCATTGAAAATTAAACTTTTATGTTTTCGAATTAAGGTTGAGAATCATTTTGCAAGTAATCCATGCCATCTCGCGGGGTCGATGTCCGGGTGTAATAACCGACTTGGGCCCATAGAGGGTTGCCGTGCAATTGATTAGGAATTATATTAAAGAAAAGTAGACGGACCAATGGCTTTTTTGAAGTCAATAAAGTTAGTCTACTCAGCCCATAGATAACCCACGGCTGAGTCGAGCCTCCTCCAGTTACATGGAGGGCAATTAGCCTAATGTACCACGCTGGCCAGATGGGTTGGCAGAGCTTCGTATCAAGTATTCCTTTCCTTATGGCTAGGCTGGCGACCTTGTCGTAACTTTTTTGGCTTTTACTACACCCACAGGATGGAATGGGGTGGTGATACTGTGTATTCTAAATCCGTCACCACATTGAGAAAATTATATTTATTTAATTTTGTATCCATGTTTATATAAAATGAAATTTATAAGTATCTATTCAACAACCCTACATCTTCGCTTCACTTGGCTCGCGTAGTAGTTCAATGATTTTGATTTTAGGTGCGCGCGCGCAATGCTGGAGGTCAATTGATTTCGGATTGATAGATCTGGGATGAACGGTACCGCGGCGGGCTACAATTATGATGTTTTGATGGGGATTCAATTCTCTTGCGTTTTATTTTATTTCCGTGGCAATGATACGGTATGGATTGATCACCTATTGATGTATCGTACGCGGTACGCGAGGTCAAAGGTTCACGAATGGTGCCACGATAAAGACAACTGAGTGCTAAATCTAATTGGAGACTATCATATATATCTACCTACCCTTAATTTTATTATTCTTGTTATTTAATTCCATGTGGTGAAGGATTTAGAATACGTAGTGTCACCAACACTTGTCATCCTGAGGGTGATAAAATTGCCGACAAAAGTAGCCGAGGCCCTATCCGTAAGACAGTGAAAACTTGATATGAAAGCCTTTTTTTTTGTCGCTGGTGAAATGCTTTATGCATACCACCGCCCCCCGGGGGAGAGGTCGGTGATTATGTGGGACTCCGACAAGGGTCGTCTACCCACAAAAACCCCAGCGGTTATCCCCACACGGCGCGCTTGGGGCGCCACAAGTTCGCGTAAACGCAGTCTACTGTGACGCCCCGGCGTAATGCCCGCAACGCGGGCAAGCTACTGTCAGAGAGGGCATCCCGGCAACTGGGACACCCTCTCAGTCAACGGGTCAAAGGCTTTTGTTGGTGGCCCTTAATTTTAATAAACGAGGCAGTCAATAATATGTAGTAAACTTTAAATGCCTGAGCCCCAGCCAGCTTGTGTATTCACAAGCTGTGTCGTGCCCATTACAAGCTTGACGTATGTGGCAGCCATTGCCCTCCTCAACCATATTGCCTGTAAGACAACGACCCGCCACGGGTCTTTAAGTGAGCATGACAAGCATTAGTGCAATTATATGTTCTTATCTATTAATTACGTGTCACGTTGTTTGTCCGCGATAGACTCTTAAACTACTTAACCAATTTTAATCAAATTTTGCACACCGCGCGCATTTTGATCCAACTTGAAAGATACGATAGCTTACATCTCAATTTATAGTCGCAATATCATTTTATTGCATAATTTCTCTATTATTTGTCAGTCACAATTATTATTATATGTTAGATCCAAAAGATTTTAAAAGATGGCGATATCTGTTGACTGGATTCAGTACGTATTCACGTATTCGGTTGATGGCGATATGTTAAAAGTACAAGTAAACGTTTAAGGGGTAACCGTAATATAACACCATTCATAAAGGTCGCCATGTTTTTTTACAAATGGCGTCTATGTAGAAAAGCTTGGTGGTCCTTATGAGATGTTCTCCTACCATTCCCCTTGAATAGTCTACGTATGGTGACGGATTTAGAATACACAATGTCACCAACCCATACCGTCTTTAGGGTACGTAAGAGGTGACTAAAAGAACGCAAGAGGCAGATCACCTAGCCCCAAGAGAAGGAAAACTTGATATAAACCCTGTGCCAACCCGTCTTGCCAGCGAGGCACAGTAGGATAATTTCCCTCCATGAATTTGGAGGAGGCCCGACCCAGTAGTGGGTAATTTATGGGCTGTAACGACGTAAGGAAGGGTCTACTACAATGTAATATGACAAAAACCTTAGCCGGGTTAGTCCCGGTCTGCTAGTCCACTGTATATTAAACACTCATATTTTCAAAGTCAATGACGATAGATCAGATCGAACCTTTGGCAGACATGGCTTCTGAAATAAAATATTCATTATTCCCTCATGATTCATTTATAAGCCGTAATAAAATAAGGCGCTCCTGTGGGCCCGTTCGTCGCCCGCAGAATTAAGCTGTTGAGTGAGGTATCAAGGTTGCTAAGACCAAGCTGAGTGGATATTTGAGGTGTTGGTTCCGCAGATATTTACGATATAAACGACTTCAAAAATAATAGAATAGTAATCATTTTATTTGTTACATAGCTTAAAATAATTGTACAAAAAAGAATTAAGTATGAAACAAAATGGCCTATCTCGGCTTGCCAGGGGGGACCTGGCGCTGGTTTTCGGACGGACCCACTTTTATTAAGCGAAATCAAGGCAAAGGATCACGTATCACAGAAAAGGAAAAAAATGTTACCACATAAATTAGGTGATTTAGTAGAATCACCTAATTTATAGACATACTCATAGACATTTTATCAAAATCAGTTAATTAGTTTAGCATTTAACTTGAAATAATTGGTCAACCAAGAGTTTTATGAAGGCAACATTCTATACATTAATATGCAATAAAAAAACAACTATCTATGTAACAAAATTGAAAACAGGCTACAAAACTAAAATTGACCATCATGTTAATTGAGTTAGGTATTGATGCCTAAGGCATCGGCTTCAATCGTTTAATAAAATATTGTGAAGTAGGTTTCAATGTACATAAAAGCTTTCATATAACCTAGATATAACTAGGGAAGTTTACGGTGTCTGTCCGTCTTGCAGCTCTTGTATGAGTCCGATTTTACTTGTGTTCTTTGTTTGCCATAGACACACAGTCACGTCAAACATAAAACACCGCTCTCTTTGTCAGGGGTTAAAAATACCGACAGATTCTTCACATTTTATCACTGATTTTTTAGTAGCTTAACCTTTTCTTACTTTTTATATTTCTAGAAATATGTTGGGACTTTTATTTGCTTGCGGAACCCTAAAGAGTTGACTCTCGTAAACACATTTTTGCTTTCCTTTGTCGTATTATCCATTTGATTTGTTACTTCACATCCTCCAGAACGAAAGTTATTGAAGTACGCAGCTATATACATTCTAAACTAGCGTCCCGCCCTGGCTTCGCACGGTTATTTAAAAAATAAATACAATTATCCATTATACAGACACGGAATCACACTTGATAATAATTCAACTTATATCTTTTTAAATTATAGCCTATGTGTTACCCCGATGTAGTAAAGTTTCACCAAAACCCACTCAGTAGTTTTTGCGTGAAAGAGTAACAAACAGTCAAACATACATCCATACATTCTTACAAAGTTTCGCGTTTATAATTTTAATTAGGATGTTTTTTTTCATCGTTATGTTTTCTTTCTTTTGCGGCTAGATTATCGGCCATGCCAGCACTTACGACACCCTCAGAATGGAATGGGTGGTGACACTGTGTATTCTAAGGGCCTCCGCGCATTATGCGGCCAGGCCGCGCGGCCAAGTCGCTGCGGCCAACTAATTCTTCTGCGATGTATATAGCTGCGCGCATTACGCGGCCAACGAGAAACATCGCGTCACATACGTGGCCTATTGGCCGCCGCGACCAATCCGCGCATTATGCGGCCAGGCCGCGAGACTGGCCGCGCGGCCTGGCCGCCTAAATGCGCGGGGGCCCTAAATCCGTCACCACAAGGAATAGAAGTATACTAATAGTATGTAAATAATAGCATCGAACTAGCAACAACCACGGTCAGTTATTCTAAGCATTTTTATCTAAGAAATAGTTAAAGTATCCCTTGAGAATTAGCCGACTTTTGATGTGACACTTGAAGTGTTTTAAAGGCAAGTCTTGAATGCCTTCAGGAATTTTATGCAAAGGTTATGTGAACTTTTTTGCAGTAAAGAGACATAATTTTTCAAGGATAATGTTATTATGCTTTAGTATTCCGTTAGGTGAATGTCCAGTTTCAGCGAGCGGGTGGCACAACTCCGTTTTATCCCGAATCGATCAACTTTAAACGACCGCCACATGCCATTATGTTTAAAATATGATTTTGCTAACAAAATAAATGGCACTTTTAGTCGTAACACAGTACACAGACTTAAAGCAGTACACGAAATGAAAAGCTTATTTTTTGAAAATTTATTTCTAAAAAAGGACAATTATATCTTCTTCTTCTTATAAATAAAAGCGAGACTAACGAACAGCAAATTCTACCCAAGAGTCGTCTGGCCACTAATACCCCAGCGGTATACCCCCACACGGCGCGCTTGGAGCGCCACAGGTTCGCGTAAACGCAGTCTACTGTGACGCCCCGGCGTGGTGCCCACAACGCGGGCAAACGACTGTCAGAGAGGGCATTCCGGCAACCCTGGGACACCCTCTCAGTCAACGGCTCAAAAACTTTGGTTGGAGGCGGTTCCCCCGACCCACCACCGGCCTCTTAGGCGAGGGCAGAAGGGGTCCGCATCGTCACGAACGCCCCTCCACCGTCCGCGGCGCGGGTCACCCGGAGTCCGGGTCACCCTACTTTGCCACCCGCCCCGCAGCCCCCTTCTGCGACATAACGGCCTCGCAGAGGGAGGCCCGTCAGCCCTCGGGTTAGCGTTAACCCGAGAGGCCGGTGCACCACAGTGGTATAGGACTCGCAGGGCAACTCTGAGGACAGAGGAGTCCCTGGAGCCCCAGTTCACTGCGGCGCTGCGTGCCGCTCTTCGTCTCACCTTTCCCGGTGGGCCCGCCCGGCATGGGAGGTCCTGGCCGGTATGGTCCCACGGATCATTGAGGCACTCAAGGCCCCCCACCACGACAAGGTGCGTCCTCACGAACCTGTGGCGTCCCAAGCGAGATGTGTGAAGGTATATCGCTGACGTTTAAGTGGATAGCCTTGTATTGCGGAGTCCCACATAACCGCCGACTCCGCCGCCGAGGGACAGACAGACAGCCCCGAGACAGCGGTATGCATTATGCTTCAGCAAAACAAAATAAAAACGTTTCTATTACTTTTATACACCTGGCGCGTTGTTTTTTCATATCCAGTACAATTTTCGTACGGTATGGAACCGTTTTATTTGTTTCGAAAAAAAAAAACACTAGCCGGACTACTGAAAAATAATGCCCGGGTTGGTAGATTGGATATCGAACTCGCTTAGACAAGGCAAAGGGAAACATGACGCGCATTCACCGGCTGTCACACGATTTGATTTTGTTTAATTTAAACGTCACACAATTATTACGTCATTCGTGCATTTCTTATTTCCAAAATCGTAAAAATCCAGAAAGTGCTTATCTTACGGTTGAAAAACTTTATTGATCTCAAAAGAATTACATAAATTCACTTCATGAGACATTAATAATAATTTTACATCCACATTCATTAAAAAAGTCATTAAATAAATTTCAATCAACAATTATTATACATTGAAATTAAACACTTTTAACGGATTTATCGCGTGTTTATTACATTATTTAATTCCCGACGTTTCGAAGGGGAGAGACTAGACGACAGTTGTCTTCAAAAGTACGAAACGTCGGAAATTAAATAATGTAATATACATGCGATAAATCCGTTAAAAAGTGTTTAATTTCAATGTGCAATAATCGCGAAAATCTAAGAAATTTTTACGACCTACAAGTATTTGTTCCGGGTCTGGGTGTTTTCTATCTATATTATGTATGTATTTACAAAAAAAAATGTATATAAGTAGTTTATCATCCATCTCGTTACCATAACACAAGCATTAAGTTGCTTAGCTTGGGACGAGATGGCGTTGTGAGAAATGTTCAAGGATATTTATTTATTATTCTATAATTTATAGCAATTGAATAATTACATTATTAATGTGGATGGGATATATTAAGTCCATGAATTTAATAAATAAAATCACTGTGTAAAAATCAACCACACCTTGTAATTCATATAAAAAACCGAATGGCGCCAAAAACAAAAGAAAGCACAAAAGCGTAGGCCATGGCATTCAATTTTTAAATTTGTTATCGGCCAGCATTATACATATCATCTGGGTAGTTGCATAGCGAACAACTTTATAGACAAATGAGCGTCAACATACCCTACGCTCGCAATTGAAGCAATCAGGGACGGATTTGGCTCTTCTTTTTTTAAATACTAAAACCCCATTAGAAGTGCACCTGTATCGCAGAGGCAGATTACGAACCTGTAATTCACGAACACGAAGACACCATGGAATCGAACCGGGAACCCCTTAAATAAAGGCTCATCCAACCCTAAGCCCCGCCGCACATGTTTACACTCGCATTGGCTGTCACGAGCCGCGTGCGAGTGGCAGTATAGAAAACCTATGGCGCAGTACCAAGCTCCGCATTTGCTCTCACGTGTCGACGCACACGCGTACATGCGGAATTTGGTGCTGCACCTCGTACGCGGCTCGTGACAGCCAATGCGAGTGTGAGCATGTGCGGCGGGGCTTAGCCCAACAAGGCACTTTCTTTAAATATGTGTGTGTTATCTTGCTGACTGATACTACTGCCATTGAACAGATAGGCCAGAAGTTCTGGTGCAGAACTTCATGCCATCATTTTGAATTGAGGCGACTAAAAAGGCTATATTCCGTGTGGTGACTTAAACTACAAAATGTCACCAACTGATATCAACAAGAACACAAGAAGCAGTCCTGAAGGCTGAATAGAAGGAACATTTTATACAAACCATATGCCGACAAGTGTTGCGTGGCACAGTAGGATAATTTCCACCCATGACTTCGGAGGAAGCCCGACTCATTAGTCGGTAATTTATGGGCTGTAACGATGATGATGAAAAAGGCTATAACATTGGTAACAGTAACGAAATATCAGTTTAAGATTAACATAAAATAACGGTACAGATTCCAGCAATCATAAAATGTACACCTACATTTCATTGCAGCTGTTTTTATTTATTTATTTATTTATTGAGCACTACACGGAAGCCTTACAATATAACTTAAACAGTGTATCATAAACCAAGTTTGGTTTTTCCGTACACCAGAATTCACCATCAAGCCCTCATCACTGTTTTAGTCGGATATCATTTTTATGAGAGTATGCAATACAATAAAAAGTTAAAAAGAAGGAAGGTAGATGACAATAATACTAAAGCCGGCAACAAGGCATTCATGAAAACACACGTCTGCCAATTGCGATATTATATTCTTAGGATACTTATATAACAAGATATATTTTAGTCACTTATTGTTAACTTTTTTTTTTTATCTAATTATTGCAAAATGGCCAGAAAATATTTTTTTAAATTGCATTTTATGTTTGATTGTTTTATTTGTTCTTTAACATTTACAGGGAGATCATTAATTAATTTAGGCATTTGATATTGTAGCATCTGTTTACCATAAAGATTACTGTAACTGGGTACCACAAATTTAGACTTAAACACGCTTCTAGTATGTTTGTTATGTAGTACAGGCTGTAAGTATGTTTTTATAAAATAATTTTCTGTAAGTAATACGTATTTAACTTGATCGTGTACTGGTAAAATTGTACAATGTTTAAAAAGTTTGTTTACATTTTCATTCAGTTTATATTTAATATTTATTTTCTGAGGTGTAATAGTTTTTAATATCCTTATTTGTAAGTCGTAAATTGAGTCTAGGTGCGATTTAAATGTGCGTCCGTAACTACTTAAACCGTAATATATAATTGGTTCTCCGAGTGATTTATATAGTTGCAAAGCGGTTGAGTATGGTATTCGTTGTTTAATGATGCTGAGTTTTGCTAGAATAGCTCTTAGTTTGTCGCAAACATAACTTATATGTTCTTTCCACTTGAAGCGGTCATCAATTATTAGACCTAGGTATTTTTGCTTATCGACTACTTGTATTGGAGCACATTTACAACTTTGGTACTCTTTGTGCTGACATTCGTGACTATGTGTTACGATATGAGGGAAATGATCAACGCGGTTTTGACTTGAACTTACATACATTATTTTAGTTTTTTCCGCGTTTAAAATAAGCCCAGCATCATGAGACCAGCTACAAAGCATTGTAAAATCTTTTTGTAATTTTCTGGAGGCTATTTTGATGTCTTTATCAGCACTTACAAGACAAGTGTCATCAGCGAATTGATAAATTTCACAATCCGTTACTACATTAATGGCATCATTCACATAAGTTATATAGTGTAGAGGACCAAGCACTGAGCCCTGTGCTGTGCCTTGTTCTACCTTAACTTGTTTACTCAAGCTATCCGCAATCTTAACCACATATGATCTTTCTTTGATGTAGTCCTGGCACCAGTTACCGAGAGGCCCTTGTATACCACAATTGCTTAGTTTTTCAATGAGAATATTAGGTTTTAAGGTGTCAAAGGCACTGCTATAATCAATGAACACAATAAGGATGTGTTCTTTATTATCAAGATGGCCATAAATACTGTCTGTAAATTTTGAGAGTAGCTGCGTCGCACTTTTTCCTGATTGAAACCCAAATTGTTTATTTGTAATTATTTGATGTTGTTTGTAAAAAGCATGAATTTGTTTCGAAATTACTTTTTCCACAATTTTGTTAATAGTAGATAGTATAGTTATTGGCCGATAGTTGCTGTACTCAGAGTAATTACCTTTTTTATGAATTGGTCTAACTATCCCAGTCTTCAGGCCTTGTGGATATATCCCTTGTTTGACTGATATGTTGACAAGGTGGGCAATAACATCTGCTATTTGGGTAGCAATAATTTTTAGGTCCTGAGCTCGAATACCATCTAAACCTGGTGCCTTTAAATTGTTTAATGATTTTATTTCGTTTTGTATTGTTAAAGCAGTTGCTGGTTGATATCGGCACGAAGCAATAGCTCGAGAAGAATAAGACTGTTTATCCAAGATAAGTTTATTGCATTTCGGTATAATATTCCTAACATTAGTAGTAAAATTGTCCGCAAAGTTATTGGCTATGTTTTTGATCGTGGTAGCATTATTTGCAAAAGCGTTAAATATAATAGTGTCAGCAATAATTTTCGCTCTGCCAGTGATTTCATTTAGTAACTTCCAAAGCTCTCTAGGATTATTTTTTTTGAGGTAAATTTGCCGTTTAATGTACTTATTTTTGCTTTTATTTATTAATTTGTTAGCATAATTTCTGGCAGAATTGTATTGCTGTTTAGCTATCATATTCGTTGAGTCTGCTATCCATTTCATGAATAATTTGTCCCTGTATTTGCATGCTTTTACTATTTTATTATCTATCCACTTGTTATTATTTTTCCCGAGGTTATTAAATAATTTTACTCTCTCTGTCGATTTGCTGTAACATTCTTGGATGTTTTTTACTATGATTTCATATATTTTATTGGGATCAACCGTGTATGTTAAAGGTAGCCAATCAATCGCCTCTAAGTTTTTTATTAACAATTCATTATTATATCGCGTGATGTATTTTTTTTCCGACCGTGTGTTTTCATTTACAGTTAACTCATCGGCAATAGCTAGCACAACAACGCGATGGTCAGCCAGTGCAGTTCCAAGCGCCGCCGTGTACAAGTCCAGTGAGTGGGATCGTGCATATATATGGTCAATACAAGATTTACTAGTTCTGTTATTAGATTTTTCTATTCGTGTATACTCTGTGATCCCACACACTAGTCCGTGCTTGTACATGACAGTGTTATAAATATGTTTTATAGGGCCTTCCATCCGCAAATCTATGTTTATATCGCCGAGTATGAAAAAGTCACTCTGTCTACCTATCAGTTTGAACAGGGCATCGAGTTCTTTAACAAATAAGTGCTTACTATTACTAGGGGGTCGGTAAATACAACACAAATTCGCGATATAATTCTGTGGTGTAGTCAGAGTTCCTAGAATAATTTCACAGTGTTGTGTATTCACGTTATTTAACTGGAAATGGTGCTTGTTTTTAACATATATTATAATTCCACCCCCTCTTTGTTTACTTCTCAGCTTAGAGTACATTTTATAACCCTTTATCTGGTACAAACTGCAAATATTGTCAGAGATGTTTACTTCCGTTAGCATTATTATATCAATATTTCTCGGTGCCGAATATATACATTGTTCTAGAGAACTAAATTTTTTAATTATAGATCGAATGTTCATGTGTACACAAAGTATTTTAATATTTTCTGGGACATCGTTCAAAAAATTTCGCAGGTCTTTACTGCCTTTTATTTCCATTATATCGTCGAAATCAACATCCATTACCTGATAAAAAAGAAATACTATGCACGTAAGTATACAGTTATAAAATGAAGCCAGATTATAATAGTTACATGGAGAGAACGTTTATAGCCATTGGTTTAGTGGACGTAGTTGCTTTTAATTTCTTAACATCTTCCAAGGATCGGATAATATGAGACTTCGCCGCTTCTCCCTCTTTCCGTGCACGTAGTACCCCTTTTTTTATCCATATATATTTAAACATCTCCTTGAGTTCTTGCTTGGCGACAAATAGAAGCTGCTTGTTGTATGGCGTTAGGGATTCACAGATAAATATGGTACGTTCGTTGGATTTGGGCAACCCTGGTATAATATCTGAGGCTGTAATTCCAGCTTTATTCATTTTAAACGCACTTATCCAAGATGCCTGGGTCTCTTCACAATTCAGTTTGACTTGAACTACGCCTGCTCGTCCATTCTTTTCAGGTAAGCGTTTTGCAGCCTTGATATCTGCGGTGTTTTGCTTAAGCTTTTTGGCAACTTTGTTCGCAATATCAAGAATGTTTTCTTCATCAGTGGATGGCATGTAGTGAATCTCAAGATGCTTGGACAAATCTCGTTGCTCCATTTCTTGCAAACGCTGCTCCAGCACTCCTACCCTCGTCTCAAAATTATTATTTCGATTTGTTAGTTCAATATTTTTCTTCTGTAAACTATTAATATTATTTTTCATCATTTCTATTGTTTTAATCATCTCATCCATTTTATTCGAATTAAACTGTATCGATTCTATAACGTCTTTCATTTCTTTTTTTATGGCTTTTTCGACTTCTTTGGATATATCACTCGTTAGTTTCTTTAGGTCGATCGATACGTGGGTAGCCTCTGTGCGATCGTCGTCATCGTCGTCGTCATCACTGGGAATGATGAGCGAGCGACGACGTCCACTTGCATTGCTCTGGCAATCACTGCAGTTCCAGTCTAAATTTTCTGTTGCCCTGAGAGCAGTAATTTGTTTCTTTGTTAGGCCAGTACAGAGGTTGCTCAAATGTACTGTTTTTTCACATCTATGGCATTCTAATCCAGGTCTTGTTTTGGATATGCTTTTGCCACAATTATCACACTTCGTCGACATTTCGAACTTCACTTACAGCACACTGCACTGCATACACACACGCGTCTATACAACCAGAGCGCTCAACGATGAATGTATTTTATTAGGGTCTTTACGTAGGAGGCCCGATCTGATACGTGGGTGATATGATCCCACATGGGTGGTGATGGATGGGTAATCAGTTATCACTCGGCATAAATGCTAATCAAGAATTTTGTACCGTTACTAATAGGGGTACCCGAATTGTATGTTTAACTGTTATATGAATAATTCAATTAATTATCGATATATATCTACATATGTATACAATGTGTAAATATTTAGTTAAAGAGTGTGTGTGTGTCAAATACTTTTTTACGCATATTTTTTTTTTAATTTTTGGCCGATCTGCTCTCCTTCTTTAAATCACTACATAGTATAAAACAAAGTCGCATTCTTCTGTCCGTCCCTATGTATGCATAAATCTTTAAAACTACGCAAAGGATTTTGAAGCGGTTTTTTTTAATAGATAGAGTGATTCAAGGGGTAGGTTTATATGTATAACCCACCCCCGCTTTGCACGAGCGAAGCCGGGGCGGGCCACTAGTAAACTATAAGTGTGAAAAGTCATACTCTTCCCTCCGAGCAATTTTATAATTATAATATATTTAAAAAAAAATAAGCCTTTTTACGGATTTATAGCATTTCTTTATGCCACCAGGTTTTGAATACAGAAGTTTAGTTTCTGTCTTTTCAAATACTCCAATGACGAGCCTAATTGAAATATGACAAGTTTAAAAATAACACATCAAATTAAATTTCATAATAAAAATATCTTAAACAACATTGTCGCTACAAGATTTTATATCAAATTATATTATTCAATGGGGAAGAAATTAAATTATCCTCGCTCGAGGTATTTACTATGGCAATTTGGATGGATCCTCGTTTTAATTATGTTTGAGGGATCTTAAATAGATTGTAATATGAACAAAATTTGCTTCCATCGTCTTTTCCTATTAAATATTGTTCCGTGATTCTTTAAGTAAATAGAGTCGAGCGATCATTCCTGTGCATCTACTTCATTCATTTCACACACACACACACACACATTCACGCACACGCGGACGCACACACTTATGCACACCTATTAAGGCGGCACGGTGGTTTTTAAGAAAAAAATATTTACCCAAATACGAATTGCCAAGTGCCACCATTAAACGGATTTGTCGAGAATTTTCTATTAAAATGACTAGAATAGATTTTCTTCGTGATCGACATGTTAATATCGGGAATAAAAATTGAGTTACAATATTTTTTACGTAGCGGGGAATTGGTTTGGTTTTAGTTTAGTTTTTATAGAATGATTGTTACTGATCTGTCGAACTGATTCGCTTGTTAAAAAAGCGGACAAACACTATATGGTACTACTACTCAGCCCTTAAATGACCCACTACTGAGTCGGAGCCCCTCGACGTGGAGAGTAATTAGGCTAAAGTGCCGTGCTGGCTAGTCGGGTTGGCACAAAGGTTTCCTCCACTCAAAAAAGAAAAAAAAAAGGGTTTCTTGTCAAGTTTTTCTTCTCGTGCGACTAGGTTATCGGCCTTGACATATCCCTTTGTCGGCTCTTACAACATTCTAAGGATGGAAACGCTATGTGTTCTAAATCCGTCACCATACGGACAATTTGGTACTAAATTAATTAAATTGTAATTTAACATAGGTATAATGAGGCATGAGGCATAGACCGATGCCCGATGGGGCAGAAAAGTCCTCGAGTGGCGACCGCGTTCCGGAAAGCGCAGTGCTGGTAGGCCTCCCACACGGTGGACCGATGACCTGGTTAAGGTCGCCGGAAAACGATGGATGCGGGCGGCCCAGGACCGGCCTTTGTGGAAATCTTTGGGGGAGGCCTATGTCCAGCAGTGGACGTCTTTTGGCTGAAATGATGATGATGATGATAATGAGGCATATCACTACATAGTATAAAACAAAGTCGATGTTTTCTGTCCGTCCCTATGTATGCTTAAATCTTTAAAACTACGCAACGGATTTTGAAGCGGTTTTTTTTATTAGATAGAGTGGTTCACGAGGAAGGTTTATATGTATAACACACCCCCGCTTTGCACGGGCGAAGCCGGGGCGGGCCACTAGTTAAAATATATTTTTATCAATGAAGAATTCAATGTTAAGCTAAGTATTCCTAGTGTCCTCCCCTGAAAAATGATGTGAAAGTTATCTTAGTAAATAAAGTTCAAAGATTTTCCTTTTTTTACCACTTAAAGCAATGTTGCCATATTTTTTATGAAGTGGTTCATATTAGTTATAAGTAGTTGATTGATCTTGTATTTAAACGTTATTTCGACCTGGACATTTACGCAATACTTGCAAGGGAATGTTGAAGAGATTACGTGAATTTACTTAGAAGTAACAACCAAAAAAGAAAGAAGAAAATACCGTTATGTATAATCGAATCACACAATTTGATTTATGGCGCGAACTCACGTCTGTGGCAATTTTATTTTGCGCGCATTTATAATGTTTTATGGATTACATTATTACAAAGTGGCATAAAGGACGGATATCTTAAAATTATCCGACAAGACAATCTTCTCAGTCCATATAACTCCCACTGCTGGCTCGGACCTCCACCAAGTTTGGTCGGCTAGCGTCACAGGCTCCATAATAATGCACAGGGCCAGTCCCCAACAGCCGGGTAACCATGAAAATTGATTGTTTACCATCTACCACCTGTTCGGAAGGCAGCTCTACAGAGAAGAAGGCCGGCAAGAAACTCTGTAGTTGTTCTTTTTATAGCGATTTTTAGGTACAAGATTGGATGTAAGATAGATTTGTGAGATGATATAATGATAGTGGGAATTATTCATAAGCAGAAGATGAAAATGTCTGTGTTAGTTATACCTAGCTGTCACCTAAGTCTTTAAAGGAGTGCATAAAAGCCTTCATTTGGCGAAAAGGCCTCGGCTCCTAAGCCTCTTACTTGTACGTTGTGAAATTGTATAACAAACGTTGTTAAACATCGTTAGGGGCTGTCCATTAAATATAAATAAATAAATATCCTTGAACATTTCACACAACGCCATCTCGTCCCAAGCTATTTTTTTTTTTTGGAAATACATACTTATAATATATAGAATACACCCATATCCGGAGCATTTCGCGGGTTCGATTCCCCGCACGGAAGAAATATTTGTACGACCTACAAGTATTTGTTCCGGGTCTGGGTGTTTTCTATCTATAATATTATTGTATTTACAAAAAAAAATGTATATAAGTAGTTTATCATCCATCTCGTTACCATAACACAAGCATTAAGTTGCTTAGCTTGGGACGAGATGGCGTTGAGTGAAATGTCCAAGGATACTTATATTTATATATTTATTTATCCAAGGATATTAATTATATTTTCGTTAAACGCGTGATTTCTAAACCGAAAAGCGGCGTGTAGTGTAATCTTTGAGTGTAAGATTATTTGTAGTACTAAAAATACACGTGTTTTTTAATCGGGGGGTAGTCTTAAACCTTACCACGTATCACCAAGGGGGAGGGGTTAATTTTTTTTTTTAAATTCACTTGAATAATAGCCCCTTACCATGTTTAACAATGTTTGTTATATTTTCTGCATTACACTGGGGTAATTTAATTTTAAAACGAACCAAAAAATGTAGATGGAGCAACTACCGTTTGCCCAAGCGACCTTGCAAGCGACCCATCTAGTGGGACAACTGGCAATTCTTTGGTCAGACCGGCAGCTGGGGCCAACGGCTTTTACTCTCTAAAGCAGGGAGGAGGTCAGTTAATACAAATTATGGACACCCATCCAATGTCTAACAGAACTAGAGCTTGCTCAATCTGTAGAAGGATGGAGTTCCGCACTGCTCGCTACTCTAGAAAGAAAGAAAGAAAAAGAAGAAAGAAAAATATCTTTATTCCCACAGGACACACAAAAAGACAATAACAATATAACTTAAATAAAAAATATATCAAAAAACTGTTTGGTGTTTTTTTTTAAAACAGGGATTTTGCACAATTATAAAAGATACTCTACAACCTCCTAAAAATAATTAACGAACATCTACTACATACTACTACACAGCCCATAAATGACCCACTGCTGAGTCGGGCCTCCTCCCATAACCGAGAGACGGATTGACCCATGGTTTCCTATCAAGTTTTCCTTCTCTTGACGCTAGGTTTTCGGCCTTATAATTAATTACCTTTCGTCGGCTCTTACGACACCCTCAGGATGGAATGGGGTGGTGACACTATGTATTCTAAATCCGTCACCACACGGACACATTAACGAACGTGAAGGTAAAATATAAGAATCACATGAGCCGTTAATTAGATCCGAGCAAATTAATTTGACAAGTTAATCTTCTGAAATTAAATGCTCAGCTGTATTAATTTTCGTCCTAACTTCTGACTTCTTCTGTCGACTGCGTGTTTTATATTATTGTCTTTTTTTAAGAGTAGGGGTAAGTCAGTAACTCACATTATATGGGGATCTGAAGCTCTTCTTTCAGATAGTGTATCAATTTTTTTTCATTCTAGACCCATCATTAGAATAGAATAGAAAAATGCTTCATCACTACATAGTATAAAACAAAGTCGCTGTCGTCTGTCCGTCCCTATGTATGCTTAAATCTTCACTACGCTAAACTAAACTACGCAACGGATTTTGAAGCGGTTTTTTTAAATAGATAGAGTGATTCAAGAGGCAGGTTTTTAAGTATAACCCACCCCGCTTTGCACAGGCGAAGCCAGGGCGGGCCACTAGTTAATGTATAAAAACCAATTCTGGCGTTCACAATCGTCAACGGAATTATAATAACTGAATGATTTTAACACTACTACCAGGTCAGAACGCGACACCAACCGAGAAGACCTGACGGAAGAAACTCGGTGGGCTTGTCTTTTTTTTTAATCGCCAAATTATAATGACTGTGTACATATAACAAGTTTTGTTTGGTTTCAAAAGGAGCTCAACTGAAATATGAATTTCATAATATAAAAAAGCGATAGAATAGAATTACATTACAATTACTATGTACTACCTGTTCATAGTAATTGTAATGTGAGAGTAATTGTAAGAGGAACGACAGAGCAGGGGGTGGCTCTGTCGTTCCTCTTCTTAAACATGGAGGGTATTTAGCCTACAGTGCCACGCTGGCAACTTAAAACAAAATTTTAAGTTTTTCTCTCTTGCCGCCTTGTTTTTTATCGGCTTTTACGACACATTCAGGAAGGAATGGGATAGACACACTATGTTTTAGTACAGTTCAGTTAGGTACTGACCTAATACGTTAGTTAACAGTCCAATAAATAAATCCATCTAAGTTACACAATCAGAGGAAAATTTTGATGAAAATTGGCCAAAAAAAATGTATCATGAACTATTCATCATATCAGCCAAAAGACGTCCACTGCTGGACATAGGCCTCCCCCAAGGATCTCCAAAAAGGCCGGTCCTGGGCCGCCCGCATCCACTGCTTTCCGGCGACCTTAACCAGGTCGTCGGTCCACCGGTTGGGAGGCCTACCAGCACTGCGCCTTCCGGAACGCGGTCGCCACTCGAGGACTTTTCAGCCCCATCGGGCATGAACTATTAGTTAAGTTATATTAGTAGTTTACTTTACACCAGTACAAATTGTATGAAATAGGTGTTGGGTATATCGTATACGATATAGTCACCTACATGTACACGTCAAAGTTATAACCCCCTTTTTGTTGGGGGTCAAAAACTTTTGTCCAGATCCTGAGAACAAAGCGGCAATAACAGTTTAGATATGGAACCCGATCGTGGGGTCACAGGTTCAAAACCCGTTGCTTGTGCCGTGCCTATGGCGATACGGGTATAACGGGACTTTAGGAATATCTTGTAGTTTGCTCTGTAGAGCATTCCGAACCGGTGGTAGTTTCAGCATGACGTAAGGGTTGTGGAAGATCAAGAGAGATGGATGGATTGTAAGAATGAGAAATTGTGTATGAAAGGTGTGACTGTAGATATGACGACTGATAGGTGTATATGGAGACTACCACCTGGCGTGGGACAGGGGTTGTAAGATGATGATAATGGTAACTGTAAATATGACGATTTATAAGAGTTTTGTTATAAAACCTACGTAAATAAAGTTCATTTTGAGTTTGAGTACGAACTTCTTTATACGAAGGAGATATAGTATTTTTCCGGCCTATAAATAAATAAATATATCCTTGGACATTTCACACAACGCCATCTTGTCCCAAGCTAAGCAACTTAATGCTTGTGTTATGGTAACGAGATGGATGATATCATCATCATCATCATTTTTTTTTTGTAAATACATACATATTATAGATAGAAATGACACCCAGACTCCGAGCCAGTGCCTCTGGTTTAGACAAAGACACTTGCCCGACCCCCGAATCGAACCCGGGACCCGTTGATCCAAAGGCGGCACATCTAACCACTAGATCTTATGGTTTCCGTGTAGTCCGTGTGGTGACAGATTTAGAATACATAGTGTCACCACCCCATTCCACCCTAAGGGGGTCGTAAAAGCTAACAAAAGGAAAAGTCCAGGCCAATAACCTAGTCGCAAGAGAAGGAATGATACGAAACCCTATGCCAAACCGTCTGCTAAGCCTGGCATAGTAGGTTAATTATCCTGCATTTAAGTGGAGGAGGCCCGACAACAACAGTGGGTCATTTATGGGCTGATGATGATGATATTAGCGTCATATAGAGATACACGTCGTTCCTTGCTATTACAAATCCTTATGTAAAATCTGCCCTCCAAAGTGAGCTCTATTGACCGCAGTTAATATTAATTTTATAACAAACTGTTTATAATGTTAGAACTGAAGCAGAGTCCTTTGTGTTGTAGCCTGTTCCATGTTCTTCTAGGTTTATTTTTGTATACATTAATTTACTTATTTTTTACATACGAGATATTAGTGATTGAGCGTTTGTTTGTATATTCAACTAGCTGCGCCCCGCGCTTACTTATTGTCGTACCACGGGTGACACCGCGGGGCGAAGCTAGACTAAAAAAAGTGGCCTAAGTTACTCCTTGTATCATCAGCTTCCTATCAGTGAAACTCCCGTCAAAATCGGTCGAGCTGTTCCAGAGATTAGCCGGAACAAACATACAGACGGACGGACGGACAGACAGACAAAAAAAATATATTTTGGTCTATGTACTGTGTAAACATACTTACGCATTTAGTAAAAAGTGGTTATTTTATTATTACAAACAGACACTCCAAGTTTATTTATTTGTATGTATAGATATAGATGTATAGATAAGTTGGTAATTTGTAACATACACATATGTTCATACGTGACGTCACCTGCCGCCCTTGACGAAGACTTTCCATTGCATTTAGTTTTATTAATTTTGTAATTTTCTTGCCACAATAAGTATTATGTCTATATTCACTAAAAGCGACTTATTGCTTTAATACGTAACTAAATCTATCCTAAGCAGCCTAATAGAAAATCGGGTGGGACAGAGAACTATTTGATTACCACACTAAACCATTTAAAAGGACATCAAATGCCAGAGATACACAATCAAAAGGACATAAATCTTGATTAAATATGTAGATCTAACTCCATAAAGATAAACCCATATTAAGATAAATAGAACTATCTATATGGTAATTCTTTGTACAAAATGGTCATAAAAGTTACTATTAATTAAGGACCTTGAACCGGCTGAACTGATTTTGATAAAACATGTCAAAGTCAAATCATTTATTTTGCATAGGACACAATGGACACTTACAAATTGTCAACATATTAATAAAATTTATACAATGCAAACTGCATGCAAATATCCGTAGGTAGGTCCGTTTGGCTACGATAGCTACGATGCTCTAAATAAGTCATAAGTCAACTTATAACACCTTGTTGGTTCCGTGGTCAGGCAAGTGCAGGAAACCAGAAGCGCTTGCTCCTAGTCTGAATGTAATTTTTGTTCGTGAATTACATGTTTTTCTTATATCATTGTTGTTACACCAAGTGCAGTGGATTTGTTTAAAAACATCTGTGTGTATCGGTGTTATATATGTATATAACACTGGAGTTTTATCAGCTTTTTTTACCCTCCACAACAACCTAGCCGAAGGAAAATTTGATACAAACCCTGTGCCAACCCGTTTTACCAGCGTAGCACAGTAGGCTAATTTCCCTCCATGAGTTTGGAGGAGGCCCGACTCAGTAGTGGGTCATTTAAGGGCTGAAACGACGACGACAAAAAAGGTCACTTTGAAATATGTATAAAAACTTTTAAGGTCAATGACAGGAAATAACCCGGACCGCAACAGGAAACTAGCGTTATACGGTTTCAATAAGGATGGACCTCGTCACATTCCGGGCCGCTTCCGCTTAAAGGGACAGTATTAAATTGTTCCGGGATATTAAATGCCCGATACCGGGAGGAACTTTGCTTCAATGAGAATACTTGGAATATAATCAAAGTTTAGTATTGATGACAGTTTAGTAGTGGCATATTTTACCCCGTTGCACCTAGAGGATGTCGTAAGAATCAACAAAAGGGCAAAAAGGCAAGAGAAGGAATACTTGATACCAATCCTCGTCTGGCCAGCGTGGCACAGAAGACTAATAACCCTCCATGAAATTGGAACAGCCGCGACTCACGCATAGGTCATGTAAGAGCTGAATAGAAGTAATATTCATAAAATAATACATCAATAATAGGCCTCCACCAAGGGGCTGTCCATTAATCACGTGAGATTCGAAAGGGGGAGGGAGGGGTTCGGCAAAAATCACCCAAGGGGTAGGGGGGGTATAGTAAGATGTCACGTGTATTTAATTTTCGTCAAAGGCGTCATTTCTGAACCGAAAAGCGGCGTCCTTAAGCTTCTTTGTAGGTACTAAAAATACACGTGATTTTTGATAGGGGGTGGGGGGGGTAGTGTTAGACCTCACCACGTATCACCAAGGGGGAGGGAGGGGTTAAAAAATGATAAAAAAACATCACGGGATTAATGGACAGCCCCAAGGATCTTCACAAAAGCCGGTCCTGGGCCACCCGCATCCATTACTTTCCGGAACGTGGAGATCCTTGGGGGAGGCCTATGTCCAGCAGAGGACGTATTTTGGCTGAAATGATGATGATGATGATGACACCAATAATAAAATGTTTACAGTTAGCATCAGATTAAGACAAACAAAAAATACGTTTGGCGGTTTTATCGTACTAGGCGATATGTTCTAGACAACCATCTTTCGATCTTCGCGAATTTTCAGCTGCCTAGTCGTGTTCAGCTGGGCTATGTATGTTGTATTTGTCATGTTTGCTTCTGTAGACTGCCATAGATTATATAATTGTAGTATTACATCACTACGGTTGGTGTCACATCCCTATGCGTGACAACGGTTGTTTACAATGCCACTGTTGTACTATTCTTGCCACTATTGTAAAAGATCTAGTTTTGCTTAAAGCTATATTAATGTAATCATTTTATTACAAGGAGCAACTTTCATATTTTTTAGCTCTTCTCTGAGGAGTGCAATAAATTGACTGTGTGAAACCGTTCAGAATATTTTGATTGGACAACCAGGACCGTCTTATTAATGCTATGAGAAGCACGGAAGTCCGATGTCACGTTTGATGGACACAACCATACAAGGGAACTAGACTTGACTGCCTTGGCAGTCTAGGGGTTGGATGTCCATCTTTCGCATCACGGGTCATCGGTTCGATTCCGGGGTCGGGCAGGTGTTTTTGTATAAGCCAGAGGGTCTTGCTCTAAGCCTGGTAGTCATTTGTTTTCGTGAATTACATGTTTGTAACTAGACTACTAGTCCGTGTGGTGATGGATTTAGAATATATAGTGTCACCAGCCCATTCTATTATGAGGGTGTCGCAAGAGCCGACTTAAAGAAATTAGTCGGCAATAAACTTAGACGCAAGAGAAGGAAAACTTGAAACAAAACCCTGTGCCAACCTGTCTGGCCAGCGTGGCACAGTAGGCTAATTTCCCTCCTTTAATTGGGGGAGGACTGAGTAGAAGTATTAGTAGTAGTAAACTACCCCCGCGATACAAGCTATACATAGTACAGAGGATTCGTTTAAGAAAAATTGTGTATTTGTGTGAAAATATTTTGGCTAGTATAAGTAATAATGAATGCTCTAGTCTTGATTTCCCACGATTGATCAATATCACACATGGTGCTAATTATGACAGTACCATATGTACTTGGTTCGATTCCCAGCGTTACCATTGTTACTTTGATGGATCGGCAGCCTAGTTTACGTGGATTTCGAATGCGTTTGTCTAACTTCTTTTATTTTTTCTATTTTATGGGTCTTTTGGTCGTAACACGACTATAAAACGAGCTCTCTATGATTAACTCATTTTTAATTGTAAGCTTCCATGACGGATTTTTTTATGTACAGATCGGTAAAGTGCGGTGACTGTTTGCAAATTCTGATTTCTGCGCAGAATTTGAAAACAGTCACCGCCGCACACAGTCAAATCGTTAACCATTCCGTCCAATGCTTCTGAAGCGCCGGCTTTATCGGTATAAAATAACTCTATTTGTTGTGTTAGGTGATCTTATGCTAGTCAGCTCTCAATCCTACTCAATCCTAGGCGTGACATTGGAATTCGTTTACGCCAACCTGTGGCGCCCCAAGCGTGTCGTGTGAGGGTGGGTATACCGCTGACCCCAGCGGCAGCGATTTAGTGGGTAGACGAATAGTTTCCCCAACGAAACAAAAAAATAAGAAATAAAAACCTCCCAATCCTGCACTCGATCACAATTCCAGTCTGGAATTTTCTAAAGATTGTTATTGAATCTAGATCGAATTGGAACTTGATTGAGATTGGTTTAGGGAGTTACGCTATTGCTTGACCGATCAGTGAATAAAATTGGACGTAACATTTTTGCTAGTGAACGGATTGGAGTGAAACAAACACTAAATGTAGGAAGGTGCGACGTACAACCAGAAATATATAACTTTACTTAGATTACAACCTGTGCGAAACCTTCCAAATAATCTAAAACTTTTTTGATTGTTTCCACCAAATGATTGCTAATTTCTCTCCATTGGTTTGGAAAACGCTCGACTCATTATTAGTGACATCTGCTGTAGCCTATACTCTACTTCTACTGCTTCTCAGTCCATAGATGACCCACTGCTGACTAGGGTATCCTCCAACTACTTGCAGGGCCATTAGCCGATTATACCACGCTGGCCAGACGGGGTTTCGTACTAAGTTTTCCTTCTCTTGTGGCTAGGTTTTCGGCCTTATCATTTCCTTTTGTCGGCTCATGCGACACCCTCAGGGTTTAATGGGGTGGCGACACTAGGTCACCGTCACCACGCGGAATACTATACTCATACGACACCCGCAGGAAGAAATGGGGTGGCGACACTATGTATTTTAAATCCGTTACCACACGAAATACAACACAGTATATCTACGCTGAATAGGTAAAATAAGTTTTACATTTTCCAAGCTGCGTTACCGAATCTCACAAAGTAAAATCTTTACCGTGTTCAAATTTGAACGGTGAAGATAAACGGGCATTGGGAGCAAATGAAACGTTTCCAGAGCCTTTTGTGAAGGACCATTTGAGTTGTTTATTTTCCGAAGTTCGCGTGCTGTTAGGATTCACAGTGCGTCGGCCTTGGTACAAGCTACTAGCTCTTTGTCTAAAACTGAGGCGGACTGCTTGTGGCTTAAGGGTCCGTAGAGTCCGGGGTCAGACATATCTTTTCGTAAGCCAGTTATACTTGTATTTTTTTTCTGTTAATGACATGTTGTATAGGGACCCTATATCTATTTATAGAGTAAGCAAATATCGATAAAGTATTTATTTATTTGATTTGATTCAATCAAATCAAAGCAATAATATAAAGCTTCTATAAGCAGGCAATTAAATTATAATGATGCCTGCCTTGTCGGTCTACTGGTTAGAATTGCCGCCTTTATCACGGGTTGCTGGTTCAATTCTGGAGGCAGATGCTCCGAGTCTGGGTGTCACATGTATTCACCAATTACACAGTTGTAAACAGCCCCTGCGACACAGGTTATGTCTCGTGCAGAGGTTACGTTATATAAACATTATATATTTATTATGCATATATGTATTACATTTTTTAATGGATACGTTACATTCAAATTGATGTGTAAATTCCAGCAATTAGGAGACTAGCCCCTAATTACTGGAATTTTCTGGACTGGGAAACTAGCAGTTGATAACAGCTAGATTACGAAGCTACGGTCAAAGGCTGCATGGAATCGCTAATCGCGTATCATCTGGCCCATAAACCAGCATCTAGCGTTACAACAAAATCGTTCTTCGCATCCGAACGAGGCATTTGTCTGAGCCGTAGTGGCTTGTTTGTTAAATTGCTTTCAATTTATTTTATTATATGCATTTGCTGCACAGAAACAAACTGACGTAATGTTTACAGAAATGGAATGGCTAGTTCACGGTATGCAACAGCACATGTAAACAACAGCAACACTTTTTTTTGTTCAGAAACCTTCCTATGCTGATGCACAACAATTTTCATGAAGGTCATCACATGATCAAATGCATAGTCTACTATTCTTTAAAGGACATACAGACAACATTTATTTTTATATTTACCTATTAAAAAAACACTAAGTATGTTTCAGAAATATTATGTAAAAAAAAATATTTTTTTTCTTTTCAATTTTAATAAGTAATACACGGTTTTTAATAGTACAATTATCTATAGAGCGAGCGCCAAACTTTTTTCCTTAAGTTTTTTATAATCTAACATAAATATAGTTCAAGATCTTCATTTTCTCTTTAAAAGCACTGGCGTTTCTACGCAGTTCACGCCTGACACCCCCCCAAAAGAAACAAAGTTCATCCTGTCGGCACCTATAATGCAGCCAGACAACCTGTACCATATTTTGAAAACAATGACTCACTACAAAATGTTTGTTCCAGCTCGCGCTTGCCGCGGCGTGAAGCAGCGATAATTCCTCAAAACTGGACACCCCCCGAGGGCAGCGTCATGGATTCTGAGAGGTGAGTCAACCACCCCCCAACTCCACCATTTGTTACCTCACTTGTGCTAACTCGGATTACGCTCGACTGTTTGCGTCAATTTATTACTGCTGTTTACCTTTTCGCTGCGATAAGGTAAAACCGACAGCGCGAGTTCTTGAGTGAAGATTGCGGACTTGGCAAGCGTAGTGTGGCCCTTCTAGATGGAGGATGGTCCACGAAAGATTGAAGTTGAAAACCGGGCGCTATAACGCTCTTTAGGGGTGGCATATGTCCAGCAATGGACTGGAGTAGGCTGATATTGAAGGCTATTCTATTTCTTTTTTAACGGACTTGACGCGAAGTGTGGTTACGTGGTCATGTGTGATGGGCACACTTCGGCTGACCATCATCATCATCATAAATTCAGCCAAAAAACGTCCATTGCTGGATATAGCCTGCCTCAAGGATTTCCACGAAGGCTTCGCATCCATCGTTTTCCGGCGACCTTAACTACGTTGTCGGTTCACCTTGTGGGAGATCTGAAGTGACAGCTGGTATGGTTGTTAGAATAGAATAGAAAAATGATTTATTGTTTAATATTGTGTCAACACCCCATTCTATCCTGAGGGTGTCTTAAGAGCCGACAAAAGGAGATGACAAGGCCGATAGCCTAGCCGCAAGAGAAGGAAAACTTGATACGAAACGCTGTGCTAACCCGTCTGGCCAGCGTGGCACAGTAGGCTAATTACCCTCCATGTAATTGGAGGAGGCCCGACTCAGCAGTGGGTCACGTATGGGCTGAGTAGTAATAGTAGTAGTAAACTAATTAGCGGGTTCACAATCGTCAACGGATACATCACTACATAGTATAAGACAAAGTCGCTGTCGTCTATCCGTCCCTATGTATGCTTAAATCTTTAAAACTACGCAACGGATTTTGAAGCGGTTTTTTTTAATAGATAGCGTGATTCAAGAGGAAGGTTTTTAAGTATAATACATGCGCCCGGGCGAAGCAGGGCCGGGTCGCTAGTCATTTATTTAACACTACTACAAGGTCGGAACGCGGTACCAAATGAGAAGACCTGGCAGAAGAAACTCAGTGGGCTTGTCTTTTTTAAACAATTACCGTGGACATATAACTAACTAGTTTCGTCAGGTTCCGAAAGGTTTCCGAACTGAAATATGAATTTTATAAAATAAAAACAAATGAAATAAGAAATTTTGAATCCAGTGAGCCTTGTATCACTTCATATTCCAAATCCATCACCAATACACTCCAACCCGCTACTAATACAAAATTGCCTCTGTAGCCTATTCAAAACATGTAACCGCCATTCCATTCAACATGCAGAATGGACCATTGCCATCCATCATCCACTTGTTGCTACCGACCTTCGTCGTGACATCCATTGACAAGTCAGAATAAAAATGCTCCATTTGCCCAGCTTTGTAAATCGGAAATGGAACGCGATTTGATTCGAATGTAAATGGAATATCAATTTTGAAATTGAATTCTGGAATATTGTGTTTGAAATTCGAATGTGTTTTGAGTGAATGGGATATTTTAGAGTGATGGGATTAACCGAACGTTCAGGGGATTTGAAAAGTCAATAAAATTATGTATGTCAGGAACAGTAAATAAAAAATCAATGAATTTAAAAAAAAATGCTCCTTTTCCGTCTGTTGCAGCGTCATTCTATGAACACGCTTTTATTAGCTTTTGAATGTTAGTAGTCGTGTCCGTGTGGTGACGGATTTAGAATACATAGTGTCACCACCCCGTTTCACCACCACAAGATGGAATTGTCATCGGTCCTTGATAAGTATGCTAATTTAGAGTTAATTCGAAGTTTTGAAGGGGGTTGAAAGCATGTTAAAAATTTCCCTTGCATACATAATACATACATACTTAAACTACTCAGCCCGTAAACGACGCACTACTGAGTCGGGCCTCCTCCAGTTACATGGAGGGTAATAACACAGAGTAATACAGAGCGAAACCTTCTAAAGAGTGAGCAAAATTGTTACCTATTCTTATAGGGTTGGCACAGGAGGATTATATTAAATACACAAAAGTTTGTTTACATCTATTTGTCATTTAATAATTTGAGAAATACTTTTAGTCATAAACTAATCACATAATTTCAAAAAGTCTTCATTGGTCTTTGGAATAATTAAAAAAAGATATGTTTTTATTTTTTCGATTGTACAATAAATACAATAAACCATATTTACATTCTAACTCTAACTTATTCAAATTTTAATTTTAAACAAACACGCACGACGCGATACGCAGCGAGCGGTGAGGTAGCCCTTTGTTAAAGCACTGGCCGAACCAGTATAAACCGGTTTCGTTCCGTACGTGACGAACCGCCAGTGGCCCCGCACACACCGTGGCGCTGTTCTTAGAAGTTTTCGCTCTGTATTACTCTCTACTCCTGTGGTAATAAGCCTACTGTCCCACGCTGGCCAGATGGGTTGACACAGCAGGGTTTCCTCTATAGTTTTCCTTCGCTTGCGACTAGGATTTCGGCCTTATAATCCTTTTATCGGCTTTTACGACGACCTCAGGATGGAATAGGCCGGTGACACTATCAAAATAAAAACGTTTTTCATTCGTGTTTAAGTTGTCGCGTCGCTCGATAGATGGCGCTGTAATTAAATTAGATCGCGATATGGTTTTGTTCTTTCAGTTTTGTGTGGTGAATTGTTTTTAATTAATAAATTAGTCTTCGCTCAGTAGCCAATATTACCTGGTATTTTCATTTAATAACCTACGGGCGTTAGATCTTGTACATAACTTGTACAAGGTCCTTCAGCGCCGGAGTCGAGTGAAATTTTTGACGTGACGTGGAAGTGCGGTGCGGCGTGGCGAGCTTCTGTGAACGAGCTCAAGCATCGAGACCTACAACTTACAAGAAGACCTGAGTGACGTCAAGTGAGTGTACCGAGGATTAACTGTGAGTACCATCTATGTTAATACACGTAATTCAGAGACTTATAAAAATTAAAGTAATGCACGAATAACATAGAAGAATTGGCTAAGTCTCAAGTTCTCAGCTAACACTTAGAATAGTTTGCGAAATTTGGTAGAGACGGGGAACCTATGCCCGATTTTGGCCAGGAATACCTACCAAACACTTAGAAAATTCGCAAACTTTTGAGACTTGTAATTTTTACGCTCACTTGACTTAGAAAATTTTGGAAACTTGAAATTGTCACTCAGTTGTTTTGAACTTAACCATTCACCTATAAAGGTATCAGTAAACAAAATGGAAGCAGATTTGAGATTGTTGGGTAATTTGAAAGCTCAAATTGAAAAAGTACGAGTGAACTATAGGAAGTCTTCAAAGGATCGAAGAAATGATAATTACATACAAGCCAGATTGGACATGTTAGAAAAAACCTATGAAACATTTACCGAGAAACACTTGGCTCTTGTTACTAATTGGGAACAAGAAGATTTGGAGTCAAGCGCATACATGAAGGAGGATATGTTTCAAGAAGTTACGGATTTTTATTTGGATTTTAAAGTAGAATTGCAAGATTTACTTCAAAAGAGACCAACAGTGGAATCGATCGCGTGTGTTAGTCCTAATAGTGAAAGTGCTCTTAAATTACCAAAAATTCAGCTTCCTAGGTTTAGCGGGAATTACACCGAATGGTCATCCTTTCGGGACATGTTTACTTCGTTAGTACACAATAACGGTAAATTAGATGATGTACAAAAATTATACTACCTAAAATCACAATTAATAGGGGAGGCTGACCAGCTCGTGAAACATGTACCCGTAACTTCCAAAAATTACAATGTATGCTGGCAATTATTAAATGAGCGGTATAATAACAAAAAAATCATGTCTAATTGTATTCTCAAACGTTTATTTAATCAGCGTCATATGGTTTCCGAATCTGCTCAAGCCATTAAAGACTTAATAGATACCACAGCAGATTGTTTACATGAATTGTCTAATCTTAATATTGATGTTACGTCATGGGACATAATAATTATTTACATCGTCAGTTCGAAGTTGGATGCAGAAACGCGCAAGCAATGGGAATTACAGGTTTGTCAAACTGCGGATCATTTACCTAGTTTCTTTGATTTTAAGAAATTCCTCGAGTCTAGATTTCGCGCTTTAGAGGTACTTGAACCAGTTAAAAGTAAATTTAAGCCGCACACTATCCCACAACCTAAGGTGATGCATGCCGTTACATCTGGTAAACTTCCTAGCCTTTCTTGTCCGATATGTAAAGAGGAGCATAGAATTACAAATTGTAAAATATTTTCTAATGATACCATAGGTGAACGTCGTAAAAAGGTTCAAAGCTTAGGTTTATGTTTCAATTGTTTAGGTGGAAGTCATTGTGTCAAATTTTGTCGGGTGCCTACCAAATGTCGGTTGTGTGGGCGAAAGCATCACTCGCTACTACACCAAGCGAATTCGGAATTAAAGGAAGAATCGTTTGAAAAACAATCTAACGACCAACTGGAGGTTATTCAAAATGTAGCTAGTCATCATATGGCTGGCATTGGTGATCAGGTAATTTTGGCAACTGCTTTAGTCAAAGCAGTAAGTGAAGATGGGCAGTCTACAGGAATATATAGGGCACTGGTGGATCAAGGCTCGCAAGCATCGTTTATTACGGAGGCCGCAGTGCAATACCTGAGACTGAAGAAAAAATGTGTAACCAGTATTATTACAGGCATAGGTGGAGATAATGGCGGAATAACATCAAAATACATGGTTTCAGTGAATATTCAGTCCGTTCATGATCCCACTTTTGTCGTCCAGGTGAGTGCGCACGTTCTACCGTCATTGACAACTGTGCTACCGGGAAGGGAACTGGATGTGGGTGAATGGTCAGACCTTAAACATATAAGGCTGGCTGATTCAAAGTTTTATAAGCCTAATAAATTAGACTTATTATTGGGGGCCGATATATACGGTATTATTATAAAGAAAGGGTTATTGAAAAATATACAAGGTACAGCGATAGCGCAAGAGACTTATTTAGGTTGGATTGTTTCCGGGCAACTGCAGCCGTCCTCGATGAGCTGTCATAATTTTGTTAGTATGCATGCATGTGTTATGGATGACAACTCACTGAAGAGATTTTGGGAGCTCGAAGCGGAGCCAACAAACATGGCTAAAATATTTACACCGGAAGAACAGGCTTGCGAAGACTTCTTCGCAAGAACGACTCGTAGAGATGAAACAGGCCGGTATATTGTCAGGCTTCCTTTTTGCTGTGACGATCCACCCTGTAAATACGGAGGTTCAAAGAAAATTGCATTAAAACGGCTCTCATACCTTGAACGTAAGTTAAACAAAGATGAACATCTGAAAGGGCAATACAGTGAAGTGTTGAATGAGTACTTACGCCTAGGACATATGGAGAAAATAGTGGAGAAACATGATAGAGAAAAGCCAGATGCTGTTTATTTACCTCATCATGCTGTAGTGCGGGAAGATAAGACCACTACAAAAACAAGAGTGGTATTTGATGCATCATGCAAGGGGTCCAATGGGTTTTCTCTAAATGACGCCTTGATGGTAGGGCCAACTCTACAGAGTAGAGATGGGTCGTACTAGGTAAATCTGATACTAGATCCACCTGTTCCTAATCTCAAGAAATACCTAATCCAAATACCTAATCCACATAATCTTCCTAATCTCATTCACAACCAATACTTAGCAAGCCATCTCAATCTGCCTATTCCTAATCTCAAGTTCCGAGTTCGTTATTAGGATTTGATTAATGTCATCGTTGGATAATTATTTGAATGATTAGGATTAGACATTTAGCAAACTGTGAAGTTTTGTTTGTGATATTTTTGAATTAACACAGTTTAATAGACCAATAAATTACCTTAATTGTTCATTAATACAATTAGTATTCAATTGGTATCTTCGCTTTTCATACTTATATCTTTTTGTATTGAAAATCTTCTATTGTGTTAAAAATTTGGGTTTTTTTAAATCTAGAATAGGAAATATCTCTACACTTACAGTAACTCTTCACTACATAGTATAAAACAAAGTCGATGTTTTCTGTCCGTCCCTATGTATGCTTAAATCTTTAAAACTACGCAACGGATTTTGAAGCAGTTTTTTTTATTAGATAGAGTGGTTCACGAGGAAGGTTTATATGTATAACACACCCCCGCTTTGCACGGGCGAAGCCGGGGCGGGCCACTAGTATTAAATGAAATAGAATAATTTAATCACAATTAGGCTAGACTCGAGATGTATTTAGTGTATTAGTAAAATCCCTAATTTGATCTTCTTTCTCTTAACTGTTGTGTGACCATGCTCTCCCGCGCAAATCTGATAAACAAAATGCCACGCGCTGCGAGTGAGCAAGAAAGAAGGATCAATATGGTATCCATTGCGCTGTCTCGCTTTATACGGCTCTAGATGTGTAACGGGATTGAAAGATACGTTGCAACGTGTAAGTGAGTGAGATAGCGCAAGAACAGATGAGAGCGAATGCTGAACATTCGATTTTATGCTTTAAGAATACGAATATTAGGTGGAACAGGTGGATTATACACATTGACAAAATGGGATTAGGTGCTACCTAATCTCGTAAAATACCTAATACTCGGATCTGTTCTAATAAATCCGACTCATCTCTACTACAGAGCGACTTACGGCATATTGTGATAAGGTGGAGACAGTATTCTATATGTTTAGGGGCGGACATTGTAAAAATGTACCGTCAAGTCAAGTTGGCTGAAGAGGATCAGGACTACCAAAGAATAGTGTGGAGAAATGACGGCTGTGACGAACATATTCAAGAGTACAAATTAACAAGAGTTACTTTTGGAATTGCATGTGCACCTTACCTGGCAGTTAAAGTATTGCAACAAGTGGCACATGATGAAGGTAGAGAGTTCCCGGTGGCTGCCGAGAGGATCCTTAGGGATTTCTATATGGACGACCTCATGGTAAGTTGCGACTCTACAAGGGAAGCAGTTCAGTTGTATAATGAGATAACTGCCATATTAGAAAAGGGAGGTTTCCAACTACAAAAATGGACGTGTAACAAGAGAAATGTATTAGAATATTTACAGGAGCATGATAGCAAAGATATAGATATTAAATGTGATGGAACAACAAAAATTCTGGGACTTACCTGGGACCGAAGTACTGATGAATTCCGCTACTCGGTGAAACTGGAACATGCGGCACCTGAAACAAAAAGAAAGGTAATATCCGAAATATCTCGTTTATATGATCCATTAGGCTGGATTGCACCATGTATAATTACCGCAAAGGTCTTCATTCAACGGCTATGGCTCGCTGACCTCGGTTGGGATGAAGAACTAACAGCGGAGCTGAAAAATGAATGGGATTCGTATCGAACGGAGCTTTCGAGTCTTGTCGATTTCCGTATTCCACGTTGGTTGCATCAAAGTCAAGACGACTTAAATGTAGAGTTGCACGTCTTCTGTGATGCTTCGAATGTAGCTTACGCTTCTGCTGTCTATATGCGTGTTGTCGACGTTAGAGGCCAAGCTCATTCGACGCTTGTAACAGCAAAAACGAAGGTTGCGCCCGTGAAGCAAGTTTCTATTCCACGTCTGGAATTGTGTGGGGCTTTACTGGGTGCAAAATTACTGACTGAAGTAGCAGCAGTGCTGAACGTACCAAAGCCGAACCTCTACGCATGGACGGATTCAATGGTGGTTTTGTCGTGGTTAAATGCTCATCCTAGTAAATGGAAAACTTTTATTGCTAATCGCACTACGGAAATACTCAATATGATACCTTTCGATCGATGGAACCACGTTCAATCCATGGACAATCCGGCAGATTGTGCATCTCGAGGTGTACGTCCCGCAGCCTTATTGGAAAATAGTCTCTGGAAGCAAGGTCCTCTATGGTTGAATAACGTTGATATAATGTATACGACAAATAGCAATTTGGAGACAAGTTTAGAAGCGAAAGCAATTAAAGTTCATGCAGCAGCTGTGGCCAAAGAACATACAGTCCACGATATCGAAACAAGATTTTCATCGCTGAGTAGGTTGACCAGAGTTGTTGCATTTTGTAGGCGTTTCTTAAATTTGCTTAAGCCAAAGAAAAATAGAGTTGTAGAGTCCTACCTTACAGCTTCTGAGATTCGTGAATCCTTGCACACGTGTATTCGGCAATGTCAATTACAGTGGTTTAGTGAAGAATTTCGCATGCTGCAGAAAAACGGTCAACTAAATAAAACCAATAGTTTGGCTTCACTAAGCCCATTTATAGACAAAGAGGGTATGTTGAGAGTTAGTGGGCGTCTGCAAAATTCCAATCTGCACTCGGAAAGAAAGAATCCCGTGGTCCCGAGAATATTTGACACGGTTCTTCCACCGATACAAGTGGAATACTAAAGCAGTAGAGCTTAAACTCGGAGACGTGGTGTTAGTCAGGGATGACAATTTGCCTCCTGCCAGGTGGCTCTACGGCAAAGTAATAGCAGTTCACCCAGGTACGGATGGCATTGTCAGGGTTGCGACTTTGCGTTGTAAAGGGTCGGAAATTAAGCGTCCAACTTCGAAGTTATGTGTGTTACCTGTATCCGACTAGTTAGCTGTAGGTTAATTTTATGCATGTTCTATGAATATAAATGTTTAGTTTTGTGTAAATTCGAGGAAAATAACAACAGAAAGAATATTGTTAAATATTGTTTTGTATTCAAGGTGTACCGAATATTATGGTGGGCGGTACATAAAAGACAGTGTCTTTGGTGGGCGGAATGTTTAAGTTGTCGCGTCGCTCGATAGATGGCGCTGTAATTAAATTAGATCGCGATATGGTTTTGTTCTTTCAGTTTTGTGTGGTGAATTGTTTTTAATTAATAAATTAGTCTTCGCTCAGTAGCCAATATTACCTGGTATTTTCATTTAATAACCTACGGGCGTTAGATCTTGTACTTAACTTGTACAATTCGAATAAATTCTTTCGAATGCTTTCAAATGTTTAAAAGTTAAAAATAATAAATCATTTAGTTTTGACCACCGAGAAAAAAGAGACGGCAAGAAATAAAAGGGTTACAATGATGATGGTACTAACAAGTCTGACAGATTAGTGAGAGCAATTACACCCAAAATGCATGTAACTATTCTAAATCCGTCTCAATTGTCCGTAGAGATTTCCATTGTAAATTCTGCACTGAACCAATTGGCTTTGTACAACAGTCGGCAAAGTGGCCTTGGCTCTGTGGGCATTACCCTGACCCATAAAACACAGCCGTGCAGTCCCCAAGCGTATTGGAAAGCATAATCTTGTTTTGGAATATTTGACGTAACGTCCCGTATGTGTTTTTAACCAAAGTCGTTTTATTTAAATATTGAGCTGACCCGGCAAACGTTTAGCCATATATCGGGTTGATCGTAGAGGGGTAAAAGTTTAGGGGTTTATGTATTTTTGTATACGGTATCATAAAAAATACATCCAACAAAAAAAAATGTCAAAATAAAAATAAAAATCGGTGTGGGCCACCCTTGACTGCTACATTATCACAGATTATTACAGACTATTTTAATTACAAAAAAAAACTTCAAAAATATATGTCCACGCGTGCGAATCCGGGACGGTGTGCTAATACGTACCGTGCGCTTATACGTACGTAATTTTAATAAAAAAATACGTTTTTAAATTGTAAGAAGCTTACAGTAGCTGCCCTCATTTCAGAATTCAAACCTCAAACAGGGCATTAAAATGGAAAATTCTTTGTGCTAACATTGACGTAGACCCTACGAGTATAACCTTAAAATTACTTAGCAAAAGAAGCAATTCTCCATCGAGAGGAGTTCATTAAGTATGCACACGTCCCGCTGAATATTAAACAACATAAGACAATAGTTATGTTCTGAGTTGAGGTAGCGTATTAAAGCTTTATTTGCCTCGCAGTGATACATGGACCTGGGTAATTTCCGAACATTTTGGGGTTGAAATTTTGAATAGAAACAATTTAAACTAGGCGAATAGGTTTACCATTATAGCCTATTAAATCGCTGTTATATGTAAGGGCGAATACGAGCTAGCTTGAATAGCCTAAATTCAAAAGTTGTTGCCAAGTGCTTGTGTGAGGAGCTGTTCTGATACCCTTGTCGGAGTCCCACATATTCACCGACCTCTCCCCCGGGGGGCGGTGGTATGCATAAAGCATTTCCCCAGTGACAAAAAAGGAGCTTTTCTGATACTATAATAAATATATCCTTGGACATTTCACACAACGCCATCTCGTCCCAAGCTAAGCAACTTAATGCTTGTGTTATGGTAACGAGATGGATGATAAACTACTTATATACATAGTTTTTTTGTAAATACATACATGTTATAGACAGAAATGACACCCAGACTCCGAGCCAGTGCCTCTGGTTTAGACAAAGACACTTGCCCGACCCCGGAATCGAACCCGGGACCCGTTGATCCAAACTACTACTACTCAACCCACAAATGACCCACTGTGGAGTCGGACCTCGTCCAGTTACAGGGGAGAGGGGGTAATTAGCCTACTGTGCCTCGCTGCCCAGACGGTTTGGCACAGGGAGTCATATCAAGTTTGTTTTTTGCGGCTAGGTTTTCGGACTTGTCATTTCGTTTCTAAATTATGTATTTGTATAGAATTGTCTGTTTATCCTATTATATAAACATCTCATGTCACAATTGTTGTCGATCTTCCCCTAAACGACTTGGTCGTTTTGTGTATATATCGTAAGTCTAAAAAAAGGTCGAAGGCTATTTTTTAAAGTGTCCCTCTCTACACTTGCTATCAAGACATACTGCTAACCCTAATTTCTCACCCGTATTCCACACCCCTCAGTTTTTATAACGATACTTGCTGCTCCTCGCCGTGTAACCCGCGCGGAGATGAACTTTATTTTCTCGAAAAAGAAATAGGCTAAAATTTCCTCGGCAAATTGACTATCCAAAACTGAAAGATTTTTTGAAATCAGACCAGTAGTTCCTGAGATTAGCGCGTTCAAACAAACAAAAACTGCAGCTTTATAATATTACTAGCGACCCGCCCCGGCTTCCCACGGGCGCAATGATAAACATCTATATTTGTCAGTGTTTCTCTACAATATTATGCATGTAATATACTTAAAAACCTTCCTCTTGAATCACTCTATCTGTTAAAAGAAACCGCTTCTAAATCCGTTGCGTAGTTTTAAAGATTTATGCATACATAGGGACGGACAGACGACAGCGACTTTGTTTTATACTATGTAGTGAAGTATAGATTACTGTGTTTACTTGCACGGACAATTCCTCTTTCAGTCAGAGACCTAAACCTCACGTACTTACAATCATTTAGCTAACGTTTTTTAATTAACAAAATATTCACTAGGAATGATTTATATGGTACTAGCGACACTCGGCCCGGCTTCGCACGGGTGCAATTATGCATGTATTATATATATAAACATTCCTCTTGAATCTCTCTATCTATTAAAAAAAACGCTTCGAAATCCGTTGCGTAGTTTTAAAGATGTAAGCATACATAGAGACGGACAGACGACAGCGACTTTGTTTTATACTATGATGTAGTGATAGTGATAACAGCGTAAGCTAAATCAGCTAGTCTTGGTACAATTGGACAAGGGAAATCCCATATTTTGTGTTTTGTTGTAACAGCCCGTATCTGGAAAACTGTTTACCTAATACATTTATTGCGCAAGTAAATATCATCATTAATACAAATAAATAAAATTGGAGCGTCTGTTTGTAATAGTAAAATAACCACTTTTTATTAAATGCGTTAGTATGTAGGTACAGTAGGTACATAGACCTAAATATGTTTTTTTTATTGTTTTCTGTCTGTTTGTTCCGGCTAATCTCCGGAACGGCTGGACCGATTTTGACGGGACTTTCACTTATAGGAGGTTAACGATCAGTTAATGTCGCGTCAAAATAAAAATAAAATGAGTAACTTAGGATACTTCTTTTTGACTAGCTTCGCCCCGCGGGAAACTTCGCACGCGTGCGTAGCCGGGACAGGCCGCTAGTATTTTCTTTTCGTATCACGTTGTAACGACAGCTAGTGCAGAATATAAAGCCTAGGTTTCAAAATCAGCCCGTGTTAAATATTCTGCTGCCCAGGCGGTCTTAAAAAGTTTCCAGTGATACGGGCACGGCCACCGCGCAAAACCCGACAAATATTTCTGTGTAAAGCCTGATTAGAGCATGATTAACGAGCTGCGGCCACGTTTTTCACTCACTGTCACGAAATACCCGCACAGTGTACATTGTGAGGTAATCTCCCCTCTCATTACCGTAATGGCGCTGGGAGGTGGGCTGTTAACAACTACCTACTCACTCCGGCTACGCACTGGAGTAACATAATTTATCACTTTCTGCAATGCATGCTGTTGCCGACAGGCAATGCAACCTTTTTTATAATATTCTTTTTTTCAAATATTATGGACGCGCGTCGTAAGGTAGTACCGATAACTAAAATAAAAGCACTTTTGAAAAATAAACTCTTGTAATACTTTACTTGTTACATCATGGCTGAAAAGCCCAACACATACTTACATTCCATTTTTAAAAACTTTATTTATTCGAGTACATTAAAAAAAGAATATTAAAAAAAAAGTTTGCATTGCCTGTCGGCAACACATGCCTTGTTTTTTTAACGCGGGGGAAACCTATTTTGGGTGCCCAGCCAGCGCGTTACACACTAAAACCTACCACGCATTGCCATTTGCCGCGAGGGAAACATCTATACATTCTCGCTGCGGCAGTGGCTTGGAAAGGGGAGATGAACACGACCTTTGGTGTTTCACAACAATGCGCTGTTTGTGCTATATCCTCTCTTTAGCCTTATAAGGTGATCAAGTGTCTCAAGCCCAATATTATTATTTTTTTAACTTGGAGGAAACCTTTTATATGTCCCCAGCCCGGGGGACAGAGGCTGGGGTATGTGGGTGTCCCAGTCGGGAGGAGATGGTAAGGTGCGACTGGTGTACCCACTACCTACCACCAATTATTCATCTCGAGCCGTCTGCCGTATGGGTAGTTACTTATACGTTCCACTTTGGCCGCCGCGGCAAGCCCACTATCCTGGCTGTTGCAAGTATACCTGAGCCCGCGTGATACTAGAATTCTTTTTATAACCCCACGCCATAAAATTTTAATAGATAACGTTTGTTTTTTGTCAAAAGCAAAATAGCTTTGGTTAAGTGAGCAAATACAGATCGTTTAAACAATTTTATAATAATATATTGACAATTAATAATATATATATATATATATATATGTGTAATATCATTCAATGTTTTGATAAGTAAAATGTTTGTAGTCAGGTCTAGGCTGCAAACTAGCGCTGGGTGTAGCTATGCCAAATGCAGCTATGCCAAAAGTAAAATGTTGTACCTACAAAATAAATTGAAATAGGTAGAGTGGGAGACTAGGTGACAGTTCCCGCGACCACGACTGCTGCAAAGCATTCGAAAAGTCGGGAATTAAATAATGTAATAAATCCGTTAAAACGAGTTTAATTTCAATGTGTAATAATCGCGATAACATTATTAAATTAAGTTAAGTGGCAATAAAGAAATCTATTTATCGTCATCTAAACATATATCCCGCATCCATATTCCGCCAACAAACCCACTAGAAACACCCAACTAATTTGAATGTAGCCGATCCGTAAATGAAAGGTTTGAAATTTGAATCATAGCCGGACAATACCAGTCCACCGGCACGGCTTTCACCACGAATGATCCCTATTATATTCCATTGTTACCAGTCATAATACCGGTCCGAGCATAGCCATTCATTTTGCTGAATTACTGCGAATTTTCTTACTATTGTCTACATCTTTAATCCAGTTTGTGAAAGCATTGATGGATAGGCTGCAAGATTTGCAGTTTTTGCAGCCTATCCATCAGTGCAGTTTGTGGTTTTCTGAAGTTAAGCTAAGGGCTATGGCGCTAAGTAGGACCCTAAGTCCTGCAGCGGACTAGCGGCTGATGATGATGAAGATGAAGTTAACCAAACTTTAACTTTTTAAATCGATCAATATTAAAACTACAACGACAGTGATCTCAAATTCCATTTTAAGAATTTTAGTTATTAATCTTTATTATAATTAATTTTAACTACAGGTAGTTTAGTTTTTTTTTTAATATTTTATATGTATTTTTACTAATAAATGTGTTGAACTCAAAGAAGTTATTAAAACACTGAGCTACATAACAAAAAATAACTTTTACGATATGATTATGTAAAGATACGTTTACCTTCGTCTTTGAGAAACCTCCGATACAACTTTATTTACTACTCAGTCCATAAACTCAAACTCAAATTTAACTTTATTTACGTAGGTTTTATCACAAAACTCTTATAAATCGTCATATTTACAGTTACCATTATCATCATCTTACGACCCCTGTCCCACGCTAGGTGGCAGTCTCCATAAACACCTATCAGTCGTCATATCTACAGTCACACCTTTCATACACAATTTCTCATGCTTACAATCCATCCATCTCTGTTGATCCTCCACAACCCTTACGTCCACCACATTCATGCTGAAACTACCACCGGTTCGGTCCCAGTGTTAGTCGGGACTCCTCCAATTACAAGGAAGGTAATAAGCCTGCTGTGCCACGCTGGCCAGACGGGTTGGCACAGTGTTTCGTGTCAAGTTTTCCTATCGCTTGTGGCAAGATTTTCGGCCTTGACATTTCTTTCTGTCAGCTCTTACGACACCCTCAGGACGGAATGGGGTGGTGACCAAAACTTTATTCAGTTATTTATGTCTACACAGTAAACTTAATATGTATCTTAATTAGCATAGTAATAATTGTACAAGGGTGCTTCTTATTTCCTAAGAGATGTCTTCCAGGAGACCGGAATGAGTAGAATTTTGATTGTTTCAATAAAACCTTACTACTACAAAAAAGAGAAAACCGTAATGAAAAAAAAATGGATAAGTTTCCGTTGTAAATCCTTTCCTCCATTAATACCACAGACAGGCATATAAATGGATACATCATAATATACATTCTTCGAGGTTTACCTATTTCTTTTTTAGGTATACTTAAGTACTATTCTATTGAACTCTTTTCCATTAAAATGTCTTACAAATGAAGACCGGTTATATTAAGGAGTCTCCCCAAACAATACTTTCTTTATCCTTTGCCAGCATATTTCCCAGCGAAGCATAGTAATATAAGATAACTTTAGCATTGAACATTGTGGTAGAATAAGTACTGGGTATCAATTGTTTAATTATCAACGTATGTATTCTCTCTACGCTGATCCGTTGCTGAAACGAGCCTCCTCCATGTTTTTGGGGGACGATTAGCCTAATGGGTCTCATAGGGTTTTGATTCTATAGCACGAGTTTTTCAATCAGATTGGAATAGATATAAACACTTGCCTCGCTGGTCTAGGGATCGGATGTGCCGCCTTTGGATCAACGGGCGCCGGGTTCGATTCCGGGGTCAGGCCTTTGTCTAAACCAGAGGCACTTGCTCTGAGTCCGGATGACATTTGTGTTCGTGAATTACATGTTTATAAAACTGTCCCCGCTATGCAGGTCATATCCAGTGCAGGAGTATCGTTTTGTAATTAAAAACAAAACTAAAAATGTAAACCGATTTCATCGCTACATAGTATATAACAAAGTCGCTGTCGTCTGTCGTCCCTATGTATGCATAAATCTTTAAAACTACGCAACGGATTTTGAAGCCTTTTTTAATAGATAGAGTGATTCAAGACGAAGGTTTATATGTATAATACAAACACAAAAAAAACTTATAAATTTAGATGTTCATCATTGCACCAGAGCGAGGCCGGGGCGGGTCGCTAGTAAACAATAAAAAATACAACAGAAATAATACCCAAATTTGTCTTCCGACTACAGTAGAACCTCGATAAGTCAAACCTTGGTAACTTAAAATCCTCTATAACTTGAAAAAAAAGTTCTCTTCCCATCAGAGCCCAAAACCTCTATAACTCAAATTACGCAACCTCTATAACTTAAACAAGAAATGTATTGGTTTTGCTTATTTTAAATTTTATAGCGCACTACTTCTGTAGAGTTCGAGACAAAATCTATGGGACCAATCTGGAACCAATACCAATCGAATAAAATGAAAAACAAAGAATGTTTTGAATCGATTTTCAAATGACGGAGTTATGCCGTCACAAACATATAAAAACATACCACTGTATTGAGAAACTTCATCATCATAAATAACACACGACTGAGTCGTTTAGTGTCACTACCGCATTCCATCCTTAGGGTGTCAAAACTTAATGACAAGGCTAAAAACCTGGCCGCAAGAGAAGGAAACCTTTTTTACTTCGGAGATCCTCATGGATACCCGGCCGTTGGGGTATGGCCGGGGTATGTGGGACTCCGAGGCGCATAGAGATGGTAAATTGGGCCCCGAACTACCCACTAAAACACTTTTTTTCACTGGATTCAAGATTTATTATTTCATTTATACTTTTTTTTTTAAATACATATTTCAGTTGAGCGCCTTTCGGAACCAGACGATACTAGTTAGTTATATGCCAACCCGTCTGGCCAGCGTGGCACAATAGACTAATTACCCTCCATGTAATGGAGGAGGCCTGACTCGGGAGTGGGGAGACGAGCTGAGTAGTAGTAGAGAAGACCTCCTAATTTATGGAGAGAAATTAGCCTGCTGTACCGCATAGGCTTTGTATCAAGTTTTCCTTCTCTCTTTCGGCTAAGTGATCTGCCTCTTGCATTCCTTTAGTCGCCTTTATTATCAGTGACTTGAAGGCCTTTGACCCTAGGCTTGCGAGCTGGAAAGCAACGACAGGGTCTAAGATGGAGCAGGCAATTCAAGGAAATGCCCTATCGGGCACCGGCTCTCACATGCACACGACGAAACACAGTAAAACTGCTTGGCCGGACTTAGATGGCGCCTTTTGCGACACCCTAAGAACGCTATGGGTTGGTGACATTGTGTATTCTTAATCCGTCACCACACGGACAATGAGTGTTATTCACTTTGTTTCCAGTAACATCGCTACGTAAAGGTTATTCAATTTACGATCATATTGCAGTGCAGTTTTCCTTGAACTTTGAAAATTTAATAATAGCACTTCTGAGAGCGACTCCGTATTGTCTTTACCTTGAACTGCTGTGATTTAGATCACTGCGGATACGGCAAATACTTGTCATTATATAACATTGCTCGTCACCAAACATACGGTCCGTGAGGTGACGAATACATAGTGTCACCACCCCATTCTATCCTGTGGGTGTCGTAAGAGCGGTCAAAAGGAAATGAGAAGGCCGATAACCTAGCCGCAAGAGAAGAAAAACTTGATGCCAACCCGGTGCCAACCCGCCTGGCCAGCGTGGTTACCCTTCATGTAACCGGACGAGGCCCGGCTCAGCTGTGGGTCATATATGAGTTGAGTGGTCGTAGTAGTAAACATCATCATGGTACAAAAGTAGACCAAAGAGAGCAAAATCGATGCGATAGCGAAGCATGAGTAACATTCTCCGTGTGGTGACGGATTTAGAATACATTGGGGTCACCACCCCATTCCATCTTGAGAGTGCATTAAAAGCCGACAAAAGGAAATGACAAGGTCGCAAACCTAGCCGCAAGAGAACGATAAATTGTTACGAAACCCTGTTTCAACCCGTCTACCTTGGCACAGTAGGCTTATTACCCCATAAGTTGTCCTTCTTTTACAGCTAGGATATCCTTGTAATTTCCCTTTGTCGGGTCCTACGACACGCTCAGGATGGAATGGGGTATATCTCGGGCTAGCTCTCTTAAACGTGTTCAATCATTTCTGGAAAATAAACGAAAATCTATTTACATTACGTTAACAACAATTTAAGGATACGCTACAATGTACAATTAATCATAACTGTAACAAGAAATCTATTGCGGCCTGTCTACATAGCTAAATAATCGATTTATAATCGCAATACTATTAACGTTGCGTAACGATTCTGTAATCGAGTGAATGAGTGAATGATAATCACTTTCGCTGGCACGTATTGGTAGCATGCGCGTGAGTGCTACCGGATAACGCTTGCGTGTGGTGACCAACCTTCGACTGGTTTTAGGACTAGAATTATCAATCTATTTATGCATTTTATGAGTTCTGAAACGGAGTCTTAGTTATTATTAGGAAAAAAAGGTTTTAATCATTTGTAAATACTGGGTCTCAGACTAAGCTTAGCTTCTCCGATCACTTAAGTGCTATTTTATATTATTATTAACACTATATTATGTAATGGCGTATGTGTGTGTTTGTAATGTGTTTTACAAAAGCCCCACAGTGTCACTGTAAGTGAAGTCGGGGACTTGTCAGAACTGTCAAGAAGTTATTTTCTGTAATGTGCAAAGATCATGAAAATCTAAGTCACCAAAATATTAATTACTGTACATACAACCGAATTTAGAACAACCGATTGCAGTTGGTTGAGAATAGTAAAATATATAATCTACAAAGGGACACAAGTGTGACATGCAAGTGTTCTGTGGTAACCCACATGTAGCCAGGCTGCAACATCCAGCATGGGTGCCCAGAATTACATAATCTCACGTCCTCCGAGATTTTTAGATCAATAAAGCCCTCAATTTCTGTTGGCAATGTAACGCATCTATGACAGTCTGGATTACCTACATCTATAAATTGTTGAGTACTCATCCTGCGCGTTGGAGTGTGGACAGCACTTCGTGTAAGTATTGGTAGTTAGCCATAGAAGATTATACTGGCAGCCGACCGCAATGCATTAGTATTTTTTTTTATTATGTTAGTAGTAACTATCCACGAATATTCGGTGGCGTGGTATGCCTACAACTATGACGTAATTTTGGGTGCGTCGACGCGGCGCCTGCGCGAGCGCAGAAAGCACTGCTGAATGGTCGGTATGCGGCTGTCATATTGTTATCAATATGGTTTGCATATATTAACTACTGTGTACAATTACAGACTCTTATCTTACGTAAATGACGAGAAACGGAAAGACAATAATTATCGCTACTTACATACGTTCTTAAATGGTTTAATGTAAAATATTCCATTCATAATAAAATTAATTAATAAAAAGCTTTTTATTTGATTAATTATAAAAAAAATTAAGAGAGTGGACACAAATAGACAGAAGTGGAGGAGGCTTTTACCGCTCTAGGCGGTCCTTACACCGAATTGAATTCGTTAAGCATCCATACATAGCCCATAATGCCAAATATGACAGATACCCGAATACGCATAGCGAAGTGAAGTGACACTAGTATAAGTCACAAACTTCTGCAGTTATCGAACGCAAGCTTATGTCGATGGTCTTCTTGTCTGCCCGATTTTTAGACTTATGAGTACTCTGCTCCCATGAACAGTAGCGTGATGATATCTAATGTTTTGCTCATCAAACGGGATCTTCAATACAAACAAAAATCTGCCTTGATCGGGAGTAGTTCCTGAGATTAGCAAACTAAATCTATCTATTCCCCTATGTTTCTTCAGTTCTTTTTGCTTATTTCTCAAGCCATGACACTTCTGTGACCAGTTGATGACCAATAGGTTACGGAAAATAGTTGCTTATTTTTGAATGATTTTTTTCATTCTTATTCGTTGTGGATGGTAGAGTTTTAATCACATCCTGTATATATATAGATAAAATTGTTTAATTATTAACTACTAGCGACCCGCCCCGGCTTCGCACGGGTGAAATGATGAACCTCTAAATTTATCAGTGTTTCTCTACAATATTATGGATGTATTATACATATAAACCTTCCTCTTAAAACACTATCTATTAAAAGACCGCTTCAAAATTCGTTGCGTAGTTTTAAAGATTTAAGCATACATACGGACGGACAGACGACTGGGACTTTGTTTTAAACTATGTAATAATAGTGATAGTGATATTATAATTAATAGGTGTATGAAGCGATTGTTCTACATACGCATAAAACCTTTGTTTTTTACAAAAAAAAAGTAACAAAATTTGTATGGCAGGAGCACCGACAATGACACCTAGACTGAGCAAGCGCCGCAGGTTTACAAAGACATTCGCCTGACCCCGTAATCGAAGCAGGGACTCGTGATCGCATTAAATATTGTTTCATAATTTTAAATTGTCTATTTATTATTAGTATGCACGTTCGGCCTTGGCTCGTGGGAGTATCCGGATGGCGGCCCCGTTACCTTTGAGCTCCATGCTTCGCACGCTCTGTCAACTTTTTTGTTCATTATTTCACTTTCATATGTGCGGGGTAGTGTATAACAGTGTCGATCTAGAGGTTAAACAACCTCTGGCTCTCCTGAATGTCAGATTGGTGACCATCATGTGTAACATCTGAGCCCGTGGTTCCGTTTTAATGTAAATCCATATATATTAACATATACCCGGCTAAGGCAATGGAAAGGGCTATGCTCGGAGTTTCCCTGCGAGATCGAATCAGAAATGAGGAGATACGCAAGAAAACCAGGGTCACCGATATAGCCCACCGGATAGCCAATGTTGTGGCAGGGCACATAACTCGCAGGACCGATGCCCGATGGGGCAGAAAAGTCCTCGAGTGGCGACCGCGTTCCGGAAGGCGCAGTGCTGGTAGGCCCTGACCGACGACCTGGTTAAGGTCGCCGGAAAGCAGTGGATGCGGGCGGCCCAGGACCGGCCTTTGTGGAGATCCTTGGGGGAGGCCTATGTCCAGCAGTGGACGTCTTTTGGCTGAAATGATGACCCGGCTAATACCCGAAGTGCGGCTACACCTAGCTCTAGACGGCTAAAAATAGGTGTAGCCGCACTTCAGTGGTTAAACTTAGATGTAACAGAATTGTTCACGGTGTCGCCGATTTCATTTGGTTAAAACTAGTTATAGCCTTCTTTATGCTACAACTAGATTTAGCCAATCTTACATGGTTAAAATTAGGTTCTATTCCTCGTATTGGTTCAACCTACAATAAAGAATCTACTAGCAAGTAACGTTATAATTTATTCTAAAAAGTAAAGACAATAGAACTTTTTAGAATAATTTAATTCAAATTTTAATAATCTTTATAAACTGTAGAGCAAGAACCAACAATCAAATTACTTGAGTTATTTATTCAAAAAAGATAATCTAAAATGGCATTTTTGCTTTGAACTTTTCACTCTTTGAACGATTTTCATCTTTACTATTAGAAACTTAAACTTTTCCCCTAAATAACAGCAATCAAAAACAATTATTATTTATTCGAACAAGATAAACTTGAATGGCATTTAGAGTTACATATTATACTTTAGAGCTTTGCATATTATAGCTTTGCAGAGACTCTTTTTATTACCACATTTAGTTTTGCAGTGGCATCCTTTATATCCTTGTCGTCCCGATGTTAATTGAGCATTAGTTATACAGAGTTGATATGACAGAGGGGCATTAAATTACACTACGTATACTATATGTGACTAGTATGAATTAGAAACGGTACAAAAAAAAATACACGTGATTTTTCATGGGGGGTGGAGGGGTAGTCTTAAACCTCACCAGGTATCACCAAGGGGGAGGGAGGGATTAAAAAATGTTAAAAAAACATCACGTGATTAATGGACAGCCCCTAAGGTTAATAAACGATGCGTTAGGCATAAACATCTGTTAGGAAAGATACATCATGTTCAAATGAGGCAAAAAAAAATAAAAATCATTTGCGGCTAAACTATTGCTCCAATTTAATTGATTTTTGGTACAGAGCCTGGAAATGATACCTAGTATAGGCAGTTAAAAAAATGCCCCTATGTCGTATCAACCCTGTATATAAAAGTGGTGTTGAAGAAGACTAATGGCAGAAGCGACTGAAAATGAGACTATGGTAGCCGAAAGTTGTGAACTGCATTATCCGTTGGTTACAACATCGACTTAAGGTGGATGCTTCAGGGTAGCCCGCGAAATTCAAATTTTCTTACGTTTTTTGCAATTTGCAGGTCAGTGCTAGGTTGTATGTTGATTAAAATGTTATTCGCGGCTGTAAGACGTATGTAGTTATAGAATTATAATCATCAAAATCATCAATACAACCCTCCAAGCTTATAAAGGTGCAAGAAAAACTTTTTCAACGTCAAAGTCATTCTTGCACCTTTATGAGCTTGGAGGGTTGTATTGATCAGTTTGATGATTATAACTCTGTAACTACATACGTCTTACAGCCGCGAATCAAATGTTCATCATCATACAACCTAGCACTGCCCTGCAAATTGCAAAAAACTTAAGAAAATTTGAATTTCGCGGGCTACCCTGGAGCATCCACCTTAATGGCATTAATTAAGCATGTAATTAAAATATCCCAAATTAATTAATTTTCTTATTCCTTCATCTTCATATCGATTCGATAAATTGCTTTTAACTTATTATCAAGTGTTCAAGTAAACTAATACAGGAAAATATCAATATCACAAATGGTAACGTAATATCGTAATCGATGTAATTAAACTGTCGCGGAAATATATACCTACACGAATATTAGTTTATGTAAGTCAGGTTTGCTATATTAGTTGCAGTCCGCAGCTTCGCTCGCGAGGCTTTAGATTTGTATCTAAATACAAAACTACTACTATTCGGCCCATAGATGACCCACTACTGAGTCGAGCCTCGTCCAGTGACATGGCTGGTAATTAGCCTACTGTGCCACACTGGCCAGACGGGTGGGCACAGGGTTTCGTATCAAGTTTTCCTTCACTTCTCGCTAGTTTATCGGCTTTGTCGTTTCCTTTTGCCGACTCTTACGACACCCCCAGGAAGCAACGGGGTGGTGACACTTTATATTCTAAATACGTCACCACACGGACTAATACAAAACATCATTGCGAAATTTCTGTACTTTACACAATTTTCCAGAAAAATCTGAAATATCAACATCAAGAAATATCGCCTACAAATGCGAGAATTACTAAAAAGTCCTACACCGCGATAGCGAAGTTCACAGAGGACTTCGCACGGTTGCGAAATCTCCTAATACACTTATCGGGGAATAGGCGCCGCGGCCCCCTGCCAGACATACCACCTAGTCCGGCTGGCTGAACATCCCTTTGCGCATAAAATAGTCTCAATAATAGTATACAGTGTTTAAAAGAACTATAGCCTTCCGAAGTAGGGAAACTCTACGTTTCATAACAATAATCGATACTTCGCCATTTACGATTGTTTGTTTTTATTCGATACTAGCAAGCGATTATATCGATACCACGGCGGTGTTCAGTTTGACTTATCGTATTTGTTTTCCGGATGCTGTCCAGCTTTTGCTATAAGGCTTTTTACTAACTTCTATCGTCTACTATCTGCTATCGTCTATACATGTTTTATTCCAACCGTGGCCAGCGTTGCAGTTGGCTGATTACCCTCCATGTAATTGGAGGAGGCCCGACTCAGCAGTGGGTATTAATAGTAGTACTAGTAGATATTCATGTATGTGTTGTTTTTCGGAGGTAAATTCAGCGACGACCAGCTCATGGAAACCCGCTTCCGGCCGTGTGGGACTCGAGATGATCAGATGACGGGCATCTCCTACCCACTAAATATCCTCCGGTGTACCGTCTTCACAGGCCCCTGTGTGGGGTGTTTAAGAACCTGACTCTGCTAGATCTCCCTGAGGGTGTCGTAAGACCCGACAAAAGCAAACGACAAGGCCGATAAACTAGCGAGAAGTGAAGGAAAACCTGTGCCCACCCGTCTGGCCAGTGTGGTAATGGCGGATTCTGCTGAATCCCTCAAGCGGCGCAAATATCGTCAACTCAATTTGAGTTGCATGTTTGTGCCGCTTGGCGTGGAAACACTTGGTCCGTGGGGCTCGGAATTCAAATCATTTTACAAAGAGTTGCCCAGACGTCTGTAAATTCAACCAGTGACCAGAAGGCTGATTATTACTTCGCTCAGCGAAATAGCATTGCCATACAACGTGGCCAGCGTCGCCCAGTAGGCCAATTGCCCTCCATTTAACTGGAGGAGACGCTACTAAGCGGTGGGTCATCTATGGTCCGAGTAGTACTAAAAGTGTAATGATTTCTTAGGTTTTCTCGATTATTACACATTGAAATTAAACACTTTTAAACATTATTAATTATTTTAAAATTCACGCAATAAATCCTTTAAAAATAGTTTAATTTCAATCGTACTAAAAGTCTTCCATTGATCGCAGTTTTCAAATAATGATAGTTAAAAAGGGGCGCATTAGTGTGTGGGAAAATATACACTCGCGGCAACGCGGTATTATTGTATCTGTGGTATCATGGATAAGGATTTATAGCAAATGGAACCTAGGTGCATTGTGTTTACGTTTTAATTCTAAATAATACGAAACAAAACGCGTGTTTCTGTAGATATGCATTATTAGTGAAAATATAGTATAAAATTATCGACCCCTATCGCCACATAGCACCACGTTACTGTGGACCTTGTTTACTTCTGATACAAGGTGCAAATTAGCTTATGCTTAAATTATGTTGTACTGTATCTTAAGTAGGTCGTTTCAATCCCCTCTCTCTCTGTACCTCTTTAAGTGTCTGTGTGTCACTTATAATTTTATGTCTAAACCTGTGGAGCGGAGCTATTATCGTGTTATTATTTTTGCAGGGGAGAGATGTTCCTTATTTTTTTTATTTACCTTAGACCTGAAAATCTGGTAGGTTATGAATATTTGTCGGCTGAAATGATGATAATATCCTCAAGATAAACTTTGTGCATAAAACTGGTAGGTCGCAAAATTAATCTTATTATTACTGGAAACTGGAAGCCCAGGCGCACAACGTACATATACCATAGTGTGAGATAAAAAGAAGCTCTTTGATTTTTTATTTTCTTTTATATCCTTATTCTCACAATAATGAACAGAACATCAATGAATTATCCAATTTTGTGCAATTGACGGAAGATGTGCGCGTACATTTATAAACTTGAATTGGTAACAATATACGTTAAGTAACAAGCGAAAATATAATAACAGCTGTTATTCACCGGAAACTCTTGCGCGTGCCATCTGCTGTGCGAGCGAAAAGGGGCCCATACATATACTTAGGTCATTATATAAAGATAATAAACTACATGTACAATACACATTGTTGTTCTAACGTATTTCCCATTATCCACAAATTTCAACCCACTCATCATTTATGAACCCTCTCCCGAGTCGAGCCTCCAGTTTAATGGACAGAAACAAGCCTACAGTGCCAAAGTCGAATATTTAATTCATTTTGTATAGGACACAATGGACACTTACAAATTGTCAACATATTAATAAAATTCTACAAAGCAAAGTAATATAGTTTGCAACCAGTTCAGAACGCGACCACTGCTGAGAAGAACTGGCAAGAAGCTCAGAGGGCTTGGCATTGTTTTTTTTTATGACTTAGCGGTCCTATTTAATAATTAATTTCCCTTTTCTTTTGGATCCGGCCGGCGTTAACTGAAACATTAATATTAGAACAATACAAAATAAATTTAAATTAAACGTCCTTGGTCCAGTGAGCCGATCAACCCCAAACAGCAGCACCTGTTCACAAGTATAACGCTTGTGACAGTCACGCTGGCGGGGTTGGCAGAGTGTAGAGTATATGAAATTTTCTTTCTTGTGGCTAAGTCTGCCTTTTTTGGATTTCTTGGACGACACCCACAGGATGGAATGAGTTATTTATAAAAAAAACAATGCAAGTATTCTACTACTCCGACCATATATGACTCACTGCTGAGAGGGCCTCCTCCAGTTACATAGAGGTTAATCAGCCAACTGTACCACGCTGGCAAGACACCCGTCTTGTCCCCACGCGTCGTGAGGCACAGAATTGCGTATCAAGTTTTCCTTCCCCTATTGCTACGACACCTTCAGGATGGAATGGGGTGGTGACACTATGTATTCTAAATCCGTCACCACACGGTAGGAAATAGTATAAATTATATTACTTTACTAAAAATGGTAATATGGCGTGAACTTTTACTGTCTTATATTCTATGTAAATTAGATTCGGATGAAGCTCGATCCGGAAGTCTTACAAGTCTAATCGATTGCCTCGCTAAGGTTTCTTGATCAGGTAACATGAGTAAGGATGATGCTACTCCCATCGTAGTACCATAGTAGTAAGTTCGTCAAATCGAGCAGCAGGCAACGATCTATGTAACGCCGTCTATCTGCAGGCTAAGTAGATCTAGCCCTGATGAAAGGTGACGTCGTTTTTTTCGTTATTTTAAAAAACGAAACACTTGCACTCCGTATAATCTGCATTGCGGCGGCAGTTTCATCATCATTATAATTATCAGCCAAATGACGTATACTGCTGGACATAGGATTTCCACAAAGTATTATCCTGGGCCCCCCGCCTCCATCGTTTTCCGGCGATCTTAACCAGGTCATCGGTCCACCTTGTGTGAGACCTACCAGCACTGCGCTTTCCGGAACGCGGTCGCCACTCGAGGACTTTTCTGCCCCAACGGGCGTCGGTCCTGCTCGATATGTGACGTGCCCACTGCCACTTAAGTTTGGCAATCCTGTGAGTTATGTCGGTGACACTGGCTTGCCTGCAGGGATAGTTTAAAAACAAGTAATTCACGAACACAAATGACACCCAGACTCGGAGCAAGTGCCTCTGATTTTCACAAAGACAGCCCAACCCCGCTATATACTATATGTATACAAGAGGTTAAGTTTTTATCTTCTATCTTCTTATCTATCTATCTATATAAATAAACATGAATTGCTGTTCGTTAGTCTCGCTAAAACTCGAGAACGGCTGGACCTATTTGGCTAATTTTGGTCTTGAAATATTTTCGTGGAAGTCCAAGGAAGGTTTAAAAGGTGAGAAAACATGGAAATATTCATAGTTAAGACAGGACAACGTCTGTTGGGTCAGCAAGTTAAAAATATAATCTACTATTATTATGACAAGATAAATATACCATAGTATATCCAGTACGACGAAAAGGGATTCCAAACAATGATTTTCTCACTTCGTTATTGCTATATCCAGAATAACAAGGAGCGCATAACATTTTATAGGATATTTACCCTTGTCTAAGATAACAACGGCGAATACATCGTGTTAGTTGTAACAGTAACTCAAACTTATGGTAATGATGGCTACAGGTACTGGCAACAGATGGGCATGCCTCGTGGCTCTGAATAACGGCCGCCTTACTATTGCATTCGCTATGTCACAAGAGGTAGCGATTTGATCAGTAACCGACTTCAAATATGAAGAAAGCATCTGGCCTTGTTAAGTTGTCGGGTGTGGTTGACTGAACAATCCATTTCTAGTAATTCAGTGTTTTTTTATAGTCAATTTTGAACGGATTTTGAATATTCATTTTTTTAAATATTAATTCTAAACGGCTGTGTTCTGAAATGGAATAAAAATCGTCATGTAACCTACAGGTAGTATTTTGTGTCATATATTACTCGCATTTTTTAAGAGCACCCTGCGCTATCGCATATAACAGGTATAACATGTATCGCAGGGACTGTTTACAAACATGCAATTCACTAATACAAATGACAACCAGACTCAGAGCAAGTGCCTCTGGGTTACACTGCCCGGCCGCGGAATCGAACCCGGACCCCGTGATTCTATCGGGGCGCATCCAACCTTTGACCCTTAAGTTTAGATTTGAAAAATATTTGGTCGAATCGTAAGACCCCAAGTTACTCTAAAAAGAATAGTTTAACATTTTTATTTCTTTTTGTTTGTTGGAAAATTGTTAGACGTTGCATATGGAAATTAGAAAATCCAACCGCTGAAAACATTCACCATTTTTGCAGCCCATAGTACACCCACTGTTGTGTCGGACCTCCTCCAGTAACAAGAAGAGAGTTAACTCTGCCCCGCTGGCCAGACGGGTTACCACAGGGTTACGTATCAAGTTTTTTACTTACTTACGGTTAGCTAATCAGCCTTGTTCCTTTAGTCAATTATTACAAACCCCCAAAGGATAGAATGGGTTGGTGACTCAATATACTGTAATACTAAAACTTTATAAATATACAAGCAAAGATAGCCATAAAATAGAATTGTTTTGAATCAAAATCAAAACTCATTCTATCAAGTTGGCTCATTAGAGCTCTTTTGACAGGAAAAAAAAAAAAAATTATAATTTACTATTTAAAATTAATAATTTACCATCTACCACCGGTTCGGAATGCACCTCTACAGAGAAGAGCCGGCAAGAAACTCTGTAGTTGCTCTTTTTAGATCGCCATTTTTGGGTACAAGACTGGTTATAAGACAGATTTGTGAGAGCAAACTCGCGCAATAGTTCCAAAGGGCCACACATCAGCCAGATCTAGTCGACAATAGCAACCTTCTAATGCCCAAGCCAACCGACCCCCAGCAACGGCACCTGTTCACAAGCATGACGCATGCGGCAGCCATCGCCCTCCTCAACCATATTGCAGGGAAGAGAACGACCCGCCGCACGACGAATGATAATAATGTTTCGTCACTACATCCAAATGAATGATTCGTCCTCTTTTAACTTGTACCCCACAATGCATGCGCTGTTCCCTCTCTTGTATAGTTCCGGTACGTAGGTTCAGCTCACGCCATTACGAAAGGTAATGTCCTGGAGCCGCGCACATAAGGCCCGGCGGGAATCATGACTCACGATAGCTAAATTGCTGCGGAAGGTTTTATATTGCGGAACGTTTTTTATAACTTCTTACTTTAGCCCAGTAATGACGCACTGAGTCGGGCCTCGCCCAGTTACATGGAGGGTAAATGGCCTACTGTGCCACGCTGGCCAGACGGGTTGGCACAGGGTTTCGTATCAAGCTTTCCTTCTTTTACGGCTAGATATCTGCCGTCATTTCCTTTCGACGGCTCTTAGGACACCCTCAGGATTGAATGCGATGGTGACACTATGTATTCTAAATCCGTCAGCACACGGACAAATTTTAGGTAAAATACCTGCAGTTAGGTTTTTTTGTAAATCAAATAGCAAAATGTGTGCGTGATGGCGGATTTAGAATCTAAAGGCACCTAGTGTCAGCCTGGCCCAGCTTAGTTCAGTGACCCCATTCCATCTTGAGGGTTTTGTAAGCTACGGCTAGAAGAACGAAAACTTGATAGGAAACCCAGTGCCAACCGCCGCCAGGCCGGCGTGGCACAGTATGCTAATTACTTCATCATTTCAGCCAAAAGACGTCCACTGCTGGACATAGGCCTCCCTCAAGGATCTCCACAAAGGCCGGTCCTGGGTCGCCCGCATCCACTGCTTTCCGGCGACCTTAACCAGGTCGTCGGTGCACCGTGTGGGAGGCCTATCAGCACTGCGCCTTCCGGAACGCGGGGTCGCCACTCGAGGACTTTTTTGCCCCATTGGGCGTCGGTCCTGCGAGCTATGTGCCCTCAGCTAATTACTTGCTACCTTGTAATTGTAGAAGGCTCGACTCAGTAGTGGGTTTTTAATGGGGTGCGATGGTGGTGGTGGTGGTATTACCTTTAGTCGCCTCTTACGATACCCGCAAGATGAAATGGGGTGGAGATATAATGTATTCTAACGCAAAAAAAAACCACTTGTGTATTTATTTATGTTAAAAGCGTTTATTACTCAGTTACACACGATGTTCGTTAATTGTTTGTCTATGTACAAAACGCGTTAATTATCTCGCTACGGTTAAGCGTTACACGAATTTGCTTTTAATGGGTTCAAACTTACATTGAAACTTGTTCTTTCATTAATAATTACAATGGATATCAAAATTATACGTTATCTCATTTTATCTCGCTCCATGCTGAGGTTGCAGTTTAGTGCTTTTTGTAAACAAGACCAATCATTTTAAAAAAAGCAACTACAGAGTTTCTTTCCGGCTCTTCTCTGTAGAGCAGCCTTCCGAACCGGTGGTAGTTTCGGCATGAATGTGAGTGAACGCAGAGATTGTGAGCGATCAGAGGAGATGGAGGGATTGTAGGAGTGAGGAGTTGTGTGTGAAAGGTGTGAATGTAGGTATGACGACTGATAGATGTGTGTGGAGACTACCACCTAGTGTGGGACAGGGGCCGTAAGATGATAATAATATTTACAAATATGACGATTTATAAGAGTTTTGTGATGAAACCTACGTAAATAAAGTTCCGTTTGAGTTTGAGTGTGTTTTATATGCCGACTAGAAAACCTAGCAGCGAGAGTCGGCTCTCCACCACGACACAGGAGCCGACAGTAACGTGACCAACTATACTCATTTACCGAGTTATGTACTCTCTTTTCGCAAACCGTACTCTTTTCAAATCCTGTACTCTGAAAGTACGCAACATTGTTTAGGTTTTTTTTATTTCAATTTTATTAATTAAATATTTAATATTATTTTAACAGTGATTTGAATTTCACGCGCCCATTCTGCTTGCCGTTTCCCGTACGTCAGAGGACAGGGATAGGGCAAACACCAGACACGAGTTTGACAGTGATTTGAATTTCGCGCGCACATATGGCCTTTTCCACGGCACAATTGAGAGGCCGTTTATGTACCTGGAGAGATAAATAGATAGACTGCAGACCGTTTTTTAGTGTACTCTTGTTAAACAAAAGATAGCTGGTCTCCTTACCGACAGTCATTCCTTGCGTATGGGGTCGATCTTCTGGATGTTGGATGGATGGCTGGCTTTGTGATAGAAGTCCATTTGTGTGTAGTATTTGACCTCCTCCGTGCTTCGGAGGACATGTCAAAAGGTCGGTCCGGGCTGCCATTCCACCATCTATGGCAGTCGTCACACGTAGTAGCATGAACACTGACAACTGGTCTAACCGTATAATTACCGATGGTCTAACTAGATGGGTCGCAGAGAGCAGGTGGTAATCGCTCCATGTAAAAGCTGGTAGTTAGCCAAACCAGGATAAGGCCCGGTTTCCACCAATACAAAAAGGAGAGGAGACGAGAGGAGAAGTGTTTTAAATAACCAATCAGGTTTCCTTATTCTATTTCCACCGAAGCTAAGCGGAGAGGAGATGTGGAAATAACGAAACCTGATTGGTTATTCAAAACATTTCTCCTCTCGTCTCCTCTCTTCTCTGCTTTGGTGGAAACCGGCGCCAACCCCATTGGAGAACGGAGGAAGAGTAATTGGAAGAGTCTGAGTCAGCAGTGGACCTTTAAGGATTGAGATCGCATTAGCTTAATTACTGATGGTGGGATGGTTTATCTGTGTGGTGACGGATTTAGAATACTGTGTCAGCACCCCATTCCATCCTGAGGGAGTTGTAAGGGCATACAATAAGAAACGATAAGGACGATAGCCTAGCCGCCAGAGAAGTAAACCTTTTAATGCTTGTGTTATGGTAACGAGATGGATGATAAACTACTTATATACATTTTTTTTTGTAAATAGATACATATTATAGATAGAAATGACACCCAGACTCCGAGCCAGTGCCTCTGGTTTAGACAAAGACACTTGCCCGACCCCGGAATCGAACCCGGGACCCGTTGATCCAAAGGCGGCACATCTAACCACTAGACCAACGAGGCAGTCAAAATCAAATTAATCGTGTCATGTCATGGTTGATTTGATCAATCATGTCATGTCAATCAAATCAAATCTTGATACGAAACCCCGTGCCAACCCATCTGGTTAGCGTGGCACAGTAGGCTAATTACACTCCCTCTAACTGGAGGAGGTCCGACTCAGGAATGGGTCTTTTATGGGCAGAGTAGTATTGATGTGCATTATGTTCCTCTTGAATCACTCTATCTATTAAAAAAACCGCATCAAAAACCGTTGCGTAGATTTAAAGATTTAAGCATACATAGGGACATTAGGGACGGACAGACGACAGCGACTTTGTTTTATACTATCTAGTGACTAGTGATAGTGATATGAGTTATATAATACCTACGCAAATATACCTAGGTGAAAATCTCTTATTCATGACACCTATAAAATAATAAGAACAAAACCGTTCTATCTAGGAGTTGTGGAAGGAACCAACCCATAACAGGACCAAACTTCGTAACCTCAAGAGATCTAAAATGTATCGTGGTTCGAGCCTGCTCAAAATTAATAGCAAACATGACGATGCAAGATATTCTCTGGATGATACATTAGCCGTATTTGTCTGAATTTATATTGTCTATTATAGTTTGCAGCAAGAAATTCCGTGTGGTGACGGATTTGGAATACAAAGCGTCACCACTCCATTCCATCCTGAGGGTCGTAAGAGGCGACAAAAGGAAAATAATAAGCTCGAAAACCGAGCCGCAAGAGGACACCTTGCTATGAAACTTTTTTTTTTTTTTTTTGTTCGCCCGGGGTAAAATCCTTTACGGACTTCCTCGCCGGCCACGGGGATGGCCAGCGAGGGGAGTGTGGGCCTCTCCCCCATAGTGGGGGCCTACCCACTAAAACTCCCCGGGGTGCTCCAACTCGCGTCCTGTTGCGGCATTGTGGGATCTGATGCAGAACCACACCGCCGCAGACGATGTTATGAAACCCTGTGCTAACCCGTCTAGCTAACGTGGCGCATTAGGCTAATTACTCTCCATTTAACTGGAGGAGGCCCGACTCAGCAGTGGGTCATATACGGGGAGTAGCATATTTGTTAAAAAAAAATGAAACTAGGTATATATAACACTAGCGACCCGCCCCGGCTTCGCACGGGTGCAATTATGACATATAAACCTTCCTCTTGAATCACTCTATCTATTAAAACAAACCGCTTCAAAATCCGTTGCGTAGTTTTGAAGATTTAAGCATACATATGGACGGACAGACGGTAGCGACTTTGTTTTATACTATGTAGTGATAGTGATGTATCGCGCAGGTAGTTTATAAACATGTAATTCACGAACACAAATGACACCCACACTCAGAGCAAGTGCCTCTGGTTTATACAGACACTTGCCCGACCCCGGAATCAAACCCGGTACCCGTTGGCCAAAGGGTGGCACATCTAACCCCATAATAGATAAGGTTCCTAAAATTTCACATCAAAGTTCAAGAATTGGGAATGAAAAATAAATCTTATTATTCCAACTTTATTGAGGAGGAGGCTCTACTCAGCACTGGGAAGTAAGTAAGTGCACCTTTTAAAGTTCAAATTGTGCCAAATAGTGTCAAAAACAAAACTACAAAATTAGATAATCTTTGAACTTTGATGACCTTTGATCTTTGAACCGGACACATTGAACTTACAAAGCTCTTTTTCATCGAGGTTTAAAAAAAAAGGATATCAACTAAAGGGACTGTCCGTGTGGTGACGGATTTAGAATTTATTTTCAGAGAACTGCTCGTGTTGCGCACAGATTTAATGTTAGAATAATTAACGTTCGGAACTAAGTTTGCTTAAGCTTTTTGTCAAAGTTTTAATGTATACCTGTATTGACAAGGGTGAAAGGAGTTCACAACAAAATGGAAACAGGTGTGAATTATTCAAGGGCCACTTTGGATTTGGTTGTTTTGTTTATACAGGACTAGCAGCGCCCCGCGGTTTCACCCGCGCAATGTAAAGTTGTGATAATGATGATAGAAAGCATTTTATTTCTTCATCAGATATGTTTTCTACTTCGTCGTTTCAGCCCATTAATGACCCACTACTTAGTCGGGCCTCCTCCAAATTCATGGAGGGAATTTAGCCTACTGTGCCACGCTGGCAAGACGGGTTGGTACAGGGTTTGTATCAAGTTTTCCTTCTCTCGCGTGATTTGCCTCTTGCGTTCCCTTAGTCGCCTCTTACCACACCCTCGGGATGGTAAGGGTTGGTGACACTGTGTAATCTAAATCCGTCACCACACGGAGTTTTCTACTTACTTGACACTAATCGTAATATTTTGGATAATGCACAAAATATTTAACTATAAATTTAATGCCATATTATAGCTTATTCTGATGTATAAGCTATAATAATGTAAAGTTTCATCAAAATCTATGCAGTAGTTTTGCGTGAAAGAGACATTTGTAATATTATTAGGATGGTACAAAACGAGTTGATGAATGACGTATGAGTGTAACAAAGAGAAGGCTTGTTTTCTCAATTCCATTTCGGTCAGCCACCAGTGAAACGTGACTTGGCTAACCACCAGTATTTACACAGAGTGTTTGCTAGAGGACAATCGGTAATTAGGTTTCCTTTATTTCACTTTAAAAGATTAGTTCCACTGTTTCCGTCTGGGAGTAAGATTTTCAGAACTTAATGAGAAACGTGATTTCCATTGGAAATAAATCCACTACCACAAAACACATTATTGCCATATATTTATTGTACAATCAATGTAGTGAGGTATTTAGAATAAATAGTTTCACTACCGTAACAGCTGACAATAAGAAATAATAAGGCTAAAGACCTAGACATAACGGGAGATGGAAGGGAACGTGACGTTAGGCTCCCCCTCTCCGCTCGCCTTCGAGGCCGGTGGTGGGTCGGGGGACCCGCTACCGATGAAAGTAGTGACCTGGGAAAAGTACTTCCATTGTCCAACAAGTGCTAGGATTCCATATATGAACGCCCAAATCCCTTCGCAGCTTCTAGGGCCGCAATGATTTATCATAAAATGTGTTGTTCGCAGCCGGAGCGAATCGGCTCTGAATAGCCCAACGGAGCCCGACGTGTCGCTGGCGGCTTCTCTCACTGACCCCCTAGAAGCGCATACCTTGGAAGAGGCCAGGAGGACCATCAGGTAAGCTTTGCTTTAAATTTCTCACTCATTGGGACTCGACTCGCTTTCCTGGTATGAAGAATGTTCAAACACCAGAAATCAGAATTCGTAAATCCCAAATGGTGAATCGAGGAATATTACTTTTATAGACTTCGAAGACTTGCAAATTTTACAGTCCGCTATTCAAACAGATGATATAACAGATGAATAAGTAGGTCGTTTAAAATCAAGCTTTCGCAATATTCCAATTTTTCCCAATTTGCATGCAAGTCACGCGCCTATCTGCCTTGTAATTTCGCAAAATATTTCCCGACCCAAGATATTTATTTTCGAAATGAGTTATAAACTGTTAACTCGAGAATTATGGACTTTGTTTAACCGTCGTAAATAATTTGAAGTTTCGCCAAGAGTTTATTTGCATAACTTTACTAATCAAATCGTGAATTCCTTTCACAGAGACCTTCGAATGAAGTATCGGGCGCAGGCTCATCAGCTTCTAACATGGCGACGCGCGCACCGTACTCAAGAAGAATTAGTCAATCGCTTACAGAAGGAGAAGGCCGAACAGCTGAAGTCTCTCTCCAGCCAACTTCTACTGTTCGAGTCGCGACTCGTCCGCAAACAGAAAGAGATAACTACTATGCTTGCGTTACGCGAGACTATTATCATCAAGCAACAAAAGGTCATAGAATCACTGCAAGCCAAGCTGCTCGATAACGGTATAGAAACTACACAAAATATACCGGACTTCAGAGACATGCTTCAAGATACTCACATCACAGCAGACTTCGATTCTCTTAACGATTCAGACTCAGCTGTTATCATGGAAGATGTTGACTTTGACGGCTCAACTCCCCATGTACCTCGATTTAGATCAACTAACCCAGATAGCGTTACGATTGTCAGGTCTATATCAGATGCCATAGACCCCAATTTGAAATACAGCGTCGTCAGACGATCAAACGGTTTTCTACGAAGGCCAGAAATCCTTGAAACAGTCTACAGCGTTGAGGAAGAAGTAGATGGGGATTCCACCAAAGGTCTGAGCGCTCAGAACAGCACCGAGAAAGACCTGAAAGACGCTAATAGAACTGATGAGGAAAAGTATAAGGAAACAAGCCTTTTAGCTCAGAGACGCGATAATTTTAGAATGAGAAGCGTCGTGTTGACAGCTGAAGTGAAAAGTATAGATAATGACAAAGATCTCAAACCTAAGATTGGTAAGGAAGTGTGGTCGTACACTTATGTGCCAAAAAGAATGACTCCTGCTAATGAGTCTGACGATGAAGTGACATCAAACGCAGAGAGCGATGAGGAACCCGAACCTCGCTCGACCCACGTGGTAACTTACAATCGCGTGATGTCAAATCACAGAAACGTGACGAAGCCCAAAGACGTAAAGTACAAGAGGATAAATAAAGCGAAATCAAAGAGTTTGGAGGAATTAAGGGGGAGGTTAAAGAATTGGGTGGAGAAAGGAAATAAGCTGTCCAATATACCGCTGGAACACGCCCAAAGCTACGCATAAGGGTCCAGCTGAAAGTTCCTCTATTTATGTCAAAAATTAGTTCTATTCGGATTCGCGTTATTTACAAAATCCTTTCGACTATCACATAGTTACGTAGGTCACAAATGAAAACGCAAGATGTTTCTATCAAAGTACCTTTTTAAATTAGGGTCATAAACTTGAAGCTTTATGTCAGAGGCAAAAATTTAATTATTCTTGATACTTGAGCTATTGTAAATAAGTATTTCTTAATAAAAGTCAGCATTGACTATCCTACGTTCTCTAAAATAAGGGACTACTTGCTAGTAAACATTAAAACAGCGAAACTTGAAATTAAATACACAAATCTTAAAATAGTACGTAAAGAATATTTTATTGTAATTCATTAAAAGAAAACATAGTGTCGGATTGATAGTATATTAGAATTTATGGTGGTTTTGCTACAAGCACAATTAAATTAATATCTAGTGCTTGGCACAAATACAAGTGTACCAATTAACTACGACTACGAGATCTATTCAATGCAAGTTACAATGTTTAGATTTATTTTCATGAATCTATTTTATTTAAAATGTTCCTAATTATAGAGAAATGTAAAAAAATCAGAGCTTTTATGCAGTGTAAATGATGATGCTAGTTATGTTTTGACTTTCACTCTTTGCCGTCATTTTGTTCATTGATAAGATAGGCCTAATTTAGTTGTACATAAAACATTTTTTTTAATTATGTCAGTACAAATAAGTGTTACTGCAACTTAAAATAAAAAAAATAATAGGTATTTGATTTGTTTGTTGCTATTGTATCTCATAATTACTGGATCGGAATTGATTCTCGTTCTGTGGTAATTTTGCAAACTTTAACCTTGTAAGATGTAGTTATGAAAATTGTATTAAAAAGTCTGTTTCGAAGTTTTACAACAATTTAGATATTTATTATCTATGTGCCAATTATTAAAATAGTTTTGCTCATAATAATTCGTAGTTATAATATTGTTGTTGCCAATAACGGGCTGGTCGTTAATAATACAATAAGGGTTTCTTGTTTTAATTAAAATTTATATGAACCCTTTTGGAATTAGTTTCGAAGTATATTCTAAAACGAGATATTTGACTTTTAAATAAAAACAAGCTAAGGCGTATTTCGTAATGCCATAAAATTTGGTTCGATAAATGATATCGCATTTTGGTATAAACCATTGTTATATAATCCACGGAATTAAAGTTGATTATATAATTGCTTTGTTTTGTACGAAAATACAGTCGGTCAAGTAAATTATGAATACAACATTTTTGTATCATTTAATTAAAACTAAACGACGAATCATAAACTTGATCACAATACAAATTTAATGATAATGAGTTTATTTGATGTGTGTCAAGTCAAAAATAGAACAAAAGTATTTATTTTAGAAAATATCCTTTCTTAAAAAAAATAGACACCTTTTTCTTTATGACATGGCTAAAGTAACTTTTACGCCATTAACTCAATTGTACAATCATGAACAGAAACTTTAATTAAATCACTTTGACTGGATAACTCAAAAGGATATAATCCAATTTTATTTATACGCAGAATACAATATTGTAAATTTATATTTCGTTTCGTACGCACAACGGACATACAGCCATCTTTTTTTTCACAGCCTTAGCATTCGAATGTAGATGTAATTTGCCTGTATACACATTTCATACTGTGGAAAAGTGCCTAATTTAAATATAGTTTGTGTGTATTTAAATTAATAGTCACATGTGTTCTATTTTTTCGGGTCGGGTTTTGGGTCTTGAACCTTGGGTCACGTGAAGGTACGGATTCCACGCGAGAGCGTGACTAAAGTACTGTAATAAGATTACTGAAAAACCACTGCGGTCACGTTTTATGAGATTATTTGAAGAATATTTATTTAAATTCTAGCTTAGTATATTTCTGTTGCATCACCGAAGCAGTCAAGGAGATTTCCAGTTAATTGCTCGAATAAATTCCTTCTATTTTTATTATTATGGTTTCTTTTGGTACATTTCTACATTTTAATTACGAATCATCTTTATTTACAATTGTATAAAAACACGACTAACAAAGTTTGATATGTAAGAAATTCAATTTGAAACATATAGACAAAGTTAATAATGATTTCTTGACACACTGAAATTAAACACTAACGGTTTTATCGCGTTTAAATTACTTTATTTAATTTGACGTTTTGAATGCTGCAGTGGTCGCGGACACTAATGAAAAGAGGATTTTTTTTTAAATGTCTAAATTACTACTACTACTACTACTACCCAGCCCATAAATGTCACAATGTTGAATTGGGCCTCCTCCCATTACATGGAGGATAATTAGCCTACTGTGCCAGGCTGGCCAGACGGGTAGGCACATGGTTTTGTTCCAAGATTTCCTTCTCTTGCGGCTAGGTTTTCGGCCTTGTCATTTCCTTGTGACAATGTATTCTAAGCTCACGGTAATCAAACAATGATGTTACAATTAAAAGGTGTAGATACGTTACCTGTACAACATTTGATCTATAAAAATGGCAAGCCAACGCACACATAGTTAACTTAATATGCAATATGCACACTGCATTAGATGAGTCGTGAAAGTAGGATGGTATGATTTAATAATCACGTGCTAAATAGAGACAAATATAATTTGTCGTGATGCGTCGTCACATACACTAGAAACAATATAGATTAATTAAATCAGACATAACATTTTGACAAGTCTGTGACGCGTAATGACATCTATCTCTTTTGCACTTGGTAATGAGGATACTTTTGTTCCACTCATTGATTTTTACCGCCATATTTTACGAATAACATTTTAATTTGTAAAAAATATTAATTATATTACAGAAATAGTGATAGTTACGAATGATAAGTGCTTCCTTGACTTTTAGAAGTTTTGTTAGTGTAGCTTGTGCAATATCTCATAACACACGATGGCATTTTCCATTGTTTTATAGCACTTTTTACACACAGGCCTTGACGTGCGCTTGTTGACGCCAGCGACACAACACTGAGGTCAGGTTTGCTAATTAGCCTACTTTTAACGTGCCGCTTGCTGACCGCTTATAACCCATCTACACCTTTTTACTTCTAACATCATTGTAATCAAACATGACAAAATTAATGTCATAATTATCACCATTTTATTTCGAGGAATTTGTCTTTGAAACTTAACGACCAGCCCGATTCATACATTCCTACATATCATTCCTGCTGTAAAAATAATGAAAACGCTTGAAAAAAATATATATATTTTAATATAAATCAAACAATGTGTACACCATCTCATATAATAGACAAACACTGCATTGAAAATATATATTACAATCATTGATACATGTCTTTTATTCTTCTTCTTCTACTACTTCTCAGCCCATAAATGTCCCACTGCTGAGTCAGGTCGCCTCCAACTACAGGGAGGGTTAGCCTACTGCGCCACGTTGTGGGTCAGACGGGTTGGTTTCGTATCAAGTTTTCCTTCTCTTGTGGCTAGATTTATGGCCGTATCATTTCCCTATGTCGGCTCTTACGACACCCTCGGGATGAAATGGAGTGACGACACTATGTATTCTAAATCTGTTCATTTCAATACCGAATCGAAAGCAATGAAATTCGCTGTAGCCAAAGAGTAAAGCGATCCCGTTGACATCTTTGTTGTCTATGATACATAAACAGAGTACTACGTACGTGTCTATGCTCTCAAACGCCATCTTGAATTGAAAATAAACTTCATGTACCTTCACGATAGTACGAAATAAATAGTAAATTTCTGCTATATCAGGCTAGTATACTACATGAGATAGGAGAACGTGCCGTGTTAGGGAAATGTTCCAGTATCCCATCAGCGAACCGCATAGATTTGCAGGGAGGTAAATAAAGTTCGACAGCGTAGGTATTCAAGTCAAATCAAAACTCGTTTAACCAAGTTGGCTCAATAGAGATTTTTTGATAAGTCAAACAACAAAATAAAATTTAAATTTTACCACTTAAAATTGAAAATTGGTTATTTACCATATACCACCGGTTCGGGAGGCAGCTCTACGGAAAAGAACCGACAAGAAACTCTGTAGTTGCTCTTTTTAGATCGCCATTTTTAGATACAAGACTGGGTACCTATAAGACAGATTTGTGAGAGAAAACTCGCGCAATAGTCGCAAAGGGCCAAACATCAGCCAGATGTAGTCAACAATAGTAACCTTCTGATGCCCGAGCCAACCATCCCCCAGCAACGGCACCTGTTCACAAGCATGACGCATGTGGGAGCCATCCTTCAAGGTCATTGTTCAAGTTGATTTACAAATGTATCCGAGTCGACATTTCGCAACATATTACCGAAATACCGCCCCGTTGTCCCAGTGTTCATCTCATTTACTGCGTGCTCAATATTGATTACATTTTAATAAGTAAGCCGTAACGTGGTTGGTTTATAGCCACACACTTTCCCGGCTGAGCCGGCTATAAAAAGAGTTGTACTTGCTTCTTGACGTTTTCATGTGATCACAGCGTAGACTTCTTTTAGGGCCTGTAAAGGTAAATTTTACAACCATTCTTTAGTATTTATGACTGTGGGAGTAAATAGAACATAAATGGAGGTTATAAATAGAATATAGAATGAAGATTACATTTTTTTGAATATATTAATCAACGTCGGGTTCCTTCAAACACTTCTAACGCGAGAATGGCTGGACACATTTTCATGATTATTGATTTGTTATATTTGTTTCCGTCCCTACGAATACAAATGACACCCAGACACAGAGTAAGTAACTTCGGTTTAAACAAATACAATTGCCTGACCCCGGAATAGAACCGGGGTCCCGTAATCCAAAGGTTGCATATGCAACCCCTAGACCGACAAGGCAAATTGATCCACTAGATTTTGAGTTTATTGGTTACAAACATCTATCTATCTATCAGCCACAGAAATCCACTGCTGAACATAGGCCTCCCCCACATTGCACGATCTCGTGCAGACCGCATCCACCTACTCCCAGCGATCTTCACAAGGTCGTCCGTCCACCTAGTCGGGGGTCTCCCCCACGCTTCTCTTTCCCGTACGTGGACGCCACTCCAAGACGTTTATGCCCTCTGTTGGTGTCGTAGCTGGAGTCGCCATCGGCTTCGTCCTTAACGCAGGCATTAGCGTCGGCCTAAGCACTGTAATCCGATGTGGCGCTGTCAACGTCGGCCTTAACGTCGGCTCTGACATCGACTTACGCTGTCCTCTAAAAGATTTCAATTCTATATCAGGATGTCAAGAAATCCCGCCGTATCTGCCGTATCAATTATATGGGGCCCCCGGGCTACGGGGTCCCCCGACGTGCGTAATAAAAACTTCGCTGAACGCCTGTCAGACCTGTCACTATTGTCCATAGAGGCAGAAACTTTAGAAAAACTAAAGTTATCATCAGCTATAAATCATACAATAAATCAGTTTGCTGAAAAAAAGGCAAGGAGAGTGTATATTTAACGTAAAGATTTATCACACAAGGAAAATAAAATGTGTGCATAAAATTTATAGAAATATTTATTCATCATAATTATCTGTCACTTCTTCCAAAAAAATTTTCAAACAATTTAAATTAAATATGCACATTGAAATTATACACTTTTAACGGATTTATCGCGTGTATATTACATTATTTAATTCCCGACGTTTCGAATGCTTTGCAGCAGTCGTGGTTGCGAGAGAGACGTCGGGAATTAAATAATGTAATATACGTTAAAAAGTGTTTAATTTCAATGTGTATATTTAATTTAAATTGTTTGAAAAATTTTTGGAAGAAGTGACAGATAATTATGATGAATAAATATTTCTATAAATTTTATGCACACATTTTTTTTCCTTGTGTGATAAATCTTTACGTTTTATAAGAGCCCGCAAACAAATGTTTATACGGGGCCCTACCAAGGCACGCTACGCCCCTGTCCAGACTACAGATAACCCAATAATATTTATGAAAACCAGCGTACTAAGCTTAAAAGATAAAATAACGATAGATAGTTTGTTCATCCTTTGTGAGACCCATGGCTTTTAAATAAAAAAAGGGAGCGCCGGCAGAAGTGAAACTTAACGTTTTAATCAACATATAACCTAGCACTGACCTGCAAATTGCAAAAAAACGTAAGAAAATACCTACCTACAGCTACCCTGGAACATTCGCCTTATATACAATTTTTATTTATTGCACTACCGTACACAAAATCGTCAATGTCATAAAAAAAATACTGATACTACGCTGCACCGGCGGTGTACTCTCCCTCCGTCTCAATTTTCTGTCAAGTCACGTGTTGACGTGACATTTAATACCCATACCAAGAAAAGTGCAAAAAAATTGGTTTAGAGAAACGCCGATAATTACTTTAAGAAAGAAAACCATTTTAAACAAGAACTGAACTTATTTTGATTAGCTTCATGCCCTCAGTTTTTAAGGCTATAGTATTTCTGTTACGCCCTGTATATTCCATTCAAATAACTCTCTTCGTTATAGGAAATCACTTTCAATTGAAATTTTTTTCAGTTGATTCGATTTTTGCACGATGAATCAGACTTTGTACAAAAGTATCAAAGAAAGTAAAGGTCCGTGATGGAATTTCATTATTTCGTTAAAAATTCAAATTCAATCGTCTAGTTTATTTCAATCCAATTCTTTTGTATACGGCGTGAAACAAAAAGCTTGTTTTTACTATACTAAAAGTGAAACTTTTTGGCCCATGGGTTGGATACGCTGCCTTTGGATCACGGTCCTGGGTACGATTACGGGGTCGGGCAAGTGTCTTTGTGTAAACGAGAGGCACTTGCTCCGAGTCTGGGTGTCTTTGTGTTCGTGAATTTCATGTTTGATAACTGCCCCCGTGATACAGTGTGCAGGAATTACGTTTAAAAATACTAATTATAATTGAAAAGTAATTCTTATGCCAGTTGATTGTTTGATCTGGTCGTGCCCTAGAGTTGTATATCGTAACAACCGGCTGCCAGACCCCTGTAAAACATCTCAAGAAAGCATTGGTTGGTAATACTAATAATACTACCAGAATGCTACATCCTTTACACAATTTCCACGAAAATCTGCACTAACAACATCAAAAAATATCGCCTACAAGTCTGCATATCTCTCTGTCTGCTGAAGCTACGTTGAACTTGAAAATTACAGAGAAAGAATATAAGAGAAAGTCTCTTATTTGCATGAACCTGATACAGCTGTTAATTGGCTACTACCTTCAGGATGGAATATGGTAGTGTCTTTTTTTAATTATTTGACTATTTGAAAGCTTTTCTAAGAATGTATTCCGATAATTTTGACACTATTTATAGTTTAAATTTGCCACTACAAATTCCGACAACCAAATACCCCCAAAGTGGCAGAGGTACTGCCGCGTTCACAATCAGCGATTTTCCGCCTATTATATTCGCAGAGACTCAGCACTGGGTGATAAAAATTGCTCAGCGAAAGTAGCGTGCATGAATAAGTGTCCGGAATAAGGCTTCCCTTGATTTAGGTGACAGCGTGTGTGCGATATGTTCGCGACTATATTTTATTGCCTCTTCGTTGGCTCGCGCCATATTTCTACAAGCGCGATGAGTTATGACGTGTTATAAGAAACGGCTTGGGATTTTCTTAACCTATCTGCTATATCTAGTGTCGAATAATGCCTTTGACCTAAGATGTCTAAGATGGAGCAGGCAATTCAAGGAAATGCCCTGTCGGGCACCGGCTGTCACATACACACGACGGAACACAGTAAAACTGCTGGGCTAGCCGGGAGGACCATTCGAAATTGAATGAAATTGATTGAAATGAATTCGTGAAATTTCATATCTGTGTCAATAATTATACAAAAACGTTACTGTAATTTTTGCTAATTAAAACCTTATATCGAAAGGATTAGCTTATTTGGTATTTGCTTTACTGTGTGATACTGATCTTTTTATCAAGTTTTCCTTATCTCATTCCAAGGTTATCTGCCTCTTGCGTTCCTTTAGTTGCATCTTACGACACTGCCATGATGGTATGGGGTAGAGACATTGCATATTCTGAGTCACCAGATTAATGAGTACGTGATATTTTAAATGTTCACTAATCACATAACCTTATGACTGACTTTCGAAATAATATACGAGTATTATGTTTTTCAATAGAACATGTTCAAGTAAAAAAAACAATCCACGCTTCTCGTTTCAAATTCAAACTCTATTACTATGCATATACGTTTCAATATTGCGAAACCAGTTTGCGTCAGTTACCGCCTTTTGTGTGAAGATCTTTCTTTTGCAACAATGATAAATCTTTTCTTATAAGTAAGGGTTTAATTGAAGTTGGTTTATTACGAAAGTATATCTTCTGGTCTTACTGTATTTTGTGACAGTATTTTACTTTCATATAAGTGTAATTTTGGGTATTTAAAATGCAGAAAGCTTTGTTGGTAGTTTCCCTATTACTACTCATTGAGGTAAGTGGTGTAAAGCATAGAAATTAGGAAAGCGGCAATTAGGATCATCGTGTCGGCCTAAAAAGATCCATCATGACTGCATCCAGCTTCCCCCAATTTCATGTCTCCTTCTCCCGCGGCAATTTATATTTCACCTTCTCCCGCGGCTAGATAGAAAATAGATAGAAGAAAATAGAAAATCTTCGTTTTTACTCGTCTCAAACGACACAATAAATTGGTCCATTGGGACCATTAAACAGAGCCTCTACTAATTTTATAGAGGGACATAGCATAATATAACCCGCAAGCAAGAATAATTTAAAGTATTGCGTCCAATCCAATTAAGCTTCTTGTCAATAAACCTCATTAAAGAAACTGTAGATATTCCGAAGAAAAAATCATATTTTCATTATATTTTTCTTCAAAATTGATGGATAGATAATTCGCGTGCGCTCTACCTAAAGCGGTATCTGTGCACGTCTTTGAGGGTTTTTGGATGCATATTTTGACAATTGTCACATGACCTTAAATGTCAAATATGACAGATCATGCAGACGAACGTATAGGCCCTTTTTATAGTATGCATATGCCATGTCAAAAACGCGGCAGTATGACAGTTTCGGGCACTTTTATAACTATGGCTGTGCAACAAGCATTATCACACATCACATCTATACTAATATATAAAGCTGCAGAGTTTGTTTGTTTGTTTGAACGCGCTAATCTCAGGAACTACTGGTCCGATTCCAAAAAATCTTTCAGTGTTAGATAGTCCATTTATCGAGGAAGGTTATAGGCTATATTTTATTTTCAAGAGAATTAGGGATCCGTATGAAAATTGCGATTTTGTAAACCAAGGTGTAAAATCGAAAACCTATTTATGCGTGCGCTGCAAAAACTATTGACAATAGAACCAAATTATGTACTACGGGTTTGTAGGTCTTATAAAGATCTACAAAAAAGTCCGCGAGAGCACATATCTAACTATCATAGTTTAGCCACAATAACCGATTTTATGTTCATAAAAAATATGCACGGGTTCGAAGCCCACGCGGGCGAAGCCGCACGCAAAAGCTAGTTTTAAAATAAAGTGCCCGAAAAACATGACCGAAGTTCAGATTTTCAACTATTACAAGGACTATTGAAGTGACACCATAACCTCGAAATGAAAGTTAGCAATTAGCACATTTTTGTAAATTTAAATAAATCTATTGTCTATTTTAACAATACCCAACTAGAAAAGAGCATTTAGGTAATTTTTTTATGATTAAACAGTCTTTACACGTGTACAAGGACTCGATTACCAGACCATTCAAACAAAAACACTCAATTAAATTCATTACTTCAGGAGTTATGACGGAGTAGGCCGACGGACAGTTAGGTCAAACTTATAACTCCTTTCTATTTCGTCGACAGTTAACAAGTGTTTTATTGGTCAGGACTAAACCATATGACCACTCTGTATGTTTTTTTAACTCCAGGGCCTAAACGCCTACTGCTGTTTCGGAGACCCGTACGCTGCATGTGACACCTCGTACGATTGCACCTGCACCAAGAAATCCGTCTGCGACACACCCTGCCAATGCCAGAAGGCCACTGTTTGCCAAACGTGTGGCACCACCCCTTGCCAATGCCAGTGTGGCTGCAAAGGCAAGGCTCCCACAGTGTACTTCCCTGAAGTGGAATATCCAGTTACTGTCGTCGAAATGAAGCCTTACTACAGCACGACTTGTTGGTGTACATAGATGAGCGGTCTGTCGTGTTGCGGGCGTGGCGATTGTCGGAATACATAACATTTGAAACATAGTTGTAGTTATCTTAGGGTATAATTTTGAATGGATTTAAGTCGAAAGTACAGTAACAATTTTTAGGCTGAAGTTTTAATGAACTAACCCGCCGCTTCGCTCGTATACACTCTGATCAGGATTTCTGAACTTGATAATATAAAGAACGACACCATAATGCCTTAATATACCTATTGTGGTGGCGACATTCACGATAGCTACAACGCGCGGCAAAAAATTCTTCTTCTTCTTTCTTCTCATCCTTAGCCCACACGTTGATGACGCGGGAGCTATTTAGTGGTTAGGGTAGGATCTGATACCCACACATCTCACACCAGTTTTCCTGGATAGACCAACAAGCAATGTATCCCCGAAAATAAAAAAATACTTAACTTTGCCAATAAATGTCGCTGTCAGGATTTTTTAACATCATTCAACATTTTAAAGATAAAATTAAAAGTCGGTGTTAAAATCCGTGTGGTGACAGATCTAGAATACATAGAGTCACCACTCCATTCCACCCTGAGGGTGTCCTAAGAGCCGACAAAAGGAAATGACAAGGCCGAAAACCAAGGATAACTTGAAACGCAACCCTGTGCCAATCCGGCTGGCCAGCGTGGCACAGTAGGCTAATTACCCACCATGTAACTGGAGGTCGCCCGAGTCAGCAGTGGGTCTACTATGGGCTGAGTAGTAGTTAAAATTCACAAATGACTGGTTGAGACGGAATGAGAAGACCAAACGGGGATAGACCAGAATACCGATCCAGGTATCCCTGAGCAGTGGTTTTCTGGTGAACTCCATCAATACATGGTGTTGGCAGTCCTCTTTTCTCCCATTCCAGCGTGAAACTCATACTTTTTGCAGGGTCAAGGACACGTGTGTGACACTCCAATGCTGCAAACGTCCATAGGTGACGGCCTCTTACCACCAGGAGGGCCACTTGTGCCACTAGTGGTATAAAAAAGCGAGAATATTAATTAGTGGTCTATTAATATTAACTAGTGGTTAATATAGTTTTTTTAAACGTAAGCCGTACACTGTATCGCGACGGCTGTTTACAAACATGAAATTCACGAATACAAAGTAACACCCAGAGCAAGTGCCTCTGGTTGACACAAAGACCCGGCCCCGGAATCGAACCCTAGCCGCAAAAGAAAGAAAACTTGAAACGAAACCCTGTGCCAATCTGTCTGGCGATCGTGGCATATTAGGTTAATTACCCGCCATATGTATAACTGGAGGAGGCCCGACTCAGAAATGGGGCACCATTAATCAACATTTAGCTATTCAAAGTGTAGTGAATTTTATAGAAGTGAAGTTTGTATCTTTGAACATATAATAAAATAAAAAATATACTCGCTGTACGCATTTAGATATATTCTAATTTTGATTTTTTATATCTATATTAACCAAAAGATTTATTGGACTATAGATGAGGACAACAGTTCAAAGAAAAAAACAGGTTTTCTTGAAATTGCAGTCACCAGCTGTTAACGAACTCGAGTGTTAGAACTCAAAAAGTATGCAAGAACCAAGAAACATTATGTACTTAACTCAGACTACTAAGCTTAGGGCGCTTTCAATTTATGCGTTTTGTTTATGCGTTATATAAGAAAACATTCGATTGTCGGTCAGGAATACGACAAATGCACCGCTTCAGCACTGCAGCGGTCAGACATGAAACGCATAAACTGAAAGCGCCCTTAGAGATAACCCATACAGAGGCGGATCTACCTAAGGGCTTATTGGGCTGTAGCCCAGGGCCCGTGGATACAAAGGGCCCCCAGCCCCTTGTTGATGTTTTCCCAAATTGCTAAACAATCTTAGTTTTTTTTACATAGCCAATCACCAAATAAATCAAATTATTTTATTGTCCTATTTCTTCTTATACATATAGGTACCTACATAACTACGTCACGATCGAAAACAGGGTTTTCAGTAATTTGGTAGGCCCCTAAATTATTTTAGCCCAGGGCCCAACCGATTCACGATCCGCCCATGGGTCCCTAAAAACCTCGTTTAGAAAAACATCTACATTGGCCTATGGTTCCACGCTGACTCAGTTCATACGATATCCTCAGGATGAAATGGGAATGCGTTACCACACGAACCATTATGAGTATAATAATAAAACATATTTTAAGCTTAATTAGCAATAAGTTAATGACCGCAAACATGCTTTGAACCTCCCAAAGTGTGTTGTACCCGCAAAACACGTAAATTTTGAACCCGTATGCCACAAATAGTGGTTTAGAGGTCCCGCTATTTACACGTTATGTTTGTGTCCTAATTAGACAATATCGCCCAGTGGCCATCTTCAATCTTACCACTTCTTCTGGGCCCATAAATGACATAGAGGGTAATTAGCCTACCGCGCCTCGATGTCTAGTCGGGTCGGTATGTTTTTATAAAATTTTAACGATAAATCCGTTAAAAAGTGTTTAATCTATCTATCTATATAAATAAAATGATTAAATGATATTTATTTCTGTAAATAGATCTTTTATGGACACTTTTACAAGTCAATGTTTTTACATTATATATTTTTTAACTAGATGACGACCTCTGAGAAGAAATGCCGAAACAAACTCAGATGTCCAGACAGTATTTAAAAGCAAATGTGAGTTACAATGCAAGGCATTGTCTGAAATGGCCTTTTGAAGAAATAACCAAATTGGCTTTGAGTAGACCAGAGGCACTTGCGGCACGCATGCATCAGTCATTGTGTAGCTCGACCCTAATCTAGGGAGCCAAACAACCCGTCCGCAAAATAAATTGCTGTTCGTTAGTCTCGCTAAAACTCGAGAACGGCTGGGCCGATTTGGCTAATTTTGGTCTTGAAATATTCTTCCGTCCAGGGAAGGTCTAAAAGGTGAGAAAATGTAAGAAAAATATTTTTTTTTAATTCGCATTATATATATTCCAGTTAAGGTTTGGCATTTTAAATATCATCATCATCATCATCATCAGCCTACATTAGTCCACTGCTGGACATAGGCCTCCCCTAAAGAGCGCCATAGCGCCCTGTCTTCAGCTTGACGCATCCAGCTGCTGCCCGCAACCTTTCGCAGATCGTCGCTCCATCTAGCAGAGGGCCGTCCCACACTACGCTTGCCGATTCGCGGTCTCCACTCAAGAACTCGTCTACCCCAGCGGTTGTCGGTTCTTCTACAGATATGACCAGCCCACTGCCACTTCAGTCTGCTAATTCTCTGAGCTATGTCGGTGACTTTGGTTCTCTGCCGGATAATCTCATTACGGAGCCTATCCTTCAGAGAAACTCCAAGCATAGCTCGCTCCATAGCACGCTGAGCGACTTTAAACTGGTGGACTAGTCTCACCGTGAGTGTCCACGTCTCGGCGCCGTAGGTCATGACGGGTAGGACGCACTGGTCGAAAACTTTAGTTTTCAAACTCTGCGGGATGGGCGACGAGAAGACCCGACGAAGTTTTCCAAATGCTGCCCAGCCCAGCTGGATCCTCCTCTTGGCCTCCCTGTCGAAGCTGCTTCTACCTAATTGCAAAATGTGCCCGAGGTATGTGTATTCTGAAACAGCTTCAACAAGACGGCCATTCACAACGATAGGTCTCGGATGAATGTGATCATTCATCATGATTTTGGTTTTATCCAAATTCATGCCGAGACCCACCCGTCGCGAGGCTGATGCTAAGTTGGTCAGCATCTGTTGCAGCTCCTCCAGCGATTCTGCCATTAGGACTATGTCATCTGCAAATCTCAAGTGTGAGATGTACTGGCCATTTATGTTAATGCCCTTGTATATGCCTGTGTATAAAGGCCTCATCGTACAGACATCTCAACACTTGGATGTAACGATAGTCCACTTGGCATCGCTGAAGGGATTCAAGAACAGCCCAGGCTTCGACGGAGTCAAAAGCTTTCTCATAGTCCACAAAAGCTAGACACAGGGGCCGATTATACTCTTCGGACTTCTGTATAATTTGCCTCACTGTGTGGATGTGGTCTATGGTGCTATAACCCCTACGAAACCCGGCCTGTTCCGGAGGCTGAAATTCATCGAGCCTTATGGCGAGACGGTTCGCAATGACTCTTGAAAACAACTTATAGACGTGGCTCAGGAGTAAGATGGGCCTGTAATTTTTAAGAAGGGTGATATCACCCTTCTTAAAAACAGTACCACCAAACTCCTGCTCCACGCCTTAGGAGTTCTCCCGCAGTGAATGACGGAGTTAAAGAGTTTTTGTAGTTCCTGTATGACAGGAATCCCTCCTGCCTTCAGAAGTTCTGAAGTAACTCCGTCTTCACCGGGGGCCTTTCCATTTTTAAGATGTTTAAGAGCCAGCACGATTTCGTCTTGGCTGATATCGGGCAGTTCGTCGGTGTAGTGGCGGACCAGGGTGGCTCTTCCATCCTGGATAGAACGTTGAGGGCGAGTAGCATGTGCAGCATAAAGCCGGCCATAGAAATCTTCGATCTCGGCAAGAATCTCCGGCTTAGACAAAACGGTTCTGCCATCGCGTGTTGTGAGCTTCGCCAGGTGGCTCCTCCCAAGCTGCTTAGTGAACACCTTGGACCCTCGGTTTCGCTCAATTGCCTCTAATATGAGGCGGGTATTGGAGCTCCGAAGGTCACGTCGTGTCATTTTAGCTATAAGCCGGTTGAGATTTGCCTTGTCTGACGAAGTGGCATTAGTAGCTTCCCGTCTTTTTGCCATAAGCCGCAGAGTCTCGTCCGAGAGTCTAGACTTCGTGCCTTTACGCTGCGTTCTATAAAATTTAATGCCCTCACCCCTTAGTGTATCCAGGATGTTTTGCAGGGTCTCGTCGATGTCATCGGTAGGCTCTATGGCAGCAAATCTAGCGTCCAGTATGTTCTGGAACGATTCGGTTCCTGCCATGATTTGGAGTAGGTCCGGTCGGAGCGTGGACTTCATCAGACGGTTTCTTTCGAGCTTTAAGTCGATATTCAGAGAGCCTCGGACAAGTCGGTGATCAGATCCTGTATTAAACCTGTTGATCACCGAGACGTCTCTGAATATGTGCTTCCTGTCCGTCATGATGAAGTCGATCTCGTTTTTGGTCACAGTATCGGGGCTTTGCCAAGTCCACTTCCTGTGGGGCTTCTTCTTGAAGAAAGAGTTCATCAAGTAGAGCCCCTCTTTCTCTAGGAAGTCGACAAGCATTTGCCCCCTGTGATTCCTACTCCCATAACCATGGGGTCCCACTCGAGATTCACCACCAATCTGAGCACCTACCTTGCCGTTAAAGTCCCCCATAACAATGTTAAAGTGGGCCTTGGTGGTGTTGTGTAAGGCCCTTGAGATGTCCTCAAACATATTCTCAACTTCATCATCCGAATGTGCCGAGGTCGGTGCGTAAACCTGGATGATCTTCATGCTATATCGTTTCGATAGCCGAAGAATCAGGTACGCTACCCTCGTCGACACACTGGAGATTTCTTCAACATTGTTAGAGAGGGCTTTATTGACAAGAAACCCTATGCCACCCTGCGATTTCTGGTGTCCTTCGCGGAAGTACAAAAGGTGGCCCGATTCTAGGGTAATGGTGTCCTCCCCCTCTCTACGGACTTCACAAAGACCCAGAACATGCCACCTGATGTTCTCCAGCTCCACTTCCAACTGCGCTAGATGCTCGTCAAGCCTTAGAGTACGTCCGTTGTACGTAGCCAGGGTCAGGTGTTTCAGGTAGCCAGATGTAACCCGGGGATTTTAAATATGACATATTTTAATAAAGTTGAAACATTCTGGAATTATTATTCAGGTTTTTTATTTATTGATTCTGAGGCGGTAGGATGTTTGCAGCTAGTTTCAATATATAAATTACCATCAGTAGTACCGCTTTTCAATACATTTAAAATACCAGACCACTAAAATTGGGTTAAACTTCAGTATTCTACAATGGCGCTATAATACAAATGTCTACTTACACAGCGAAAATTCTTGGTCACGAACATTCTGGAAAATTCCAGAGGGTCATCAACGCTTAATTATTCACAGATTAAACTACTTTGCGCTCAGAGCCGAGTCGGCGCGTACAATAACAATGTCACTTGAAGTAGACCGATCAGAATTTTTAATTTGAAATTCCTTAAAGTTGCACTGTATGTAAGTTAACAGAGATGTCAGAATAATAACGGTAACAGAGGCGAATTTGAGGAACATTTGCAGGCAATTTGCCGTAATCTTGAGCAATTTCTGCCACTACTGAGATGCCTTTATAAAGTGACTGTTAAATGACAATTAGCAATAAATATAGCTGACAGGGCCAGATTTAGGGGTCAGAGGCCTCGGGGCAACAAAGGAGTGGAGGCCCCCTTGCCCCAAATTATTTTTCAAATAAAATGATCAATTTTTTGCAGTCGAGTTTTTCAATAAATAATTTATTGTGAAACCAAGTAGATTCTCTTAGTAATTGTCGGGCAAAAGGCGTCGGGCAAAAAATGCGTCAAGGGTCATGTTACATTTCGCGGGGGGGGGGGGGGGGGCGAGTGAGCGGATAATTAAGATTAATATAATCAAATAATCATGTATGTATAAAGTACTTTAGGCTGTAGGTAAAAGCGAAAAAAAAAAATATCAAAGGAAAAGATGTTTACTAGGTTTACTAGCTGAAATTTGAAAGAATTTTTTTTTCCGAAGACTCTATTGTGGAGTCCCCCTGCTTGTGGAGGCCCCGGGGCTTTCGCCCCGGTTGCCCCCCCTTAAATCCGGCCCTGATAGCTGATGTTCCCACCAGAGCAGCAGTGCAGCCAGAGTCCAGTCAAGAGCAGCCTTATAAACCCGTGGCAAATATGTAGTAAATATAAAATGTATATTGACGAGTCTTTAGAGTTCAGATGAGGATCTTATTAGCGAAATAAATAGATTTTAATTTTAGTCGATTTGCGGGTTGGGCTCGCGATGTATACCTAAAACTGTGCAAATATCATGTTATAGTATAACACAATATCTAATGAAATAATCAAAAACTCGAGCACATTAGTTACTGTCTGATGCGGTTTGCACATTAATCTGTCTATAAGAACTAAACATGGCGATCTAGGAGATGGTGACTGCAATCTCTTGGCCAGCACATCTCCTTAAAGCAGTATTCCGAACGGGTGGCAAATTGGTAAATAAAAAAATGTTATTCTGATCTGTCAAAAAAGTGTGACAATATAATTGAATTTTTCGGTGTTCTTACCATCATTCTAGCCAGAAGACAGTTATTTTGTACTGATGCGTGACGATGGCAAGAGGCCTGATGGAATGACGCTTATACCTTGGACCATGGGACGGCCCGTGGTATGGGATGTCACATGCGTAGACACCCTACCGTCGTCGCAATTTCCAGGGACTGCGAAAAGGGCTGGCGGTGCCGGGGATTCTGTCGAATCCCACAAGCGGTGCAAATATAGTCAGCTCGATTCGAGTTACATGTTTGTGCTGCTTGGGGTGGAAACTTTTGTTCCGTGGGGCAAGGAATTCAAATCTTATTTACTTTTTTTAGTTAGTTTAAGGTTTGATTTTATGTTTTAGGTACATATTATTTTACTAATAATCTATTTTCTTTATACTTGAAAAAAAAAACGAAGCCCCGTGCCTGTATCGCGGGGGCAGATTACAAAATGAGATTCACAACACAAATGACACCCAGACCCAGAGCAAGTTCAGAAATCAGAAATCATCTCTCATAGACAAAGACACTTACCCAAACTTGTAATCAAACGTGGGTTTCGTGATCCAAAGGCAGCACATCCAACCCCTAGACCAATGAGGCTAAGAAAAAAGTGTGTAAAAATGTTACCTGCACCGTGGCGCTTAAATTCCTCAGGGCACATCCTTAATAAACTGGTGACTCAAAATTCTTCATAAACATCCAAGCCCATTAAGCCCCTTGCTGATTCAGGACTCCTCAAATTCATTAGAGGGGAAGCTTTATACTGTGTTGACTATATAGCCGAACGTCCCCGCCAGCTAAAATAAGTTAGTTTAGTTTAGCTTGCATAGTTGAGTCAGTTTTTCATACAAGTTAGTTCACCGACGGTGGACGCACATGTATGAAAAACTGGCTCAACTATGCAAGCTAAACCAACTTATTTTAGCTGGCGGTCGACGTTTGGCTTATGGGATGATACGTTATCCAAATCTCCATCTCTTACAAGCTCTAAACTATCATCATAATAAAGGTCCGACCGGCTAGCTACCACCCTCACGTCTAAGTCCGGCGCCAAGCAGTCTGTGTATGTGGGAACCGGTGCCCGACAGGATATTTCCTTGTATTGCCTGCTCCATCTTAGACCCTGGCGATGTTTTCATCATGTAAGCCTAGGGTCAAAGGAATTCAAGTAACTGATCGAAAATATATTTTTTTTAGGTGATAGGCAGGCCTAACCAGATGTTCCTAAAGCAAATCTGAGGAAGAGAGTAGAAGAGTCTTCGTATGCTCTCTCCTCGTGGGTCTTTTGGGCATCGGTGACCCTTCACCGTTCAGGTAGCACGGGCAAGAGGGTGGAATGGGCTGGTGTCATTATGTATTTATGTAATATAAGTCCAAATGACAATGGCACAGAATTTTGTATCAAGTGTTCCTTCTCTTGGAATTGGCTTTATGATTTGCTTTTGTCGGCTCTTACAACACCCTGCGGATGGAACGGGGTGGTAACACTGAGTATTCCTACCGTGCCACTGTCGCCCGACGGGTTGGCATAGGGTTTCGAATCAAGTTTTCCTACTCTTGCGGTTAGGTTTTCGGCATTATCATTTCCTTTTGTCGGCACTAACGACACCCTTAGGGTGACACTATGTATTCTTAATCTGTCACCACCCATCTATATTCCACTGAACAAAATGAACAACTGCTGTCTGAAAATGTTTGTAAAACAAAACACAACCGTAATTGCTTTCAGGCATTCCGTTAGTGTGGCACGGCCCTAGTACAAAGCCTCCCCGTTTTAATTACAAAGCCTTACGTAACACGTGTCGATAACATTAAAGACATCGTTACGTCACGGGAGAGCCTGGATATAATGTCTGCTACCCGAGGCAATTTAGTGCCAGCCTAAATGGAACTATGGAAAAAGGTGGTATTAAAAGAAAAATGCGAGAGCTTTTTAGATAGAGATAGATAGATTTCTTTATTGCTACTTAACTTAATTCTGTAGGTACATAATTTGGCGTTTAACGTGAATTTAAAAAAAAACACGTTGGAATGGAGTGGTTACACTTAACATCTTTGTCTAAACCAGAGGCACTGGCTCGAAATCTGGGTGTAATTTCTATCTATAAATAAAAAAAATGTATTTATGTAGTATAACATCCATCTCGTTACCATAACACAAGCATTAAGTTGCTTAGCTTGGGACGAGATGGCGTTGTGTGAAATGTCCAAGGATATTATTTATTTATTATTATTTAATTAATTCATCTACCTATACCATAATAAATAAAATTGGAGTGTCTGTTTGTAATCATAAAACTTTTTACTAAATGTGTAAGTATGTTTAAACAGTACATATACCAAAATATTTTTAAATTTTTGTCTTTACGGCAGATAGCTGATGTTACAGCGAGTAACTTAGGCTACTTTTATTGAAACAATTGAGTTTCCACATTTCTGTAGCCAACTTATACGGTTTTTCCAATTTTTTTTGGTGTCTTAAGCTCTTTAAACAGATATAAGTTCTCATAAACTCTGTTCAGATTAGCATAGCACTAATAGACTAATAGACTTAGCAATTGTTAACGAATATGCACATATTTCTGTTAATAACACGCCGCATCACCTTTGTAAACCTGATGTCTACCATCCCCCGTTAAAAATTGTTCTCGCCCTGAGAAAATCTGATCACCTTAATCTACCCCTAAACCCACTCTACGTCAAATATAATTTTTACAAAACCAATAATGAAGCATGCACGCACGATCTTTTGCAAATTGATTGGAAAATATTTGAACACTTAAATAGTAATGAATTGGTACGAAAGTTTTATAATATTTTGTGGGAACTAATAGAAAAATATACACCAAAGGCAAAAATAAGAAATGATAATTACCCCAAGTGGTTTTCCCCATCTCTTAAAAGAAAGTTAAAGGAAAAAAACAAATTCAGAGTACGTTTCAAAAAGTTTAAGAACCCACGTGACTATGATGCCTTCAATACCTTACGTGCTAGAACAGGAAGAGCCATAAAAATTTGTTTCGCGAACTACATAAGTAAGATTGAGGATAGTATGAAAACCAATTTAAAGTCTTTTTGGAGTTATACAAAATCTAATAAATCTAGCAAAAGCATTCCGCACCGAGTTTCATATGGTGATAGGACAGCTGAGGGTGCGGAACAGGTTGCTAATATTTTCGCTGAATATTTTGCTTCCATGTACAGCAGTGAAAGTACACTAAATGGTAATTATGCATTCCCTCTAGGGACATCGAATTATAGCCTTTCCAACGTTGTAGTAACGGAAAAGGAGATAGTAACTAGTATAATGAAGTTAGATGTGAATAAAGAAGCTGGCCCCGATGGGTTACCCCCTATTTTTATTCGAAGATGCATGAGTGGGTTTCTGAAACCATTATTATTAATTTACAATAAGACTCTCAGGGAAGGAGTGTTCCCAGACTTGTGGAAAATCGCACATATTGTACCAATTCACAAGACGGGAAACCTAAATGAAATTATTAACTATAGGCCAATATCTATAATTTCGCAATTCGCTAAAATGTTGGAAGGTATTGTTTATAATAAAGTATACTGGCACGTGTCCCATTTAATCAGCACCCGTCAGCATGGTTTTGTATCTAATCGGTCTACTATGACGAATTTGGTTACATACACACATTTTATTTCTTGTGCACTTGAAGATAGAAGCCAAGTAGATGTCGTTTACACTGACTTTGCAAAGGCCTTTGATAGGGTAAATCATTTAATTTTGGCGTTCAAATTAAATCAAGCTGGTATTAATGGTGATCTGCTGCGATGGTTCCAAAGTTATTTAAATAATCGCAGTCAACTTGTTGCGCTCGCGGGTTATGGGTCCATGCCATTTACGCCAACTTCTGGAGTGCCTCAGGGGTCCAAACTGGGTCCCCTCTTGTTTTTAGTGTTTATAAATGACCTTTTGGAAACTCTGTAGTGTGATTGTTTGGCTTACGCTGATGACATAAAACTTTTTTGTAAAATATTAGATTTGGATGACTGTTATAAACTTCAAAATGATTTGGATACGCTCCAAAATTGTTGCTCCAATAATAAAATGAACCTAAATATAAATAAGTGTCAAACCATTACATTTACGAAGAAAGTTATATACATACAACACAACTATAAGCTTCATGGTGTAGATCTTAAAAAAGTGACCATAATTCGTGACTTAGGTGTCACCTTTGATAGTTCCTTGACATTCCGGACGCATATTGATACTACAACATCTAAGGCAAATAAAATGCTCGGTTTCATTGTCCGTATGTCAAAGCCATTCCGCCTTGATTCTAGTATCATTCTGCTCTATAACGTCTTAGTCAGAAGTATTCTTGATTACTGCTCTTCAGTATGGTCACCTTACTACTCATCCCACGTGCAGTGTATTGAATCTTTTCAGGCACGTTTCGTCCGGCACTTGTGTACAAGAAAAGGTATTCGTAAAAGTATGCCTGAGTATAGTGATAGACTTACGCACTTCGAAATGCTCAGTTTAAAGAACAGAAGTGAGTTGGCGGATTTATTGACACTCCACAAAATCATTAACGGCTCGATTGATGCTGGCTTAATACAATTTTTAAATTTCCGAGTTCAACAAAGGACAGTACGTCGATATCGTCTTTTTGAAATACCTACATTATTATTGAATTCGGCTTTCAATAGTCCACTCACAAGAATGATGAGATCATACAATGAAGTTTCCCTGGAGATTGACAATATAGATGTGTTTTCGATGTCAATAGCAGTGTTCCGGCGCCATCTTTATAACATGTTCATGTTAGCCCTCTCGTAGAATTATAAACTGAATGTATTTTTTTTAATATCCCTTTTTTTTTTTAATTTTCTTATTGTATTCCATGTTAGTTAAGCTTAAGGCTAAGTTAAGTTAAGCTTTTAGATATTTTCATATAAATTAATTTGTGTCTCGCTAAAACGATATTACTTTAAGTGTTATAGCATGCCTGTGATTTGTGTGATTACCCTTGTATGTTGCTTAAAAGTACTGTTCTGTTTAAATTGATTTCGGTGATTATGCAGTTGGCGTGTGTTTTTTTATTTAAATAAATAAATAAATAGTTCTATCATGTTAAAAAAATTAACAGCGACTTGTATTGAATTATCCCAATTCATATTCAACAGAGACGACTGCCTGTAAGAGATTTGAAATCCGTCACCAAACGGACACAAAATCCATTTAAACCAGTAAAAATACCTTCCTTAATCTGCACAGCTGGTCTGGTTATGAAATATGCAACACCGTATTTATGGGTGACGCAGGCTTAGCGGCTTAAGTGTAATATTGCGTTACTGCCGTAACGTACTTCAATTGAATTTTAATATTTTGCGTTTACTGTTGAGCTTGCTAACCTAAATGTTTTACTTATGTTGTGTAGAGTTTGTCTCTACTCTGCCCATATATGACCCACTGCTAAGGCAGGCCTCCTCCAATTACATGGAGGGTGTTTAGCCTACTGTACCACACTGGCTGGTTTCGCCCAGAGTTTCGTATCAAGTTTTCTTCCTCTTTAGGTTATAGGCCTTGTTATTTATCGGTTCTTACGGCACTCTCTGGCTGGAATCGGGGGGTGACACAACATATTCTAAATCTGTCACCACATTGAGGTGCTGTACCCTGCGCACGTTGCTACGCCACTAACTAAAACATTTTTTTCATCAACCCCCGTTTTTGGTGGAATTTCGTAAAAGCCTCTGCTCGGTGAAAAGAATATTCCTACGAAATTTCAAGTGTCTAGGTCTTATGGTTCCGGAGATATGATGAGATGAGTGATCCTATATATTTAAATATTTAAACCTAAATACTACACTAGTATATATAAAGAAGATACACAAAGACAACCATACCCAGAGCAATAATAAATAATAAATATCCTTGGACATTTCACACAACGCCATCTCGTCCCAAGCTTATGGTAACGAGATGGATGATAAACTACTTATATACATATTTTTTTTTGTAAATACATACATATTATAGATAGAAATGACACCCAGACTCCGAGCCAGTGCCTCTGGTTTAGATGTGTCTGCAATGTGTCTCTGGTTCACACAAAGACACTTTCCCGACCCATAAACTAACTAGGCGTGGCTTACAACATGCCCTGAAATATTTTAATACAATAAAAGTCCTATATACTATGCTCTGCTAGGGTAGGTCCTAATTACCTACCCTAGCAGAAAGTTGCTTGATGCTGGCAGTTAACAAGCCGACACAATAACCTACTTCCATATAAACATAAAAAAAATACATCGCGTTGGGTGACCGCTCCTACTTATTTATTACCTGACCACTGGTCCCCCAACGCGATGTATTTTTTTTATTTTTTTACTTATTAGAGGGAATTTTTTAATTAAATTTTTAATTAAATTTTTATTTTATACTTTTTATAGGTACACACTTATTATAATGTAGATTTTGTTAAGTTGTTAATATATAGATTCTTGTCGCATCCTCATTTTCTCCCCACCACATATATTTGTAAATATTGGGTATTTCCCCCCTTTTACCCCCAGAGTGTTTTCAGGGCTCAACCGATTTTCATGGAACATATTATTTCGTAATGTGCATGTGATGCTCTTTCATTTGAGACCCCACTCGATTATATTTGCAGACATTCGGTTATTCTTCCCCACTTTCACCCCCCATAACTTTTAACCGGCTCAACCGATTTTCATCGAGCATGTCTAAGAATACTCACCCGTAACTCACCTTTCATGCAAAAAAATGTATTGGAATCGCTTCATACGTTCGCGAGCTACGGAGCCACAGACAGACAGACAGACAGACACGTCAAACTTATAACACCCCTCTTTTTGCGTCGGGGGTTAAAAATAAACGCCATTTGGCACGTGATCTGCTTTCTTCTGGGAAAATAAAGAAAGTTTTGCGGTCGCAAAATCTGATTAGGCCCGATAATCCTACAGTCACCACCCTGTTAAATCCGGTTAGCGGCACAACCTGGTCTAGGGCTGAACAGAATGACAATGTTCTGAAATTGTTTAAGACGGATTCATAATACACTTGCGGATGGTCCCGGCTTCGCACGGGTGGACGTTTATTTTTATTTGTTTCGTGCAATTAAAATAGCTTATATTAATCAGTGTTCATGTAAATTCAAATGGTGAATATTTTTTTTAAATCGGCCCATTACTTTTTGAGCCAATCCGTTACAAACATACTTACATAATGATGTCTTAGGTTTCACGATCTTTACACATTGCAGGAAATGATTTCTTCACGGTTCTGATCGTTCAGTCGCTCCATCTTGCCATCGAGTCGTCCCGCAACCGCGGACACAGCAAAGTGTCTGAAACGTTGGGAATAAAATAAAATAAAACGATCAGAACCGTGAAGAAATCATTTCCTGCAAAACATACTTACATAGAAATCTTTCCTCTTTATAATCCTACTAATATTATAAACGTGAAAGTTTGTAAGTATGGATGGATGGATGGATGGATGGATAGATGGATGTTTGTTACTCTTTCACGTAAAAACGACTGAATGGATCTTAATGAAACTTTATAATAATATAGCTTATACATCAGAATAACACATAGGCTACAATTTATAAAGATATTGTGTGTAAATTTATAGAGATATTAAGTTAAATTTTAATTTCTATTTGTCAAATTTTCAGCCATATTTAAATATAGACAACATAAAGTTTCGCTGTCAGTTGCGCTTTGTTATACCACGTAGGTATTATATCACATTCTACGGGAACGGGATAAAAATCTTAGGTATCCTATGTCCGACTTTCTTTTAAATATATAGATGTTGGACAATTCACAAAATCATACTAAATATTATAAACGTGAAAGTGTAAATGTGTGTAATCCCGTTCCGTGATATAAAACATCGTTTATCAAAATGCAACTGCTGGAATAACAAAACTTCACCGACAGCTAAACGCTACGTTGTCTATAGTTTGACAAATTTGACAATTAGAAATTTTGAAGTTGACCGGTTGATGTATTTCTTTCGAGTAAATATTAGCTTATTGTGCCGAACAATGAAGAAGAACTAAATAATGCACGTGAAGATCACCGCATTAGTATGGCTTGAATCCGTGCTTCTCAATCACAAGAGTAAATCGTGGAAGCCCGTGAAACGGATCGGTTGGGAATGCAAAATCGTCGAGAAATTTAAGAGATCAACAACTAGATATTTCGAGGCACAAGATTAAATTTATAAAGTAGGTACTGCATAATTTGGATCGAGCAACGTTTCGATACGGTGGCAGCACTAATTACTGCTTGCATACTTGCGTCCGCATTGGACCAATAGATGTCATGTAATATTACAAAGCACTCCTCAGCGGCTAAAGTTCTATCAAAATGGAAAATCGTCATCTGGGACGAATGTACAATAGCGCATACACGTGCATTGGAAGCACTTATCCGAACCGACCGAACACCTACGCAAGGACTCGAGATGTTTTGGAGGCGCAATGATTTTACTGTCTGGCTATTTCTGCCAAACACTGCCACTAATTCCAAGATCGACTGCTGCCGCTAAAATATGCGCTTACCTCAAATCATCGAAATATGTGGATTGATTTTATTTTCTCAGAATTTCTGTTCATCGAAGGACGAACTCACAAACACAAAAATAATGAATGGTTGACTAAGCGAGCTGTTTTGGCGGCTAAGAATAAATATGTAGATGACATAAAGTAACTAACACAATTCAGAATGAAATCATTGGTACACTGCATTAATTCAAATATAATGACTGTGTAAAAAAAGACTCCTTGGATATGCCTAGCTTACCACCGCACAATTTACGACTAAAGGTTGGCTACGTACTAAGTTTGCTTCCAAATATAAACCAAAACCACCAAACCTGCGCAACGGAACGCGTTTGGTGGTAAGTGAATTGATGAACAATGGAATATACTCAAAGTAAAGTTGGAAGGTGAGGAAATTCTCATCCGAGGATCCCGACGATACCAACTGATATACCGTTTTAGTTTTAATGATTTCCGATCCGTCGTGCATTCGCCGTGACCATTAATAAATCACAGGGCCAATCCTGGAAAATTTGTGGCCTAAATCTAGAAAATTCATGTATTTCCCAAGATACATTATATGTGGCATGTTCCGGGTCAGAAGACCATCTGCGTTATCCGAAAAATGTCGTCTGTCACAAGGTGATTCACTGAAAAGTGCAGTTACTAAAATAGATGGCCAATAAAGTATAATTAAAATCATAGATGTTTTATTTATATTTACCCTGATAAAAAATTGAAGTTAATAAAATAAAATATCTGCTCATTTATTGCCTTTAAGGCGAAACAAAGTTCGCCGGGTCAGCTAGTATTAGTATATAACTAATATAGTGTCGCTACCCCATGCCATCCTGACGGTGTCGTAAGAGCCGACAAAAGGAAATAACAAATGAAAATGATTTTTATTCGAATAAATTCTTACAAAAGCATTCAAATAATAAAATAAATTACACAAAAATTAACACGCTCCGCGACTATGGCAACACATTTTTTTTAAAATGGCAAACTCAAACTCAAATCATTTATTTTAATTGAACCTATTTACAGGTGTTTTTGAAAGGTCAACCCTCGGGCACTTCGTTTAAGTGCAGTTAAATATTTCATACTCCTTACATCCAGTAGAATATTTAGTAGGCAGTCAATTATTCCGTGTGGTGACTGATTTAGAATACATAGTGTCACCATCCCATTTCATCCTGAGGACACCCTCAGACAGTAAGAGCCAACAAAACGTAATTTCAAGGCCGATAAGCTAGCCACAAAAGAAGGAACTTGATACGAAATCCTGTGCCAACCCGTCTGGCCAGCGTGGCACAGTAGGCTAATTAATATTGCTACTACTCCGAACCTTACATGACACACTGGTGAGTCAGGCATCCTCCAATTACATGGAGGGTAATTACATGCCATGTCATTTCATGACTGCCTTGTTAGTCTAGGGGTTGGATGCGCCGCCTTTGGATCAACGGGTCCCGGGTTCGATTCCGGGGTCGGGCAAGTGTCTTTATCTAAACCAGAGGCACTTACTCTGGGTCTGGGTGTCATTTGTGTTCGTGAATTTCATGTTTGTAAACTGCCCCCGCGATACAGGTTAAGCGTAGCGCCGAAGCCCCGGTGTTTAAAAAATACCTATTGTCGGCTATTACGACAGCCTCAAGGTGGAATGGCGTGGTGACACAATGTGTTCTGAAACCGTCACCACACGGAAAATCACCCTGCATGGACATAACTGGAGGAGGCCCGACTCAGTAGTTAAGTAGTAGTACCTAGTAGTAAAGTCAAATGAAAACTTTTTTTATGAGAATCAGAAAAAGCAGCCTATAAAATTGGTCTACGCTCTCTTTGAATAGAGTCTGTGACGCGAGGTAGCCCACCTTTTCAATATAACTGACGTTTTGCTATCATCGTCGGATAAATATCTCAGAACCCGTATAAAAATATTTGAAGACTAGCTACTGTCCACGGTTTCGCTTATGTAGAGATTGTTTGTGAAAAATAACTTCTTCTCCATTTAATTGTCATGGCTTCCATCATGGGTTTGATGATTGTGACAACAACCGAGTTTGTTTTGACACATGGGCAGTGACAAAATACAGGTAAGTGTTTAACAAAAATGTCTTCTTCTTCTTCGTTTAATTAACATGGCTTCCATCATGGGTTTGATGATTTTGCGAACAACCGAGTTTATTTTGACACATGGGCGGTGACAGAATATAGTTAAGTTTTAAGAGTAAAAACAAAAGAAACTGTTGTAAAGAAATGTACGGTTAAAAATGTCACTAAAGGGCGAACATTAAACAAATGACCGAGTTATGCATTAAGAAACTTAAAACCTATTTCAGAACCTCCTGTTTATAGTCGGCTGAAATAAGACTTTGCCCACTGAGGATCATCATAATCTTAACAGTGCCTACTGAGGTGGGCCTCTTCCAATTTGATGGTGGGATATTTCGGGTTTCGGGTTAGATATCCCGGGTTCGATTCCGGTGTCGGGCAAGTGTCTTTGTCTAAACCAGAGGCACTGGCTCGGAGTCTGGGTGTCATTTCTATCTATAATATGTATGTATTTACAAAAAAAAATGTATATAAGTAGTTTATCATCCATCTCGTTACCATAACACAAGCATTAAGTTGCTTAGCTTGGAACGAGATGGCGTTGTGTGAAATGTCCAAGGATATTTATTTTTATTTTATATTGTGCCATGCTGGCAAGTCGGATTGGTACAGGGTTTGTATCAAAATGTCCTTCTCTTATCTAGCTACAAGCATCTGCCTCGTACATTACGACACCCTCAGGATTGTATGAGTTGGTGACAGTGTGTATAGTAAATCCGTCACCACACGGAACTGAAGATAAAAATTGTTAGCTGAAGTTACTCCAAAACATTAGCTATCTCGCAGTTAAATCCGAAGTCTTTTTTTACTTTTTTAAGCGAACAGACACTTCAATTTTACTCCATGCACACATAGATATGTAGGCTTATTTAATCCTTAACATAGCTACACCACCTGACATCGATGAAAGGTAGCCTCTTTATGCTTTTAGAACGTTCCCAATAACGTGGGACCGTTTGCTAAATATATTATGAACGCAAAAGGACTTTGTAGGTGAAATCCTACGATACAAGAGGATGGAAATCTAATTTGGGGAGTAAAGCTTGCCATAAATGAAAAAGTAATCGCGTAAAAGCTTTGCCTTAGTTAAGAATACTACCACAACTCAGCTCACAGACCCACTGCCGAGTTGGGCCTCCTCCAGTAACATGGAAGGGCATTAATTAGCTCAGTATGGAATGGGGTGGTGACACTGTGTATTCTCAATTCGTGACCACACGGACAGTCATCTGAACTCCACGTACCTTCTAGTGGGGCAGTCGGTAATTAGCTGTAAGTTTGACACACTTTAAATGTTTATGCACGCCCACGGCCATTGTAACATGGTCGAAACGTCGAGCAAAAACAGGTATTAATTCTGTGATGTTTTTAAATATGTGTTCAAATCGCGAATGTTTAAAAATAACAAAAGTACCAAACTGGCGAATATGAATCCGTCCTACACACTTCTTACAGCCCTTCTTTTATTGCAATATTCAAGACTTGTCATAATACTATAATTTGTATGTTTCATTTAATAAAATCCATTTTAAAACACTGAGACTTGTAATTATTTTGTAGCTACCAGCATGCTACATACATGTAGCGAACACGTGCTACATACTTTACACAATTTACCCGAAAAATCTGAAGTAATTGCGTCAAGAAATATCGCCTACAAATGCGATAATTACGAAGAAGTCCTACACCGCGATAGCGAAATTTCAAGAGCAATTCGCAAATTAAGAATTCCCCGACTACAACTACGGGGGATAGGCGCTGCGACCCCTAGCCAGACATCACACCTCGTCTGGCTGGATGATCATCCCTTTGCGCCTAAATACTTTACACAATTTACCCGAAAAATCTGAACTATCAAAACGGCGACAGCTAAGTTTCCGGAGCAATTCGCACAGTTAAGAAGTCCCCGACTACAGTTATCGAGGGATAGGCACCGCGGCCCCCTGCCAGACGTACGAGTACCATCTCGTCTGGCTGGATACACATGCCTTTGCGCCAAAACTCTATTATTCTCCGACAGTACTTGAGTATCGAATGCCCTAGACACTCAATGACTTTCAGTACCCTCCGAACAGCGTTGCCAGTTTTTTTTGCCAAGTCGAGAACTTGGAACTTTTTGAGTAAAAACGGCGGGATACTTTCGTCGAAAGCGGGACATGGTAAAAAACGTATATGTATAATCAGTTGTTATCCCATATTTATCTTTTTATTTGAATTAAAATTACGGTTACGTGACAATCTAGATACGCAGTACACACTTGTCTGTGCCACTCGCCCGCGCTTTCTCAGCACGCTGCACGCACGGTTGTGTTATCCCCGAAAAGCGTGACTGAGCCTGTCACACGCTGTTTTTGATATTGATTTAAAAATCGGGTCTCAACTCTGCCTCCGAAGCACGAAAGATTAAAGAAGCCCTGGTATTATTGAATACAGTATATTGTGGACACAATACGTAGACAATGGAGATAAAACAGACGCTAATATTGTCAGGTATGCAGACGTTACGAGGAATTTTTAATAAATCCCTGACTTAATAAAGTCCCCAACAAAGGGGAGTTTTATTAAACCACTGGGATTGTCAACACACCGTGCTCGGTGTAATACAGAAAAGTTATCAAAGCAAGCTAATTACTTGTATTCACAATTGCCCTCGCGAGTAATGTGAATGGAAAGACTTAGGTTTTCACAATTCTCAATCGGGTGGACACCACATCTGGATTTAGCTAATACCAGTATTTACATGGTGTGATTGCCGTCTGATCTCCGGTATTACCAGTATTCCTATCTAGTGGGATTACTGGTAATGTTAATAGTGACCACGAATAAAAATTGTTTTACGCTACTTCGTGTATCGTCTGCGGCAGATGGTTGGTATGCCTGTCTGACGGCTTCGGATGTTCACCGAACCACGAAATATACGTTAGATTGGTGGGGTCGGCCGTCGGGTTAGAATACTTCTTCTAGTTCCCGAAACCAAGTGAGGTAGTGTTATAAAAATGATGTGTCGGTGGAAGATTGTGACGCCATAATCACTATCACTACTGTTAACTAGAACTCACCAGAAATCTCCCTTCGTGCGTATCTTCGGTAAACAGGCACACCCACATAACTTCTTTCCATAGGCACTGAATGCTGGTTATTGTTCTCTAGTTGTATTGTCCACTACACACACTAGAATTGGCACATGAAAGTCTTGAAGAAAAGATTAAAATCTTCGTAGCACACGCCGATGGATCACTTGGCGGCGGGAACATGAACGCAATGCACCTTTTTTTTAATTTACCAAAAAATGGCGGTATTCATAACAACGCGCCAATGAGAAAGCAGATAATATACACTCCGTTTGAAAACTAATTTGTTCTAGGCACATTATGATTGTGTCATTTCTTAAAAGTTAATTGGCCTATATAAAATTAACTACACATAAAATTGGTGAATAATTAATTATTTTGCGTGAGTCGACAATGCTAAGCACCGTGAGTCGATCGTTTTTAAAAACGTATTGATACAATAATATATTTTACCCGATTGATGGCGCTTTATTTTACTCTAATGCTGAATCGCCATTATAACATAATGTGAGAAATTATATTGCGGTACGCAACAACTACAAAATATAAAACAAAGTCGCTGTCGTATTCCGTCCCTATGTAGGTATGCTTAAATCTTTAAAATTACGCAACGGATTTTGAAGTGGTTTTTTTAATAGATTGAGTGATTCAAGAGGAAGGTTTTCATGTATAATTATTGTAGAGAAACAATGATAAATTTAGAGCTTAATCATTGCACCCGTGCGAAGCCGGGGCGGGTCGCTAGTTAGTATATAAAATATTTCTATGATTATAGTTCCTTACGAGTGTGATTTCAACTGTCAAACGATTTTCAGCCTGAACTAGTCCAAAGATGAATAAATCTTATCTTATCTTATTTTTTTTTTTTGTTTTTTTTTTTTTATTAAAACGATGGCACTAGGTATAACCTGTATCGCGAGGGCAGTTAACAAACATGAAATTCACGAACACAAATAACACCCAGACACAGACAGACCTCTGGGTTACACAAATACACTTGCCCGGCCCCGGAATCGAACCCGTGATCCAAAGGCGGCACATCCAACCCCTAGACCAATTAGGCACTCAAAATAAACGGTAGCTTCGAAAATATTACTTCTACTTCGTTTTATTTTACTTATTTCTTTATACAAACTTTTTAACCACTTCACGAACACCGAGAGAAGTTTTAATTAAGACCTATTTCTCAAAAAGTTTAAAGTTGCAAATTTTCTTATTCGATTTCATTATCTTAATCTCTATGGAGACGGTCCGGAACTTCACTTCGTCAAGTTGTAAGGAATAATATAAAAGTTGTAATGAATAATATAAATATAAAAAGTTATTCTTTTTTAATTAGATGAAGGAAGAGACGCGTTAGTATGTTTAATTAAGCCCCCTTACGCACTAGCGGCCAACCGCTGGTGCGTAAGGGGGCTAAGTGAAGTAACAGTGGTCAACAAACACAATATTATTTAACTTATTTCAGTAATCTTGAAGATACATAAATGAAAGAGGTTTAATTCGATTATGAATACGAAGTTATAATATTTTTTTTATAAACTAAATGTAGTTAATTCTTGCAGAAATACGTAAAGTTATATGCAATTTACTGAAATGACGAGGTCGGATTTTTGGACGTATTGAGAAAACTTTTTGAGATTTTAGAATGTTTCACATTTACCCCTAAACACAATATACTTTTAATAATAACCAACAGTTTGCAGTTCCATGCAGCTTTAATCAGCGGGAAAGTCACACAAAACTCACTGCGGCCTATTTCTGTTCCAACTCGCGCCAGGCCGCCATATTGTACGTGACCGCCATTTTCTATAGCACTCGACTCTAATAAAATGGCGCGAAATTTACTGGAAAATCCAGCATGGACTCATGAATTTGTAACAGATGCGATTTGAAAGAGAAAAATCCCTATATTGCCTACATTTATGATTATAGTAAATATTTGTTTGTTTGAAAACGGAGAAATTCAATTATTTCGTGAAGTAGCGGCCAGTAGGAGATGCAGTCTCAACTGAAGGATTTTACGGTCCGATAGAAAGAAAAAAAATTATTCGCCAAGGTATCTACATAAAATTTAATCGCGAGCATTTCGAAGAATTTTATGGTAAGCGTATCACCCGCAATGGGACCGCAATGTAATATAAGAAAGAATGACAACCCTTCTGAGTTTCTTGCCTCTCAGCAGTGGGCACGTTCCGAAGTGGTGGTAAATTATGTTACTTTGCATTGTATAATTTAGATCAATGTGTAGTGTAAGTGTGTTTATGACACAATATCTTAACTTAAACAATATAAATAAATGATTTGACTTTGAGTCTACTAACATCGTAAGTACAAGGACACCTTTTCCCCCCGAGGTGAATACTATAGTTTTCACATCTACTAAAACCCATAATTGGCCCACCGCTGGGTGGGCCTCTTCCAACTACGTCCCGTTATAAGTCCTACCTCTCTATTGTAACAATTTTAAATATACCGCATGGACGTTAGCATTTAGCACCAAAAGTTTATTAATTTACCGGCACTAGGCTATTTGGTAGTCGAGTTACAGGTTAATCACTTTACTGTCATGACGCAGTTTGAACGAGGCTGAAGCGCCCAGTTAAGTAATTAAGTTAGTACATGGCAGTAACTTATACTGTGTTTCGAAATCGTTAAATTGGTTACAGTGCATTCTTATAACCTGTATCGCGGGGGCTTATTACAGATATGTAATTCACGAACACAAATTACACCCAGGCTAGCGAGAGTATCTGGTTTACACAAAGACATTTGCCCAACCCCGGAATTGAACCTAGGACCCAACAAGCAACTACAGCGTTCTTCTTCGTAGACCATAATGGTGCGGGGTGGTAACTGGTAGCCTGTTTTGACCAAGCGTTTGTAGCCAAACCAATTTGTGTAATCATAAGGTTATGATTTTATATAAGGTTATGAGTTAAACTGTGTGACAGGATAAGAAATAGTGAGATAAGGAAGCGTTGTGGTCTGAAAGAAGATGTAGTGACAAAAATTGAGAAAGGTATGCTGAGATGGTTTGGCCATGTCGAGACAATGAATGAAGAACGATTGACGAAAAAAGTGTATAAGGCGAGTGTGAATGAAAGTGTTGGAAGGGGAAGACCTAGGCGGACGTTTCAAGACCAAATCAGGGACGTCTTGAAAAAAGGCCAGGTCAAGAGTACTCTAAAGCGAAGAGCATGTATGAAGGGAATAATGAAAGTGGACGAAGCGAAACAAGTATGTATGGATCGTAGCAAGTGGAAAGAAGTGGTCTCTGCCTACCCCTACGGGAAAGAGGCGTGATTATATGTATGTATGATTTCAACTTTTTGATTTCACAATACTGATATCAAATATCTGTAAATATGGATTATCAGAAAATGAGGATTCGACAAGAATCTATGTATTGACAACATATCAACATCTACATCATAATAAGCGTGTACCTATAAAAAGCAGAAAATAAAAATTAAATTAAAAATTTAAATAAAAAAGTAAAAAATTAAATACATCGCGATGGGGGACCAGGGGTCAGGTAATAAATAAGTAGGAGCGGTCCCCCAACGCGATGTATTTTATGTTTTACTTTTTAAAGGGAAATTAGGTCATTGTGTCGGGGGTTTATTAAATTTTTTAATTTAATTTTTATAACTCAAGAAAGGCTGAACCGATTTGAATGATTTTTTATGTATGCATTTGGGTGGCACCGAGGATGGTTGAAATTCACAAATCAGCCCGACAGATGGCGCGGTAAACGAATATCATGCAGGACAACGTCTGCCCGGTCAGCTAGTAACATAGAAAACTTTGTTTAGAAATAAGGTTGTTTTGGTGTAAAATAAATAAAAAAAACTCTTTTCACAAATGTTACAAACACCCGTGGGCTACGGGTTATGGCCAAAACACACAGAACACGGCGTTATTACGTATTGTTCCAATAAAAAAAAATACTACTCACACAGTTCGGAGCGTATTTCCTAGGTACTACTACTATTACTCAGCCAGATGAAGCACTGCTGATTGGAGCCTCCTCCAGTTACATGGAGGGTAATAAGCGCTGGCCAGAGGGTTTCGTATCAAGTTTTCCCGAGACACAGGTCAACCCGTCAGGGCAGCGTGGCACAGTGGGCTTCTTTCCCTCCATGTCATTGGAGGAGGCCCGACTCAGTACTGGGTTTTTATGGGGCTGCGTTGGTGGATGGGGGTACCCTAAAAAGAAAAGTCTCAATTACCTACAAACCGTGAGTTGTTTGCAATGATATTTTTGCTAACAAAAAGTTTCGGCTTAAGCAATTTAAATTTGGAAGGCAAAATATTTGTTAAGATAAATTAAAAACTCGGAGCGCTATTACCAAAAAAAATGCAGATTGATCTCGGTAGCCTAGGGTTTTGCGACAATGCGACACCATAAGAGCTGAAATGACCCCAGAAATTACCCACTACGGACCTCCTCCAACTTCATGTAGGGAAATTACCACGCTGGTGAGACGGGTTGGCACGAGGTTTGTATCAAGTTTTCCTTCTCTTGTGGCTAGGTTAACGGCGTCCTCATTTCCTTTTATCGTCTTTTACGACACCCTTAGGATGGAATGTTGTGGTGAGACTATGTGTAATGAATTTGGATAATAATTGTCCCTATCGTGTTTCTGCTTCTTTTGTGTAGTCTTCAAAAAAGGTACTAGATCTAAAATTTGCAACGTAACCTATCCTACTTTCCTAGTAATAATATTAACGCTAAAGTTTGTAAGTATGTATGGATGGATAGACGGATGTTTGTTACTCTTTCACGTAAAAACTACTGAATGGATTTTAATGAAACTTTACAATAATAGATACCTATAGCTTATATATCAGAATAACAAATAGTTAGGCTACAATTTATAAAGATACTGGGCGGTGTGAATTGTCCAAAATATAACAAAAAGTGTCAAGTAAGTAGAGAAAAAATCTGACGTAAAAATAAATTTCATCACCACACGGGTAAAACCGCGGGGCGCAGCTAGTTTTAATAAAAGTAGAAAATGTATTATTATCTTTGATTATTAAAGCTTTTGCTGAGCTTTTGAAGACTAATGCGCGCCGTTGTATTACTTATCAGTATTGTTCAACAAAGAACAATTTTTCCGAGACTTTGGCAGTTAAACGACTCAAAGACGCATTAGCCAGGCTTAAAAACTTTTCGGCGTTAATATTATCACAGGGAACAATTCATTGGATCCTTTGTTGTTATTTCTCAAATCCCCCTAATACGGACAATTGAAAGTACTTATTCATTTCCCTGTCTGTCATGTGAGTAATAAAGATGCAAAGTATTAATTAATCACCTATAATAAGTATACTCACCCCATACATGACCCACTGCTGAGTCGGGTCTCCTCCCATCACAGGGAGGAAAAATAGCCTACTGTGCCACGCTGGCCAGACGGGTTGGCACAGAGTTTCGTGTCAAGTTTTTTTCTCTTATGGCTAGGTTATCGGCCTTCTCATTTCCTTTTATCGACTCTTACGACACCCATAGGATATAATGGGGTTGAGACTCTATGTTTTCTAAATCCGTTTAATTTGTATTGTCTTTATTATAAAAATGCCTTTATAAACTGGATGTTTGAATTTCAACAACTTGAGAATATTATTCGTTTCGAAATCACTACATAGTATCATCACTATCACTATCACTACATATTATAAAACAAAGTCGCTGACGTCTGTCCGTCCCTATGTATGCTTAAATCTTTAAAACTACGCAACGGATTTTGAAGCGGTTTCTTTTAATAGATAGGGTGATTCACGAGGAAGGTTTTTAAGTATAATTTTATCTATATTATTGTAGAGAAGCACTGATAAACTTAGAGGTTCATCATTGCACCCTTGCGAAGCCGGGGCGGGTCGCTAGTAGACTATATTAAATAGTTAATTCCATTTAACATGGTCGTTCCGGTTATCTTTTTTCATACAATCAATTTTCTATACAACAAAGGCGGAACGGGATGAAATTAGCACTTTATAAATTAGGACTAATCAATACTTACTACTTAGGGCGCTATGGCGCTCTTTAGGGGAGGCCTATGTCCAGCAGTGGACTAATGTGGGCTGATGATGATGATGATGACGATGAATACTTATTAGTATGTTTGTAACGAATTGGCTTAAGAAGTACTGGACTGATTTTAAAAAATCTTTCAACATTTGAATGCTACATTATCCCTTACTAGCTTTTGCGCGCGGCTTCGCCCGCGTGGGCTTCGAACCCGTGCATATTTTTTATGAACATAAAATCGGTTATTGTGACTAAACTATGATAGTTAGATATGTGCTCTCGGACTTTTTTGTAGATCTTTATAAGACCTACAAACCCGTAGTACATCATTTTGTTCTATTGTCAATAGTTTTTGCAGCGCACGCATAAATAGGTTTTCGATTTTACACCTTGGTTTACAAAATCGTAATTTTCATACGGATCCCTAATTCTTTTGAAAATAAAATATAGCCTATAACCTTCCTCGATAAATGGACTATCTAACACTGAAAGATTTTTTGAAATCGGACCAGTAGTTCCTGAGATTAGCGCGTTCAAACAAACAAACAAACAAATTATTAGTATAGAGTATAGATTAATATTATGCTATTTTAATTGCAAGAAAAAAATAAGTATCCCTACTAAAACTTTTCCACCCGGGGCGGGCCGCTAGTATTAAGTAAAATGAGTATTCATATTCTCATATGCTTTACTATCTTTGTCACGGTTCCGGGTCTACGGTTATTTCTAAAAATATACGGACTTCTCGAGTTATTTTATTCAAAACCTTCGGTGGTTCTATTTTTAGTCGAGTTATTATCTCGGTAATTAACTTGCGAATATGCAATCTTAAGCCATGCCCTGATTTCAACCATCGATGAAAATGCTCTAAAAACACATGCATTTCACGGGGAGTGCTTTTCTTGTAAATATAATCCATATCTGATAAAATTACGTACAATAATTCAACATCACGTCCGCTCATTTTATATGTGTTTGATTTGAACGAATGTATTCTCGATTGAATCGTTTTTTGTAAAGTTGACAACACTTTTTTCGTCGGAACAGAATCGGTGTAAGCCATATCATTTAATACTACTTGAAATTCATTCCAAGTGATTTCACTTACTAAAGTAGAAAACTTAGTTTCGCTTAAAACATTATAGAATGATTGAATGAACTTTCTAGCCAGTCCTTCGTTCACGTTTTCAAACATTTGCAAAAGTGTATTTAAGTTTGAGGTACATGGATGAGATTTTAGACAAACTTTGTGATCTGAACAAAGTTTCTTTTCAAATTTACCCTCCACCATTATAATAGCTATGATAACCTTTTGCATCAATTTCTGTTTTGCATGCTCCATTTCAGTCGGACTGCTTTCCAATCGTTCGTTCACAAAAATTGTGGCCATGTCTTGATACGTACCACTGACTTTCTTTATTATGCCAACCCAGCCAACGTCTTTTCCGGATAGTTCAATTTCGGTTTCGGATTTTCGAAGCATTTGTTTAATATCGTCTATGCACGTTCTGAATTCATCTTCGATAATCAAGTGGTTTTTTGCGATGAGTCCATTAACGTTCAATATAGCTTCGAAAATTCCTTCCACGGCGCGGGTTAGTACGGTAATGTAATTGATCAAGAATTTTTCTAAGGTCTTATTACAAAAATGTATTCCCCTACAAATATCTACTAACAAGATGCGAATATGATCGCTCTCGTTAGAAATCAATGATCGTCTCCCATCCATATTTCTTCTCATATAGTATCTTAGCGCTTCCATAACATCTTCGCCAAGGCGAATAGACGCCTGCATATTCACTTTGACTGCATCGGTTACAGTAGATAACACTGAAAATATTCGAATATACAAAAATAAATATAGCCAGTCTCACATCAGATTCGTTTTAAAATTTAAAAAACCACCTACCAAAGATAATAAGGAAATACGTTTTTCGATTCATGGTGAAATAAAAATATTTATTGTTTGCATATTCATAAAATAAACTTTTATATTTCAAGGCATAAAATTCACAATGAATTATGTACATACTGTAATACATACATAGTAACTTCTGCGCGTAGCTTCACCCATCTTCAATATATAAAGGTAAGTTTAAACTTACCTACTATCTAATGCAAAAAAAAAATCGTGGTTTTCAAATCGGGTTTTTAGGGAACTTATATTAGTGCATTCAAACAAATTGTCTCCATATTATGGTAATATGTACATAATAAATTCCGTATACTAGTGAAAAACTTGTGCCATCTAGTTAGTGCTGTATGAACTAGGTTGCTACTGTTATTTTTAGCTAGCAAACTATGGCTGTTGGACTGGCACTACTGCTTCAAACTTTCCTAACAGATGGCGCCTTATGACCAAATTTCTTGATTCAATTTATTTTTTGGCTCAATAAAGTTGTCCCCTAAAAAAAGGTTTTTTTACTATCGTTTGTTCATCGTTTGTTATTATTTGTTAGCTGTTAATAATTGTTTGTTCTCCATTTATTAATTTTTAAGAAAATAATTTAAAATATACCTTCAAGTTAGCCCCCCACTTGCAATTTATAATATTTTTCCGTCCATAATGACTCGTAAATATTTATTTTCGATTGTTCGTACATAAAATACGTTTGTTCTCTTTCGAAATTACTCAGTGTTTGTGTGAAGAGTTGTGTGTGAAAGGTGTGAATGTAGGTATGACGACTGATAGATGTGTGTGGAGATTAAAGATGTAAATAAACCGATTTTATACGTTTAGAACCAAATAAGGCGGTTTAAAACCCCAAATAAATCGTTTTAGACAATTTAAAACTCGTCTTCTAAAATAAAAGAACTACACATAATTATCGACAATATTTGGTCACCTGACGTTACGTTTCGTTTTAGTTAATTAGTTTATACTTATATCTACATTACAATACTATACATATTAATAAATATTATTACGCACACATACATAGACTTGTAACAGATCAGACAAAATGTCGCCCGTGCGCGCATAGGGTAAAACGGCAACGTCGCATTTGTGTGCGAAGTGTGAGTTTGGTTTTAAACCGTATTAGGGCCTCCGCGCATTATGCGGCCAAGTCGCTGCGGCCAACTAATAATTCTTCTACGATGTATATAGCTGCGCGCATTACGCGGCCAGGCCGCGCGGCCAAGTTTTGGTCGCGCGGCCAACGAAATACATCGCGTCACATACGCGGCCTATTGGCCGCCGCGACCAATCCGTGCATTATGCGGCCAGGCCGCGCTACTGTCCGCGCGGCCTGGCCGCCTAAATGCGCGGGGGCCCTTAAATCGAATCAAACTGATTGTATCTTTTGAAAACAACACAGTTTTAACTATAGTTTTTATAACTTAGCTAGGTAATGCCTACGCTTAGTCGGTCGACTTGCACCAACTAGAACCTAACCAAGTCAGTGTACCGATCTAGGTATCATAAATTTCATTTTACAGTTTAAAGGTTTAAATACCTACTCCGTTCTATTCCTTCTTCGGAATATTAAGAAAATGTGGTTCTATATCGAAAAAAATGGCTTATTTCGGTTTAAAGCCGTTGTTTTTTTCGTTTTAAACCGATTGATTTAATTGGTTTTAAACCGGCCTTACATCTATAGTGGAGACTACCACCTAGTGTGGGACAGGGGCCGTAAGATGATAATGGTGTTTATAAATATGACGATTTATAAGAGTTTTGTGATGAAACCTACGTACGTTTCTTTTGATTTTGAGTTTGAGTTAGAATTTTTTTAGGCGGAGACTAAATTGAAGGTATATTTTTAAAAATTAATAAATGGAGAACAGACAATTATTAAAAACTAACAAATAATAACAAACGATTAACAAACGACTTAAGGCGAATGTTCCAGGGTAGACAGCGAAATTCAAATTTTCTTACGTTTTTTGCAATTTGCAGGTCAGTGCTAGGTTGTATGTTGATTAAAATGTTATTCGCGGCTGTAAGACGTATGTAGTTATAGAATTATAATCATCAAAATCATCAATACAACCCTCCAAGCTCATAAAGGTGCAAGAAAAACTTTTTCAAGCTCAAAGTCATTCTTGCACCTTTGCTGAGCTTGGAAGGTTGTATTGATGAGTTTGATGATTATAATTCTATAACTACATACGTCTTACAGCCGCGAATAACATTTTAATCAACATACAACCTAGCACTGACCTGCAAATTGCAAAAAACGTAAGAAAATTTGAATTTCGCGGGCTACCCTGGAACATCCACCTTAATAGAAAAAAAAGTCGAAAATAGTAAAAAAACATTTTTTTGGGGGTGCATGTTTTTATTGTTTAGGTTAACTATATGGTCCCGTCATTAAATTTTTGTTAAAAATAATAAGAATCGATTTTTGTTGACATAGGTATTCACAGAACCGATTTTAGTGGAGAATAGAATATAGATATACAAAGTATTATTCGGTAATTTTAATTATTTCAACTGAATTTATGGACTTCATGAAGATCAAGTTGGTTGAAAATTATATAATTTGTCGTAACTGTTACGTGTTACTTTTTTGTGTTTGATTATTAACGGCTACGAGGATTTTGTTTGTAACTGTTTATTGATAAATCATAAAACTGTTCTTATCAATTTATATCAACTAATTAGTGTAAGACGGGGCAGCACTACACTACGTCGGACATGTCTACTCTACATTTTGACGTTTAGCTTAACTGTCAACCTTTTTGATTCGGCCATTTTCGCCGAAAGTTTGGTGTTCTCGTTAGGTCACGTATCTATTCGTGGCCTTTAGATCACTGAATTAAAACCCATACAAGATGGTGCAGAAGAAGGTAAACACCATGTGCGTTTAATTAATTATTATATTTTTCCTATTAAAAGTGACAATTCCGTGGAGTTTACATCCTGACATGTTCGCGAATCAGTGAGATTTTCTACGTCGAAAAAGTTCAATTTAGGTATACACAGGTATTTCCCAATAGTAATTAATTTGGAATTCTCTATTCGTATATTTATTTATTATCTTTACGAATGTGATGTCTTTGGTCAAGAAAACAAATTTTGACCTAACCTCAAAACTACCATGATGTTAACTTTATTATGAATGCCGTGATTACCACCACATTATCACCAAGATCGCTGATGACTTCTTACTAAAAGTCTCGCGCCTGTCGTATCTTCTTCAGCTAAGCGGAGTTTTGGTTTTTCAGCCTAAGAAGAAGGTAGGAAAGAAAGTAGCGGCCGCACCTTTGGTCGTGAAAAAAGTTGAGCCTAAGAAGATTGTAAACCCTCTGTTCGAGAAGAGGACCAAGAACTTTGCTATTGGTGAGTTTTTAAAATATCCAACAGTGTAGAACACGTTTACCTTACTGTCTTCACGTTAGTGTGATAAACAAAGTTTGTTTTCTCCTTGTTGTAGTTATAGTTTGCGAAACTGTTATTAAATAAATTGCTCTAAATATGTAGCAGAATAATATCTTGAGCATTTACCACACTGTTGCAGCAATAATATAGATAATTTTATCGTTCTGATTAATATTTATACATATTATGCCATGTAATAACCTCCAAATCTATGAACACCATCTTTTCTTGACATGATGCAAAACTTTAAACTGAATACCTGTGTGGTTACAAAAATATACGAGCTTTTTAACACTGATTGATTCACATTTTATTAAACTTATTCTTCCACCACATTCCTGGCACTAATTGGCCCATGTTATGGTCAGGTCAGGACATCCAGCCAACCAGAGATTTGTCGCGGTTTGTGAAATGGCCCAAATACATCCGCATCCAGCGGCAAAAGGCTGTGCTTCAGCGTCGTCTGAAGGTGCCGCCACCAATCAACCAGTTCACCCAGACACTTGACAAGACCACAGGTTTGTTGCTTTTTCTTTGTTGATCCAGAATAAATGTTATGTCTTAAATTTTAGATTACAACTGTCCATTGTTTGTTTGTGTGTTCTATTGTCTAAAAAGGACAGTTGCTATTGTGATGTTGTTACTTATAGTGACAGTTTTATTCTATGATGTTTAAATAGAGTGTGTCTTTATTAAAAACACTGATATACTCTAATTACTTAAATCCTTTGATGTATTAACACCTTATCCTGGTAAAAATTGGGAAAACTACATCTAGTTCCTACTATTTTTTTTATATCTCCTTAAAAACACAATGTCACATAGACCTAGAGTATCTTTAAGTTACAGTCTTGCCCACCCCCAATATCAAACCAGGGACTAGTGACCGAAAGGTTGTGCATCAGCCTTCAGACCCGTGCAAAGAGTTCTTAATGACTTTTAATTTCCACATGATGATCTCCAAATGCAACTATGAATCACTATGATTATCAAAAAAATATACGAGCTTTTTAACTCTGATTTTACACACAGTCATTATACACAGATAAATAACTATTACATTATATTGAAATGCTCGTTTTAATTTTGCAGCTAAGGGATTGTTCAAGATCTTGGAGAAATATAGGCCCGAGACTGAGGCAGCCAGGAAAGAGCGTCTAAAGAAGGCTGCTGAGGCCAAGGTACAAATTATAGTTTTTAAGAACAATTAGGTTTTTAATCACTACACAAAAAAGGAAGGTTCACTACTTAATTGTGTGTATATCAAGATTTCAGACTACTGTAAATTACTGATTAAGTTATCCTGCTAGATATACCTTGTTTGAGTAGAAGTAAACTATAAGGTTTTAATTGAAAGTAAATGTAATATGCTCAATTCACTTGATTGTAAATAAATTAGCCAATGAATTACGAGAACAATACTTGACTAAGGGAATGTAAAAGCCACACCATGAAGAGACGGAAAACTTTATATAGACCCTGTGTTTACTGATCTGGCGAGTGTGGCACAGCAGGCGAATTTCCCTCCAACAAATAGGAGGCTGCAGTCAGCTGTGGTTCATTTGTGAGATGAAAAAATATTGATGATAAATGTACTAACATTAAGTTAACTCAAGTAATAAAACAAGACTAAAAATACCAATTAACCTAAAACTTAAATACTAAAATATATTATTTAAAGGAGTCCCTTTAGGCAAGGTTCCGAAGATACTGGCAGCGTTCCCCCTTTGAATCGCTAGACTGATTCTTTGTCCGAGGTAGCTACCAGCTCTTCGGTCTCCTGTGATGTCGACTAACCTTTTTGCTAACTAATAAGTTAACTAACCAGTTAACTTGTGTTTTCATTTGAAGAAACACTCAGGACCTTGAATTACAAATTCTAGAATCATCTATTCACTAGTGGCTTAATAATTATGACTTTTGCGATTTTTACACGTCTTTACTGAATCACAGTAGAATAGGTGTATATTAGGGTTCATGATTTCTCGAGCTTTTCAATTTCTCGGGTCTCGAGAATTCTCGAGGCAAATTTCTCGGGACTCTCGGGTTGTCGAGAAATTTACATTTACGTACGTTTTCTCATATTATTTGGTTCCAATTGCGTCTAAAAATCAGTGGTTTTCCTCTCAAATAAAAGTATCAAATTAATTATAAAACTTTCATCGATGTTATTCAAAAACATTAATCTTATAAATATGGTTTTATAAAATATTACAGAAAAAAATATTATTCAGGCTCATAATCATAATGACAGCACCATTTTTAGTTGGTTACTTAGAACTTAAACTAAACAAAAAATCAACATGAAAGAAAACGTAAATATTAGGTTGGGGAAAAAGTCTTTTCGAATTATAGTATGTATGAACTTGTAATAAAATCTTCAGATTTCCACATGTTTCGGTCTCTTCAGAACGAGAAGACTGCCAAAACCACTTGTCGCGGTATTTTGATCAGTAGTCCCAAAATGTCTATAGCAATGGGATCATGTCCCTACCTACAAGATGGCAAAAAGTTATCGAACAAAATGGTAGCTACATACTTTAGTTAAATGTAATTAAACGATATGTTTTGAAATTTCTTAAAAAATGCGACGAAACTTTTTCCACAACCTATTATCTTAACTTACATTACATTAGGATCACAGAACAATCTAGGGCTGGTTATTTAGAAAAAAAAATCTACTTAAATCTTGTAAACAAAATAGCTTCTATAAAACACGAAAGAAATCTTTAATATCTTAAACTCGGGTAGAAAGTAAATGTAAATTATAATTACATTACAATCATAGCACCATTTATGGCATGTTAACACGTTAGCTGCGGCAAGATATTTTGTTAACTATCCGTTGGTGCTTTATCAGATACATTCGACCCGTTGCAAGCCAATTCCTTGGTGCGTTATGGGGTCGAAAATATCTGTTTAACATTCTTACTTTAAATGTAATTTTACTATGTAAATATAATTGATTTATTTATTGTTTACCTATTATCTTCATTATAATTAATGAAAATACATGAATTTACGATAGTAAGTGAATAGGACCAATAACTCAATAGTATTTGAGAGTTGTTTTCTTCGGATCTTTTTAACCCGATATCAGCACCAATTCGTAAAACGATCGATAGATTTATAGGGATGTACCTAGGGGATATTAAGTCCAGGTCGATATTGAAATATTGTTTTAATAAACAATACAAGCTATTTATATAGTGAATTGTTTTTTGGTTAATTTAGTTTCGTTTTTAGGGTTATAAATGATCCAAGCGTTAACTAGTCCCAAATAGTAACTTCATCATAACTTTTCGCTATTTAATGGAGAATAAATACCCTATATAGCGTATTTATACTCCAATAGAGCGATTGTAAGTAAGGATAAATTCAGGTCTCATTACTTCCATTTGTAGATGGGCTTGTATAATGTGGGATTAACTGATTTCTTATGCATTTTATCTTTTGTGGAATATTCTGAAGTCTTTTTTCGGTCTGCATTTTTTCGGTCTTCACCTTCATGACTAAACATTAAGTATCTTTTAGATTTCTTCATTTCGTATTATATTAATAAAAACACTACACGCAATTCAACCACCACGATCACCTCACTACTTGTTTTATTGACAAACTCAGTGCGTTTATCAGGTCATCGGGCATCGGGTCTTAAAGATCCGATAACCGCACTAGACTGGCATATTTTACCTCCAGTGCGTATCAGGTTGACAAGACCCGATACATATTTTGGATACATTTTTTATAAAGCTTGACGTGGCAATTCCAAAACTGTATATTTCTCTGTCATACTGCTGAAAATACAAAATATATCCATCTCGCACCAACGGTTGGAACGGTATTATTAGAGCCGCACCAACGGCTAGATATACATAACATCCTTTCGACCCGATACAGCAGCCAACGTGTTAATAGAATATAAACAAATTAAAACTCTGCAATTTTATTTTCTACATACGTACATGATTTCTCGAGTTCTCGACTTTTCTCGAGCTTGATTTCCCGGGAACAAAGCCCAACGATTTCCCGGGAATTCTCGGCTCGAGAATTCCCGGCTCGAGAATTCCCGGGAATGAACCCTAGTGTATATGCATTATCTTTAATATTTTTACTGCAATTATGACCCATATAGTATAGTGTAGTACACCATAAACATACACTACTGGACCCATATATGACCCACTGCTGAGTCAGGCCTCCTCCAATAACATGGAGGGTAATTAACCTTCTGGACATGCTGACCACACTAATTGGTACAAGGTTTCATATCAAGTTTTCCTTCTCTTGTGGCTAGGTTATCAGCCTTGTCATTTCCTATTGTCAGCTCTTACGACACCCTCATAATGAAATGGGGTGGTGACACTCAGTATTCGAATTCCGTCACCACAAGGAAACCTACACCATATTTTAAACATTAATTTAAAAGTAACCTTACAAATGATGCATAACAACACTTCAGAATGCCATGAAGACCCCTAACCACCAAGATCTCTGACCAAATCACTTAAAACACTATCATAGCCACTTGTCCTGTACATTTCTAACTGGCTTGTCTTCACCAGGTTGCCAAGAAGGATGAGCCTCCACCAAAGAGGCCGAACACCATCCGTGCTGGCACCAACACAGTCACCAAGCTGGTGGAGAAAAAGAAGGCACAACTAGTTGTCATCGCACACGATGTGGACCCCATTGAGGTAAGCGTTAATTTAACTGGGAGACAATATAATATAAGTTGGTTTCATCAATGTGTCAAAATACACTGCCTTATATATATTATTATATCATAAATCTAGGGGTCTCAAATGAAAGCGCATCACGTGCACATTACAAATATAGGTAATATTATAATATATTATAGGTACACTCTTATTATGATGTAGATGTATAAGTTGTCAGTTGTGTTGTGTCAAATATTGGGTATTTTCCCCCCTTTTACCCCCAGAGTGTTTCAGGGCTCAACCGATTTTCATGGAATACATTATTTTGTAATGTGCACGTGATGTGCTTTCATTTGAGACCCCACTCGATTATATTTGCGGACTTTCGGTTATTCTTCCCCACTTTCACCCCCCATAACTTTTAAACGAGTTAACCGATTTTCATCAAACATGTCTAAGAACACTCGCCCGTAACTCACCTGTCATACAAAAAAAACTGTATTGAAATCGCTTCATCCGTTCGCGAGCTATGGTGCCACAGACAGACAGACAGACAGACCGACCGACAGACAGACAGACAGACAGACAGACACGTGTAACTTATAATACCTCATTTTGCGTTGGGGGTTAAAAATAAAAAAATACATCGCGTTGGGGGACCAGGGTTCAGGTAATAAATAAATAGGAGCGGTCCCCCAACGCGATGTATTTTTTTATTTTTTACTTTTTATAGGATACTTAGGTCAATGTGTTGGGGGTTTATTTAAATTTAAATTTAATTTTTATTAGTTATATGATTTCATGAAGGCCTTACATTTGTAACATCATCAACTTTGCTCTGGTGGCTGTGATGTTAGAATTTCTTCACCTGAGGCTGTTTAAATTGAATTTATTCAGCTGCATGAAGATTGTTGACTCTGAGCTGCCAATTTTTTGTCCAAACCACGTTTAAGAAAAATTGATGTTTTACCTTCATTTTGGGAATACAAATTAAATTGTAATAATTTCTCTTCAATGAGAATTTTTCTCTTCAAAAAAAAAAAAACAGAAAATTTGAATTTAATCACCTTTTAACGAATTTATCGCGTGTTTAGTACATTATTTAATTACAAAAAGCCTCTCCCGCGGCCACGACTGCTGAAAAGCATTCGAAACATCGGCAATTAAACAATGGTAACATGACAGATATTGACCAGATTAATGTTTCCACAGTTGGTCTTATTCCTGCCTGCCCTCTGCCGTAAGATGGGTGTCCCATACTGCATCGTGAAGGGCAAATCCCGCCTCGGTGCCCTCGTTCACCGCAAGACATGCACAAGTCTAGCGCTCACAAATGTAAGTACTTGGTAACTGGAGCCCAATATCTCTTGTTTCTGAAATGTTGGATTCTACTTAAATCTGTAGTGTATTCATCTGTAGAAATTAGTTGTTTTTTTACGTTTTACGTTGGTATAGTAAAATACTATACTTTACGAATATATTTTTTTCTGTATCTTTTGTTCAGGTGTGCAACAAAGAGTTTAGGGAAAAGTACATGATGATTTATTTGCTATCAAACAGCCGTGCTGACAACCTTTCTACCACCAATAGATACCCTCTGATGTACTAGCTGCACTCTAACATCACTCTAATATTAATACCAGTAATGCTAATAACAAAATTTACTTTAGGTCGAGGCTGGCGACCGCGCGGCCTTCTCGAAGGTTGTGGAAGCCATCAAGACCAACTTCAACGAGCGGTATGAAGAACTCCGCAAGCACTGGGGCGGTGGTAGCCTCGGCAACAAGTCGAACGCGCGTATTGCCAAGCTCGAGAAGGCGAAGGCTAGGGAGATTGCGCAAAAGCAGGGTTAGACAGAATAAATGATAAGACCTAAACAAATTGTTTTTGTTCTGATTGTACCCTTGATGTGATGGCAGCATGCTACTATTTATTTAGGGGCTGTCCATGAACACTGACACTGCTGCCATTCATCTGACCTCCCCGTGGGCATCCCGTAATGAGTGGCCCCAGCGTATCCTAAAGACACTACAGCACGGTTGCGAGGAAACTGGCTACCCTAACAGTTGGAGATTCAAATGGTAGGTAGGTATTCTATTACTAGACTGCAGAAACCGTGTCTAATCCGAGATGTCGTGTCCGACTTGGGATGCTGAGCATTTACAAAGTCTGCATTCAATTTTGTTTTTTTTATTGGAAATCGAAAGTTACAGGGCTCATTAAAGTTAGCCGCCGAAAAATATGTTTTTTTACTATTTTCGACTTTTTTTCTATTAAGTCGTTTGTTATAATTGATTGTTCTCCATTTATTAATTACGCAATTAGGTCGCCGGAAAACGATGGACGCGGGTGGCCGAGGACTGGTCTTTGTGAAAATCCTTGGGGGAGGACTATGTCCAGCAGTGGACGTCTTTTAGCTGAAATGATGATGACATAAATATATTTAGTATTTAATCATTGCTAAAAATAATGTTCCGTCAGGATTTATAATGTTTTCTTGTCACGATTAAAACCGCGTCGAAAGTTTAAGCAATTATTTGACGCATGCGCAGTACATATAATTTTGCATACATATAATGTATTCAGCTAATTAAAATAGTTAATCAAACCAAAACTGAATAATTTCGAAAGAGAACAAACGTATTTTTAACCCCCGGTGCAAAAAGAGGGGTGTTATAAGTTTGACGTGTCTGTGGCTCCGTAACTCGCGAACTGCTCGCGAGTTTGTATGACAGGTGAGTTACGGGCGAGTGTTCTTAGACATGTTTGATGAAAATCGGTTGAGTCGTTTAAAAGTTATGGGGTGTGAAAGTTACATCATAATAAGCGTGTACCCTTAAAAAGCAGAAAATAAATATAAATTAAAAATGTTAATAAACCCCTGACGCAAGGACCTCAGTTCCCTTTAAAAAGTAAAAAATAAATACATCGAGTTGGGGGACCAGGGGTGTATTTATTTTATACTTTTTAAAGGGAACTGAGGTCTAGTGTCGGGGGTTTATTTAAATTTTTAATTTAATTTTTTATGTACGAACAATCGAAAAGAAATATTTACGAGTAAAATTGCAAGTGGGGGGCTAACTTGAAGGTATACATATATATATATATATATATATATATATATTTAATTAATAAACGGAGAACAAAAGACCAAAATTGTAAAAAAACATTTTTTGGGGGGTTAACTTTAATGAGCCAAGTTTCAGTGCCATCTAAAGTTTATCTAAAATACTAAAATAAACGCCATCTATTCCTTTTACAATAGTACTATAAAGGCCAACTAGTGTACAAGGGCAATACTTTTTTGTCTATTTACTAATCTACGACCATTATGTACCATATCTGTAAATACAGATGCTTTAACATGTCGTGGTGTAAAAAGGCCTGATGTGGTAAACAAAAAAATTAAATTTTATAGTACACTAGCAGACCCGGCCACCGAAGGTTTTTGTTATGTATACATATTACATTTACCATTAACTTTTAACATAGCGCCATCTATTGAATACTAACTCAATCTAGTCAACAGATATCGCCATCTGTTAGTATCGTTTGGAGCTAACTTAAAGTTGTGACTGTCTAATAAGAGACAAATAATTGGCAATAAAATAATATTGCGACTTAAATAAATGACGATAAATTAAATTGAGATGTAAGCTAAGCTATCCTATCTTTGATTTTTTGGACCAAACTGCACACGGTGTGCAAATTTGATGAAAATCGGATAAGGAGTCCATGGCGGATAAACAACGTGTCGAGTAATTTATATAAATTAGGTTAAGAACATAGGTCAAATTAAATTAAAAACATTATGATACCAATTAACGTTTCCAAGATTTAGTCTCGGATATTCGCGAAAATTCTTGAAAATTTCTTAGAATCACTTTCTCATTCTGAGAAATTTGTAATCAGTTCACTGTCAATCAACGAGTGGCTTCCTGCCGGTATCTCTTATCCCTGGAAAATGTACCTACCAAATTTAATTTTCAGACACTGAAATTGGGCAAAAGACAAGGATTATAATAACTTGTTAGTTCCTCAAACATTCATGTCACGACTTCATAGACAAACTGTACATTAAACCTAAATGAATATAAAATAAAAAAATACTTGTAATTTTTTTTTTTATTATTAACCTTTAGGCACAGGGTTTTGTATCGAATTTTCCTTCTCTTGTGGCTAGATTTTCTACATTGCGTTAGATCCCCCGCCAACAGCGGGAGTGGAGGGGTACCCGGCGGCGAGGAGGCTAATGGTAGGTGAGTGTTGTTATATCGAGGGCCATTACATATGGCGACTGAAAGAAGCACATGCCTCTGTTCTTGTTCATATGGGGAGATATGCGTTGATATGGGGAGCTCTCCACGCTCCCCGTGGAGAGCTCCCCATATCCGCGTAATAACCGCTCAAACGCGAGTCAAAGCCCACCCCCGGGTTGCAGGGTGGGAGTTAAGCCCGTGGCCCTGGTTTTTTAATTCATTTTTTTATTATCAACTGACCTGCGGTTGACCTCTATCTCACCTGATGGTAAGTTACGTTGAGGCCGACGGTGTAAGCCGCTGGGACAGTAAAAGCCTTATTTTCTCCAGACTTGAAGGCATCCAAGTCTCGCCTTCATGGCTTCGGCCTGGATGTCCTATGATAGAAAGAAATCGAGGTTTCGGGCAGTCGGGGGACGCCATTAGTTTCCATCTTCCCCCGACCCGAAGTCAAACATCCCTCTAGCCCAAGCCTAAAACGAAAATGAAAATTTCCAACGTAAAATACTAAAAGGCGTAAACCTGCGACTGCGTGTCATGAAAAGAAACTCAAAACGGAAACTATATAATTCCATTTATTGCCTATAATTATAAATTAAAATTCGTACATCTCTATCTCTGGTGCACGCACGCGCTAAGTTGTCTGGAATGTAACAGGTACCATAGACGTCTTTACAGGGCTGGATTTTGTATTATTTTTTTGAGTACTTAAAATTTATTCTGCAGTCTGCTAGCATTATTTATGAATTAATTAAATTTAATTTACAACGCTTATATGAAGTTCTTTAAAGTTTTAAGGCTCTATCATTATGTTCACCTGCTAGAAATGTATCTTCTTCTATAGGGTCGTAGGAAGGTCTATCTTTCTTCTTTACTAGTTTACTTAGTGTAGGTATACCGTCGTCAGAAAACACACGTAGTGTCTTTATAATAACGATGCTTGATTGATAACGCTACTGATATTAAGTATAATTTCCATGTTTTGTCATTTAAAAACTGAGTTATCCGAATGCTCTACTTTCACACGTGCGGAGTCCTTCCAAGGCACCGGAATATTGAAATAAGCAAAACTTTTTAAATCTGGGAAAACCTTTGGGTTAAAATATATCCCGTAAGTAGGATAAAATGCTCATGGTCACATATTTGTTTATTATTACTAGTTTAGATTTTGCTTTAACCGAGAGAAATGTACTCTTCATTTGTGAACTACAAACTTCATGGAATTTTTAATAATTGAGGCTCGGTACCTCGGTTATTAAAACATTCCAGAAAATCCTTCGTGTCTATCGTTTTCTTCACTACGTGATCGGTTCCGTTCTGACGAATTCCAACCCTGTTTCACGGGCGCCCAGCTCAGTCGCGAAATGTCGGGAGAGCCGCGCAAGCGTGCTGCCAGTGTGGCACGATTTAATATTGCTTTGCCATAAAATAATAAAAAAAACAAATCCAAAAAAATAAGGCCCCAATATATTTTTTTTATTCACTAAAAATGGCGTCGGATTTCTTTTTATTTTATGAAATTGGAATAGGGACGTTTTAGTGTAGTTGTTAGGATTCGTAAGTGCCGTGTATTGACTTTTCGTGTTTTGGTTTGTGATAATGCAATGCCGAGTGGAAATGGGTGTGATAATGATATCTGTTTATGGGATTGGATTGCCTGTTGCCAGATTTATGGTAAGTTTGTGTATTTATTATTTTTAATTAAACATTTTATTCTTTAATCTTTATTTTTAAATTTCTTTATTAATTTATTATTATTGAATTATTAAGTAGTTACGTAAAAATTAAAATCGTTAAACCGGTTTGGGAATAAAATATGTAATTAATTAAAATTTAATTTTAACTTTACATTAATTAAATTCCAGCAGTTGCGAAATCAAAAGGACTCATAGTTTTGACTTGTTAAAATCAATATAACTTTAACTACTGGAAAATTTAGCTAAAATTTAGTATCAATTCAAATGAAATGGTCCTATTATTTTAAAGGCGAGAGTAAATAACTTGTAATGTAAGATACGAAGTGTTTAAAGGAACAGGGTAAGATACAGAAGAAAAGCGAGAATCTGTAATTAAGAAGCAGAAATAACTGATTATTAGGGGTATTTTATAGTTTCCTATCATGTAGAGACGTACTCGTAGTCCTTAAGATTACAGGAACCTTATAGCTGTGTAATGTAATCGTAACATTAATCCGCCTGTCTTGCGGTAGGTAAGCTGTAAATATGTGCCTGTTAATTCACCGCAAAACAATAATACGAAGATATTGCAACGTCGTTTGATGAATAAGGTAAAACGTTGACATATCGCCGCGAGAATTCCTCACGTGGTGGTCAGTAAAAAATAGAGAGGATTTTGAATACATCTTGTGTCACTTGTACATTTGTTGTTAGACATCGTCAATTGTATGTTTCTTCGATTCTGTAATAACGCCATTGGAAAAGTATGACTAGGTAGTATCTAGTATGATACCTACATAATGATCCGAACAATAACCAAACTGCTGAGAGACTAAGCTAAGATATTACATGAGGGTACATACAATAAGTCTTCAACCAATGTGTGTTGCCAGTGATGACATATGGCACAGAGCCGTGGTCGCTCCCTATGGACTCCATCAGAAGGCTCAAAGTCACCCAAAGGGCATTGTCGAGGGCTATGTTCGTAGTTTCGCTGCGAGATTGAATCGGAGATGCAGGGTCACCGATATAGCCCAGAGGATTGTTAAACGTATTTGGCAGTGGGCAGGGCATATAGCGCACAGGACCGATGCCCGTTGGGTAGAAAAGTCTTCGGGTGGCGACCGCGTTCCGGAAAGCGCAGTGCTGGTAGCCTTCCCACACGGTGGCCCGACCACCTGGTTAAGGTCGCCGGAAAGCGACGGATACGGGCGGCTCAGGACAGGCCTTCGTGGAGATCCTTGGGTCCTGGGATGGATTCAGGGTGGGATCCTGAAGTCCAGCAGTGGACGTCTTTTGGCTGAAATGATGATGAATGACATACAATAATACATATACTAAATGGTTTAAGACGTAAGATTCTATGGAGCTGGCGTACGGGCCAAAGCCCAGACTAAAATATAGAAAAAGAATCTTAACATGATGTAAAAAATCTGTTTCAAATAAGTTTTGTGATCAAGGATTACACAGCGTCGCCACCACATTTCATCCCGAGGGTGTCGTAAGGGCCGACGAAAAGAAACGATAAGACCAAAAACGTCTAGGTTTTGGGCATAAATGACCCACTATTGAGTAGCGCCTCCTCCAAATGTATAGAGGGAAATTAGCCTATTGTGCCACGCTGGCACGACGAATTAGCACAGGGTTTGTATCTGGTTTTCCTTTTTTGCTGCTAGGTGATCTGCCTTGTGCGTTCCATTAGTCGTCTCTTCCGATACCCTCAGGCTGGTATGGGCTGGGGACAACGCAACAACGTGTAAGCTAAATCTATCACCATAGGAACTCTAACATTGTTTTGCGTTTCTCATATTGCATGTCTTTATTTTAGTACCTATTCATTGATTCTTGAAAGATAAAAATCACTATATGTAAAGGTTACCACACTAAAGATACTTCACAGCCTGCATGAAACTGTGTAGTTGGTTTTTATCTATACTTACTAATATATAAAGCTGCAGAGTTTGTTTGTTTGTTTGTTTATTTGTTTGTTTGTTTGTTTGTTTGAACGCGCTAATCTCAGGAACTACTGGTCCGATTTCAAAAAATCTTTCAGTGTTAGATAGTCCATTTATCGAGGAAGGTTATAGGCTATATTTTATTTTCAAAAGAATTAGGGAGCCGTATGAAAATTGCGATTTTGTAAATTAAGGTGTAAAATCGAAAACCTATTTATGCGTGCGCTGCAAAAACTATTGACAATAGAACAAAATTATGTACTACGGGTTTGTAGGTCTTATAAAGATCTACAAAAAAGTCCGCGAGAGCACATATCTAACTAACATAGTTTAGCCACAATAACCGATTTTATGTTCATAAAAAATATGCACGGGTTCGAAGCCCACGCGGGCGAAGCCGCGCGCAAAAGCTAGTGTGTAAATAAATACATGAATCGAACGTGTTATTTCTACAAATCACATTCAATCAACTCGGTTAATAAATGGCCTGGTGCTTGGTTCAACTTCCTCTAAGTAAATGGTGGACAATAAGCTTTGGATAAGCCACGAAGTCTGGGTGGTGACGGACTTAGAATACATAGTGTCACCACCCCATTCCATCATGAGGGTGACGTAATAACCGACAAATTAAATGACAAGAGGCACAAGATTCCTAGGCACAAGAGAAGGAAAACTTGATCCATAGACTTGGCACAGGGTCTCGTGCCAGCGTGGTTCTGCATCAGATCCCACAATGCCGCAACAGGACGCGAGTTGGAGCACCCCGGGGAGGTTTAGTGGGTAGGCCCCCACTATGGGGGAGAGTCCCACACTCCCCTCGCTGGCCATCCCCGTGACCGGCGAGGAAGTCCATAAAGGATTTTAGCCCGGGCGAAAAAAAAAAAAAAGGAAACTGAACTGAAACTAATTACCCTCTATGTAATTGGAGGAGGTACGACTCAGCAGTAGGTAATTTATGAATAGTAGGAGTAGTCTTTCTCGCATTTGCGTTTAAAAGTAATGCTTAGAGGCAGGTTGCGATGAAATTATAAAAAAGCGCTGAAATTATAAAAAAAAACTCAATTGTAATGTACCTTAAATTAAAGGGTCTTAAATTAAAAAAAAATCTATCAACAGACATAAACTACTACTCAGCCCATAAATGACCCATTGCTGAGGCTAGCCTCCTCCAATTACATGGAGGGTAATAAGCCTACTTTGCCATGGTGGCCAGACGAGTTGACACAGTGTTTTCTTGTCAAGTTTTGCTTCTCTTACGGTTAGGACTTCTCTTTTTCTGTTGTCGGTTCTAACGTCACCCTGGTGATGGAAAGGGATGGTGACACTGTGACACTATGTATTCTTTCGAATAACTTTTGCAATTGACAAACACAACAATTCAATTTAGAAAAACAACAGCAATTGATCATTGATTAACAGCGATAAGTAAATCTTTGAATAGCAAAGCCAAGGATTTTTGTGAAAGCAGAAGCAGGATTTTAAATAAATTACAAAGTACTTGGAATCTTCAATTCTGTGGCTCAACACCTGCCAAATGTTAGCTTAGAGGTAAGTTCTGAGAACATTTATTCGTAGGTTAAGATAATCACAAGCGAAACTTTTTTAATAGTAATGCCAGCTACCCACGACTTTGTGCGTAGTTGTTACGCAAATCTCTTTAATCGCTTTGTTTAACCAAAATATATTTTTTTTAACAGAGCTTCTTTATATTAATATCATTTCCTTCTGGTGACGGATTTAGAATACACAATGTCACCAACCCACGCCTAAGTATGTCGTAAGAGGCGAATGAAGGAACGCTACAGGCAGATCACTTAGCGGCAAGAGAAGAAAACCTTGATACAAATCCTGTGCCATGCTGTCTTGCCAGCATGGCACGGCGTGAGCATGGCATTGACACCTACCTACGAACTACGTACTAGAAAATAGCATATCTTTTTTCAAATTAAAAAAAAATCAATACCTTCAATAAATAAATTAATGTGCCGTCTCACTCGCTTTTTACGCCACGCGTGCAACCTAAAAATGTCGCGCGGAGACCTATTTTCAGCGTAGTTTTTTATTGGTAATTTGCTCCTCTTTAACGAGCATTCAATTTTTTTTAAATATTAGTATTTTTTTATTTATTAACAAAAAAAGAAATAATTTTTTTTCACCGTTTTTTTAATAAATTTTGCATTTTTTTATGTGCTAATACACGCTTTTGGCACATATTTCTAGGCGTCATTCCGGATCCAATGAGCTATCTCACATAATTGTTAGAGCAGTATCTCTATTTTGTAAGGTTTTCAACTTGTCGACTAGACGATCAGCTAGTTTCTTATTCGGATTCGTTCACATGTTAAAGTTCAAAGAATTCAATTAAGCAAGCAAGAAGCCTTGCATTCGTAGCGGGTTCTTTGACACGTGACTCGCGCCATTTGGAAAACGCCATATAAAAGCATCGTGTACTACCAAGGAGTAGGTAATTAATTACATACATAAGTACGTAAATTTATTTTAATGTAATCAACGAATTGTGTTTAGGCGCAAATGCATGATTATTCAGCCAGACGAGGTGGTATGTCTGGCATGGGTCCGCGGCGCCTATCCCCCGATAGTTGTAGTCGGGTAATTCTAGGTAGTAGAGTAAGTTCGCGAAAATCTTCTTCTCTTTGCCTATATCCTGCGATGTCACGGTAGTTTTTCAAGTGATTAGCCGGCTTTTAGATAGTAGGCTATTTTTTCTCTGTATTATCAGAGGCGGCTCGATTTGGCAGTGGGTGTTTTATGCAGTAAGATGAAATTGATAATATTCAGATCAGATATTACATCGATAATTTGAGAAAATTATATAAATGCTTATTAAATTAGCTAAAACTGGGTTATGCTAGTGCCGACCTCAAAGAAAATTTTGAACACAAAGTAAAATAAATGACATCTGTGTTTAAACTACTTCTCGTCCACCCTCCAAATTGTTTCACGCACCGTTATTAATTAACACCATACACAACAACCTTTTATAAAATCATAAATAGCTAAGCCGTCCTTGAAAGTTTTTGGCAGTAAGCCAACAAAGTCAATAATTTAGTATCTCCCTAATTACTGGGTATAAGAAAGCCGTATTGAATGTTTGGTTATTTGTTCATTGTAACGTATTTGGTTCATATATTTGTGCCTTACCCGAAGAAACTTATTTTCTTTTTTGTTCTTAACTAGCGACCCGCCCCGGCTTCGCACGGGTGCAATGATGAACCTTTAAATTTATCAGTGTTTCTCTACAATATTAAGCATGACGTATTATACTTAAAAACCTTCGTCTTGAATAACTATCTATTATAAAAACCGCTTCAAAATCCGTTACGTAGTTTTAAAGATTTAAGCATACATAAGGACGGAGAGACGACAGCGACTTTGTTTTATCTTCTATACTTATAATAAATCTGTAGAGAGGTCAATTCTGTACATGAAATATTTTTCCAAAATAACTATCAGCGGGTGATTAGTGATCGATACTGACGCCAAAAATGCAATCAGTAAAATTTTTGTCTGTCTGTCTGTCTGTCTGTCTGTCTGTATGTTCGTTATAGAAACAAAAACCACTCGACGGATTTCAACAAAACTTGGTACAATTGTTCTTCATACTCCTGGGCAGGTTATAGTATACTTTTCATCACGCTACGATCAATAGGAGCAGAGCAGTGAAGGGAAATGTTGGGAAAACAGGAGAACTTACTCCATTTTTTAAGCTTCCGTCGCGTGTGCAGCCTTAATAGTTAAAGCTACACAGAAATCATGTATGACGGAAATGTTCTCCTTAAAATTATATAAAAAATATTCCAAGACAGCAAATGTCTATCTTTTATGGTTGACTCACAATAACACGTGTAACTCCCGATAGCTTAGCAGTTCAGAGCTTTCTGATTATATTTGTCTACTCTTACGTTTATAACACTCTCAATCATCCCTAATTAATAAATTTTAACATTATTACCTATTTAATAAAAAAAGAATCATAGAAATCGGTACAGAAACACCAAAGTTATTCATGAAATACGCTAATAAACCATCGCGCGTGATTACTGAATCATGCTTTAAGGATTATTTTTGTGTAACCGTCGCATCGGGTCGTCGCGGGAGGTTTAAAAGAGCGGGGGATCCAAACGCGAACTTCATACAATATTTGGATTTGGCTGATGATGCGAGTAGACGTTCCGAGTATTCGCCCTTATTGACAGGAAATATTGTTTATCAGCGCGACTTTTAGTCTTTACAATAATTTAGTTTATTTAATTTTCTTTTGTTGTTATTTCATAAAATAGGTATTAGTTATTTTGGTGGCGTGTTATATTCGTTCAAATTACAAATTATTAATAGTTATTTCTTTTTAGGTGAAGTTAAGTAGTAGTTAGTTAGTAGTAGGTAAGTTTTGGTTAATTTATGTTCAGTTTTTTTAAATAATAATAATAAGTAAGTAAAAGCGTAGGTACTTTTATTAATTAAAGGTATAGGTATTATTAATTATGTTATAGGTATTTAGTTTTAAGTGAAGTAGGATAGTTTACCCGGAAGCTATGCGCTGAAGTATTTTCGTTGTATAGGTACTTAAGCCTCATGTGAACGTGATCTAAACAATATTACCAATACATTAACTTAATAATACACAAGGAATTACACACTGATGGAGTTGCGGGCACAGCTATCTATATATATAAAACTCTTCCGTTAATGAGTGACTGACAGACAACGCACAGCGGAAACGAATGTCAGTAGAGAGCTGAAATTTGGCCTGTGTGTTTGTTGGGAGGAGTAGGCTACCACTAAGAGAGGATTATTGGAAATTCCCTCCCAACGGGGTGAAAACGGGGATAAATTGTTTTTTTCCGGAAGTCATTATTCCACGCGGACGAAGTCGCGGGCAAAAGCTAGTTTTATAATAAGTAGTGATGACGGCTCGTCCGTCATCACTATTATTGACATATTGATCAAAACGATGTAGCAATGAATTGCTATATACAATATGCTCCTTTCATTAAGTCTCCTGCAAAAGTAACAAAACAATTTCGATTGACACACCTATCAAACTTCATCCAAATCGATCAATCCGTTCTATGTATACTTTCACAAACAGGTCATGTCGTACTAATGCAGTCGCTTTCGTGACCACGACGAAAAGACAACGGTACACCTGATGTTGCAATACTTGAAGCTCTCTTTTCAGGTACGAAACCTTTTTGCTGGATACGACGTGTAATTTCATTAAGTCTGCACATCAAAGAGTTAGTAGACTTTATGTGCTGTATCTAGTTACGGCCACTGTACGCTACGTAACATTACAAAGGAACGTAGGAGAATTGTTGTGTAAAATTCTAGTTCATTTAGTATCAACGCTGCTAGCTGTTCATAAGCATTTGCCCGTGAATGTTTAATTGGAGAGAAATATTTTTGCATTTGAATGCGTATTCGTTTAGTTTTAGAAATGAAATATCCTTCACCGAATTCATCTTTCTTTTTTTCCAATAGTCCTCCTTCATCTTGATGGTAAAATTGGTTAACTTTGCCATGCTGGACTACGGTTTCATATCACCTCTTTGCAAGAACTACCCAGCATCGTGAAATCCACTTTTAAGCAAGAAACTTTTCTATCATAAAAACAAGGTTCAAAATAAAATGAATCATTGTTTGGTGTTGTCACATTGGTTTTTAGCTAATTATCTATATTCCGATGCCTTTATAGGCGGTATACCTTTAAATGACTGGACCCTCGTCAATTATGTGTACTTGTTAAAATGACATTGCAATATCACTACATAGTATAAAACAAAGTCGCTGTCGTCTGTCCGTCCCTATGTATGCTTAAAACTTGAAAACTACGCAACGGATTTTGAAGCGGTTTTCTTTAATAGATAGAGTGATTCAAGAGGAAGGTTTATATGTATAATACATGAACCCGTGCGAAGCCGGCGCGGGTCGCTAGTAAGTTAATACGTAGTTCATAGGGGTTGCTTAAAAAATGGGTTGGTCTAACTTGTATTTCCTTGTACTCTGATATTTTAGAAGAGAATTCGTAAGGATTATATATAACTAGCGACCCGCCCCGGCTTCGCACGGGTGCAATTATGGACCTCTAAATTTATCAGTGTTTCTCTACAATATTATGCATGTATTATACTTAAAAACCTTCCTCTTGAGGCTATGTGAACTTGGCACCCGACTTTTCCAAAATTATGTTTTTTTGTGTTTTTTAGATAGATTTGGGTAAGTAGTAGATAGTAGTAAAAATATTTTCGTTTGTAGTAATTCCAAAAAAAAAAAAAAAAATGTTAAAAAATTCCATCTCCCGAAATTGAAAAAATCAAATTTTTTTTTACTATTTATATTATTAATCGTATGTAGTGGATTGTAGTAAACTTTTTTTTATTTGTAGTAAAACAGAAAAAATATGAAAAAATATTTTCATTTGATACGCTCAAATGAAAATATTTTTATATCATCACGATCTCGGTAACGAAAAATCGGTTTCCAAGGTAAAATCGATTATAATGAACGTCCAAAACCTCTAAGAAAGGTTCCCAGAGGTTAGTAGTGGACGAATTTTCGTTTGTAGTAAACGTATTTTATTAAAAAAGTGACTATCTTAAGAAGCACTCGTTTCGGCGTCGTTTACGTGAAATAACTCTAGTTTGCATAGAGATACGGTTACTACAAACCTCCTAATCTACTGCGAAAGGGTCCTAGAGGTTAGTAGTGAACGAATTTTCGATTGTAGTAAACAACTTTTTATAAAAAAGTGACCATCTTAGAAAACACTCGTTTTGGCGACGTTTACGTGAAATAACTCTTGTTACAAAGGAGATACGGTTACTACAAACCTCCTAATCTACTGCGAAAGGGTCCTAGAGGTTAGTAGTGAACGAATTTTCGATTGTAGTAAACTATTTTTTATAAAAAAGTGACCATCTTAGAAAACACTGGTTTTGGCGAGGTTTACGTGAAATAACTCTAGTTTGCATAGAGATACGGTTACTACAAACCTCCTAATCTACTGCGAAAGGGTCCTAGAGGCTAGTAGTGAACGAATTTTCGATTGTAGTAAACTATTTTTTATAAAAAAGTGACCATCTTAGAAAACACTGGTTTTGGCGAGGTTTACGTGAAATAACTCTAGTTTGCATAGAGATACGGTTACTACAAACCTCCTAATCTACTGCGAAAGGGTCCTAGAGGCTAGTAGTGAACGAATTTTCGATTGTAGTAAAAGACTTTTTATAAAAAAAGTGACCATCTTAAAAACACTCGTTTCGGCGTCGTTTACGTGATATAACTCTTGTTACAAAGGAGATACGGTTACTACAAACCTTCTAATCGACTGAGAAAGGGTCCTAGAGGTTAGTAGTGAACGAATTTTCGATTGTAGTAAACAACTTTTTATAAAAAAAGTGACCATCTTAAAAAACACTCGTTTCGGCGTCGTTTACGTGAAATAACTCTTGTTACAAAGGAGATACGGTTACTACAAACCTTCTAATCAACTGAGAAAGGGTCCTAGAGGTTAGTAGTGAACGAATTTTCGATTGTAGTAAACAACTTTTTATAAAAAAGTGACCATCTTAGAAAACTCTCGTTTTGGCGACGTTTACGTGAAATAACTCTTGTTACAAAGGAGATACGGTTACTACAAACCTCCTAATCGACTGAAAAAGGGTCCCAGAGGTTAGTAGTGAACGAATTTTCGATTGTAGTAAACAACTTTTTATAAAAAAAGTGACCATCTTAAAAAACACTCGTTTCGGCGTCGGTTACGTGATATAACTCTAGTTTGAAAAGAGTTACGAGTAACTACAAACCTTCTAATCGACTGAGCAAGGGTCCTAGACGTTAGTAGTGAACGAATTTTCGATTGTAGTAAACGACTTTTTATAAAAAAGTGACCATCTTAGAAAACACTCGTTTTGGCGAGGTTTAGGTGAAATAACTCTAGTTTGCATAGAGATACGGTTACTACGAACCTCCTAATCGACTGAGAAAGGGTCCTAGAGGTTAGTAGTGAACGAATTTTCGATTGTAGTAAACGACTTTTTATAAAAAAGTGACCATCTTAGAAAACACTCGTTTTCTAACAAGAGTTATATCACGTAAACGACGCCGAAAGGAGTGTTTCTTAAGATAGTCACTTTTTTATAAAAAGTCGTTTACTACAATCGAAAATTCGTTCACTACTAACCTCTAGGACCCTTTCTCAGTCGATTAGGAGGTTTGTAGTAACCGTATCTCCTTTGTAACAAGAGTTATTTCACGTAAACGTCGCCAAAACGAGAGTTTTCTAAGATGGTCCCTTTTTATAAAAAGTTGTTTACTACAATCGAAAATTCGTTCACAACTAACCTCTAGGACCCTTTCTCAGTCGATTAGAAGGTTTATAGTAACCGTATCTCCTTTGTAACAAGAGTTATTTCACGTAAACGTCGCCAAAACGAGTGTTTTCTAAGATGGTAACTTTTTTATAAAAAGTTGTTTACTACAATCGAAAATTCGTTCACTACTAACCTCTAGGACCCTTTCTCAGTAGATTAGGAGGTTTGTAGTAAACGTATCTCCTTTGTAACAAGAGTTATTTCACGTTAACCTCGCCAAAACGAGTGTTTTTTAAGATGGTCACTTTTTTATAAAAAGTTGTTTACTACAATCGAAAATTCGTTCACTACTAACCTCTAGGACCCTTTCTCAGTCGATTAGAAGGTTTGTAGTAACCGTATCTCCTTTGTAACAAGAGTTATTTCACGTAAACGACGCCGAAACGAGTGTTTTTTAAGATGGTCACTTTTTTTATAAAAAGTTGTTTACTACAATCGAAAATTCGTTCACTACTAACCTCTAGGACCCTTTCTCAGTCGATTAGAAGGTTTATAGTAACCGTATCTCCTTTGTAACAAGAGTTATTTCACGTAAACGTCGCCAAAACGAGTGTTTTCTAAGATGGTCACTTTTTTATAAAAAGTTGTTTACTACAATCGAAAATTCGTTCACTACTAACCTCTAGGACCCTTTCGCAGTAGATTAGGAGGTTTGTAGTAACCGTATCTCTATTCAAACTAGAGTTATTTCACGTAAACGACGCCGAAACGAGTGTTTTTTAAGATGGTCACTTTTTTTATAAAAAGTTGTTTACTACAATCGAAAATTCGTTCACTACTAACCTCTAGGACCCTTTCTCAGTCGACTAGGATGTTTGTAGTAACCGTATCTCTTTTCAAACTAGAGTTATCTCACGTAAACGTCGCCGAAACGAGTGTTTTCTAAGATGGTCACTTTTTTTATAAAAAGTCGTTTACTACAATCGAAAATTCGTTCACTACTAACCTCTAGGATCCTTTCTCAGTCGATTAGGAGGTTTGTAGTAACCGTATCTCTTTTGTAACAAGAGTTATTTCACGTAAACGTCGCCAAAACGAGTGTTTTATAAGATGGTCACTTTTTTATAAAAAGTGGTTTACTACAATCGAAAATTCGTTCACTACTAACCTCTAGGACCCTTTCTCAGTCGATTAGGAGGTTTGTAGTAACCGTATCGCCTTTGTAACAAGAGTTATTTCACGTAAACGTCGCCAAAACGAGTGTTTTCTGAGATGGTCACTTTTTTATAAAAAGTTGTTTACTACAATCGAAAATTCGTTCACTACTAACCTCTAGGACCCTTTCGCAGTAGATTAGGAGGTTTGTAGTAACCGTATCTCTATTCAAACTAGAGTTATTTCACGTAAACGACGCCGAAACGAGTGTTTTTTAAGATGGTCACTTTTTTTATAAAAAGTTGTTTACTACAATCGAAAATTCGTTCACTACTTACCTCTAGGACACTTTCTCAGTCGATTAGGAGGTTTGTAGTAACCGTATCTCTATTCAAACTAGAGTTATTTCACGTAAACGACGCCGAAACGAGTGTTTTTTAAGATGGTCACTTTTTTTATAAAAAGTTGTTTACTACAATCGAAAATTCGTTCACTACTAACCTCTAGGACCCTTTCGCAGTAGATTAGGAGGTTTGTAGTAACCGTATCTCTATGCAAACTAGAGTTATTTCACGTAAACCTCGCCAAAACGAGTGTTTTCTAAGATGGTCACTTTTTTATAAAAAATCGTTTACTACAATCGAAAATTGGTTCACTACTAACCTCTAGGACCCTTTCTCAGTAGATTAGGAGGTTTGTAGTAACCGTATCTCTATTCAAACTAGAGTTATTTCACGTAAACGACGCCGAAACGAGTGTTTTTTAAGATGGTCACTTTTTTTATAAAAAGTTGTTTACTACAATCGAAAATTCGTTCACTACTAACCTCTAGGACCCTTTCTCAGTCGATTAGAAGGTTTGTAGTAACCGTATCTCCTTTGTAACAAGAGTTATATCACGTAAACGACGCCGAAACGAGTGTTTTTTAAGATGGTCACTTTTTTTATAAAAAGTTGTTTACTGCCATCGAAAATTCGTTCACTACTAACCTCTAGGACCCTTTCGCAGTAGATTAGGAGGTTTGTAGTAACCGTATCTCTATGCAAACTAGAGTTATTTCACGTAAACCTCGCCAAAACGAGTGTTTTCTAAGATGGTCACTTTTTTATAAAAAATCGTTTACTACAATCGAAAATTCGTTCACTACTAACCTCTAGGACCCTTTCTCAGTCGATTAGGAGGTTTGTAGTAACCGTATCTCTATGCAAACTAGAGTTATTTCACGTAAACGACGCCGAAACGAGTGCTTCTTAAGATAGTCACTTTTTTAATAAAATACGTTTACTACAAACGAAAATTCGTCCACTACTAACCTCTGGGAACCTTTCTTAGAGGTTTTGGACGTTCATTATAATCGATTTTACCTTGGAAACCGATTTTTCGTTACCGAGATCGTGATGATATAATACGCTCAAATGAAAATATTTTTTCAAATTTTTTCTGTTTTACTACAAACAAAAAAAAGTTTACTACAATCCACTACATACGATTAATAATATAAATAGTAAAAAAAAATTTGATTTTTTTCAATTTCGGGAGATGGAATTTTTTTAACATTTTTTATTTTTTTTTTGGAATTACTACAAACGAAAATATTTTTACTACTATCTACTACTTACCCAAATCTATCTAAAAAACACAAAAAAACATAATTTTGGAAAAGTCGGGTGCCAAGTTCACATAGCCTCCTCTTGAATCTCTCTATCTAATAAAAAAACCGCTTCAAAATCCGTTGGGTAGTTTTAAAGATTTAAGCATACATAGGGACGGACAGACGACAGCGACTTTGTTTTATATTAAGTAGTGATGATGAGGCGGTTGAAGATAGTACCTCAAAATTAATTCGTCAACAGAAAAATACATTTGATCAATTGGAAGTTATTGCGACTATGATATTGTTTTCCCATTATGAGTGGGTCGATTCCGAAGGAAAATAAACATACCTGGTAATATTATACCGGGATTATATGACGTGGAAACCGAACGGTAAGTGGCTCTACGATTTCGAGGAAACGTAATTCGGCCAAATGATATGTGAGAGGATTCAGTTATACTCGTATTTTATTTTATGTGAATCTATACAAAATTTGGGAATCTGTTCTCTTACTTAAATATCAATAAATAAATACTAGTCTAGTCAACAAGTTAAAAACGTGAAAAATAGAGTTATAGGTCCTAAAAATATGAGCGATAGCTCACTGGATTCGGAATCACCTTGTTCCGGCATTTGGTTGCAGCATAGCGAAAGCACACTTTCGAGGCAGCTGTTTTATAGGCTGTTATTGACAGGATTGAAAGCGTGAACATATTGCTCGGACTAAACAAACAGACTGACTAAATAATTACTTAGGTTTTCACGATCTTTGCCCATTGCAGGAACCTCGAAAGCTTGAAACGTTGGGAATACAATTAAATTAACATGATCAGAACCGTCAAGAAATCATTTCCTGCAATAGATACACTAAACTTTATTTTTATTGCTCTGCCTCTTTGGTCTAGGGGTTGGATGTGCCGCCTTTGGATCAACGGGTCCCGGGTTCGATTACGTGGTCGGGCAAGTGTATGTCTAAGCCAGTGGCACTTGCTCTGAGTCTGGGTGTCATTTGTGTTCGTGAATTACAATATGTTTGTAAACTGACCCCGCGCCTTCCCTTCGTTTAAAAAATCAATATATAAATGTAGTATAAACTCTTTTACGCAATAAATACGGAGTTTATTATCCCGATCGGGGGTTGCTCTGCGACCTTCGTGGATAGAATAACACCTGCATGATCCAGAAATGGAAATGAGGACGAATGAAAAGCAGCGTAACCTGGACCAATAAATAAATAATAAATTTAATGTTTTCACCACCACTTCACGTTTCAGATTAGATGAGGTTACATTATTTCGGAAATGTGTTAAATAATAAATGACGCGTGTAAATGGAAATTTTCTTGTACTCGACCTGATTTCAAAGACGGCTTCTATTTCTCTAGTTCAGTATATCTTTAGACCACTAAATCTACAAGGATTATACGGTTTTACTCTATAGGTGGGAGCTGTTCGAAGTTATGGAGCGTAATGTACCATTCGCAGCGAGCACAATACGTAACACCGAGCCGTGTGCTGAAATCCCTGTGGCCCACTCTTTTCGAACTTATTGCTCGCCCGTGCTCCAGTTTCGGTGCCATTCGTAGTCAATGTGTCATATGACGAAACGGATCCACTACATATATCCTGTATCGCGGATACTGTTCACAAACATGTAATTCACGAGCACGAATGACACCCCGACTCAGGGAATTTGCCTCTGGTTTACACAAACGCTTCACGGGGCTTTTTGTTTTTTTACGTTGGAGATCCACATTGATACCCTGCCGTTGGGCACTGGCCGGGCTATGTGGGACTCCGGGGCGCGTAGAGATAGTGAATTGCCCCGTCCTACCCACTAAAACCGACGGCGATCCTCGACTGCCCAAACCAGGGTTCACTGCCATTGCGGGAGCATGCTCCGTGACTCTCCGCGCACACGTAACCCTTAGACCAACAAGGCAAGCTTTTATAGGGCGCATTTCCTTCTTAATACCAGCGTTGCTATTTTATAAGGACGAGCCGCAATCACCATACTAATACTAAGCCTATATTTGACCCACTGTTGAGTCGGGCCTCCTCCAGTTCATGCAGGGTAATAAGCCTACACGTCACGCTGGCTGTAAAAACTTTTATATTTCACCAAAACTAACAAACTCCCTGTTAGTTTTACGTAAACTCAAAGCCCTTAGGAACTCTGCGGAACTATTTACGTGCCTCAAACAATTCCATTTCCTTACTTGAAACTGTTAATCCCGTGAGAGGAGGGAGACTTTTGACGTTTTGCGGTATCGTTCGCCTTTTTTATATCAGGAGCGTGGCACCCAAATATACGTTCCGGTGGTATGTGGTTACCGTCATCTATGGTGAATGCCGTGTTGGTGAATGGTGATGGATTTAAAATTCGGAGAGGGTTTTCATATCAAGATTTCCTTTTCTTGCGGCTTGTTTACTGGCTTTGTCATTTCCTTTTGTCGGCCCTTATGACACCCGCTGGGCGGAATGGGGTGATGACAGTATGGTCTAAATCTGACACCTGACCGATCATCTAGGAATGGAATAGGATGTAAACCCATCCAACAACTTTGCTGACTTAGCTTAACGCGCGGATTTAGGGCTTTTTAAGTTGTGAATCCTCATGCCGGCCGTTCGCGACTACCGGGGTTATGAGGGATTCCGTGGTGTGGAAATATAGAGATTAGCGCCTCGGTATACCTACTAAACTAGTCCTTGTGGTGACGGATTTAGATTACATGGTGTCACCACCTCATTCCATCTTGAGGGTGTTGTAAGAGCCGACAAAAGGAAATGACGTTACCGCGAGAGAAGAAAAAATTGATACGAAACCTTTGGCCCAGTAGGCCCTCCGACTACCCTCCACGCAGTCGGAGGAGGCCTGACTAAGCAGTGGGTCCACTGGCGTTCGACTGCCCCAACCAGGGCCACGTTATCACTACTCAAAAGGAACGTGCAGATCTTGGCGGCGAACTTGTGTGTTATGAACTGTTTAGTAAAATTTAATTTATCAAGCAAACAAATGAGAATTGTCAAACAAAAACAGTATGAACCCATTTATAAACACAATTTCAATACACTTGTTTCAATTAAGCGATTGTAGGTTGCGGTCAGCGTGTAAACAGGGAGCTCGAGGCTTCAGGGACCGTGAGAACCGACCGCGACGGCTAGATCGATGTTTGTTACAAATTGGGGGATACTACTGAAATGTTTATCTATACAAGTGTTCGCCCAGCGGTCGAAATACGACCATAATTTGTTTAAATTATAACATTATTAAGTTTGAACATAATTAACAGTACGAAATCCGGCTCCAAGGATTAGTGCGCTCATCAGTTATTTGCTAAAAAAACAATTTTTATGTATATTTATAATTAGGAGAATATAATATTCTCAAATATTTCTCCTATACCAGGGTGCCTATAAAAAATTGGCTGCTAGTGTTTTTAATTAAAAAAGATGTGTGACATATAACAGGACGGATTTCGAGTCACAATGTATATACTATATGCGTGTATGTAGTGTGTGTAATGATTTTTTATTGATTAAATGGCTTTTTATGCACAATTTTATAAAAATATTATCTTCCTGCACTCCTCTTTATAAACAGTAAGTGTGGGAAATTTCCTAGCGCTCCGTCCGCGAATTCATTTTACCATTTATCATAGTGAGTATAGCATTTAAGGTTAGTAATTGCTTGTAACATCAGTAAGTACTTAATAAATAATGATACATTTTATTTTGCGGTATAGAAATGAGCTTGCAGTTTTAATACCACGCGACAGTAGTATACCTCTTTTCATTGTTTTCTGTAGAATTAACTTAGATAACCGCCGAACGGAATTCTTTACTCTACCAAGGTTTACACACGGTATATATTTTTTTTATTTCTTTTTGGCTAATCTCTGAAATGGCTGGACCAAATTTGGCGGGACTTTCACTGACAGATAGCTTATAATATAACAAAGAGTAACTTAGGCTACTTTTATTGACACCCCTCAATTTTAGGAGCCTAGTTCTACATTTTTGTGGCTAACTCAGCTGGGTTTTCCGAGTTTGTAAACTCTGCGAACTGAACAATAAATTTATTGGTAAATGCCACGCGGACAAAGTCGCGGGTAATAGCTAGACTATAATATAATTTGATTGTTAATATATGAAGTGTCAATGAGACTCACAATTTTGGCGATGACATCGAAGCAGATGCAGACAGCCGAACATATAAACTATTCTTTATTTTCATTCATTCATTTTCATAAATAGTGTTAAAGAATGAAGGATTTGACGGCAATAGTATTATATGTGTCTGATTTTAATTTCATGCGCGTTTGATCTCTCGTTCATAACAGACGTTTTAGTATACGCACGATATCCGCTGTGTTTAGTGTTATTTCAGATGTGAAGCTCATCAACAGCTTACGGCACGACAGTTATAGATTACTAGCTGACCCGGCGAACTTTGTTCCGCATTATAAATATTTAAAACAAAAAGAAAGTTGGACATAGGATACCTGAGATTTTTATCCCGTCCGTATAAAACCTACTTTAACAAAACGCAACTGACAGCGAAACGTTATGTTGTCTATAGTTTAATATGGCCGAAAATTTGACAATTAGAAATTTTAAATTCGACTTGTTTATATTGTTGTAATTCACATAATATCTTTATAACTTGTAGCCTATGTGTTATTCTGATGTATAAGCAATATTATTGTAAAGTTTCATTAAAATCAATTCGGTAGTTTTTACGTGAAAGAGTAACAAACATCCATCCATCCATCCATCCACCCATCCATCCATCCATCCATCCATCCATCCATCCATCCATACTTACAAACTTTCACGTTTATAATATTAGTAAGAAGTAAGATTTATCCTTAACTGCGCACATAGATATAGGTAGTAACGACTACTACTACTTCGCGGCCCATAAATGACCCACTACGGAGTCTGGCCTCCTATTCAATGATGTTAGAAGTAAAAAGGTGTAGATGGGTTATAAGCGGTCAGCAAGCGGCACGTTAAAAGTAGGCTAATTAGCAAACCTGACCTCAGTGTTGTGTCGCTGGCGTCAACAAACGCACGTCAAGGCCCGTGTGTAAAAAGTGCTATAAAACAATGGAAAATGCCGTCGTGTGTTATGAGATATTGCACAAACTACACTAACAAAACTTCTAAAAGTCAAGGAATCACATATCATTCGTAACTATCACTATTTCTGTAATATAATTAATATTTTTTACAAATTAAAATGTTATTCGTAAAATATGGCGGTAAAAATCAATGAGTGGAACAAAAGTATCCTCATTACCAAGTGCAAAAGAGATAGATGTCATTACGCGTCACAGACTTGTCAAAATGTTATGTCTGATTTAATTAATCTATATTGTTTCTAGTGTATGTGACGACGCATCACGACAAATTATATTTGTCTCTATTTAGCACGTGATTATTAAATCATACCATCCTACTTTCACGACTCATCTATTGCAGTGTGCATATTGCATATTAAGTTAACTATGTGTGCGTTGGCTTGCCATTTTTATAGATCGAATGTTGTACAGGTAACGTATCTACACCTTTTAACTGTAACATCATTGCTCCTATTACATGGAGGGTAATTAGCCTACTTTGCCACGCTGGCCACACGGGTTGGCACAGGGTTTCGTTTCAAGGTTTCCTTCTCTTACGACTAGGTTTTCGGTCTTTTGTCGGCTTACCCTCAGTCCACAGGGGTGTCATAACAGCCGACGTAAATGATAAGGCCGAGAACCTAGCCGCAAGAGAAGGAAACCTTGATACGAAACCCTTTTTTTTTTTCGCCCGAGGTAAAATTCTTTATGGACTTCCTCGCCGGCCACGGGGATGGCCAACGAGGGGGAGTGTGGGACTCTCCCCCATAGTGGGGGCCTACCCACTAAACCTCCCCGGGGTGCTCCAACTCGCGTCCTGTTGCGGCATTGTGGGATCTGATGCAGAACCACGCCGCAAATGCCAACCCATTTGGCCGGCGTGGCAGAGTAGGCTAGTTAGCTCTCGACGTAGTTGGGAGAGGCCGACCTCAGCAGTACGCATTTATGGGCTGGACGGAGAAGAAACCTAATATTAGTTACCGATATCGTATCGGATACTAGAAGGAGCCCGTCGATTCAATGAGTGAATCACGCCATTCATTGTTGGGATGGCAGAAATAGCGCATTTTACGTACACATTATACTCCATGTATTACGCTGGCGGAAGTGGGAGGTCACCAACAAGAGGTTTAGCTTCTACCAGTATTACTGCTATATGCTGCATTTAACTATTTGTTTAAGTAACCTTATCCCTGTTGTGGCGTTATTGGAATACTACTTCTCCGTCCATAAATGGCCCACTGCTGAGTCGGGCCTCCTCCAATCATGGAGGGTAATTAGCCTACTGTGCCAAGCTAGTAGGTTGACCTGGTTTTCAAATCAAGTTTTCCGTCCCTTGCTTTTTTTACGACAAATTTTCCGAAGTTTTCCGGCTCTTACGACACTCCCCGGATGGATCAGGGACATATATTGAAATAAAAAGGGTATAATGGCCCGACATTATAAAATTTATATAAAATCTAGCGGCCCGTCCCGGCTTCGCACGGGTGCGATGTTACCCGCGGTTATTGTCGTACCGCGGGTGACGCAGCGGGGCGAAAAAAGTAAGCCTAAGTTACTCCTTATATCATCAGCTATCAGTGAAAGTCCCGTCAAAATCGGTCTAGCCGTTACAGAGATTAGCAACAGGAACAAACAGACTGCCAAAAATTAAAATAATAATAATATTTGGTTTATGTACTGTGTATACATACTTACGCATTTAGTAAAAAAATTAAATTAAAAATTTAAATAAACCCCCGACACAATAACCTTTAAAAAGTAAAAAATAAAAATAAATACTTCGCGTTGGGGGACCACTCCCACTTATTTATTACCTGACCCCTGGTCCCCCAACGCGAAGTATTTATTTTTATTTTTTACTTTTTAAAATTGTGTCGGCGGTTTATTTAAATTTTTAATTTAATTTTTATTTTATACTTTTTATAGGTACATACTTATTTTAGTGTAGATTTTGTTAAATTGCACGTGATGCGCTTTCATTTGAGACCCCACTCGATTATATTTGCAGCCATTCGGTTATTCTTCCCCACTTTCACCCCTTATAACTTTTAAACGGCTCACCCGATTTTCATCAAACATGTCTATGAACACTCGCCCGTAACTCACCTTTCATACAAAAAAAACTTTATTGAAATCGCTTCATCCGTTCGCGAGCTACTTACGGTGCCACAGACAGACAGACAGACAGACCGACAGACAGACAGAGAGACACGTGAAACTTATAACACCCCTCTTTTTGCGTCGGGGGTTAAAAAGTGGTTATTTTATTATTACAAACAGACACTCCAATTTTATTTATTTGTATTGTATAGATAGATAGTTTCTATTCGCAACAGTATTCACTCAATGGAACTGTCAAAGTGTACGTCCTAAACTGGTATCATTAGAGAGTCTCTTAGTGCAAGAAAAAGTCCACATAGCTGTCCTATGTGAAACATGGTTAACGCCGAATAATTTTGTAAAAATTAGTGGGTACAATATTTTTCGCACTGATCGTGATGACAATTATGGTGGCGTAGCAATTCTTACTCACGTTTCAATTAAGTGCCAGTTGTTAGAAATTCGTCATAAAAACCCCCAGATCGAACTTGTTGGTGTGAAAGTTTTTAACTGCCAAGATGTTGAAAATGTCATTTCTATTTACTGCCCGCCATCTGCCAATACTAATCAAACTGACTGGGATGAACTGTTATCTATTAAACTTCAGAAAACACTAATATTGGGAGATTTCAACGGCCACCATGTAAACTGGTCGTACAAATCTAATAACAGGGGCTGCCAAATTTTTAGTGCCTTACTAGATTCCAAATATATTGTTTTAAATAGTGGGGCTTCAACACGGGTGAATTTAGTTAATAACGGGTTATTACAATCAGCTCCAGATATTTCATTAGCGACATCCGACATAGCGCTTAAATTTAATTGGATAACACTAAATGAGACATTAGGCAGCGATCATTTCATTATAAAAATATCGATTAATATAGAAATAAGCGACAAGCGCATCATACGAAGAAATTTTAAAAATGCAGACTGGGAATCCTACTCTAACTTGTTATCTAAACTATTTACACATTTTCTCGTTCTACCCAATAACTTACAATCATCGTATGACCAATTTGTTGAGTATATAAATATAGCTGCAGACTTATGTATACCCTATACAAAAACCAGTCAAAATCCTACCAATAACTTTTCTCCTAAGCCCTATTGGAATGCAACAATTTCAAAATGCGTTGCCGAACGCCGATTAGCTTTGTCCAAATTTAGGCGAAATCCAACCCCACTTAATTATGATATTCTTCAAGAGAGAATCCGGACAGCTCAACGACTTATCCGTAACGCCAAAAGTGGCGCGTGGCAGTCCTTCTGCTCTTCATTAAACGAAACCTCATCACCGAACGAAATTTGGAAAAAAATGCAATGGTTAAAAGGGTATAAAACTAATAGAGCCCCTTTGGATTCCAATAAAGTCAACCAATTGCTGCATAATTTAACCCCTGACTTTACTGTGCAGGCTGATTTGATTTTCTCTTCTAAAAATCCCACACTTAATAAGCCAATCACCATCCAAGAACTAGAAAAAGCTATAAGATGTAAAGACACCTCACCTGGTTATGATAATATCTCATATTCAATGATCAACCATCTGTCGCTTAATGGGAAACACACATTAATCGCACTTTATAACTATTTCTACGCACTCGGTTTTGTGCCTAAACAATGGCGCGATGTCACGGTTGTGCCAATTCCCAAACCAGGACGAGATCCCAAAAGTCTGTCGTCACTAAGACCAATAGCCATGATATCTTGTCTCTGTAAGGTTTTTCATGTCATTCTAATGCTTAGGTTAGAGTGGTACATTGAAAAACAAAACATTTTGTCAGCCGAAACGACAGGGTTTCGAAAATGTCGGACCACTTTGGATAACTTAAGTAAACTAGTTACAACTATTCAAATTGGCTTCTCAAACAATATATCAACAATGGCATGTTTTATTGACATTAATGATGCATACAACAACATTGATTTGGTCGGATTACTACAGATTATGGATCAAGTGGGGGTAGGGGATGTTATGTGCAGATACATCTGGAACTATCTCAAAGAAAGACATCTCAAAATAAACTTAAGCAATGCATCTTTATGTCGTACGACCGGAAGGGGATTGGCACAGGGTGACCCACTGTCGCCATTGCTTTTTAATATAGCCACTACACGCATTTGCAGGGAAATACGCCATATCCATATATCACAATACGCGGATGACTTTGTTTTATACACATCAGAAAAAAACTTGAACAAAGCCACGAAAGATATTCAATGCGCTTTAAATACTTTAACGAAACTACTTTCAAACCTGGGTCTGGAAGTTTCGTCAACGAAGAGTAAAGTCTGCATTTTTAAAAGAGGATTTAAAAATGACACTGTAAATCTCACCGTTAACGGCACACCGCTGCCACTTACAGACAATATAAAATACTTAGGACTATGGTTTGATCGCTCGTTAAGATGGTCTAAACATATAAATGAGATAAGGGATAAAATTTCTAGATTTTTAAATATTTTCAAAATTCTGGTAGGTTCTAATTGGGGAGTGCACCCGGTACATATAAGACGGTTGTATATAGCGTTAGTTCGAAGTCGCCTAGACTACGCAAGCTTTTTATATGACAATGCAAGTAATAGTCATTTGAGCAAACTGGACAAAGTTCAGAACCAAATGCTACGACTAATTGGCGGTTTCGTAAAATGTACTGCAATACATGTTATGGAGAGTGAACTCCATCTCCCACCTTTATACATACGGAGGTACTATCTTGCAGGAAAATATTGGCTGAAAACAAATTCAACAACCCAAAATAATATAATACCAATGTTGGATGAATTAAAAGACTTAAGTTTAAACAGCCACAACAAGTATTGGCGACGGAAAAAGAAACCTCTGTTGATTACTATACATAACACATTTAAATCAATGGAAATGCATGTAAGTCGTCAACTGGAAATGTATACACTAAACACTTGGGTCAGCTATTCCGACATATCAAATAACATCAATCCAAACATAAAAAATATAAAACAATCAAAGAGTTCCTACAATATTTACAATCTTAGACAAATTTGCGTTAATTTTATAAATGAAAACTATTTAAATACATATAAAATCTTCACGGACGGTTCAAAAGACAGCTATGGTGTCGGTGCAGCGTTTTTCGACCCCCAAGCAAACATTTCTGCTAAATTTAATATAAAATCAAACATAAATATTATGCATGCTGAACTCATTGCAATATCAGAGGCACTGGCGTATATAAATTCTTTAGATAACGGGCAATATACTATATTTACTGACTCGAAAAGCGCTCTGCTGCACTTGGCTCGGTGCTCCTCAACTACACGAGGTTTACCGATAGCCTATGCAATAGTCAGAAGTTTAAATGACCTGGAGGACAACAATAAATGTGTTGTACTGCAATGGGTTCCAGCTCATATTGGCTTGATCGAAAACGAGAAAGCGGACCAATTAGCTAAAGAAGCCTCGGTTGAAGGGATAGAAGGCCAATATGCCCCTTTTTATACGGATCTCATACCAGTGTTGAAAAACCAATGCACTGAAATGTGGAAGGAGTACTTTGACCAGAGGTCCCTCACCAAAGGCATCTGGTACAAAACCATCCAGCCAAATATCACGAGCATGTCATGGATCGATCAGGCTAATATGAGCAGAGCAGAGATTGTGATGGGTCTCCGGCTCCGTTCAGGACATATTCCATTGAATAGTTTCGCATTCCTGATGGGCAAGGTGGAGTGCCCGAACTGTCTCATTTGCAATAAAGTAGAAGATGTATATCATGTTTTGATGGAGTGCGTCCGGAATGAAGCAGAAAGACGTCAATTACTTGGATATCACCAAAACAATTGCAATGTAGGGCAATGTAACAGCATTCTGGCTTCCCCATTGACTGGGAAAGCTAGAAGGCTCTATAAGATGGTGAAAGTGTGCACAGACCATAGACAATAATATACATTATGTTAAGTTTCTGTAACGGGGGTGACATAATCACTGCGTGATTAAACTCCTTTAAATAAAGAGAAAAAAAAAAAAAAAAACAGTATTCACTAGGCGTGGTCCATTAATCACGTGAGGTTCGAAAGGGGGAGGGAGGGGTTCGGCAAAAATCACGAAACATCACTAAGGGGTAGGGGGGTATAGTAAGATATCACGTGTATTTAATTTTTCGTCAAACGCGTCATTTTTTAACCGAAAGCGGCGTGTTTAAGCTTCTTTGTAGGTACTAAAAAATACACGTGATTTTTTATGGGGGGTGGGGGAGTAGTCTTAAACCTTGCTCCGTATCACCAAGGGGGAGGGAGGGGTTAAAATTTTTTAAACATACATCACGTGATTAATGGACAGCCCCCTAAAAGCTATAGACCAGAATGAAAGATGTTGGTTACCAGAGTTAAATTCAGTTAAGATAAACTTTCCTTGCCTGTAGATTTTTCGAAGACATATATGTCGGTGGAAGTAGTCAGAATGGAGTTGATTGCTGGTTACATATAGACGATATCAATAAGCCTAGAAAATACTTTGTTAAATCTTAATTTTAATTAGTTTAATTTGTTAGATTTTTCTATTCAATTTAGTTTTATAAAAGGAGCGCGATCGAGGTGGATCGGGCATTATGATAGAAACAGTGGTTGCGGTGCGGTGTGTTAATGCTGGAGTGTAGTTAAGATCGGTAACTTGAACCCGCTGCTCAAATTAAAAGGTTTAAATAAACAGTTAATTCTCCGACATATATTTACTACACGTAAGTATACTTGTTGTATTTAACGCTCCGCCATTCCGTGTCAGACGGTACAGCAGTGTCTTATGTATTCCGTTTGAATTTGCCATTGGCGCATTCAAGTGTTAAAGCAGTCAACACGTGCAATAGGGAACATCCCCGACGCGCTACAGAAACGCGGACGATATTCAGTTATGATGTACTTCATACATACGTTTAGATTGTTAGTATAGTATTCCTCCGGGCTACAAGCCTTTTTATTTAATTTTTTTGCGGAGGGTCTAATCCTTTGTGGACTACACCGCCCTGGGGAAAGGCCAGTGTGGTGTGTGTGGGACTCTGGTCTGCCAAGCAATTAAATAAACGGCGACCTCATACCTACTAAACATCCCCCGGAGGACTTCCAACCAAGATACGCACCGCACGCCAGACGGGAATGATTTGGTCCGAGTGAGTTCTTTAAACCTTTTCAAATCGTTCGTAATCACGTTTCATGGCCGCACTGTAAGGCTGTTATGGGTAAAATGATGAACGACCATTTTTAATAGGGCTGAATTATTTTGAGATCATTGACGAAACAGTCCTCCCAACGTTCAGATGTTAATTTAGATAAATTAGCAACGAAATAGGTTATATTTGGGAGTATTGTGATTATATAAGTATATACATATATTATATTGTTATCGACGTACCGCGGGGAACGGCGCGGGGCGATGCTAGTCTAAGTTACTCTCCTTAAATCATTAATTACCTATCAGTGCAAGTCCATACTAATGGAACGCAAAAGGCAGATCACCTAGCCGCGCAAGATACAAACCCAGAACCAACCCGTCTTACCAGCGTGACACCGTGTGCTAATTTACCTCCTGAATTTGGAGGAGGTCCGACTCAGTCATTATCATCATCATCATTTCAGCCGATAGACGTCCACTGCTGGACATAGGCCTCCCCTAAGGATTTCCACAAAGGCCGGTCCTGGGCCGCCCGCATCCACTGCTTTCCGGCGACCTTAACCAGGTCGTCGGTCCACCGAGTGGGAGGCCTACCAGCACCGCGCCTTCCGGAACGCGGTCGGCACTCGAGGACTTTTCTGCCCCATCTGGCGTCGGTCCTGCGAGCTATGAGCACCGCCCACTGCCACTTAAGTTTGGCAATCCGGTCCGACTCAGTAGTGGGTTATTAATGGGCTGAAACGACGATATAGTTTAAGTACTTTAGTGTCAGCAGAGGGCTAGCCTACTTTTCTCACCTGATGTTTCCACTCTAAGACCAGCGTGGCACCGTTAGCTCGACTCGACAATGGGTCAGATGACCCATAGTATTGGCTGAATGGTGGTAGTCGCCTCTTACGATACTTTTAGGTGGTTATAGGTTAGTGACGTTGTGTATACATCTTAATATATGTCTAATATACCTGTGATGTGAATCCTGTGAGTTGCCATGCTCACTAAAATACTTCGGACAGTGGTAGCGACGTGTGGCGGGTCGACCACTTCCCTTTGATATGGTTGAGGAGATCGATGGCTGCCACACGCGTTATGCTTGTGAACAGGTGCCGCTGTTTGGGGTTGGTCGGCTCACTGGATTCAAGACTTGTAATTTCAGTTTTTTATTATTCTTTAAATTTTTTTTTTCTTGTTATAAAATTCATATTTTAGTTGAGCGCCTTTCGGAACCGAACGAAACTAGTCAGTTTTATGTACAAGTTCATTGTAATATGGCGTTTAAAAAAAAAGACATGCCCTCCGAGTTTCTTCCGCCAGGTCTTCTCGGTTGGTGCCGCGTTCCGACCTGGTAGTAGTGTTCTAAAACTTATGTATCCGTTGACGATTGTGAACGCCATAATTGGTTTATACATTATAGCATATTTCTATTCTATTTTAGACCACATGTTTTTCGAAAATATTACCTACCTCTACATTTAATCGCTCTATGTTTAGTTTAGAATTAAAACAGTGTTTTGTTCTTGTGGAAACACGGGAGCGTGGAATGTGGCATAAATCAATTAGTTTGTTATCTTATGAGTAAACCTGTATGACAACTGTTTACGCTATATCTCAATAATATATGATGTAACAAAAAGGTGTGCAGTGAAACCTGGTTAAGCGGACTCCGGATAAATAAAGATCTTCTAAAGTCAACCTTTAATTAAAATGAAATTCCGCCACATTTGCGCAAAATTATCTTTGTTAGTGGGAACATTTTAACTTTCTTTTTATCAGTGACTTGATTGCCTTTGAACCTAGGCTTGTGTGATGGAAAGCAGCGCCAGGGTCTAAGATGGAGCAGGCAATTCAAAGAAATGCCCTGTCGGGCACCGGCACTCACATACACACGACGAAACAGAGTAAAACTGTTTGGCGCCGGACTTAGATGTGAGGGTGGTAGCTAGCCGGGTGGACCATTAAATCCTACCGCCAGCTGCTGGGTTTTGTTGACTTTTACAACACGCGTTATTTCCCAGCGTACGGTGGGGAAGTTTTATATTCTGCCCCGTTTTACTATTATAGAAACTTCTTTAATAGTTGTTTCGGATATTTAACTCTATACTTATTCGTGGAATAGCCGGTTCTATATTCATCCTCCGTGTGGTGACGGATTTAGAATAGGTACATAGAGTCACCACTCCATTCCATCCTGAGGGTGTCGTAGGAGTCGACTGTCGACAAAAGGAAATGACAATGCTGAAAAATAGCCGCAAGAGAAGGAAAACTTGAAACGAAACCCTGTGCCAACTCAGGTAATCACCCTCCCCATGTTTGGAGGAGGCCCGTGGAGGACACAGCAGTGGGTTATTTATGGGCTGAGTAGTAGTAGTAGATAAGCATAGGTATTTTATAATAAACTAGCTGCGCCCCGCGCTTACTTATTGTCATACCGCGGGTGACGCCGCGGGGCGAAGTTAGTCTAAAAAAAGTGGCCTAAATTACTCCTTATATCATCAGCTTCCTATCAGTGAAACTCCCGTCAAAATCGGTCCTGCCGTTCCCGAGATTAGTTGGAACAAACAGACAGACGGACAGACAGATAGACAGACAAAAAAAATGCTATTTTGGTCTATGAACTGTGTATACATACCTACGCATTTAGTAAAAAGTGGTTATTTTATTATTACAAACAGACACTCCAATTTTATTGATTTGTATAGATGTATAGATAACGTAATACATAGCAGAAATACATTATATTACTAAAATAACTTTAAGCACTGTGGATATGTATAACCCTTTTTTAACACCATGTATCGGGGTAAATTTAAGAGAAAATCACCCGAGTTTCCATAGAAACGTGATCGGTAAGCTGTTTGGACGTTTTGAACGCAAATACTTTACGAACCGCTCGGAGTTGTTTCACAAAAATAATGTTTACAAAACGTCCCTCGTTCTCGTCGAACTTTTGCAAAAGAATTGCGGAGTTTGTTTCTAAGATTTCATTACAAAACGAGGCGTCATTGCTCGGCTAAAAAGTTTTTAACCATTTTTGTCTTTATTTATATACTTTTGTACAACTGCACTGAATGTTAACCCGGCACAATCACTATCACTACATAGTATAAAACAAAGTCGCTGTCGTCTGTCCGTCCCTATGTATTGGTATAGTAGAGAAACACTGATAAATTTCGAGGTTCATCATTGCACCCGTGCGAAGCCGGGGCGGGTTGCTAGTAAAATAATATACTATTCCTGTGTTTTAAGTATTTTGGGCGATTGTAAGAATAATTACTACTACTACTACGGATATCCGAGTGGTGACGGATTTAGAATACATTGTGTCACCATCCCATTCTATCCGAAGAGCGTGGTGTCAAAAGAAAATGACAAGACCGATAAGCAAGTAGCAAGAGAAGGAAAACTTAATACGAAACCATATATTTTTTTTAACTTCGGGGATCCTCATGGATTCCCGGCCGTTGGGACTAGTCGGGATATGTGGGGACTCCGGGGCGCGTAGAGATGGTAAATTGCGCCCCGACCTACCCACTAAAACCGACGGCGATCCTCGAATGTCCGAACCAGGGCCACGGGATACACTCTCCGATAGGAGAGCATGCTCCGGGACCCTGGGGACCTCGGCCCGCCTCGTTTAGTGGAGCCCCAAGCTCCGAGGCGGGCCCCTCCAATTACGCGGGGGATAGCTATAGTAGCCTCCCCCATTCCACCGCTGTAATACGAAACCCTATGCCAACACGTCTGGCCAGCGTGGTAGAGTAGGCTGATTACCCTCCATGTAACTGGAGGAGGCGCCACTCGGCCATGGTCCATAGTATGGGCTGAGTGTATGTAGCTCAAGGATTCTCATGATCTCATTTGTTTCATCGAATAATATTGAAGTGTAACTGTTGTACAATCCAACGATTAGTATGTATTTATTTCACTCATCTATACTAATATATAAAGCTGCAGAGTTTGTTTGTTTTTTTGAACGCGCTAATCTCAGGAACTACTGGTCCGATTTCAAAAATTCTTTCAGTGTTAAATAGTCCATTTATCGAGGAAGGTTATAGGCTATATTTTATTTTCAAAGGAATTAGGGATCCGTATGAAAATTGCGATTTTGTAACCCAAGGTGTAAAATCGAAAACCTATTTATGCGTGCGCTGCAAAAACTATTGACAATAGCACAAAATGAAGTCCTACAAGTTTGTAGGTCTTATTAAAATCTACAAAAAAGTCCACGAGAGCACATATCTAACTATCATAGTTTAGTCACAATAACCACTTTTATATTCATAAAAAAAAATGCATAGAGATAAGCACGGGTTCGAAGTCCACGCGAGCGAAGCCGCGCCCAAAAGCTAGTCAATTATATTATTAGTCGAACATGTTTTAGCTATTAGAAGTTAAACCAACTTAGGTACGCAGTAATTAAGTAAAAATTCTATTTTAAATTTCCCGGCAATTGTTCTAATCTTCATCCAAACCTTGTCCCAAATGCAATATACATATTTGCTTAGTAGTAGGACCTAATGCTCCGTCCGGATAGCTACCACCTTCACATATAAGTCCGGCGCCAAGCAGTTTTACTGTGTTTCGTCGCGTGTATGTGAGAGCCGGTGCGATAGGGCATTTCTTTGAATTGCCTGCTCCATCTTAGACCCTGGCGTCTTCTGTGCATAGCCCCTATACAGGTAATAACGACCAGAGACTATAGAGTTTCGGTTGTGTTCTCTTGGGCAGATAACAGGTAGTAAAGGTATATAAAATAGTACCTTAATTTCGTTAAAGTATAAAAGCGTAAAATATCTTTATAGATCGCAATCGACTAAGCGCACCTACAGCAGACTTTCAATGCGTCCGGCAAGGTGTTGAAACATTAAAACTGTCCGTCTTTTGAGGTAACATTTTTTCATTGGTCCCCAAGTAACATATATAAAAATTAGCTTTTATATTTTAACGAAATTAAGGCACTATTTATTACTACCTGTTATCTGCCCAAGAGAACACAACCGAAACTCTATAGTCTCTGGTCGTTCTTACCTGTTTAAGGGCTATGCACAGAAGAACTTTCAGCTTTTATAAAATCTCTCAAAGGTCTATCGTTGGATCTTAAGCTATTAACCTGCACGCTGTGACAGAATCGCGAAAACGAAACCTCGGCTGAATACTATTTTCGATTTCTAATAAAGGTTTTTACGAGCTCCTAAAAGACCGAACAGTATATCGTGTCTTATCAGTGTCGTAGACTCATAAATATTGCTTCACAGCTTTGACGCTTAATGCTTTATATAAAAATATGGGAGGATCGTTGGTACTTTGTATTCACTGAATGGCAAGAGTGATGACCGCCATTAGCTTGCTCTCTAAAAAGCATGGCTATCGTAAAATTAATGGATGGAATGATTGCGAGATCATGCCGTTTGTATGACACTGGGGACCGAATGGTTTAAATCGTTATATTCGTTCTTCTCTTTGACACTTTGTTCGCAATTTGAAATAATTCGAATTGTTCTCTGTCAAAGCTTTCGCAACAAATTTTAAATGGGATATAAGCTTTTTCTTTAAGTTATAAGGATATGTTTTTGTCTATTCTTGGGTTTAAAGAAAAATTATGTAGCTTTTCGAGAGAAATTCTTCAAAATTCACAAAGCTTTTCGACAGTTGTGGTTCGAAAATTTTGGGCAATATACAGTGTGTAACAGAAACTCAAAGAAAAGATTAATGTATTACTACTACTATTCAGCCAATAGATCATCCACTGTTGAGTCGGCCCTCCTCCAGTTACGTGGAGGGGTCTACTGTACCACGTGGGCTAGACGGGTTGGCACAAGGTTTTGTATCAAGTTTGTATGTAATTTTCATCAGGATGCTTAGAAATAACGACGTAAGCAACCAAATATATTATTTAAAAAAACTATGAAGATTATAAATATAAATAAATAAATATAAATATCCTTGGACATTTCACACAACGCCATCTCATCCCAAGCTAAGCAACTTAATGCTTGTGTTATGGTAACGAGATGGATGATAAACTACTTATATACATTTTTTTTTTGTAAATACATACATATTATTGATAGAAAAACACACAGACCCGGAACAAATACTTGTAGGTCGTACAAATATTTCTTACGTGCGGGGATCGAACCCGCGACATGCTGCGCAGCAGTCGAGCGCTCAACCACTGGGCCAACCGTGTCGTCAACTGTTATTGAAGTATTCAATTGTGTATAAAGTATACTATTGTTTTTGAATCTAAACGAGCAAGGCAAAATCTTCAGATCGTGTTTGTGAGTCAGGTCGTGCCTTGATAAAGATACGTACCTAATATGTTATAGTGATCTATAGCATAACATCAAAAAGGATGTTAACATTCAATATAACACCTAAATGTAAATGGGATGCAACCTGTTCAGACACACTGGCCCCTTCCCATCTACATGGAACCAACAACAGAGCTGGTGCGGCTTGTGAAGCGGCTGAAAAAGCTAAAGGATACAAATACCCCCTGTATTTGTATCCTTTAGCTTTCTAGGCTCTGAATATGAATTTGTCCCATTCGGTGTCGAGACCCTTGGTCCGTGGGGTCCTAGCGCTATAAGCCTTTTTAAGGAAATAGCAAAAAGGTTAGTCGACATCACAGGAGACCGAAGAGCTGGTAGCTACCTCGGACAAAGAATCAGTCTAGCGATTCAAAGGGGGAACGCTGCCAGTATCTTCGGAACCTTGCCTAAAGGGACTCCTTTAAATAATATATTTTAGTATTTAAGTTTTAGGTTAATTGGTATTTTTAGTCTTGATTTATTACTTAGGTTTACTTTTATATTTTATTAATATGTTGACAATTTGTATGTGTCCATTGTGTCTTATACGAAATAAATAATCTTGTACAATAATGTAATATACAGAAAAATATAACACCTTAAATATAACTAACTAGCTGACCCGACAGACGTTGCCCTGTCTTAACTGTGAATATTAAATTCGATTTTGGAATAATTAATAAAAATATTTTTTTGTCGTATACGAACGTACTTCGTGGGCTCATGCACAGCACTTTGCTGAAGATCATCACATTATCAAATGCATAGTTTACGATTCTCTATAGGACATACAGATAAAGTTTTTTACATATAGATATACTAGCGACCCGCCCCGGCTTCGCACGGGTGCAATGATGAACCTCTAAATTTATCAGTGTCTCTCTACAATATTATGCATGTATTATACTTATAAACCTTCCTCTTGAATCGCTCTATCTATGAAAAAGCTGCCCCAACATCCGTTGCGTAGTTTTAAAGATTTAAGCATACATAGGGACGGACAGACGACAGCGACTTTATTTTATAATAGGTAGTGATGATGATTAAGTAAAGAGTCTGCAACAGATGCTGTATATTGAGAATTCTTATTACATATGAAATGCCCAGCGTCCAAAATTAGCGGCTAATTCGTAAACATTTAAACACGCACACTAAAACTTTATATTAACGTTAATATTTACCCGACGCCCACCTGCCGGCGTTAGTATGGTGTGGTGTTAAAAAATTAAACATAACAAGTTATACATATAACGATTTATGAGATGGGAACGCGTCAACAGTGGGTAAAGTGCGTTATTCATTGGGGCATTAATCAATGATTGCAGGTTAAGTGAATACGCTCTAAAAGCTGTGCATATCTTTTATGTAGTGTGTAAGCGCAGTTTGGTGACGGATTTGGAATACATAGTATCAACACCTCGTTTCATTCTGAGGGTTTCGTAAGAGCCGACAAAAGAAAATGACAACGCCGATAACCTAGCCGCAAGAAAATGAAAACTTGATACGAACCCCATTTTTTTACCCGGAGTAGAATCCTATATGGACTTCCCGTCAGCCTTGGGGATGACCGACGGGGGAGTGTGGGGATCTCCTCCAGAGTGAAGGCCTACCCACTAAACTGCCCCGAGGGTATCTCCACGAAGACAGTGTGCGTTCGACACTCATCGGATTGGATGCTTATGGATGCTCATCGGATTGGATGCTCTAGAAGTTGGATGCTTATGGAGCATCCAACTTCTAGAGCTCTTTTGCGCTGTGGTACCATGCCCGGCACACGTGGCATGACACTAACCACCCCAGGGTCTCGTCTGCAGTGGGCGAAGGATTTAACGAAACCCTGCGCCAACCCGTCAGGCCTGCGTGGCACAGACCATTTAACTCGAGGAGACCCGACTGGGCAGTGGGTTATTTATGGGTTGAATTGTAGTAGTAGTAAGCCCAGGTTTTTTTCTCCGGGCTCCAGATCTTTGTGGAGATCTTTGCGAGCAGTGGACTTCTTTTGGCTTTAAAGATGATGATGATTATGATAGGTTCCTATGAGTAGACGTCGACAAAGACCCTATAGGACAATATTGTTGTAACAAAACAGTTCTATAGTTGGACACTGTAGTCGAGTGCTGCATATAAAAACTTTTCTCCCTCCCCGGTGGGCTTCGAACAACACTTTGCTCTTAAACCCCCACCGGGGGACGAAAGTTTAAAACCCTGTCGTTCTGGGAAGAATATTCGCCGACTTCATGTCGTTAAAAATGTAAAACTAATAGGTTCATTTTGCATCGCGCAGCAGGAAGTTTTACTGTCAGGAACAAATAAAAATAAAAATTGGATTGAATCATGCAATCGTGGCATGCGTTATTTATCTTCAGTTTCGAACTGCTTTAGAAAGAAGAACCCTCAGTTCTTATTTTTAATTGCCACTTTAGTTGGTAGAGAAAGAGATAACATATTTGTGAGAGCCACATTAGTTGTGCTCATTTCGGGTTGGTCTTGTTGCTCTGAGTCCAGGTGTCACTTTGTGTTCGTGAATTTCATGTTTGTAAAGTTCTGCGCCCGCGATAGTGCTCAGTGCATGGTTCCGTTTATTTAAAACTAACATTTGCGCGCAGCTTCGCCCGCGTGGGCTCCAAACCCGTGCTTATCTCTATGCATATTTTTTCTGAACATAAAAGCGGTTATTGTGACTAAACTATGATAGTTAGATATGTGATCTCGGAATTTTTTGTAGATGTTTATAAGACCTACAAACCCGTAGTACATAATTTTGTTCTATTGTCAATAGCTTTTGCAGCGCACGCATAAATAGGTTTTCGATTTTACACCTTGTAAACCAAGGTGTCGCAATTTTCATACGGATCCCTAATTCTTTTGAAAACAAAATATTGCCTATAACCTTCCTCGATAAATGGACTATACTGAAAGATTTTTTGAAATCGGACAAGTAGTTCCTGAGATTAGCGCGTTCAAACAAACAAACCAACAAACAAACTCTGCAGCTTTATATTATATTAGTATAGAGTATAGATATAGATAAAATGGTTGAATTGGTATTATTATTGAGAGTAAGCTAACTACCCTCCATGTAATTGGAGGAGGCCCTAGTCAGCATCTATGGGTTGCGTAGAGTAGAGGAATGTTTTTTTTACATATCCAGCGTGGTACTCAAGCCAACCTACTGGTAAGCCTTTTTTTTTTTGCCCGGGGTAAAATCCTTTATGGACTATCCCTGCCAGCCTGGAGATGGCCAACAGGGGGTGTGTGGGAGTCCCCTCCGCCTCTGTCAGGAGACGGAGTCATACCCACTAAACGTCCCCGGGGTGTACCGTCCCGCGCTTGCTGCCCCGTGGGCCCTGACTGTATCTCCACGGAACCTACTGGTAAGCCTATGGATATTCGCTGCACCAGTATTGGCACTTGATGCTGACCCTGATTAAAGTGAAAGCATGATTATTTATCTACAGTATTCTATGCCTATGCCACAATGTCTTGACACTCCGCTATCTGCGACACATATAATCTCTCTAACATCTTTTGTGTATAAATCTTGACTATACATCCTTTCTATACACATAGTATTCTTATTTCAAATACGAAGAATAAGCAAAAACCTCGCTTCATACTCAAATATTTCCCCATATTCCCTTGCCTTTACCACTATAAACAAAAGCCACTCTTATCCTCTGAATTCTATGGTCGAAATTTCTTTGTAAGGAAGCCGTATAATGTAGGCTTATGCGTCGTATGGACAGTCCCGGAATATTGTACATAATTTCCTTCTGAAGATCTCGACAAATATTGGTTTGTGGAGCCTCTTGTTTCTTTGTTAGATAAATATAGACGTTATCTTTGTGTTATTATAGTGACGGAACATAGAGCCTCATTATTATTGTCGAACACCAAATAAAATTGAGCGTCTTTGTGCCCTGAGGCAGAGGTAAGCAATCTGCTTACCATCGGCATCTGCCTGATGTGGTCCATGTGTTGACGGATTTAAAATACACAGTGTCAACACCCCATTCCATTTTCCGGGTGTTTTAAGAGCCGACAAATGAATGTTGATGATGATGAAGAGAAGAAAAACTTGATACAAACCCCTTTTTTTTTTTATCGGCCGTGGTAAAATCCTTTATGGACTTCCTCGCCGGCCACGGGGATGGCCAGCGAGGGGAGTGTGGGGATCTCCCCCATAGTGGGGGCCTACCCACTAAACCTCCCCGGGGTGCTCCAAATCGCGTCCTGTTGCGGCATTGTGGGATCTGATGCAGAACCACGCCATATCTGATACAAAACCCTGTGCCAACCCGTCTGACCGGTGTAGGCTAATTACCGTCCTTGTTACTGGAGGAGGCCCGACTCAGTAGTGGGTCATTTATGGTCTGAATAGTAGTAGTAGTAGTGCCCCGAGGAAAGTGGTTAAAATTAGAACAGATATACTACATTTAAAAATAGCAGTTTTCCAAAAATATACTGCTATTCCACGATTCTATTTACCAGACAGGCGTGTCCAATTATCACAAATTAAATGAAAATCACCTGCCAATTAGTAAACGTTTGTAATTAATATGGCTAGCTTGTGCACGCGCGTTTCACGAGCATTGTATATTTAAACTAACAGTTTATTAAACAATATTTCTGTTGTTTTTTCGTTATCAAGTTTCAAAAAAGTATGAATCGTAAAAGCTGGCAGTTACGTAAACAATTGAAAAAAAACTACCAATTGCATTGCAGACTATTTTACTCTATTTTTAACCTCCGACGCAAAAAGAGGGGTGTTATAAGTTTCACGTGTCTGTCTGTCTGTCTGTCTGTCGGTCTGTCTGTCTGTCTGTCTGTGGCACCGTAGCTCGCGAACGGATGAAGCGATTTCAATAAAGTTTTTTTTGTATGAAAGGTGAGTTACGGGCGAGTGTTCTTAGACATGTTTGATGAAAATCGGGTGAGCCGTTTAAAAGTTATGAGGGGTGAAAGTGGGGAAGAATAACCGAATGTCTGCAAATATAATCAAGTGGGGTCTCAAATGAAAGCGCATCACGTGCAATTTAACAAAATCTACATTATAATAAGTATGTACCTATAAAAAGTATAAAATAAAAATTAAATTAAAAATTTAAATAAACCCCCGACACAATAACCTTTAAAAAGTAAAAAATAAATACTTCGCGTTGGGGGACCAGGGGTCAGGTAATAAATAAGTGGGAGTGGTCCCCCGACGCGAAGTATTTATTTTTATTTTTCACTTTTTAAAGGTTATTATGTCGGGGTTTTATTTAAATTTTTAATTTTCTAACAAAGGACTGGACTTACTTGGATCTGAAATTACGAAATGGCTCAGGACCGCTCTGGAGTTCTTAATAGGTTTGTAGCGACCAGCATACTAAAATATTGCCTACAAATGCGAGAATTACCAAAAAGTCCTACACCGCGATAGTGAAGTTTCAAGAGCAATACGCACTGTTAAGAATTCCCGACTACAACTATCGCCGTGGCCCCCTGCTAGACATACCACCTCGTCTGGCTGGATCATCATCCCCTTGTGCCTAAAGGTTATTATGTTTAACGTATGTATGTGTCCTGTGAAATGTGTTGAACTAAAACATTCGCGATTTGCAAACATTTCATACCAACCTCACAGGATTTAATCCCTTTTATTTTGTCATTATAAACAGTTACTTTTTATCTGATAGACAATATAGATATTAGGTACGAAAGGCGCAAAAGGAGATTTATGAAGACGTTCGTAGCAAGGCTCCAATATCCTCCGAACGGTTTAAGAATACTAATTCCGCCTTGGGAAATATTCAGTCACGTTTGGAGAAGAGAAATCATTTTCACGATAGGCAATATTTTTTATTCAATTCGACCAATGAACATGTACTGTAGACTCGCAGTACTCAAATCTATATAAAGTTTCTATTTTTTAATGTGTAATGACTCCCTTGTTGGTCTAGGTTCTATTCCGAGGTCGGGCAAGTTTCTTTGTGCAAACCGGAGGCACTTGCTCTGAGCCTGACATTTGTGTTCAAGACTCACATATTTGTGAATAACCATGGTCTATGTGACAGCTTTAGAATACTATATGCCACCAACCCATACCGCCTTGAGGGTGTCGTAGCCTCTTGCGCAAAAGGAGCGCAAGAAGCAGATCACCTAGCCGCAATAGAAGGAATTTTGATACCAAGTTTTCGATCTCTTGCGGCTCTTCCAGTTACATGGAGGGTAATTAGCCTACTGTGCCATGCTGGCCAGACGAGTTGGCATAGGGTTGTTTTCGGCCTTATCATTTCCTTTTGTCGGCTCTTAGGACACTCTCAGAATGGAATGGGGTAGTCACACTATGTACTCCACCACCACTCGGGACACGGAGTTAATGTTGCCACTAAATCCTAATCCTGCTAATTAAGTAACACAACTATTTATTCCGTCTCATGCAGCAATTTGAAAGTTATATCGCGTTAAAATTTAAGCAGACACATATCTATACTAATATATAAAGCTGCAGAGTTTGTTTGTTTGTTTGTTTGTTTGAACGCGCTAATCTCAGGAACTACTGGTCCGATTTAAAAAATTCTTTCAGTCCATTTATCGAGGAAGGTTATAGGCTATATTTTATTTTCAAAAGAATTAGGGATCCGTATGAAAATTGCGATTTTGTAACCCAAGGTGTAAAATCGAAAACCTATTTATGCGTGCGCTGCAAAAACGAATAGAACAACATGAAGTACTACGAGTTTGTAGGTCTTATTAAAATCTACAAAAAAGTCCGCGAGAGCACATATCTAACTATCATAGTTTAGTCACAATAACCACTTTTATATTCATAAAAAAAATGCATAGAGATAAGCACGGGTTCGAAGTCCACGCGAGCGAAGCCGCGCCCAAAAGCTAGTATAATATAAATAAAGGTAGTCCCAAAATTATCTGACCTGCTTTGTTGGTATAGGAGTTGGATGTGCCGCCTTTTGATCACTGGTCCTCGGTTTGAGTCCGTGGTCCGGCCTTTGTGTAAACCAGAGGCACTTGCTCTGAGTATGGGTGTCATTTGTGATAGTGATTTTCATGTTTGTAAACTGCCCCCGTGATATAGTGGTTTCTTTTTAAATTGATTGATTAAGGTTAAAGAAACAATTACTGTATTATATTTCGACAATTTAAGTTATAAATTTAATTACGTCACGATAATTTGTTTATTTTTTAAATGGGTCGGAGGGAAAATTAAAAGCGGTTAATTGCTATTTTGACGAGCTTGAAGGGTTCCTATTATAAAGAGGGCATGAAAGCCATCGAACATCGCTGGGAAAGTGTATCGAGCTCAAAGGAGTCAGTAATGAAAAAATTAAAATAAATTCACAACATTTTTTCAATTGTTTTCTTTGTCATGTCATTTACTTTTGGGACCGCCCTCGTATTTACAAAAAACAACTTTTGTTTTTGGGTTTCGCTAGGGAAATGCTTTTATTTACTAAAAGCAACTTTTGTTTCTGGGTTTCTCACTTTCAATCACCAAACGGTGACCAAACTTTTCAGAAACATCAATTGCTTAGCCAAAAATGTCGCACACAACATTTATATCAGCAGTATGTCGTTCATTATGTGTTTAGACTTTTCCTTACAACCTGTATACTCATTAATGTGTTCACGTCACTGAATGACGTCATAAAGAAGCCGTACTGACGTAGGATTAGATTAGTCTGTCTGATTCTAAATTATATTAGCCCGCGGCAACTTCAAAAGCGTGACATCGTTACGCAGTGAATATCTGATGAATAGTGCCAGCAATGAGTCAAATGAAATTACGTATGATTACCCTGGCATAACATTCATAGGGTAAGCAGAGGTTTACGAATCTTTATGGACCAGACATACGTTTATTTTTATATATATACTAGTGGCCCGCCCGGCTTCGCCCGTGCAAAGCGGGGGTGGGTTATACTTAAAAACATTCCCCTTGAATCACGCTATCTATTAAAAAAAACCGCTACAAAATCCATTGCGTAGTTTTAAAGATTTATGCATACATAGGGACGGACAGAAGAATGCGACTTTGTTTTATACTATGTAGTGATAGTACTAGCTGTACCCAGCGCGCTTTCCTACGCCACTAACTAAAATCTTTTTTTTTTTCATCTACTCCCCTTTTTGGTGGAATTTCGTAAGTCCATTGACCTCTACTCCTTGAAAATAAATATTCCTACCCAATTTCAATACTCTACGTAATAAGGTTCCAGAGATATCGTGATGAGTGACTTTAACCGTGGAAATCTTCTATAGTCCTATAGTATTAGTAGGTTACTAAAACTGTCAAATTATATTTGCACGCTAGGGCCCAGGACACCCTCAGGCTGGAATGGGATGGTGACTCTATGTATTGTGATTTGTGAATCCATCACCACACGGAAAATTGCTAAGCTTGTAGGATAATAATAAAGATTGATGGTATTTTTTCTGACCCGGTATTTTACCTACTGCAAAACAGTAGGTAGTCCGTAAAAAACCCCATAGCTTCAATCCGACATACTTAGATAGATAGATAACCATTTTACACAGAACTCCTTTTTATGAATAGCTCTATGCTCTCACTTCGGATGGCTATAAGATTTTTGTTACAACGTGTAGCTGTCATCTTTCATCGCAGTTTACGGCTGCTTATATATTTGATCGCAATCAGAAGTAGTTTCAGTATTATTTATCTTTAATATTACTTTGGAGTAAGTTTTATCAGTGCCGAATTAAGAAAGCGAGGGGCCCGTATCAAAGCGCGGTGCTCGTAGCAAATTCTTTCAAAGAGCCCTTGATCTGCTATGGGTTCTTAATGTATAAAGTGGTAAAAATACTATTCAATAAGTTTATATGCTATCTTTGGGTTACAATTTTGTGTGTAATTAATACATATCACATCTTAATAAGTTTCACTGAAAAAATTACGCTGAGGCATGATGAGTGGGTTTAAATAGGCGGGGCCCCTTTCGCGCGGTGCCCGTAGCCATTGCTACGTGGTTAATCCGGCACTGATATTCCTATTTTATATTCCTTATTATTTATATTCCTAATAGATTAGGTCGTTTATGGGCTGAATGTTATTGTAGTAGCTGACGAAAGGCGTATCCTTGTTCGCATTTAAGTATTATTTAACCGAGAACAAGAAGTCGCCATTCGTAATCATAAAGCTATATTTTGGTGACATTCTGGCTGTGACAAGCGGCATTGACATTATAATTGGATCCCCGGTGACCGTCTCTCTTACAGGATTATAGCGAGTCTGAATCTCAACGGATTAACTTATAGTAACAAAATATACCGTTTTGCTTTAAGTCTCGTTAAAGTTCACCAACGAGACTGTTTTAGTTGAAAATACACTTTTTGCTGTTAAGTTTCAGCAACTTAAAATAGTGTCGCCTTCCTATTCCATTAGGGTATCGTAAGACTCGAGGAAATGTCCATCCCATACCATCCCGAGGGAGTCTTAAGAGGCGACTAAGGGAACGCAAGAGGTTAATCACCTAGCCGCAAGAGAAGGAAAATTTTATACAAACCGTGTTCCAATCCTTCTTGCCAGCTTCGTACAGTAGGCTAATTTCCCTCCATGAATATGGAGGAGGCCCGACTCAGTAGTAGGTCATTCATGGGCTGAAAAGAAAGAAACGACCTGTGTGTCAGTCCTTTGTACAAAATTGATTTAACGACTATACAATCTGTTCTGTTGCAAAATCTTAGCGGGCATCTTAGTGTGCTCTCAGATACCTTCCATGTAATTGGAGGAGTTACGACTCAGCAGTGAGACTTTTACGGGCTAAGTTGATACTGAGGATAAAAGACAATTTCCTGAACTACTAGCAAGGTGATCTTAACTTACAATTTATAATCCCCACCCCATATCCGTTGTGAGAAAACATAACATTATTAAAGCTTGGGAGCTCCCGTGGGATGAATAACTCAATCCAGATATGCTATCTAATAACATATTTCTCACGAACGTCTAACGGCTTAAATTAAAGGCTTTCAGTAGAACTATCTTATATCCGCGGCTTCTCTCATGTGGATATGAAACGTGTGCTAATTTTAGACTTAATTAATAATAGTCTAAACTCACAAAAACTGGTTAAAGAAATCATCTTGGCCTCTCCATTGCCCTTTGTCTGGCGTCACTATAATAGAACCTATTAAAATATAAAAGACGAAAAATAAACTACAACATCTAAAAAAACTTTGTAACATGAAAGTTTAAAAATACAGCCTTTACAGTAAAGGTCCCAGGTGAACACCCTGTGAACAGGTGAGGTTCAAACGAAGCCTGAGTGTTACATGGGTCGTTAGTTTTTAGTAACAGGCGTTAAAACTAAAGCATCCAACTAGAGGCAGTCCACTGACATAACTATAAATTAGCTATGAAAATTTCAACAATATTCTGTTTGCGAGTAAAAATATTACAACCGATATTGAAAATTTGGAGCAAAGAACCCCACTCACGACAATATAAGTACCATCGTTAAAACGTCTGACCGCCATAATTATGCATCTATTACGGATGGCCCCCACACAGACAAACACAGAAAAAACGTTATCTCGGGGGTTTAAAAGCTAAATTAATATTTAAAGAAATTTCCGAGGTAACTACATAGTATTTTTTAAGGTAACACTCTGGATCGGTTCGTCATTCAGACGTACACGAAATCCCTCGTTTGGAGCGAGTGTTAAAAATGTACACTTGATTCTCTGAGAGGTAATTTTGAGACGTAATATATCGGAGAAAGATGTCTATAAACTAATACGTGAAGTAAAACTTTTGTACCCATTTTTACAAAGATGGATAAAGTGGAGTATGAAATTTCCCACATGTATAGTTTATTTATAGAAGGAGCATTCTGCATACCTCAATTGAATAACAAAAACATTACACACACTACCATGTATTTGACACACACATATAAAAACCCTTTGGTTATTAGTGATGAAGGCCGGCGGGGTTCCATCATTCTAAGCTTGGTGTAAAACAAGATATATAAAACATTAAAAATAAATAATATAGAATAAACATAATGGGATCGCGTAGCTTCATAATGAAACTAGTCTAAGGTTCTCTGTAAATTTCAGAGCCACGAGCTTATAATTTCAGTGAACGACACCTAGGCGGGCCTTTGTGAAATATTATACATTTCAGAATAGCTTTGTTATCCTATTAATCGGCGTGGTTATGGATTTAGAATAAAATCCGTAAGGGTTGTGGAAGATCAAGAGAGATGGATTGTAAACATGAGAAATCGGCGTGGTGATGGATTTAGAATAAAATCCGTAAGGGTTGTGGAAGATCAAGAGAGATGGATGGATGGATTGTAAACATGAGAATGAAAGGTGTGACTGTAGATATGACGACTGATAGGTGTGTATGGAGACTACCACCTAGCGTGGGACAGGGGTCGTAAGATGATGATGATGATGATAATGGTAACTGTAAATATGACGATTTATAAGAGTTTTGTGATAAAACCTATGTAAATAAAGTTAATTTTGAGTTTGAGTTTGAGAATACACAATTTCACTTACCCATTCCGTCCCGAGGGTGACGTAGGCGGCGACTTATGGAACGCTACAGCCAGATTACCTAGCCGTAAGAGAAGGAAAACTTGACTGAACTTGAACCGCATCAACCCGTCTTTCCAGCGTGCCACTGTAAGCTACTTTCACTCCATGAATTCGGAGGAGGCGCGCTCAGTAGTTGGTCTTCTTAGGCTAAAGAAACGAAAGGCGAGATACAGTTTCTGTGCCTGACTTTGTGGTAGTATCATTTTTATACGCAACCATTTGAAAGCAAGCATGTTTAATATAATAATCTTCTTATGTATGTATTAAGTACCATTAAGTAAAATGGTTTTATTTTCATGAATCCTACAAGACGTATCATTTTTATGCACTCCCATGATATGGGTGACACATCAAATTCATCATCATCATCAATCTACATTTGTCCACTGCTGGACATAGGCCTCCCCTAATGAGTGCCATTGCGCTCTGTCTTCGACTTGACGCATCCAGCTGCTGCCCGCAACCTTTCGCAGATCGTCGCTCCATCGAGCAGAGGGCCGTCCCACACTACGCTTGCCGATTCGCGGTCTCCACTCAAGAACTCGTCTACCCCAGCGGTTGCCGGTTCTTCTACAGACATGCCCAGCCCACTGCCACTTCAGTCTGCTAATTCTCTGAGCTATGTCGGTGACTTTGGTTCTCCGTCGGATAGTCTCGTTACGAAGCCTATCTTTCGGAGAAACTCCAAGCATAGCTCACTCCATAACACGCTGAGCTAATTTAAGCTGGTGGACTAGTCTCACTGTGAGCACATCCAATTATTTCCCGAAAATCCAAATGGATTAACATAAATGTACACCAAAAATTTAACCATAATTAAGAGACTGTGAACAACAAACTTTATTAAACGGCGGTCTTATCGCGGATTCTTACAGGCAGCTGAGAGCTTATTTTTTCTATCAATTTGTTTTATCAAGGCTTACAGGCCTTGAGGCGTTGCAGGGTTATCTCTTTTATTAATAGGACATGATCCAAGGAGGTGCTCTATTAGTGGCCGAGTAAACAGTGTCAATGCGCTTGAGGGAGTGAAAGAATAAATTGCTTGTTTATTTTCTTTAGCGGGAATTATGTGGCAGTTCGGCACGCTAGTTTTAACCAGTGTTGAGTGATTGAGTTACGAAATGGTTTTAACATAAAATAGGCATTTAATTGAATTTCGGGAGCTGTAGGATTGAGTGATACTTTTGATGTCTTAATCTGTTCTCTCAGTCTTTTTCGCAATTCTTCTCTGTGAAGAGTTCTATGCTGCACACAGATAATAATTTTTGTTACATTTTAAAGATGTATACTAGCTGCTAACTAACCGGGCAGACGTTGTCCTGCATGATATTCGTTTACGGACCAGCGCAATCTGTCGGAATAAAGATTATGCATTATAAAACTGCATTTTTTATATTATATAGCTTCAATTTTGGAAAGCGTAGATTTTGTTTTTAGGCAACACAATGTCTCATTGGCGTTTTCACTAGGCACTCGTTCGAGACTCTCTCCTGCTCTGCTACGGACTTTCTCATTTCTATAACGCAGAGTAGCTCTCTCCATTGCATTTCTGACCTAATTCTAGGCAAAGCAATTTAGATTCTATCCCCCTAAGTAATTGCCAACGGCTATACGTCACGACCGGAGTAAATTTAATACTCGCCATAAATTGAAGTTGTGAAATATAATTACTGGTGCGACGAAGTCAAGATGGTTGATTGGAAATTGTAATCTGTAATTAATGTAGCCCATGAGAGTGTGAGTTATGCTTGCGAGCAAGGAACTGAGATAAGTTAGCTAAATCTTGGGCAGGCAAACCAGCGTCACCGACATAGACCACAGGATTGCCAAACTTAAGTGGTAGTGGGCAGGGCACATAGCGCGCAGGACCGACGCTTTATGGGGCAGAAACGTCTTTTAGTTGCGACCGGGTTCCGGAAAGCGTAGTGCTGGTAGGCCTCCCACACGGTGGATGATGACCTAGTTAAGGTCGCTGGAAAACGATGGATGCGGGCGGCCCAGGACCAGCCTTTGTGGAAATCCTTGGGGAAGGCCTATGTCCAGCAGTGGGTGGACGTCTTTTGGATGAAATGATGATGATGATGTAAATCTTGGTGCATAAATCCGTATTTTAGAAAATATATATCAGGGCTGCATGATGATGACGTGTGTATAGAGTCGTGGTTGCTATGGGCCGCATAAAAAGGATCAGAGCCAGCCAAATGTCAATGGTAAGCTACGCTCGGAGATTCCCTACAAGATCAAATAATGAGATAATGGCAGGCGAACCAGAATTGGCCATATAGCCCACAGGAAGAGCGAACTTAAGTGATAGTGGGCACATAGCTCTCAGGACAACGGCCGATGCGACAGAAAGGTCCTCGAGTGGCGACCACGTACCCGAAAGTTCGGCTCAAGACCAGTTTTTGTGGAAATACTTAGAAATTCATCCAGCTGTAGAACTTCTTTTGGCTGATGATATTTCCCGATAGCTGCGGGGCAGAGAATGAATCTGTAGGACTATCTACTGTGGCGATCTATTGGTGAGGAATATATGGGATCCATGATATCGTTTGTATATATGTCAACAGATCTTTGTAGAACCGCATTCCAAAGTGGAGACCAGAACAACGATGCATCTTAAATTTAAAATGCTACTGCTCATCCCATTGATATAAATAAATATCCTTGGACATTTCACACAACGCCATCTCGTCCCAAGCTAAGCAACTTATTGCTTGTGTTATGGTAACGAGATGTATGTTAAACTACTTATATACATTTTTTAAAAAAATACATACTATTAAAAATACATAAAAATACATATTATAGATAGAAATGATACCCAGACCAGGAACAAATACTTGTAGGTCGTACAAATATTTCTTCCGTGCGGGAATCGAACCCGCGACATGCTGCGCAGCAGTCGATCGCTCAACCACTGCGCCAACCGTGTCGTTCCAATGATTGATGACTCACTTCTGAGTCGGGCTTCTTCCGAATACCTGGATAGCAATTAGCCTACTCTGCCAAGCTGGCCAGACGAGTTGGCACTGAGTTTCGTATCAAGTTTTCCTTCTTTTGCGGCTAGGTTTTCAGCCTTGTTACTTCCTATTGTTGGCTCTTACGACACCCTGAGCATGGAATGATGTGGTGACACAATGTATTCTAAATCCGTCAAATTTGCTCTTGTAATTCCAATTTCACTATAAAGTAAAAGTAAAAAAAGTAAAAGTAAATTTATTCAAGAAAAAATTTTTTACAGTATCTCCGCTGAATTTTCCCAGTAAGTAATCATGGATACTTGTGTTGGGAATAACTCGCTTCTTCATTTGACACTATATTTCCATAACAATTAAACTAAGGGAAATCTAACAATAATAAAAATATGAAGAAAACGATTAGGCAAACAAAAATGAAATCTTACTAAGACTTATTTCATAGGGCCCGTAAGTGTGTGTGTGTGTGTGTGCGCATGCGTTTGTGTGTGTGTGTGTGTGTGCGTGTGTGTGAGTGCGCGTGGGTGAGTAAGTGCATCTGGCTGTTTCATGTGCATGTTTCTATTACGTTATCTATGTTTATACATATTTAATCTTGTTGTATGTCCATTGTTTCAACTAAATACCTATATTTTTAGATTGCATTATTCGTATGTGTGATGTAAGCGTTACAGTAAAACTATATACAATCATTCATAAAGTTCTAGGGCACTTTATGAATTATTACATTGTCAGAATTCCCGGAATGTGGAATACGTTGTAGGTGTGGTTAGTTCGGAGCTTTGCTGAGTTTCCAATCACAGAATGTTGACATACCAGGCATTGGTCGGTGGGCTGCGGTTGACCTACAGTTGCCGGGCTACGGCAATTGTTTCCGGAGTCACGAGGGTAGACACAATATTGATATCGAGAGGGAACTATAGATAGTTGTGTGTATTACAGGATATTTAAAAATATATATTCCGTTTTTATTGTTGTAGTATAACATCACTACGTTTGGTATAACATCACTACGCGTAACTACGCCTGTTGATAGAAATAGTGTCTTATTTTTTTTTAAATATTTCAGAATAAAAGCCAATGTTATTTAACATGATCTTCTTCTTCTTCACTATGTACATAGTATAAAACAAAGTCGCTTTCGTCTGTCCGTCCATATGTATGCTTAAATCTATAAAACTACGCAACGGATTTTGAAGCGGTTTTTTTAATAGATAGAGTGATTCAAGATGTAGGTTTATATGTATAATACATGCATAATTGCACCCGTGCGAAGCCGGCGCGGGTCCCTAGTCTTATATCCTATATAAATATAAATGAATGTTTATCTGTATGTCCTTTTAAGAATCGTAAAGTATGTATTTGATCATGTGATGATCATCATACAAGTGTTGTACATGAGCCCACGAAGCATTCTGAACAACAAAAAAATTAGTTAGAAGCGTAGCTATGCGCGCAGGTTCCAGCTAGTTATTCATAAAGTACATATAATACATATAGATATGCTACATATGTCATCCTCATTTAAGCCAAAAGAATTTGCAAAGGACTCAAAATAGAGCGGGGACCTTTAGCCAGTAAATTACCCACTACTGAATCGGGCCTCCTCCAAATTCATGGAGATAAATTAGCCTACTGTGCCAAGACAGGTTGGCACAGGGTTTGCATCAAGTTTTCCTTGTATTGCCACTAGAAGACCCGTCTCTTGCGTTCCTTTAGTCGCCTTCTACGACACCCTCAAGATGGTATGTACGGTGACGTATTACGAATCACCCCCCCCCCCCACCACCCCATTCCATCATGAGGGTGTCGTAAGAGCCGACAAAAGTAAATGACAGGGCCGAAAATCTAGCCGTAAGAGAAGGAAAACTTGATACGAAACCCTGTTGCAACCCCTCTGGCCAGCATGGCTCATTAGGCTAATTACCCTCCCAGTTAGGGGAGGCCAGTTAGGGGGGAGACCAGTTAGGGGGAGGCCAGTTAGGGGGGAGGCCAGTTAGTAGAAGGCAATTTGTTATTATAGTGCGAGATAGTCCGCTCTTCCTTGTAAACAACGTGGCGGGCGACACCGAGTTCACGATAAAGAGATATATCCTTGTTAATATACTGTGCAATTGTGAACGTGGAATATCAAATAGGCGGAAAATAAACGGCCTCAGATATCTTGGGCTTCAGAGACATTTGTATACGTTAGCTCGCGCACAGAGTGGGGGTCTGGCGCGGTCGATAACTCCCCTTATTCGACGGATAGGGTGCCAACATAATACTTGATTGTTTGTTGAGAAATTGCACCTTTTAAATGTCAGTCGTCCCTGTGGTGATGGATTTGGAATCCTCCATCAGAAGGCTCAAAGTCACCCAAAGGGCAATGGAGAGAAATGAGGAGATACGCAGCCAAAGTAGAGTCACCGACATAGCCCGCAGGATGGGCCAGAAGTCATCGAGTGGCGACCGCGGTCGCAACTTGAGGACTTTTCTGCCCCAGCGTCGGTCCTGCGAGATATGTGCCCTGCCCACTGCCACTTAAGTTTAGCAATCCTGTGGGCTATGTCGGTGACCTCAATAAAAATTATGTATGTATTTCATTAATTAAAATATGTAATAACTTAGGAATATATCATCACTACATAGTATAAAACAAAGTCGCATTCTTCTGTCCGTCCCTATGTATGCATAAATCTTTAAAAGCGGTTTTTTTTAATAGATAGAGTAAGTCAAGAGGAAGGTTTATAGGTATTATATAATTGCACCCATGCGAAGCCGGGGCGGGTCGCTAGTATTATATAAATATAGCCCATACATGACGCCCAGTTAAGTCGGGCCTCCTCGCTCTATTCTGCGACGCGTCTGACAAGTGCGCCGTGCTCCTTTCGCCGTGTCTTTGTTTGCAGCAGCATGGGTACGTGTAGTATTCCTTGCTGCCTCAGACAGAGGCTCTACACTCCTCTTCCTTCTCTTTCCCCTTGTGGTGCATTCCAACTTCTGGAGCGGTATCGGCCTCTTCCAGTTAATCTAACCAACCAGGGGGTAATTAGCCTACTCTCCCTGTGCCAGAATTGTCATCGTTTTCGGCCTTCTATTTTCAGTACACATAACATGCGTGAAATGCGAAGAAAATCGAAATATTTCTACTACACAAACATGTGTTCATGCCTTTAGACTAGGCGCCCCTTCATATTTCGCTTTGTATTCCATCGCTGGCTTTGTGCTGCCGTTTCCGCGGTTGAATGAGGGACAGGAAGCAATGAAGTGTGATCACAGACTAATTGTATAAAGATCGATCTCCAGTGCGGTGATGGGGAAGATTGCGACCATCTGTGCTGACCTGAGTTACTTTGTTTATGTTTGTTAAACGTTCAGCGGGAAACGGCAATTTTTATAAAAGACATTTTTGTGGCTCTACCACAAAAAAACTTTTTTGTGGTAGAGCCACGCTGTTCGCAGCATGAATGGGCCGGCTCGACTGGGTAAGTACCACACTCTCGCAGAAGACCGACTTTTGAGTAGTAGCTTTTAGCCACTGCGCTTCGTTCGGTGAGCGAGAGGGCCGGTGGCCCAACACCCCCCCCCCACCCCTGAGGAGGGCAAAATAAAGGCCGGCAATGCACTTGCAACCCCTCTGGTGTTGTGGGTGTCCATGGGCGGCGGTGATCACTTACCATCAGGTGACCCGCTTGCTCATTTGCCTCCCTCTTTCATAAAGCGGGTAAAAAAGAAACAAAAAAAAAAACAAATTGCCGCGTGCGACATTGTAGTACTTACAAAGATGAAGGGCACAGCGGATACTACCCACTGCTGAGTCGGAACTCCTCCGATTACTAGGAAGCTTTTTGTGTCCACTGGCCAGACGGGTTGGGACAGGGTTTCATGTCAAGTTTCCTTCTCTTGCAGCTTAGTTTCGGCCTTGGCATATCCTTCTGGCGATTTACTGCCTCGTTGGTCTAGTGGTTAGATGTGCCGCCTTTGGATCAACGGGTCCCGGGTTCGGTTCCGGGGTCGGGCAAGTGTCTTTGTCTAAACCAGAGGCACTGGCTCGGAGTCTGGGTGTCATTTCTATCTATAATATGTATGTATTTACAAAAAAAAATGTATTTAAGTAGTTTATAATCCATCTCGTTACCATAACACAAGCATTAAGTTGCTTAGCTTGGGACGAGATGGCGTTGTGTGAAATGTCCAAGGATATTTATTTATTATTTATTTAAAGATTTACGATACTCTCAAGATGGAATGACACTCTTAATCGGTTACATCCTTGTTTTATTTAGCTTTGTATTAATCCGAACTGTGTTAATTCACAATTTACCTTTTGCCACACCATTATCCGCATTGTCCTTTGAGATGCTCAAGGAAACTGCCGAAAATTCCCTTGATAACAATCGTATAATCCACGAGGATATTCGGACAAATTCTTTTGTGCCACATGAATGGCTGATTTTATCTAAGCCCATTCACGACATTGATGATTTGGAGATTGTGGTCTTTTGGAAAATGCTGAGTGGAGTGGTTATTTCCCGGCTCTAGTCTCTATACATATATTAATACGTTAAAAAAAATGTACCCCTTTAGGCGAAAATTACGCGGATGAACGATCATGAAGTTCCCTACACTTACAGTTGATTTAAGAAAGGAGTGCAGAATGCAATTTCACTACATAGTATAAAACAAAGTCGCTGTTTCTGTCCGTCCCTATGTATGCTTAAATCTTTAAAACTACGCAACGGATTTTGATACGGTTTTTTTTAATAGATGGTGTGATTCAAGAGGAAGGTTTATATGTATAACCCACACCCGCTTTGCACGGGCGAAACCGGGGCGGGCCACTAGTTTTTTATAAAATAATGCATAAGGAATACATTACTTCAATATAATAAATATTACACACAAGCTCTATAGTCAAATTGAGAATAGAACTGTAATACAAATTAATTACGGTCGAATTTCGAATGCTGGACGTCCAACTAGTTTTAATGCTATCCATCCTTCGTGCCAGCCCCAACCCGGTCTAGTGGGAGACCTATATCCTGCTGAACTTTTTTCAGCTGAAACTGTGATCTCTCTCACCTTTTTCCCAATTTCATTGGGGTTGGCGCCACCCCATTCCATCTTGACGGTGTCGTAAGAGCCGACAAAAGACAATGACAAGGCCGAAAAATTATCCGTAGAAGGAAAACTTGATACGAAACCCTATGCCAACCCGTCTGGCCAGCGGGGCACAGTAGGATAATTTAAAAATAAATAAATTAAAATAAATAAATATCCTTGGACATTTCACACAACGCCATCTCGTCCCAAGCTAAGCAACTTAATGCTTGTGTTGTGGTAACGAGATGGATGATAAACTACTTATATACTTTTTTTTTTGTAAATACATACATATTATAGATAGAAATGACACCCAGACTCCGAGCCAGTGCCTCTGGTTTAGACAAAGACACTTGCCCGACCCGGGAATCGAACCCGGGACCCGTTGATCCAAAGGCGGCACATCTAACCACTAGACCAATGAGGCAGTCTAATTGCCCTCCATGTAGGAGGCCCGGCTCAAAAGTGGGTCATTTATGGGCTGAAAAGTAGAAGAAGAAGTAGGGAGTTTTAACCTGATCTGGCTAACCACCAGTATTTACACGGAGAGTCGGCAGTTCAAGTGTGGCCACCGTTAATTACATGCTTAGACCAGCTGAATAGAGATGGTTGAATAGCTCGCAGGACTGACGCCCGATGGGGCAGAAAAGTCTTCGAGTGGCGACCGCGTTCCGGGAAGCGTAGTGCAGACCTGGTTAAGGTCGCCGGAAAGCGATGGATGCAGGCAGCTCAGGATCGGCCTTCATGGAAATCCTTGGGGGAGGCCTATGTCCAGCAGTGGACGTCTTTTGGCTGAAATGATGATGATGATGAACTGAAATGATGTACCGATAACGGCTTACTGGTTCGGAGTAGTTGGTGATATGATGATGATGATAACCGGATGTACACTCTTGGAAGTGTACCAAGCTTCCAGCTGACAAACGAGCCGTCGATTAATAAACCATCCTCCCTCCGATTTGGCACAGGATCAACAGATAGAGTACAAACTGGTGGAAGATTTACGACCGTATGGTGACAGTTTCGAGTCAATACTGTTACCAACTCAAGTGCACGTGGTGATGGAACTTTGGAATAGAAATAGTACTAATACTACTCAGCCCATAAATAACCCACTGCTGGGTCGGGTCTCCTCCAGTTAAATGGAGGGTAATTAGCCTTCTCAGCCACGCTGTTCAGACGTGTTGGCACAGGGTTTCTCATCAAGTTTGCTTTCTCTTATGGCTAGGTCATCGGCTTGCACTTTACTTTTGACGGCTCTTACGACACCCTCAGGCAGGAATAGGATGGTGACACTTTGTATTCTTAATCCTTCACCACACGGACAGTACTAATACATCTATATTCATCTTTAAAACCAAAATGTATGTAACAAAACCCCGACGTGTGGCGGGTCCTCCGATCTACCACTGGCCTCCATAGCGGGGGCGTAGACTCGCCTCCTCCTACCCGGCCTCCTTCTGCGGCGTGGGTCAGCCGGAGCATCCCTCTTCCTGACCCGCCCCGCTGCTTTCTTCTCCGATCCTCGAATCTCACGAATGCTGATAGGCGGCTAGGTTTTCAGCGCCCTCATACGACACCCTCAGGATGAAATGGGGTGATGACACCATGGACTCCAAATACGTCACCACACGGAAAATGACTGTAGTTCATTTTAACTCCGCTAAACCCCCGTTACTCAAGCTTTAAAAGTACGACATAAAGCCGACGCTAAGGTTAAAATAATAAAGCGCTTTAGGGAAAATATTCGATGTTCCCTTGATGAGATGGGCGGGCAATATCTCAGCTCTATGAACCGTAATGAGAACCGACAGACAGGTCTGCCGGGAGCAAAATGTATTGGTGTTTTCTCTTCAACGCCTCGTAATGGTGTTCGATTTGTTTATCGATAATATTGTTTTATGGCCGAGTCTGTAAACAATATGCTCTAAATTTACGCTCAAAATCAGCCTATCCTATTCTTTAGTGTTTCTTAAAACGCCTCCCAACTCCTGCACTAGGTGTAGCGGGGACAGTTTACAAACAGGAAATTCACGACCACAAATTACACTCGGGCCAAGTGTCTCTGGTCACGGTCACGGATACGGAATATAATTTTTAATACAGTTGCTCAAAAAGTGGCATATTGCAGGGACGTATAGTGTTCGGGAAGTGGGCTATTACACACGCGTGCTTTTTTTTACCATTCCCGCACTAGTGCGTTCTCTTTCCCAACTGTCAAAATCATGTCTATTTTAAGGAAAACCAACCATGAAGTATTTACTAAAAAAAATCATAGAAGTTTTTATGATTCATGCAAATACGTATATTTCTAAAAAGAAACTACGTACTAATTTGTTTCAATATCAAATTTAATGATTTGATTGAATGAGTTTCATTTCATCTAATTAAATTTCATTTCATATCAATAAAAAAAATCTACTGAAGACTTGGCTGTATGGGCATTGTTCCTTTTGCCTATTTTTCAGAAATTATTAGTTAGTTGAGTTTATTGTGTTTTTATTAAATTGCTTCATTTTTTCGCAACTGTAATAAAAATAGTCGTTGAGTACACGTGCGGAACCGTCATTGCAACTTGTTCCGACTGTCAACCCTCGCCTTCGGCTGCGCCTCGGCTCGGGTAGACATTTGTCGGAACTCGTTGTAATCACAGCCTTTCCGCACTTGTAATGAAATATATTATTAAATATCAAGACCAACAGCTATTACCAAACATAAGCTAAGAAAGCACCTATTGAGAGTAGGTTAAATGACAAGTGCCAAGGCGCTGGGTACGACAGACAAGAGAACAAAATAAAAATAAAAAAGTGTCTCTGGTCTATACAAAGACACTTGCCCGACCCCGGAATCCATCGGGGCACGTGATCTAAAGCCACATCCAACCCTTAGGCCAATAAGCCAACAAGGATAACAACAAAAAAGATTTTGGCCAATATCTCCTTGTCAGCTATAATTTCAAGTATTCAAGCTCATTAAGAGCCCGGCCAGGCCGCGCGACTGGCCGCGGCGGCCAGTTGGCCGCGTATGTGTCGCGATGTTTTTGGTTGGCCGCCTAATGCGCGTATCTACATACATCGTAGAAGAATTAGTTGGTCGCGACTTGGCCGCGCGGCCTGGCCGCCTAATGCGCGGAGGCCCTAAGATAGTTGCATCGGTTACCTGCCTTGTTAGTCTAGGGGTTGAATGTACCGTCTTTGGAACACCGGGTCCCCGGTTCGGATCGGATCGGGCAAGTGTCTTTGTCTAAACCAGAGGCAGTTACTTTAAGTCTAGATGTCAATTGTGTTTGTAAACTGCCCACGCGATACTGGTTGTTCCTAGAGCAGAAGATTCGATTTTATTAAAAACTTAAAAAAAAGTTATCAGACTACGCCGTAGCACGTATAATCGACTACGGTGTAGTAGATTTAGCTACGTAGAAAGAAAAGCTACGCTTGGCTTTATTAGCTTAAGATATTGTGTATGAACGGAAATCGCTCTTTAAAAACTCTATATTTGCATAATACATGATGTGACAAAATCCCCGTAGCTATGACGAAACTGTCAATAGATAGAGCTGTGTGCTGATTTTAGGACAAAAACGCCACTTAATTCTTGAAATTTTGACGAAAGTTAAGAAATAAGCATAGACAGACAGACATTATGGAACTTAAGAGATTAAGCTTGTGGGACATTAATAAGAGCAATGATTTTCAGTAGATCCTGTGTTTTATAGTAAAACCCTATTTTTAAAAAGTCCCTTCTCCAACTTATACAAACATTTTCAACACAGAAGTGATTATTTTGCTTAGCTGGGCTTCACTTCGGATGGTTACAGGGTTTCGGTTAGGTACACACTGTAAAGTAGCAATGTGAATAAGTAACGGCGCTATTTTTTCCGCCTAAATCCGTAATCTTTCAAATAACAATTCAAGATGATACAGTTAGAAAATGAAAAAAAATATTAAAAAGTCTTCTACTTTAAAAAATAATAATTAAGCTTTTTAGGGCGAAAATTCAGAAAAGAAATCATAACCCGAAAACTATGAATATCCGCAGAACATACATGGGGGTGATTCGGGTACCTCAAGGTGTGCTCTAAATTTGGGGGAGGCCTGGGTCGGGTAGTGGGTCATTTATGGGCTGAAACGAACGAACGAAGGTGCTCTATCTTGACACTATATTTTGGGACATCCCGAATTTTTACTTCAATGCATTACAGAATAGAATGAAGATTCCAATTTCATTCAATAATATAATTATAAAATCAATTCAATAAGGTTTATGTTTAAAATCCACGAGTGAAATACAACACTAATTAATAGGTTTAAACTAGCCGTTTCCGCTGAAAAGCGGAGGGTATATACAAAAGTAGCCTTCTAAGTTACTCCTTGTCCATTTCAGAGAATAGCCGAAACAAAGGGACAAAACTGTTAATAAAATGTGTTGGTATATGTACCGTGTATACATCCAAATGCACTCAGTAAAAATTTGTTGTTTTAATATTACAAACAGACACTCAAATCATATTTCTTTTTGTAGATTTATCGTCATAAATATATAACACGTGCCTGTAGTAATATGATCAGTGACGTATCAATTTATCGTCGAGTAATCGCGGCTAACAAGCCAACGATCGTCTGCTTTGTTACTTATAAAGACTGTCGGAACTTCTATTACATGATAGAGGAACTAATAGATACGTAAATAAATACATCATACTTTCCTTAGTATTGGTTTTGTATTTATAAAAAGACAATTCCCTTACACTAGGTATAAAGCTGAACTGCACCTTTCATCATCATCATTTCAGCCAAAAGACGTCCACTGCTGGACATGAGCCTCCCCCAAAGATTTCCACGAAGGTCGATCCTGAACCTCCCACATCCATCGCTTTCCGGCGACCTTAACTAGGTCGTCGGTCTGCCGTGTGGGAGGCCTACCAGCACTGCGCTTTCCGGAACGCGGTCGCCACTCGAGGACTTTTCTGCCTGCTGGGCATCGGTCCTGCGAGCTATGTGCCCTGCCCAATATCACTTAAGTTTGGCATTACTCGCTGGCCAAACGGGTTAGCACAGGGTTTGCATAAATTTTCCGTCTCTTGTGGCTAGCTTATCGGCATTCTCATTTCCTTTTGTCGTCTTCTACAACACCCTAAGAATGGAATGGGGTGGTGACAGCATGTTCTTCTATATAAGTCATCACACGGACATTTTGGTCTAGGGGTTGGATGTGTCGCCTTTAGATCAACGGGTCCCGGGTTCGATTCCGGGGTCGGGGAAGTGTATGGCTAATCCAAAGGCACTTGCTCTGAGGCTGGGTGTCTTTTGTCTTCGTGAATTGCATGTTTGTAAGTGCATGGGTTTCGTTTAAAAAAGGATATATAGTTATTAGGACATTTATTATATTAATATTAGTTACAAAAATAATATGCTAGGCTAGGATAGATAAAATTGTTTTATTCCATGTATATTATAAATCCTTTATGGACGATAATTTAGGTGTTTTATATTGTAAAAATACTGATTACAAAATACAATTTGATAAAAGGTAGGGCTGCCAATTGTTACGAAAACCGGCTTGTGTTATTGAAATTATTATCACCCCCTTCATCTTATATTACGACTCGGCCCATAAATGACCCACTGTAAAATGCCTACTGTGGCACGTTGGCCAGACGGGTAGGCACAGGGTTTCGTTTCAAGTTTTGCTTCTCTTGCGGCTAGGCCTTGTCATTTCCTTTGGTCGACTTTTACGATACCCGCAGGATGGAGTTGGGTGGTGACTCTATGTATTCTAAATCCGTCAGGACACGGATAATCTAGGCTTGGTTGTGTGTGTGTTGTCAGTAGTTGTATATAAAAGAACTAGCGACCCGCCCCGGCTTCGCACGTGTGTAATGATAAACATCTAAATTTATCAGTGTTTCTCTATAATATTATGCATGTATTATACATATAAACCTTCCTCTTGAATCACTCTATCTAATAAAGAAAACCGCTTCAAAATCAGTTGCGTAGTTTCAAAGATTTAAGCATACATAGGGACGGACAGACGACAGCGACTTTGTTTTATACTATGTAGTGATAGTGATGATACATGGTAAGTACTTTTATTATTTTGTATTAAAACCTGCATGGCAGTATATAGTGTAACAACCCTAAAATTACGTACGAGTCACGCTTTGTGAAATGGTAAAGTACCCGAGTACCCTTTGTGGGTGAAATTCAATTTTAATTCCTCGCACTGCGCTTCACGTTGTCATACTTTGTTGTCTAATCAGCGAGAAGGTTTTGATATGGTAATCAGTGGAAACCCGCCTTGTTGCTGTTTTTTTTAATTAATATCTACAGACTATAACTTAATTTTTTTTAATCTGTCGCGATTTTCACATATTTGTGACAAAATACGTGCGATAAGATTAAACCACATTAAACCAAATGAATTCATAACCAGGGACGCGTGAATCAAAGGCGGCACTTCCAGTCCCTATACTAACAAGGCAGCTGTGACGTTAATGTTATGAATTGCTGTAAAGCATCTTGAATAGTAGATTGTATCACAAGGGAGCAAAGTAATATTTTTACGACCAGGGCGCTTTTTTGAATCCCGAGCAGAGTAATCCTGAACGTAGCGAGGGATTCAAAGTACATCGCCTGAGCCAAAAAATATTTTGCGTCCAAGTGATACACTCTACTTTTCATCACCCTCTATGAGAAAATAAGAGGCGGCTTATATTTTATTGTTATATTATTATTCATTAAAACATATACTTAGTAACAACTAAATTAAAATAATAATAATACAACTAAAAGCTTATACATTATTATTAACGTTTGAAAAGGTGAGCAATAAGATGTTCCAAAATCAAAAAGTGCGCGGCAAAATAAATTGCGGCGCACTTACGAGCATAAAGAGGATTAAAAACTCATTACTGCCCGCTAAAAAGTTTAGAAGAGAAAAGAGCTACTTTGCTCCCACCAAAGAGGAGCAAAACGACACTTTTCGAATAGGTGGGATGAAAAGGTATTTTTACATCGATATTTTTATTAATACGGTATATAAAATCTGTTGCGGCTAAGGTCCGAAACTGCGTGACCGATCTTCATTGGGAAATAGGTAGCATGAAAGTAACTGCGGTTTCTGTAAAAGAATTTGAAATTCTTTACCAGTTATATATTTTGTAGGTATTTATTGTAGTACCTACATATAGTAGGGAGTGGGTTATTTATGGGTTGACTAGTAGTAGTAAATTTATATCAACTATTTCTACTACTTATCGCCCCATAAATGACCCACTGGTGAGTCTGACCTCCTTCCATTACATGCAGAGTAAGTAAACTACTGTGCCACGCTGGCCAGACGGGTTGGCACAGGGTTTCGTATCAAGTTTTCCTTCTCACGCCCTGCCTTGCCATTTCTTTTATTCGGCTCTTACGACACCCTCGAGATGGGATGAGATGGTGACACTATGATTCTAAATCAGTCACAACACGGAACAAAGTTACATTATTGTACAAATTGTACAGCAGTTTCAATTTTAAAGTATCGACTTCTACAACTTATAATTACGGCAAGGAACTTGTGACTAGCTAGAGTGTATAAAGCTAGCTAAGCAAAAAAAACCTGTAGCTTTAATAAAGGGTAACTACTACTTAACCCATAAATGACCGACGGGCCACCTCCCATTACCGGCCTTAGCCTAAAGTGCCAAGTCGGCACATACCTCATTGTAACATACCAATGAGGTATGTTACAATGTGTAACATACCTCGTTGTAACATACCTGGTTGTAACAGACCTCATTGTAACATAGATATAATCTTTATTATACACGTGAAAATAGACAGAACACAAAAATATACAACGCTCGTAAACGATTTGATTTAGCCTTGCTATTCAGTGTGGCAATGCGGCCAGTTTTCTGGGCATTGTTCTCATCTAGCTCATCTCGACACCGTTGCGGAGGTTGTTTTTTTCATTCCATATTATTTAATTTACTGCGTTAGGTTTAATATATTTTTTCAAACAGGATATTAAATTTATGGACCTGTTTTCTTTCGTAATATTTTCTTTTTTAAATCTTGTATTACGCTTAATGAATGTGATCCAATAATTGAGTGCCATCCCTACAGCTCATGCAACGCACGACGTGAATCTTTTCTTAGTTACAATTACAACTTCCCTACGCTTATAAACATTATAAAGTGGTGTATGTTTATACGAGATATCTAAACATTGCACTCTGTTGTATGTATAATCAAACTCTGTGTGATTTACGACCGCGGCCAGCGGTGCTCAAACGTTTCTAGGGACCACTTCAATGTATTTTGTTATATTTTGTAACCAGACATTTGACTTCCTGAATGGAAAAACCAAATGCCCATGAATTGTGATTATGAATGAATGATGTGAATTATTAGGTTTTCGCTATTATTACTTGCTTGGGATTCGTCATTAAATTGATCAGATCTCAAGCCCAATAATCATCTGCAAGACCTCTGGACACCGTGAGGCACTTCTGCGTGCAGGCGGATTCTAGTCATTCATCTAGTCTCTCCTTTGACCACGACTACTGCAAAGCATTCGAAATATCGGGAACAATTTAATATACACGCGATAAATCCGTTAAAAAGTGTTTACTTTCAAATGATTTAGTTTTTTGGTTGGTCGATTTAATGCCAATAAAATATGTTCATATTGCCGACAAAATTGTATTTACGAGTAGCTGGAAATGTGTGAATATTGAGAAATGGATCTCTTATAGTATGACCTTTATCTCCTGCATTGGTTTTCATTTGGCTGAAAAGAAATGTATGATATAATTAGTAAGTAGCATATAAACTGCTATTTACTGATTCACCCGAATAAGAATTTAGAAAAAAATCACATTGATATCGAAAGTTGAGAACCATCAGAGTCGGAAGTTATGGCGGATAAATAAGAACTTATATTCCGTTCCTATATTTTTTTAATTTCACAGATTGATAGTCCTTGGCATACAGTTTACAAACAAACTGGGAATAGAATTTAATTACCTGCACTATTTCTGCACAAACTTTGATGTTTACTTTGAAAATGGAATGGGCCACATTCCATTTAAAATATACGTATTAAAAAAAAACTTGAATTACTGGTAACGATACTTTAAACTTTTGGAGAAATGGCATTTTTAATCTAATCGTAAATGTTTAATAAAAATGTATTTATTTATAAAACGTGTGGGGTAACAATAAGCTAGACTAAAAAGGACACAGAAACAGATATTGAATTAGATGTGCCTTCTTTGGATCAACGGGTCCCGGCTAAACCAGAGGCACTTGCTCAGAGTCTGGTTGTCATTGTCCCCGTGACACAGGTTACATAGAGTCCAGGGGTTTCGTTTAAAAAAAGTAGCTTGGCATGGTTTGGTAATAGTCACGAAAGATCTATTTACTTTGAAAGAAATCATTTTGCAAATACAATATTTATAATGTTTATTTTCCGCCTGTTAGTCGTTAGTCTGTTTTGGCGGAGTTAAATTATTTCCGCACCTGTTTGTGGTATCACACGTCAACAAATCACTCTATTACGGGGTAACATAACAAAACTCTATATCCATTAGAATTGAGGGCACAGAGCCTATCGATAGAACTAGTTTTGTGTGTAAATTACTTTCCTTAGTCGAGTATGAAAGGGAAAAGGAAAAAGGTGTGCCACCGGAAATGAGTCTTCTAGGTACTACTACTAGTTACTTACAATTATGTCGAGGGTAATAAGCCTACTGTGCCACGCTGGCCAGACGGGTTGGCACAGGGTTTGTATGATGTTTTCCTTCTCTCGTGGCTAGATTTTCGGCCTTGTCAATTCTTTTCGTTGACTCTTGCGACACCCTTAGGATAGAATGCGGTGGTGACATGAAATGAATACATAATTCAAACTTCGTCACCACGCATCATTACAATATTTCTAAGGGTATCTTATCTGAGCTTATTTTGACTGCCTTGTTCATTTGATCAAGTGTACCATTCCGGGGTCAGGCAAGTGTTCGTGAATTACATGTTTGTAAACAGCTTAGTATAACAAAGAATAAAATAGCTCTCGCCAATTTGTGATCAAAATTAAAATAACAAAAAAGTACCTTATTTTTTTCTGACATTTTGCAGAAAGTGCCTGTATTTGTAGTACTTTTCATAGTTTATTTATGGGTTCAATCTGGGTACCATGGCACAGTAGGCTAAATTCCCTGGATTAAGGCCTAAATAGTGGCTGAATTTACTTAATAAGCCTCATTTTTTTTTCTTTATTCATATATTCGAACCCGCGTGCCTGGTATGGGGTTAAAACAAACGGCTGATTCATACTCAACACTACAAAGGCCCCCTCGATGTCTAAGGGCCTCCATGCGAGGCGGTAGAGGGCACCAAGAGCCCTTCAGCCACTTAGACATCCAGAAGGAGCTCTATACGTGATATTGTTATAGCACGATTTGGCTGGGAATTTTACCAGTGCTCATTGTTACACTAGTTTAATTTCTTGCTTCACTTGGTTTTTAACCCCCGACGCAAAAAGAGGGGTGTTATAAGTTTCACGTGTCTGTCTGTCTGTCGGTCTGTCTGTCTGTCTGTCTGTGGCACCGTAGCTCGCGAACGGATGAAGCGATTTCAATAATGTTTTTTTTTGTATGAAAGGTGAGTTACGGACGAGTGTTCTTAGACATGTTTGATGAAAATCGGGTGAGCCGTTAAAAAAGTTATGAGGGGTGAAAGTGGGGAAGAATAACCGAATGTCTGCAAATATAATCGAGTGGGGTCTCAAATGAAAGCGCATCACGTGCAATTTAACAAAATCTACATATTAATAAGTATGTACCTATAAAAAGTATAAAATAAAAATTAAATTAAAAATTTAAATAAACCCCCGACACAATAACCTTTAAAAAGTAAAAAATAAAAATAAATACTTCGCGTTGGGGGACCAGGGGTCAGGTAATAAATAAGTGGGAGTGGTCCCCCAACGCGAAGTATTTATTTTTATTTTTTACTTTTTAAAGGTTATTGTGTCGGGGGTTAATTAAAATTTTTAATTTAATTTTATTTTATTTCGAAGCCAAGCCAATGTTGCAATACAACTCAATGAAAAAAATGGATTATATATTTTAAGGTATAGGCATAAAGTTTTATCTTCGTCCGTGTGGTGACGGATTTAGAATACACAGTGTCACCGCCCATTCCATCCAGGGGTGTCGTAAGAGCCGACAAAATGAAAAATAATACCGATAACCTAGCCGGAAGAGACGGAAAACTTGAAACAAAACCCTGTGTCAAACTGTCTGACCTGTATAGCACTACTGTGCTATACTGGATATACAGGTCAGACATGTATTGGAGGAGGGCCGAGTCAGCGGTGTCATAAAAAGGATGAGTAGTAGATAGCAGTAGTAGTTACTAAAATCTTTGTCCTTGGTAACAACGTTCAGACTAAAAATATACCGAATTTTTATCCCTTTTTATGGAGCGTAATGATGAGGACATTACGAGGCCTGGGATTGGCCGGAGGCCATTTCGACCATAAAACTCCTCAAGTTACGAAACTTTGGATATAAAGTGCGAGATAAAACTCATCTAAGCGTTTGTCACTTGCCGGAAAATCTCGGAAAACTTGAATTTTAATTATCATTCTGGTTAACGGATTTGCGCACAAATTAAGTAAGACACTGGCTTTTAACCTCGAGCACAAGATCTGTCTCTCTGGAGTCGCCTGACTAGCGCGAACCGTTTTTTTGGTTTGTTCAAAAGGTACGTTTGGTGACTAGAGCATTCTCAGGTGTCGTAGGAAGTCTCTACATGGTTTGTGAAAAAAGAGATTTTTAACAACGAGAGTTTTTAACAGGGTGTAACAGAAACTTTATATCCACAGCAAAACGGTCGAAAGTACTTTACTTAGTTAGGTTAAGTTATTTGCCGACTGTATTGCTACCTTGCCGTGATGAGGGGGCTAGTGTGCCTTTATGATCCGTTGGGGCCATACCGGCTCAGGGTCACCCATGCCAGACAAAAAACAGCACACGGTGTCGTAGCGGGCTGGGGCTCCAGGGACTGTCTGTCCTCAGAGTTACACTGCGAGCCCTTAACCGTTGCGGTGCACCAGTGTCGTCGGGTTGGCGGTCAACCCAGTCGCCAACCCGAGGGTTGACTTGGCTTCCTTCAGCGAGACCTTTATGTCGCTGAAGGGGGTGTCGGGGCGGTTCGCAAAGGAGGTTATCCGCTACTCGGGGTGCTCGTGATCCTGTGGCGTCCCGAATGAGGGTAAGCCGCTGGGGTTTTAGTGGGTCCTCGTGTACTCCGGAGTCTCACATAAACGCCGACCCCACTCCCGAGGGGCAGCGGTATGCATTAAGCATTTCTCCAGCGAAACCGATACAAAGGTGGTAGCGATAAAAAGGTGGTGGTAGGTATAGAGAACATAGCACATTCAAATATACCACAACATGTCTTCTTCTCCGCATTTTTTTATACATAGGAACATTAATACATTGCAAGCCATAACAAACTTAACGTGCGTGATGTCTGTGATAGCATCCAGATCCGAGACATGGTCGTTAACCATGTTTAGGGTGCGTATGCTCATTAGCTGGGTCCACACCGGACGATACGCACACGCGCGGCATGAGCGCGATCCAAATGAGCATCTGCAATCCAAAACGGATCGTCCGGTGTGGACCCAGCTAAAAGGAAGCTGAGAGTCACTCAACAAGCAAATCAGAAATGAGGAAATTCGCAGAAGAACTTAACGCACATAGCTTGAAGAATTGCATAGTTGAAGTGGCAGTGGGTTGGCCACATAACTCAAGGAATGGATAGCCATTGGAGCTAAAAGTCTTCGAATCGTGACCAGATATGGTAAAACCAAGCGTAGGACGCCCTTGTAAAGGTCGCTGGGAGTCGGTGGACGCGATGCACATGATCGCATTTCGTGGCGATTTATGCGGGAGGCCTAGGATAGATGTACAACACTGTTTACATGATCTGGTCGTCATTAATTTGGTTTCTCGTGAACAGAATACGTGTAATAAAAAAGAAATAGACGCCATTAATGTCGTGCGTGTGAAATGCCACCTGTTGGGCGGTTTACACTTGCTCAGATTTGTTTAGCGAACGCTGATTGATAACAATTTGACCTGAATACAATAAACAATGTTACGCGGGCTAATACCGGAATTCGGTGTGTTCCGGCATGAGATGGAACGGAAAAACATTCCGTGTGGTGACAGATTTGGAATACATGATGTCACCACCCCATTCCATCCTGAGGATGACAAAACCCGGCAAAAGGATGAAAACCTAGCCGCAAGAGAAGGAAAAGTTGATAACCCGTCTGGCCAGCGTAACACACTAGGCAGGCCCACTACCCTCCAGGTAGTTGGAGGAGGCACGACCCAATAGTGGGTCATTTAAGGGCTGAGCAGTAGTAGTAGAAGGATACCCAATGCACCGTAAAGTGTGATTAAGTGTGTTATAGTGATAAATTCGAATGTCATGCTAATCGAATAAAAACGATTTTTTCCAAATGATTATATATGTTTAATATAATAAAACTAACTTGATAAAATGTGCGTGCCGATAAAACTTAATAAGGAGTCCCGGCACGATAAAGGGACTTATGTAGTGTGATAACCCTTTATTCCCCCCTCGAACAAGAAAGTTCCTGTTTTAACCTAAATGGCGTGTTTTTAAAGATATAAGGGCCTTTCCAACCCTTCAACTAATCTAACTAATCTCTGGAACGGCTGGATTTTCACGGGACTTTCACTGACAGGTAGCTGATGTCATAAGGATTAGGCTACTTTTTTTGACTAGCTTCACCCCGCGGCGTCACCCGCGGTACAACAACATCGCACCCGGGCGAAGCCGGGACGGGCCGCTAGTCTGTTTAAAAATGACGGAGGTATGCGGTAACACAAAAACAAACATACCGACGAATTGATTTATTTTTATAACAAAAGTTGGTTAAACAAATACTTTTATTATTCCTTGTCCAGTCGACCTGCATTATTGAATGATTTTTCCTCGTTCGCCATTCCCAGAGCAGTTCTTCCATATCTGGCATCGAACTGCGTAAAAATAATTGGCGAAATCCTTGGGGCCAGATAAAAAACAATAGCCTATTATATATAACGTGCCCCGCCCCCATTTCAGCAGCACTGCGCGTCGAATTGGAACAATAACTATACAGGCTATGACAAAAACCCTATATCTGTGTAGCCACCGATATGCTACATACTTTACACAATTTACACGAAAAATCTGAACTGCGAGAATTAACAAAAAGTCCTACACCGCGATAGCGAAGTTTACAGAGCAGTTCGCACGTTTATGAAAACCCCGACTACTGTTATCGGGGGCTGTTATAGGCGCCGCGGCCCCTGCCAGACATACCACCTCTGTGTGGCTTGGGGATCATCCCTTAGCGCGTAAATACATAAGGAAAGGATCGGTAGTATGAAGATACCGTAAGCAACATTTCAAGAAGGTATAAGTTATTTTGTTCTTAATGTAGTTATTGGTCATCCACTGGTGGCGAAGGTCTCATAAATTGATAATACAGAAACATAATAATTTCTTAGGTTCTCGCGATTATTACACATTGAAATGAAACACTTTTTAACATGTACAGGGAACGTTATTAATAAACCAAAATTGTAGGCGGTAGATTGAATTGTTACTTTGTACTTTTGAAGACAACAGTCATCAAATCAATTAGCCTACTGTGCCACGCTGGCCAGACGGGTTGGCAAAGTTTTGCTTCTAATTTTCTATCTCTTGCGGCTAGAATTTCTGCCATGTCATTTTCTTTAGTCGGCTCTTACGAAACCCTCAGGATGCGATGTTACGGGCATACTTCAAAATGTAAACATAATGCATAACACGTAATTTCGGATGAATGACCGCTTCCGTTTCACGCTGTATAGTTATGAAAGGTTAAACGCTTTGTCGGGTGGGTGCAGACAGAACAGATTTCTTTTTATGACAACAACAAATTGATTCTTTATACAAAAATTGAAAATTTACCCGTTTATGAAACGAGAATCTTCAGAAATCAGTCGCAACTGCTTCAGTAAATTTAGATAGGACAAAAGAATCGTCTAAAATAAGCTGTCGAAATGCATGGTGTCATCACTACGTGTATTCTTAACTAACACCAATTTACGGTCTCACATATATTATATTGATATAAATCTATATACAAATAAATAAAATTGGAGTGTCTGCTTGTAACCACTTTTTACTAAATGCGTAAGTTTTTATACACAGTACATAAACAAAAGATTTTTATTTTTATTTTGTCTGTCTGTCTGTTTGTTCCGGCTAATCTCTGGCTTTTGTCTAGCCGTCACCCACGGGTAACATCGCACCCGTGCGAAGCCGGGACGGGCTGCAAGTTATAAATAAAAAACAAGGAAGCTAGCATTGAAGGAAACTCAAGAGGAACTTTATTTACGTAGGTTTTATCACAAAACTCTTATAAATCGTCATATTTAAACCATTATCATCTTCCGACCCCTGTCCCACGCTAGGTGGTAGTCTCCATACACACCTATCAGTCGTCATATCTACAGTCACACCTTTCATACACAATTCCTCATTCTTACAATCCATCCATCTCTCTTGATCTCCCACAACCCTTGCGTCCACCCACATTCATACTGAAACTACCACCGGTTCGTGCTACTCTACAGAGAAGAGCCGATAAGAAACTCTTTTTTTTCTCTTTTTTTGTAATAGTGCACTCTTGTTAAGACTGCACCATTCTTACAATCTAGCTTAGGCTAATAAGTAATTTGTATCTGTCCTAAATTACTACGGAAATGAATAAACTAAGGCAGTGTCCACTAACACTTGTCTTATTGTCTCTAGAATTATAAATCACTTTGTTCATGTGATCTTCATAATAATGCACTTATTGTTCTCTATAAATATATCATTACACTAGTTCAAAAGGTTTAGTCCTTTTTAACCGTCTTATAATGTCAGTGGTGTTGAGGAGCTGGATAGCCTCGACATTCACATGGTGATGAAGCCTATGGTCATGCGCTTCAGCATGTTTCTTTATGACGTTAGCAACAAAGTCCACTTTCAGGTCCCGGTGGAGGTCATTAGTTCTGATGTACCACGGTGCGAATACAATAAGAAACTAGAATACGATAAGAAACTCTGTAGTTGCTTTTTTTTCAAATCAATGGTCTTGTTTACAATTGTATACTACATTGAAATAAATCATTAATTAAAAACAAGTAAGCTAGCATTGAAGAAAACCTAATTTCTTCAATGCTAGCAGACACAGTAGGCTAATTTCCCTCCATTAAATTGGAGGCTGCCCAATTATTTATGGGCTGAGTTTTACATCAGCCTAGCATTATTTTCATAAGTATTCCATTTACTGAATTGTATACTCTGTTCTGTATACTCAATGTCACCGCCCCATTCCAGTGTGAGGGTATCGTAGGAGCCGACTAAAGGAATAACATGGCAGAAAACGTAGCCGTAAGAGGTGGAAAACTTGAAACAACCCATTTGGCCAGCGTGGCATAGTAGGCTAATTTCCCACCTTCGATTGGAGGAGGCCTGACTCAGCAGTGGGTCTTTAACGGTCTAGAAGTAACAGAGTAAGTAATCTGGAAACCATCTCAAGGTTTCAATCACCTGTCTGTCATATCGGGCCAGGCTGGTTTACTGACCCAAAAGTTCAACTGAAAGATCTCGACGTATCGTTTAGATTAACTGCACTTCCTGGAGTCCTGGTTAACGTCAAATAAGTTCAAAGCAACCGTAATAACCCGTTTCGTGTTAATCTCAGGAATTTTCCGGTTACTGTAACATCTAGACGTCACGATGGAAAATTTCTGTCTGATGTTTACGATTTAGAAAACTATGAATATTTTAAACGTTCAGTTTGTGTACTAACAACTTTATTACAGTTATTTTGCAACACTATGTAGTTAGATAAAATGGCGTGATTTTTGCTGAACACTACAATCTATGTAGGTATTAGCAAATTATTGTTATGAGTCTGGATGTAATTTGTGTTCGTGAATTTCATGTTTGTAAACTGCCCCCGCGATACAGGCCAATAATAGCGCAGGGGTTTAAAAAAAATGTATAAATTATAGAGACATCGGTCTACAGCGCCAATCTGGCAGTCACCATATAAATAATAAATAAATATCCTTGGACATTTCACACAACGCCATCTCGTCCCAAGTTAAGCAACTTAATGCTTGTGTTATGGTAACGAGATGGATGATAAACTACTTATATACATTTTTTTTTTGTAAATACATACATATTATAGATAGAAATGACACCCAGACTCCGAGCCAGTGCCTCTGGTTTAGACAAAGACACTCGCCCGACCCCGGAATCGAACCCGGGACCCGTTGATCCAAAGGCGGCACATCTAACCACTAGACCAATGAGGCAGTCAGCAGATATATAGTGTATATTTTATTTTCTTGTTGCCATTTGGAAAAAATAATTCCACGTACTACTATTGCGTGTCGCGGGTTCGATTCCCGCGCGGAAGAAATATTTGTACGACCTACAAGTATTTGTTCCGGGTCTGGATGTTTTCTATCTAATTTACAAAAAAAATGTATATAAGTAGATTATCATCCATCTCGTTACCATAACTCAAGCATTAAGTTGCTTAGCTTGGGTCGAGATGGCGTGTGAAATGTCCAAGGATATTTATTTATTTATTTATAACTAGCGACCCGCCCCGGCTTCGCACGGGTGTAATAATAAACATCTCAGTTTATCAGTGTTTCTATACAGTATTATGCATGTATTATACATATAAACCTTCCTCTTGAATCACTCTATCTATTTAGAAACCGCTTCAAAATTCGTTGCATAGTTTTAAAGATTTAAGCATACATAGGGACGGACAGACGACAGCGACGTTGTTTTATACTATGTAGTGATAGTGATAGTGATGACAGTTTTGTTGACCAGATAAATTTGTTTGACAAATAACGACCATGTGGCCCTACCACACCACTAGTTACGACTACTACTCAGCTCACAGATGACCCACTGTTGAGTCGGGCTTCCTCCAGTTGAAGAGTAATTAGCCTACTTTACCACGCTGGGCAGATGGATTTCGTATCAAGTTTGCACCTAGGTTTTCGGCCTTGTTATTTCCTTCTGCCGGCTCTTACGACACCCTCAGGATGAAATGGGTTGGTGACAACTTGTATTCTAAATCCGTCACCACACAGACAGTTGCATGGAGGGAATTAGCCTACTGTGCCACGCTGGCCAGACGGATTAGCCCACAATTACCAGCTCACCTTAATGCTGGCTTCACAACGAGCGCTGTGTCTGTTGGAACCTCTTAATGACGTCATATATCAGTAACCAACTTGCTGTCCTAGTGTTATTAGGAAAATGACTCACCATAATTACCATATTAAAGTCTCTTTTTCTACTAATTCTACTAATGCTTTAATTTTTTAAACGTTTAAATGCCTGAACTATTCATTCCGCCAGGAAGCAATTTAGTTTAGTTATATCGCGATAACATCAATTTCAAGTCAACTTAAACAAAGTCGCGGCGTATTAGCTAGTTTTATATAAAAGGGGCAACTACTCCGTTGAAATTGCCCACTGCCAAAAAACTGTAACAACTATGGAAGATGACCTTTAACTTTACGACCTAATAAATTATCCAGGTCGTCTGCCGACCTTTTTCCTTAATAAAATTGTAGACATTTATTTTTTAATTTCGTATCGATGCTCCATTAGACCACGCCCTGACACACAAACCTTCAATGTTTTTAAATCAGCATTATCGAGTCGTTGTGCCCATCCCTAAAACCTATTTACGGAGCTCCATTCGTTCCCGAAATTATTATGGCATTGCCGGATACCTTTTTTAATTTCGGATTGTTTTTTTTTCAGATACCGAACTATGGAGCTGCAGTATAGGACGAAGAAAAGAAATAAGCTTCAACATAGTCGTACATATTACGTAAATGTATTTTAAAATCGGTGATAATTTAATTTACTGAGATGATAAAGTGAGTGGTGTATTTAATGATGCGCGTGTGAGTTGCTGTGATGGGGTGTGGCCAGAGCAAAATTAATTTGTACCCGAGGAGGAACAAAAATGGCGGGAAAGGAAACGGTGCCAAAAAGTCAGGTAAGAAAATCCTTCATTAATAAATTCCACCTTTTAAAACGATAAATCAAAGGGCTCGCTAAGCGAAGGGTAAATTGTCAGATTCAAGTCGAAAAAAAAAATACAAGAAACTTGCTGCGACTTTGGCAACGATGGTAGCCTTTAAGTTTAACACTAGAGCGTGTAGGCATGGATTATTTACGTGAATTCTAAATGTTACCTACTAATAAATTGACAGCAAACAGCAAAAAAGTAGGTAATTTACTTTCAAAACAAAATTATGATAACTAGTGGTCGCTCAGTGGTCGTAATCCAACCATAATTCATTTAAATTATAGTTCTTTTCACAATTCGAATAAAGAATAACAAATAACAATAGAGTACATATGCGTGTGTGTGTCAAATACAGTGTGTAATATATTTTTAGTGACTTAGTGTACTTTTTTGGCGTAATTAAAAAAAAAATAGGTATAAGCATTCTGCACTTGTCTCTATAAAAACTGTAAGTGTGGGTTCATACTCCTATGTCTGCGCATTTTCGTAAAAAGGTGTACAAATATTTTGCGTCTTAAATGGATAAGCACAAATTACCCAAAACTCCTAATAAAGAGACGTTGTAACTGCTGAATCGATTTAGATAAAACAGGACTCTATGCCAATCTGGAATCTATCTATTAAAAATATGATAGATTCTACAAAAAAAAAGTTCGGTTGAAACTAGACCATAGTCCTAAAAAAGAAATATTAAGTCCATCGACAACATAATAAAGGTTTTATTTCCCCGATGGCCATTGTTTTGGCAAACACAGGGGAACAATTGGAATTCAACATGGCGGCAGATTAAATAAAGTGAAGCCATTAGAAGACATTATATGCCGCTCCGGGCTCATATAATTAGCGGCCATAATTAAATACGCCCAAAACAATGGTTTCCTCGTGTCAGAGAAGTTTCAGAGGTATCTTAATACGGGCCACGAAGTTAGCGAATTATTGATACAGTAACTTCTGCCAGCGATTTCGTCTAAGCATTATTAGTACATCGCCAATTTACACAATTTCATTCATTTAACAAATTATGTAACTGGCTCATTAGAGCTCTTTAATAAATAAAATTTCACATTTACCGCCGGTTCGGAATGCAGCTCCACAAAGAAGAGCTGGCAAGAAACTCTGTAGTTGCTTTTTTAGATCGCCATTTTTAGATATAAGGCCGCTATAAGACAAATTTGTGACAGACAAACTCGAGCAACAGACGCAAAGGACCAAACGTCAGCAACATCTAGTCAACAAAAGTAACCTTCTAATGCCTGAGCCAACCGACCCCCAGCAACGGCACAAGCATGGCTCATGTAGCACCCATCGCCCTTTCTCGACGACGCCATGACATTAAAATGAGCACCAAGGAACTAAATAATTAAAAAGTAATAATAACAACGCGTTAGGATGCTCTCACATCGCTTTAACGGTTCGAGCACATTATGGGCCGCAGCGTGTCGGGGCGGGCCGCAGCGCAGCGTAAAATGCGTACCTAGCAGATTAGTGACGGGCCGGGTCGCAGTGCATTGACGGATTTTGAGTTCCTCATTCATTTTTCTGAACATCGTAACTTCGCATGGATAATAAAATAGCAGTCATAAAGTTTACAATAACAGGTGGGTTCATCACAGGAACACGGAAATACCAAAATATGCACACCAATCCGCTTGCTATAATATAGTCCCGCCCCGCTGTGCCCTTCAAAGTGTGCTATATTATAGCACACTTTGAAGGGCACAGCGGGGCGGGACGGGCCGCGTCGCACGGACTCAAATCCACGTCGCAATAATGCGAACCGCTGCGGCCCGACACAATGTGTGACACTTCTTACAAATGGTATTGAAGCGGTCTGAGCGGATTTTTGCGCTCCGCCCCGACAAGCTTCGGCCCGGCATAATGTGCTCGAACCTTAAAATGTACATTATCTGTTTACTACATTTATGTCTGCGCTTTTGAATATAATAATATGTGCAAGGAAGTATCTATAAATTAATAAAGATCCACCAATACAAACACATGCGTTTATGATATTAGTGGGATTAAATTGATACATATAAATCGTACGTCAATTGCCAAAGATAATTATCAAAACTTGGTGTAAAGCTGAACTGAATTTAATTCAAGTCTAAGTACCTATACACACTATAGCATACACTAAAAACCTGCATACAGATAAATACCGCAACATAATCGATCTCAAAAAGGCGTCAAACACCCCTCTTTTGGTCGGCGGTAAAAAACACCATTAGACCACCAAAAATACGCCTAATATAGTCGACGACGGCTTGGGCCCTAAGTTTGCTAATTCAATAGAGTCAAAATCGACTATCAATGTCCTATTCGAATATCGAATTCGAGCGATTAGTCGATTTTGACAGTTTTGGTAACATACTAATATCGTATGCCACGCGCTTCAACACAAGTACTTGGCAAGATCCTTTGAATACAGCAGATTAAGGCTCGTCATTGCATCGTGTGTTCGGAGCCCCGTGTGAAGTGATTTTTACACCATGATATCGCTATTCTCATGGCCAAGCCGTGAACCTCAGACGCTCTGAGAAACTCTCATGAATATTTAGGGCACGTCGGCGAACGTCTTTGGCATTCTCTGCATGCCTACATTTATTTATCAGATAAATAATATGGAAAAAGCTTCGCCTAGCTTTACCCGCTTTGGGGTTATTAGAGGGAATAAACACCGTATTAGAATAGAATATAAATATATAAAAACGAATGTTTGTCTGTCATTATCATCATTATTATTATCACCATCATCACTATCACTACATAGTATAAAACAAAGTCGCTGTCGTCTGTCCGTCCCTATGTATGCTTAAATCTTTAAAACTACGTAACGGATTTTGAAGCGTTTTTTAATAGATAGAGCGATTCACGAGGTAGGTTTAAACGTATATTGCGTAATATTGTAAAGAAACACTGAATAATTTTAGATGTTCATCGTTGCACCCGTCTGAAGCCGGAGCGGGTCGCTAGTGTCCTAAGTATCATAAGCTAGTTAAGCAATTCGTTTTTATTAGGCTTTGGTTAGCAATTCACTTCAATTAATACAAAAAAGAATCGTAAACTATGCACAACATTTAGCTCATCATGTATGATCAATAATACATGATGAGCTAAATGTTGTGCATGGGGCTAGAAGGGGTTCTGAACAAAACAATTATTGGGTAATGTCTTTCCTTCAAATTAATTTTAGTTAGTGGCGTAGTTTCAGCCCACGAGTGACCCACTACTCAGTCGGGCCTCCTCCAAATTCATGGAGGGATACTGCGCCACGCTGGCAAGACGGGTTTGTATCAAGTTGGGGGTCAAGCAACAGCCGTGGTGGATGTTGGATGGGTGTCCATCATTTGTAGCATCCGTGCTTCTTGAAAACTGGTCTAAACCCTGTGCCAAACTGTCTGGCCAGCGTGGCACAGTAGGCTAATTACCCTCCATGTAGATGGAGGACGCAGTGGCTAATTTATGGGCTGACAAGTAGTAGAAGTAGTAAAGACGAGAAAGAAAACAAAGTATGTTTTTAAAAAGTTATTGTTATCTTGTGAACTTTTGCTTTCATATCAAGACTCGGCCATTTGTCTGTCCTCGCTTTAATCTCCATCCTACGGGTAGACTGGAAGAAATTACAAACGGCCGCAAGACCGCCCATTGTGCAAAGAGTTTATTACAACTGTTATTTCAGACTTGTTTTTGTACGATACAAAATACTACAAATCAAAATCTAAACTCTTAAAATCAAGTTGGCTCAATAGAGCTCTTTTGACAATGAAACAAAATTTAAAATTTACCATTTAGAATTGGAAATTGATTATTTACCCAACCGTTGATAGATGCCACCGGTTCGGAATGCAGCTCTACAGAGAAGAGCCGGAAATAAACTCCGTAGTTACTCTTTTTAGATCGCCATTTTTATGCCAGATTTGTGAGAGCAAACTCAAAAACGTTGCAAGAAGCAACGTTCTGAACAGAAAAACAAAATGCTCCTTTGTAATAAATAGTCGAATAAAGTTTCTTGTTTTAATTTCTTATGCGATAAATGTATCTAGCTAGAGAAATTTCGAATGTCTCCCCCAAATTCGTGGAGGCTAATTAACCTACTGTGCCATGCCCAGACAAGGTTGTATCAAGTTTTCCTTCTCTGGCGGCTAAACTGCCTCTTAACCTTCCTTTAGTCGCCTGTTTAGGTTGCTGACATTGTGTATTATTAATCCGTCACCACACAAAAAGTAATGAATATCAAATACCTAATTCCATTAATATGTATATTTTTACTTTGTCTAGACTCGACGCTTCGTAAAGATTTCGCATTTTCACTACATAGTATATAACCAAGTCGCTGTCGTTTATCCGTCCCTATGTATGCTTAAATCTTTAAAACTACGCAACGGATTTTGAAGCGGGTTATTGTAATTCAAAGAGTGATTCAAGAGGAAGGTTTTTAAGTATAATACATGCATAATATTGTAGAGAAACACTGATAAATTTAGATGTTCATCATTGCACCCGTGCAAAGCCGGGGCGGGTGGCTAGTTGACAATAAATTCGATATTTAAATTATTTTAAATATCATTCTGCCATCATAATTTAATGAAAGTTTGCTCCTAGAACCAAATCTAATGGAGTCTGTTAGTCCCAGGTACTAAAATAAGAATCAGGATCGGTGGCATTACGTGCCCTTTGAAGTATGAAGGAGATTCCATATTATAGTTTTGATTACTAATATTTTAAGTTACCCAATCATGGTTTAGGCTGCGTTCGACACTACCTACTAGGCCAGTGTTTCCCAACCTGTTTAGGCTATACCCCACTTTAACATTTCTAATTGTTTTATGCCTATACGTCATTTTTAACCTTTAAAAATAGTTTGAAGAGTCCATTTTTAAATTGTCCCCGTTATCTATCAAATTGGCTCCCTGTGGGGCGTGGGCCCCACGTTGGGAAACATTGCACTAGGCGATGACCTCTTAACCTTTCATTAGAACTAATACAACCACAACTCGTTATAGAATCTCACAGTGAGGATTGTTTGTCGAATAGATACTAACTTCGCTTGTATTTGATTAGTTTATGAACTGAGCACTAACTGAACATAACTGTCTTCGTGACTATTAAATCAGGGTTGTCAAACATCAAACTAATTGTTTAGAAATGTTATCAACATGAACTTAAAGGAATAGTTGTAGGTACGTCAATCTCGTAATACTAAAGACAAATTACATCTTAAGTAGTTTGTATTGTGTAGATTGTATTGCAAATATCGAGTGCTCAAATTAACATAATTGAATATTATGAATGCAAACGTTACTTTGCTTGTTAGTCTATTACCTAAACCACTGCCACTAAAACTAATGAAGTTTAACTATTGGTAAAGAGTACATGAGACTTTAAAAATAACGTTGTTAACAAGTGGAGTATGAAATTTTATGATAAAAGGAACGTGTAAACGTTGGCATAGCTAACCAAATCAGCAGTTGGTAACCAAATCAGGCTGGTGCGATCGTCATGAAACTGGAGAAGAAGAAGAAGGTTAATGATTTTAATGACTGTGTGACTGATGATGTTTTTTTTAACTAGAGTAAATTGTAACTAAGTATGTATATTAAATATGTAGACGTATGTACTTAAGTGGCAGTGGGCAGGGCACATAGCTCGCAGGACCGACGCCCGATGGGGCAGAAAAGAAAAGGTGGACCGACAACCTGGTTAAAGTCGCCGGAAAGCAATGGATGCGGGCGGCCCAGGACCGGCCTTTGCGGAGATTCTTGGGGGAGACTTACGTTCAGCAGTGGACGTCTTTTGGCTGAAATGATGATGATGATGTATTTTAAATAGGACCGCAACGTAAATACAATAAAAAACTTTCCAGTTTTTCTCTGCTGTGGTCGCGTTCGAACTATTTGTCAACTACATTATTTAATATTTATTATTAGCTAGCTGTAAATTGCGAGAGTTGCTACGCTCCTAACTGCCTCGTTGGTCTAGAGGTTAGGCGTGCCGCCTTTGGATCGACGGGTCCCGGGTTCGATTCCGGGGTTGGGCAAGTGTTTTTGTCTAAACTAGAGCCACTTGGTCTGAGTCCTGGTATCATTTGTGTTCGTGAATTACATGTTTGTAAACTGCCCCCCGCGATACAGGTTATAACGAGAGCAGGAGATTCGTTATTTAAAAAATAATATAAATGTGAAGGAAAGATTACACGAATATATTTTTTTTTTGTTTATAAACCTTCGTGGTGTCATGCACAACACGATCATAACATGATCAAATGCATAGTTTACGATTCTTTAAAGGACATACAGACAAACTTTGATTTTTATATTAATAATATGTCGACTATTTAAAAGTGAACTAAGCTAAATAATCGATTTGACTTTGGCTAAGCATAGAACTGAATTCCGTAGTCATGTTTGAAAGTCGACTAAAACATTGTGTAATTAAGTTTGCTTTTAAAATCATGTTTATTTTTACACTAAGTTAAAAATACGCACTATTGTGAACTATTTCCTAGCATGCCGTTGCAAAAGTCACTAGGCCCCTAGTTTCTTTATTCGAACCGTTTGACATCCTCCTGATCGAATGAGTTGCACTAAGTATTCCCAAGGAAATTTAATTTACTGTCTACTACTCAGTACTCTGTATGGAACATGTCCCACTGCTGACTCGGGCCTCTCCCAATTACAAGGATAACTAGCCTACTATCACACGCTAGCCAAACAGGTTGGCACAGGGTTTCGTATCAATGGGGTCACTGAGCATGCTCCCGTAATGGGAGTGAATCCTGTGGCCCTGGTTTGGGCAGTCGAGGATCGCCGTCGGTTTTAGTGGGTAGGTCGGGGCGCAATTCACCATCTCTACGCGCCCCGGAGTCCCACTTACCCCGGCCAGTCCCCAACGGCCGGGTATCCATGAGGATCTCCGACGTAAACAAAAAAAAAAGGGTTTCGTATCAAGTGTTCTTTCTCTTGCAGCTACATTTTCGGACTTCTCATTTCCTTCCATTGGATCCCATGATACCCCTGGGATGGAATGGGGTTGGTGACACCATGAATACTTAATCCGTCGCAACACAGTCAACATTACAATCAACCTTAAACAGCCACGTACAGATATTTCAAGTTTATAGCTGTCTGGAAGTGTACGAATTATATCTGCGTTGAAGCACGAATCATTTTATGGATCTTTAGACTAATCTTTGGCACTTATGTATACAAACTATTGAATTTCTCGCGACTCAAGCTATAAACATACACGGTCTTATTATAAAACACAGTACTACATTTTATTTAGACCAAGTAACATCGGAAATGTCTTGAAAATCGACTACATCTCAACAACAGAATGAAACTGAAAACTAACCTCAAATAGATAAATGTCATGAATTAGTTATTGGACATATTTTGACTATCGTATCGACTCTATTAACATTGTGGTTCTAACGTTAGTCGTCGTTTCAGCCACTAAATGACCCACTACTGAGTCGGACCCCCTCCATGCTACCCTCAGCTAGCCTACTGTGCCACGTTGGCCAGAAGATTCTTTCTCTATTTCGGCCGAGGCATTTTATTTTGTCTGCTCTTACAGCACCTTCAGGATGGAATGGGGTAGTGACACTGTGCTTTTTAAACCTGAAAACTGTTTAAGAGTATCAAATAAAATAAATGTTTTAAAATAAGCGTGAAAAGTGATTCCATTCCGAATTTAAAACAAGATACAAAATCATCGGACAAAGAGTCCAACCATACAATCATATGAATAAAAATAACTCTCCTCTCGCCTCTGTAAGTTCAGATACAAAATAAACACTAGGGTTCAAAGTCCACTTCTCTATACGGTTCAATAACTACATAATATCATGACGGTAACAGTGGGTGGGTATCCAGTTAGCTCGAAATTGGATTCGTTGGACCAATCAACAAATTGCATTCGACCCAGAGCAATGGGTTTATCTTATGTCCCAGGCAAGGCTACGCGAAGCGATAATATAGAAATTACATTTTATAACTACAACGGGTCTCTGATAGATGGAGCGACTATCTTCGAACAGCCTCTAATGCTCATAATTTGCCATGTAACTGAAGGATGCCTGACTCAGCAATGGGTTGTCTATGGGCTGAGTAGTGATAATTGGTGTTCGAGCTACACTTTAAGGCAAGACGATAGTGGTCGATTCGTGTGCGGGTCGTTTTCTTCCCTACAATATAGTTGAGGAGGGTGATGTCTGCCACCTGTTTTTATTGGTAGGGGTCGGTCGGCTCAAGCTTTACAAAGTTATTTTTTGTTGTATATTCTTTATTCATATTTCATTTACATAATATTTATAAAAAATAGAAAAACATTTTTTTAAATATTATATAAAAAACATAAAATCCCTAGGGGCGGAAATTATTTTTCAAGCCGCCTAGTGGTTAGTGCTGCAAAGTGAGGAACCGCCTAACAATGCGCGCCGTCTCAAGTAAAACTGCCTTTTGCATCAGACGCTTCACCCAACCGGATATCGAGAGTTGATTGAGATGTCCATCAAAACAATAACAAAGTTATTATTATTAACTAGTGAAACGCCCCGGCTTCGCACGGGTGCAATGATGAACATCTAAATTTACCAGTGTTTCTCTACAATATTATGCATGTATTATACATATAAACCATCCTCTTGAATCAACTCTATCTATTAAAAAAACCGCTCCAAAATCCGTTGCGTAGTTTTTAAGATTTAATCATACATAGGGACGGACAGACGACAGCGACTTTGTTTTATAATGTAGTGAAGTGACGACTTTTTTTTATAATATGTAGTGATAGTGAAGAGACGTTGCTGCTGTTTGCGACTATTGCGCGAATTTGATCTCGCAAATCGGTCTTAAACCTGATATGATTTCTACCTAAAAATGGCGTTATATGAAAAGAGTTTACAACTACAGAGTTTCTTGTCGGCTCTTCACTGACCTTGGGTTAAATGGTAAATGTTTAATGATTTTTTTAAGAGTGCTGTATTGAGCCTTCTTGATGAAATGAATTTTCATAATTCTTTCCGTTCGTATGTGAAATTTCGTAGCGTAGCATCGCGTACCGCCACAGTAGCCGCTCGTAAGAAATCACGTCCAATTGGTCTGTAGATAAATCCAGTTGGTCTAGTTTTACTAGACTATAAAATTCCAGAATAAATGTAGAAAGAACTGGAGAGTTCAGTGCAAGTGTATTTGTAGTAACACCGTGTGGTGACCCCATTCCATCATGAGGGTGTCGTAAGAGTTGACAAAAGGAAAAGACAAGTCTGAAAACCTATCCGCAATATAACTTAATACCCTGTGCCAAAACTTGAAACAAAACTCTGTGCCGTTCCGTCTGGCCAACGTGTAGGCTGGCCACAGTAGGGTCATTACCCTCCACGTGATTAAAGGAGGCCCGACTAAAAATCATGATCATGAGTAGTATGTTTAAAGGTAATTTGTTCAGCCGTTGAAGGTACCTACGTCTGTACCAGTAGTATTCTAGGTATTCAATTCTGGGTATTCTTGGAAACTAGTAATAAAATCGTTCACTCTACCGAGACTATCACAACATGACAATACATGATATCTACTTAATTCATACACGTTGTAAAATCAAGGTTATGATAAAACCGTTTCAATTTAAGATGGTTTTAGAATCACCATCCTATTCCATATCCGTAGATCCATCTTCCTTCCTTTTTTTTGTTGACGCTGGGTAAATGCTTTATGTATAGCACCGCCCCTCGGGGGAGAGGCCGGTGATTATCTGGGACTCCGACAAAGGACGTCTACCCAAGAGTCATCTACCCATTAAAACCCCAGCGTTATACCCTCACACGGTGACTCTGAGGACAGAGGAGTCCCTGGAGCCCCAATCCACAGCGGCGCTGGGTGCCGCTCTTCGTCTCACCTCTCCCCGTGGGCCCGCCCGGCATGGGAGGCCCTGGCCGGTATGGCCCCACAGATCATTGAGGCACTCAAACCCCCTCACCATGACAAGGTGGCAGCACAGTCGAGGAGCATCCGTCCTCCATCCTACCTGTGTGATGACGGATTTAGAATACATACTGTCATGACCCCATTTCATCCTGAGGGCGCCGATAAACTACCCACAAGAGAAGGAAAACTATGAAACCCCGTGTCAACATGTCTGGCCAGCGTGGCACAGTAAGCTAATTACCCTTCATGTAATTGGTGTAGGCCATACTCAACAGTGGGTAATTTATGGGCTGGGAAGTAGTATGATGCCGACCCCAATAAAATTGGGAGAACGCTAACCGTTACGTACTTTAGTCTCCTCACACCCTCATAAAACGAGTGACATTATGTATTCTATTTCTAACATCACACGGACTGTAGCCACAAAGGTGGTTACGTCCTTTTAAACGTTGGGCAAGCTGAGACTTATCCTCAGAACCAAAGAACAGGTAAGCGATAAGACACACAAAAGACTGCGCAAGTTCTTTGTGATCAGCTGGCGAGATAAAACGCAATTAGGAGCTGTCGTTTAGGGCTGCGTTGCGGTAAATGTTTACGTCCATTATCAGATCAACAGGGTGTAAATAAACCCTAATCTATAGAACTACTGACTTAGATACTGTGCAGAAATTGAGGAATTTTTTGTCGACTTTTGGTAATATGGTAGAAGTGTAGCAGGGGTCCACCGAAACCAGTTACATTGTGAAAGTGGTCTGAGAAAAAAAGTTTGGGAACCACTGGTCTGTGTTGGTTAGGTTATGCGTCACCTTTGGATCATGGTTCCGATTCCGAGGTCGGGCAAGTGTCTTTGTGATACGTACTTGCACTGAGTCTGGGTGTCCGGGCTGATGTGGATAGCCCCTATAGGATTTTATCCTCGAAAAAAAAGTGTATCATATGTGTTCGTGAATTACATATTTGTAAACAGCCCCGCGCCGTAGGATACAGGTTACATGTGGTGCATGAGCTTTCCACTTCCAGTGGTGCACGTAGTAAAATACTAAGAGAGAGGGCAGACACATTTGTAGACAGACAGACCCTACTGGGTCGGGCCCCCTCCATTTTGGAGGAGGCCCGACCCAGTAGGGGGTCATATATGGGCTGAAATGATGAATGAATAATAAAATAAATTTCTACTACCAGCATTATCCAGTATTCAAGAGATAATTGCTCAGCTTTGAAATATCGGATGTATAAAAACAAATTTACCCCGTAACTGTTGATCGTAATTTATACACAACCCGTGAAAGTCTAAAACAGTATTTATTTATAACTAGCGACCCGCCCTGGCTTCGCACGAATGCAATTAAACCTCTAAATTTATCAGTGTATCTCTACTATATTATGGATGTATTATAGGTACATACAAAGCTTCCTCTTGAATCACTCTATCTATTAAAAAAACCCGCTTCAAAATCCGTTGCGTAGTTTTAAAGATTTAAGCATACATAGGGACGGACAGACGACAGCGACTTTGTTTTATTATTATAAAACAAAGTCGCTGTCGTCTGTACCAATATGTAGTGATAGTGATAGTGCTAGTGATTACATTGAAAACAAATTCGGTCGGGGACTCATCCAAGTTTATGGACGAAACAACCTCATTAGCATGATAATTTCAGCGAAGAGAAGTAACTGCTGATCATAGGCTCAAAGACCGGTCATGAGTCGACCGTATCCATATCGAAGATAACCTTTGACCTACGAACCCTATACGACCTTTGGTTTAAGCAATCGACCTCTGATTGTCAATTTTGACACTTTTGATAGCTGACTCCAACTATCAAATCAAATCAAAATGATTAAAATCAAGTTCGCTCATTATAGCACTTTTCAAGTTTAAACATAATTTTTTTAAAATACTGCTATGAAAATTCGGTTTCGGAATGCAGCTCTACAGAGAAGAGCCGGCAAGACTCTGTAATTATTTTTTTAAGATCGCCGTTTTTAGGTACATGGCAGGATAAGATAGATTTGTGTGAGAAAACTTGCGCAATAGCCTCAAAAGGCACTTTAGCAACATCCCGCCAATAATAGTGCCGTACTAATACAGTTTCAGTTCGAAAAGTAATCCACACACTTTCAAGACAACCACTTGGCAAGAACTTTAGAATTTGGTAGATTAATTCTAGCAATTCCAACGTATTTCAGGAGAAAATATAATGTTCGAGGACCAGAACACACAGACTGCGCAGTAATTTATAAACTGTTCGTTTTGACAGCCCTAGCTTACTGTAGTGTGCTTCACTCTCGGCTCCAGCAAAATCCTTTATCATAAGATGCCATACAGGTGGATAGAATCATTAAGACTGTCTTTTGCCAGGTGCTATTGTCCCACACGGTGGACCGATGACCTGATTAAGCCGGAAAACCTGATTTCGCCGGAAAACGATGGATGCGGGCGGCCCAGGACCGGCCTTTGTGGAAATCTTTGGGGGAGGCCTATGTCCAGCAGTGGACGTCTTTTGGCTGAAATGATGATGATGATGATTGTATAAAAATATTATTTACTACCACTATTTTTGTCATTATCCATGTTTTGGTCACCACCCCAGTTCTTGATCACCACATTTCATAATTATATCCAGTAATGCTCCGCCGTGTGGCGCCGGATTTAGAATACATAGTGCCACCACCCCATTCCATCCTGAGGGTGTCGTAAGTGCCGACAAAAGGAAATGACAAGTCCGTTAATTTAACCTTACGTGGAGGGTAATTACCCTACTGTGCCACGCTGGCCAGACGGGTCGGTATCAAGTTTTCCGTCTCTTACGGCTCGACTTACGGATTATCGACCTTTTCGTGTCGTCGGCTCTCACTACACCTCCGGGATGGAATGGGTTGATGACACTATGTATTCTAAATCCGTCACCACACGGAGTAAAATTAATTCATTTCATTTCCACCATCAATTGAAATTAAACACAACGGATTTATCGCGTGTATATTACATTGTTTAATCCCCGACCTTTCCAATGCTTTGCAGTGTGTAATAATCGTGAAAACCTAAGAAATCATTTCTATCATCAATTCAAAACTATCGCGCGAACATACCGGTGTATATCTATTACTATATCTATGTTAGCTCCAGACATGGTTCTGACGTCACTGGATTAACGGGATTATACGGAATCATTAGGGATCTGCGGACAGGTCAGAGGTCAGACGATGCTTTTAGGCTTTCAACGATGCGAAGGGATCACCTGTAAATATATGCTACCTTTATTTTAGTAAATTCGTGAAAGGGTAAGCAATGCTTAATATTAGAATGCTGATTCGCAAAAGGTTTAACATATTGTTTTGGATTTTAAATACTTAAATCGCCGATTGTACATCCTACTTCTTCACTATCATCACTACATAGTATAAAACAAAGTAGCTGCCGTCTGTCCGTCCCTATGTATGCTTAAATCTTTAAAACTACACAACGGATTTTGAACCGTTTTTTTTTAATAGATAGAGTGATTCAAGAGGAAGGTTTATATGTAAAATACATGCATAATATTTTAGAGAATAAGCCGAGGCAGGTCGCTAGTCTTATATAAATGAATGTTTCTTTGTATGTCCTATAAAGAAACGATGCATTTGATCATGTGATGATCTTCAACAAAGTGTCATGCATGTAACACGAAGGTTTCTGAAAATAAATAAATGTGTAATGTCTTTCCTTCAAATTTATTTCAGTTAGTGGTGTAGCAACGCGAGCAGGGTACAGCTAGTAATATTATAAACGCGAAAGTTTGTAAGAATGCATGTTTGTTACTCTTTCATAAAAAGAATACTGAATTGCAAAATAAAAATTTGTATCTAGTTATGCAGGCAGAACACACCCATAACATAGTCACGTCATGTTGATAGAGACGCACCTGGGCGGGGGCACGCTGACGCTGCTCCTTAATGTTTATTTCAGATAGCGCGTCCGGTAATGGACACCGGACTAGATTAAGCATGTAACCTTACTTATTAAGAGAATAAGTGTAGTTAGATTTAGATGGGAATCTAATCTTTATGTTTTTACTGTATGGTTCTTTAACCATACAGTAAAAACGTGTTCTTTTTAAAAACCTTCGGCAACGATTTAAATATCTTGTATCTTGATTTCGATGAAACTTTACAATAATCTAACTTCCACCTCAGAATAACACATAAGTTATAATTTATAAACATACCTAAACCTAGTGTGGGCTATCCAAGATATAACGATAAGTGTCAAGTAAGTAGGAAAAAAATCTGACGAAGCATAAAATATTTTCAATCATCACCCAGAACTCCATGGTCCCACGGACCTAAAGTTTCCACCCCAAATGACACGAACATGAAACTCAAATCGAGGTGTCTATATTTGCGTCGCTTGAGGGATTCAGCAGAATCCGCGGCACTTTTCGTAGTCCCGGGAAAATGCGACGCGGGTCGTCCCATGGTACAAGGTATAAGCGCCATTCCATTGGCTCTCTTGCCATAATCGCGCATCAATCCATTTGGCAAACGGATAGAACACCGCCAGTGACAAGAGGCATTAACTACGTCATAAAGAGTGGCATGCCGCGATATTCTGCCCTAAAACAGAAAATTGTTTAAAGCGGTAATTTTTTCAAATAACTCGGAGCTTGGTACCATTTCCGCACTACCAGATTTACGTGGCAGCAGCTTCAAATCCGTTTCCTGATACAATAGACAGGGTTCAACACCCCATACCTTCCTACAAGTGTCACAAGAGCTGACATGAAATCACAATACTCAGAGCTACTAGAGAAGGAAAATCTATACTAATATAGTCTATACTAATATATAAAGCTGCAGAGTTTGTTTGTTTGTTTATTTGTTTGAACGCGCTAATCTCAGGAACTACTAGACCGATTTCAAAAAATCTTTCAGTGTTTGATAGTCCATTTATCGAGGAAGGTTATAGGCTATATTTTATTTTTAAAAGAATTAGGGATCCTTATGAAAATTGCGATTTTGGAAACCAAGGTGTAAAATCGAAAACCTATTTATGCGTGCGCTGCAAAAACTATTGACAATAGAACAAAATGATGTAGTACGCGTTTGTAGGTCTTATAAAGATCTACCAAAAAAGTCCACGAAGGCACATATCTAACTATCATAGATTAGTCACAATAACCGATTTTATGTTCATAAACATATGCATAGAGATAAGCACGGGTTCGAAGCCCACGCGGGCGAAACCGCGCGCAAAAGCTAGTTTGTGACAAAACTCGTTATCAAAGACCAGCGTGGCGTAGTAGTGTTGCCACCCCATTGCATACTGAGAGTGTCGTAAGAGCGGATAAGGCCGAAAACGTAGCCACAAGAGAAGGAAAACTTGATACGAACCCGTCTAGCCAGTGAGGCACAGTCATACGAACCAGTGTAACTACTACTACTACGCAGCCCATTAAAGACCCACTGCTGGGTCGGGCCTCCTCCAATTACATGGAGGGTAATTGGCCTACTGTGCCACGCTGGCCAGACGGGTTGGCACGGGGTTTGTGTCAAGTTTTCCATCTCTTGGGACGAGGTGATCTGCCTTTTAGTGTAACACAGTAGGATAATTACCCTCATGTAGTTAGAAGAGGCTTGGCTCAGCAGTGGGTCAGTTATCGGTTGAGAAGTATCATGAATATAACTTTTATCTTTAAATGAGCAATTCTTGTATATATATAATTGGAATCTCGGAATCGGCTCCAACGATTTTCATGAAATTTAGTATATAGAGGGTTTCGGGGGCGATAAATCGATCTAGCTAGGAATCATTTTTAGAAAATGTCATTTTATTAGGGTTTAGGGGGGGATAAATCGATCTAGCTAGGAATCCTGACATCTATTGGCGAATAATAATACTACTTTTTTGTGAGCACAACAGCCGATGGCGTTGTTAAGTAACACGAAGTCAATGAGTGTTTGCGTAATTCGTACTTAAATATAATTTCGAAAAAACACAATTTATAAAAAAAAAAATACCGAGCAAAGCTCGCTCATCCAGATATTTAACCTTAATATAACATCACTATCACTACATATTATAAAACAAAGTCGCTGTCGTCTGTCCGTCCCTATGTATGCTTAAATCTTTAATACTACGCAACGGATTTTGAAGCGGTTTTTTAATGGATAGAATGATTCAAAAGGAAGATCTAAACGTAGAATTTATACATTATACATTGTAGGTTTATACATCTATAATATTTAAGAGAAACACTGATAAATTTAGAGGTTCATCATTGCACCCGTGCGAAGCCGGGGCGGGTCGCTAGTAATTTAATATACACATTTAACCTCCTATTTTTTAGATCCCCGACGTTCCATCGACCGTTTTTTTTCTATGATAAAAAGCGTTTATTAGTACTTCCGGCCATAATGGGGTGCTTACCATCGTATACACGATACATTTAAGAGTCTTAACAGTCCTTCAATGCGCTGTTTGGCACGTATTATGGTATTCGATGTGACGACCTATTCATAAGATCCCTCGTGGTAAAACCATTGAAAACTTGTAATTAGAATAAATAGTGTCACCGCCCCATTCCATCCTGAGGTGATCGTAACTGCCGACAAAAGGAAATAACAAGGCCGATAATCTAGCCACAAGAGGAAAAACTGATAGGAAACCTTTTTTTTTTAAATGAGCAATTCTTGTTTATATATAACTAGCTTTTGGGCGCGGCTTCGCACGCGTGGACTTCGAACCCGTGCTTATCAGCCCATTATGAAATAGGTTTTAGATTTTACACCTTGGGTTACAAAATCGCAATTTTCATACGGATCCCTAATTTCTTTGAAAATAAAATATAGCCTATAACCTTCATCGATAAATGGACTATCTAACACTGAAAGAATTTTTTAAATCGGACTAGTAGTTCCTGAGATTAGCGCGTTCAAACAAACAAACAAACTCTGCAGCTTTATATATTAGTATAGATTGGAATCTCGAAATCGGCTCCAACGATTTTCATGTACACTCCCAGGATTTAATGAGTGCTGACAATATGTGTCCTAAACCATTCAGCATACTGACAGGAAGTTAATTGAACGAGGGATTTTGTACATAGAGAATTTAGAAATAGGTTCTACTACTACTATTCAGCCCATAAATTACCAACTACTGAATTGGTCCTCCTCCGAACACAGAGAGGGTAATTCCTACTGTGCCACGCTGGCCAGACGGGCTGGCATAGGGTTTCGTATCAAGTTTTCCTTCTCTTGGGTTTCGACCTTCCTTTTTTACGGCTCTTAAGACACTTCTATTTTTAAAATAAATCTAAGTTTTATTTTTTATTCCACTGATTTGTTGATTTTTTGACACTCTATCGTTCATCGTATTTAATTAAAAATATTTCTGATTGGTTTATAAACTACTAGCGACCCGCCCCGGCTTCGCACGGGTGCAATAAACGTCGAAATTTATCAGTGTTTCCCTGTAATATTATACATGTATTATACATAAAAACCTTCCTCTTGAATCACTCTATCTATTAAAAAAAACCGTTTCAAAATCCGATGCGTAGTTTTAAAGATTTAAGCATACATAGGGACGGACAGACGACAGCGACTTTATTTTATACTATGTATAATGATTTATCTTCAATTCAACTCTTTTCTGAATCTAGTTGTGTCGGTTTCTGACAACTAACAAACTACTAAGATTAATTATCTCTATATATAAAAATGAATCGCTGTTCGTTAGTCTCGCTAAAACTCGAAAACGGCTGGAGCGATTTGGCTAATTTTGGTCTTGAAATATTCGTTTGAATCCAGGGAAGGTTTAAGAGTCTAGAGAAAACATTGATATTGTAAGTAAAATAATAAAAACAACAATTTTATTTTCCCATACAAACTGTTACCTGTCAAACATTTGACGTTCGTCCCGACGGTTCGCTATTTTTGGCATAATTACTTTTTTTCTTTTTTAATTACATTAAATAAGGGATTGGAATCGATAAGAAAAGGCGGTATATTAATTTATTGTTAATTATTCCAATTCGAATTCAATATTCATAGTTCAGACATGACAACGTCTGTCGGGTCAGCTAGTTGTCGATAAAATTCTAGTCTAGTTTAATAATCAAATTTAAATATGGAATATTCGAGTAAAATATTATCCTTCTTCTTGGTGACGGTGCATTTAAAAATCTCTCACAACTGCACACATCTAATATGATTTATTCAAACGTGCATCATTGTACGCACACAAAAGGGGTCGACAGACTTCCGTCTGGCGTCCAGGGATTCTTTGTTCCTTTTTTATTCCCCACCTGGCTGAAATGAATAGAGTGGTAATACAGTTATTTAGCTCTGTATAGATGATCTATTTACTGCATGGTATACTATTACTATTCAGTCCATTCATGACTCACTGCTCAGGCCTTATCACATTATATGGAGGGTAATTAGCCTACTGTACCACGCTTGCCAGGCGGGTTGGCACAGGATCTACTCGTATTAAGCGATACTATATATATATATATATTTAGTGATATTGATGATAAAAAGAAAAAAAATCGTCAGGTGTTTTTCCACATACTTAGAAAGAAAGAAAGCAACGTTTTTTATTTTGTTTTCACATCTTTAGACACAAAAGACACAAAGAATTACAATTAAAATAAAATAAAAAAGGAATATTACAAAATATATAACAATAACATTTTTTTTAAATATATACTGTTTTGTGAGAACAAAAGAGGACCATAGCTCAGCATATGCCACATCATAGCAGTAAATGACGCAGCGCTGGTATTCTGCTACTTGACACTTATCGTTATAATGCAGGAAATGATTTGTTTATGGTTTTGATAGTTTTATTTTATTTATATCACAACGTTTTCCCGCGACCACGGACACTAAAAAGTGTCTGAAACGTTGGGATTTACATAAAATACCACGATCAAAACCATCAACAAATAATTCGATGAGATTCAGATCCGTCAAGAAATCATTTCCTGCAATGTACAAAGATCGGGAAAACCTAAGACCTCATTACTTATCGTTATATTTTGGTTAATTCACACTTATTAAATCTATATAAAATATATTTAATTCTACTTCCATCTCTGTTTCTACTCGTTAGAACCTGTAATTGGCTCTGTGTCTCTTACTCCATTGTTTTTCATTTATTTTAGCTATTGGTTCTCCTCTCATTAAATAAATTATTGTAAAGCTCCATCAAAATCCATTCAGTAGGTTTTGCGCAAGAGTAACAATCATACATTCTTACAAACTTTCGCGTTTATAATATTAGTAGGATAATTCACAACACAAATGATATCGTCATTTCAGCCCGTAAATGACCCACTACTAGGCCGGGCTTCCTCCAAACTCATGGCAGGAAATTAGCCTACTGTGCCATGCTGGCAAGACGGGTTGGCACAGGGTTTGTATCAAGTTTTCCTTCTCCTGGGGCTAGGTGATCTGCCTCACTCACACACTCTAACGATGGTATGGGTTGGTGACATTGTGTATTCTAAATTATACAACACAATGAATAAATATATAGAAACAACAGATATAATAATACTACAGGATAGAGCAGATGCAGCTCAGCGCTAGTTTAAGTATTTTCGGCGTTACGAAATTAATCCAAATAAAACCAATTTGCTATATCAAATATTAATTGAAAATCCTACAGCGACAGAGCCGTGATGCGATAGCCGGTGACTGCGCGGTTTATTCGCCAAAATAATGCAAGGGTTGTCAATAAAACATTATTACAACTCGTAAATGGTTCGTTTCAACCCATAAATGAACCAGTCGGGGCTTCTCCAAATTCATGGAGAGAAATTTGCCTACTGTGCCAACCCGTCTTGCCAGCGTGGCAAGACGTGTTGGCACAGGGGTTGTATCAAGTTTTCCTTCTCATACGGCTAGGTAATCTGCCTCTTGCGATCCTTTAGTAGCCTCTTACGACACCCTCAGCACACTGTGGGTTGGTGACATTGTGTATTCCAAGTCCTTCACCACACGGACATTATTATGTATTACATATAAGTACATGAACATATTTAATATTTCCCTCCATGAATTTGGAGGAGGCCATACCCAGTAGTGGGTCATTTAAGGATGGTATGAGTCTTCCGAACCGGTGGTAGTTTCGACATGAATGTGAGTGAACGCAGGGATTGTGAGCGATCACGGGAGATGGAGGGATTGTATGAGAGAGGAGTTGAGTGTGAAAGGTGTGAATGTAGGTATGACGACTGATAGATGTGTGTGGAGACTACCACCTAGTGTGTGACAGGGGCCGTAAGATGATAATAATATTTACTAATATGATGATTTATAAGAGTTTTGTGATGAAACCTACGTAAATAAAGTTCCTTTTGAGTTTGAGTTTGAGTTGGTGACATCACGTATTCTAAATCCGTCACCACACGTGTTTTATCAATAACTACATATTATGATACTACAAATCAAATGAAAGATAAATAAATTAGCCAATAGGTAATCTGCCTCTTACGTTACTTTAGTGACCTTTTACGACACCCTCAGGATGGTATGGGCTGGTGAAATTTTATATTCTAAATTAGTCAGTTAAAACCTTTTAATATAAACGATGATGTTTAACCAGTGTGTTAACCCTAACTGAACATCGAACAGCTAATCCCTGGATTGGAATACAATTTCATGTTCCGATTTCGAGATAACTTAATTTAATTTAAGAACAAAATGAAAAAAAAGTCTCCCGCAAGCCAATAGGATTACTTGGTTCTCGTCAAGCTGGTAGGCTTACCACCCCATTCCATCCCGAGAGTGTCGTAAGACACGGCAAAAGGAATTGACAAGGCCGATAACCTAGCCGCAAGAGAAGGAAACTAGTTACGATACCCTGTGCCAACCCGTCTGGCCAGCGTGGTACAGTAGGCTAATTTCCCCCATTAGAAAAGGCAATGGAGAGGGCTATGCCCGGAGTTTCCCTGCGGGATCGAATCAGAAATGAGAAGATGCGCAGGAAAACCAGGGTTACTGACATAGCCCACTGGATTGCCAAACTTAAGTGGCAATGGGCAGGACACATAGCTCGCAGGACCGCGTTCCGGAAGGCGCAGTGCTGGTAGGCCTCCCACACGGTGGACCGATGACCTGGTTATGGTCGCCGGAAAGCAATGGATGCGGGTGGCCCAGGACCGGCCTTTGTCGAGGCATATGTCCAGCCGTTGAAGCCTTTTGGCTGAAATGATGATGATGATAATGAAAATGATGAGAAGAGGCCCAACTCAGCAGTGGGTCCATTTTAGGCTGCGATGAGGAGAGCGAGATGAGATGAGGTATACTCTAACCTCATCTCATTTCGCTCTCCTCCGTCTAACCGTACCGGGCCCATTGCACAACCCAGGCTATCAAAAACGAGAACAAAGCGTACTCCGTCCTATAATTCGTGACTGGGAGGAATGTCGAAGTTTTGAAAGCTGCCAGATTGTGCCTTTCAATAAGAAACCCTTTGAACCGGCTCAACCGAGGGTTAGGCTTAAGTTTGTGAATTGCGTAAGCAACCTTGTTCTTACAATGTTGTTCACCAACTTGGTATCTGTTTACGTAAATGTTTTATTCGGGGGCTACAAAACAAATGTTTGTTTTCATTTCAAGTTAATTGATGCGGTGAAGGATTCAGAACAGGGTATATCACCAGCCCATTCTATCCTGGAGCCAAGGCATAGGCAAAATGGCAACGAAATCTTAATACGAACCTCTATGCCACAGGTTGGATAACCTTGCGAGTAGGTTTTCGACCGATCATTTCATTTATTTATTAATACTTCTTTGCACGTATATTAATACTAGCGACCCGCCCCGGCTTCGCACGGGTACAATGATTAACATCTAAATTTATTCCAACCAAATTTCAAGTCTCTAGATCTTATGGTTCCAGAGATATCGTGGTGAGTCAATCTATCTATAGAACAGCTCCTATAAATGTATAGATTATTAACAGACGTAGAAGGAAAAAAACAGACAATAAAAAGTTGATATGACAGAGGGGCAGTAAAAAAATGCCCCTCTGTCATATCAACTCTGTATATAGTAGGTAGTGATGCCAGCACCCCCATTCTATCCTGAGGGTGTCGTAAGCGCCGACAAAAGGAAGTGTCAAGGCCGACCTAGCCGCAAGATAAGGCAAACTCGATACGAAACTCTGTGCCAACCCGTCTGGCCAGCGTGGCACGGTAGGCTAATTACCCTCCATGTGACTCGAGGAGGCCCTTCTCAACAGTGGGTCATCTACGGGATGAGTAGTAGTTGTGATGCCAGAAATATTAAAAAAAAAAATCACAGCAAGCACAATCAGATTATATCAATTTACCTGAATCTGAATACCTAAATACCCTATAAATAAAATTTAAACATATCTTACGACACCCTCTGGACAAAATGGGGTGGCGACATTATGTATTCTCAGTCCGTCATCACACGGAAAGCTCACACAGTGGCTACAAAAAATGTCCGTTTGTAAAAGTTCTTCCAAAAGGCCAACAATTCGTCTAAATCAAAAAGACGTTTTTATAACAACGCGATCAGACACGTTTCAAAAACTTTCCCCTTGCTAAAGACGGCAGTCCCCATCGAAGACACCTGCGTCGACTGTGATATCGTTAATCTTCGCTTAAAGAAAACTGCCCGCCTACTGTATCAGCTTCAAAGAAAATTACGCTTTCAATTTTACGGAAATCAATATTTTTCATCCCCCCATCTCGGAAAGAGTATTTTTGCTCTTCGATATCTGAGTGCATAAGCCGTTTTTATTCGCTAGAGAATAAAGTATTTTTGCTCTTCGATATCTGAGTGCAAAAGCCGTTTTTATTCGCTAGAGAATTATTCTCTAATACTTACCTGTCATAATGTAGTAATTAATACCTAAACTGAAATAAAAGTGTACCTATCTTGTGATTGTAAACGTTTTTTTTTTGCATTTAGTCATTTCCTCGCTGAGGTGGAATGAAAAGTTACGTGTTGCACTCGAGTGCAAAGATTTTCACCTCGTGCTCTTTTGATTCCCTCGCTAACGTTCAGGATTCTAATTTTGAATCACTCGCTGCGCTCGTGATTCAATTTTAGAATCCTTCGCTTGCTCGGTCATCAAAATTGAACATGCGGTTAAAAAGCAACTTTGCACTCTTGTATAACAAATAACTATTATTCATCTGTTAGAATTATTGATGGTAGTGCGTATTCGCCCGTCCGTGTGGTGACGGATTTAAAATACATAGTGTCACCACCCCATTCTATCCTGCGGGTATCGTAGAGCCGACAGAAGGAAATAACAAGGCCGAAAACCTTGCTACGATCCTTACATACTTGTTTCGCTTCGTCCACTTTCATTATTCCCTTCATACATGCTCTTCGGTTTAGGGTACTCTTGACCTGGCCTTTTTTCAAGACCTCTCTGATATGGTCTTGAAACGTCCGTTCCAACACTTTCATTCACACTCGCCATATACTCTTTTATCGTCAATCGTTCTTCATTCATACCCTCGACATGGCCAAACCATCTTAGCATACCTTGTGATCTGCTGGTCAAAATAAGCCTGGTACAGCAGGGGTCAGATGGGTCACCATCATATAATCTCACAAGCTTCGGTGGGCATGTAAATACCGCAGAAGGTTTAATCAAATGCATAGCGGCCTTCGACCAACAATCGATCTGTATAAATGCCGGTAGTTAGTTAGCCAATTCAGGTAATGCAGTAGTGGTAGCTGAGGTTTATGTTAAGCTGGTAGGTAAAAATGTACACAATTTGTGTAAGAAATAATTTTGCTGTAAAGTCCTTAAAATAAGTTGACGAATACCCAGATACTTCTGAACAGAAGACACAGCCTCAACCAATGTGGTTAGCTCTCACAAATGACCTGTCGCCATTTCTTCAACCACGACTAACTTCTATCTAACATATTTTTCAACGACTCGCGGGGACTGTTCACATACATGTAATACACAAACAGAAATAACATTCATATCCAGAGCAAGCGCCTCTTTTTTTACACAAAGACACATGCCCAACCCCGGATTCGAACGCGGGACCTCTTATCCAATGGCGGCACATCAAACCCCTAGACTGTGATAATAAAATAACTTTAAACAAAGAATATACGGATGAAGAGCTTCCTTCTTTTTTTTAATATGTAAATAAGGCGTAAGAGGAAGGATATCCACAAGGATCCACAAATTAAAAAAAAGGGTGAGCTGCTTGCTCCCCAGCGCAAGCTGACCCCGTGGAGTTACAATTAGGACCCACTAGGCAGTCAGTGCGGTACACACCATCATATTATAACCGAGGGACTTTGAGTAGGTAGGGGACGCTCCAGACCTCCTCCGGCTGATGTGGATTTTACTCACGAAAAAAAATCTTTATAAGGAGTGTCATAATCATATGGGATTTTACTGCCTCGTTGGTCTAGTGGTTAGATGTGCCGCCTTTGGATCAACGGGTCCCGGGTTCGATTCCGGGGTCGGGCAAGTGTCTTTGTCTAAACCAGAGGCACTGGCTCGGAGTCTGGGTGTCATTTCTATCTGTAATATGTATGTATTTACAAAAAAAAATGTATATATGTAGTTTATCATCCATCTCGTTACCATAACACAAGCATTAAGTTGCTTAGCTTGGGACGAGATGGCGTTGTGTGAAATGTCCAAAAATATTTATTTATTTTAATATACACAGGCGCAGCAGACAAAGATGCTGATGAGGAAGAGGGCACAGCCAGTGCAGCTGCACAGGACGAAGCCGAAGATGACGCGGAACAGGGCAAGCACATCCTGCCCCTCACTGGACACCCGCAAACCATGTCAGTATACTTAACTACTCTTTATATGTCCCACTGTTGAGTTGGGCCTCCTCCAATTACGTGGAGGGGGAGCCTACTGTGCCACGCTGGCCCGACGGGTTGGCACAGGGCTTCGTATCAAGTTTTCCTTCTCTTATTAAGTTATCGGCCTTGTTAGTCAAATTTGTCGTGGGGTGGTGACACTAAGTATTCTAAATCCGTCACCACACGGTCGAGTATACTTAACGTAGGCTTGTAAATGGCGGCGTGGTTCTGCAACAGGACGCAAGTTGGAGCACTCCAGGGATGTTTAGTGGGTAAGCCCCCACTCTGGGGGAGAGTCCCACACGCCCCCACTCGGCCATCTACGTGGCCGATTTTTTTTAGGCTTATAAATGGCTGAGGTATGCGCCACAAGAGTCATTTCTTGAAAATGTAATTAATTAGGTAAGGATAAAATTCTGAACCAGAAGACAATACGTCTTGAAGAGTAAAAGTTCTAGTTGTAGTTCTGAAAATTAACGATCAGGTTTCAGATAATTCCATTAGTTGATTGTAATTTGCATATACAGGGTGTTACAAAAACTCTATAGCCATTCACAGTGAGGACATAGAGCTAATCAAAAGAATCATTTTTACAAATGTTTTTCTATCTTGAAGTCTGAGCGAGATATCCATGTTTTTCTATATCTGATTTTTGCAATAAAATATGGCGCTTGTTCCAAAGAATAAAGACCTATCTGCAATACTGCTTTGAAACCATTTTGAACTCGGTTCTTCAGAACAAGCGATTATTGGGTTCCAACAAACTTCAGCCAACTAGCTTTGGTTATTATTATCCTACCAGCTTAATTATCGGAGTATAGCTATGGGTCGGTTATAGCTATGGGGTTCTTGTTACACCCTGTATATTGGTAGTTAGATTGTGACTAATTATATTACCGAGGACAAATTGCGATCCCAGATTGTACAATGGAAAGTTCTTTCACTTCATCAAGGTTTAATAATATAGATTGTTTTTGTATTCCCGGTAACAAGCAAAAAGGATAAGTTTATATAGATATGGTTTTTTGCAGTGAGGTGTCAGCCAGTCAGCAGGATTTCTTCAAAATGCTAGATGAAAAAATTGAAAAGGTAAATGAACATACCAGAATAAGTCGAAATTAACTTGTTAAACGCACTTGTTTCTCTGCTTAAAGCGATATAATATGACATATCCCTATATCTTTCCCAGGGTAAAGACTACGACTCTTCTAGCGAAACAGAAATCCGCGTAGAACATGAAAGACGAAAGCTGCTGATCGACCAATGGCGGTCAGTATCTATATCAACACATTCCTCTCAATCCCAGCCCAGTCCCCCCACGCCGGCCCGGAGACGTCATGTGCCCAGACCCATGCCCCAACCACCTGAGAGGCAACACAGCCCTGGCTCAGGAAGAAGGTGTTACAGGCAACAGCATGTCCCTGACGGCATGTCGCCTCCTCCAAGAAGATCTCATAGCGCTCAGTCTCACCACCCATCTGACCAGAGGCAGATAAACGGAGATAACTGGCAGGACCCATCAAAGTCACCAGTAAAACGGCCCCAAAGCGCCGGTTCAAATTGGAAAAGCAATCCTAAAGTAGCACCATATAATCAGAAGCCTAAAAGAAATGACACAAACGACAGTCGAGGCAACCACAGAGACGAAATCTCAGGATCGAATCAGGACATATCGCAAATAACGTTCAACCCAACATTCCAAACTCACAGTCCAGCCCATTCAGCTAAGTCCCAACAGCCTTACATTGCGCAAATCATCAACTATCCAATGTCACAGAACGTGACACCACCTTCCACTCCCAAGTACATAGCACCACCTGAAGAATACCAGGATCCACAAAACAATGTTACCGATCCTGCTAAGCCTAATCCACACAGACAGACTTCGACGACTCAACCAAACGTCCAAGCACCGATTTACTTCATCCATGGGAACTCGGCCGCAATTAACCAGGATATAGCGCAGCAAAGACAGCAGACTGCCTTACATTTGCAGCAATATGTGGCCATGAAACAAGCGCAGCAAAACATGATGACGTACCTGCAAAGGAGTCCACACACAGTATTTCCAAACATCGATTACACGCAAATGCAGAACCTGAATAGAATGTACGAAGGAGAAGAGTTTGTTGGCCAGTGTGGGCATCCAGCGTTAAGGCCTCACAGTGCTCCACCGCCCGTAGGTGTTGTAAGGCCGATGCCAGTTGCTCCTGGCTGCTTCCCTCCAATGCCAGATGGATCCCACATGGTACAGGTACCCATTTGGACGCATATGCCGCCCGTCGTGTCAACAATGGGGCCGTGGGTACCGGGCCATTTGCCGCCCGAAAGGCAGTACTACCCTCAGTCTCAATTCATGCCGATGTACCGCCCAAACTCTGCCGGATCAGCGGGGACTTTGACGAGGTACAAGAAGGAACCGAGTGATAGTGATGTGAAAAATAACGTGTGCCAAAGCATAAATCTAGTCAGACAAAAGCCGATAGGCCAGATCGTGTCCATCCCTGGTCAGGAGCTCACGGTGTGCAACAATTTGAGCGACAGTCCCAGCCCTGCCTCAGTCAGTACCGACAGTGGTGTTTCCCCTGGCAACAGTGCCCCGAGCTCTAAAAACTCAGTTACCAGTGGTATTAGTGAAAACTTGAACACAGACGGTAAGAATAAGAAAGTTAAATGTGTACCACAAACTAGATCTCTCAAAAATTCTAAAAGTCTAGATTCTTAGTGAATATTTGTAATTATGTAGATTTTCTAAGTGTATGTAGGATCTAGTCGAATGGCGGTGTATAGTAAATTAGATTCCAAAGTGCTTAATGATATGGTAATACTATTTGGACTGTCTGCCAGTCTGAAAGGCAATTTTGTGTTGAGAAGGTTACCTAAACAATTTACTGTCTAATTCTTAGATATTGATCCATTTAAAAAACAATACAAATGATACTAAAATATAATTTCAGTTTAGCATTTTTTTTTGCCCAGACATCGGAGACGTTCGAGTAGATGCCTTAATTAACTGTACGAATATTTATTGTGAAACTGTCGAGACATTCTGCCCTAGTTAGAGGTTTGATGAATCGGATTTACCGATGAGACAAGACTATTTCATTCGATTGGGTATCCACAAGGTTAATACACAAACAGTCAAAGGTAAAACTTTGAATGCGAATAAATATTTATATTAATAAATAACTGTTATAAAAAGAATAGATGAAGGATAAAACGTTTTACATCCTGCCCCAGTTTTTTGAGATAAGGAAGATTTACTCATTATTGATGTCTTAAGTTTTCGAGATTATTACAATCGCGCAAACAATAAAACAAAGTTTAGCGGTAGATTCAGTCATCTAGTGACCACCACTGCTGTGGGGAATTAAATAATGTTAAATGTACGCGAAACATCGAAAAATTAGAGATTAAATGTTACGTATTCATTTAATTCGGTGGATATAATGCTACAATGAGAGATGTGTCAATTTATAACAACAATCTTCTTTTTATCCTCGCCATACCCAGTACCATTGGGCATAATTCTTAGCTTCTTACCTTTGGCTAACTGGCCGTACATATATTCAGAGCCATTTCCCAATGGTAAAAGAAGAAATAAAGAGAACAAGTCACCAATGATCTTTAATATGGCCGGTTCCGAGCCACCCGTACCCAATTCCATGTCCTTATCACCTTGACCAGGTCCTCGGTCCACCATGTGGGAGGCCTACTATTACTGCGCGGAACATAGTCAATACGAGGAAGTTTCTGCCCGTTCGGCCTGCGAGCTTTATTTCATGCCTACTGCCACAGTTCCTGCGATACAGGCTATTATACCTAGTGCAGGGGTTTCGATAATTGAAAAAAACATGGTTTGTCTGCTTATCTTCTCATTTCTGAGTCCTCAGGGAATCTCCGAGCACAACCATAGGCGACTTTGAGCTTTTTAATGTATGTGTCATCAGTGGCAACATACATTGATAGAATCCATCAATCTACTTTCATAACTCTCATATACCTACATATTAAATAGGTGTTATTTTTAATTGTATTAAAATTATCCATGATTCTGAAACAGTATTTCTGAGTCTTAATCGGCGACGCCGGTTGACTCTTCAGTAAAAGCTTATTAAACTTGCAAAGTCTCATTTCAATAAAGATTAATTCGCGTACAATCTGCGTTATTTATTTCGATTTACTTATATGTACTACTAAATAATTACTTCTAAGCACAGTAACTATTATTTTTTTTTTTATTTTTTTTTTTTTCATTTATTTCGGAATAACAAACAGTGGCAACAATAAGAGATAATATTAAACATATATAACTAAAGTTATGATAATTGTCCCACCAGCACCGTTATCCTCAGTTTACAATATTACATAGGTTATGTGTACCTGAGACATGGTTCTTAGGATATTTTAAATAACAAAAGATATAAATTTGACTAATGCTAGCACAATTAAAAATAAATAAGAAAGTAAGATTTTTTTTTTTATATCTAACGTCTGTGGATAACTTTTTTATGCAAAAAAGAAAAAATGAAAACAAATATAACTGTATAACCATTTAATATACTGTATAAAAAGGAACGAAAGTTAAATTGGCTGGTCCATATAAATTTAATTCATCTTCACAGTATCAGTGATCATCTTTTTAAAGGAAGTTTTGGTTGTATCAAACATATCAATTGAATTAAAATTACTGTTGTATACGCTAACCATGCGATGCAGGGGAGATCGTTTACCAGCATTTGTACGGCACTTTGAGACTGCAAAGACCTGACTCGGATTACGGGATCGTACTCTAAAAGGGACTCTATAACATATTTTGTTGATAAGTTCGGTACAGTCATATCGGCAATGGCAAATGTCATACAAAAATACTGCTTCCAGTAAGATACGTCTGTGTTTAATTGAAAGTAAATTATATTTGGCTAAAAGTTGTTCATATGACAAACGACCACGGCAGCATTTGTGATACATGGAACGCAGGAACTTTTTCTGCACTAATTCAATAGCATTGTCGTATTTTTTATAAAAAGGATTCCACATTTGTACTGCATATTCGAGTTGTGACCGGATTAAGGACTTATAAATATGTAAAAATGTAGCACATTGTACGAAATTGGTGCATGACCGCATGGCGAAACCGTACATTTTGTATGCCTTGTTGATGATATTGTCTACGTGAATATCGAAATGCAGCTGATTATCCAGAGTTATCCCGAGATCTTTAATATTTTGGACGACATTCAAATAAACACCACACAAAGTATACGGATACGTAAAGTTGTTCCTTTTCTTAGTAAACGTTATTGCTTTACATTTCTTAATGTTTAGCTCCATTTTGTTCTGAATGCAATAGCTGGAAAAGCGATCTAAATCCTGTTGAAAGCTCTGCTGTTCCTCAGTGCTATCAATGGTATGGTATATTTTGAGGTCATCAGCATAGAGTAGGAATTTACAAAATTTGAAGCATTGATTAATGTCATTGATATAGAGTGCAAACAGTAATGGACCCAAAATTGAGCCCTGCGGAACACCAGAAGTAACACAGACCTGATTAGATTCATACCCCTTAAGCATTACTTTTTGGTTTCTGTTTGATATGTACGATTTGAACCAACGCCATAAATTTCCTCTTATTCCATTAAATGCAAGTTTTTCAAGTAAGAGTTTGTGATCCACTCTATCAAAAGCCTTTCGAAAGTCTGTATATACACTGTCAGTTTGCTTTCTAGCGTCAAGTCCTTCAAATAAATATGTTACATATATAACTAAATTAGTTGCAGTTGAACGTTGTTTTACGAAGCCATGTTGTTGTTCTATGATAATATTATGTAGCAAAGGGTAAATATAGTTGTGAACTAGTCTTTCAAAAACCTTTGACAGAGTGGGCAGAATCGATATGGGGCGGTAGTTTTGCACGTCACTCTTTGGTCCATCTTTGTGTACTGGCACTATTCGGGCATTTTTCCAAACTGCGGGGAATATACCTTCTTTTAGACATGTGTTAAATATATTACGAAGTGGACGTGAGATGGATTGAGCGGTAGCTTTTAGGAATATAGGAGGTAAGTTATCTATGCCTGGACCTTTAGATGTGTCTAACGTGGACAGCTCACGTACCACTGATTCATTGGTCAGAAAAACGTTACACAAATTTAAATGTGAGTTTACGTTAATATCAGGAAAGTCTCTATGTTCATCAAGGTCTACATTTACCTGAGAAGGCTCAAAAACTGACTGGAAAAACGATGAGAACAAATTACATATAGTACTCGGGTCATTAGCAGTACAATCTTTATAAGTCATTGTACTAGGGATATCAGCGTTACCGTTATGTCTACCTACATGAGCCCAAAATTGCTTAATATTACTTTGAATGCTATTTTCAAGTCGTGCCATGTATCGAGTGAAACATACTTTTGATTGTGTTTTAAACCTTTTCCTATATACGCTAAATGTTTCATAGTCATAAAGATTTCTGTATTTTTTCCACTTAACCCATGCATGGGTTTTATCTTTGTATATATGCATTAAAGCCGGAGTAAACCAGACTGGATATTCGGATGCTTTTATAATTTTAGTTGGTACATGTTTTTTTATAATTTTATACAGTATTTCATAAAGTATTGATACTGCACATTCAGCATTCTTACTTTGTAACATCTGATCCCAATTGACTCCGTTAATTTCATCGTTAATAACATTGTAATTGGCATTCCAGTAGTCATACTTTACACGAGGCTTTGTTTGAATAGGTTTAATTAGATTACTGACTGGCATAAAACCATAGAACGGTGGATGGTACTCATCTACAGGCACTAAGGGAAAACTTGCTGGAAATAGTTGACAGTTGTTAATATTAGTCATGCAAAGATCAAGTATTCGTCTATTTTTGTTTTGGAATTTGTTCAACTGTTTACAATCTACCAAAGACATAAAATTTAAAAGGTGCCTACTAGACATAGCAAGGTTACTGTTTAAAATTGGGATACTGTGAGGACCACAATCCCTCCATTCTAAAGAAGGTAAATTATAATCGCCAATTATTAAAAAGTCGTTAACATCACGTGAAAGTAGGATATCAGATAGATACTCAAAATAGCTAGCATAGACTTGATCATTTAAGTTTGGCGGTATGTATGCAGCAGCGATCAGATAACAATATCCTCGTACTCTAAACTCAATAGTAAGGTGGTCAACAAGCGGCGGGGGCGCAGGGGGCGCGGCGGGCGATGCGGCGGAGGCGCGGACACAGAGCGCGGCTCCCAGTTCCCGGCGCACTGCCACGAGCACGCCACCGCCGTCCCGCCGGCCGCTGCCCGCGCGGTCCCTATCGCATCTAAACACTCGATAACGGATGTCTATGAGTTGATGATCCAAAACACCGTCACACAGCCAAGTCTCTGATAACCTTATGATTTATAACCTCGAATAAAAGAAAAGTGCTATAAATTGGACCAGTATGTGTGCCTGTCGGTGGCTTCTAAACGAATGGAGCGGTAAAGATGCAGTCATTTTTATATAAAAGCAGAAAAGTTGCTTTGGAGGAAGCACTTGCAGAAAGTGGTGGTTCACAGCCTTTGAAATCCTCATATATCCCACTGTTGAGACTGGACGTCCTCCAAACTGATGGTGGAAAATTTACCTACTGTGCCAAGCTAGTAGAACGGGCTTATATTCAGATTTCCATCTCTTGGTGCTCGGTATTCTGCCAATTAAGTTTGCTCATGTGACACGCTAAGGGTAGAATTGGGCCACACCCTAATCACTATCACTACATCATCATTATCACTATCACTACATGTTATAAAACAAAGTCGCTGTCGTCTGTCCGTCCCTATGTATTGTTAAATCTACGCAAGGGATTTTGAAGCGGTTTTTTTAATAGATAGAGTGATCCAAGAGGACCGTTTATATGTAGAATACATCCATAATATAGTAGAGAAGCACTGATAAATGTAGAGGCTCATCATTGCGTGCGAAGCCGGGGCGGGTCGCTAGTACAAGATAAAATTGTCTTGAATATGAAAGAATATATATGTAGGGTCTTATAGTTTAATAAAACCACTTCTTCTCTATTATTTCTTCTTTTATTTAATTTTCTCTTCCCGAGACCCAACCATCCGCCGCCATTCCATTCCCCGCCCCCCCCCTCTCCCCTCCCACCATACGTCCTTCCCCTTTCACTCCTAAACATTCATTCACCAGCTGCGTTCCGTTATACAAAAATAAAAAATATCCTACAGCTCGGCCATTCTGTAATCAGTCTGTCCTCAGACTGACCCTAAGCGCATTACATAAGTAATAAGTAGGTACAACAGTATCACTTACATAACATACTTAACATTATAACTGAGTACAGGCATAAATAGATAACCGCTCTACTAAATTTCAAACAGCATGACAGCGAGTTACTAAAGAAATGTTAATATAATATTACTAATTACGTATGACAAGTAATTAAGTCTTGGTAAGCATGCCACTTTATGACATAACAACAACAACATTGTCATCCATCCAGATGTACAAACCTACTGTAACCTACTACTACCCCTTTTATATGTTTTCAATTACAGGTAAATAAAATCCTTACGAAATAGCTAAGCCATTTTAACTTATTTATCCTTAAATTCCTATTACATGAGCATTTCTTTTGAAACAAACTTACACAAACATTTGCTCCCATGTACTTGTGCAATAATATTATGTTAATTACCTACACACTCATTTTTTAGAAATATTTACTCTATACTTTATTTAGTAATAAAGTAGGAGGTGGATTAGCTGTTAACTCCCTGATAACAATTTTATAGTTAGTTTTTTTTTTCTTTTTTTTTTTTTTTAGAGTAAGTAAGTATTAATTTTAATTCTAGAGTCTAAACAAAACTTAAATCTTCCTAAGAGTTATAACCTAAATAACATTTCTAATCACTATAGGTGATGTTCAGTTGGGTAAGCATTTGCACAATTAAATTAACAATAAAATTAATAATAATAGAGTGCCTACTCACAATTTAAGGCCACCTCTTCACGAAGTCTACGCCTGTAGTAGTTTTTTTAGGTCCTTCCTTGCCGTTGTCTATTTTTTCCACTTCATACCTATCTCTTCCTATTTCCTTTATTACTTTATATGGTCCAAAAAATTTCTGTTTCAGTTTTAGTGCATTTCCAAATTGGGTCCTTTGTATGGCGACTAGGTCTCCTTCTTTGTAGGTATGTGCTTCCTTTCTTCTTTTATTAAATGTCCCTCTATTCTCTTCCTGTATTTTCAAAATTTGCGCTTTAGCTTCCTTCCTTAGTTGTTCCCTCTTTTCTATGAAATCCATCCTATTTTCCTCTTCCAGTAGTTCAACAATTTTTATATCTTCTTTTTGTTTCAGCTTTGTTCCTGTCATTAACTCGAAAGGCGACGTACCTATAGATCTTTGATAAGAGCTGTTTATTATTCGTTGCAGTTTGCTGACATATTTGTACCAGTGAGCAAGTTCTTCTATACACATCTTGGATAAAACTGCTATGATAATTTGGTTCATTCTTTCCACTTGCCCATTCCCCCTTGGTATCCCTGTAGCAATTTTTATGTGCTGTATGTCTTCCTCTTGACAATATTCTTGAAATTCTGCTCCAGTGAACGCTGTGCCTCGATCTTTTCAATTTTGCTGTCTAATCCTTTAATATAATAATCCTTTTCAATGATGTCTTTTATCTTTTTCTTTCCGAAGTGTCCAACGCCATGTGTTCTTCTAATGATTTCAAGGTCCATCAACTCTGGTAAAACCAACTTCTTTTCCAGCCCTCTGTAAACAATTCCATTTTCCAAATAGTAGTCCTTATATGCCTTCTCCTGTAAAATCTCTCTCAAAATCTTTAATTCTTCGTCTTCTTCTTGTGCTTTCTTAGTAGAAGAGAACGTCATATCGTCGCCGCTAAACTTCTGCACTGTTTCCGTCATGAAAAATGAGTTAGTCGCTGTCGATTGTTGAATTTGTGAAGTTTTATCATCGCTTTGTGCCATCGTTGTATTCTGTACTGTTTCCATCGTGACAGATGAGTTCGTCGCTGTCGATTGTGGATTTTGTGAAATTTTATCGTCGCTTTGTGCCGTCGTTGTATCCTTTTTAGCTTTTCTTGATTCTGCCATACCTACGTATATGCTGCGTCGTTATCGTCGTTTCGTCTTCTGTATAGGTTTGCACGTGTTGCGCAGAGCGCCGCCGCGTCTTCGTTCGTATAGGTTATGTCGTCGCAAGCGCGTGGCCGGTTGCGTAACAAAAACCTTCGTCGTCGTCGTCTTTCGTCGTAATTCTTTTTCGGCTATCCCGGACGAGAGTTGTAGGGTCTTATAGTTTAATAAAACCACTTCTTCTCTATTATTTCTTCTTTTATTTAATTTTCTCTTCCCGAGACCCAACCATCCGCCGCCATTCCATTCCCCGCCCCCCCCCTCTCCCCTCCCACCATACGTCCTTCCCCTTTCACTCCTAAACATTCATTCACCAGCTGCGTTCCGTTATACAAAAATAAAAAATATCCTACATATATTATATTTATCCATATTCACGAAATGTTCTATAAGCCCTGTGCCAACCCGTCTTGCCACTTGGCACAGTAGACTACCTTCCCTCCTTAAATATGGCAGAAGCAAGACTCAGAGCATTTATGGGCAGAAAAGATGATAATGATTAAATATTCGTATTAAAATTATATACGTATTAAAATGTTTTAGGGCGGCATTTCATTTCGCTATACTTATTTGCATATTGACCATATTTGACACGTGTATTTTATAGGAATGTAAAGCATTGCCGTTTATAACCAAACGAAACTAATTAGTTATTATGTACACCATCGTTGTAATACGGCGTTTATAAAAAGCCAAGCCATCCCACAATTGGTTATTACAATAAGGAATTTTTCCATTTTATTCTAAAGTCTAAACCCAGATCCGTATGTTGTTTCTTTTTTAAATCTGCACAAAAAAGCGTTTCCCTTTTAGCAAAACGCTTTCAAAACGTAATATTTAATTTCGCCTACAATATTTAATTAACCCAGCGACGTCGGTTCTTCAGATCAGCGAAATTAATCCGACAAACAAACCACCAATTAAAACGAAAACAACTAGAAGACATCGCTTAAGCGACAAAATTGGCTCATCGTTACCCCGGCCTTTAATGACACACAACTGACTGGGACTAGAATTTGTGAAGAAACATTTTCCTGTTTTCCTTCCTTTGCAGATTAGGTTGTGTGGGTTGGTAAAGACCCTCGCAAACTTCAAAGGAAATATCTAATCTATTGATACGTGAAAAAAAGCTTGGGCCCGTTTTTAGGTGTGGTATGATTTCTGGCATAGATAAAAGTTTATCATCATTATCATTTAAGCCAAAAGATGTCCACTGCTGGAGAAAGGCCTCCCCAAAGATTTCCTTATAAGTTGGTCCTGATCTGCCAGCATCCATAGTTTTCCAGCGACCTTAACCAGGTCATCGGTCCTCCGCGTGGGAGGCCTACCAACATTCCCCTTTCGGAACGCATTCGTTACTCGAAGGCTTTTTTAGCTTGGGTAAAGTATGTTTCTAATTGCTAGGGCCCCTGTTGTTGTTGTCTCGGGTACAAATGGATTGGTGATATTTGAACTCATAAAGTTTCATATGACTATCCTCATTTCAAAGAGGAGAATCCGTTTTTATGGCGATTCGTCTTTTTCACGATATGGCTTTTTAAGGCGGCTATAGATTTTAAATATTTATGCGCATCACGAATCGTAGAAATGACGGAAAAGCCTTAATTCACGTATTGTCCAATAAAAATCACGTTCTAACAATAAACAAACAGAGCAATTTTGCCAAATTGTGATAACAAATTACGATTCTTTGTGCAATGGTCCATCCGTCATCATTATACTTTTTGACGAATCGTTAATGACGTCACGAGCGTAAATGCTCCCTTGGTGGATACTCAAACCGATATAGGTAACCTAAAGGTACAACCATTTCATAATTCCAGGGACGTTTCTTAGAGTGAGGCTAAACAAGCGTAATTTTGTGAGTTGTCTGTCGCGTAATTTCTGCTGCAATCGGTTTCATACAAAAGTCCAGTTCGTGACACACGGCGACACAAAATGAGTTGTGAGCCGACTCACACGCATTATCCAACCGAATAATGTTCGCGGGGGTGCGGGGTGCGAGGGTGTCGAAGAAAGAGTCAGTCGGGCCAATAATGCGTGAAAGTCAACCTCTGAATAAAATGCGCCCGTCTGGCAGCCCAACCGAATTTCTGCTGGGCAGAATTTCTGCCACCACAGACTCACGACTCACAAAATTGCGCTCATTTGGCTTCACCCTTACTCCCTAATCTTAGTGTTAAATATTTCCATATCTGTGATCTTAATTATTTTATAACGTAACACACCTCAGAATGATTTTTCTGTTTAGCCTTTGTTAAAATCTATGTTAAAATTTTATTTAAAAGAAGGCAGTGTGAAGTAAAACTTTAATTGAAACCATGTTATTAAACTGATTCTTGCCCTAGTTCTAATAAGATTCTCAATCTAGCGGTAACACTTACTTCACTGGACGGCTAAACATAATTTACATATAACCGAATAATAACTTAGCCTAATACAAATTGCCAAGTGAAGAGTCAAATAATTAGTTTAAACTGTATTACTGATAATTACTGCCTCGTTGGTCTAGGGTTTGGATGTGCCAACTTTGGATCACGAGGTCCCGGGTTCGATTCCGGGGCCGGGCAAGTGTCTTTGTGTAAACCAGAGGCACTTGCTCTGAGTCTGGGGGTCATTTGCGTTCGTGAATTTCATGTTTGTAAACTGCCCCCGCGACACAGGTTATATAACTTACAGCAGGGATTTAGTTTTTTTTAAACTGATAGATAAACAATTATGTTCACAACAGGGGCATAGCTACCGCCGTATATGCCGTATCAATTATACGGGGCCCCCGACATGCGTAAGCAAAACTAATAAAAACTTCCCAATTTTTTTATTATTTCAGAGGCAGAAACTTTAAAAAAACTAAAGTCATCATCAATCATTTAATAATTCAGTTTGTCGAAAAAAAGGCACGAAGAGTGTATATTTAATATAAATTGTTTGAAAAATTATTGGAAGAAGTGACAGATGGATAAATAAGATGAATAAATATTTCTATCAATTTTATGCACACTTTTTTTTTTCTTTTGTGAGAAATCTTTACCCTTTAGAAGGGCCGGCAAATATTTTTTTATACGGAGCCCCACCAAGGCACGCTACGCCCCTGGTTCAAGACTGTAAGTCAATTTTTTATTTAGAAAACCACTCTAAGTTTACTAACTTAGAGTGGTTTTCTAAATAAAAAATTGACTGACGGCGACTGACTACTGTCAGTATTTAATAAAACAGTGGCACAGTAGGCTAATTACCCTCCATGTAACTGAAGGAGGCCCGACTCAACAGTGGGTCATCTATGGGATGAATAGTTAGTAGTATTAAGTGTACTGTTCGAAGACTGTTGCCAGCGATGACATACGGATCAGAGACGTGGGCGTTCACAATGGGACTTATTAGGCGCCTGAGAGTCACCCAACGTGCAATGGAAAGAGCTATGCTCGGAGTTACTCTACGTGATAGAATCAGAAATGAGGAAATCCGTAGAAGAACTAGCGTGACCGACGTAGCTAGAAGGATTGCACAGTTGAAGTGGCAATAGGCAGGCCACGTGGCCCGAACAACAGATGGCCGCTGGGGCATAAAGATCTTGGAGTGGCGTCCACGTATGGGAAAGAGGAGCGTGGGAAGACCCCCAACTTGGTGGACGGACGACCTTGTAAAGGTCGATGGGAGTCGGTGGATGCGGTCTGCACGAGATCGCACATTGTGGAAATCTATGGGGGAGGCCCAAGTTCAGCAGTGGACTTCTGTGGCTGATAGATAGATTAAGTGTACAAGGCAACTACTACTATTACTACTACTTAGCCCATAATGACCCACTGCTGAGGGCGCATTGACAGTACAGGTAATTAACCCACTGTGCCACGCTGGCCAGACTTTTACAGCTTTTTATTAAGTGTTACTTCTCTGACGGCTAAGTTATGCCTTGTCATTTTCCTTTTTTCGGCTCATACGACACCCTCTGGATGGAATGGGGTGGCGGCACTATGTGGAGCTGCGTGCGCTCAATGCGGTGTCCGAGTTGTCGGATCATGTTGTTTTTTTTTCGTGTTCGCTTAATGAGTTCACAAAGGCCATATATTGCGTACAGACTAGCTTTAGTTTTAAATTTTGATTACAGTTTTTGCGTATTCTATCATAGATTTGTTTGTTTTTTTTTTATTGAAAGTCTTGCATTACGTATTGGTCTATCTGTGTTGATAATGTATAGTATGGTAAAATAAATGAATAAACAAATGTATTCTAAATCTGTCATCACACGGAATATCGTAAGATTAATGAAATGCAAAAGACACATAAACCGCAAGAGAAGGAACATTTTATAAAAACCCTGTGCCAACCCATCTGGCCACCGTGGCATAGTACGATATGATGCAAAAGATTTTTTTTTTCAAGTGAGTATCATGTTGATATTTTCATTGGCAACATGTCTGAACTATGGGCAAGAAAAGTATAGAAAAGTAATCCGAGCGATGTTTGTAAAGAAACGGGTAAAATAAGTTTAATTTATTGAATTATTAAAAACCAAACTGTCTCATGTAAATGTACTTATGTTTAGGAAAACATGTAAATTAGATACCTGTAAGTGCTGAAATGCATTTTAATATATCCAAATAAATTACTTAATGTAAGAAATAATACTTTGTTTTAATTTATCCCTGAAAACTGTGATCTGAAAGCATTAGCAAAATAATTTCTTTTTTTTTTATGATTTTTAAACTCAACTCAAATCATTTATTTCAATTGAAAATATTTACAGGTGTTTTTGAAAAGTTGAAAGTGAAGTTAGGAATCTAGGTGCTTCTAGTGGCTTGTTCCAAAACGTAGATCCTATGGAGAAGAACAAGCAAGAAACTCCATGGACACTCTTGCACGATATGATACGTATATAAACGACTATACGATACATGAGCGTGGTGATGAATTTAGAATACATAATCCTTACCTTCTGTCGGCTCTCACGATACCCTCATGCTGGAAGGGGTGGTGACAATATGTATTCTAAATCCGTCACTACAAGGAAACACTCCAACATTCGCCGACATCAAATTCAATTGCCCAAGTGCAAGGCAGTTTCTACACAGCAAAACCCACAGTCATGAAACGGAAATCAATATTCAAGGTAACAAAATAGAATAGCCACCAAAATAAACCTTGTATAAAGGAAACAAGTTGAAATGTAAATAAGGGTGATTGCACGCGTTATCCGTGTGGTGACGGTTTTAGAATACATCGTGTCACCAACCTATTCAATCCTGAGGGTGTCGTAATAGCCGACAGAAGGAAATGACAAGTCCGATAACCGCAAGAGAGGGAAAATTTGACAATTTGCCAACATGTGTGGGCAGCGTGGTAGAGTAGGCTAATTGCCCTCCTTGTAATTGGGGGAGGCCCAACCCAGCAGCGGGTTATGTAATTGGGGGAGGCCCAACCCAGCAGCGGGTTATGTATGCGCTGAATAGTAGTAGCGTGGCTCCCTAAGCATTAAATTCAAATCATTTATTTTATTTACGTCACGGTGGACACTTACAAAAAGTCAACACATTAGTCATAGTGATATCACTATCACTACATAGTATAAAACAAAGTCACTGTCGTCTGTCCGTCCCTATGTATGCTTAGATCTTTAAAACTACACAACGGATTTTGATGCGGTTTTTTCTAATAGGCAGAGTGATTCAAGAGGAAGGTTTTTAAGTATAATACATCCGAAGCCTGTTGACCTGCATAGACAACAGATGAGGTGATTGGGCATTTGATACGACACGACACACTTATGACAACTATCATAGAAGGGAAGGTAGAAGGTAAGAGAGGACGAGGAAGACCTAGGAGGAGCTTTTTCGATCAAATTAAGGAAAAGTGAATGTCGGTTCGTATGAAATGGTCAAGAAGCTAGCAGAAGATCGAGATGCTTGGAAGAAACTCCACCGACAAGAGCATCGCTCTTAAATTTAAGAAGAAGACATCCATAAAATTGTAGAGGAACACTGATAAATTTAGAGGTTAATCATTGCACCCGTGCCAAGGCGGGGGCGGGTCGCTAGTTACTTATATAATAAAAAAGGTCTACCGTCTGCCACCAGTTCGGAACGCGACCACTGCTGAGAAGAACTGGCAAGAAACTCAGAGGGCTTGTCTCTTTTTTTCCATTGCTGTCCTATTTCATATGTTTATGTACAATTACATAGTATAAAACAAAGTCGCTTTTGTCTGTCCGTCCCTATGTATGCTTAAATCTTTAAAACTACACAACGGATTTTGAAGCGGTTTTTTGTATTAGATTGAGTGATTCAAGAGGAAGGTTTATATGTATAACCCACCCCCGCTTTGCACGGGCGAAGCCGGGGCGGGCCACTAGTGTACAATAAAATAAATAACATAAAATACTGGCACTGAACAGCTTAGTCCCAAGCAGCTGTGTCGTTTATATAATCAGCAATGCGGTAATACGCTTTCTTGTAAAGCTTTGTTGAACTTAGCATTTCTGAACTTGCTTCTGGCCCTCTCAGTTTCATAGTTTTTAAACTGCGTATGGCTTTCGTTTCCATCCATTGTTTAGTGTTTGCCAATGGCCGGCCGGCCGATTATCTAGCTGAAACTTAACAATAATCATCCTATATCTGGTAAATATGAGCTGTTCCATAGATAGATTGACTCATCACTATATCTCTGTAACCATAAGACCTAGAGACTTGAAATTTGGTAAGAATATTCTTTTCACCAATTATAGGTCAGCTAACAACGGATTTTACGAAATTCCAAAAAAGGGGGGTTAATTATTTGGAAAAACAATGATTGCGGGATCAGCTATTTGGTAAATAAATCTTAAAAGGGTATTTAGAACATTATGTTCAATTCCATCCTCGAGATGGCGCATTATAATCTTCGCTGTTATGAATAAAAAATAGATGAGTCTATAGTCGTATACAAATATACTAGTGGTGAGGTTGTCTATCGACCTAAACACTTGCCGCTTTCCCACCGCACTGACCACAGTAACTACACAAATGTACATAACCAGTAGGTACGGACAATTCGATTGGATTTAGAAAAGTTTCCTATAAATATATATATTGGTTTACATATCTTTGTACTAGCTTTTGGGCGCGGCTTCGCCCGCGTGGGCTTCGAACCCGTGCATATTTTTTATGAACATAAAATCGGTTATTGTGACTAAACTATGAAAGTTAGATATGTGCTCTTGCGGACTTTTTTGTAGATCTTTATAAGACCTACAAACCCGTAGTACATCATTTTGTTCTATTGTCAATAGTTTTTGCGGCGCACGCATAAATAGGTTTTCGATTTTACACCTTGGTTTACAAAATCGCAATTTTCATACGGATCCCTAATTCTTTTGAAAATAAAGCCTATAACCTTCCTCGATAAATGGACTATCTAACACTGAAAGATTTTTTGAAATCGGACCAGTAGTTCCTGAGATTAGCGCGTTCAAACAAACAAACAAACAAACAAACTCTGCAGCTGTATATATTAGTATAGATTTCTTGAAATTATTCATATATATAAAAAGAGACATATGCGATAGCAATTTATACACAGTCATCGCGATATTTCTGGAACCATAAGGCATCGCGACTTGAATTTTGGCAGGTCAACTAAGAACGTATTTTAAAAAATTCACGTCATACTGGTTTATTCATTTATATCGTAAAACAACGATAAATGATCCGCAGCTCTCGTTGTTTTACCAATATAGTAGCTTGAAAAGCTAGCTGGAGGGGCGGCCTGGCTGGCGGGCACGTGCAATGTCCCGTACGTGCCTCTCGATGGGTTAGGGAGCGTCCAAAGCTCCCCATCAAAGCTTGGGGTCCGCTTGTATAAGCGGGCAAAGGCCCCATCAGGGTCGCGGAGTGAAACCCGTGGCCCTGTTTTGGGCAGTCTTGGTGGGTACGTTGGGGCGCAATTACCATCTTGCCGCGCCTTGGAGTCCCACATAACCCAGCTGGTGATTATTGGTTTGGTATCCATGAGGATTTCTAACAAAAAAAAAGACATAGACACTAAATACAGAAATCGGTTACCATGGAAACCATGAATATCTGGGCAGTCTTGGTGGGTACGTTGGGGCGCAATTACCATCTTGCCGCACCTTGGAGTCCCACATAACCCAGCTGGTGATTATTGGTTTGGTATCCATGAAGATTTCTAACAAAAAAAAAGACAGACACTAAATACAGAAATCGGTTACCATGGAAACCATGAATATCAAAGATAAACTGAACCGCCGCATGTACACCATCCGTTAAGCGTAAATTGCCATAACGCTGGTCGAGTGCTTGTCACTTGCTGGTGGGATCCCGAAGATTTGGAATTGTCGCCGGCATGGATCGACGCATTTTACAAACACTACATTCGCCTACATAAATAATAAACAAAACCAATGTTTCTACAAAGATACTCGTTATTTCCTGACCCTTGGATCGAGCCAGGGATGTCCCTAGAACCAATAGAAGAATAGTTTCTGCACATAAATTACTTCTCCCATGTTACATAGCGGTGCCTGACTGGCAAGACGGGTCGATACAAGCTTCGTATTGCCTTCTCACTATTCGGAAATAGAATATTAGTTAGTGTGAAGTTTATTTAAAACTGTGTACTAAGGCCGATGGAAGTCCAGTTTTTTGTAAAACGTGACGTTTGTGCACTGATAAGGTAAAAAAGAGAACACTCATCTCTTTCTGTCATTCCTTACCCCAACAGCGAATGCTTGGTGATAACTTGTACTGTTTATAAATTTACTATGTCACTAGTTTATTTGTAATAAATAATTCAATTCTCAATCCATCGGTAAAAAATATTGGTTTTATTAAACGATTAATAATTGGATTTTAATTGTACCACTTCATTCCGAACGTAAGTACTGACTCGAACTCGAAGATAAAATAATAATTTCACAAGCAATATTTTAAAATGATATTTTAATAATATATAATTGGTTCAGATCGATTTAGTCAATCCATTTTAAAAATCACCTTTTACTTCTAGTTTTATAGATCTATTATAATATTCGAGTAATTGTTGTAAAAATATTCGCTTCTAAGGCGCTTAGAAACATATTAGAAGCACAGTAGGACTAAGTAAACATGACTTAATAAACACTATAATGCATATAATAAAATATTGAGCATTAATAAAATCGTTTATCGTTACTTTTACTTTCATTTATTACCCGGGTAATCCTGGCGAATACTACCAAACTTCATGAATCATGAATAAATAATATTAAAAAAAAACAATCTTTTTTATTGTAGGCTACACTGGTAGAATTTAATATTTTTCTTCAGATTAGCAAGGGGGGTAATTGTGTAAAATAGTTTGACAATACGTTCGCGAATTTAAATAACGCTCTCTGTTCTATTCGATTTCTTAGGTAAAAAAGCGGGCAAACAACTTAAACAATTGTGGATTTTGGTGGAGAAGGGCGATTGCGATCCAGTTGGTGCCTGGAGGTGCAGCAATCGATGGCGTCGAAGATCATATAAACTGTGAGTGGTTTAATATAATTATTTTAAAGTGGACTGTGTAAATATTAGGATATTAGAGATGTGCAGTAGGGAAACGGGTTGGAGATATAAAAAATTATTACACAAATTATAATATTAATCTTCATAATCATCATTTTCCCAAAAGACGTCCACTGCTGGACATAGGCCTCCCCCAGGGATTTACCGGAGCCTACCATGCTTTCCGGAACGCTGTCGAGCTCCATTCCTGCCGTCTGTCACTTAAGTTTAGCAATCCTGTGGGTTATTTCGGTAACTCTGGTTCTCCTGCGTATCTCCTCATTTCTGATTCAATCTCGCAAGGAAACTCTACGCATAGCATACCTTTGGGTGGCCCTGAGCCTTTTGATGGAGTCCATAGTGAGCGACCACGTCGTTGAACTTGACTGACTTCCGACACATAGAACATTAACTGGTTTTGGTCTAAAATGTCATAGAATGATTCTAAAATGCTTATGTTTCTGAAGCAGCCAGTCGCCAACATATTGTATGCCTAATACCTTTTCAATATAAGCACAGACCGATTATTTAGTTAGGATAGTTAGTATTCCCCGTGGAGATACAGTCAGGGCCCACGGGGCAGCATTGACGTGTGATGAGTATGCCTCCGTCTCCTCACAGAGGAGGAGGAGACTCCCACACACCACCTGCTGGCCATCCCCAGGCTGGCCAAAATAGTCTATAATCTATAAATCTTCTTTACATAGTATAAAACAAAGTCGCTGTTTCTGTCCGTCCCTATGTATGCTTAAATCTTTAAAACTACGCAACAGATTTTGATACGGTTTTTTTTTAATAGATAGTGTGACTCAAGAGGAAGGTTTATATGTATAACCCACACCCGCTTTGCACGGGCGAAGCCGGGGCGGGCCACTAGTTAAATATAAACGAAATTGGAGCCATCATCACCAGCAGAGTCCGTTTGTTCCAGCTAATCTCTGGAACGGCTGGACCGATTTTGACGGGACTTTCACTGGTAGCTGATGATATAAGGAGTAACTAAGGATCCTTTTTTAACCCCCGACGCAAAAAGAGGGGTGTCGGTCTGTCTGTCTGTGGCATCGTAGCTCGCGAACGGATGAAGCGATTTCAATATTTTTTTTTTGAAAGTATGTGTGTGTGATGTGTTGTAGTGTGTATGAAAGGTGAGTTACGGGCGAGTGTTCTTAGACATGTTTGATGAAAATCGGGTGAGCCGTTTAAAAGTTATGAGGGGTGAAAGTGGGGAAGAATAACCGAATGTCTGCAAATATAATCGAGTGGGGTCTCAAATGAAAGCGCATCACGTGCAATTTAACAAAATCTATATTATAATAAGTGTGTACCTATAAAAAGTATAAAATAAAAATTAAATTAAAAATTTAAATTTTTACATGTCGGGGGTTTATTTAAATTTTTAATTTAATTTTTATTTAGACTAGCTTCGCCCCGCGGCTTTACCCGCGGTACGACAATAACCGCGGGTAACATCGCACCCGTGCGAAGCCGGGACGGACCGCTAGTAGTATATAAAAGATGTTACACCTGTTAAAAAGGCTAGCTGGTATGTTAATCCAGCAGTACCAGACGTTAACTTTAATTAATGAGTCTGAGTGAACCACAATGAAACGGTCTGAGCTTAACTGGCCATCAAAATAATTAATATTTCACGAATAAGAAAAAAGATGGAAATCTTCAAGGAACACGACAATTTAAAAGCATTACAAAATGAAACGAATCGCTACGACAGGAATCCGTAAATTTCCACCGTAAAGGTCTAATAAGTAAGCTGTCGCCGTCAGGGCTGCTTCGCCCATGTACAGAAATCTACAATCTACACTATCTATATACATACTACAAATAAATACGATTGGAGTGTCTGTTTGTGTATTAATAAAATCACCACATTTTACTAAACGCGTAAGTATGTATACACGGTACATACAACAAAACAACATTTTTTTTTAATTTTGTCTGTCTGTCTGTCTGTTTGTTCCGGCTAATCACTGGAACGACTGGACCGATTTTGACGGGACTTTCACTGATATAAGGCAGGTGATGATATAAGGAGTAACTTAGGCTACTTTTTTAGACTAGCTTCGCCCCGCGGCCTCACCCGCGGTACGACAATAACCGCGGGTAACATCGCACCCGTACGAAGCCGGGACGGGCCGCTAGTAGTACATATAACAAAACAACTTTTATTTTTATTTTTGTCTGTCTATCGGTCTGTTTATTCCGGCTAATCTCTGGAACGACTGGACCGATTTTGACGGGACTTTCACTGATAGGTAGGTGATGATATAAGGAGTAACTTAGGCTACTTTTTTAGACTAGCTTCGCCCCGCGGCCTCACCCGCGGTACGACAATAACCGCGGGTAACATCGCGGGACTCGGCTAGTTACAAATAAAATGGTCACAAATTCGGGCATTCTCCAATCACATGGAGGATTAATTAGCCTACTGTGCCATGATGGCCCGACGGGTTAACACAGGGGTTTAGTATCAAGTATTTCTTCTCTTGCGGCTAGGATTTCGGCCTTATCATATCCTATTGTCAGCTCTTAAACACACTCAGGCAGGATTGAAGGGACAAACATTTTTTTGTAAATGCTAATAGATAATAATTTTATAAACCTCAGTTAAAATCAAGTAGTTTATTTTGTATAGAAAACTTAAAATTTGTCAACATTATAGTTAACATTATAGGTAACGAAGAACTGGCAAGAAACTGAGGGCTTAATTTAAGCCCAATGGGGTATATTTTATTTTACTGCAAAAAATGTGATCAATTCTTCCTATTTTTCACTTTTGAGTCATTTTTGAAGGAAGGAAGCGACATTTACTGTATCCTTGTGCCTTTTTAAACTAACCGACACAACAGCCTATAGCAACAGCATATTATGTACAACAAAAATCGGTTATAGATTTACCTAATTTGATTTATCACATCTATAATCTTAATCTCACTCGCCAACGTACAAAATAATCAACATCATCGTTTCAAACAAAAGATGTCCACTGCTGGACATAGGCCTCCCCCAAGGATCTCGGTTGTGTGCATTTTTGCCATAATCGCCACGCTTGGCAGGCGGGTTGGCGATCGCAGTACGGATGGTGTGTTTTTGGACAGAACGTCGCTGCTGCCCAACGTCTGTTATCCCTTAGTCGCCCTCTACGACACCCACGGGAAGATATGGGGTGGTAGTATTCTTACTCCGCTACCACACGGTACAAAATCACTACATAGTATAAAACAAAATCGCTGTCGTTTGTCCGTCCCTATGTATGCTTAAATCTTTAAAACTACGCAACGGATTTTGACGCGGTTTTTTTTTAATATATAGAGTGATTCAAAAGGAAGGTTTATGTGTATAAAACATGCATAATTGCATCCGTGCGAAGCCGGGGCGGGTGGCTAGTAATAAATAAATATCCTTGGACATTTCACACAACGCCATCTCGTCCCAAGCTAAGCAACTTAATGCTTGTGTTATGGTAACGAGATGGATGATAAACTACTTATAAACATTGTTTTTTAAATACATACTAATTATAGATAGAAAACACCCAGACCCGGAACAAATACTTGTAGGTCGTACAAATATTTCTTCCGTGCGGGGATCGAACCCTAATTTATATACCGCCAACCCTACATGGAATCCTCTTCCACTTATAACGAAGCAAAACGGCGGCAGTAAAGTGAGTACGTATAGGTATGACATCGCGTCTCTATTTACAGCTGAAATTACAGGGTATTCAAAGCAAATTTATGTCACATTAATATTGCACTTTACTTCTTACTTCCTTCTCAGTCCATAAATTACCCACTACTGAGTCGGGCCTCCTCCAAATATCTGGAGGGTAACTGGTCAACTGTACCACGCTGACCATACGGGTTGGCACAGGGTTTCGATGTAGCGTGGTTCTGCATCAGATCCCACAATGCCGCAACAGGACGCGAGTTGGAGCACCCCGGGGAGGTTTAGTGGGTAGGCCCCCACTATGGGGGAGAGTCCCACACTCCCCTCGCTGGCCATCCCCGTGGCCGGCGAGGAAGTCCATAAAGGATTTTACCCAGGGCGATTAAAAAAATAAATAATAATATAATAAAAAAAAGGGTTTCGATCTAGATCAGCTAGATTATCGGCCTCATCATTTCCTTTTGTCGGCTCCTATGACACCCTTAGGATAAAATGGGGTGTCGACACTATGTATTCTCCGTCATTTAACTCCCAATATTGACTAGTTAATAGTAAAATACAGCTTTATTCAAAAATTTGCCTACTGCGCCACGCTGGCCTTCTCTTGCGGCTTGGTTTTCGGCCTCGTCATTTCCCTTTGTCGGCTCTTACGTCACCCACAGGATGGAATGGGGTGGTGACACTATGTATTCTAAATTCGTCACCACACGGACTATAATGGCCAATGGAATCCCTTGTAATGATAGTTCTATTGTTTTCTGTTTAAATAAAAAAGCTATTTTTAGTCGAAATGTCAACCTTGGATACCTCAGTTTAGTATTCTATTGCCATGTCTTATAAACATGGCATCATGAAAAATATGACATTACTCGATTGAAGTTCCAGTCAATTTAGAATTTTAAATTTCGAACGCCGTTGGAAATTTACCGCGTACTAGTGCCGAGCTATATGAATATCGATATTCGGGATCTGGTATATTCGATCATTTAATATCGATTCGATTTGTCGAATGATTAGATACTCATGATAGAAATCCCTCGGTTACGCGCGAACTAACAACATTGTCGAGAACCAATATTGGAAAAACTGAAACCGAATATTGCAAAAGCGGAGCTCTATAAAAAAACTGATATTAACGGGATATTTCTCTGGGCAGGCAGGCATTATAATATTTGCGGTTCAGAAGTAATATTGTTATAATTTACTATTTTAATAGCCATTAAAATACAAATAATTCAGGTAGGCAGCCCGGGCTATAGTTTAGCAATCCTGTGGGCTATGTCGGTAACTTTTTCTTATAGACAGACTTTCAAATTACATTTCTTATGGTGACGGATTGAATTGAAGAATACATAGTGTCGACACCCCATTTCAACTGCTATACAGCCTATAAATGACCCAATACTGAATGAAGCCTCCTCTCTCTGTATTTAGCCTACTGTGCCACGCTGATCATACTGGTTTGGCACAGGGTTCCAATTCAAGGTTTCCTGCTCATAGGGCTAGCTTATCGGCCTTATTGTCATTTCCTTTTGTCGGCTCGTACGACACCCTCAGGATGGAATGGTGTGGTGACACTATGTATTTTAATCCGTCACCACACGGACAGGAACTTTCATTGATCGATATGCCACATACGAGTTCAACATCCTACGATACTCGTCTGTTTTTATGTTCTATCGAACGATACAGTGATAGACAGACACAATGATGGTATTAATCGTTGACCTTTACGATGTGGTACAATATTCAGGAGGCCCACGCAATCAGGACCGCGCTTCATTAAGCTAACTTGTATTAATATGTGAGGTCTAAATTTCGTGTCAAATGGGGTGAAACTCGATAGGTTTTGCGGGGTGAAATTGGGTAAGTTATAGAATATTACAGTCTTAGGTTAGGTTGTCACAGTATTTGTACATTGCAGGAAATGATTTCATTGCATTGTATTCATTCTGATCGACTTATATAAGTCTTTACGCACGGTACATTGGCGGACTTAATGCTTAAAGGCATTCTCTAACAGTCAACCATTGGGTGGAGCAGAGAATGGCATGGGCTAGAATCTAGATGCACTAAAACAATTAAAATTTAGTATAGTTTAGGATAGTTCTTTATAACTACGCAACGGATTTTGAAGCGGTTTTTGTTAATAGATAGAGTGATTCAAAAGGTTTATTGCACCCGTGCGAAGCCGGGGCGGGTCGCTAGTGCAAAATAAAATGATATTAATATATAAAATAAGGCTAGGCTAGGCTCCTGGGTGAAGTGCCTGGTCCAAAATGCTGTACTTTTGGATAAAGGACGTATTGTGAGGAGGTTCCTCACTCTAGATCCCTGACCGCAGGTGGGTTCGATTCTATCGATTCGATATCTATTTTTTTAATCCCATCGTTTCAGACATTCTTTCCGCGACCACGGATACTGCAGTGTCTGAAAGAACACGATCAGAACCGTTTAGAAATCATTTACTCCAAGTTAGAGAATATTGAGAATTTAATGGTCAGTTTACCGTGTTGTGGCGAGCTTAGAGTACACACGTACCCATTGCATCCTGAGAGTGTCCGAAGAGACGACAAAAGGAAATGCCAAGGCCGATAACCAAGCCGCAGGAGAAGGAAAACTTGAAACGAAACCAAACCGTCTGGCCAGCTTGGCACAGTATCACTATCACTACATAGTATAAAACAAAGTCGCTGTCGTCGGTCCGTCCCTATTTATGCTTAAATATTTAAAACTACGCAACGGATTATGAAGCGGTTTTGTTAATGGATAGAGTGATTCAAGAGGAAGGTTTATATGTATAAAACATGCATAATTGCACACGTGCGAAGCCGGGACGGGTCGCTAGTTGAAAAATAAACTATCCTCCTGTTTACAAACATGAAATTCACACCCAAACTCTGAGCAAGTGCCTCTGGTACACCAACGAGGCCTCCATGTAACTGGAGGAGACCCGACATAGCAGTGGGTCATCTGGGATGAGTAGCAGTAGTAGAATATCCAGATAGTAGTAGAATCGTTGGTCTAGCGGTCAGATGTGCCGCCTTTGGATCAACGGGTCCCGGGTTCGATTCCGGGGTCGGGCCACTGTCTTTGTCTAAACCAGAGGCACTGGCTCGGAGTCTGGGTGTCATTTCTATCTATAATATGTAAGTATTTACAAAAAAAAAATATGTATATAAGTAGTTTATCATCCATCTCGTTACCATAACACAAGCATTAAGTTGCTTAACTTGGGACGAGATGGCGTTGTGTGAAATGTCCAAGGATATTTATATTTATTTATTTATTCACTGCACCAGGAACCTTACAAAAAGGTCTTACCACTCGTAAAAGTCAGCTCTCAGAACGAAACCAATAATGTTATAATGAGCATTTATCGCGACATTATTACCCTTATAGCGAGTAATGACCCATAAAACACCACGCTGGGCCATCGCTGGGTCTTCATTACGTTAAAAAATACACGTGATTTTTGATGGGGGATGGGGGGGTAGTCTTACCTCACCACGTATCACGAAGGGGGAGGGAGGGGTTAAAAAATGTTCAAAAAACATTACATAAGTTAGTTGTATATGCCGCACTACACGCACTACACGAGATAAGCTAAGTTAGTTTAGCTTAGGTTGCATGGCTGACGCAGTTTTACTAATAAAGCTAAGTGAGCTAACTAAAATAGGCTAAATTAGTTAGTAGTGTATGCCGAAGCGCGCTACACGAGCTAAGCTAAGTAAATTTAGCTTACATCGCATAGTTGACGCAGTTGTACTAAGTAAGCTATGTGAGCTGACTTAAATAGGTGGAGCTAAGTTAGTTGTGTATACCGATGCGAGCTAAGCTAAGTTAGTTTAGCTTATGTCGCATAGCTGACGCAGTTTTACTATCTAAGCTTTGTGTGCTAACTTAAATAGGCGGAGTTAAGTTAGTTAGTTGTGAATGCCGATGCGCGCTACACAAGCTAAGCTAATTTAGTTAAGCTTACGTCGCATAGCTGACGCTGTTTTACTAACTGAGCTATGTGAGCTAACGAAATTAGCCGAAACTAAGTTAGTTGTGTATGCCGATGCGCGGTACACCAGCTAAGGCAAGTTAGTTAAGCTTAGGTCGCATAGCTTACGCAGTTTTACTAACTGAGCTATGTGAGGTAATATAAATAGCCGAAGTAAGGTAGTTGTGTAAGCCGATGCGCGCTACACGAGCTAAGCTAAGTTAGTTTAACTTACGTCGCATATCTGACGCAGTTTACTAACTTAGCTATATGAGCTAACTTAAAAAGGCGGATCTAAGTAAGTTAGTTATGTATGCCGATGCGCGCTACACGAGCTAAGCTAAGTTAATTTAGCTTGGGTCGCATACTTGACGCTGTTTTACTAACTAAGCTATGTGAGCTAACAAAAATAGGCGGAGCTAGGTTAGTTAGTTGTGTATGCCGATGCGCGCTACGTGAGCTAAGCTAAGTTAGTTTATCTTACGTCGCATATCTGACGCTGTTTTACTAACTAAGCTATGTGAGCAAACGAAATTAGCCGAAACTACGTTAGTTGTGTATGCCGATGCGCGCTACACCAGCTAAGCTAAGTTAGTTTAGCTTAGGTCGCATATCTGACGCAGTTTTACTTACTAAGCTATGTGAGCTAACGAAATTAGCCGAAACTAAGTTAGTTGTGTATGCCGATGCGCGCTACACCAGCTAAGCTAAGTTAGTTTAGCTTAGGTCGCATAGCTGACGCAGTTTTACTAACTGAGCTATGTGAGCTAACGAAAATAGCCGAAGTAAGTTAGTTGTGTATGCCGATGCGCGCTACACGAGCTAAGCTAAGTAAGTTTAACTTATGTCGCATATCTGACGCTGTTTTACTAACTAAGCTATGTGAGCAAACGAAATTAGCCGAAACTACGTTAGTTGTGTATGCCGATGCGCGCTACACCAGCTAAGCTAAGTTAGTTTAGCTTATACAGCATATCTGACGCAGTTTTACTAACTGAGCTATGTGAGCTAACAAAATTAGCCGAAAATAAGTTAGTTGTGTATGCCGATGCGCGCTACACCAGCTAAGCTAAGTTAGTTTAGCTTAGGTCGCATAGCCGACGCAGTTTTACTAACTGAGCTATGTGAGCTAACAAAATTAGCCGAAACTAAGTTAGGTGTGTATGCCGATGCGCCCTACACCGGCTAAGGTAAGATAGTTTAGCTTAGGTCGCATAGCTGACACAGTTTTACTAACTGAGCTATGTGAGCTAACGAAAATAGGCCAAACTAAGTTAGTTGTGTATGCCGATGCGCGCTACACCAGCTAAGCTAAGTTAGTTTATGTCGCATATCTGACGCAGTTTTACTAACTGAGCTATGTGAGCTAACAAAATTAGCCGAAAATAAGTTAGTTGTGTATGCCGATGCGCGCTACACCAGCTAAGCTAAGTTAGTTTAGCTTAGGTCGCATAGCTGACGCAGTTTTACTAACATAGCTATGTGAGCTAACAAAATTAGCCGAAACTAAGTTAGGTGTGTATGCCGATGCGCCCTACACCGGCTAAGGTAAGATAGTTTAGCTTAGGTCGCATAGCTGACACAGTTTTACTAACTGAGCTATGTGAGATAACGAAAATAGGCCAAACTACGTTAGTTGTGTATGCCGATGCGCGCTACACCAGCTAAGCTAAGTTAGTTTAGCTTATGTCGCATATCTGACGCAGTTTTACTAACTGAGCTATGTGAGCTTACAAAATTAGCCGAAAATAAGTTAGTTGTGTATGCCGATGCGCGCTACACCAGCTAAGCTAAGTTAGTTTAGCTTAGGTCGCATAGCCGACGCAGTTTTACTAACTGAGCTATGTGAGCTAACAAAATTAGCCGAAACTAAGTTAGGTGTGTATGCCGATGCGCCCTACACCGGCTAAGGTAAGATAGTTTAGCTTAGGTCGCATAGCTGACACAGTTTTACTAACTGAGCTATGTGAGCTAACGAAAATAGGCCAAACTAAGTTAGTTGTGTATGCCGATGCGCGCTACACCAGCTAAGCTAAGTTATCTCTGTCGTATACACAGAGCTTTTACATGCTTTGTTCTACTCTTCCATTCCAGTTCTCGCATTTCATGCCTCTCGTACTTTCATTCCGCATACTACACATCCATCCATCTCCATTCACACTTCCGGTTGGGATTTCCGGTCCCTACTTTTTATTTCCTATTTACTTTCTATGTATTCTAATTATTTTCCTTCTTTGTCGTGTGCCTTCAATAGCCTTAGCCTTATCTTTTGGTCTTATCGTTACCACTTTTCGCCTCTTTACTTTGCCAGGAGGGGAGGGGGAATAACTGTATATCTCCTTTTTTATTAAATAACAGTTTTTTCTTTATACTATACTTATACTATTTACGATTACAAGAAAACTTATGACTAATTATTATTACCTCTAACTTATTTCACTATCTATATACACGCTATATTTTTTATAAAATTTAGTTGTACATAGCTTTTTCCATTAGTCCCTAGTTTTATTTCTCCTAATTACTTTTTCAGCTATTACTTTACAAAAGTCTATAAATTTTACTCTGTATTTTCCTGCCATTATAATTTTTATATTTTCTTCATTTATCTCCATACCCGTTTCCGCCTCAAAGTTGAGTCGGTCGATCCCGTACATAGGGCAGTCTACCAGTATGTGCGGGATCGACTCCACCCTTCCCTCGTCGCAAATGCACGACGGGCTCTCCTTACACTTGAAACGATTCAGGTATTCGGAGAACCCGCCGTGTCCCGTCAGGATCTGCCGATCTTAGTGCCTCTTTTTTCATTTTTCCGATTATTTTGTACGCCTCCACCGCGTCTGGGAGGAACAGCTTGGTGACGGCTGCAGCGGACCCTGACTTGTACCGCTCATTCCACTCGTCAAGGGTGGCCCTACGAAGGCAGCCCTTGACGAATGAGATGGGGCACTTGTCGTAGTCCGGTCGTCTTTTGGTTATGGTAGCGGCCTCCTTCGCTAGTTGATTTGCGCGTTCGTTCCCTTCCATCCCCACGTGCGATTTTATCCAGGACAAACAGACCAATTTGCCCTGGTGAGATGCTGTTTTCATGTGGTCTCTACATAGTGTTGCTAGGGGATGGAGGGAGACTTGATACTTAACTGTCTGGAGTGCCGCTAGCGAATCACTATAGATAGTGCAGCGCTCTGCCGTCACCTTCGTAACGTGCTCCACCGCCACACACACCGCCAAGAGCTCCGCCTGGTACACAGTACAGTGATCCGACAACGCCAGCTTGAGGGTACGTGTTTCGGTCCGATTGTGCCAAATGGACAATGCGGCCCCAACACGTCCCCCAATCTTGCTACCGTCTGTGAATATTTCCACAGGCGGTTTCGCACTGGCGTCGTACTGTTCCTTCGTAGACAGGCTTCCCAGCTCTATGTCGATATGTGTGGCAGGGTGGGGGAGGTCCATGGCCGAGGTCTTACCCTCTATCTCCCTGTCACCTAACACTGGCAGTGGCACCCCCCTCTTGGCCTCGTACAGTGACGCGGCTTCGCGTATGCGGAGGTCCAGAGGGAGTATCCCTGCCAGTATCAGGGCGGAGTTCAGGGAGATTGTGCGGTATCCTTTGCAAATTTTTTGTGCCATTTCTCTCTGCACGTTATTCAGCTGTTTCCTTATTCCCAGTTTTTTGGCTGCCGGTGCCCACGCGCTGGCTGCGTACAAAATAATCGGCTCTATAACGGCCGTGTAAATGGTCTTTACTATGTCGGGGTTTAGACCCCAGCTGACCTTGGCCGTCCTGCTCAGTTGGTTGTATACGCCCAAGGCCTTTTTGCACTGGGCGGTCACGTGTTGATTGAAGGTCAACCCGCTGTCGATGATGACACCCAGGATCTTCATCTGTTTCACCATCTGAAGTGCCACACCGCCCATGCCCAGGCGTGGGGTGTCGTACTTAAGTTTTCTGGTTATAATCATGCCACAGGTCTTGTGTGGCGCGAACCTTAATTTGTTTCCGACCCCCCACCCCTGGACACGGTCTAGTGTGGCATTGGCTACGCGCTCAATGTCCAATGCGGTGTCCCCATCGAAAGCGAGTATGATATCATCCGCGAAGGCCTGGACATATACACCGTCTCTTTCCAGGGCCGTCAGTAGAGGGTTCAACAGGAGGTTCCACAGAATGGGGCCCCCTATTGAGCCCTGTACGCAGCCCTTGCTTGTGCTCCTGGTACACTCCGCTCCGGCATATCTGACTCCCACGCTCCGGTCCTCCAGATAGCTACCGATGACCCTCCTCAGATTCCCGGGGCACTTCTCTTCCGCCAGTCTGACCTTTATCATCGGCCACCAAGCGCTGTCAAAGGCTCCCTCTATATCCAATGAAATTAGCACGATCAGTTTTTTGTTGTTGAGCTTAACTCTGATGTGTTTCATCAGAGTATAGAGGGAGTCCTCTGTGCTTCTCTGTGGGATAAAGCCATACTGGCGGGTACTCATGCTCGGCAGGAGGTAATATCTGAGGCGGGCAACCAGCATCTTCTCATAGATTTTACCCAGAATCGGTAGGAGCCCGATTGGCCTGTATGCCTTCGGCGTCGTGTAACTGTCCTTTCCCGGCTTCCTCAACACCACGACGGTGGCTGCTTTCCATGCTCTGGGGAAGTACCTCAGCTCCAGGCATTTGTTCAGCAAAGCCAGGAAAAGACCGGGGTTGCAGTCTATCGCTTGATTGCAAATGTCAGCAGTTAGACCGTCGCCCCCAGGGGCTTTTTTAGGATTAAACGACGTTGCCGCCTTTCTTAGTTCCGCAATAACAAAGGGGGGGTCCGTAAGTTCATCCACCTCCTCCGTGGTATCCAGGAGTTTGGCTGCCTCTCGTACTCGGGTGTGGTGCAAGTTGTCGAAGTCGACTTTATCCTCAGGATAAAAAGTATCGGCTATGTATGCCGCTGATTGAGTACTGCTCAACACCACACCGTCCTTTACCATGGGCACATCCTCCTCCCTTGCCTTTGTCCTGGAGATCACCCTGTAGATCCCCTCCCAGATTCCCTCCCTACTCTGTTTATTGCAGAACTCTTTCCAGCTGTTGGTCTGTGCTTGCTAAGCTAAGTTAGTTTAGCTTAGGCCGCATAGCTGACGCAGTTTTACTTACTGAGCTATGTGAGCTAACAAAATTAGCCGAAACTAAGTTAGTTGTGTATGCCGATGCGCCCTACACCGGCTAAGCTAAGATAGTTTAGCTTAGGTCGCATAGTAGACACAGTTTTACTAACAAAGCTATGTGAGCTAACTTAAATAGGTAGAGCTAGGTTGGTTGTGTATGCCGATGTGCGCTACACGAGCTAAGCTAAGTTAATTTAGCTTGGGTCGCATAGTTGACGCTGTTTTACTAACTAAGCTATGTGAGCTAAAGAAAATAGCCCAAACTAAGTTAGTTGTGTATGCCGATGCGCGCTACACGAGCTAAGCTAAATTAATTTAGCTTGGGTCGCATAGTTGACGCAGTTTTACTAACTAAGCTATGTGAGCTAACGAAAATAGCCCAAACTAAGTTAGTTGTATATGACGATGCGCGATACACGAGCTAAGCTAACTTAGTTTAGCTAAGGTCGGATAGCTGACGCAGATTTACTTACAAAGCTATGTGAGCTAACGAAAATAGGCGAAGAAAGTAAGTTAGTTGTGTATGCCGATGAGCACTACACGAGCTAAGCTAAGGTAGTTTAGCTTACGTCGCATAGCTGACGCTGTTTTACTAACTTAGCTATGTGAGCTAACGAAAATAGGCGCAGAAAGTAAGTTATTTGTGTATGCCGATGCGCACTACACGAGCTAAGCTAAGTTCGTTTAGCTTACGTCGCATAGCTTACGCAGTTTTACTAACTGAGCTATGTGTGGTAATATAAATAGCCGAAGTAAGGTAGTTGTGTAAGCCATGCGCGCTACACGAGCTAAGCTAAGTTAGTTTAACTTACGTCGCATATCTGACGCAGTTTACTAACTTAGCTATATGAGCTAACTTAAAAAGGCGGATCTAAGTAAGTTAGTTATGTATGCCGATGCGCGCTACTCGAGCTAAGCTAAGTTAATTTAGCTTGGGTCGCATACTTGACGCTGTTTTACTAACTAAGCTATGTGAGCTAACAAAAATAGGCGGAGCTAAGTTAGTTAGTTGTGTATGCTGATGCGTGCTACACGAGCTAAGCTAACTTAGTTGAGCTAAGGTGGGATAGCTTTTTTTTTTTTTTTTTGTCATAGTGCACTCTTGTTAAAACTGCACCATTCTTATTACAATCTAGCTTAGGCTAATAAGTAATTTGTATCTGTCCTAAATTACTACGGAAATGAATAAACTAAAGGAAAGGCAGTGTCCACTAACACTTGTCTTATTGTCTCTAGAATTCTAAATCACTTTGTTCATGTGATCTTCATAATATTGCACTTATTTTACTATACATACATACATATAATCACGCCTCTTTCCCGTAGGGGTAGGCAGAGACCACTTCTTTCCACTTGCTACGATCCATACATACTTGTTTCGCTTCGTCCACTTTCATTATTCCCTTCATACATGCTCTTCGGTTTAGGGTACTCTTGACCTGGCCTTTTTTCAAGACGTCCCTGATTTGGTCTTGAAACGTCCGCCTAGGTCTTCCCCTTCCAACACTTTCATTCACACTCGCCTTATACACTTTTTTTACTATATATCACTATTATTCACTACACTAGTTCAAAAGGTTTATTTAGTTCTTTTTAACCGTCGTATAATGTCAGTGGTTTCGAGGAGCTGGATAGCCTCGACATTCACATGGTGATGAAGCCTATGGTCATGCGCTTCAGCATGTTTCTTTATGACGTTAGCAACAAAGTCCACTTTCAGGTCCCGGTGAATGTCATTAGTTCTGATGTACCACGGTGCGTTAACTATACCCCTGAGTACTTTGTTTTGGAATCTTTGTATGATTTGCATATTACTTTTTTTGGTACAACCCCACAGTTGTATACCATAAGTCCATATGGGTGCTAGGACTTGTCTATAAAGGAGTAATTTATTCTGTACTGGTAAAGCAGAATGTTTACCAAGTAACCAGTACAGTTTTTTGTAGCGTAGTTCTAGCTCATCGCGTTTCTTTTTGACATGTGACTTCCAACGGAGCTTTGTGTCGAGGGTCATCCCAAGATATTTTGCAGTATTTGCATATGGTACCCTATGGTTATTTATGTACACCGGGTGATAAGTTGTTTTTTTATTAGTGAAATCAATGTGTACTGACTTCGCGTCATTAAGTTGGATGCGCCATTTTTTTGACCACTCATAGATGGTGTTTACGGCCTTTTGGACCTTTTTCACAGCTTCTTCGTGAGTGACTCCAGTAGCTAAAATAGCTGTGTCATCTGCAAAAGTAGCTATGGCTCCATTTTCTATTTCCGGGATATCACACGTGTATAATAGGTACAGGACTGGACCTAGAACACTTCCTTGCGGTACTCCGGCTTTTATAGTTTTCAAGTTGACGCTGTTTTACTAACTAAGCTGTGTGAGCTAACGAAAACAGCCAAAACTAAGTTAGTTGTGTATGCCGATGCGCGCTACACGAGCTAAGCTAGGTTAATTTAGCTTGGGTCGCATAGTTGACGCTGTTTTACTAACTAAGCTGTGTGAGGTAACGAAAATAGCCAAAACTTAGTTAGTTGTGTATGCCGATGCACGCTACACGTGCTAAGCTAATTTAGTTTAGCTTAGGTCGCATAGCTGACGCAGATTTACTTACTTAGCTATATGAGCTAACGAAAATAGGCGAAGAAAGTAAGTTAGTTGTGTATGCCGATGCGCACTACACGAGCTAAGCTAAGTTAGTTTAGCTTACATCGTATAGCTCACGCAGTTTTACTAACAAAGCTATGTGAGCTAACTAAACTAACTTAGCTTAGCTGGTGTAGCGCGAATCGGCATACACAACTAACTTATTTTCCGCTAATATCGTTAGCTCACATAGCTTAGTTAGTAAATGCAGCGTCAGCTATGTGAGCTAAGCTAAACTAACTTAGCTGGTGTAGCGCGCATCGGCATACACAACTAACTTAGTTTCTATTTAATAACCGAGCTCACATAGCTCTGTTAGTAAATCTGTGTCAGCTATGTGAGCTAAGCTAAACTATCTTAGCTTAGCTGGTGTAGCGCGCATCGGCATACACAACTAACTTAGTTTCGTCTAATTCTGTTAGCTCACATAGCTTAGTTAGTAAAACTGCGTCAGCTATGCGACCTAAGCTAAACAAACTTAGCTTAGCTGGTGTAGCGCGCATCGGCTTACACAACTAACTTAGTGTCGGCTAATATCGTTAGCTCACATAGCTCAGTTAGTAAAACAGCGTCAGCTATGCGACGTAAGCTAAACTAACTTAGCTTAGCTCGTGTAGTGCTCATCGGCATACACAACCAACTTACTTTCTTCGCCTATTTTCGTTAGCTAACATAGCTAAGTTAGTAAATCTGCGTGAGCTATCCAAACTTAGCTAAACTAACTTAGCTTAGCTGGCGTAGCGCGCATCGGCATACACAACTAACTTAGCTCCGCCTATTTAAGTTAGCTCATAGCTTTGTTAGTAAAACTGCGTCAGCTATACGATGTAAGCTAAACTAACTTAGCTTAGCTGGCGTAGAGCGCATCGGCATACACAACTTACTTAGCTCCGCCTATTTAAGTTAGCTCACATAGCTTTGTTAGTAAAACTGCGTCAGCTATACGATGTAAGCTAAACTAACTTAGCTTAGCTCGTGTAGTGCGCATCGGCATACACAACTAACTTACTTTCTTCGCCTATTTTCGTTAGCTCATATAGCTAAGTTAGTAAAACTGCGTCAACTATGCGACCTAAGCTAAACTAACTAAGCTTAGCTCGTGTAGCGCGCATCGGCATACACAACTGACTAACTTAACTCCGCCTATTTTAGTTAGCTCACATAGCTTAGTTAGTAAAACTGCGTCAGCTATGCAATCTTAGCTAAACTAAGTTAGCTTAGCTCGTGTAGCGCGCATCGGCATACACAACTAACTTAGTTTGGGCTATTTTCGTTAGCTCACATAGCTTAGTTAGTAAAACAGCGTCAACTATGCGACCCAAACTAAATTAACTTAGCTTAGCTCGTGTAGCGCACATCGGCATACACAACTAACCTAGCTCCGCCTATTTAAGTTAGCTCACATAGCTTTGTTAGTAAAACTGCGTCAGCTATGCGACGTAAGCTAATCTAACTTAGCTTAGCTCGTGTAGCGCGCATCGGCATACACAACTAACTTAGTTTTGGCAGTTTTCGTTAGCTCACATAGCTTAGTTAGTAAAACTGCGTCAACTATGCGACCTAAGCTAAACTAACTAAGCTTAGCTCGTGTAGCGCGCATCGGCATACACAACTGACTAACTTAACTCCGCCTATTTTAGTTAGCTCACATAGCTTAGTTAGTAAAACTGCGTCAGCTATGCAACCTTAGATAACTAAGTTAGCTTAGCTCGTGTAGCGCGCATCGGCATACACAACTAACTTAGTTTGGGCTATTTTCGTTAGCTCACATAGCTTAGTTAGTAAAACAGCGTCAACTATGCGACCCAAGCTACCTAACTTAGCTTAGCTCGTGTAGCGCACATCGGCATACACAACTAACCTAGCTCCGCCTATTTAAGTTAGCTCACATAGCTTTGTTAGTAAAACTGCGTCAGCTTTGCGACGTAAGCTAATCTAACTTAGCTTAGTGCGTGTAGCGCGCATCGGCATACACAACTAACTTAGTTTGGACTATTTTCGTTAGCTCACATAGCTTAGTTAGTAAAACAGCGTCAACTATGCGACCCAAGCTAAATTAACTTAGCTTAGCTCGTGTAGCGCACATCGGCATACACAACTAACCTAGCTCCGCCTATTTAAGTTAGCTCACATAGCTTTGTTAGTAAAACTGCGTCAGCTATGCGACGTAAGCTAAACTAACTTAGCTTAGCTCGTGTAGCGCGCATCGGCATACACAAATAACTTACTTTCTGCGCCTATTTTCGTTAGCTCACATAGCTAAGTTAGTAAAACAGCGTCAGCTATGCGACGTAAGCTAAACTACCTTAGCTTAGCTCGTGTAGTGCTCATCGGCATACACAACTAACTTACTTTCTTCGCCTATTTTCGTTAGCTCACATAGCTTTGTAAGTAAATCTGCGTCAGCTATCCGACCTTAGCTAAACTAAGTTAGCTTAGCTCGTGTGTCGCGCATCGTTATACACAACTAACTTAGTTTGGGCTATTTTCGTTAGGTCACATAGCTCAGTTAGTAAAACTGTGTCAGCTATGCGACCTAAGCTAAACTAACTTAGCTTAGCCGGTGTAGGGCGCATCGGCATACACAACTAACTTAGTTTCGGCTAATTTTGTTGGCTCACATAGCTCAGTTAGTAAAACTGCGTCAGATATGCGACCTAAGCTAAACTAACTTAGCTTAGCTGGTGTAGCGCGCATCGGCATACACAACTAACGTAGTTTCGGCTAATTTCGTTTGCTCACATAGCTTAGTTAGTAAAACAGCGTCAGATATACGACATAAGTTAAACTTACTTAGCTTAGCTCGTGTAGCGCGCATCGGCATACACAACTAACTTACTTCGGCTATTTTCGTTAGCTCACATAGCTCAGTTAGTAAAACTGCGTCAGCTATCCGACCTTAGCTAAACTAAGTTAGCTTTGCTCGAGTAGCGCGCACCGGCATACACAACTAACTTAGTTTGGGCTATTTTCGTTAGCTAACATAGCTAAGTTAGTAAAACAGCGTCAGATATGCGACATAAGTTAAACTTACTTAGCTTTGCTCGTGTAGCGCGCATCGGCATACACAACTAACTTAGTTTGGGCTATTTTCGTTAGCTAACATAGCTAAGTTAGTAAAACAGCGTCAGATATGCGACATAAGTTAAACTTACTTAGCTTTGCTCGTGTAGCGCGCATCGGCATACACAACTAACTTAGTTTGGGCTATTTTCGTTAGCTAACATAGCTAAGTTAGTAAAACAGCGTCAGATATGCGACATAAGTTAAACTTACTTAGCTTAGCTCGTGTAGCGCGCATCGGCATACACAACTAACGTAGTTTCGGCTAATTTCGTTTGCTCACATAGCTTAGTTAGTAAAACAGCGTCAGATATGCGACATAAGTTAAACTTACTTAGCTTAGCTCGTGTAGCGCGCATCGGCATACACAACTAACTTACTTCGGCTATTTTCGTTAGCTCAGCTGGTCACGACTGCCGAGTCGCGCCTCCCATGACAAGGAGGGCAATTAACCTACTGTGCCACGCTAGCCAGACCGGTTGGCACAGGGTTTCTTATCAAGTTTGCGGCTAGGCTTTCGGCCTAGTCATTTCCTTTTGTCGACTCTTACGACACCCTCAGGATGGAATGGGTTGATGACCCTATGTATTCTAATCCCTCACCGCACGGATAAGCCGCCCAATGAAATTCAGAAAAAGCTGACAAATTCGAATCTCTTTGTACTAAATGTTACATTACACGCGAACGCTCGTCGGTGTGGGAGGTAGTATTGTAATGTAATGCTCAAAGTCGAATCTGATTCTAATCTATAATGTTACATTACACGCGAATGCTCCCGGTGAGGGAGCGCCCTAATATACAATTTCATCATTCATCATTATTTCAGCCAAAAGACGTCCACTGCTGGACATAGGCCTCCCCCAAGGATCTCCATAAAGGCCGGTCCTGGGCCGCCCGCATCCATTGCTTTCCGGCGACCTTAACCAGGCCGTCGGTCCACTGTGTGGGAGGCCTACCAGCACTGTGACTTCCGGAACGCGGTCCCTACTCTATGACTTTACTGCCCCATCGGGCGTCAAGTCGGCGAGCTATGTGCCCAGCCCACTGCCACTTAAGTTTGGCAATCCGGTGGGCTATGTCAGTGACCTTGGTTTTCCTGCGTATCTCTTCATTTCTGTTTCTCATTTCTGTCCTCATTCGATCTCGCAGGGAAACTCTGAGCATAGCCCTCTCCATTGCCCCTTGGGTGACTTTGAGCCTTCTGATGGAGCCCATAGTGAGCGACCACGTCTCTGTTCCATATGTCATCACTGGCAACACACATTGGTCGATAATTTACAATTTAATCTAGTACAAATAACGTACCTAACTACATTCAGTTATTAAAATAATATTCTTTCAGTGTCTTCTTCTTCTTCGGTTATGGCGTTTGACCGCTGAACGCGATTCCGGTGTCAAATATGATAATCGTGACCAAATTGTTAGGACAGAGATAATAAAAATTTTGAATTTTGATACCTATAGTCTGAATTTAACTAGAACAAAAACACAGACGTGACACAAAGCACACAAAATAAATTCTTTCAGTGTCAGAAAGGCGTAAACCTGCCAACCGGCCAACCACTTAAAATTCTAACCTACAAATTAATAAGTAAAATCGTAGTACCTACAGTTATCCCGAATATTTCCAGACTCTTGAATCTCGAACTGTCGCGAAGAACTATTACTTGGGGAACGATTGCGCGTGTCCTCGACCTTGACCTTGAGGCGGGGTCAAGGTCACCGGAGAGAAGGACATAATGTTTTAGTTTTCTAGTTATATTTTATAGGTTACAGCTTCGAGTATAGACTCCAAGACAAAAAAAAATGTCCAATTCTAGGTTTCTTTGCCGCGAAATACGTAATAGCCCCCACGAATTAGTCTTTAAGTGGTATCCCGAATCATTAAAATTGATTTTCATAAAGGGTACCGGTGTTATATTTATCCCCCAAAACAATGAGAGGTGATTAACTTGACCGCGTGTGTTTACCCGTCGAACATACCTCCCAGCTTCGGAGGGCATGTGAACACGACTGTCCCGGCTGCCACTCTACCATTTAAGGCAGTTTAATGCACATAGTCAGAAGCGTGAATAACTGGTCTAACCATATAATTACCAGCTGTCCCACTATGTCGGTCGTGGAGCGCAGTCGGCAACCGCACTCTAGAAACTACTAATTGTTACCCAAATCAGATTAGACTACTACTACTCTACTACTATTCAGCTCATAGGCTCATAAATGACCGACTGCCGAGTCGCGCCTCCCATGACAAGGAGGGCAATTAACCTACTGTGCCACGCTAGCCAGACCGGTTGGCACAGGGTTTCGTATCAAGTTTGCGGCTAGGTTTTCGGCCTAGTAATTTCCTTTTGTCGACTCTTACGACACCTTCAGGATGGAATGGGTTGATGACAGTATCTAATCCCTCACCGCACAGATAAGCCACCCAATGAAATTCAGGAAAGGCTGAAAAATTAAAGGAAAGTTTTTTTAAACAAACATGGTCACGTCAAGTAGATAATTCGGATTATTAAAGGAAAATACTTACTCCATTGAGAAGGGCTCTTACCGTTAACAAAGTAAGAACACTCGGAGCAATTATTTATTCAGTGGCTCCCCAACCAAATAACTCTTAAGAAAAAATGGGTATACGCATAATTTTGAATGGAAATTAGGAACTTAAACAGGCCAATTACCTGTTTAGCCTCATAAACGAATGAACGGTTTTAATTCTACATGTAAATTACCCAATCACTATATTTGCAGAGTCCGTGTGGTGACGGATTTAGAATACATAGTGTCACCCCCCCCCCCATCCTGAGGGTGTAGTAAGAGCCGACAAAAGGATATGACAAGGCCGATAACTAAGACGCAAGAGAAGGAAAACTTGACACAAAACGCTGTGCTAAGTCGTCTGGCCAGTGCACGGTAGGCTAATTACCCTCCATGTAACTGAATGAGGCCCGGCTCATTAGTGGGTCATCTATGGGCTGAATAGTATTACACTAATTGGATTAACGGAAAAGATATGAACGTTAGTTAAATGGTTTGTTCGGTAATATCAAGAGGTACTGAAAATTCTGTCAATTATTGAACGCAGCGTATTCCTATGCTATCTTAAGGTGAATGTTCCAGGGTAGCCCGCGAAATTCAAATATTGGTACGTTTTTTGCAATTTGCAGGTCAGTGCTAGGTTGTATGTTGATTAAAATGTTATGTTATTGAGCTTGAAAAAGTTTTTCTTGCACCTTTATGAGCTTGGAGGGTTGTATTGATGATTTTGATGATTATAATTCTATAACTACATACGTCTTACAGCTGCGAATAACGTTTTAATCAACATACAACCTAGCACTGACCTGCAAATTGCAAAAAACGTAAGAAAATTTGAATTTCGTGGGCTACCCTGGTTATCCGCCTGGTGTTGAATTTAGAATACCTACCTACATAGTGTCACCCCGTTCCACCCTGAGGGTGTTTTAATACCGACAAAAGGAAATGACAAGGCCGATAATCTATCTGCAAGAGAAGGAAAACTTAATACAAAACACAAACATAAACACTTTTTATTGGATTTGTGGCGTGTCATCATCATCAGCCCACATTAGTCCACTGCTGGACATGGGCCTCCCCTAAAGAGCGCCATAGCGCCCTGTCTTCAGCTTGACGCATCCAGCTGCTGCCCGCAACCTCTCGCAGATCGTCGCTCCATCTAGCAGAGGGCCGTCCCACACTACGCTTGCCGATTCACGGTCTCCACTCAATTGTGGCGTGTGTTTTACATTATTTAATTCCCGACGTTTCGAATGCTTTGCAGCAGTCGGGGTCGCGGGAGACAATAGGACAGTCGAAAAGTAAAAATCGCTATTAAAAATAGGGGTTGATCTTGGCGGGGTGAACATTTTCGATTTTAGGTATTTTTATATGCTGTATCATACAAAAATAAAAACAACAACGTCTTTTAAAATAAAAAAAACTGGGGAAAACAAATAAATGTTGTCCGATTCGCAGACCTAACCGATATGCACACAAAATTTCGCGAAAATCGGTCGAACCATTTCGGAAGAGTTCAATAACAAACGTAACACGAAAATTTTATATATTGAATAGCGAACATCCAAGGGATCACGATATCGATTTTGATTTAAAAAAATCTAGGACCGCGGCACATTATACACACTCAGTAGGCTGAAAAAATAATAACGTGTATACAATTAAGTATTTTATTACGAAGGGGTCAGGGTTCTATGTCAGTGCGGGTGAATCGAAACTGGATCGAATCCGTAACGCTATTAAAATGGTAATTGACAAGGCTCAGGTGGTCTTACGAAGATTGAGTTAGGAGCTTGTGGTTTGCATAATATAAACACAATATGTATAGCTTAGTTAAATGTGGTTCAGGGTAGCCCGCGGAATTCAAATTTTCGTTTTTTTTGCAATTTGCAGGTCAGTGCTAGGTTGTATGTTGAATAAAATGTTATTCGCGGCTGTAAGACGTATGTAGTTATAGAATTATAATCATCAAAATCATCAATACAGGATTGGACCCTCCAAGCTCATAAAGTTTTTCTTGCACCTTTTTAAGATTGGAGGGTCCAAGCTCATAAAGGAGCAAGAAAAACTTTTTCAAGCTCAAAGTCATACTTGCACCTTTATGAGCTTGGAGGGTTGTATTGATGAGTTTGAAAGTGTATTTTTAACTGACTTGGCGATTGAGATAGGGTTCGGGTTTGTTTTTAAGTTACTTCGTAATTACGTTGGATTCTTTTTGGAAGGCTTGACTTTCAAAAAGAATAATGTAGAATTTTACTCAAATTTGTAATTCGGTTTTTATTTTTCACTACCTGAAACTTGCGGATATTGTTGACCCAATAAGCTAGTAAATTATATTTACAAAAATAAAACTAATTTTGTTAAAAAAGTCGTGATTTTTTTTAAAGGCGCCTTGTCCAAAGTCTATCTAGAATGGGCTGATGATTATTATTATGTTATCTCTATAGTCTAATCTCTATAATAATTGAGGAGTGGTTACCGGATTTAGAATATTGTCACCAACCCATCCCGAGGGTTATTGTAAGAGGCGACTACGGGAACACAAGAGGCAGATCACTTAGCCGCAAGAGAAGGAAAACTAGATACAAACCCTGTGCTAACCAGTCTTGCCAGCGTGGCACAGTAGGCCTATTCCCCTCCATGAATTGGGGGAGTCAGTAGTGGGTTATTCATGGGGTGAAACAACGAACGGATAATTTATAAACATAATTAGCATTATTATCTCATCATTCAATTGAAATTCTTTACATTACGAGTAATGTAAAAAGATATAGGTACGATGACGTGAAAAAACTTATTTTAATTCCAAAGATTATTAGACCATAACCTAGACTACCCTATATTATCTTATCACGCCATATGGGCAAGCCAATGGCCTAATTGCATAAAACTAAATTGATCACTCAAAACGATGACTTTTCATTACTCGAATTGAAGCTTCATTACATATATTTCCCTAGGCGGGTAATTTTGTATAATTTACTTCATATATCTACGTTTTAAAATACCTTGTCGTTAACCTAGTTTTGTTTGAAGTCCGGGACAAGCTATAGATGCTTGATGAAGTTGTATGTCGTTAGGGTTGCCAGACGTACCGTATTTCCCGGGACGTCCCGTATTTTAGGCTTAGTTTAAGATATCCCGGCGGGACTGATTTTGTCCCGTAATTGAACCGTGCTTCGTTTTTTATTATTAAATCGATCGATCTACACTAGACAAAAATGCTCACGCACGCAATTTCGCATACACATTAACTCAGATTAAGGAAGTTTGATAGAATTTATGGTTTAATTATTCACTTTAATTGTTAATAATAATTATAGTGAATAATTAACCTTAATTTGTTAATAATCCGATACTCTGTCAGATGTTGAGATGCATACTGAAATCCATGGGATTCACGAGAAGATCGAGCAAAGAATAAGCGACAAGATTTACTACAGTTCTGGAATAATTTTGAAATACTTTGAAACAGCTTGAAACTTGGAAGAAAGTCATCAAAGGGTTTTCCAGTAACGAAATCACTAACATTTTCCGAATGTTACCTTCGTTTTTAGTATACCTAGCTCAAACCGTTTCATGGAAAGGGTTTTCTTCACAGATGGCACTTAGGTGGACTGATGCAAGAAATAACGGTACCCCTTAATTAAAAAAAGCGAGATGATGACCATTTTTAATTACGATTATAATTATAATTAATGATTTTAATACGCTTTTATTAGCTTCAGACGTATGTAATGGAATCTTTGAACATGATTTTGACCCACTTCAAAACGTCGGATTAACTAAACATACGTATCAAGGACCGATGACAATTAAATATTTTAAACATTGTATCTTTACAAAAAAAAAAATCTGACACTATTTTTAATTCAAACTTATTAAAATTTATTTTCTATTTTTTAGTTGGATTGTCTATAAAAGCGTTTTTTTTTTTTTTTTAACTACATAATACTTTATTTTTAACTAGTGGCCCGCCCCGGCTTCGCCCGTGCAAAGCGGGGGTGGGTTATACATATAAACCTTCCCCTTGAATCACTCTATCTATTAAAAAAACCGCTTCAAAATCTGTTGCGTAGTTTTAAAGATTTATGCATACATAGGGACGGACAGAAGAATGCGACTTTGTTTTATACTATGTAATAATAATAATGATGATATAACTTTATAACTGTTTTTCGTTTGTCCCGGGTAAACAACTAAATTCCCGTATTTTTTTGCCTATTTAAGCATTTGCCCCTTATAGGCTGAAAAAAATCTGGCAACCCTATATGTCGTTTAATTATTATTAACTGTCCACGAAAACGCAGGGTGTTTAAAATTGGACTGAGTCTGTTTTAGGCGCAAAGGGATGATCATACAGCACCAGACGAGGTGGTATATCCCACGATAACTGTAATCGGCGATTTCTTAAGCCTGCGTATGGCTTTGTAAATTTCGCTATCACGATGTACGGCGTTTTGGTAAATCTCGCATTTGTAGTTAGTTCAGATTTTTCGTGGAAATTGTGTAGATAATGTAGCGTGCTTATTCGTAACTACAGCATGGGCGAAATAATTTTGATTGTTTTTGCCTAGCTATGTTAAAAGAAAATCTGCCCAATTGCCTTTATTAGAATTAGTAGATTAATTAGCGAACTAACACTTGCAGTACACTGTTTATGTCGCCGTTTAACTCAATGAAATCCTACTAATAAAACGCGAAAGTTTGTAAGTATGGATGTATGGAATGATGTTTGTAACTCTTTCATGTAAAAACTCCTGAATGGATTGTAATGAAACTTACAATAATATAGCTTAAACAACAGAATAGCAATTTATAAAGATATTGTGTGAATTGTCCAAAATATAACATTAATTAAGTGTCAATAAATAAGTAAGTAGAAAAAATACTGACAAATCAATAAAAGGCATCACCACACGGGTAAAACTGCGGGGCGCAACTAGTATAATATATTTAAAAATGTTTATTCAGGAAATATTATTCCTTTAAACCAAGGTCTGAAATTACTAACAAAATGAAAAACTAGTTCAAAATCATTCATTCGTTCATCATTTTGAGTATGTATGCAAGATGTAAGAAATTTTCCTGTGAATAGTTTCCAACACAAATCGCAATCGGAAACGCTGTACAGCGTCGACGGTCGACTGGGGAGTAGACGATTATTTCCGGCGCTGCTCTTTAAGTCTTCTACATGATTGCCTACGAAGCTGGGAAAATAATATTTAACAACATCTCTAAAAACTGCAGTCATTTTTAAGACCTCAAAAGAGGAGGTTCTCAAATAGTCTGTTAGTTGTTTTTCTATGTGTCGTTGTGTTTGCATTTAGTGCTAAAAAAAGAATATTGGTGGTTTTCGGTTTTATTATGTCTAACTAAGGTGACCAACTGTACTCATTTACCGAGTTTTGTACTCTTTTCATATCCTGTACTCTGAAAGTACTCATTTGTATATTGAAATATGTAAAATTATTTTGTCAGTGATTTGAATTTCCAGCGCGCATATTGCTTGCCGTCAGAGGACAGGGCAAACAGAACCAAAAATAGTTGGTCACCTTATAAAATAATAAATAAATATCCTTGGACATTTCACACAACGCCATCTCGTCCCAAGCTAAGCAACTTAATGCTTGTGTTATGGTAACGAGATGGATGATAAACTACATATATACATTTTTTTTTGTAAATACATACATATTATAGATAGAAATGACACCCAGACTCCGAGCCAGTGCCTCTGGTTTAGACAAAGCCACTTGCCCGACCCGGGAACAAGTTAAACGTCGATGTTTTACGACGTTTAACTTGTACCTATCAAGCTTGGATAATGCAATAGGATCTTCTCTGCAGTCTACAGATCAGACCATTAACCCTAAAAATTCGTCTCACATTCGTCGACAAATTCGGTCTCTTTGCACATGTTGTAATAGAAACTAGCGAACTAAAAAATAAACTACAAGAGTTTCTTACCGGCTGGTCTTGGTAGAGCTGTATTCGAAGCTGCAGGTAAATGGTAAAATTGAAAATGGTAAATTTCCAATTAACTGTTTATAATTATAAACGGTGATATATGTTTGCCTTGTCCGAAAACCTATAAAGAGCCAATTTGATGAAATGAATTTTGATTCTTGATTTGATCTAACATTGGGTTGGACAAATAAAAACACATTTTACAGCACACGATCAAACGTTTAATTCTAAAATACATATTACAAATAAACAACATAAAGTTCAGTCTATACAAGTTTAAATATATTATATTTTTCTCTATATAAATAACTCTTCTTCATAAATAGTCCGCTATTAATAATGTACCTAATGCAATGAAATTTTAGTACGAATGAGTTAGCTAGTTCGGACCACAAAATGTAAGATGGCGCTGCAGTTCAATGGCCACTAGCGCCATCACGTATTTTCTCAGTCTAAACTTCTGAGGAAAGGTTAGAAATTTAATAAGCTCTCTTCAAATGAGTTTAAGAGACGACGACGTCAAACAACCAAACATTAATATCTATGATCTGATCATAAGGCGGTTGGCCGGTGGGCATAATTACATATAAATTTAGTGACTCATTGGCAAATTTTGAGACGGACTCTTAAATATAGCTGCTAACGACATCTTCGCCTGTCAAACTCTTATTTAAATCAATTTTCATTTAATAAATAATTAAACATTAACAACGGTGTCCGCGTGAATCTGTTATATTAAGTGAAGCTTTCATAATTAGACAATTTTACATTATTACCTAAAGCGCACACTAGTTACACTAGCGCCACCTACCGAAAAACCAATTGACACAAACCAAACTTCAAGCTTACACACGATTTTATAAAAAAAAACAAAAATGTTATTTTTTGGTTTCGAATCCATTTCGTACTTAAACTAAGGTCGGCGGCAATGTCCTATGCGGGCAAAGCGATGCGATGCAATAGCAAAACGATATGTTTTTACTGTACTTCTAAGTCCCTCCGAAATTACCTAAATTTGCTCTCGCCGTGCGTTGCTAATTCAGATAACTATTGTGTGATGCCTATATAGAGCCAGTAGTCAAGTAAGACTGCCATACCATCCAATGAGAATAGCAATGCTATAGAGCGTTCAGGAGCCTTTGCTAGATGATAGGGGGTTAATTGTCACTCGTGACAAGCAGAGTTTAGAGTGTTATAGGATTCGAAGCAGACTATGTTATACATTGTATCGGACATAATAACTGTTCCTGTGAGTTTGACGTCATTCCACATAGCAAGTGACGTCACCCACGTAGGACATTGCATAATTTTATACATACTACATTTATTATTATTTACCTTACAAAATTAATCGTGGAGTTAATACACAATACAATTTAACGCTACATTGCACGAATTAGATTGGAAATTACAAACTAAGGACATAAACACCTAATAGGGACTTTTAGTTACATAATATACAGTGGAACCTTCACGTCTGTGATGCCGGGTGGGATAGGCAGATACATTATTCTACACAATACACTGACGATTTATCATCAAGAGCTACAAATGGCCAGCTTGTCCGATTCCATTGCGTACCAGAAAACTCTAGAACAATCCATATATAAAGTCCAGGATGGAAAAATGACTCGTATACTACATCTTTACGACGAAGAAACAAAACTGGGGACAAGCAAGCGCATCTGTCACGACAAACTCAAACCACCCTAATAATTCACTACAAAAAAACATTGGAAGGTACCTCGAGAAAAAAGTTACTTTTTACTAAATTTTACACATATAAAGATTCGTCACTGGTCAAAATCGCCGTTGACGATAGAAAAAAAGTCATTAAAAAAAAGATTAAACTAGACAAAATTTAAAAACAATAAAATGTTGCCATATCAAGATCATATAGTCCGTAAATGAGATCATTTTAAACGGAGGTACCTTCAGTAAGCGATTTGTTAACAGTACAGTACACATAATTTTATCTTAACAACTATAAGGTTACGGTCTCCGTGCCTCGAAAGTGAAATGCTGATTAAGGAATAAATGCTTCACAGTATAAGCCAATATTATACTCTCGCCACACCTGAATAAATAAATAAAGCTAGGTTGGAAGAAATAGAGAAAATAGGTTTAGAAAAATATTATTTTATGTGATCAGAAACATGTAATATGGGCGATAATGTGAATAGAGGCTTAACAACTAAACGTGAATCACAAAAATAGATAAATTTAACTATACAAACTTATGTACTAGAAATAATATTGTACGTAATGTACCTAAATATGCATTAATTAGTCACTTACCTCGCGCCTACGACAGAAATCTATGACCGTTGACACTACAGACAGAAATGTACATTTCGTCTAAATAGAGCGAGAATTCACTAAACTTTAAATGACCATTATTACACATTGAAGGTAAACACTTAAAAAATTCACCGTGATTATTTTGCAATAGTATTTTTTTTCTTCTGTGGCGTTCGCGATTATTGAATTGCCAATATCAAGTTAATGTTTTTACATTATAAAAGGGAGTGAAACTGAAACAGCAATAGTTAATTAACGCACTTTTTAAATGGATTTAAAACTGTTTAATCTCTTAACGAATTAACTAATTTTCAATTTGTATTGTCGCTCTACAGAGACTACAGTCAACTCTTCCGATTAATGTCAACACTCACAAAAACATGTCTGAGGCCTACCGTATTGTCTGCTTACATAATCTATCGAACCGGTTATCTCGAACTATCTCAAATAAACCGTAAGCCATTCGAGACGGCAACAACATAGAAAATAATCGCACAGCAAGCTTTGTCTATTCAATTCATAGACAATTGCTCTTCTGTTTTAAGACATTTTTTTTCAGTCATCTCCCCCACAAATTGCTTAGGTTTATTTAAAAAAAAAGCTGTAACAGAACAATGTTAAATCGATTAGTATTTATGATGAAAAGTTATTGACTTCCAAACGAATTTTACAAACCATGTATATTCGTCTCAAAATAGTATGTCCTATTCCAAAACAAATAATATTAAATCAGTGTGAACGAAAGACAAATTTTATGACATTTACCGACACGTGCGACAATGTTACTGATAAGATAATAAAAATAGGGTTGAAATTGAACTGGACAAAATCGCAATCAAACGGTGACTTTAAAAATTACCTTTTAATGAAAAATAACATAATGTCATTGATCTTTATAAATACCTTTTTTTAAACATAGGCACTAATTGATCTCGTAAATAATTAAGAAACCAAGCATCAATACTCCAGCTATCCATCGAATTATTCTTATAAAAATCTAGTTTATAAAACTGCAAATTAAACCTGTGTCATTAACTCCAAATCTTGTACTAAAATGTAATATCTATGCGTGGGTGAAAAACTTGATTGACCGAATTAAGACAGGCTCCATTTTACACCCATATTTAAAACGATTAATGATATGCAATATTTCTGAACTCTAAATTGACAAAAAACGAAGTAGCACTGGTGACGGATTCAGAATAAATAAACGTCACCAACATATCAAATAACGCGACGGAAGACGCTAGATAAGAGCCGTGGACAGAAAACCTGTCTGGCTAGGTTAGTTTCCCTCCACCAAAATGGAGGAGGCCGGCCCAGCGGTAAGTGTCATGAAAGTAATATTGTCGCACGTATCCAAGCGCAAATCCCCACGAAAAATATCACCGTGTTACGAACAGACGTCACAAATCACGATTAGCATAACGAAACAGTTACCTAAAAATAATAATAAACACTAATATGTATATTTTATCGTCATAAACAAACCATACTAAACAATTTACACAATCACGTATATCACTATGCAGAAAGCGGTCATGTGGGTTGGGGATCTGCGCTTTTAAATTACATCTTTAAAATATGTAAACGATTATTACGCCATTATCATTCTATCAAAGAATGATATAGTGCCGAATTAATGCGTTGCACGTTTATTCAAATCTTTCAAAAACACCAAGGAAATAAATATACAATGTTGCATCGATGTATATAATGTATACACAAACCCGTGTATATTTTATGTATAAAAATGTACGCTGGCCGATCGAGTTCTGTTTAAGGCTATGCAATTTTGGTATTTTAGAACAGCCCATAATTCTTGTCGATAATCGTATTTTTATTGCGATATAATTTGTTAATATTATCGACTACCTATTCGATATTAAAACGATTCGACAAAGTATCGATTCCGGGGAACGTTTTTAAATTCGACACCATTTATTATTGGTAATAGAATCTTTTGTAAATGCACGTATAAAGTTTAAAAGATTTACCGAATGGCGAATTTAAAAGCTATGTATTCCAAAATCGATACATATATCATCAAATATTCACTGGCGATCGATATATCCAGTGAACTTTTGGCAAATATTTATAAACGTGATCGTTTACAGTGCACATTATTTCACTTGCCCGGTGTAAACTGAATTAAGGACAACATGCTTGTCAGTACTAAGTGATTCATACCTATATACCAATTATAGATTATATTGTAAGACTTTTACAGAAGTATGTTAAATATACCTAATTCCGGATAAATTTACGCTACGCCTCAAATGAAACGCAACATAAAAGGCTCTACTTAAAAATGATACAGCACATAAGTAGCTCTATTTCCGAAAAAATGCTCCAAAAAGCTAATTGTGACCTTGCCGTAATGCTACAGTCACACAATTTTCTTCAACTCAGCAACGGGTCAATATATGTAGCTATACTCTGTAGTACCGACAAGCATCCGCCCGCTTCTACCATAAATTTGTTGAATAAATAAATCTAACTATATACAAAGGTGGTTTACAGTACGTATTGATTTATCTAAGGGCCGTGTAGAGATTGAGCACGCTTTTGTTCTCCTTGTGCGACGGCGTTTTGGAGAAGACATTCCAGAAGCGGAGCGTTTCGTCGCCTGCGCCTGTCACTATGGCTTCACCATCGGGCGATAGCGCGAGGTAAAGCACGCGGTACGAGTGACCCGTGAGTTTCGCCACCTGAGAAAAAAGAAAGTTATATTACTGTTACTAATCGTAAATATATTATCTATACTAATATATAAAGCTGCAGAGTTTGTTTGTTTGTTTATTTGTTTGTTTGTTTGTTTGAACGCGCTAATCTCAGGAACTACTGGTCCGATTTCACAAAATCTTTCAGTATTAGATAGTCCATTTATCGAGGAAGGTTATAGGCTATATTTTATTTTCAAAAGAATTAGGGATCCGTATGAAAATTGCGATTTTGTAAACCAAGGTGTAAAATCGAAAACCTATTTATGCGTGCGCTGCAAAAACTATTGACAATAGATCAAAATGATGTACTACGGATTTGTAGGTCTTATAAAGATCTACAAAAAAGTCCACGAGAGCACATATCTAACTATCATAGTTTAGTCACAATAACCGATTTTATGTTCATAAAAAATATGCACGGTTTCGAAGCCCACGCGGGCGAAGCCACGCGCAAAAGCTAGTATAAAATATATTCTATTCTAAATAATAAATACAATAAATTCTAAATATATTCACCATCCCATTCCACCCTGAGGGTATCGTAGGGGCCGGTTAAAGGAAATGACTAAGCCAATCTGCAGTCCGTGTGTTAGGGTAGTCGTCGCAGGAAGGATTTTAGTGGGTATGGTAGGGTCCCACATTAGGAAGCTAAACTCGTTGCCCTGTTTCAGGCGGGACGCTTATTTCTGTATTACTGTCGCCCATGGACATTTCTAACATAAATTTATGGTCTACCGTCGTCGGTGGACGCACATGTATGAAAAACTGGTTCAACTATGCAGGCTAAACTAAACTAACTTATTTTAGCTGGCGGTGGACGTTCGGCTTCAAACTTGCTAATTCAATAGTGTCAAAATCGACAATCAAGTTACTATTATATAGACGATTTTGACGGTTTTGATATCTTATTATTACTATAGTGTCAGATCGGGACGAATGTCACAAGCTTTGACACAAATCACTTGGCAAGAACTTTTGAATTTAGCAGATTAATGCCAGCAATTAACTGCCTCGTTGGTCTAGGGATTGGAAGTGCCGCCTTGGATCATGGGACCTCGCATCGGTTCCGGGGTCGGGACAATGTCTTAGTGTAAACCTGAGATACTTGCTCTGAGTCTGGATGTCATTTGTGTTCGTGAATTTCATGTTTGTAAACTGCCCCTGCTATACACGTACACCTAGTGCCCACTGCACTAACTGTTAATTGTTGTTAATGTTATTAAAAAAAATAGTACCACACAGCCACACACACATATGAGAATAGTTAAAAAAAATGTTATACCAACCTGCGTGAGACTCGGATACTTCCACACGAGGATCTGGTTCTGCGAGTACCCGTGCGTGGAGACCAGCTCGCTGGAGTGCTTCGACCACGCCAGGTTGCACACCTGGGACCCTGCGGAAACAAAAGGCTCTTTAGCGACATCTAGTGAGATAAACACGAAAGTGAACACAATGTTATACAGGTTCGCATTGACTTGATATATATTTCGTTGCGTCTTCATTTTTCTAAGCCTATAAATGACCCACCGCTGAGTAGGGCCTCCTCCAAATTATATGGAAGGTAATAAATAAGCCTACTGTGCTACGCTGGCAAAACGGGTTGGCACAGGGTTTAGTTTCAAGTTTTCAAGGAAAACGTAAAAGAAAGCCTAGGTTTTCGACCTTGTTATTTCTTATTGTCGGCTCTTACGTCACCCTTAGGATGGAATGGGGTGGTGACACGTATTCTAAATCCGTCACTACATTGAGGGTAATTAACCTACTGTCCCAGGCTAGCCGAACACGGTGGCATAGGGTTTCGTATCAAGTTTTCCTTCACTTAAGGCTAGGTTCTTGGCTTTATTATATTCTTGGACTCTTACGACACCCTCGGGATGAAATAGGGTGGCGACGCTATTCCATGTGGTGACGGATTTAGAATAAAAAATGTCACCAACCCATACCATCCTGAGGGTGTCGTAAGAGGCGACTAAAGAACCTTAATCATTTAGCCTTAAGAATAATATAACGGGTTTCAATATAACGAATTTAGTATAAATAAATAAATAAATATCCTTGGACATTTCACACAACGCCATCTCGTCCCAAGTTAAGCAACTTAATGCTTGTGTTATGGTAACGAGATGGATGATAAACTACTTAAATACATTTTTTTTTTTGTAAATACATACTTATAATAGTTAGAAATGACACCCAGACTCCGAGCCAGTGCCTCTGGTTTAGACAAAGACACTTGCCCGACCCCGGAATCGAACCCGGGACCCGTTGATCCAAAGGCGGCACATCTAACCACTAGACCAACGAGGCAGCATTAATTTAACGATTTGTTCAAAATCCCGGAGAACTTTCCATAGGAGCTAATCAGTGCTTCCAGATCCCAAAAGTAAAATTACAGTGTTCTCAGCTCAAAAATACAGTAGTTTCTTTAAAAAATACAGTAGATTTCAAAATCGATTACAGTAAAATTACAGTAAAACTGTGTTTAAATATTAAAAGAAAAATAAGCTGCTATATTAGTTTATTTGTGAATACATATATAATTGTAAGTTATTTTAAAATAATCTTCTCATGATTTTGCTAATTTTTTGGCGTCATCCTCGAAATAATTTCATTAAGGGGATTAAATTTGACGCAGTTTTCAGAATTTCAACGACTGACCTATTGACCTATACCGTATTTGTGATCAGACAGTTCCTCTGCTTGGCTTATAAATTATTAATTTCACTGAACTTGCCGTCGCACTCAGCGTTCGAGTGAGGCACAGATAATACTTGCAGCACAAAACGAGGCAGCAAATGGAATTTAGTGTCTTCAGACAACTGCACTAAAAACAAATTAATTAAATGTGAACATATTTGTGTGCAATATTAGGTACACAGAGTTCTTAAAAGATGAAATTTTAGCTGATGCCAAAATATGTCTGCTGGTTTTACGTTTATGATCTGAAATTAAATACAGTATTTTCATACACTGTATTTTATCATTACAGTATACAGTAGAAAAGTCTAAAATACAGTAAATCTACTGTAATTACAGTGAATCTGGAAGCACTGGAGCTAATGCAAAATATACCTTTACAATACGATTTACGACATTCCCCTCCATGTCGTTGGAGGAGGCCCGACTCATCAGTGGGTCCTCTATGAGCCGAAAAGTATATCATACCTGTGTCGACGCACTGCATCGGCTGCGAGGTGAGCGTGTTCCAGAATCGTATGCAGCGGTCGGCGGTGCCGCCACCCGACGCCAGGAGCCCGTGCTGGTGCGGCGACCACGCGATGGCCTTCACCGCCGCCACGTGCGACGAGTACGTCTGCACCGGCGACGTCGAGTGCTGGAAAACGGATGGCAAGTTCTAGAGATTTGGCAACTTACACAAAAAGAAATGTTAGTCCCCCATTTCATGCCGAGAGTGTCGTAAGAGCGGACAAAAGGAAACGACAAGGCCAAAAAGGGTAGGAAACCCTGTGCCTGTCTAATTACCCCCCTTGTTATGGGAGGAAGCACGACTCGGCAGTAGTTCATGTATGATCCGAGTAGTTGTCCGTTGTATTGTCTGAGAAAATCAAAATTTTTTGTCGAATAAATTCTTACGAATGCTATCAAATAGTCAAAAAAAATACTGTAAATCAAAATTTAAAAAAAAAAAAAAAATTTTCATTTTGTTTTTACCACCGGTTCGGAATGCCATTCCACAGAGACACTTGAATATATATTTTTTTATTATATATATAAGACGACACACGAGCAGGCGGTCCACCTGATGGAAAGTGGTCACCGTCGCCCAGGACATCTGCAACCTAACGGGTGAAGATGCGTTGCCGGCCTTTAAGATGCCTGTAAACACCTCTTTTGAAGAGCCCCATCTTGTAGCGCAGAGGAAACACTTCGGGAGGTAGATCATTCCACATCTTGCACGTGCGCGGTAAAAAGGCTCGCGATGCACGTACAGTTGCTGAAAACTGTATATCCAGCCGATGTGGATGAAATTTCTCCGAGTGCCGCAGGGTGCGATGGCGGAAAAGTGACGATGGCACCAAGCTGAATAATTCCTCAGAACATTCCCCAGTGTACAGTAGGTATAAGACACAAAGAGATCCAACGTCTCTTCCTTTGCATATAATTGGGATAGATATTAAAGATTAGAGTCAATATGTGCGGTGGTAACGGATTTAAAATACAAAGTGTCACCACCCCATACCATCCTGAGCGTGTCGTTAAAGAAGGTGAGAAACTTGATGCAAGCCCTGTGCCAAACCGTCTTGCCTGCATGGGACAGTCGGGTAATTTACCTCCATATATTCAGAAATGGCTTTACTTACTAGTGGGTAATAAAGATTTAACGTGAAAAGAATATACTTCGCGAAATTTTGGCAAAGATAATTAATTATCTGCTAATCAAGTTCAATAGTTCGTTACTAATTAGCATCAAAGCGTTTGATACTGTGACAAATTGTGAGCGATAGGACTGATATCGCGACAAGCCAGCAAAGTATTGTAACCACAAGCTTATCGCATATCGTTCCCACGGGGCATTCCCACACATTTTACAATTAGTAGTTACCAAAATATTTTAGTTTAAATATCATCATCATCATCTAGCCCACTCTAGTCCACTGCTATACATAGGCTTACCCTAAAGACCGGGGATGGCTAAAAAAATTAATTAAAAATTTAAATAAACCCAGACACAATGACCTAAGTTCCCTTTAAAAAGTAAAAAACATCGCGTTTAATTTTTATTTTCTGCTTTTTATAAGTACACGCTTATTATGATGTAGATGTTGTTAATACATAGATTCTTGTCGCATCTTCATTTTCACCCCACCACATATATTTGCAGATATTGGGTATTTCCACCCAGAGTATTTCAGGGCTCAACTGATTTTCTTGGAACATATTATTTTGTAATGTGCACGTGATGCGCTTTCATTTGAGACCCCACTCGATTATATTTGCAGACTTTTAAACTTTTAAACGACTCAACATTTTCATCAAACATATCTAAGAACACTCGCCCGTAACTCACCTGTCATACAAAAAAACTGTATTGAAATCGCTTCATCCGTTCGCGAGCTACGGAGCCACAGACAGACAGACTTATAACACCCCTTTTTTTGCGTCGGGGGTTAATAAGGTTTTAGTTACAACGTGTTTAAGGATCAATTAACATTTATGACTTACCATAGACCAGACGAAAAGTTTGTTATCGTTGCCGCCGGAAGCAAGCGATTGGCCGTCCGGTGACCATTTGAGTCCGCACACCTCCTGTCTATGACCTTGCAGAACTCTTGACGATTGCACGGCTAGAAAAAAAGAAAACTGCTGTTTAAAACTCCTGTCCGAAAACTTTTTATGTTAACCTTAATAACAGGGAAAGTAAGCTTCTCGTTGGTATACTGTTCCAGTACACTGTATTTTAAATCCATGGCTCTGTTGGATGGGTTTCCATCATGTCCATCTACTACTGTTGAGTTGGCCCTCCTCCACATGGCAGGCAATTAGCCCACTGTACCAAGCTGGCCAGACGGTTTTGGCACAGGGTTTCGTATCAAGTTTTCCTTTTCTTACGACACACTCAGGACGGTATGGGTTGGTGACATATTGTATTCTAAATCCGTGACCACAGGGAATCGGTTGTGTCTGAAGCTAAATTATCAATGGTGGTTTGCGTTTACGCCTAGAGTTGTAGATGTTAAGTGGGACTCCGTGGCGTTAGAGATGGTAAAAGCCAATATATATTTTTTACCAATTACTTGAATGCCTTTGACCCTAGGCTTGAATGATGGAAAGCAACGCCAGGGTCTAAGATGGGGCAGGCAATTTAACGAACCGGCTCTCACATACACACGACGGAACATAGTAAAACTGCTTGGCGCCGGACTTACGATGTGAGGGTGGTAGCTAGCCGGGCGGACCATTCGATCCTACCACCAAGCGTGCTGGGTTTTGTTGACTTTTACAACACGCGTTTTTTCCCAGCGTGCGGTGGGGAAGTTTTATATTCTGACCCGTCGCCACACGGATAAACGGACCCTAATGAAATCTGAGAAAAGATTATGATGCAAATTATGGAAAATCCTCATAAATTGAAATGCATACATACTATCAATTCCAAGAGGCAAAGCCAGCGAGCGCAGTCAACTATTTTATCAAAGGCATTAAACGCATAAAAGATATAATATTAATTATCAATAAAGTATTCACGGCTGTAAAACTTGAATGGCGTTAATAATGTCGCATAACTCACACTGTTTAACGATCAAATCCAGACATTTTGGTTCGGCATTCATTAAACTTGGATCGAGGAATAATATCGAAAATTGATGCATTCAATGCGGTTATCGAGACTTACAAAGTCGAAGCAGAAACTCGATATAGATGTAGCCGGCCCAGTTTGGAATGGGACATAGTGCGTTCTATCTAGCAGTCATCTACAATGATAATTCACAGAAAGCCAGACCCAGAGCAAGTACATACCGGGACCCCGACCTCGGAATCAAAGCAAGTGCTCGTAATCCAAAGGCCAACAAAGCGTCAAGTTCATATATTATACCAGTTTACATATGAAATTATAGCCGCCTACCACAAAATGTTACATATTGGTTATACTCCCATTGCGAAAGGAAGAAAGAATAAACATTTTCTTATAGCAAGAATCACTGTCTTTTATGAACTGTTTTACCGCGAGCTTAGTTTTATAAAATTGTAATTAGTAACACTTCCCGATCGTATGCACAGGAGCAAGTGTGTATGTTTCTCCAACGTATATTTCGGTTACAAAACACTAATGGTAATTAATATTTGTTTAGGCTCAGTATCAATAGAAAGTCTCGCTAATGCATATTAAGGCCAAATTAACAACAATCCTTGGCTTTAAAAAGCATTTGAAGGTAAGTATTATCAATTGAATTATCGCAAAAATTTCGTAAAAATATTAAAATTAATATAACTTTTTATTCTTATCATTAGCTATGTTATTGTAACGTTTCATGATACGTAAAGTGAAATTATGTAAGAATGTATGGATATTCTTACAAACTTTCACGTTTATAATATTAGTAAGATTAGATTCAGAATCTTTACAACAATTAAAGTTTTTTAATTAAAGCTTTACAACAATGTTCGTTATTTAAAAATCCCACGAGTCTAGTTAAAGAACCATACATCCCACAACACGAATAGACTACAACATGAAAATATCTTGTGACCATTCCCCAAGACATCGGAACTCGTAAAATGACTATAACACACGTCAAATGACTTGTGACATGAAAACGACATCGGGAGGTTATAAAGATTGGGGGGATGGATGTCAAATATTTGCATTGCTGCAGTGTGCCGTTAGATCGACGACATTTGTGTCGAACTCTTAAACAAATATCATAAACGCTAGACACCCTTTCACCGAAACTGTCATTTGACTGAACCGGTTTTTGCTAATAGCAATGCGAATTTTTGCACTAGGTATAACCTGTATTGCGGGGGCTCATAACAGACATAATTCACGGAACGACACCCAGACTCTGAGCCAGTCATTGGCTTTAATACAAGTCCCGAAATCAAACCAGGGACCAGAAATCGCTTCGATCGCTTGTCAAGTAATTATTCTTATCAAAATCTAAATCAAAACTCATTTAATCAAGTTGGCTCATTAGAGCTCTTGTGACAGGTCAAACAAAAAATAAAATTTACCATTTAAAATTAATTATTTACCATCTACCACCGGTTCGGAATGCACCTCTACAGAGAAGAGCCGGCAAGAAACTCTGTAGTTGCTCTTTTTAGATCGCCATTTGGGTACAAGACTGGTTATAAGACAGATTCGTGAGAGCAAACTCACGCAATAGTTCCAAAGGGCCAAACATCAGCCAGATCTAGTTGACAATAGTAACCTTGTAATGCCCAAGCCAACCGACCCCCAGCAACGGCACCTGTTCACAAGCATGACGCATGCAGCAGCCATCGCCCTCCTCAACCATATTGCAGGGAAGAGAATTATAAAATCTAATGTATACTATACTGTGTGCCACAAAGCTGATAGTCAATTTTCGACGACTGACTATATAGGCGATGCGGCGCAGGTCGAATACCGAGGCAACCTAGTGGACGCAGTCTCAAAAAAAATATCTTTGGCTACCAGCTCTACATAGTTTTTCTTGTTTTTCCTTCTCGCGGCTGGATTTTCTTATAGACATCTCTAAGAGGCAGGGTCTAGTAATTTTAGGCTCGATTATAAAAAAGTAAAGCGAGATTACAGACTCAGTAAATTTGACGACCCGGCCAAGTAAATAGTAAAGTGAAACTTCTTAATTTATTCCATCTCGACGTATTATTAAAATAATGTCTGCGAACGTAGACCAGCGAATAAAATCTCATTAGAGAGGCTATGTTTATTATAATTGAATCCGGTGTTCGCGTAAAGCTACAAAGCATTTAGGATGCGTTTCGTTCCATAGTTGGTTGATGCACAACCGCATTGTCGTTGAACTTAGATCGTGCGCCGCCCCGCCTTGGCGAAACTGTGTTTGCGGTTGCAGTTCTCAAAGTTAGGTGGGCCAAATGAGATAGATATCAAATTGAAATCGGTACTTTAGTTTTAAAACCGAATGACATAAAAAAAGCATTTATAATACTTTGACTGCCTCGTTGGTCTAGTGGTTAGATGTGCCGCCTTTGGATCAACGGGGACCGGGTTCGATTCCGGGGTCGGGCAAGTGCCTTTGTCTAAACCAGAGGCACTGGGTCGGAGTCTGGGTGTCATTTCTATCTATAATATGTAGGTATTTACAAAAAAAAATGTATATAATTAATTTATCATCCATCTCGTTACCATAACACAAGCATTAAGTTGCTTAACTTGGGACGAGATGGCGTTGTGTGAAATGTCCAAGGATATTTATTTATTTTTATAAGGCCGAAATCCTAGCCGCATTTACTTTCGAATCGTAGAATACTCTAGTCGGAATGGTGGTAAAATATTCGGATTAATGTAAATCTTTATACGTTTTAATGCAAATTCTCGTGGTTTACGACCATCTGAAAAAGGACACGTACTTGTATGTTACTTCTCATCTCGTACTTCATCACATAAGTGATCCAAAACCAAAACTTTTGTGTGTTCTTAACCAAATTCGTCAAAAAAGGTATGAAAATGTTAGCAGGGAGACCTATATATAAACCATCCTACATTATACTATAAACCATCCTACATTATTATTTCAGTCTATAAATGAGGCACTGTTGAATAGAGCCTTGCTCCAATTGCGTGGAAGGAAAAAAGCTTTCTGTGCGAAGCTGGCGAGTCGGGTTGACAAAGCGTTTCGCATAAAGTTTAGCTTATATTACGGACAGGTTTTTTGTCACACGTTCCCCTATTGTTATTTATTTTGAGGCTGTATTATTTCCATAATTAACTTTGTGGGGCGGATCGTGAAAGGTTGAGCACCGCTCGCCAAGTGCAGCTAATCCGAAACAGGTCCCAAGTACATAGGTAGGTGTCCTAGTATCCCTTCGCGGCGGGTTGTTGACTTAGCCACACGGAACTAAATCTCAACTAGCTACTTTATATGGACGTGGGTTGGGAGCGCTATATCTGGAAGTTGGCAAGCGAAACCGGGTTTGGCAAGTACGCGTAGGTTTAAATGGCGGAGAGTATGAACAAACGCCTTTGTCTGAGCGTTTAAATAGATTCGATTGTTTTTTATTTTTAATCTCCAACAAAAAGGTTTTGTTATTAGTTTGAAATGTCTATCTGGCAACATAGCACACCACCTGATAATTTTAATTTAGGTTTTCTTCTAAGATCAGTGGATGTTGTGACTATGTTATTTACCCAAATCAGATTAAGTTTGTAAGAATGTATGTATGTATGTTACTCTTTCACGCAAAACTACTAAACAGATTTTGATGAAACATAACAACAATCTAGCTTACACATCAGAATAACACATAGGTTATAATTTATAAAATATTGTGAGCAGATTTTGTTTTTCGTCGGGGGCCGCTAGTTCTTTTATTAACCCTTTAACTACAAGATTCTAGATATATGTGATAGACAATGGTACTTACGTGGTGTCCGGGTGTCCCGTTGCCGTATATGCCTGTCCCTGGACCCGGAACTGAGAATGTCACCATTCCACGCCAGGGCGCCCACCCTGGCAATGTGTCCTTGCAGCTTAGTCACCTAGTCAAATCAATCATTGTTTTATTAAAATACGCATACATACTTCTGAAATGCTTTGTAAAATCGTCGTTTCAGCCCATAAATGACCCACTACTGAGTCGGGCCTCCTCCAAATTTATAGAAGGAAATTAGCCTACTGTGCCACGCTGGCAAGACTGGTTGGCACAGGGTTTGTATCAAGTGACTGCCTCGTTGGTCTAGTGGTTAGATTTATTTATTTTAATACTTCATGCAAAATACATTGGCGGACTTAATGCCTAGAGGCATTCTGCCGCCTTTGGATCAACGGGTCCCGGGTTCGATTCCGGGGTCGGGCGAGTGTCTTTGTCTAAACCAGAGGCACTGGCTTGGAGTCTGGGTGACATTTCTATGTATAATATGTATGTATTTACAAAAAAAAAATGTATACAAGTAGTTTATCATCCATCTCGTTACCATAACACAAGCATTAAGTTGCTTAGCTTGGGACGATATGGCGTTGTGTGAAATGTCCAAGCATATTTATTTATTTAAGTTTTCCTTCTCTTTCGGCTAGGCGATCTGCCTCTTGCGTACTTTTAGTCGCCTCTTACGACACCCTCAAGACGGTACGGGTTGGTCACAATGTGTATTCTAAATCCGTCACCACACGTACAATATGTAAAATACACACGATAAATTCGTTCAAAAAAAGTCTTTGATTTCACAAAGTGTATCTACGTCTAGATTTGCTGTTATAAAGCTCATCTTACCTCCTTATTTACAGCTACGTCCCACACGCTGATGTGTCCCTTCTGCGTACCCACGGCTACCAGATGTCCCCGCTCACTCCATGCCACGGATGTGACCGCGTTGCCCTCTGACGACAGGTCGCACAGTCGCGTCACCTGGTGAACACAACAGATAGCCTGACAACTTTTAGAGAAATATTTGAACATCGATAATGGAACTCTTTACTAAAGAATATCTGATGTTTGGACAGTGAGCTAGCTGCATGAATGAAGAAAATAATGCCATATTAGCTTAAACTACATACGTTCACGCCTTTAGCAAATAAAGTTAGCAGTTCAACTGCCTCGTTGGTCTAGTGGTTAGATGTGCCGCCTTCGCATCAGGGGTTCCGGGTTCGATTCCGGGGTCGGGCAAGTGTCTTTGTCTAAACCAGAGGCACTGGCTCGGAGTCTGGGTGTCATTTCTATCTATAATATGTATGTATTTACAAAAAAAAATGTATTTAAGTAGTTTATCATCCATCTCGTTACCATAACACAAGCATTTAGTTGCTTAGCTTGGGACGAGATGGCGTTGTGTGAAATGTCCAAGGATATTTATTTATTTTATTTTATTTATTTATTTAATTGAAGGTTATATAAACTGGTGTTCCGTTTTTATTTAATCCAAATTATTATTAATCCCTTACTAAAATATTAAGTATAGACAACAGTGACTTAGTGCAGTTACTATAGAGCAACATAAAGTGATTTTTGACTGCTTTTTACTAAGCGCGACTGATCGCAAAATAGTTGGTGGCGAAAACAATTAATTGTTGGTGCCTACATCAAAAGTGAACAATTGTTCGCATAGAAAAACCAACACTTTGTTAGTGTACCGTGGGGTAATTCAGTCTACATCTTGCCAAGACATAAATAAGCTAAGGAATTATAAGATAGGGAGCAACAATTTCTACACCAACGTGTCATTTTTGTGTTAATTTTCCCAGCCATAAAATTAACATCTAGCAAAACCACGAAGCTACGAAACATACGGAAGCTACAAATATATCTGATACAAGTACATATATCCATTTTTAGACATTACATAACCAATCTTCACATATGCAAGAGGAATGGAATGAATGTACAAAACGACTGACTCTGTTAAGAAAGTGCGAATCTATTCAATTATCAGATGAATCCTCAAAGATCTTACCTGGCTGGTGCACGCGCTCCACAAATAGACACAGCTCCCCAAGCCCACGCTGAGCACATTCTGCGCGGACCAGTCCACCAGGTTCAAGTAGAAGTCGTCCTGCAACTCAGGCGCGTCTAGCACCTTGAACGGGATCCGGGATATCTTGCGCGTCGCCTTCCTGGGCGAACGAAGAAGCTTCTCGGACTTTGCCGAAATCGGAGACAGGCTATACGGTGAAGGGTCTATGTTTTCCTGCAAGAAAAGTTCCTATTCGTTACCTTCATAAAAAAAGTTTGTTCCTTCTGAGTATTTATTTGTACGATTAGATTTTTTTTTAATACTACTCTGCTCTACCCTACTGCTATAGACCCAGAGCCAGTATCTCTGGCTCACACAAACACTTGCTCGGTATCGAACCAGGGAACCCGTGATCTACAGACAGCACATACAACCATTTGATCAACAAAGCGTCAACAATATAAAATTGCATTATTTTTAAAAGTCATTCATACTAGAGAGAGTTCCATTTTAAAAAGTTATATAGTATGCAAAACTAGTACGATAGTTAAAATGATATATCAATTTATATACTGTTTCATAGTATGTTTACACACGTGTTACGTCTACAACTCTTTCACACAGACGCATGGTCGCATATACAACCTGAACATCAGGTTTATATATCATCATAATACGCCGCCTAGAAACAGAGCTGGGTGGGTCAGAGGACTCTAGACCCACGCGAACAGAGTCCTGGGCCAATGTTAGTATGAAAATAATAATAGATAAGAAATGAATTCTCTGTAAAACCAGACAATAAGATAAATTTGCAAGCAGTGTTTGACATGCGATTAAAAGAGCAGTTTGGTGTAGCAAAACCCGTTCACTACGAAGCTGCCCCCTGTCGAAATACTGCGAAAAACTTAAACTTCTCAGACATACACAAAAAGTGCAATAAACTCGGTAATGTCAATTTTATGCTAAGTAAATTCAAATGGTACAACAATGTTTAAGAGACTAAATTAATTGGTATACATTTAGCAGATCGAATCAATATCATAATGTACGGTAGTGGTAATAAATTGGAAAAGAAACGCAGTCTATCTTGACATACTCATTAAAAAAGCAATGAGAAACTCATTACCGGACCGACCACGACAACAATAGATAAAGATTTCGGTACAAACTCCCAAAAAAAGCAATCACCGGCAATTATGTATATTGCTATTATCTCGCGGGAATAACATAATTACAGAACATAAATAAAAAAAGCAAATTTGTCAATACTACAAATATGTTGCGCGGTGTTAAAGTTATAAATGTTGCAGCAGTCATTAAGCCCGACAATAGTAATAAAACAGAAAAACGCGAGGCGGGCAATATATGTAATGATGATGATGACGATGACCGTACAAAAACTACTGACAAATTGAATTCGCAAGTTTCGACGCTACATGCTGGTAGCAAACAATATATTTCGATGAATCCTAATCGCCAACACAAAAAACCACGACATATAAAAATGCATGCGAAACAATCGCTACACGAGGTAAAAGATCTGTAAATTAAGCATGACGGAACCACGCAAAAAGCTTATGACCCGACAACAAAAACTACTCTAGCCTTTATTGTGACTTTTTTCGAGTCTAAGAATTATCTGGACTCGAATGCAAAATTATTCAAATCAGTTTATGCAAAACGCGTTTTGAAGTCGTCTGGAGATGAACAAGGCAATTTAAATAGAGTTTACAAAACGCGCAAACGAGGAAGCAAGTCGGAACCTCCTGAAGCGTAACATAGACTAGGCCTTGAAAAGTTCGGCCACCCGAGGCTTTTGTGAGAAACGAGCGAATAAAAAGGATCTGAAAAAAAAACGCAATAAACTTGGACGTGCACGTTAGATAGCGTCTCGATTTGTCAGCGATTTTTTTTATTGTATCACGCTTTCAATTAATCATCGAAACAATTTCTATACAAGGCATGTTGATTGGACTCATAGACGTCCGGAATCAAACTACCCGATAATATGTCTTGACTGCTACCATTCGTCTATCACGCGCCAAGCTATAACGAATCAAATTTAAGATTAATATCGCCTCGAACCTGCAATAGCAGTTATTGCAAACAAGGCAATCCGTCAATTATGTTTGAACAACTGTTTGCAAAGATATAAACCTTATATTTGTTTTGTCTTTATAACTCCGCTAAAAATTACATCACTATGTGTATATTAACAGCGACAAACACCGTATATTTCTTTAAAGCTCTGCTGCAAAAAAGTGCAGAATTCCGGTAAGGTCGTGGAGATTCAATGTCCATGAACCCGTTTTTATTGCAAGCTCCTAAGTAATCTAGATGAATAACACCTTAAACATAAAGCGACTTATATGTTTCGTGAGACACAACGTGGGCCGTCATTACCATATGTGTATTTGGGTCTGATGATAATTCTTTTATTGTTGCAGCTACGTAGCATTTGAAAGAGTGGGTGGAAAATATTGGATGTGCTCCTGTTATATACGTACTATATTCAGGTTTAAATTTTCACCAACAAAATATGTGGTAATAAACTCAAACACATCATACTGTAACTCAGAAGAGAACACAACTGGGTTCTGAAACTGCGACGCCTACGTAGACCGAATACATAAATATGAAGAACACCGACGGACAGAAACAATAAACACGAACGTTAAGAGTCAAGAGAAATCACAATAAATCGCTGATAATGCAAGGATTTACAAGTAAAGCTACAAGATAAGGTATGACACCGTTGTCGTCCTGTTTCAAGACTGGCTTCAATCAATGATGTAGGTGCAAAAGAAGCGTCACAAAAAGCGAAAATGCTTTCACGAGAGGTTGAATCATGAATGAACACTAACGGAACAGCTGAAATAAGATTGAAAGTGCATCGCGGCTTGCACGGTGATTAATTCGCGACTGCCACTTATGGAGATATTGACTTAATAGCCGCCCCGCCCCCAGTGGTCAACGACATATTGGCCTTGGCATTCCAAATTAAATACATATTACGCAAGATTTAAATCGCCTGCAGCAAATTGCAACTGGTTTTTCTGATACAGAAACTGGTGTCAGCTGCGATTTGGCCGATAACAGTGACCCTAAAGATTGTCTCTTGATGCCACTCACACGAGAAGAGATTGTATATTTTTAGAGATGGAGTTGACATCACGCTTGGTCCAGACGAGACTGCATTTTAGATATACATCGCGTCATGATTCAATGACCCCGGTGACAACGCACCGGTCGCTAATTATGTTCAGACCATTATGAATACTAATATTACTATGTGTTTAGAAATGTGCTTAGAAAATTCGCTAGGAAATCTAAATATGAAAAGATGAGACAACACAGAACAAGCATATCGAAGGGCGAAATCCTTTGAAAGCTATCGGATATGAACTATCAGAAGAGAAGGAAAGAACCACAAACGAAAAAAAAGCTTTAAATGAGTAAATACTCAAACTGAAGTAGTGCGTGACTAATTAAGCGTTATTAAATCGAAGTTTTATTTACTACTTCTGAAGCGGTTTACTAATGCCATTTTGATTACGCGAATTATGTACATTTTAAAGCAATTACGTTTAGATTGTTGGTAACATCAGTGGTCACGTCATAGTGTAATAAATAGATGTTTAGGCAACTATTTATTTACTGTACAGTTCTTTCATATATTTTTTTTAACCAAAATTGCATCACTTTTACGAAAGCTAAAGCTGAAAATGTATGTTTTCTTCCAAAAGTTACGCAAAACCTTAGTGTATTATATGTTGTTTAATATATTAATAGCTTTACCTTATATTACAAAATCTCTGAAGAGTAGCAATTCGTGTAGTTCAGTAAGTAATACTTCAGCGAAAGATTTTTTTGGCGTAGTTCGGCCGTAGTTCAAATATTTAACAAGCATGTATGCCCATAAAACCTATCTGAAGCAAAATACTTTGAATTTTACCAATTTCAAACCTCAAATTAGCGAAACCGGCAACCTTAACCACAAAAACCGCGAGTCAACAGCTCTTTAAGTCACTACATATCACGATAAAACCTGAGTATAGTCAACATCCTTCGTGCATCGTGTTATAAAAACCAGAAAATCATAAACATTAAATTCTAGTCGACACCTAAATATCACAGATCTATAGGAGCACGAGCAGTTCTTAAATTGTCTATTTCCTTGATCTACAATTGCTTTATTCAGTGCAAATAGACAAAAACCTCCGCACAATGGAACACACAATTGACCTCAATAGATGGTCTAGCTCGAGATCACGAAATAACTATACCAACTTGTCTAATCGAATTTCTAAATGCAAAAAGTGCACTTAAATTAAATAATAGATGTAAACCATATCTTGGTAAGCGAAGCTAAAGTGTAATAGATACTAATGATACAGGAGCCAGAATTGAGGTAAGTAAAAATTACAATTTATCCCAACCACAATGATGTAAGATGAATGAGCAATCACAAACGCAAGTTTGTTAACCTCGGACAGCAGACGCATAAAAACCTAAAAATCCAGCAGGTTGCGACTAGATCGCAGATAGCAGATTGATTGGTACTATAAATGAGCTACACATCTCATGACCTGTGGCAGATCCGTAAGCGGGTCACGTCCAAGCCGATGCAATAAAACAAAATAAGCCACTGCAGAAGCAACGCGAATATAACTTTCGGTACACTTAAAACACAGTCATGAGGCATACAAATGATTAACCAAGAACCAAAACTTAGAGTCATAAAAGTCGGTGTCCAATTGTCTCCTTGAATTATTCCACCGTAAAACGTAATTCATTATTTTCCGGCATTGCGTAATATTTTGACTTGCGCTCAGTGGACGATGCGATAGGAATGCGATTGAAAAACCGCCAAAGCTGCGGTTCAGTTACGACATAGACGAGATGTTGGCTTTTTTTATAATATTCACGGTTGCAACGATCACCCAAGACACAAAATGTGTCTAGCGGTGAGCCCAGACACTGTTTACTTGTATTTCTATTTTCGACTGAGAAAATGTTAATGACCCTATGTCAATAAAGCAGTTGGGGTGTCGTATCCGAACCAAATTGTGTAAAAAGTGAATAAGTATTTGATAAACGAATTTCGTAGGCCTCATTGTTGGATCAATAGGCTTAGCACTGTCAACACACGTAACCCTACCGGGCCTCGTTAGCAAAAAGCCTCACTGTTTACTCAAGACCTTGTGCAAATATGTAGATTGGAAAAAAATTAAGGCTAACTTGAGGCCTCACGCGAAATTCCCTCGCATAAGTACTAGTAAACTTTGTTGTCTCTGCTAACAAATCACTGAGTGAACACGAATGGGCACTTCTGGTGACCGGTTGAATGACTGATGATGGCACGGGAGCCACTTGCGAGCATTCAGAATTAAAAAACCGGCCCATTTAGAACCTAATGCAAAACTTGTTCCAAAACATCAAGCCATTTTTTGTAGTCTTAAAAATGTTGAATTGAAGCAGCGAGTTTCTGCTGCAATTTTTATCTTTAATCTAATGGAGTGCTTTTTTTCTCGTTTTGATATAACAATGGAACAAAATTAGCGTTGTAACTGAAATATCAAAGGTCAAACCTATGCACAGACTACAAATACTACCCGGTCAAATATAGCTACAGTACATTCTATTGTAATGATACATCGGTTGACTCGTGTGATGTGTCAGTCACCGATGTCGTCGTCGAAATTGGAAACTAAACTTGTCCCATATCAGATAACAATTTGGACATCTGCATTATGATTAGTCTGTTGTTAGTGTCAATCAGTGCTTTCATATCGGTTTAGTTTGGCAAAAAATAAACAGTTACCGGTGTCTCGAGCACCAATTTCAGATTCAAGGCCGCTGTTATCTGTATCTGCTGGCTGACAATAAAAAATGATTTCGATGTAATTAACTAGAAATTCATATCGAGATGTCTCGGAAATTAAAAGAGCACCCATACAATGATCCCGAAACGTGACTGTGCAGCAATTCGGGAGGACAATCTAAGACGTGATCTAGATTGTAACAACACTACGGCAGCCGACCGACGTGTATCCGAAAACAACTACAAAGAAATCGATTTCATGCAGTTGTATAAAAAGGCAAGAGAAAAAACTGCATTCATACAGACGGGCACATCAAAACTTGCGAATCATCCCCTGCCAATGACCGAAAGTCTAGACTAAACTTTGTATCTCACCGAGACCCGTCTCTGCTAAAAAAACGTAATAATAAAATCCGATGAGCAAATACACTATGCGCATGTTGTATTACTTAGAAATGTTTTTATGGTTGTCCATTCGGCACTGTTACTTTACGATAAACTCTGGCTCTAATGTGGCTGAGCATTTTTAAATAATTACCGACATGCAGCAATCGTTCTATTCGAGCTAATTGATTTCACATTAGTTTTTATTACAACATAATAGTGACGAGTAGTTTTATTTCACTTTACACGTACAATTTTATTATTTAAATTCAGAACTTCCGTGACCGTGATGAATTCAAACTTGAAAGGATTATCTTCTACTTAGGATGATCGAATCGATTTTCGAGCATGAAACTTAGGTTTAGAGAGATTTCTACATCTCTCAGGAGATTAGAATAAAAGTCGTATTTATAAAAAGCATGGTTTTGCATAGCTCCAACCAATGCAAAATTTGCGTCCGGTTGGAGCGTTGAAAATTTCGCTCACGGACCAGTCCTGGGTCTGCTGTTGTAAAAAAAATCCGTGGCAACCGAGATAGCATCGGATCGACGAACCTAAGCATTGCACGCATGATTGAAATGCGCAAGCGCAAAATTTGTAAATGACAAGAGTCTAGCTAGACTTTATACGTTCAAGGTTTGGAAAACGAAAAGCGATCGATTTTTTGACGTTCACATTCGTTGCGCCTACGCATAGGATCACATGCCGATTGGTCCAATTATTGCTGATGCCATCGTGGCAGGCGCAAAGAATTTAAAATGAGCTACATAATGCGGTTCATCTGATAACTTCGTGTATCGAGTGTGTATCAACATTCGTGTATACATGTATAGGATTTAGCTTCGAATCGCGCTTAGTTCGTCATGTTTAAGAGAATAATATTCTATCTTCTAAGACGTACAAGAGTAAATATTTAAATGTCCTCCTCGCTATCTGAAGTCAATTTTACATATTTACCGTCTACAACTGCTGCTGTTACAATTTTGCTTTGTGCATACCGATCTATACAAAGGTTCCCAAACAATCCTCATTTTATTACATCGTGAGTAAGGACATTCATTCCGCCAAGTCGTGACCACTTCGATACCTAACTCGACACACAAAATCTCACGTCATGGGAAACATGCACATTTTTTTCACAAAATCGCAACGATGTTATATTCGATACAGAAACAATCGATTGTACAATTTAATAGGTTCTTAAACATTTTTATTGTTTAGCAGAGAGACTTGAATTATTTACACCTAGATACGTCTAATATCGCAGGAATTAGAAGCAATAAAATTACCAACCGGAACGCAATAACGACACTAAAATGTAGTCTACAAAATGGCGGTGCAAATTTTGACCATTGAAATACGAAAGTCGAGTTTCCTTTAAATGTTGTTACGCCTTAACGAGTGGACATCGTTAACAAAGGTGAGCACAATGTGTTAAAAGACCGTGGAAATTATGTTATTATGGAAGTGTTAAGCTTCCATAATAACATGCAGATTGTGGGAATACTTCGGGTTTCCACCAAATATAGGGAGGAGTATCAGGCAACTAAGCTAGCCAAGAGAGTTATAGTTCGTTTCCTAGATAGTTTAGTATTATTTAGTGATCCCGCTATAATGCTAAGCTGAAATAAAAGTAGAAATTCAGAATTACGGCTTTCATAAATATACTTTGAAAATATAAACGGGGGCAATGGACAAGGTCAAATTTAATGAGCATTAGATAAGTGTACAAGATATAAGCATTTTAATTAACAATTTCTCGTAAGGCATTCACTAATAAGATCTAAAACTACAAAGCTAATTTCGTATGCTAATCAAAACACATTAAGTGTAAGTCTAAGTACTGTGCGACGGAATGTTGTCTACCAAATATTTGGTAGTCATGTCTCTTCTAAAATTCAACATGAGCAGAGCGGCAAAAATTTATATGGGGACGCATCGAGAATCGAATCGAAATAACAATGCATTTTTTTAAATGTCCAAAATTTGTATTCAGTGCATAATGCACAGGTAATCCAGTGGGTGGGACCGCCCAGACTTAGAATTTCATGAGAGTATTAATGCTTTTTTTTCTATCACCTACGGCTGTTGCATACAATTGCTTTTCATTCCTAGCATTCGCAAGTCGGCGATGAAATTTGATTCAGTATAATCATTTGGTTTGCAGATTATAGATTGCAGAATAAAGAATTACAAGTTCATAAGCGTAAGGATAGTTGCGTACACGACGAACACGTGCTGAGAGATCTGGTTCTCTATTAGTAGAGTACATTACGCAAGGACCAAAAACTGGTGGCAAATTACAGCATCCTGCAATTAATTACGGCAATAAAAACGACATTGCACGCGAAATTACCACTAAAAATGACTACGTAAAAGTAAATACAGAGTTGAGGTGCCGCGTAACTAAATAGATGACATCAGATTAACAAAATGCTGGACTCGACACGAAAGGTATGAACAGCGATGGAATTCGCAAATGCGCTATATTTGTATAACAATAATAATGATGTCAACTCGACAAGGGTGTCAGAAATATATCCGTTCAAATTTAAAATCTCAATAGTTCTTGGTACATACATCACGATAGTCAGAAGCAGGCTTTATATTAGGGCATTTCTATCGTGAACATTTTGTTTGCAGACTCCAGTATACTTGAACATAAGCTAAGGCATTTTAAGTTAGATAGAAACTACGGCTTTGAGGAAGACCTGCGTTTACACTACGAGCGTCAATGTTATTATTAGTTTCCAACGGTTAAAGTTCAACAACAATTTGTATGGACTACTAATGCTGAGGACAACCTAGTAGCCAAGTTTTCAAACACCCATGCGTCGGGTATTACGTACTTGACATACTAGTCTGCGCAATCACTTAGAGTTATGTACATCAGCATTAGCATCACACGGAATCTCAACCTCCCAGCGCAATTACTTGCATGTAATGCCTTTTTTGTATGCGTATAATTCTCTAACACATTACTTTAACTTGTATAGCTTTTTTTCACCACAAACTTGTTGACAGGATAGACGTGGCAACGATCGTGCAAGCCTCAAAACCATCATCGACGGACAACCGCTTAATGCACTATATAAAAAAAAGCTTTTTTATCAAAACTCAATAGACGACTTTGTTTCATCTTTCAACCAAGAATCAACACAATTTAAAAGTATCGTTATTAAACCATGTAATAATGTTAAAGTTCATATGCGTTCTCGCATCGGACACTGCTCATTGAATTTATAGACAGCTTTTTAGCCAGCGCAGTGCACTGATAAATATAAGTGATAGACACATGGTAACTCGTTTAAACATTACAAATTTATAGCCGTATTGAAAATGCAACATCGTCAAGTATAAATTTTCCAGTTTTATCGACAATCGTAAAACAACCTCGTAGACCAATTCTTGTCTACGTTCGGTCTCGTCTCGCATTCGGCTTTAAGTTTTAATAATTTGTTACTGTAGGTCATTGTCACCTGTGAGTGATGTCAGACACGCAGGCAAATGACAAGACTAGAAATTGCACAGACGACAAAAAACAATGGTACAATGGAACGCTAATGTAATGGACGGAAAGAGGTACGAAATTGGATGGATACTGCTAAACGAGATTTGCATTTGATAGAGAGATGAGGTGCAAAAAGCATTGGGTACCATGGTGATTAGCATATCCTCATTGTCACTCAGACGCTAAATGCTCGGTTCGCGATAATTGACATACAATGAGTTGAAGTACCGGCACGGACGAAAAAGCGTAACTTGGTAACGTCTTGCGAGCGTTGTACATTTTTTTTTGTAGTACGCCAACTTGTTTCTAACATGAGATAGTGTTGCTTGTTTTTATTGGGAGCTGAAAAAATATCTTGATTCATTTAGAGATGCGTTGTTTGGAGGCAACTATTACCTACGTTTCTATACACGTGGACTCCTTTATGGGAATTTTAAGCGATACAATAATATAAGATATTAATGCTGCTAGACCAGCATCCAGTTTGTTGAACCAGCATTTGCGTGATGCACATAAAACATAAATAAAACAGAGACAGAAATGTGCTCAATAATTATTTATTGCATACTTAACTTTGTCTTGTGTTGCTGTGATTTGTGGACTTCAAATGCGGAGCGTTCTTAACTACATGCATAAACATGTATGTATGTAAATATGTCTTGTGTAGAGTCATTTATAATACGTATAGTTTTCCTTAATGGTTTACACCTTTGGTACAAGCAATTTTACAATCTTTTAAGATCATAATGTCATTTTAATTTTTTACCTCTGCGATACGGCAAGTTTTCAACTGGGTTTCATCGTTCACCAAATTCAGGCTTTAAGCTTTCAAGCGCCACCTAATAGCATAATTCCAAAGTCCAACTTAATGTTGCACAGAACATGCTATCTCAAATCTATGATTGAAAACCAGTGATATCGACGGTATTTCTATATTGACGAGATGGGTGTTAAGTTCTAAAGATCAGTAGATTTTAACCCACTACGTGAAAGGGGCTATTATAAGTTCGGCTATCAGTGGTATACATGATGACATTCCTAAGAGATGCCATCTGTTTGAAATTATGCTATGACGGTGTTTATTTTTTAACTTTTAGCCATTAATGAATTGTGAGCATATTCTGAGTCGCGTCAGAAGTCCACCAACTTCATGGAGGGAAAAAAATCTACTGCGCCTCGATGGCCTTCTATTGCCAGTCAGCATAGAGTCAAAATCGACAATCACCGTACTTGTGGGTGTCGATTTTGACAATGTTGTTAACCAACTAATACTAGTCGGTACAGGACATATTCCACACGCTTTTCACACAAGAACTTTTGCATTTAGTCGCAGATTACACATGCCAGCATTAGCACCGTGTCAGATGGGCACTCCAATAGGCTGGTTCTCAACCAATCTAATTCCGCCTACGTCACTTTTAAAACGCTTTGGTGGCGTTAAGCATTCAAACCCGTCACCGCACAGAACAAAGTCTTTACTTTCATTGCACATTTGACAGCAACAAAGGCTTGAATGCCGTGGCTTCACAAGAACGGCGTGACATTCGATATCGGGACTTTGGTTACAAAAACACCGACACGACTCAGCGATTTTCGTATCGTCATCTGCGCGTGTCACAGCAAACTTACGTACGAAAACAATTGCATTGTGACTTAGTTGGTAGTGCGGTCGGTTCGTCGAAACCGCTCGGCGGGTTTTCTACAATCGAATTACTAGTAGGATATCAATGGGTGCTAGAATAATTTATTTATGACAGTGACAAACGTCTATACAACACCGCATTTTAGGCACCCGAAACACAAAATGTGTGTGACCCTACAACTATTGACTATGATGCTGGCACATCACATGACTATTCCTGTCATATTTGACATTAAGGGCTAAGTGTGACCCACTACTGAGTCGGGTCTCCGCCAGTCACATGGAGGGTAATTAACCTACTGTGCCACGCTGGCCAGAAGCACAGGAGTTCGTATCAAGTTCCTCTCCTCATGCCTTGTCATTTGTCATCTCTTACTTATTGGGTGGAACATTTGTCAAAAATCCATACAACAAATTGCTAACGTGGATGGCGCACATAGTAGCCGCATGCGAATAGCCATGTGAAGTATCTTACACTGAATAATGTTATGGTTTGGTGACATCGTGTATGTTGCGTTGCTTTGTGTTGTCACACATACAACAAACACATGGTACTGTTCCTGTACCCATACACACCGGCTGCATATTGATTTTATTATAGCCTGTTTACTCGTACAATGTTGGTTAAAGCTTGCACTGCTAAATCATCATTTTTGACTGCCTCGTTGGTCTAGTGGTTAGATGTGCCGCCTTTGGATCAACGGGTCCCGGGTTCGATTCCGGGGTCGGGCAAGTGTCTTTGTCTAAACCAGAGGCACTGGCTCGGAGTCTGGGTGTCATTTCTATCTATAATATGTATGTATTTACAACAACAAAAAAATGTATTTATGTAGTTTATCATCCATCTCGTTACCATAACACAAGCATTAAGTTGCTTAACTTGGGATGAGATGGCGTTGTGTGAAATGTCCAAGGATATTTATTTATTTTATCAAATGTATTCAGTCATAAAAAAATGTCACCAATTACTTTGCTAATAAACAACAACAATACGACAACAAACGAAACGTTAAGTGCCACCGTTATTCATATTTCATAGCATCAAACGCTCGGCTTCCAGACGAGACCAGACAAAATATTCAGTAGGTATACCTATATACATATTTTATCGATAATTTCAAATTCACTCAGTCAACACCCAGCTCGTGAAATCGATAATTAATAAGCTGGTTTCAATAACGGATCGCATCACCAAAAGGTAACTTAAGCCGACCCCATCAGACATTTGACCGCTAATAAAATCGGTACACATTGAATATAATAGTATTTATTTTTTAAATCCATATTAAGAGCCAATACTGTCACAACATTGCCCGGGCCACATTAGGTGGCCACTTTATGTGGCATAACGACGTGATATTGGCAAATTCAATTTGGCGCACGGGGTTAAATGGTGGGGTCAATATAATTACGCTGCACATTTGTTAAAGTGCAGCGTTTCCAAATAGCCATGAGCTTTTAGCATACAAATTCGGAATGATTTTAAATGTGCAAACTAAGTTTAGTCGATATCTTGGGCAATTTATCACCGCATAAAAAAAATACAAGGCATTAATTAAATGCCAATTGCGTTATCGTTTCGCATATTTTCGTCTTTCGGTTTTTTTTTTCACGGATCATCAAAACGCTTTGTAAAAAGCGAGATTGTAAAACAAAGAGTCAAATTAAAAACCACAAATTTTACTGCTCAAGCAATAAACTTAGTGCATATTGACATTAAAGCAATCTCATACACATAAGAGGTCCATCAAGACGTTTCTTATTTTTTTCAAATATATCATCGGGTTGTGTCCATAAATTTTGGGCATGACATCAAAAGCAAATCTTCATGAGGACTACGGGTCACGTTGAAGGATATTTATCGTCCACTTCATAATCTGCGAGGCGTAAATCAAAGGAACCAAAAAACATTAAATATCGTACCAATTTGTGTTCACATTATTTGAGTAATATACATACACCACTATTTTTTAATTCCCATAAAAACGGGAGAAATGTTACCGTTTCAGATCGAATATGATCGATAAAAAATCGAATATGAATCTTGATAAATTATACCACAAAAACATATCAAAGTGTAGGTGTAGGCAATGATTTTATGCCAAACTTTCATATGTATATCTTTGCCATTGTTGGGTAAAAAAGATTAAATATTTACAATCTATTAATATATTTCCCGATGTTTCCCTGGTAATTACAAAATAGCGGTGTATATATTTAACTACCTGCACCCGAGGCTACATGCCTGTGAATTCTATACAGTAAAAATTGACGTAAATAAAGACGTTGTTCGGTGAAATTTAGCTTTAAATGAAATTTTGATTGAATACTATTTTACGTAAATTAAGCTTCAGCTAGTGTTTTTTGACAATGGCAACACTGTGGCCTAATTCGATATTTTTTTAAATTATTATTTATTTACATATAGCAGCAAAAACTGTAAACTTAATTTGATAAAATCGAAAATTGATTGCTATAAAAAACCTGCCTTTTAAAATCAAACATAACCTTAGATATAAAGCAATTACCATGCAAATAAAAAATAACTAAGTATTTCTTCTTCTTACTAACATAATTAGTTGTAGTCTTTCTTTAATTGGAACAATATTTAATTAAAAGATGCGGCTCGTTTCCGATTTTATTAAAATATATGTTTGTTTTGTACGTACGGATTTGAATCGCACAAAGTATCCGAAGCAATTATACAGCTTTTATGACGACAGCGGTAAAGCTCACAGTTTTATCTGTCAGAGATACTAATGTTATAGATATGGATTTTTCACATTGAATCGAATCCGAGACAAGATCCGACTCCAATTCCAATTCCGATTCTAATGTGTAACATTTATTACACACTAGCTGACCCGGCGAACTTTGTTTCGCCTTAAAGGCAATAAATGAGCAGATTATTGATTTTATTAACTTCAATTTTTTATTAGGATAAATATAAATAAAACATCTATAATTTTAATTATACTTTATTGGCCATCTATTTTAGTAACTGCACTTTTCAGTGAATCACCTTGTGACAGACGACATTTTTCGGTTTATTATCAGGCGCATGAACAAATAACGCAGATGGTCTTCTGCCCCGGAACATGCCACATGGGAAATACATGAATTTTCTAGATTTAGGCCACAAACTTTCCAGGATTGGCCCTGTGATTTATTAATGGTCACGGCGAATGCACGACGGATCGGAAATAATTAAAACTGAAACGGTATATCAGTTGATATCGTCGGGATCCTCGGATGAGAACTTCCTCACCTTCCAACTTTACTTTAAGTATATTCCATTGTTCATCAATTCACTTACCACCAAACGCGTTCCGTTGCACAGGTTTGGTGGTTTTGGTTTATATTTGGAAGCAAACTTAGTACGTAGCCAACCTTTAGTCGTAAATTGTGCGGTGGTAAGCCAGGCACATCCAAGGAGTCTTTTTTACACAGTCAATATATTTGAATTAATGCAAGTGTACCAATGATTTCATTTTGAATTATGTTACTTTATGTCATCTACATATTTATTCTTAGCCGCCAAAATTGCTCGCTCAGTCAACCATTCATTATTTTTGTGTTTGTGAGTTCGTCCATCGATGAACAGAAATTCTGAGAAAATAAAATCAATCCACATATTTCGATGATTTGAGGCAGAAATAGCCAGGCAGTAAAATAATTGCGCCTCCAAAACATCTCGAGTCATTGCGTAGGTGTTCGGTCGGATCGGATAAGTGCTTCCAATGCACGTGTATGCGCTATTGTACATACGTCCCAGATGATGATTTTCCATTTTGATAAAACTTTCGCCGCAGAGGAGAGTTTTGTAATATTACATGACATCTATTGGTCCAATGCCTGCCATCGTATCGAAACGTTGCTAGATCCAAATTCAGTATTTACTCGAAATAAATACATCAACCGGTCAACTTCAAAATTTCTAATTGTCAAATTTGTCAAACTATAGACACCATAACGTTTAGCTGTCAGTGACGTTTTGTTATTCCAGCAATTGCATTTTGATATACGATGTTTTATATCACGGAACGGGATTACACACATTTACACTTTCACGTTTATAATATTAAGTATGATTTTATGAATTGTCCAACGTCTTTATATAAAAAAGAAAGTCGGACATAGGATTCCTGAGATTTTTATCCCGTTCCCGTAGAATGTGATATATTACGTGGTATAACAAAACGTAACTGACAGCGAAATCTTATGTTGTCTATAATTAAATATGGCTGAAAATTTGACAATTAGAAATTTAAATTTAACTTATAGCTCTATAAATTTACACACAATATCTTTATAAATTGTAGCCTATGTGTTATTCTGATGTATAAGCTATATTATTATAAAGTTTCATTAAAATCCATTCAGTCGTTTTTACGTGAAAGAGTAACAAACATCCATCCATCCATCCATCCATCCATCCATCCATCCATCTATCCATCCATCCATCCATACATACTTACAAACTTTCACGTTTATAATATTAGTAGGATTGGATGAGATCAATAATCGTAAAACGTTTGGAAAATCAACTTCGTAAGGAAATTTAAGAAAATCTAAACGTATCCCGGCAACGTTATGTTTTATTTCATAAATCGCAGACACAGCTTGTCCGCGATTTCGTGCGCGTAGAAGTGTTTTGGCTAGCATTTTCATCCACCCTTTTCCATCCCTGACAGCCCTATTTTTGCAGTAAAAAGGAACACGTGACCTTTCTCTGGCTCTAGACCAGTGATAGGCCAAGTACGGCTCGCGAAAGTATTTTAAGTATTTTAGTAAGAAATAAAAACTGCGCAGTGAGGGACCGCGGTAGACTTAACTCGCTATCTCACGCGCACCCACCCATATGCATACTGCCATGAATATTAAGGGTGTCTGGCAAGGGGTTTCCACGACGTTAAGTGTCTGTCAATGAATATCATGATTTTTTATAATAATCTAAAGGTAATACCAAAAAATCACACTTTATTATTTGACGTAATTAGATCGGTATTTTACACACCTTTAGTGAGGTTTACCTGCCAAAGCCACTGTAACCCAAACTTTATGGTCCATCGTTCTTACCTGTGTTGGGAGCATGCGCTGACAAACTTTCAGCTTTTATAAAATACCGTAGGTCTGGGGTTCACGGGCTCTTGCTCTATTACGTTTGATGAAATTTTGCGTACACGTTAATCGGCTACCATTACAATGATAATAATTCAATTGCGATATCTTTTTCAGTCAAAAATACTTTTGTCAAGTTAATAATTTTGACTGCAACATAAGTAATAGGTACTATTGCAAACGCAATGATGTATTAGCAATATTATTATTTATAACTCGATACCGAGTAACGAATAGCTCGTTTCATATATCTACATACCTGACAGCGCGTATTTATACGTGCGATTCAAATATCATAAAAATAGTACATACTTTAAGTAAACTATTACAAATATGCTTCAAGTAGTATTCATTAATTTAAAAGGCATACAATTGTTGAGATTCCTTGGTTGTTTTCTTCTATCATCATCATTCATCAGTGATAGCTTGGCCCATAAATGACCCACCACAAAGTCAAACTTCCTCAAATATGATTGCGGTAAATTTGCCTCTGTGCCACGCTGGCCAGACGGGTTGGCACAGGGTTTCGTATCAAGTTTTTCTTCTCTTGAATTTCCGTATGAATAAGTCCGTATAAAAAAAACCGATGTTCAGGGCTCCAAGCTAATTCAATAGGGTTAAAATTGACAGTCAACTTGATGCCGATTTTGATATTTTCGGTAGCTTACTGCTGAGACGGGCGTCATACAGTAACATGGAGAGTAATAAGCTTACTGTGCCAGGCTAGCCAGATGGGTTGGCACAGGGTTTCATATTAAGGTGAATGTTCCAGGGCAGCCCGCGAAATTCAAATTTTCTTACGTTTTTTGCAATTTGCAGGCCAGTGCTAGGTTGTATAATGATGAACATTTGATTCGCGGCTGTAAGACGTATGTAGTTACAGAGTTATAATCATAAAACTCATCAATACAACCCTCCAAGCTCATAAAGGTACAAGAATGACTTTGAGCTTGAAAAAGTTTTTCTTGCACCTTTATGAGCTTGGAGGGTTGTATTGATGATTATAATTCTATAACTACATACGTCTCACAGCCGCGAATAACATTTTAATCAACATACAACCTAGCACCGACCTGCAAATTGCAAAAAACGTAAGAAAATTTTAAATTCGCGGGCTACCCTGGAACATTCACCTTAAGTTTTCCTTCTGACGGCTAGGTTATCGGCACTGTCATTTCCATTTACCGGTTCTTACGAGATGCCCAATTGAATTGTCTCTCTGAGTTCAATAGCACGAGCTTTGCTTTAGGAATCAGAGTAAATAAGTATTTTATGTGCTTCAAGTTAAGCCTATATAATTAAAACACAATTATCAATGACTAGCTTTTGAGCGCGGCTTCGCCCGCGTGGGCTTTGAAACCGTGCTTATCTCTATGCATATTTTTTATGAACATAAAATCGGTTATTGTAACTAAACTATGATAGTTAGATATGTGCTCTCGCGGACTTTTTTGTAGATTTTTATAAGACCTACAAACCCGTAGTACATCATTTTGTTCTATTGCCAATAGTTTTTGCAGCGCACGCATAAATAGGTTCTCGATTTTACACCTTGGTTTACATAATCGCAATTTTCATACGGATCCCTAATTCTTTTGAAAATAAAATATAGTCTATAACCTTCCTCGATAAATGGACTATCTAACACTGGAAGAATTTTTGAAATCGGACCAGTAGTTCCTGAGATTAGCGCGTTCAAACAAACAAACTCTGCAGCTTTATATAATAGTATAGATATGTACCTCAGGGTTTTTTGGAAATAAAGAGATTATTATTATTGCGTGGGCACGGCGGCGACGATGGAAAATAGCAAGTTTCGGGCCCTTAGGTCATCGCTTGTAGTTAAATTGTTGATAACTAGAGTAAAAACATAGTTGGTTTCCTGATAGCAACAATGATAATAATAACACCAAATGTCTGTCTATACGCCTGATGACTGATAGCCTTGTGCCACATATAGCGAAGTGACGTTTATATAATGTTTACTACGTACTACTAGCGTATTTTTACAATAAAACGTATAGGTACATAGTGCTGATTATCGCTTAATTATCTTGTCTTGTATGTGACCTATAACCTACATCACCCCTTCACAGTACACGCAAAATTTGTTACCAACCATGCCACGCGCCGATCTGTCAGTTAGGCGTGTAGCTTGGCGTTCCTTTGCAGGATCCGTGTGATATTATATTCAGACCATAAATTGCTATCAAGGTACAGCTAAGAATAGTAGCTATAGTAAAGTGGCATGGTAGTTTATTTTTCTATCTATACTAATATTATAAAGCTGCAAAGGTTTGAACGCGCTAATCTCTGGAACTACTGGACCGATTTCAAAAAATCCATTTAGTCCATTTATCGAGGTAGGTTAGGGATCCGTATGAAAATTGCGATTTTGTAACCCAAGGTGTAAAATCGAAAACCTATTTAGGCGTGCGCTGCAGAAACTATAGACAATAGAACAAAGTAATGTACTACGAGTTTGTAGGTCTTATTAAGATCTACAAAGTCCGCGAGCACATATCTAACTATGATAGTTTAGTCACAGTAACCGATTGAATGTTCAGAAAAAAATTTAAATCGTCTGAAGAAAGAAAACACATTTATGGGGCTATATGCGAAGAGGAGATAAGCACGGGTTCGAAGCCCACGCGGGCGAAGCCACGCGCAATTGCTAGTATAAAATACAAGGAGTCTACTCCGGAGTGTGATCCACTAACTCATAACTATCCGAAGGTAACCCATCCCAACGCTGTATGAGGCTTTAGGTTGATTTTTCAATTTAAAATACAAGGAGTCTACTCCGGAGTATGATCCACTATCTCATAACTGTCCGAAGGTAACCAACCCATCTCGACGCTGTAGAATGAGGCTACAAAAAACCATATAAGCAGAAAACCATGGCACATCGGAAGGGAAATGTGTTACCAAAATTAGCAATTTCTCTAAACCAAATAGAGCACCTGATGTGATCCCAATACGTGATTTACAATACGTTTTGCCTTAGCTAGGAGACATCATTACTAGAAGATTCTTCATCCACCAGAGAAAGAAGAACAGCGATATAAATACTTCATGGCCGACCTATTATGGCCAAAAGATCGCCTGCCAAGCAAGACGTTAAAACACAAATTAAAAAGAAAACTCACCACAGCATTGTGTCCTTGTGCGTTAAACCTGTACACAGGGAGGTACGGGTTCGATGTCTTGGGTGTCTGCGCGCCCAGGGAAGCCTTGCTGCCGTCAGCACATGTGGCTGAAGGTCCCCGCACCTCCTCAATCTGTGCTCCCAGCAGTTCGTTCTGCAGGAGACAATTGTAGGCGTGCTGGTCACGCCCACCTGTGGTGTTATCGGCTCCACCATCTCCACGCGCTTTCTTGGCCGGCTGGTTCTCTGTGCCTCTTTGTATCGCTGGAAACAAACAAAAAAATTACTTTAGGAAAATAGTGTTCTGCGGGCTAAAAGCGACATACGGATGGACGGATATGCAGTTTTAACGTATCAGTAGAGTGACTCCTTAGGAAAGGTGCGATATAAACTAGGGTGCGTAATCAAAGCAATAGCCATCTTCGTCATTATAATACCGAGTCGGACCTCCTCCAAATGCACGGAGGGAAATCAGTTTATTAGTCGAACCAAAGTTGGAAAGCAAACTAATACATGAAGACAAAACTATATTTTTCATACAGAATATTATTGGTGATTATTTTGCAATAACAAACACAGAATCAATTGCTGCAGTAATTTAATATTTTAAGTTATTATGCATTGAAGTATCACCATAATATTGATGTATTAATAATGACAAATTTGTTATAATCAAAATAAACACCGCAATGACAAAGCCCATTTCAATAACAAGGAAAACAATTGTTTGGCTGTGGTAACAAATTATATTGGTGAAAATGTTACAATTTACATTATCACAATCCGTAGAGACTGACAAGTATTTATTTATACATGTATTTTTTGAGATCATGCCGAAAATCTAGCACTGTGTGAGTGAGCGACATTATTACCCGAGTTGAAACACACCAACGCACCATAATACTGTTAGGAATAAAGTCGCCGTTTAATAGTTATAATGCTACACTGGACTGCAAAACTAAGTAATTTCTGAAGTAAATAAAAACTCTTAAAATTGCAATAACTTTTTATGTACACAAGATATACTTTCGAAATAAAAAGGACTCGAAAATAGTTTGTAGAGTTACATAGAAAGCTGATAACATTTGCTATAAAACGTTTTTTATTTTAAATCTCTAACTTCTATAGTTTAAAAAAAATATATATATATTAAAAGTGTAGTACTTAGTATTGCAGGTCAGTGTAGTTTGTCACATTTGATCGTTGGTATAAGGGAACAAGATGCGAAGTAAGCCCATAAGCGTACTCCCGTAACGTAAGGTCGCAGAGGGTAGTTAGCGAGGAAAAGAAAATGACGAGGGAGATATTTAAGAGCATACCCATAGTTTTTAATCGGCCAAGCAGGAAAGGAATAAGTAGACCTAGAGATGGCTGGACTGAAAAAAATGCTGGAAGATGTTGCTTGGCACAGGGTTTCGTATCGAGATTTCCTTCTCTTGCACCTGTGTTATCGGCCTTATCATTTCCTTTTGTCGGCTCTTACGACGCCCTCAGAATGGAATGGGGTGGTGACAGTATGCATTCTAAAGCTAATTATGTATTATTATTATTATTTTTAATCGACTAGCCGACGACCGCGGCTATGCCCGCTTCAACTTGCAACCAGTGCTAAAACCAGTTTGGAAAATAAATTAATGCAGAAACCAATATTATCAAACAGTCTAGACAGTGTAAATTCCCTTCCAAATAGCGTAATCTCGAGTAGGAGAGCTACTGGACCAGTTTCCCGCAAAACTAGTTATTTTTTTAATAATATTTCTATACACGCCGATTCACGTAAGTACCGTTCGAACCCGAGTTTAAATACGTCATCGTCCCTTTTTTTTTAATCAAATATATATGCAATAGCTAACTTATTTTGATTTGAACCTTGTTATCAAGTCACTACATACAAACAAAACATTTATTAAGCACAACAAAGACATACACGTAAGAAATTTTCCCCGTGTGGGCACGGGACAGAATATAAAACTTCCCCACCGCACGCTGGGAAATAACGCGGGTTGTAAAAGTCAACAAAACCCAGCACGCTTGGTGGTAGGATCTAATGGTCCGCTCGGCTAGCTACCACCTTCACATCCAAGTCCGGAGCCAAGCAGTTTGACTGCCTCGTTGGTCTAGTGGTTAGATGTGCCGCCTTTGGATCAACGGGTCCCGGGTTCGATTCCGGGGTCGGGCAAGTGTCTTTGTCTAAACCAGAGGCACTGGCTCGGAGTCTGGGTGTCATTTCTATCTATTATAAGTATGTATTTACAAAAAAAAATGTATCTAAGTAGTTTATCATCCATCTCGTTACCATAACACAAGCATTAAGTTGCTTAACTTGGGACGAGATGGCGTTGTGTGAAATGTCCAAGGATATTTATTTATTTATTTAGTTTACTGTGTGTCATCGTGTTTATGTGAGCGTTGCCTTCCATTATGCAAGCTTAGAGTCAAAGGCATTCAGATCACTGATAAAAAAATTATTATACATAATAAGTACATGTGTAAAAGGCCCTCAGCCCACAGAGGGCCTTAAGCGGAGTCGAGTCTCCGCCAGTTACATGGAGGGTAATTAGTCCACTGTGCCACGCTGGCCAGACGGGTTGGAATAGAGCTTCGTAACTAGATTTTCTTCTCTTGTGGCTAAATTATTGGCCTTATCATTTCCTTTTGTTGGCTCTTACGACACCCTCAGGGCGGAATGTGGCGGTGACACTATGTATTCTACATCCGCCAGACAATTGACAATTCATAACCTTTTTTTTTGTTGTCGCTGGGGAAATGCTTTATGCATACCACCCGGGTGAGAGGTCGGTGATTATGTGGGACTCCGACCAGGGTCGTCTACCCACTAAAACCCCAGCGGTATACCCTCACACGGCGCGCTTGGGGCGCCACAAGTTCGCGTAAACGCATTCTACTGTGACGCCCCGGCGTGGTGCCCGCAACGGCCAAGCGACTGTCGGAGAGGGCGTCTCGGTACACTGGGACGCCCTCAGTTATCGAGGCTTTCGTCGGTGGCGGTTCCCCCGACCCACCACCGGCCTCAGGCGAGGGCAGAAAGGGTTCGCATCGTCACGACCCCCCTCCACTCCTGCCTCCGTCCGCGGCGCGAGTTAGCCGGAGCTCCCTCCTTTGCGTATATATATATAAGTATATTAGGAAATCGTAATGGTACAGCAATAATAAAACAACTAGTGAAACTTGGAGTAAATTATTAGATAAATAAAGTATTGGATAGGTAAATTGTTAACTTTACCTATACTAAAATACATATAAAAGCCTACTCAGACACGAGTCAGGTACACGAGTGAATGTTCAAGCCCTAGGTTTAGGTAAATAATATTATACAATTATATTAGTTATACTAATATAACTGTGGCTGTATATTTTATTGATAAGTAAAAAAATAATAATCATACTGCAAATATTTATTGATGAAATCGCTGCAGTAATCCCGACGACCGCTAAAAGCTTCTAAAAATACCTTTTATACCTCTAATAGGTAATAATTTTGCGCAGTAAATATTGCTTCTTTATTGACACTAGTAGCATGGATTGATGATGTAAAATCTATATACAAAAAAATAAGCGTTTGAGTCATCATTTGTTCATTATTAAAAGGCAATACCGCGTTCCTATGCGGTGCGGGTTTATCGTACCTATCACCTACCCAGTGCATCCTGAGGGCATCGCGACTATATAACTAGATAGACACAAAATCTAGGCAAATCTAGAAACAGAAGGAAAATTTGATACGAGACGCCGTGTCAACCCATCTGGTCGAAGTAGCACGGTAGGATAATTTCCGTTCATGAAATTGGAGCTCATCCAACTCAGTAGTGGGCAACTTATGGGGAGCGAGATGGCAACCGCGTCCTTCTAATTACGACAGACACGTGCTGTCAAGACCATATGCGCGAGCGCGTGCTACGAGAATCTCTAAAGAAAAAAAAACGGCTAGTGCCTATAATTCAAGTTTATTTTAAAACACGAATCGCGACAAATTATAGACATTAATTTGTGGCTGTGTGCAAATTTCTGATTTACCGAATACATGAACTGCTGACGGCGATGACAACCAAATAAATAACGACGACACTAAGGTGACGCCACTGGTCGGCTACTGAGAGAACAGTAAAAAACTAGGTAAGAATAATGAAACAAAGATGGGTGGAAAGGGGAGAAGCCAGACATTGGATTTTGTAAAAAAAAGTTTGCTTAGGGTAAGTCTATGTATTCGAATTCGGTAGTCAATCACATAGTTAAATTATTGGTACAATGTTACTGACCTTCCCTAATATGTAAGGATCAGTTTCAAAACAAAACAATTGGTTTAATACCTACATACTTTAAAAGTAAGACCTAGGAAATGATTAAAGTTACACTCATGAAACAAGTCTAACTTCAACGTGAAGTAGATGCAACAACGTTAAACAAGTAAATATAATTACCGTCACGTGATATTGAATTAATGCCCTAAATCACCTGTCACTCTCCAGCGACACAGGGAGTTCGCAAAAAGTCTTTTCAACCTGGGAGATGTAACCAAAAATACATTCCGCCATCCGCCGACGGGAGCTGATTCATAAATACTTATGCACTAATAGCATGATCCGATGGAATGAGTCATTCATTAGATAGAAGGAGAGGCTCATTTAATATTTACACAAAGACATATTTTATAATTAAGCTATCGATAAAGGTATTGATATTTGCAATCAGAATTGTGTTAATTCCCGAAATATTTACAAAGTAACCCAAAGCGAGAACCGACACCGACTCACGCCAAACCTGAACGGAATTTCTAATCGTTGATTGTGTTTCGGCAATAGCCAATAAATCGTCGATATGAGCAAAATAACAAACGACTACGTGCAACAAAATGTGGCCAATGTGGTCGATGCACTTCCCAAATAATGAAACGGACGTCGGAAACGCGTCCCCAAATTGCATTACAATCACAACGAAATGAATAAATAAGTCAATTGTTCCCAGGTACCTAGCTCACGCGCGGGTTCAATCACACTCCTTCCTTCCTGAGGTACGACCATACCTGGCGGACGACGTTACACATACATCTATATTTGGTCATCGACGTGACAGACCATAGGCACTACCAAGACATAATTAATTCGGACCATCGCCAATTTCGTCGACATCCTGGACGTACGCGAATTCGTGCTGAATTCTAAAGGTGTAAAGTCTATAATTGTAAGGTGGGAATGTATATTAATTGTCTAACCGTCTTTTGCAAGGCCTCCTCCTACGTAGCGTCTGCCCACATCCAATTCTCCTGGACTCTGAGCATTCGCAAAGTGGCCCCAATTTCTGATACGTAACTGCGACAGAATAGAACCGTGCTAGTACTATTGAGTTAATTGCTAGCAATGTTTGAGTGCAAGATAAATTTGCGATAAAGTTCCAGCGCCAGTATACGAAGCTACGGAATAGACTAGTGATAACGATAGGCTTGTTAGTTTGTTTCCACCAAAGGAGAATCCATGATAAAATTCTTTAGCCAAACACAAAGATAAACGGCCGAAATTAGTCAGAAATGTGTCATGCACTACAGAATATGGGGTATCGGGAGACAGTAGCAGGTGAAAAAGATACCATGTTTATCAATACCGCAATGTTTGAAAGATAGTGCTCATAGAACTGAAAACAGAAAAGTGTATCGTATTTTTAGACGACTAATCGAAACTTATTTAAAAAAATGAAATCTCGTCTATAAATATGAACAATGTTTAGTCCAAAACACAATGTAACCAGTCTTTAGAACAACACTACGTAGCGACATCGGACTATTGCTCTCCAAAAAAACTTATTTGGTTAACAAATGATACGGATTCGTTCCACCTACGGGCTTCGTACAATCGTACCGTAACTAACGACTAATTACAGTAGTCGTATAGGCAACAATTGTAAAAGTAACAGGTGCATTAAGGAACTCGATAACGTGGCCTAGATTTAGCAACAGTATAGCGATAATACTCAAGTAGATATGTAAGTTATAATGGTAGCTGATAAGAAACTTGCAAACCTGTAAACACGATTAAGTATAAACACAATAGGTAAAGGTATTTTTATGAAGTTTCTCAAAATTTTAAAATGATTTTTCGTCTCGTGGCAACACACAAACAAAAAACGTGAAAATTAAAAGGGAAATATAACCAGTACCTAATTGACAACCATTCGAAATCGGTGTCTAGGGTATTTCTAATTACCATCGGTGTCAATTTAACTTGGCACCCGTTCCTTGTTTATTAGGTATGTTTCGCGTTTTAGTATTTTTATAATGTTTATGTCGGTTATTATATTACACACAACAAACAACTAGAAAGTCGTGCAAGAATACCCCGTAAGTGTGTCTTCCTATGAACGCTATTGTTTACACGTTTAAAATTTATAGCACACCACTAAACCGAGATCGATTAAATGTCTATGAGAGAAATCAATATGAAGGCAATACTAATGGAATTAAAAATTATCCAAATCAGTTTATAAATGATCGAGTTATGTGGTAACACAAAAAATACAGACGATTTGAGAACTTCCTCCTTTCTTTGAAGTCGGTTAAAATAATCAACGCTTGAGAACATAAGGAAATTATGGACTTTTTATTATTGAAAGTGTTCAAGTGTCTGCGTCACTTACAACAGATTGCGTAACCAACAGTAATTCCAGCAAAAAGCCGTAACTATTGGAAATGCTAAGCGGATTTTACAAACACCTACACAGAAAATATATCTTCTGTTACTCATCCACTCACCATTACTTATAATGACAATAAATAACAGTCACTCATGCATAGTCAGCCTTTCAAATGCATTCAATTGGGAATGACAAAGGATTCTTAGGAACATTCTAGGCTAGTACGGCATCTATGCATTCTAGTACCTAGTAAAGCGAGGTCAATAACGGTACCCAATCGGCGCATCGAGCGCATCGCAAATAGGTCCAATGCATCTTGCACCTACTGCATTCTCAACTACACAGACGAGTTCCTTAACCTTTAGACCTTATCAGCTACTAGTAAGGGCATTCAAACAACGGGCTGCAGTTATTGAATTTATCGGATACAGTAGCGTGTAAACTTTCTTATTGCCTCGGTTATCGCCTCCTTTCTTATCGAGTGACCCGGCCAACAATAAAATTGTTTAACTATATTAGAATGACGCATAAGCGTGCACCGCTGTAGACATTTTCAAAGAAGCTTGCCTCACAATTTCGACGATAAAAATGCGGTGGCGACAAGAAAAAAGCTAAAGATGTACGTAATAGATAAATGTGCACACTTAAAGCTCACATCCATAAACGTCCGTCGAGACTTATCGCTTGCAACCCGCAAGGAATTCATGCGCGCTGTCCTTAAATCTGACTCAAAGCGCATTCAAGCTAATTTGAAATTTAAATAAGTTTTGTCGATGGAGAAAACCAGCGCTTAGAGTAAAACGGAAGTTTTGTCTTGTCACTACTTGAACCCCAAGTTCAAGTATGATATTGTAAAGAGAACAGAGATAATGAGAACAGAAGTAGATGTCAAGTTAGTACTAATGGCGACACCTGAGGTAATGTGGAAAACGGAAAATCGGTTACGAACCCAAATGGCGAGCGTTGAACCGCACGCAATGTCTGGCTAATGATGTGAGTCAGAATATCATAGCAAACTGCTCACGCCCACGTTTATTGTTACTTTATTGCAAGTGAAACACAAATAGAACAAAATAAGAGCGTGCATTCAATTTGCATCAAAGCAAGTAATTCTAAGAAGAATAGTTAATTAGCAACTCAAGAAACGGTAACTCGTATTGAAGAAATCGTGATCACGATGCAAATAATTAATTTAAAAACAAATGAATTCGTCGTCACGGCATTAGATATTCAGTAAAATAAAGATTCGTGAGTGCATTGAACCAAAAACGTGGTAGATTACTTAACACATAGATGGGGTCGTGAGCGATTCCGTTTTTTGCAAGCAAACATTTTTTGTTTAATTTTTACCTAATACCAATAGAATATTTAGACGTTTTTGCTAGCCATTTCATTGGCGATGATGACGATCACGCAAAATAAATACTTGTAGAGACAAAAAATCACAAGCTCTTACTAAAAACATACACCTTGAGTGTTGTCCAGGCATGATCAAGCTCAATCATGTCAAAGATCATCTCAGCGAAGTAGTGGATGATGATGTCAGCTAGCTACATCTCAGGGCCGTCAATTGATCATTGAGTATTGTATGGCATAGGCCTAAATTCACTACTTTGACAACTGATTTATGTTTCAACTCAGGTGTCAAGAGCGGAGACAGTACAAAAACTGTAGCAATTACATACACAGAAACAACAATGAATGCTAATGTGTGGAACATTAATCATCCGGTTTTAAGCTTTACATAATGGCATATGACATTGTTAGAAAATACATAGACGACAACCAGATCCATCGCGATGGCATAGTACGTGTGAGGAATGCGCAATAATAATTCACGACGACGGTACAAAAAGTTTCGTGCTGACAATTATTCTACAAGAAATCATTTATTATTAGTTGCCTAGGTGTCGACCAGAGCCGATTAGATGCTCAAGTGTCTTACATACAAGAGGAACATGTTTAGCTACTGTTCAATACATATTCAACGTTACATAAACACGCATACGTTTAGTGTGTGAGGAACTTCTGGTCCCTAACTCCAATGAGGCCATAGCTATTGGCATAAGTGAGCAAACATTGTAACACACACTGTTTGCTTCGGTAACAGCTCGTAGACGGGTGTTACGAAGCGGAATTTAAAATGTCTCCGGGAACGGCCAAGCCTTTATTAAAATACCGCTAGGCTAGACACTGCACATATCGACACAATATATTATGCGAAACACCGTGCATTTTGTAAATTCCATACACAGTACGACAAAGTTGTTCTGAAACATCACTATACGCTTCAGTGGTTTTCCTAAGAGCGGCCGTTTCTTCAACCTACTTTCAAAATACATTCATTAAGTACCTTTAGAAAAGTGAACAGTTACTCGACCGACACAGAGAAACCATCTCCAAACACTTAAAGCCAACTCACAAATTTACACACTCATTTCAAGATTGGCCTAACAACTTAATATTTTTGTCTAGACGATAATTTTTATTGAATAAAAATGTTCCCGTATGAGCAATTATCACGAATAAATTAAGAATACATTGACAGCAGAAATGAAAACATGCATCAATCAACATTATTATTCAATCATCGTCTAAAAGCTTGCATCGAGTTTCGAGGGTTAGGCACCTCGGACGAGTCTATAAAAATGTAGCACCAAAAAAAACTTGACTAAATCCTCGAATACTGATGACGCGAATGATGAATGTCGAACAATGTGTATTAGCCGTATTAGTAGGTATCTATCGCAGCAGATAATATCAGAGAGCAACGAGGATACTGAACATGTCTCAACTTGTTAAAATGTAGGAAAAAAATACGTTATGAATGCTGTCACCAGAAAATCTTAAATTCCAACATTTATAACAGGTGCAAACAAATCTTATTGCATCATTAGACAATTATATGGATAAAAAAGAATATTTATAGAGGAGACAGGTCTAGCTGACACCAATCAATTTATCAAATCATTGGAATTAAATGCGGACATTGAAAATAAAAGAGTCACAAGCAACCGGGCTTCTAAATTATGTGATCGCGATGCAAAAGAATGCGTTCACGTAAATTCGAGTAAAAATATCGGGCACTTGCAACATTGTCAGCCTTTTATGCTAAAGGGAAAAATAATAAATGCAGTTGAGTCAGCTGATCAAGGCATTGAACTTCACAGAACACCTAATACACTTGGCATACTGAAAGGCCAACTATGGCGCGTGAGTTTGATCGCTGAATCACACAGCCGATTCAAAATACTTGGACCAAGACGAAACTTGTATAATCTTGTTACCTCAAGCATTTATAATCAGAAGACCCGTGCTAGTGGAATCGTCTCAATTAACCATATTTATGCAACCAATAAATATTAAATAATATCAACTTCAAGAATGACATCACCGTCTCAGCTGATTGCAAGTTGAAGGCTGGTCATCGCTTATAGGTAAACTTTGATTTAAGACAGACAGTTCTGCCTTAGCATGGTCCCATAGGCATTTACGCTGTTATGAACTTAAGACGCTTGGTGAACACGTAAACCGTACACAAATTGACATGAAAGAGTCTTTTAAATCAATTTAACTCCACGGCGATGCAATAAAAATGACATTCTGTTAGTCAAAAATATCGCATAAATCATTATTCAAACACGACAGATAAGCTAAAAGGGTAATTAAATATTGAAATAAGACAACAAACAAAAGTGTATACAACAACCAATGCAATCTGCGAATTTAAGATAAATATGGAAATGTGTAGCATTTGATGAGTCGAAAAGTGTTAATTTGTCAGTTTACAAATTTAAATATGCATTCGCCCACCCAAAAAGTAACAGAATCACGCAAAAGTTTACACAGGTGCAGAGAATTGATCTTCGCCGCGGCAAGTGCAATTATTTGCCGTGGCCTAAAATGGGCACGAGGTTTGATAGCATTTCGGAGAATATGGTTAGAACTAGACTACATTTATTGGTTCTAGATTTCTTAAACAAATGACGATTTTCATTAAACGATGTGTAATAAAAAAGTACTTGTAGAAATGACAAATGACCCACTGCCGAGTCGGATCTCCTCCTAACTACATAGAGGGTAATTAGCCTACTGTGCCACGCTGGTCCACTGCGAGCTTATAAAGTATTTTTAGGAATTATCGTTGACTGGCAATAGTTCTTAAAAACTTTCAAATAGTTCCGAGTTATATGGACACAAAATAAAATCTAACCGATTTCAAAAACAAAACAATAAGCTAATAATAAACAACACACAACCATTTGACGTTTATTAGAATATAGGTATATATACTCAAGGCAGCTACTTCAAATGGTTGTTTTCTGGTTATTTTACGTTTTTTAATTAGTGTATTGTTTTTGACGGTGGAATAAATGTTCAATGACACTAATTCTTTAAAATACTTCAACGTAACACCAACAGAAGAAAGCTTTGCATATACAAATTTTGTTGGACATCTGAATAGTCACGACATAGTATGATTCATAGTTGGGATTTACAATGTCGGATAGCTTGGCACTTAGGGTCTTATCGGAGACAAGGACACGTCCGGCAAAATGCTCTGTAGAAATGCGGTTAAAAGTTTAAATGACTATAAAAACAATAGAGCAAAGCCAAAAGCTAAAAATAACCAAACAATGTTTGTCTCTATGTCTTAGAGAATCGTAATGTATGCATTTATATTATTATGTGATGGTCTTTATGCAAATTGTTGTGCAAGGGGCCAGGAAGGTTTCTGAACAAAATAAATGAAAATGTGTTCCTTCAAATTTATTTTAGCGAAGCAACGCGCGTATGGTGCAGCTAGTAACCAACAAACAAGTGTATGATGTCGGTGCCTTGGTGATCTAATGCAACACTTGGTTATACCTTTATCTTCTTCTTTATTCGGTCTTTGCTTGTTGTCGCCCCCGATACAACAAGCAAAGAGCATTAAAAAGGGCTGATGTGAATTTGAAAAAAAAAGGCATTGTTAAAAACACCGCTAAATAATAGGATTTCTGCTGATGAAATTTAAAAAAGAAATCGTTCTATTCGTTTATCCCACCGCCCGTCCCAAACACGCGGATGCCACAAGCAGGCACACAGACACGTCAAAGTTACACGTGTCAGTCTGTTGCACTATACCTTCTGAACGGGCGAAATGGTGTATTAATTAACAGAGACCATGAGGAAATGTCAGCTGTTTGAAGATCCCCTGTTAGCGGAGGGACCCGGCTCGGAGCTTGGTGCACCATATATCGAAGAGGGCCAAGGCCCCCAAGATCACAGAGCATGTTCCATCGAAGCGGGCAATCGAGAAACTCCGTTGGATTTAGGTAGGTCGGGGCGCTAATTACCATCATTTCGCGCCCCGGAGTCCCGCATACCCCGGCTAGTCCCCAACGGCCGGGCATCCAAGAGGAATTCCAACAAAAGAAGAAGAAAAAACCCGTTTGCAGATCATAACTGGGAGTGATCCAGTTGGGATTCCTATATTCCCTGAGCACAATTTTAAATAGTGATATGCAGACAATCAATTCGCTTGCACATATTACTCGAATGATAAGCGTTATCAGAAGTCAAGTTATTTGATCCTGATGTTAGTGGGACGTGTGCAAATGGCATTGACAGGGGTGCTACTACTACTAAACGCGGTAGTAGTAAAGTTTACTACACTCATTGAGTTAAATGACTACACTATAATCTGTGTGTTGAGCTGACCCTTGATGAGGTCGCAACCTAGCAGACAGTGCGAAACGCAATCAATCTGCAGGTATACAAAGATATTTGCCGTAATTTGTATAGGTATTACTGAAAGAAGATGTAGGGACAAAAATTGATAAAGGTATGCTGAGATGGTTTCGCCATGTCGAGAGAATTAATGAAGAACGATTGACGAAAGAAGTGTATAAGGCGAGTGTGAATGAAAGTGTTGGAAGGGGAAAACCTAGGCGGACGTTTCAAGAACAAATCAGGGACGTCTTGAAAATAGGCCAGGTCAAGAGTACCCTAAACCGAAAGAGCATGTATGGAGGGAATAATGAAAATGGACGAAGCGAAACAAGTATGTAAGGATCGTAGCAAGTGGAAAGAAGTGGTCTCTGCCTACCCCTACGAGGAAGAGGCGTGATTATATGTATGTATACATACATATTACTGACGTCCTCCGTATTTCGCGGATACGCACTTGAAAACTGACTACTAGTCTAACCAAACAGTAACTGGTTTTCCCGTAATTCGCGTATTCCGAGGAAGCTTCAACTGGTATAATTGATACACTATGATTATGTATTATTTCTGTATTTTGATAACCCTAAGATAAACAGATTATCAATAAGTGCACAGGTTGCAAAATTATCGCAAATATGCATTTATAACATTGATAAGTGTTGAAAAGTGTTTCGACTAACACAATATTAAATAATAAAACATATTCTCGGATAAAATTCCATCTGACACATTGAAAATACTACTAGGATGTCGTTCTTTGTCAGTTTCTGCCCATAAACGATACACTGCTTAGTTGGGCTCCCTCCAAATTCATGGACGGTAATTAGCCTACTGTTCCATGCTGGCAAGACGTGTTGGCACAGGGTTTGTATCAAGGTTTCTTTCTCCCGGTGATCTGCTTCTTACGGCACCCTCAGAATGGTATGGGTCAGTGACACTTTATTCAAAATCCGTTACCACACTGACACAAAGAAGGCAGAATGTTTAATGCTATTGTTACAATGACAACAACATACAGAATGAAAAATATCACAAACAGGATAAATACTTATTACTATTCCTACTAAACCTATAATTCTGAAAGTGAAACAGCGTTTAGTTTATAAAAAAAAAGGCAACTTTTAAAACGCACCGGTGTGTGAGCTTCACGCAATTGCTTCAACTTACGCACACAAACGCGTGAATAATGTTGCTAGAAATCAAGTCACTATTTAATTGTTTCAACGCGAGATTGTGTCTCAATAGAAATATGCTCAGAGCACCAGCAAAATTGACGGAACGAGTTGTGAAGAATCTAGGCTTACTTAAAACGGCTTCTAAACCAGCCATGATAATATTTACATAGATCCATCGGTCCCTCAGTGTCGATCAATAATTCATGATGTAAAATTGAGCGCCTATAATTGACTCAAATGCCATTTGACCCAGTGTCCCTACCGGGGGTATAATGGACGCTTAATTACCGGTATTACAATACTAATGGCAGGATATACTTCAACATCCGTTTAAACCACCGTCAATTTGGATAAACGAAAACCAATCATGACTGCCAACAGTCTGAATATGTGCATCGATCGAACCGAATTGGTAAAATTAATTAAGGCTGTATCCTACACAGATATCCTAATAAACAGGTTTTTGAATCGAAGAAATCTTAATTCCCCAATATTTATACGCAGCGTTCTATCAACTATAGAATACGTCTACTATATAATAAGGTGACCACCTTTTTTACGTTTGAAACGAATACGGTAAGCCAAAAAAAAAACGGCGTGTAATACGGGCCCTCCACTGTTAAAAAAGTGAGGACCTGAGGACCTCTAAAAAAAAGATCATCCGGCCTCTATTGCAGCCAATATTGCACGCGTGACACTAAAGCACCGTGAACCTGTCAAAAGAGTACTTTCAATACATATGAGTACTTTAGGAGTACAGGATTTTTAAAGAGTACGGTTTGCGAAAAAAAGAGTACAAAACTCACTAAATGAGTACGGGTGGTCACCATACTATAAAGTGTATGAATATGTATTTTGAATGCAATGAACTTCGTCGTTGCAAAACTAGTTTAAGCTCGGCCCTAGACGATCCAGAAACCGTCATACCTTCGCAAGAACAACCAAGATAAACGTCGCATCCAGCGTAATCCGTCACGGATGAGAAACCATCAGGAACTACGAACAGAGGGCATCGTCCCGTCTATTTATAATTCACGGTCCAGAGATTCTATGGTTTAAAGTTGTTGGTCAGGAAAAAATTTGTGCGAACTGTTTAATGGCTCTTGTATACACTTTGGTATTGTTAGTCTGGGAATAATTTTTAATTTTGGAGGCTCATTCCATACTTGTCAGAGTGTGGGGATGGATTTAGAATACCTCGTGTCCGAAAAGAATCTTTTTTTTCTTTGATGCCCGGTGTAAAATCCCCGCCGGCCTGGGGATGGCCAGCGGGGGGCGTGTGGGACTCTCCTCCGAAGAGGCATACCCACTAAACATCCCCGGGGTGTACCATCCCGCGCTTGCTGCCTCGTGGGCCCCGACTGTACTCCACGGGGTCCGAAAAGAACCTAACCTAGCCGCGAGAAGGAAGCCTTGATACGAAACCCTGTGCTAATCCGTCTGGTCTGCGTTGCCAGCGGTGAGTCTTTATGGGCGAGTAGTAGTATTACTATAGTAGGATTTAATTTTTTTTAATACCGGTTTCTAAACCTAGTTCAACATATCGCGGAAACAGACGTGCGACAGCCAGAACTAGTATTTCTGGCTCACTCATGGGTTTAGTGTGAAGCGTGGTGCAGTCAGCGACGTTGCGCGACTTGCTCCGAACCTCTTACTTACTAATACTACTACTATTCAGGCTATAAATGATCCACTACCTAGTCGGGCCTTCTCCAATTCCATGGAGGGTAATTAGCCTACTGTGCCACGATGGCCAGACACACCAGCACAGGGTTTCGTATAAAATTTTTCTTCTCTCACGGCTAGATCATCCACATTTTCATTTCCTTTTTCAGCTCTTACGACAACCTCAAGATGGAATGGGCTGGTGACACTATGTATTCTAAATCCGTCACCACACAGACATGTATCTCTTGCTTATCTGATGTAATTTCAAATAAACGAAGCAGTCTTCTTGCGCAATGGTTGTGCTCCAGCGACCGTAATACTCCACTAATGCATGTTAATGAACTATCATGAGCTCAGGTGTGAATGCCCTGAAGTTCTGATTGCAACGCCACGCGTGAGGGATAGGCCCTTTTGATTTAAAGGTCAGTCAGCCACTTAGTGATCTTCAGTAAACCATGATTTTATGGAGTTCACGATATCCGCTCATAAATTATTCAGCAAGGCTATAAAAGAATAGACTGTGACTACTTGTGCTTCTATCTATAAAGGGTGGAACATTTCTTTTATTTTTAAATCACCGTCTAGAATACGTTTGACCCTAGGGTTGCGTGATGGAACGCAACGCCACGGTCTATAGATAAATTTTTCCTTGGACATTTCACACAACGCCATCTCGTCCCAAGCTAAGCAACTTAATGCTTGTGTTATGGTAACGAGATGATAAACTACTTAAAACAATTTATTTTTTTTGTAAATACATACATATTATATATAGAAATCCGAGCCAGTGCCTCTGGTTTAGACAAAGACTCTTGCCCGACCCCGGAATCGAACCCGGGATCCCTTGATCCAAAGGCGGCACATCTAACCACTAGACCAACGAGGCAGTCTATTCAAATCCCTGTCGGCCACCGGCTCTTACATACACACGACGAAATACAAGTAAAACTGCTTGGCGCCGGACTTAGATGCGAGGGCGGTAGCGAGGCATTTTCCAGATACAAGTTGTTATAGAGACCAGTAGGACACGCTCCAATTCTGACACCATGACCATACATTTGTAAAACGAAAAATGCAACCAGTGTTACGAACAGCAATCCGATTTAAATCAATTATATACCATGCATGCTATAAAAGTTTAGGACAAGGTCTACACCGAGCTAAATCACTTACAGACACGCCATGGCCAAGTTAACTCAACTTTAACAAGGTGTCAGTCACCACACGGACACCTTGTCATATTGTCACCACAGCATTCCGTCCAGAGGGTGACTTAAAAGCAGACAAAATGAAATGATAAGTCGAAAACCTAGCCGCAAGGGAAGGAAAGCAACCTTTGCCAACCCCTCTAGCCAGCGTGCCGCAGTGGGCTAGTTACCCTCCAATGCCCTCCATGTAATTGGAGGAGGCCCGACTCAGCAGTGGGTAATTCAGGGGCTGAGTAGGACATACTAGGAATACTTTTCATTGTATAATATGTTTTGGCGAGTTTCGTGTTTGTTTCATTGGGGTGTCTAAGGTTTGGGGCTGTCCATTAATCACGCGAGGTTCGAAGGGCGGGAGAGATTCAGCAAAAATCACGGAATATCACAGGATATAGTAAGATATCACATGTATTTATTTTTTGTTATTTCTAAAACCGAACTGCGGCATGGTAGGTACTAAAAATACACGTTATTTTTAATAGGGGGTGGGGGTTAGTCTTAAACTTACCCACATATCACGAAGGGGGAGGGAAGGGTTAAAAAATGTTAAAAGAACATCACGTGGTTAATAGACAGCCCCGTTTTGGAATTCGTAAACGTTATCGGAACGTTATCAATAAAACAAGATTATAGGCAGTACATTTAACCGTTTCATTGCACTTCTGAAGGCAACTATCTTCTGTAGCTGTGAAAGTCCAACAGAACAAAAGTCAAATCCAACAAACATAACTCCACTAGCTAAAGGGTTATTGAACGAAGCACCTCAAATAAAAATAGTAACCAAACTACGATCCCTATAAATAGAAAGAGCAATTATGGGGGAGCATATATCCCGGGTAATGAAGTTCACGGTTGGATCACCAAAGGTAGTATTAGGTAATTAATTCAATAACAATATCATATAGCACAAACGCTAACAGGGAAACATCCTCATTAAAGTGAAATACATAAAAACTAGATAGTTGGGGGGAGTTGTGTTTATTGCAAATCTAGTTTTTAGCATCTCTTTGAGTTCGCCATGCGAAACTACAAGTGATTTTTTTATCACTACATAGTTTATAAAAAAGTCGCTGTAGTCTGTCCGTCCCTATGTATGCTTAAATCTTTAAAACTACGCAACGGATTTTGATGCGGTTTTTTTATAGATAGAGTGATTCGAGAGGAAGATTTTTATGTATAATACATGCATAATATTGTAGAGAAACACTGATAAATTTAGATGTTTATCATTGCAACCGTGCGAAGCCGCCCGGGGGCGGGTCGCTAGTACACAATAAAGCTTACAACCGGGAAAATAAATTTTAACATTGATGGAAATATAAAAAGAAAAATGAGGAGATTAGCACAGACACGTCCGTGTGGTAACGGATTTAGATTACACAGTGTCACCACCCCATTCCATCCTGAGGGTGTTAGTCCGGGGTCCCCCGTACATTGATTTCACTTGATTACTATCAAGCTAATTTTTCGTGAGTAGCTTCATTTTGACGAGACGCCCAACATTTTCTTGTCGACAACTCTTGATTGTGGTAGCTAACAGAGGTAGCAAGGGTGAAATATGTTGATTTTATGATTCTAAAAAATTTATTACTAACCGGGTGATTTTTGGTATATCTGATGATAATTATCTAAATTATTCGAAAATGTATTTGTCCTACAAAATGTATGGTTTGATCAAAGAGTCCTCCACTTCCAATATGTATGGATAACGAGGTCATAAAAAATGATTACTAACCAGCTGGTTTTTTTTTATTTACTTATTAAATATGTATATTATTTAACCGTCATATTGTCCTACAATTTGCGTGGTACGTTGTTATCCCAGTCCTACACTCAAAAGTTGTTCTACAGATCCTAGAAAAAAAATTATTACTATCAAGCTGAATCTTTGTGAATATCTTTGTTTTGATGAGACGCCCAACATTTTCTTGTCAACATCTCTTGATTGTGGTAGCTAACAGAGGTAGCAAAGGTTAAATATGTTGATTTAATGATTCTAAAAAAATTATTACTAACCGGGTGATTTTTGGTTTATCTGGTGAGAATTATCTAAATTATTCGAAAATGTATTTGTCCTACAAAATGTATGGTTTGATCAAAGAGTCCCCCACGTCCAATATGTATCGATAACAAAGTCATCAAAAAAGAAAACTAACCAGCTGGTTTTTTAAATTTATTTAACAAATATTTATATTATTTAACCGTCATATTGTACTACAAGTTGCGTGGTACGTTATCCCGGTCCTACGCTCCAAAGTTGTTAAAACCACAAGACCCATTTTGTCATCACTAACTGTAGGACAATAATTTTACATGATAGGTTAGTGTATTCTCTGCCCAAATGATACAATGTCCTACAAGAAAACAGGTATGTATCACGAGTCCGACAGAAATTGTATTTTTTTCGTTTTCCTACTTATAACTTATGATACAGTGAAAACATCTTTTTTATTAACTTAAATAACATTATTTGTACTACTTTAGTAAAAAAAAAATGTTAAGTTAATAAAAAAAAATTACTAAAGTAGTACAAAAAAAATATTATTTACATAAAAAAATATATATTCATCAGATTCATCTGATAAATTTTCAGTATCATCACTGTCATTTTCATCTATTTCATTTTCCTCGTCATCTGACTGTAATACGTAAAAAGTTAAGTATTTTTAACATAAAATGAATCCACTTCGTTTTATAGTGTACGAAACTTTATTTAAAGTACATATACGGGTCCCGCTATACAACGACATCCACCGACATGTTTAATGGATGAAAAGTCTTTTATTAGAAATTTAGTATGTTATAAATTATAAAAAATATGGGTTGCCTGAAAAAATCCTGGACAGGCTATGAAAATAAAATTTTTAAAAAGTTTTATTAGTTCACCGGTTTGTTTATTAGACAAATTCTATACCAATCAAAAGTATGAAGCCCAAAAATGCAAACGTGACAAAGTGACCGGTGCAAAATGCTAGTATTGATTAACCTGTACCTGGCTACCCGAGAGTTGTGACCGGAAAAGAATAGGCAACCTAACATTTGCATATTCTATGAGCTTCATACTTTTGATTGGTACATAATTTGTCTAATAAACTAATTTTTTCTCATAGGCTGGCCAGGACTTTTTCAGACAACCCATTTTTTTTAATTATTTTTAACATACTAAATTTCTAATAAAATAATTTTCATCCATTATACATAACGGTGAATGTCGTTGTATAGTGGAATCCGTATATGTACCTACTATATACAAAGTTTTGCACACTATAAAACGAAGTGGATTCATTTTATGTTAAAAAAATACTTAATTTTTTACGTTATTACAGAGTCAGAAGACGAGGAAAATGAAATAGATGAAAATGACAGGGATGATACTGAAAATTTATCAGATGAATCTGATGAATATTTTTTTGTATGAAAATAATTATTTTTTTGTATTATTTAAGAAACATAATTTATTTAAATAAAAAAAGACGTTTTCACTGTATCATCATCACTACATAGTATAAAACAAAGTCGCTGTCATCTGTCCGTCCCTATGTATGCTTAAAACTTGAAAACTACGCAACGGATTTTGAAGCGGTTTTCTTTAATAGATAGAGTGATTCAAGATGAAGGTTTATATGTATAATACATGCACCCGTGCGAAGCCGGTTCGGGTCGCTAGTAAGTTATAAGTAGGAAAACAAAAAAAATACAATTTTTGTCGGACTCGTGTTACCTACCTGTTTTCTTGTAGGACATTGTATCATTTGGGCAGAGTATACATTAACCTATCATGTAAAATTATTGTCCTACAGTTAGTGATGACAAAATGGGTCTTGTGGTTTTAACAACTTTTGAGCGTAGGACCGGGATAACGTACCACGCAACTTGTAGGACAATATGACGGTTAAATAATATAAATATTTACTAAGTAAATAAAAAAAAACCAGCTGGTTAGTAATCATTTTTTATGACCTCGTTATCCATACATATTGGAGGTGGAGGACTCTTTGATCAAACCATACATTTTGTAGGACAAATACATTTTCGAATAATTTAGATAATTATCATCAGATATACCAAAAAGCACCCGGTTAGTAATAATTTTTTTTTTTATCATAAAATCAACATATTTCACCCTTGCTACCTCTGTTAGCTACCACAATCAAGAGTTGTCGACAAGAAAATGTTGGGCGTCTCATGAAAATGAAGCTACTCACGAAAAATTAGCTTGATAGTAATCAAGTGAAAACAATGTACCGGGGATCCCGGACTATGTCGTATGAGCCGACTTAAAGAAATTACAAAGCTGAAAACATGTACCAACCCGCTTAACCAGCGTGGCACAATAGGCTAATTACCCTCAATGTAATGGACGGAGGCCCGGCTCAGCAGTGGGCCATTTATGACCTGAGTAGTAGCACTTATGGTGAATGTTCCAGGGTAGCCCGCGAAATTCAAATTTTCGTTGTTTTTTTGCAATTTGCAGGTCAGTGCTAGGTTGTATGTTGATTAAAATGTTATTCGCGGCTGCAAGACGTTATCACTACATATTATAAAACAAAGTCGCTGTCGTCTGTCCGTCCTTATGTATGCTTAAATCTTTAAAACTACACAACGGATTTTGATGCGGTTTTTTTAATAGATAGAGTGATTGAAGACGAAGGTCTTTATCTATATCATCATTACACCCGTGCGATGCCGGGGCGGCTAGTAGAATTATAATCATCAAACTCATCAATACAACCCTCCAAGCTCATAAAGGTGCAAAAATGACTGAGCTTGAAAAAGTTTTTCTTGCACCTTTATGAGCTTGGAGGGTTGTATTGATGAGTTTGATGATTATAATTGTATAACTACATACGTCTTACAGACGGGAATAACATTTTAATCAACGTACAACCTAGCACTGACCTGCAAATTGCAAAAAACGTAAGAAAATTTGAATTTCGCGGGCTACCCTGGAACATTCACCTTAATAAGAGTACTTTCAATAGTACATAAAATACATGTTTGCGTGCTTCATGTTTATTTCATTGGGATGTCTTAGGGTTTCTGATTTAAATGTAAAAACTTTTGAAGACAACTGTCATTTAGTATTTGCCGCGATCACGACTGCTGCAAAGCATTCGAATCTGGGGAATAATAAAATACAGGCGATAAGTCCATTAAAAAATATTTTTGCTCAATGAGGTAATTATACACACACGAGAACGTTTTACACGATCTTAAATATATCCGTTAAATCAAGCAGTACCAAACACAATCAAGCTAACAACATTGCACCAAAGTACATCAATCGTTATAAGTGGATATCATTGCATAAGAACCGGATCTCCTGGCAATACGCGCAGGATGCGCTCGAGTACATCGGTTGTGGTGCCCGAGACTCGTCCTTAGTAAGGACGAACCGAAGCAAATCCTATTGTGCCGAGGATCCTTATATAACCATTACTCACAGCTCACATTCACTGTACGTATGTAGGAGCGCGTACCCAGAAATGATTTAATTTACCCAATTACACGCCATTAACCGCAGCTATGTACCTAATAATAAACTTCATAGTCCTGGTTAAATTCCATAATTTTCTTTCGGGGTAATTAAGTTTTAATCTAGCCCTTTACACAATTAGTGGACTTTCACCACACACACGATAGTGTTCAGGTAGCGAAGCGAGAAGCTCGGTGCATTGTTAATAAGTCGTCATTGTCTATGCGTCCATGATTTACTTGTCTTTATTTTGCTGCATAAAACTTTTTAATAACGTGAGAAGTACCCAAGGGCCGTTAACCTTCTTAATTAGTCCCGTTACGCAACTTCACGGAAAAGTCCGAGATTAGATAGGACTGGAGCGAGCGCCGTTTTGAAGGAAAAAAGCGGCACGCTTTCGGGATAATCAATTTGAACGAGACAAGACAAGTCCCGTTTTAGCCCTAAGAAATATCTATGTATTCCATTTCAATCACAAGATATCACTTGAAGAATTTCAATTCCCGAGAACACGTAACACTCAATAGATTCCATGTAATGTCCGCATGAAATCTAGACTAGTCTTTCAAAGCAAGCATCAGATATTTAGTGTGCGAGTGGGAGAAGTAGTTTGTATCGCAGCTACAGTATACGTGGGTTCAGCAACTTAATTGAATTGAAAATCAGAGCACTAACATCTGATACAGTCGCGCATTGCGCAAATAACAGAGCGTAAACTATGATCATTTCGATATTTGTAGTTTAAGAGAACATTTTTGAGTTGACCGATTTAAGCAATACATCGCACCGAAAGAAACTTGAGACTCAATTGAGGTTGCTACTAGACCAGAAGAAAATACAAACAAAAAGGCATGTCAATTCAGCTCACAACCCATAATTATGTAGATACGAAATTTTATGCGATTCACTGCCATTACGTTCTATTAAGCGGTAGCCAGCAAAAAGACAATAAGTTTAGAGTATTGGCTTTTGATTGGTACGGGACTTAATAGGTTTTTTTGTTCCGCTGAAGACTTATTACTTATTAGGTGCGTTTAGTGAGCGCGGCCAGTACATGAGCGACACAAAAACGTTAGATGGTCTATCAATTTCTCAAGATCTCCAAGCGTACTAGATTTATCAACATCTGTTGCAGCAAGCTAAGTTCAATTTTCCAATCGCATAAAATGCCTAGGGACGTTGCTTCCTCATAGAAACCGGTTTTGTTTGACTTTAGACTCAATACAGCTGAATATACAGAAGAAAATCGTGTACCTGCTTCTCGTCTGAAAGGCGTTTGAAGCACTTAGATATATGCAAGTATAGTAGATATTCCGCTTCACTATAAACTTGGAAAGCTAATAGCATAATATATTTTATATTGGCTTGAAGATTCTGGTCTGAGTGTCCCTAGCAGAAGACAAGGATAGACGATAGTCGTCCAGTTCAACGTACCTGTTACGAAGTAGCGGTGAGTTGTTGGGAAAGTATTATTATTTTTAGTCCTTAACGAGCATTACGCCTTTAACTTATAATGTGTTCATGTGTACCCATCCGTCAAGTATATCTCTATAGTTTAATATAATTATTATTTGGATTGTTGTAGTCTCGTGCGCAAAGCTTTCTCACTGGTTTCATACGGCCAATGGAGTTCTTAAAACTTCTCTAGATTAAATTCTCACATCGTTTTTAAATCGGTCAAAGGCAAGATATTGTTAGGATTCGAGAAAGTTCAGACGAAACGCAACCCCTCTTGTATCTCCACAGATCAATGATGATAACATACAAAGCTAACAAAAGTTAGAGACCTTTAGATAGGTATTCAAATTCCTAAAAGGAAAAATAGCTTCATTATAATACCAAAGACCTACTCAATCAGACAATGACATTAACGATTTCCATATTCGTCATGTCATACCTTCAACAATAAGCTTGAGATGCAATTCAGGTGTCATAAATGCAGTATTAACATAAATCACTGACCCTCAATTGTCTTTTTCACCTATACGACTAATGTCAAACACACAAATTATTATTGGCGTCGCATGTCGTGCCATGATGAATATTATTGGCTTGCTACTAGCTGCTGCAAAATCCAAAGCTGAGATTAAAACACACCATAAAAAAGATCAGCATGTTTATTCCATTTATATTTATAAATACCAAAACCAGATAGTTTCAAAATGGATTCATGGTCCTATAATAGGAGTCCTTAAAGGACTCGTATTGAAAAGGCCTCAATAGGCGTAAGCCACAAGTCAGCTACATGCAGTCTTTGGCATATAAATAATTTGTAATACACTCCGGCTCATAATCAAAACGAGATCGAAATCACCTAAAATTCGAGATCAAACGAGGACCTTTGCCAACGTTATGCAGTGGAAACATTATACGCCTGCCGCCATAAAATATCATGCCACCCACACTTAGAATCTAAATTGATACTGTAATGTAGAGCCCTCCAAATTGGGATACATGTTTCTAAATTATAAACGGAACTGACAATAAAATCTCAAAAGGATTGTTAAACCAAACTTGAAGTTTATAAGGACAACCCACGATTTTATGAGACGTGACTTTACATGTAAGGACTATACAGTCCTAAACTGTATTCAAGCCTGAAGAGGAAACGTAAATTTTCTTCTGTGAATGTAGATTGTATAGCCCTAGTATAGCTGATGGTGTTTTTTTCCAATTCCCTTAATCCACTGCTCTCTTTGCTCTAGCCCATGTGATTTACTCCTGGGTCTTCCTTAGCCACGATATCCTTTTATTTTCCCTCTATGACGTTTCGTTTTGATTCCATTTATCTATTGTTTTTAATATCGTTCATTTTTTACCCTGTTCAGTAAGCACATCTTGATTTCGTAGTCTCTTTTCTATTTCTAATTACAGATTTGGATGTCAATAGGAACTTCTCCAGTCTGCATATAGCCTGACACTAGGTCTGCTTAGCGAATTTGGGATGTTGGACTATTTTTAACTATGAGGAGACATCTCCGGATACCCGTAAATCAGACGCCCGACAACCACGGGCTCAAACGGCATGTTGGGTTGCCTATAGAGAACTTTTGAGGAACGTCGTTGCTTTTAGTGGATAGGTATGTTAATTTCCACAACGGTGACTAATATCTGTGTGAATTGCGATATAAGAAATAACAAGGAAATGTATTGTTCTAAAGCCCAGATTATTGAATACTTATTAAACTACAAAGCATAAAAGATACAAGAGTGTGCGTTCATATGCAATATTGGGAAATTTGAGAACAACGTACGACGTAAATTAAGGACGGCAAGAGATGGCCATCAAATCAAGCGAACAGTAGCTACAGTTTTATGAAGATCGGAAACCAGTAGTCATTTATGCGTCTATGATATTTGGGGAAATAATAATGGTAACGAGAAACACGTGCAGCCTGGCCTTGTGCAACCTGTAAATAGGTTGTTCACACCGTAACAATCCCAAACCGTGACCAAAGTGAGCCATGAGCAAATTTTTTGCCTGCACTGAGTAATAGGCATTTATTATTCGGTACCTAAGAGGACAGGCATGGTAAAATTAAAAATATTATCTCACTTAATGACCCGTGCGGGGAATAAATTAAACAAATATTGTGCCGTGACGTCACCGCGGTGTTAGGTAGTGGTTCTACGTAATTATTATGCACATACGTTATTAGGTACGCCAATATCTAGAGTTCAATCATAGACAAGAAGCGCCAATGTCACAGATAAAAATCTGGTCCCGAGTAACTTTTTGCCGTGTTTTGGCAACTGAATATATTTGCAAATAACTGGTAATGCAGCTCTACTTTCACGCAGTATAGAACGCATGTCGGTTTATCTTTAATTTTTAAACTATAGTTCCGCCACGCCTTCGCACGGGTTTAATGATGAACCTCTAAATTTACGTATGTTTCTTTACAATATTATGGATGATATTGTACCTTAAAACCTTCCTCTTGAATCACTCTATCTATTATAAAAAACCGCTTCAAGATCCGTTGCGTAGTTTTAAAGATTTATGCATACATAGGGACGGACAGACGACAGCGACTTTGTTTTATAATATGTAGTGATAGTGAAGTGATAGAGAACAGACCTAATGGTAATTGTATACAATAGTAATCTAAGAAAACTGGTCGTCTAATGATTAGGTATCGGTAGATAAGGGCAAACTGAAATTGTTTCGTGTCATTTAAACTGGTAGTTAGTCAAACAAGGTTAGACTGGTGTGTGTACTCACACTGTTTTTTTATTTTTTTTTATTAACGGATCGCCCGTCGCCAGTTATGTAACCTGTATCGCGGGGGCAGTTTCTAAACATGTAATTCACGAACACAAACTCGACTCGGAGCATGTGCATCTGGTTTAGACAAAGACACTTGCCCGACCCCAGAATCGAACCCGGGACGAGTTGGTCCAAAGGCGGCACATCCAACCTCTAGACCAACGAGAAAGTCAACAATTTGCCGCCTGCTCGCCACAGCCCCAACTAGTGAAAATACCAATAAATATTTAGTAACATAATTGGCTACATGGTATTTGGGTACAAATTATGGACACACCTCCAATGTCTAGCAGAGGCAGATGTTGCTTATTGCTTACCACATTTCCCGCAAAGCAACCTGTGCTGACCCTAATGGAATAAGGGGGATGATAAATAGATGATTTCCGATTCGCAGACCTAACCAATATGCACACAAAATTTCAGCCATTTCGGAGGAGTTTAATAATAAACACTGTGACATGAGAATCTTTTAAATTAGATTTACGGGCCATATTTAATTATATCCAGTACTGATCAGATTTTATCGACTACAAAACAATTACGTACTAGCTAGCAATAATTCAGCCTTCTATGTGAGCCCACTAAATACTAGGGTTCACAAAATTCTGATCCCTAATTAGTAGTGCTCCTTAGATAACACAATAAAAGATAAGCTATTTTGCGAAACATTACAGAAATATAGCCAGTTCCCAGAGTAAACTAAAGAATGTACATGGATAAGCCTGGTATGACTTGGTATCACTGGTAGCACTATAACAAAACACTTAAAGAGAGTTAAATGACATTAGACTGGACACATGATGAGAGATAAGAAAATAAATGGACCCGGAACATCACACAGAGTGCTACACATGATGGGAAAAGAAGGAAGACAAAGAAAGAGATTTCCTATCTCTGATGACCTCAAATCAAACCATTTATTTCATTTGAACCTATTAACATGTGTTTTTGAAAAGTCAAAAGTGAAGCTCGGAATCTAGTTGCTTGTTCCAAAAAGTAGATCCTATGGAGAAGAACAGGCAAGAAACTCCATGGACAAGGAGGAAGTGGTAGGAGCAGTCTGCCCACAATAAACACAATACAGGGGGGAGTGGGAAGCCTTAGGTAGCCTATGTCATGAGACAAGATGGAAACAACCAGTGATAAAGACTATAAATAAAAAATAAATATTGCAAGTCCTTTCTACAGAACAAAAAATATGATTAATAAATAAAAAACTGACCTATGTAATTCAGATAAATACATTTGAGGTTAGACCTACATTGGGGTTGTCTATTAATCACGTGAGGTTCGAACGGGGGGAGGGGGGTTTATAGTAAAATATCATGTGTATTTATTTTTTTCGTCAAACGCATGATTTCAAAACCGAAAAGCAGCGTGTAGTGTACGAGTGTGTATCCTTTGAGTGTAAGATTCCTTGTAGGTACTAAAAAAATACACATGATTGGGGGTGGGTGGGGAGGGGTGGCGTTAAAACATGATAAAAAAACATCATGTGATTAATGGACAGTCCCATACCTTACATGAGATAAGCTTTTTTTCAAACAGAAAACAAATGTTAACATTCTACAAAAGTACAACATCACTACATAGTATAAAACAAAGTCGCTGTCGTCTGTCCGTCCCTATGTATGCTTAAATCTTTAAAACTACGCATCGGATTTTGATGCGGTTTTTTTAATAGACAGAGTGATTCAAGAGGAAGGTTTATATGTTTATTACATGTATAAAATTTGAGAGAAACACTGACAAATTTAGAGGTTCATCATTGCACCCGTGCGAAGCCGGGGCGGGTCGCTAGTACCCTATATATTACTACTAGTATGTGCTATGGCTATTTATTGTTGCAAATACAAAAATATTTTTTAATGAAAAAAGAGATTATTTGCAACAATAAACATCTTCAGGTCCCTAATTCATTATTGAATAAATACAATTTCAGGTAAATTTTTTTTTTAAATATTCAGAGGGTATGTAGTAGCCGTTCATTATACTTTCAGTTTTAAATTAAACAGGAACAGTAAATAACGATTAACAATAGGAATAAGTGTTAATTTAGTAATTAAGTGGGTGATTAGAATTTATTAGAGGAATTAACATTATCATAATACATACAACCATTAAAACCCATTATTCTACCATTAACATAATTCTGCATTTTATGACTTCATAAAGAAATGAAATCCAGGAAATTACTCAATGACCACCAAAATTATTGGTCTTGATGAACTTTTTAAAATAAGAAAATAATGTATACACACTTAGATAACATTCTTTTGGCAGGTAGAGTTAAAGAGTTAAAAATCATTTCATTATTCTATTTACTCTATAACAACTTTAACCCCCCTATATCTAGATACCAGGTATAATATTTCCATGCCTTTTATCTATTATAAAAAAGGAACTACAAAGAAGTTCCTTTTTTATATTATCACTTTGCCTCTAGTTTCCAATCCAAAAGGAAGAAAAGCAAAAACTTACCTTGAAAGGCTGTCTGCCAATTGCTACCAGCGCGACATGGCGTGAATCTGTCTCCATTATTGTGATCTGCTGGGAACCTGATGCACTGCTTTTTGCTTTGTGGACTACACTGCTGCAAGAGCCGCGTCTCATAATGCTTGCTGAACATCTTCACCGGTTGAATCGCACACACTGACTGTTCCAATTTTAAATTCCGTACCAGTTAATGAGGGTATAAACTAAAAAATGACTAGATTAATCAACTTGAAGGTAGGTCCCCTAAACACCTCACGTCCCGAACGCACTGTTTACTTTAATGCCCGGAGTCAAAACAAACATTGAACACAGGAGTGCACTCTTTGACTGCTCCTATCCATTTGACAACATTCGACATGCTCCATGGCGCAAGAGAATACATTGTTCATAGGCACATCAACAATACTTGGAAAACTATGTACGCCACCAAATTGTTTATTGTGTTGTATTTTGTTTCAATTATAAGCGAAATGTGAACCGAAATTGCGGACTTAGGTAGTCGAATAACATAAAAGTGTGCTAAAAACAGTAAATTAAACCAAAAATTGTTGTTTCGCGGACTGTCAAAGCTTTGCATGACAATGTTGCCAGAAAATAAAATAAAATAAATTTTAAATAAAACGGTTTAATATATTCAAATGGTCTCTACACATTTTAGTGTTGCGGATAACACGAACTTGTTTGAATACGAAAGAACACGAGTTTGTTCCTAGTTATTAATATTTTTAATTATTTTAATATTATTAATGTTAATTTTAAATAATAAATAACACTACCCAAGGCACCGGCACATTAGCTCCGAGGACTTTAAAGATTTTTAGGGTTGAGATTTAGTCGATAATTAGTTACGTTTCATCGAACATTATGAATTAAGTTAACGACGATAATATGGACTTGCGAAAGTTAATAAATTAAATGATAAAATATTACAAGGAACTCAATGAATGATAATCAATATTGGGAAATAATTTATAAGAGTGTTTAACAGTGTTTAAAACACAAAATAATATATCCCAAAAAAAAATGTACATTTAAGGTGGAAGCTCCAGGGTAGCCCGCGAAATTCAAATTTTCTTACGTTTTTTGCAATTTGCAGGGCAGTGCTAGGTTGTATGATATTATAAATATAAATATATCCTTGGACATTTCACACAACGCCATCTCGTCCCAAGCTAAGCAACTTAATGCTTGTGTTATGGTAACGAGACGGATGATAAACTACTTATATACATTTTTTTTTGTAAATACATACATATTATAGATAGAAATGACACCCAGACTCCGAGCCAGTGCCTCTGGTTTACACAAAGACACTTGCCCGACCCCGGAATCGAACCCGGGACCCGTTGATCCAAAGGCGGCACATCTGACCACTAGACCAACGAAGCAGTCTGTCAATATCAATATTGAATTCAATCAATTCGCGGTGCTCAAATCAACATCAATATTGAACATTTGATTCGCGGCTGTAAGACGTATGTAGTTACAGAGTTATAAACATCAAACTCATCAATACAACCCTCCAAGCTCATAAAGGTGCAAGAAATACTTTGACGTTGAAAAAGTTTTTCTTGCACTTTTATGAGCTTGGAGGGTTGTATTGATGATTTTGATGATTATAATTCTATAACTACATACGTCTTACAGCCGCGAATAACATTTTAATCAACATACAACCTAGCACTGAACTGCAAATTGCAAAAAACGTAAGAAAATTTGAATTTCGCGGGCTACCCTGGAACATCCACCTTAAATTACAAAGATATAATTAATCAAATGAAAGTTAGTATATTTAAAAAATATTTATAATATAACGTAAAATCCCACGAATCATTGCCAATAGAACTTGAAAAATTCTATTTTTTATCGAGGCGAGGCGTTTACGTTACGAATCCGGGTAGTGTACTCGTACTTTGCAGTAGGGAGTTACATACAAATAATACTGAACGCCTCGAGTTGATACGGTGCTGATCCCTTTCCGAGTTGTTTATTTATTTAACTTCATGCATATATATATACATTGGCGGACTTAATGCCTACGGCATTTTCTCCCAGTCTACCTTCAGGTCATGCAGATAAATTTTAGGTATGTGCGCTCTCGAGGAAACCAGCAAGATAATATTATTAATAATTATATATATACATAACACATAAATATCTTACAAAACATATTATATACGTACTTATATAAGGATATCGATATATATCTAATAGAATACGATATATATTTTATAGAATAGTTATGTGTGCTACGCCCATAAAAGAACGCAAGAGGCAAATCACCCTTTTTTTTATCAGTGACTTAAATGCCTTTTACCCTTGGCTTGCGTGATAACAAAGCAACGCCAGGGTTTGAGATGGAGCAGGCAATTCAAGGCAAAATTTCTCACATACACATGACGGAAAACAGTAAAACTGCTTGGTGCCTTGGTGAGATGTAAGGGTGGTAGCCAGCCGGGTGGACCATCCGATCCAAAACGTGCTGGGTTTTGTTGACTTTTACAACACGCGTTATTTCCCAATGTGCGGTGGCGAAGTTTTATATTCTGACCCGTCCCCACCTAGCCCGAAGAAAAGGAAAACTTGATACAAACCCTGTGCCAACACGTCTTGCTAGCATGGCTAATTTGCCTCCGTGAATTTGGAAGAGGCCTGACCCAGTAGTGGGATATTAATGGACTGAAACGACGACGATGAGATTGAGAGCATAAATCAAAACAAAACAAAAAATTAAAGCTATCCTCGTTTTCATCTCTTTGATGGGCTAATTGTAACCGATAATTTGATTGTCACTATCACTACATAGTATAAAAGAAAGTCACTGTCGCCTGTCCGTCCCTATGTATGCTTAAATCTTTAAAACTTTTAGTTAAACTTTCTTTTAGTAGATAGAGTGATTCAAGAGGAAGGTTTATATGTATAATACATCCGTAATATTGTATAGAAACACTGGTAAATTTAGAGGTTCGACATTGCGCCCGTGCGAAGCAGGGCGGGTCGCTAGTTTCTAATAAAAAAAGTAAGACTTGTGCAAACTAAAATTTTCATAAGTCTCCGCAACCAGTATTAATTGCCAGTGAAGTGATTAATTATTTTTAAACACCTCTATTAATGTGGTTTTAGATTTTTCTATACCGGCTCGATTGATAGTCTTTTGATCATATTTTTTATCTTACTTATGTGGCCAAAAATTTTTGTCAAAACTTTATTATATTTAATACATAAAACTAATAGTTTTATTGATAATTGTGATAATAAATCATAAATAGTTTTAGACGATTCACCCACAGCCCTTAACTTAAATCACTGTGGAATGATTAGCGCGAGGTATTTGAATCATCTGCTTTGCCTGTTCACGATGTTTATTGTTTAACAGTTTACAAAAATGTTTGACAGTTTTTCCAATGTTTCAGAGGTATGGGTTTTGGAAATTAATTAATTTTCGGGTAATTTATTCCCCTTACCACTACATTTATTTATTTAAAAAATAATATTCTATAAATTATGTATGTTGATTTAATGACACCGTATAGGTGATTAATGATAATGATGTATGATGATAAATATCACAAAATCAATAAATAGTACCTAACAATGTTTTTATGATATATTTTGTGGTTTTGGTGATCTATCGCGTTTTTTTTTCACTCAAGTCAACACAGACATTTTTTGAGAGGCGGTAACACAGTAACAACTGGTCAAGCAATCAATAATAATAACATATTCAAAAACTGAAGTCTCTTGAATGAAACAATATTTTTTTCATGAAATGCAGAAGAAAATCGTTCTTTATAATTAGCCTCTGTAATTCGTATAGTTTATATAGCTACTTATTTGTATGTCTTTATCAGAATTCATACATTTATCGACATCAGTATGCGAGGTACCCGTAGTGATGAACGGTCTGATGATTATCCACCTTACTCGCGACTGTTTATCGTTTGTGAAAGAAACCTCAAAGAATCCGATTTCCAAGAGGCATTTCAGCAGTACGGCACCATCGAAGATATTCGCATACCTAGAGACCACGATACAGGGGAACTCAAAGGCGTTGTGTATCTCAAATTTTCTAAGACGTCGGAGGCCGCTGCGGCTTTAGAAGCCATGAACCAGAAAGTCATGCCTAATTCTAAACGCCCACTCAAAGTTATGGTAGCTTGCAATCGGTCTGATATCCAATCATCAAGTCATCCAGCTAATCATAATGAAGACATAAAGCGCTTGTTTATTTCCACAGATGCTTCTGAGGATGATATTCACGCAGTATTTCAGCAGTATGGCGCAGTTGAATCAGTCCGTGTTCACAAAAATAGAGAGACTGGGGTCCACAGAGGCTTTGCCTATGTCAAGTATAAAAAGTTCTCAGATGCTGCCCGTGCATATGAGCAGAGTGAGAAAAAATTTAGAGCAATATTTGCTATACCAAAGCTGCAGCGGCCTAAGACCTCATTTGAAACCCATGTGAACCATCTTTCGGCTACATCAAACAGTTTGTCAACTATTATGTCTATGATGAAAACACAATCCGGTGGATTCACTAGAGTAGACTTTACATGTGCCCCATTTTTGTCTCAGACACATGTTGAATGGTTATTTGATATAGTACCAGGGATGGAATACTGTCATTACTTTGGTGACTATAGCCACAAAATTGGCAAAGGCACGGTGTCATATTCCAACCCAGTTTCAGCTGCATATGCAGTGGAGAAGTTAAACAATTTTGAATACCCACCTGGTCAAAGAATCTCTGATAAACCCAATAGCTACCCCTCTGTTAATATTGAAAGTAATGTTAATAATATATCTAATATCCCTGATATTACTAATAACTTGAAGGCTATTACATCAAATGCTACCCCAGACTTGGCACAACTGGCCAAAGCTGTTGCTGAGGCTTCAAAAATTATCAAGCTTGCTACCGGAGTGGTGTCTCGATCTCAATTTGCTGATAGCGATGATCTGAATTATTGTAGTGTTACACTACCTCCACCACAACCATTAGCGGAAATTGACAGTCTTCTTGCTAAAAGATGTTTCTTAGTCTGCAAACCACAGCCTCCCCCTCTTACTGTTCTGCGAGACATATTTTGTCGATTTGGTGATCTAATCAATGTATACACAATCCCATATAGAACTGTGGGATATGCTCGGTACGCTTCTGTGAAGGCAGCAGATGAGGCCATCGCAACCCTACATGGGGCAGAAGTGTGCGGGATAAGAATGAAAGTTCTGGAGGCTGAACAGGAGTCAGATGCCAAAAAGAGGAGATATGACGAAATAAATTAAGGACAGGACGTACATTCCTCTCGCACAAACCAAATGGACGCTTAGACACAGCAAGTAATTTGACATTAAATGACCGCACAAGTTGTTGACAATTTTATTTTAAGCTCCCTCACAGACAAGGACAACAATGCGTTATTTAATTTTATAAGTAGTTAAAACTGCGTGATTCCAAATTTATTTCATAGCTACGTAAAATCGTATTGATAATCGGGGAGATGCCGCGGCGCAGTAAATTTGCTTAGACAAATATTACAGGCACTTAAATTTGTTGCAATGCTTGTAGACATATACAAGCAACAACTGCTAGTACTATCAGAATCAGAATTATTTATAATTATAATTTAACTACGTAGGGTATTCAATGAAAATTAACAATGTGTATGTTGCTGGTAACTTCATATTTTCAGCCAAAAGACATCTACTGTTGGACATAGGCCTCGGGCCGCCCGCATCCTTCGTTTTTCAGCGACCTTAACCAGGCCGTAGGTCCACCGTGTGGGAGGCCTACCAGCACTGCCACTGCCACTTAAGTTTGGCAAACCTGTGGGCTATGTCGGTAACTCTGGTTCTCCGCATCATGTCTGATTCAATCTTCCAGGGAAACTCCAAGCATAGCACCCTCCATTGCCCTTTCGGTAAGTATTTTGACCTATAACATAGTATCTTTTTCCTAAACTTAAAATCTTTTCATCCTGCTCATCTAAATCTCCTGTTCTGCAGCGATTGAACCACTGCTTCATCATCTTTGAATCTGTTCTTTCAAATAATCATTCAACCTTGGAAATAGAAATTGTCGAGTGAATATGGAGAATGCTCAAGTATTTCAAAACCATAATTTATTTCACTACGTGTCTAAAATTATCTTCTAAAATTATCAATATGACTGTCAAACACATTATGTTGGGCCAGTAAGGCAACTTCAACATTTTCGAATAAAATTGTAGCTATAGTAACGGCAGACCTATGAATTTTTGATAAATCGCCTCGGCGCCGTTTCTCTCGAATTTAGTTAATTTTAACGCTAACGCATCTTTTTAATTGTTCTGTATACAATGAGTCTGTAACAGTAGCTGGTCAACCCATAACTAAACCAGATAAAGAACCCATTCATCACACATCATTCCATCCAAACGAGTTGCCTAAATTAATTAGGAGTTAAAGATTATGGTCTCTTCCCGGTCATACTATAGGATATAATCTTGTTCATAATGTTTATAGCCACGTTTTATACTTGGTTATCGATCCTGTTGTAACAGTTCCAAAGAAGCTATATGTTCAGCCTCATTTTGTTTTTGTGCATCTGTATGCATGCGGGGAACGCAACGCGCAATAACTGTTTAAATAACTTCAGTTATAAAACGTACTGTGATCTTTACTAGCACCAGCATTCCATGCTCGATGTTGCCGTCTGACCCTCCGAGAACCTTCTTGTTATTGTTATCTTTTAAAAAACGAGACCGCTGCACTATTTATAACGTTATAACTCAAATGACACCCAGATTCGGAGCAAAGGCCTCTGGTTTACACAAAGACAAATGTCCGACCCCGGAACTGAACCGGGGACAAAAGCGGCACATATAACATCTAGACCCAAGGTGGGAGACAGCAGATATTTAAATTAGTGCCGGATCGATGGTGTTGCGTACCCGAAGCACAGAACCAACTTATAATATCTATACTAATATATATAGCTGCAGAGTTTGTTTGTTTGAACGCGCAAATCTCAGGAACTACTGGTCCGATTTCAAAAAATCTTTCAGTGTTAGATAGTCCATTTATCGAGGAAGGTTATAGGCTATATTTTATTTTTTAAAAGAATTAGGGATCCTTATGAAAATTGCGTTTTTGTAAACCAATGTGTAAAATCGAAATAGTATATTTCATTACAAGTGCGGAAAGGCTGTCATTACAACGAGTTCCGACAAATGTCTACCCGAGCCGAGGCGCAGCCGAAGGCGAGGGTTGACAGTCGGAACAAGTTGCAATGACGGTTCCGCACGTGTACTGAACGACTATTTTTAATACAGTTGCGAAAAAATGAAGCAATTTAATAAAATAATAAAATCACAATAAACTCAACTAACTAATCATTTCTGAAAAATGGCGCCGACCGTACAATATAAGCAGAGATTTTTTTCCTTCACCCATTCTGGTGGGCAAAAGGAACAATGCCCATACAGCCAAGTCAGTATATAATTTTTTTATTGATATGAAATGAAATTTAATTAGATGAAATGAAACTCATTCAATTAAATCTGATATTGAAACAAATTAGTACGTAGTTTCTTTTTAGAAATATACGTATTTGCATGAATCATAAAAACTTCTACGATTTTTTTTTAGTAAAGTCTTCATGGTTTGTTTTTCCTTTTAATAGACATTATTTTGACAGTTGGGAAAGAAAACGCACTAGTGCGGGAATGGTAAAAAAAAAGCACGCGTGTGTAATAGCCCACTTCCCGAACGCTATACGTCCCTGCAATATGCCACTTTTTGAGCAACTGTATTAAAAACCTATTTTTAATACAGTATACACTTTTTGTATTACTGTATATATATAATACAGTAATACAAAAAGTGGCATATGGCAGGGCCGTATAGCGTTCGGGAAGTGGGCTATTACACACGCGTGCTTTTTTTTACCATTCCCGCACTAGTGCGTTCTCTTTCCCAACTGTCAAAATAATGTCTATATTATGGAAAAACCAACCATGAAGTTTTTATTTATTTATTTACTTTAGTAAAAAAAATCATAGAAGTATTTATGATTCATGCAAATACGTATATTTCTAAAAAGAAACTACGTACTAATTTGTTTCAATATCAGATTTAATGATTTGATTGAATGAGTTAGGTTAGGTTTTATTTCATTTCATTTCATCGCATCAAATTTCATTTCATATCAATAAAAAATGTCTACTGAAGACGTGGCTGTATGGGCATAGTTGCTTTTGCCTACTAGACATTTGTCGGTCCTCTTTGCAATGACAGCCTTTCCGCACTTGTAATGAAATATACTATTATGCGTGCGCTGCAAAAACTATTGACAATAGAACAAAATGATGTACTACGGGTTTGTAGGTCTTATAAAGATCTACAAAAAAGTGGAGAGTCGCGAGAGCACAGATCTAACTATCATAGTTTAGTCACAATAACGGCTTTTATGTTCATAAAAAAATATGCATAGATATAAGTACGGGTTCGAAGCCCATGCTGGCGAAGCCGCGCGCAAAAGCTAGTAGAAAAATAAAAAGGCATTATGATTCTTCGTAATGATTTATTGAACACAGCCATACCAGACCTAAAAAATAATTGACAATGTTTAAGTTCTCACAAATTATTTTTTAATCTGATCTCATCTATTTAATGTACTGAATAGTACCTACACTTAACGGTATTTACACAGTGGATTCTTAATAATAGTCTTGCAGAGCAGCTTTGGTTAACTTTCTATATTCATTCATGGTTGAGTAAGAATTAGTGTATCTAATTGACAGAGGATCTGAATCTTTGACGTCACCTACTAGCCATTCAGTATACGCATAGACCATAGGTTCATGAAGTAAACTTTCATGAAGATTCCATAACTGCTTGCTGAAGTAACGGCACTAGTTGCTCTTGGTATAACGGATGCCTGTCGCCATGTGTTAACTTAATTATTTTCTCGGCACATTTCAACTGTGTCAACGCTTTGGCTATTTGCATTTTGTACAGCAAAATCTTGCCATACTTCAAATGAAGAAGGCCCAACAGTGGGTTTTTTTCACCGTAGTAAAATCTGGAAAATGAAGACGTATTTTGTGGTTTAAAGTGTTCAGAACTAGAAAAGTACTAAATTATAAAAGGAGCAAACAGTCCTGTTAAATATCGCATGGGCGTGCATCTGTTTGTATACAAAAAGTTAAGTTGATTTGTGTACGCTTCCAAACCTCAAATAGTTCTGTATCGATTGAGAACAAATTTTGACACGAATTAAATATGTAGAATTCACGTCAAAAGATTTCATCGTACTACTCGTGATAGATGCTGCGTAATCACAAGTTATATCTATACTAATATATAAAGCTGCAGAGTTTGTTTGTTTGTTTGAACGCGCTAATCTCAGGAACTACTGGTCCGATTTCAAAAATTCTTTCAGTGTTAGATAGTCCATTTATCGAGGAAGGTTATAGGCTATATTTTATTTTCAAAAGAATTAGGGATCCGTATGAAAATTGCGATTTTGTAACCCAAGGTGTAAAATCGAAAACCTATTTATGCGTGCGCTGCAAAAACGATTGACAATAGAACAAAATGAAGTAATACGAGTTGTAGGTCTTATTAAAATCTACAAAAAAGTCCGCGAGAGCACATATCTAACTATCATAGTTTAGTCACAATAACCACTTTTATATTCATAAAAAAAATGCACAGAGATAAGCACGGGTTCGAAGTCCACGCGAGCGAAGCCGCGCCCAAAAGCTAGTTTATTATAAAAACTGGGTAGAGGCGACACTCGTTTCGTATGTGCTAAACGAGAGCAATGACATCGTTCCTGCTGAGAGGGAGACACACGCGGATGGCGAGTAAGACGGCGGAGACGGGACTCGCAGTGCTGCCACAAAAACGAACAAAAATACTTTTTAAATGGAACAGAAGAAACTTAATTTCAATAAATTGACATTTGGTATTACAACATGTCAGTATAATCTCAGTGAACTTTTACACCCTGTAATATTAACAGGTTGTGTCAATGCCATACATTTGTCTTTGTTCGTTGCGGCCTATAAATGACCCACTACTGTGTGAGGCCTCCTCCAAATTAATGGAGGGAATTTAGCCTACTGTGCTACGCTGGCAAGACGGGTTGACACATGGTTTGTATGAAGTTTTCCTTCTCTTGGGGCTAGGTGATCTGCCTCTTGCGTTCTGTTAGTCGCCTCTTATGACACCCTAAAGATGGTATGGGTTGGTGACATTGTGTATTCTAAATCCGTTACCACACGGACATTTGTCTTTCTATTCTATATTATGTGTGAAATTCTTTCTTGCACTAGACATATAAAACATTGGGTAGATAAGCGATGGTGGGTCAATATTCATAATAAGTTCCTATTTAATATTACAGGGTTATTTTTTGGCCTTCCGCCAAATTTAAATAGGTGGTTCCGGTTCAGACCATGAAAGTAAACAAAAAATAAAATAATAGTTGTAAAACTGTTAAATTTCAATGCGCTAAAGCCAACGAATTTTATTTCAAAATGAAAATGTTTTTTATTCGAATATGGTCTTATAAAGTTAAGAAAAAGTGATAAAGAATTTCACACATAATACACCCATACCATCTCGTCACAGTTGCAAGTATTTTAAACCGTTATTTTTTGGACTACTAGATATTATCTGTTTCCCACCACTATTCGTCATTGCAAAGTAAAGGTATGATTCCGAAGTACGCTGCACGCAGAAGTGCTACCACGGCACCACTGGTCCCCATTACCGCGACGTAGTTTTGGAATCATACTTTTTTTGTCGATCAGAAAAATTGACATCTGTCAAATCGATCACGCTATCTTGAATAGGGTATAAACTACAAGACATTCAAAATAAGTTAACTCTACATACAACCCTGAGCATCTATCACGCGAGACTGGCAAAAATTGCCGAAGACAGGCGAATTGCCATAAAAAAAGATTGCTTATTCCTTTTTCCCCGTGTGGGGACAGAGCAGAATATAAAACTTCCCCACCGCACGGGAAATAACGCGTGCTGTAAAAGTCAACAAAACCAAGCACGCTTGGTGTTAGGATAGAATGGTTCGCCCGGCTAGATACCACCCTCACATCTAAGCAGTTTTACTGTGTTTCGTCGTGTGTATGTGAGAGATCTTAGACCCTGGCGTTGCTTTCCATCACACACGCCTAGGGTCAAAGGTCACTTGATAAATAAATAAATATCCTTGGACATTTCACACAACGCCATCTCGTCCCAAGCTAAGCAACTTAATGCTTGTGTTATGGTAATGAGATGGATGATAAACTACTTAGATACATTTTTTTTTGTAAATACATACATATTATAGATAGAAATGACACCCAGACTCCGAGCCAGTGCCTCTGGTTTACACAAAGACACTTGCCCGACCCCGGAATCGAACCCGGGACCCGTTGATCCAAAGGCGGCACATCTAACCACTAGACCAACGAGGCAGTAAAAAAACAATAAAAATATCTTACCTGAAACACGGGACGAGTAGTTCGGCATAGCTGCACGCTGTCTCCCATAGTTGCGTTTGGATTAGTGCATCTAAGGCGTGGTCCAGCGTTTGAGCGTGCAGTACATTAAGCGGGTGTAGGACGCCTTCGTGACGCTCAAGGCAGTACTTGCAGACGTCCACGTCTGTATTTGGATTAAGGACTAGACATTTCTCTTTTATTTTTTTTCTAGCGACCCACCCCGGCTTCGTTAGGGTTCAATGATGAACATCTAAATTTATCACTGTTTCTCTACAATATTATGCATGTATTATACATATAAACCTTCCTCTTGAATCACTCTTATCTATTAAAAAAACCGTAGTTTTAAAGATTTAAGCATACATAGGGACGGACAGACGACAGCGACTTTGTTATATACTATGTAGTGATAGTGATTCTATGCTCAGTTTTTGGATGGATTACCGTGAGAATATAACGTTGTATAGATAGACTAGCTGACCAGACAAACGTTGTTTTGTAATATAAATCATTTTAAGTGAATATTTTAGTGTTTAAGTAAACATTAACTAATTTATTGTAAGTATGCGGGGATGAGGTCTATGACTGAGAGAGGAAGGAAGATGAGTAGGTCAATTAATTTTGTTCCAGACAAATCATTCAAAAAAATGACGTGTGTTAAGTAACTGAATCAGTTCAGTACTTAACACTTAACACACGTCATTTTTAATCCCCCTAGGTCAGCTAGGGGGATTAAAATACCCCCTTCAGGGTGGTATGGGTTGGCCACATTAAGTATTCTAAATCCGTTATCTAACCCAAGTTATGTGGTAGTAAACATTCAGAAATGTACAACACAATTTCCACCTTTTTTAAGTAGGTTTAAAAGGATACAAGCAACGGAAGCCCTCTCCATGTTCTGTAAATGCGAATACGTAAACTCCATAGTCTTCACAAAAACGTCTATATGTTGCTGTGTGTATTTAGTGCCGCACTCCTTGCAACACACATCTTTCTCAACAATATCTTCACAATTCACCGACGTTAACAAATCATCCAATTCCTTGATTGAATCCCTTCTGGCGACAACATTCATTTGTGTACTTCCATTTTTAAATTCCACAACGTCACTTTCAATTTCAGAATGTGTACTTTCAAATTTGGACACGTCACTTTTAATTTCAGAATGTTTACTTTCAAATTTGGAACCGTCACTTTCAATGTTAGTATTTGATTGTTCCGAATTTGAATCTGCTTTTATTGGTTTGGAACCTTCTGATGAAGCTCCATTCTTTCTTTCCGGTCGTATGACTAGTTCACAGTCTTTCCATGGAATGTTTACAGGACATTCGCATTTTGGATTGAGGCACTTTGCTGCGTGCACGTATTTTAATTGCTGTTCATCTGAAATTATTAGAATGTGATAAGAATTATTTGTATAATAGCCGGCAAGCATCTTCAGCAACAAGGGCTGTGGTGGGCGAAAGTTCGCGTCAAGATAATTATCAAAATGCATTAACAAAATAATTCGTTTTTCTAAAATCGCCCACACTGTATCTCTGTCACCTATGGGTTCTATCGATCATTTTAAGTGTATAGCATACCCGGTTGATTAAACCCAGTATTACTGAATCCATATAAGTATTTTGTCCATCACGAATTTTTATTTAGTAGTATACAGATATATGTTTGCGGTTTAATGATAACATGCAATCTGCAGCGGAAAGTTGAAAGACTAAAAAGATAAAAATCTTTTTCACAATGTTTCGAAGAATGTGTCAAAGGAAATCGAGAACTTGAATAAATATGTAATTACTAAACAAATACATTTTTAAAAAAAATCTCTTGCATGGCTAAAATCAGATGCTCTCGTTAAAAAATCAAGTATCCCGAGTAAAGATCAAAGAACACTGCAGAAAGATTTACTCGGAAATAAGCATTGCCACAATAAATATACAACCAGTAAGAACAGTTTTCCGTATGGTGACGGATTTAGAATACTATCACCACCCCATTCCATCGTGAGGGAAATGGCAAGGCCGAAAGCCTAGCCGCAAAAGAAGGAATACTTTATACGAAACCCTGTGCCAACCCGCCTGGTCGGCGTGTGGCGGTGGCCTAATGGCCCTCCCTGTGATGGGAGGAGGCCCAAATCAGAGGTGGGTCATTTATGAGTTAAGTAGTAAGGACAGTGCATACAACGAGTTTACGATGACATACTAATTCTGTATTTCGCGAAAAACACTAAAAACTTTGGAAAAACCGGCAAAGTTTGCAAAAAACTGTGGAAACTGTGGCTCCTGAAAAGCCAGTATCTGCCAGTGAAAATCTTTCACTTTTTTAACGTCTAGGTGGCTGTTCATTTATCACGTGAGGTATTTTTTAACATTTTTTAACCCCTCCCTTTCCCTTGCTGATACGTGGTGAGGTTTAAGACTACCCGCGCCACCTCCCATTAAAATCACGTGTATTTTTAGTACCTACAAAGTATCTTTAACTCAATGGTTACGCCGCTTTACTCTTTAAAAATCAGGCGTTTGATAAAAAATAAATACACGTGATATTTTACTATACACCCCGACCCCCCTTTGTGATGTTTCGTAATTTTTGCCGAACACCCCCCCTTCGAACCTCCCGTGATTAATGGACAGCCCCTAACCATTACATTGGCCTACCTAACGAAGTCCTACTGGTTGTATATTTACTGTGGCCATACGCAGAGGGATAGAGTAGCACATCGAAAGCAATTTACCCATGCACCTGTGACACTGGCACAAGAAATAGTAGTTCTGGAGCAGTTCCTTCTGCCTCTGGTAAGGGGTCTTCATCAGATCGATGTACGAAATTCGGATCTGTAATGAGATATAAAAAAAAACATAAAGAAAACTGACCTGTCTTCATCTTCAAATGTTTCAAAACCAAAATCAGCCAAAACCGTACAGCTGTTTTCAAGCTTTTGTGACATTAACAAACGTAAAGTCCACTACTACTTAGCCCATAGATGCCCACTGTTGAGTCTGATCTCCTCCAATTAAATGGGTGTATTGAGCCTGCAATCCTGTGAGCAAATGGTGACGGATTTAGAATGCATAATGTCACCACCCTATTCCATCCTGAGGGTGTCATAAGAACGGAAAGGAAATGACAAAGCCGAAACCCTGTGCCAACCCGTTTGGCAATGGTGGCACAGTAGGCTAATTCATGCGTTTTTTGTTTTGTTTGACCTTGGGTAAAATCCTATAAGTACTATCAAACTCAAACTCAAAATTAACTTTATTTACGTAGGTTTTATCGCAAAACTCTTATGAATCGTCATATTTACAGTTACCATTATCATCATCATCATCATCTTACGATCCCTGTCCCACGCTAGGTGGTAGTCTCCATAAACACCTATCAGTCGTCATATCTACAGTCACACCTTTCATACACAATTTCTCATGCTTACAATCCATCCATCTCTCTTGATCTACCACAACCCTTACGTCCACCCACATTCATGCTGAAACTATCAGCACTACCTATCCTCGCCAGCATGGGGATAGCCGGCAGGGTGTGTGTGGGGCATACCCACTAACGTCCCCGGAGTGTATCGTCCCGCACTTGCTGCCCCGTGGGCCCTGACTCATCCCATAAGCAAACCTACCTGATTCCAATCAAGATAAGGCATGTCTTCCAAGGCTCTGATGCTGATCGTCTTCCCGTGGAACGTGGCTACTGCGTTGGGGCTGCAACTGTGATCGACCACCGACGCACCCAAGTATATACCAGTACCTATGGAATTCATGTCCACGTCCAGTATCATAAAGCTGTTAATCACCATCTGGAAACGAAACCTTTAATCATTCATTACCAATATTAACACTTCATCTTAATTCTTCAAAAAAGAAGGTTCTCTATTTGAATGTTAGGGGGCTGTCCATTAATCACGTGAGGTTCGAAAGGGGGGGCAGAGGGTTTCGGCAAAAATCACGAAACATCACAAGGGGGGAAGGGGGTATAGTAAGATTTCTAAACCGAAAAGTTGAGTGTAGTGTATGTAGCCTTTGACTTTAAGATTCTTTGTCGGTACTAAAAAATACACGTGATTTTTAATGGGAGGGGGGGAGCTAGAGGGAGGGATTAAACAATATTAAAAAAAACATCAGCGCCTAGGTATAACATGTATCGCGGGGGCAGCTTGCAAACATGTAACTCACGAACACAAATTACACCCAGACTTAGAGCAAGTGCCTCTGGTTTAGACAAATACACTTGCCCGACCCGGAATCGAAGCCGGGACCCGATGATCCAAAGGCGGGCTTTTTATTGTTTACTAACTGTACCCAGCGCGAGTTGCGACGCCACTAACTAAAATAAATTTGTAGGGAAGACATTTCACAAATTTCATTTTTCTTTGTTCCGTAACCTTCCTTGACTCATGTACAACAATTTTATTGAAGATCATCACATGATCACATGCATAGTTTACGGTTGTATAGAGGACATACGTCATCATCATCATCATCATCAGCCCACATTAGTCCACTGCTGGACATAGGCCTCCCCTAAAGAGCGCCATAGCGCCCTGTCTTCAGCTTGACGCATCCAGCTGCTGCCCGCAACCTTTCGCAGATCGTCGCTCCATCTAGCAGAGGGCCGTCCCACACTACGCTTGCCGATTCGCGGTCTCCACTCAAGAACTCGTCTACCCCAGCGGTTGTCGGTTCTTCTACAGATATGACCAGCCCACTGCCACTTCAGTCTGCTAATTCTCTGAGCTATGTCGGTGACCTTGGTTCTCTGTCGGATAGTCTCGTTACGGAGCCTATCTTTCAGAGAAACTCCAAGCATAGCTCGCTCCATAGCACGCTGAGCGACTTTAAATTGGTGGACTAGTCTCACCGTGAGTGTCCACGTCTCGGCGCCGTAGGTCATGACGGGTAGGACGCACTGTTCGAAAACTTTCGTTTTCAAACTCTGCGGGATGGGCGACGAGAAGACCCGACGAAGTTTTCCAAATGCTGCCCAGCCCAGCTGGATCCTCCTCTTGGCCTCCCTGTCGAAGCTGTTTCTACCTAATTGCAAAATTTGCCCGAGGTATGTATATTCTGAAATAGCTTCAACAAGACGGCCATTCACAACGATAGGTCTCGGATGAATGTGATCATATGAGGACATACGGAGAAACATTAATTTTTACATATATTATATTTATAGATAGATGATAATAGTCGGTTAATATTCTAGATTTCCATAACGCGCATCGGTAAGATTGGTTAACGACCTCAATTAGTCGTCAGCCCATGTGGGAGGAAGAAGGAAAGAAAAGTGCATAAAAGTATACAAATTCTTACCCGTCCATACAATCCCATCAGCTCCACAGTATTGGGCAAAGATATATCCTTCAGAAACTCGTACAGCACAACGCACAGTGACGTGAAATGATCCATCCTCTTCTTGTCCGCTTTCAAGTCAGAATAATCTGGAATCATGGCTTATTTTAAAAACCATTGGGGTTTTTTTTATCCGTGACTTGAATGCCTTTGACCCTAGGCTTGCGTGATGGAAAGCTACGCCAGGGTCTAAGATGGGGCAGGCAATTCGAGGAATTGCCCTGTCGGGCACCGGCTCTCACATACACACGACGGAACACAGTACAATTGCTTGGCGTCGGACTTAAATGTGAGGGTGGTAGCCAGCCGGGCGGACCGTTCGATCCTACCACCAAGCGTGCTGGGTTTTGTTGACTTTTACAACACGCGTTATTTCCCAGCGTGCAGTGGGGAAGTTTTATATTCTGACCCGTCCCCACACGGGTAAAACACGGTTCCGGTTAGATTGCGGAGACGATCAAGTGTCATTGTGTAAACCAGAGGCACTTGCCCTGAGTCCGCGTGTCAACTGTTTTTCGTGAATCACATGTTTGTTATTAGCCTCCGCGATACATGTAACCAGTGCAGGGGTTTCGTTAGACGCAGAGCATGTTCTTTTATTGGGGAGTGCAACCCACGAGCTTGAAGGCAGTCCAGGAAAGGTGTTGGTATTAGTGGTGTGTGTAGTTCGGGACGGTAATTACCATCTTTCCTCTTTTAAGAAATTCGGGCTGTACTATTATACGGCAATCAATGTAATAATAGTATTTATTTATATCTTAACTAGCTGCTACCCGAAACTTCGTCTGCGTGAAAATTAACAATAAACTTATTGGTCAGATTATTATTGTTAACGATAATTTATTAATTCTGTATTTCGCGACAAAAACACTAAAAAAAATTGGAAAGCCTGGTTGTTTGCCACAAGAATTTGGAAAACTCGGTAACTATGGGCTCCTGAAAAGCGCGAGGCGTGCTGTCTATTAATAAGCTTGTAATAAGTTCCTCCTTGTTACATTAGCTATCTGTCAGTGTAAGACAGACAAGCCGAAACAAACACAAACATTTTGTAACTTGTATACATCCAAATGCACTTAGTAAAAAGCGGTTATATTAATATTATAGACACTCCTATTTTATTTATTTACTAGCGACCCGGCCTGGCTTCGCACGGGTGCAATTATGCACGTATAATACATGCATAATTGCACCAGTACTTAAAAACGATCCTCTTGAATCAATCTATCTATTAAAAAAACCGCTTCAAAATCCGTTGCGTAGTTTTAAGATTAAAGCATACATAGGGACGGACATACGACAGCGACTTTGTTTTATAATATGTAGTGATAGTGAAGTGATATAGATTAAAAAAACGTCAGCTTACGCGACATGAGGTCCTTCCACATCCTGAATGAGGTAGGCGAGTAGTACGATTTGTACGTGGCGCCATCTGCCCTGCTCAGCCGGTTGATCAGCTTAGCAAGCATGCGAGCTCCATCGGGCAGCACTTTGGGCGCTACCCTTTTGAAGTTCGAACACTCCCACTGGCAGAAAACAATTGGCAATGTCATTATTTTTATTAGAATACGGTTTTCAAGCTTCGAAGGGCACGTTACCGTTACGTTACGTTACCAAACGTTTACAAATTGTAGGTATTTTATTATACCCAAAATTGAAATTTTTAGAGAAACCTGGAAAGGGTGATCTTGAAATGAACCTGTCTAAGAACTAGCCTAGATCCAACATACAAACGCCTTTGGATCGAGGCGGTTCCCTGATTCGATTCCGGGATCAAAGGAAGGTTTTACCATACAAAGTAAACTTAAGGAAAATTTTCCTTTGGTCAAGTCAGCCGACCAAACCCATATAGCAACTGTTCACAAGTATAATGCATGTGGCAGCCATAGTTCTCCTCAACCATATTAATAGGAAATGGCCGCCCCGTTACACGTCACTTCAAAGTATTTTAGTGTGCATGACAATTAAAATTACAATTCGGATATTGGGTCGAGCAAGTGGTCTTTCTGTAAGCCGAAGTCTGCGTATCATTTTTGGGCCGTAAAAAGTGAATGTGTTTGTAAAGTGCCCTCGCGAATACTCGCGATACAGGATTATACATACTGCGGGGGCTGTCTTATTTACAAAAGATAAAAAATGAGAAAAGAAGCGATCCATGCCATTTTTGTCGCCGTTTAAAAAGATCTACGAACGACATCTGACACTATGGTTTTAAGCTTGGCTTGGTGCTCAAGTAGCTTGAGCGTAATTATTTTACTAGGGACAAATATAAGTCGAGTAGGATGATTACGTGAAACATCGGTTTCGGAGGCAGTAAAGAAACGCGGTGTGGCCTTCAATGTGTTAGTCTTTATCCGAAGGCCAAGGATCATTTACCCATTTTGAAAACTGAGGATATTAACTGTATGGGGGCCAGTGTGAGTGCTATTTGGCGGTTACGCACTCATCGGATAAGCTAATTTCCCACCAGTCATCACAAATACATTAATCTTATTTAGATTACGTCCATCCACACATATGACTCAGATATTTCCGTTCGTGAATAAATAAAATTCAAAGGTGTTTTGCGCAGTTCAAAGAACGAGACACATTGGCACGTCATCGGCATTAACTGACGTCAAATGGTTGCATAACGATAAAACTAGAGCGAAAATAATTTGCGGAGATGACGCGGAAGATGTATCACCAAGCTTTGTTTCAGTCGCGTAATTTTAGCGAACAGCTTAGGCACATCTCGTATATGGCGCCTGACGTTGATTACTAATGTATGCTTGAAAGTGTTGGATGCGTCAAGTTGAGGACAGGGTGCTATATGCCTCGTAATGATGACCAGCAGTGAACTGATAATGATGAATTGCTAATATCCGTTTGCCGACAAATTTAACACACATTTATTTATTTACAACTAGCTGACCCGGCAGACTTCGTATTGCCTCAATCGATAATTAAAAGACGTCAACGTTTGTATAAAATAAACTTAAAACAAACAAAATAGGAATCGTCAAGCGTCACGTCAAGGGAAAAGCAACATTTTTGTTTTTATTTTATTCCGAGCATATCCATTTTTTCTCACCTTTTAAACCTTCCCTGGACTTCCACGAATATTTCAAGAAAAAAATTAGCCATAACGGTCCGTTCTAGAGTTTTAGCGAGACTAACGAACAGCAATTCATTTTTATTTTTAAAGAAGATAATAGTTACATACAATAAGATACTTAAGATAAACTTATTCGTATTTTACTGTGGATCATTTTCGTCGACATAACTAAATAACATTAAGTAACAAAAAAGCAATAACCAACTCTGTGGTAGGTACACCGATCATCATTCAACCGATCCCTCCAGTATGTGGGTTATGAGGCGCCCAAACTAAGTCTAGTTAAGGTGGATGCTCCAGGGTGGCCCGCGAAATTCAAATTTTCTTACGTTTTTTGCAATTTGCAGGGCAGTGCTAGGTTGTATGATGATGAACATTTGATTCGCGGCTGTAAGACGTACGTAGTTACAGAGTTTTAGTCATCAAACTCATTAATACAACCCTCCAAGCTCATAAAGGTGCAAGAATGACTTTGACGTTGAAAAAGTTTTTCTTGCACCTTTATGAGCTTGGAGGGTTATATTGATGATTTTGATGATTATAATTCTATAACTACATACGTCTTACAGCCGCGAATAACATTTTAATAAACATACAACCTAGCACTGATCTGCAAATTGCAAAAAACGTAAGAAAATTTGAATTTCGCGGGCTACCCTGGAGCATCCACCTTAAAAGCCTTGATGTAAAATTCTTTGCCGATCCAGTTTCCAAGCGAGGCACAATAAGCTGGTGACCTTAAATCAAAATGGAAGAAGCAATACAAAGTCTAGACAGACCCTTTTCTTTGCTTGGGAAATCCTTATGGATTTCCTTAAGTGGGACTCCAAGGCGCGATGTTCGCGCGGGAGAAGTGAAATCTTTGACCCCAGAACAGGGCAGTCGAGGAACGCGGTTGGTTTTAGTGGGTAGGTCGGGGCGCTACTCCCACATACATAACATAGACCTGGTTTCCTCTGGTTTAAGTTTCGTTTGCGAGAACCGTTAACGCAAATATGCGACACTACACCTAGTTGCGTCGCTGCCAACTCTTGTATTACCCACGAACATATTATGGACAGTTGTCACCTTGGCATGTTACAAGACTTTTATTCGAAATATGTAATGAGGTGATGTAATGAAGTTTACGCGTAATATCGTCCGTCTATCAAATAGTTATATCTATGGTATTGGAACGAATTTATATTCGATTTTAATATTGTTAGTGACACCCCCGATGGTACACACGTACATGCGGCGGTACACACTTGCCATTAGGCGGGGCGTAAGCTTGTGGGCCTCGTTGGTCTAGTGGTCAGATGTGCCGCCTTTGGATCAACGGGTCCCTGGTTCGATTCCGGGGTCGGGCCAGTGTCTTTGTCTAAATCAGAGGCACTGGCTCGAAGTCTGGGTGTCATTTCTATCTATAATATGTATGTATTTACAAAAAAAAAAAAATGTATATAAGTAGTTTATCATCCATCTCGTTACCATAACACAAGCATTAAGTTGCTTAACTTGGGACGAGATGGCGTTGTGTGAAATGTCCAAGGATATTATTATTATTATTATTTTTATGTACAATACAAACAATGTCTCCCATCGGGATGGGGTATCTAAAATTTCCGCGGGCTTTTGGCCAAGCGAGAAGGATCTACTGTTCTATAGATAAAAATTTTCTCACTATTCTACAAGTGTTTAAAATTGTGGCTTTTTGTAATAACGTATACGTTAGTTTATGTAAACCTAGAGTTTGTAAGCTAGTATGTAGAGTATGTGGGATTATGCCAGTGGATGAAAGAACTATAGGTATTGTTTTTACTGTCTGGACTCGCCATTGGGTTTTAAGTTCGATTGCTAAATCAGTGTATTTAGCTATTTTTTCTGTGTATGTCGTTGAAATATTGTGACTATTAGGAATGGCTATATCAATCAGGTAGGCAGTTTTATTTATTTTATCAAGTAGAAGGATATCTGGTCTATTAAAATGAATTATTATTATTATTTAAAAAAACATGGCAGAACAAATTTAGCTTCATCATCATTTTAGCTTAGAGACGTCCACTACTGTACATTTCCACGAAGACTGGTCCTGGGCCGCTTGCATCCATCGTTTTCCAGCTACCTGGGCCAGCACTGCGCTTTCCAGAACGCGGTCGGTCCCCATCAGGGGACCCTACTGCCCCATATGGCGTCAGTCCCGGAAACTATATGCCCTGCTACTGCCACTTAAGTTTGCCAATCCATATGGGCTATGTTGGTAGCTCTGGTTCTCCTGCATAACTCTCAATTTTTGATGCGATCTCGTAGGGAAACTTTAAGCATTGCCCTTTGAACCTATTACAGTAATCCCCAGTTAATAATAGAAAAAACACAAGTTTATTCTGAGCGACACACATTGCAGCACTAATTGTTCGGGATGACACATACATACCTTGTGATCTGACCATGCATCCCTTTGGCACCCTCTGCCGCAGTAGTATACAAACTGGCATCCGGAGCACTTCAAAACTTTACCCCTGAAATTAATTGTGTTACAATCACTGTGTGATGTCATAGATCACTATTGTGATGATGCAATGGAGTTTGGTAGTGATGATCTTCTAAGCCATAAAAAAGACCAATTGCTAATCCAGCACCCTCCAATTTGAGAGGGAAATTAGTGTGCTGTGATGCCGAGATGGGTTAGCACAGAGTTATGTCTCAAGTTTTCTTTCTCTTATTGCTAGTTTTTCTGCCTTGTCATTTCCTTTTGTCTCCTCTTAGGATACACTCAGGATGGAAAGGGGTGGTTATACTGTGTATTCTAAATCTGCCAATACATGGAGATAGTGATGTAAGTTACTATTAATATAATTGGGATTCCACCTAATATCCCTCCATGTAATTGGAGGAGTTCCAAGTCAGCAGTGGATTATAAAAACATTTGACACAAAGAATTATTTAAATTTCCAGGTAAAATAGAAATTCTAAAATACTTTCTTAAAATTGGTCTTAAATCTATCAACTAATCCAGTTTACCAGAATGTTATAAATTTTCTGTTATACTTTTTTTTTTTCACACATGTACCAATAAAGCAACACTATTCAACTTACTCTCCTTCCTTCACTCTTCTTACTTTTTTAAAGCTGAAGAATGTTCATATTAGAGAAAATAAAAACTAATTATGACCACTTATTTAAATGTAAATAACTGAAAGTTAATTGAATTATGCTTGACATTTGACACCGAAGAAACATGCTTGGGGTTAATTAAAAAAGTGTCTAATTTCAAATTTGGAACTATATAAATAACGGAATTACATTGCAAGACTTAAAACTTAAAATATAATTATATTGGAGATGAAAATAACCTACTTAGAAATAAATAAATAAACTGCAAGTTAATTATATCTAATTTATTATTAATTTATATTATATAAAAAGTAGAGTATTTGTAAAATGTAAACATACTGACTAGAAAGCAAAAAAAATGCTGCAACTGCTGCATAGATTTATTAAAAAGTTGTTTACATTCAAATTTTTATTTTTTATTTTATTATCTCATTATGTTTCATTAGTTTTAAAAGTTATGACTTACTTCTCCAAACAATTATCACAACGCGTTCCTTGTTCTTTTGACGATAGGACGAAAGCAAAAGGCTGCTCAGTCAGAATTAAATCGCCTGCCTTTATAACCGAGTCGGAACTCCTGTATCGGTTTCTCATTGTGAATATTTTAGTTATACCGTGACACTAGTAAAAAATAGTAGTTTTTCTACTTTTTAACTATTATAGGAAAACGGAATGTTCACGTGCCGTGCGTTCAGTTTACGCGCGATGTCTGTCTGCTGCAAATATTATCTTGGCCTCTCTACCTGCCGGGCCAATTTTAAACAAGTCAATCGGTCACATTATTTTTAGAAAGACATAGCCACAACCGGCAACTGTAAACGAATAACAAACAAAAAGTCAAGCTAATATTAGATTTTACTTTTTAGATACAAAACAAACTAAAGATCGCTCTTTCAGTCAGTAACGTCAAGTCAAACGTCAATTCATAAATTGTCTTGTCAAGTTGTCAATATGACTGTCAAATAAATCGATGCTAATGTGTTTGTGTATCACCAACCACTACCATTACCCATGATGGAAGCCATAACATTTAAATTAAGAAGAAAAAGAAACCACTACTATTGGTTACTGGTTTTTACTTTATTTTTGCAACAAAAAATAATTGAGCAATAATAATTATAGTTATTTTTTGGCTATATTATAAATTGATTTGGCTTTTTCCATAAATTTAAATGTACGGATTGTTACAGCTATCGGGCTATGTCCACAACTTTATTGATATGGCTCTAGAGTACATGCCTTTGCCATTCGTATGGACTAATCAATTAATAACAACAAAAAATCAAAACAACAGCAGATAACACACAGCATTATAGTAAAATTGGTAAAACATGTGGATTTTGTTGTTTAAACCATAGTAATCATATAATATTATCCGACATGTCTATAATAATGACCAAAGCCGCACTGGCGTTAAGAAATGCCGAGGACAATTTTCAATTCGTAAGATTTGAGGCCCACAAGTCAAAAAAGAAACAGCAGTCTGATAGTACTGAAGAATTAAATGACCGTGCAGTTGGACAAACAATACCCGTTAAAGACTTAGACCTAAAGAAAATTAGACATGAGGTGGTGAAATTTGGAATGTCTGGGTTCGATCCTACGAAAAAACAAGAGGCGAAAATTGCTTTGGCGGTCAGTTTAGGTGAGGTTATCTAATGCGTTTTCTTATTTCTAATATCCGGTAAACATCTTGAGCAGAAAGTACCGTGGTGGGGAAAGTTCGCCCATGGTATCAACCAATCAATTATCGTGAGTTTCTCCTTCCATTTCCACCAATGAGACACAAAATGCGAATTCAAGATCATTCTTCAAGTTGTCATTCATGATATATCCGTGTGGTGACGGACTACCCTAGTACTATATTGTGTCACCACCCCAGTCCATACTGAGGGTGTCGTAAGTGCCGACAAAAAGAAATGACAAGCGTAGCTGCAACATACGGAAAACTAAATACAAAACCCTGCCCCTAGTCACCAGGCTGGCATGGCCCAGTAGGCTAACTACCCTTCATATAACTGGAGGAGGCTCGACTCAACAGTGGATCATCTATGGGTTGAGTATTAGTAGTAGAAGAAGTGATGTGCCAGACAGTATTGTAATGTGTAATTGTGTATTCTGCATGGCAATCAACAGCAGTCTATCCAAGAAACAAGTAAGACTAAGCACTGCCAGTCACTGTCCAATAAATGTAGAAGGCACCTTGCATTTGGAGTTTTTCACCCGTTAGAGTCTTTGCGACGCACATGTTATGAGTGAGCTACATTTGTATTGGTTATGATGCGCAAGTTCATACCCATGGCTGCATTCAGAGAGGCCATAAAGATTGTCGAGGACTGTAATACGATTATTTTAAATTTACAACAGCATTCTGCCCGCAATTTATAGTAAGATGCATATGTATACTCTAATTAACCATGAGAATACATAATATTGGTTCAGTATTTTTAAAATAAATTATATCTTGGAAGTACGAAACTAAATGTGGCAAACACTGTATAGGTAATAATTGTGCTTTCTAAAACTTTTGATTTTCTATTTATTCCCAGGTGCAAAACCACCGAAAAAAAAGTATGTCAATTACAAAGAGCTGATGCAGAAGAGAAAAGAAGAAAAGTTAAAAGAGCAGGAAGAGAAACAGCTTATGAGATCTAAGAGCATTTTACAGACAGCTGGTAAGAAGAAGAAGAAAGGGGCAAGCAATGATGTTGGACACTTATTGAGTAGTTATGGAAAGGTAATTTTGTAGATTTTTTGTATCATCTGTTAATGTGGAAGCGAGGGGAACAAAAAAACAAACAGTCATATGTGAAACATTACTGCAACTTGCCAATAGATGAACTAGTTAAATATAAAGTACCACATCAATGTTTATTCAATTGGTATTTGTTGCAGATAGGTCGTCCCATAAACACTTTATATGAAATCATTCCATATTTTGGTAAAAAAATTGAAATAAGTAACCAAAAATTTGCATTTACATGTTTACATACCTACATGTCTTTATAAGATGGCACTAAGTTGAAATGGATGTTTACTGTAAATTTTTCCCTTTTGTTAACTTTCTTTTTAAACAGAAATCAGCAGTGTATCAAAAGATCAGTTGTCCTTTGAATATACATTACTAGCAGATCCCGCAAACGTTGTTTTGCCAAATAATTACACCCCCCCCCCCCGCAATCCCCCTTATTTTGGAAATTCTTATGGTTCCTATCTATACAATCTATCTATACAACAGCTCCTATCGCAAACGTTTTTTTGCCATGTAATTAAATAGGGGTTGATCCTAGAAGGGTGAAAATTTAGGGTTGTTTGTATAATGCATCTTAAAAAAATGAAAGAAAAAAATTTGTCTAAAAATAATTTTATAATTTTATATATAAGACTAGTTGATCCCGCAAACGTTGTTTTGCCAAATAGTTAACCCCCCCCCCCCCGCGCAACCCCCTACCAAATTTCAAGTCTCTAGGTCTTATGGTTCCAGAGATATCGTGATGACTCAATCTATCTATACAACAGCTCCTATCGCAAACGTTGTTTTGCCATGTAATTAAATAGGGGTTGATCGTAGAGGGGTGAACATTTAGGGTTGTTTGTATTTTTGTATGCTGCATCTTAAAAAAATAAAAGCATTTTTTTTCTAAAACATAAGCAATTATTTTTGGTGTGGACCCCCCCCCCTTAAAATTTAGGGGGATGAAAAATAGATGTTGTCCGATTCTCAGACCTCCCCAATATGCTTACAAAATTTCATGAGAATCGGTCAAGCCGTTTCGGAGAAGTTTAACCACAAACACCGCGACACGAGAATTTTATATAATAGACTAGTGGCCCCGCCCCGGCTTCGCCCGTGCAAAGCGGGGGTGGGTTATACATATAAACCTTCCTCTTGAATCACTATCTATTAAAAAAAACCGTATCAAAATCCGTTGCGTAGTTTTAAAGATTTAAGCATACATAGGGACGGACAGACGACAACGACTTTGTTTTATACTACGAGGGTGAATCAAAAAGTTCTTAGAAGTGCATATATATGAAACCTTTTTGGATCAAGTTCGATATTCAAATTAAAGAGTGTCTATCACACTATATTTATGCAGACTGTCACTTGTTTTTGTCAGTTCGTTCGCATGTAATAAATTTTTTTGTGCAACGAGTTGCTAAAAAGTCAAAATTATGGATAAAAGTGAGTTACGTGCGGTGATAAAATATCTCAGTTTGAAAAAAATGTCTACGAAGGAAATTTTTTTGGACATTCAGCAGACATTAGGGGGTGATGCTGTACCCTATTCTACGGTTGCGTACTGGGTGGCTGAATTTAAAAGAGGTAGATCAAGCTGTAAAGATGACCCGCGTTCTGGGCGGCCTTCAACCTCCGTTACAGAAGAAAATGTCAAAAAGGTTGAGAATCTGGTTTTGGAAGACAGAAGAATGACTATAAAACATATAGCTGAGATCCTAAAGATATCTTTTGGTAGCGTTCAATCCATTTTAATTGATTCACTGGGGTTCAAAAAGGTGTCTGCAAGATGGGTGCCACGAATGTTAACCGACGAAAACAAAAAGCGACGTTTGGAAATTTCCAAGCGTAATCTCGAAATGTTCCAGCGTGATTCGGATAATTTTTGCCGTCGTCTTGTCACCATGGATGAAACGTGGGTCCACCATTTTGATCCTGAAACTAAAAGACAAAGCATGTCTTGGAAACGACCATCCTCTCCATCCATTAAGAAATTTCGAGTTGCTCCTTCCGCTGGCAAAGTTATGGCCTCTGTGTTCTGGGATAGTGAAGGAATCCTTTTTATTGATTACATGCCAAAAGGCCAGACGATAACTGGACCCTATTATGCAAATTTAATCCCGAAAGTGCGTGAAGCGATTAAAGAAAAACGTCGTGGAAAACTGTTGTTGGGCGTGTTGTTCCTTCAAGATAACGCTCCTGCCCATCGATCGGAAGTTGCGCTCAACGCAATCCGCTGTGCTGGCTTCAATCTCCTTGACCACCCACCATATTCTCCGGACTTAGCCCCAAGTGATTTTCACTTATTTCCAAAATTAAAAGAGGAAATTCGTGGAACAAAATTTCACGATAATGACGCGGTTATAGCTGCCGTAGAGGACTTTTTCGAGAGTCAAGAAAATAATTTTTTTTCACAAGGAATAAGGAAGTTAGAAACGCGTTATTCTAAATGCATTGCATTGGAGGGAGATTATGTAGAAAAATAAAATATTATTATTTAAATCTTTGCATTTTTTAATATTGATTCCAAGAATTTTTTGATTCACCCTCGTATGTAGTGAAGATAAAGATTAAAATGTCAGAAACAGTTTTTTAACATTCTGTAAAAATATTAATTGTTGTGTACAATGTTCTTCTGAAAAGGCTTGCTATCTGCGTAGGAAGGGCCATGGATACTTTTGAATAAAAAAATCTCGGAACACTTCTTCTGTACGATTATTTGCAGTCTATAGATACAAACTCATGCAGATTTTGGATTTTGAGGAGGCAGATGATTATGATTAGTTTGGAGTGCAAACTAATCATATTCATCTGCCTCCCCAAGGGTATACACGACCCTATCCTGCACCTGATCATCGAATCATGACAGCATATTTTATTTATTTCAGGTACAAAAAAAAGATTTGAAGAAGAATAATGAAAAGAACACAAAGAAGAAAAAGAAATGATCTACCACTAAGTAAATAAATGATATTTTGTATGTTTTTCTGTCGTTTTATTTTACTGCAACACAAAACTGTTTATGAGACACGGGAGGCGGAAACGTTGCGGAGAATTTTTAGCTTATTTCATACTAATTCGAACATAAACCGTCTCGGTCTTCATTAAGGTGACCACCTTTTTTACGTTGGAAAAGAGTAGGTACACAACTCCAAAAAAGAATAGGTCGGCTAATATAGCCTCTCCATTCTGCCAGAGTTCAAAAAGAGTGGAGGTCTAAAAAAAATCGGCTCACCCGGCCTCTACGGCAGCCAATATGGGCGCGTGACATCAAAGTACTGTGAAAAGAGTTTTAGCAATACAAATTTATCTTCACGATATATATGAGGTAATTGTCATACATGAACACAAACTCAAAAGTGTCTCTAACTATTGCTATAGGTCTGTTCACAAAACTTAAAAACGGTCAGGTTTGGCCACGGATTCGAAATGCTAATCTGTATTTCTGTTTATAATTCTATTCTGACTGTATTTGTGTAAACCACAGGCACTTGTTCTGCGTCTGGTCTGGGTGCTGTGCTCGTGAATAAGTGGGCACAAAAAAAACTTTGTTATGTGTTCCAAAATGTTTCCTGGGGTTTCCATTCTTTATTAATGACAATGTGGTCACCTGCTGAGGACCAACATTTTCGACCGATTGTTATGCGTGCCGGGTTTTTGTAACGTTCTGTTTAGTATTATTTTACCTATACTGTCCCACAGCTGGGCAAAGTTCTCCCCCAACTTTCTGTCTAACTTCGGAACCGACTTCGGCCTATCTCTAGCGGACAGTGTGAAAGGCTGCTTTATATTGGATGGGTGTCCATACTTTGTAAGCTGTTGTGTGTGTGCCATTCTACCGTATACGGCAGTAAAGGCTATTCAGTAGTGTAAGAACTAACAGAATCTAACCATAATTTCCGATTGGCTCACTAGATAGGTCGAAAACGCAGACGGCAATTTCTTCGTGCAATCACGATAACGGAAGAAAAATTTAACACCACATTACTGTGTGGCGACGGATTCCGAAACATAGTGTCAGCACCGCAGTCCACCCTGACATAACCCGGGTGTCGAAATAACTGGCAAAAGAAAATGACAAGGTAATTTAGCAGCAAGAGAAGGAAAACTTGATACGGAACCTTGTGCCAACCCATCCATAAAACTGGAAGTGGCCTGACTCAGCGGTGGGTGAGTGGTCTGTGGGCCGAGTAGTAGGTAGTATTTTAAACATTACACAAAATCTTTACACTAAGTAATTGAAGAAGCAGAATAATCCTTTAACTGATTAAGGTTACTGCTCAATTAAGTTAATTGATGTATTAGCACGAATTAATCCTTACCAATTAGCCAAATACTAAGTGTGAAATTCATAGTGATAATTAGCTAACGCAGGCAGTTGTTAAACCGATCCTGATGTCATGTACATTTTTTCTGTGACAATATTTTTATTTTACCGTTTCCATTGAGGAATAAGAAGACAACATTATTCCTCTGTTTCATTTCACTGTAATGTTGCGTTAAGAATTCATGGCGACCAGAGAAGAACACTCTTATTGCACAAACTATCAATAAAGAGGACATAATATATATTATAGCTAATCAAGACAAGCAGTTCGATTTAAAAAATGTTTTTTTCTATCTTGAAGAAATTGATAACAACGTTTTAATGAATCTGACTTTTATCCCAAATCATTTACACATTATTATCCTACAAGCTTACTGATCTTCCTAAGTTTTCTGTGCTTATTTATCAAGTAAAAACACTGAAGGAACAGCTGAAAAAAACTCTGTGGCAATCCGTCTGGCCAGCGTGGCACTGTAGGCTGATTTTCCTCCTGTAATTGGGGGACGCCCGCGGCCCGACTCAGCAGTGAGTCTCCAACGGGTTGAGATGAGATATCGATAATAATTATAATGCATAAGATAATAATATTTTAGTAAATTAATTATGCAGGTTTAAAATTAATTGTCTACAAGAATTACCTACTATTTAATTCAACATGTCTCATTGATCGACTTAATTGCCTAATAGTGTCGTTAGCACCTAATTTATTAATTACCGAAGATCAGTATATAAGGGACGCGGAAGCTTTATTTCTATCATTCAGTCATCAGAATTCAAACGAAGCACTACAATGGAACTCCATCTACATTTGACCGTCGCGTTCCGTGGCTTGGATCGTAAATGGGGTATACCTATTGATTTAGATAGCCAAGAACAATCTTACCCTTGTTTGCCGGCTGTCATAGAAAGACCTATTACCACGTTCTCCTCCGAAGATTACCTAAGAACGAAAAAACCGAGGCCTAAGCCGTATTCACGTGGAGAAGTAAGAAGAATAAGGAAGGAAAATGTGAAGAAGACTGATTCTTTTGCTGACATTTCTTCATCGCGGATACCGTCGGTCAGTGATATGTCAGCAGCGACTGAACTTGTGAATTGCTCAAATGCAGAAACAGTCGACATTTCTGATAAATTGGACAAGTCTATGGAAGCTTACGTTGAGGAGTATGAGAATAAATTCGGTGACTGTAAAACTTTAGAAGTTGAGATAGAAAGGAGGAAGAAATTAGGTATTTTTCGGCAGCTAAAGAAATCTGCCAAGGCTTACTTCAATGAGAAGTGCAAGACAAAACTTGAGAAAAATGGCACTAAATATTCTTAACGACAACGATGGCGTCGATTTGTTATGTAATTTAAGTGAATTTTGATCCCAATGTTTGTAATTAATATATTATAGAGTTTATTGAAACGATTAAAGAATTTTTATTGCCTAATGAAACTACCTTATTTTAATGTTAAAATTTTATATTTAAAAAATATAATAACTAGGTAAAATAGTAATAATATTTACATTAACATAAATATAATAATAGGTAGGTACATAATTATTATGCCGGCAAGTTCATTTTTTTACAATAAATAGATTTAAGCATTTAATTAATAATATAATACAGCGATTAACTAAAATACGATTAAACATAAGGTTCGAAATATTTGATAGCAGTCGTCATAGGTTTTTCGTTGATTTTGTTCGTTGCAATTGAATTCTTCACTCTCATCTTGATGTCTTTCGGTTTCAAAACGCTCTTATGGTTAGCACTTGGAGGTCTCAAGCCAAGATAATTCCTAGTAGGCGTAAAAATAGACTTTGAGCTTAAGCCAGAGGTCTCTAGGAAGAAATCAAAAGACCCTTTCGTTTTCGGTGCAACCGTCTCGGCGTTGTTCAAAACCATTCTTGGCTCACACTTGACGGTGTTGTAAGAACCGCTATTGCTCCCGGAAGAGTTACTGGACTCAATATCCGAATTCCTGACAGATTCAGTCTCTAAATTCTCTATATTCGAAAGGAGATCGGGCTTATTGGACAACTTGGCATTCTTCGACGAAGCTTTGTTTAAGGCACTCTCATTGTTATCAAGAAAATGCTCAGTTTTTCCATTATCTTCCTTAGTCGTGTTATGGACCACCAGGTCCTTATCAGGTACATTGGTAAGGTGTTCGGTCACGACGTCCGACATGGAACCGTCACTGCTGCCAGAGCTGATACGGTATTCCTCTGCAACTATGCTGCCGAGTTCATCATCAATCTTAAACTCCTCGAAATTCTGGGACAAATCGAATTTGTCTATGTCATCGAAATATTCAGCCTTATGAATTTCTGCTGCCTTAGCAGACACAGTTTTCTCGGGTCCATGGTTGAACTGATTATCCAGTTCCGTTAGATTTATCTGCTTATTTCCTCCCTTGCCTCCTTTGTTAATCTCAGATAGTATAGACGACACGGTGTTGCCCATTTGGATCGATGCACGAGGATCGAATTTCGGTTGCAGAGGATGTATTGCGAAGTTAGTCAAGTAACTGTCAGTAGATTGGTGGAAGGAGCGATCCGTTTCGTCACTCTGTTTCTCATCTTCATCGGGAATGATGATTTCAGTGACTTGGGGAAGCTTAGGGATATCTTTGTCGCTTATCTTATTTTGGATTCTCGGCAAAGATACCACTTTCGCTACGCTGTTTCTCTGACTTATAGCGTGCATAGGGTACTGTTCGTTGTGTATCTCAACGGTTGGCTGTGTTAGTAGCAATTCTCTCTTGCCATGGCTGACTACTGGAACATTTATCTCTGAAATGGAGCAATAGTCCGGCTCTATAGTGTTAACGGTTGCTACTTGGCCAACTTTTCTCGTCTTAACATCTGCAACCCGTTGATTAGCCGCAACGGCTTCAGAGTCTAATTGCTCAGTCAATTGCTTGACGGTATTTTCGGCTTTCCACTTGGCCGATAGGTTCTTTGGTTTAGGCGGCAATGCGGGAGGAGTTCTTGGAACTTTTCTTCTGTTAAATATCTTCATCGACCCGAGATCGTTTTCTATTTTCTTCTCAACAACAATATTATTGTTGCGATTTTCTAGATTAGCTGCGATATTTTTAACAATAGAGCCTCTTATTTTTGGGATGTTGGGTTTATCAGTACGCGGTAATGGCAAAGGTTTTGCTTCAGTTGCCTTAGTTACGATGGGTTCATATTCATTGCTGTACAAACTTTGTACCTCATATTGGAAGCCCTGTGCTGTATTAGGTACTTCATAACTGTGTTCCGAAGCGGTCTCTAAGCTAAACTTCACAATTTTATTTGCTCTCTTATCTGTTCGAGGGAGGGTATTGTTGATGACATTTGTTCTTAATTTATCATCGTATGAAATACTGTTCAGAGTTGAGAACTGAACACGTTTTGTAGAAGATTTAGGACTCGGGGCTTCACTTAACTTAGAATTATCATTGCTGCTGTCATCCAAAGAGTTTTGTAAAAGAATCTGGTTCACACATTCCAATACAGGATTGTTCTTATAAATTTCATGGGTTGGATTATCATCCGCGTCACTAGTGCTGGCGTACCAGTTTTCATTAACTTCAGAATTTATGGCCTGTTTATGAAAACCGATTTCTATATTATTGTTCTTATCATCGCCTCTTAAATTGAACTGATTGTTATTAAGCATGTTATTGCACAACACTTCGTTCTTCGCTGAAACCACATCATTGTCACACAAGCTATTGTTGAACGCGCTACCTAAAAAGTCATCCGTAGATTTAGATTTATTAGGCAACGAAATCTGCTCCAGGCAATCTCCATCTTGCTCAGGATCGCTTACGTTGCAGTACCAAGGCTTTTCATTACTATCTTCATTTAGAACATTGTTCAAGAAAAGTTGTCTGTTAGCTTTGATTTCGTCAGACGCCTGCCTCTTGATTCCATGAAGCCTCTCTACTTTAGTGGAGTAAGTTTTATCTGAATCACTAGGAGTGCTTTCACGTTCCTTTTTTGCGGCTTCTCCAATCAGTTGGTCAATTTTCAATGAAGCCCTACGGATATCATTGGCGATCTGGTTTGCCGTCATATCATTATCATCGTGGTTTACTTGGTAGCTCATGCCGATGCATTCTTCGGCACTGCTGCTATTATTAACTTGATTATTATAAACTTTCTGTTGATTATTATTGGTGTACTTGTTATTTTTCCTACCAGAATATTTCCGCGATCTTCGGAACACGTCTCTTCTTACGAAAGCTTGCTTGTTCTTTATAAAAGTCCCTTTGCTGCCGAGACTGGCATTATTGCCCTCTTCACTGGAACTAGTGTTACCATAAACAATCTCGTTCTTCGGCAACTGGAAGCTTTTACTTAGTCTAGTATTTTTTTGGAATACCGGTGGAGAGTTTCGTTCACGGTAACTACAACTTCTAACGAATGTGTTTTGGAACCTGGAATCAGTGCTTTCCAGGCTTTGGAATTCTGGGTCCGTTTCAATGTTCGTCTGTTCGCTGGTGAAGCCCAGTAGTTGTTGGCAGTTGCTGCAGTAAGATTTGCGGGCTTTGAGCTTAGCTATTTCCTCCTGTTGGGACTTTATGATTTTCTCTTTCTGCTTGAGCGCCACATGGATTTGCTTTTGCTCTCTGGTGAGGCGGGACTCTAGTAGGACAAGAGAACGGAGGACTAAAGCAAGTTGATCTTGCCTGAGCCGCCTCTCCTGGACTGCTTGCTTGTCACGCGCGGCGAGGGCTTGCCCAGCTTCGACCAGTTGGTGTCGTTGCTTTAGGACCGATTCGGATTGCTGTTGGAGTGCGTTCCTGACTGCATCCAGCTCCCGCCTCAACTCCATAGCTTCTGAGCTGCTATCCATCTGGAAAAGAGGAGAATTACTTTTATTATTATTTACTCAAAAGATCGGTAATAGAGGACAGAACTAACAACGGCGTAGCTAGCCTAGAAATATATACGAAACGGCACCAACCCAGTCAGTTGCGCACTCAAATTGTTATGAATAAACAAGTAAGAACAACGGCATTTACTATATAAGATTTCAAAACCGTTCGAAAGATCACAATATATTAGTAAAAATGTCAAGTACGAATGATACACGACTCCGTATTAGCTGAATTAAAGAAATTAATGTCATCGATAGCAAGCGGTGCGTCTTTGATCTAGTCAACAGTTGTAATGATCAATATCTTGTAAGGTCTCCGAGTTAAGTCCACTACGCAATACGCGTGGGGTCAGTGGTCAAGACTGTTGCGAATTATCTGTTAGAAATATTAAAATTTTAACCGTATTAGCTGGAGTTAGAGTGCTAATTAGCACTTTAAACGTATCTGTAGTTATAACAGTATTTCTGTAGTTATCGCTTCAGACAATTAATAATATATAGTGCCAAGATTTAATTTCGCACTTCCTTGTTTGTGCAAGCTTATTATTTAGAATATGGAAAGGAATAATTTAGAATAATGAATCCGCACTAATGTGATGTGTGTATAAGGTTAATTTGTACATTTAAAATTAAACACATATCACATTTTTTTTAAATCTTCTATAAGGATTATAGCTTTTGTTAAAGTTAACTTGAGATGTTTAGTTTACACACATACAAAGCGAAGAATGGTTTACATAAGTAAACATATTCCTATTATAATAAATTCACTTAGACGATTTTCCTAATCCTAGGAATACTTTCAAAGAAAGCAAATATGTAAATCAAAATCAGTTCGAGTGGTCACGGATTAAGTTGTCCGTGTGGTGACGGATTAAGAATACATTGAGTCACCACCTCATTCCAGCCTGAGGGGGTTGTAAGAGCCGGCAAAAGGAAGTGACAAGGAGGCCTGACCCAGCAGTGGGTCATTTATGGGCTGAGGAGAAGAAGACGAGGCATCCTCCAGTTCCACGGAGGGTTATTAGCCTACTGTGTCAAGATGGTCTGACTGGTTGGACGGGGTTTCGTATGAAATTTTCCTTCTTTTTTTTTTTTTTATTATTTTATTTTTTCCTTCTTTTATTATTTATGAAATTATTCTAAAACCGTCACCACACGTATAAAACAGCGGTAAAAAGCTGTTAATAGTTTATCGATTGTAGCGCGGTAACTGCGGGTAAGTGGGCCCTTATCGGTGCCATAATGGCTCGCTACCGTAACACGGGTCTTATCGGCCTTGCACGTGCCTTAACAACTAGCATACGTACTATGTAGACATGGCCTTCTGTAGAACAGCTTTCCGAATCGGTGGTAGTTTCAGCATGAATGTGGGTGGACGCAAGGGTTGTGGGCGATCAAGAGATGGATGGATTGTAAGAATGAGGAATTGTGTATGAAAGGTGTGAATGTAGATATGACGACTGATAGATGCGTATAGAGACTACCACCTGGCGCGGGACAGGGGCCGTAAGATGATAATGGTATGTATGTATGTAATGGTATGACGTTTTATACGAGTTTTGTGACAAAAATTACGTAAATCTCAAAACTCAAAAGGAACTTTCTTTTGAGTTTGAGTCTTCCCAATCACCTCGTATCATCGTCACCGAACGCTTTCCATGAGCTATGTGTGTACTGTGTATATAAAGTGCTCTGTGTGGTGATGGATTTGGAATCCATAGGGTCACCACTCCATTCCATCCTGCGGATGTCGTAAGAGTCGACAAAAGGAAATGTCATGGCCGATAACCTAGCCGCAAGAGAAGGAAAACTTATTACGGAAACCTCCTCCTTCTAAATGGAGGAAGTCCGACTCAGCAGTGGGTCATATATGGGCTGCGTAGTAGTAGTAGTGTCAACACCCCATTACATCCGGAGAGTGCTGTAAAAGCATACACAAGCAAATGACACGGCTGATAACCAACCCGTCTGGCCAGCGTGGGGCAGTATACATAGGTAAGCCTAGAAATCTAGTAAAAATAATTACAATTGACCGTTATCAGCGAGATACCATAAGTAGGCCAAGATCAGCCCTTACATAAGCTAACGTCTATCGCTTGACCTTGCATGTCGTGCACATTTCAATCAACTGCCTCGTTGGTCTAGTGGTTAGATGTGCCGCCTTTGGATCAACGGGTCCCGGGTTCGATTCCGGGGTCGGCCAAGTGTCTTTGTCTAAACCAGAGGCACTGGCTCGGAGTCTGGGTGTCATTTCTATCTATAATATGTATGTATTTACAAAAAAAAATGTATATAAGTAGTGTATCATCCATCTCGTTACCATAACACAAGCATTAAGTTGCTTATCCTGGGACGAGATGGCGTTGTGTGAAATGTCCAAGGATATTTATTTATTATTTATTTACTAAGCCCATAGATGTCCCACTGTTGTGTCGGGCCTCCTCCAGTTACATGGAGGGTAACTAGCCTACTGTGCCACGTTGGCCAGCCGGGTTGGCATAGGGTTACGTATCAAGTTTTCCTTCTCTTACGGCTAGGTTCGGACCTGTCTTTTCCTATTTTCGGGCCATATTAAACCTTTAGGATGGAATGGGGTAGAACACTATGTAGTCTAAATCCGTTACCACGCATATAATTGAAGAGTAACTTGAGCTATGTGTTAATTATTTGAAATAAACAAAACTAATGTGTTTATTAATTTCTGCATAGTTGGTCTAGGGGTTGGATGCGCGCTTTTGGATCACGGGGTCCCGGTTTCGGGCAAGTGTCTTTGTGTAAACCAGAGGCATTTGCTCCGAGTCTGGGTGTCATTTGTGTTCGTGAATTTCATCTTTGTAAACTGACCCGCGATACAGGTTATACCTAGGGCAGGTGCCTCGTTTTTTTTTAGAAAAAAATTAATGTTTTCGAGAATTTTGTGTTGAAAATAAGTAATTTAACCAAAATTGGATAACCAGTTTCAGTCTGAAAACGATACGGACAACTTTCGCAATGACCATTTTTGTTTTGACGTATGGCCATATTTAAATCCCCTATGGACCCGATGTTGGCTACTGGCTGGTAATAAAAGAGTATTTTGATATTGGTATTCGTTTTATAAAAATACTAGTGGCCCGCCCCGGCTTCGCCCGTGCAAAGCGTGGGTGGGTTATACATATAAACCTTCCCCTTGAATCACTCTATCTATTAAAAAAAACCGCTTCAAAATCCGTTGCGTAGTTTTAAAGATTTATGCATACATAGGGACGGACAGAAGAATGCGACTTTGTTTTATACTATGTAGTGATAGTGATAGTGATGGTCAATGTTCCTATTGTCAAATATACTCGTAAATAGTCAGCTGCTCAAACCGAACGGACGTGTTTTATTATTGGTCTACGCTCGTATGTAGATCTATAGGTCATATATGTAGTTGTATCTCTTCGGTGGAAGCGAGGCACTATCGCGAGTCAACGACCGTGACTTCCGCACATTCAAAGCGACCATAATATTCTGATTAGAACGGCGTAGGACAAAAATGTACTTAAACATGTTGCTACGGCGGGTAATTGGTAATGAGTAAATTGGTCGCTAGTGAAAAATGAGGCCTAGAGTACCTTGTAAGGTAAGCCTAGGATTGGGACATTCATTTCGCACTGTGTGTGTTCCGTTTCAGCATCAACTAATCATATGGAGGACGGGTCGCTCTGGTGAAAACGACGCTGCGCGATCTTTGTCGTCGCTGCTAGTAATTCATCTTTATTAAGGCTTTGAAAATGTTTTTTCTTTCTCTTTTATTTGCACCCCATTGCTTTTTATGTGCACAACAGCTATTTATTCAAAAGTTATCTGATATGGGGTAAAGACCACCCATTTTACACCGTTGCTTGTATACAAATTTTGTATGATAAAATTTTAACATTTTGATTTGTGCGTGCAATAAGAACGCGCCAATACTGCATCATATTTACTAGCATATTTTAATAGCAATAAAAAGCATCGTATATGAACTTAAATCGACAAAAAAAGCAAATATCAATACTTGATTCCAAAGAGCGTCTAACCAAACATTGTTGAACAAGCGAAGAGCTACACAAACACAAGCCCACACACGCTGGACAATCCGCGGGAAATCGAAAGTTATCAACGCCATTTAATCGTGACCAAATTATTTTTTATTTGTAGAAATTATAAGTATGTAATCTCTTCAGGGCTTAATAGAATAACTTCCTATTCATAAATGGAATAAAACTACGCCTGACAGTTCTTCAATAACCCAGATTAGTTCCGCATGAACCGCCCAAAACCGTGTCATGCGACCTAACGGAATCATAGGGCCATTCTTGACCTGAACCAAACTGATGACTTACCTTAAACCTTGTAGAAAAGGTTTATTTTAGAATGACGACTAATTATTACCCCGTTGCAATTGTAGAATTAATGTGCCAAAGTAAAACGTAATAAAGGCGATAAACTATGAAAAACTGGCCACTTCACACGCCGGAATTGTAAAATAACGACCTAGATAATAATCTCGGGCATGGAAAGGAATAGCGTAACGACTTTATGGGCATTGTTAAAAAGCGTACTATATGAATGCACGTGTGTACGATGTGATTTATGACTTACTAGTGGCCTGCCCCGGCTTCGCCCGTGCAAAGCGGGGGTGGGTTATACATATAAACCTTCCTCTTGAATCACACTATCTATTAAAAAAAACTGTATCAAAATCCGTTGCGTAGTTTCAAAGATTTAAGCATACATAGGGACGGACAGACGACAGCGACTTTGTTTTATACTATGTAGTGATAGTGATAGTGAAGTGCACGTCACAATGTCCTACACTCCAATATTGTAACCACCGACTAAAAGAAGGTTCTTAAAGGTTTGAAAAATGATCTGTACTGTGGCGCATAGCCCTTGACCTAATGAACGAAATTGGATGTAGGTAGTATTTTGACGAAAATTTCAAATATTTTACTCAAAACGCGTACTTATTTTCACTGATCAAAATAAATAGACCGTCAAGCAAATTGGTTGGAGCTATTACACCAATCTAAATAAATTCATCAAACGGATTAACTGACGTTCTTGTGACAGTCAGTCAAGGATTAGAAAATATTCTAAAAACTTCAAACCGCACGATATACACTTTTGCCTAACATTAATCAGCCCTTTGCATGATACCCATCGCCTTAATAGTGTTTACGGTCTCTTTAACTTTTAATTGTTTTATTGTAGAATTATTCTGTACATTTTATCTAAGAAATATATGGGTCTAAAGTTTCTACACGCATATGAAATGCGCCGAACAACTTTAACAAGCAATTGGACTTAATTGGCGAGTACTAACGATGACGCACGTACATTTGCTAACGCGTAAAGTTCCAATCAAACTTAAGCCAAAACTAGGATGCCATTAAAACCCGGAAAGAACTAGAAATCGCACGGAATCCAGAACAACTTTCCATTATAAAATGAAGTGTCTAAAATTACACGTTATTAAACAAGTTACCCCCTTCTGTGTGGCTGTAATAAACAAGTGAAAACATCGATAAATACGAAGTGAAGACAGGTACAGGCAATAAATATGGCATATGTATATGTTTGGTTGTAAAAGCGATGAAGCCGTGGTGCGTTGGCGGTCATCTTGCGTGGGCCGCTCTAGTATTTTTCTGGGACGACATTGTTTTTTTAACACATATAAAAAAGGTTTTTTGTCTGTGTGTTTTTCATATCGCATATGTCCGTCATTTACAAACAGATTTGAAAAATTCGATTGGTATTGCCTTCAGGCTGGTTGCATTATTTGTTTATCGAAATCGGTACAACAATTTGAAATAACTTAAGTGAATAAAACCATTTCGGAAGGCCACTTCAGGTATTTTTGGACGATATACTAGTTACGTACAAAAATCAAAACATTTTAACAAAACTGTAAACAAAATAATTATTTAAAAGAAAATACAGGTTTTACAGAACTAAAATAAAAATGACAACATTTTTGGAATCGGAAAATACCTAAAAAGCGTTAAAAAAAACCAAGCAACCTAATTGAAGTTGGTGGCAACGAAAATATACACCAACGTAATTTAGGATGTAAGTTGGCTACTTACCACCGAGGCACCGACTTTAAATAGCTGTATTTTACTTTTTGTGGAGTATTTTGAGTCTGTCAAAGCAGTCTCAAAAATATTTTCTCGGCTAAACGAAATTTTGTGTTGAGCAAAGTTACAGATGATAATGTTTACGGTATAAGCAATTATTTGATCTCATTGAGTATGCTATGGAGATGTCATCATCATTTCAGCCAAAAGACGTCCACTGCTGGACATAGGCCTCCCCCAAGGATCTCCACAAAGGCCGGTCCTGGGCCGCCCGCATCCACTGCTTTCCGGCGACCTTAACCAGGTCGTCGGTCCACCGTGTGGGAGGCCTACCAGCACTGCGCCTGCCGGAACGCGGTCGCCACTCGAGGACTTTTATCCTTAAATTACCTCAAAAGGAAAGCAACCTGCGTATACGCGTTTGTTGTTTGTTTTACGATTCTAAACGCTCCATTCTATGTGATGAAGGATTTAGAATACACAGTGTCGCCTCAACATTTTATCTTGAGGCTATCGTAAGAGCCGACAAAGGAGAATGATAAGGCCGGAATGCCAACCTGTCTGGCCAGCGAGGCACAGTAGGTTAATTACACTCCATGCAGTTAGAGGAGGCCAGACACTGCAGTGGATTTATACTGATACGTAGAAACTAAACTAAACAGTCAATACACAAACAAGATTAAATTTTTAAAATATATGTTGTATTATGTTTCCTTATTCCTTTCCTTGTTATTCTCTTCAATTAATCATTTATAATAAATAAAGTCATTAATTAACTCCCAAAGTTATAATACATATTAATAAAGTGATTATAAATATCTTTAGCATTTCATATATTGTGCTGCATGCAATGCTCGACAGTGTAATAAAACCTTTGGATAGATTCAGCCAATTGTTAGTGTTCAATAGATTATGCAAATTGCTCTACATGTTTCATGATATGTCATTAATAAAGTAACACAACATTTTATTGGCCTACACGTTCGGATATAACCATAGAATATATCATGAAATCAAATTGAATTGTCTTCGATCGAATTCAATTCTGTTTTTGGCTGTGGGTTAAGTTAAGATGATAACTAAATTAAGCAACAGCGATAAGCCACAAAGATCTGTGTGGTTTTAGAATACATGAGTCACTCACCACCACCCCTTTCCATCCTAAGAGTGTCGTAAGAGCCGACAGAAGGAAATGACAAGGTCAAAAACCTAGCCGCAAGAGAAGGAAAACTTGAAAAGAAGGCCTATGCCAACCCGTCTGGCCACTGTGGCACAGTAAGCCAACCTCCCCTTCATATAATTGGAGGAGGCCCGACTTAGCAGTGGGTAATTTATGGGCCGAGCAGTAGTAGTAGATAAGTCACAAACGTAGAAACAGAAGCGATGTAGTTTTAAATGACACACCACGCTGGTCAGACGGGTTGGCACATAGTTTTGTATCAAGTTGTCAGTCTCTTATGGCTAGGTTTTCAGCCTTGGTATTTTCGTTAGTCGCGTCTCACAACATCCGCAGGACGAAATGGGGTGGCGACACAATGTATTCTAAATCCGACACCACACGTCCACTTTCTATAGTCCATATATTTCATGTGAAATAACCTTAGCTCAATATTACACGCAGCTCGCTTGCAGCCAATTAAGCTGGTTAAGCTTCATTACATTGTGTTTAAACTAGTACGCCTTTAACGAGCCAGTTTAACTAAGCATTAATATCGTTTATTCTAGTATTACCACTAATTCCAGCCTCCTGTTTGCTCTATGACATTTTCCCGACCCCGGCATCGAACAAGGACCCGTGATCTAAAGGGGGCCGCCTTTAGATCACGGGGCCTGCACTACACCAACAAGTTTTAATGTGCGCACAAAACCGTGCGCGAATAGCGCCACTGCGCCTTGCGGAATTTCCCTGAACTATTACCTTTTAATCTTCTTATTTTAAAACTTTAAACATGAATAATATTTCAAACATAAACGACCTTAACAATTTCTAATATTATGGCAAGGGGCTGCCAACACTGCCCATCTTAGTGCATATATATTTATTTGTTCAGAATCCTTCGGCACAACTCTTTGCTGAAGATAGCATACAGACAAATATTCATTTTTAGACATATAAGAAGACTAAGAAAAATCTAACCATAAGTGTGTGAAATTTCATAGTTTCATACTCCTCCGTCTGCGCAATTTTCGTAGAAAAAAGACAAGTTTTGCTTAACTTATTAATATATGGATAAGAGAGATTTCCACCTATATATATGCTGATTCATCACAATATCTCTGGAACCATAAATGACATATCACACATATCAACTCTGAAAGGGATCGGCACCGTATCAACTCGAGGCGTTCAGTATTATTTGTATGAAACTCCCTACTGCAAAGCACCCTAATCGGAATCGTAACGTAAACGACTCGGCTCGGGACAAGCTTACGCCGTGCGGCGCGTAGTCAACCAGCGGTCCCCGCGCTTACGCCTCTCGGGGCGGGGCGCCGCGCTTGCGTCTCTTCTTCCACCGTTGCCCCTATCACCGCTCCCGTAGCCTGCCTGCCCGTGTTTTAATGAATTTGTAGAAACTGATCTGGGGCCAGCCATCTCAACCAGCGATCGGCCATCCGTAAGCCCGGCGTCGCCTAGCCGTAGCCGAGGCGACGTATCGGAGCTGCTGATCCGCTTTTGTTACGTGCTTACGTTAGATTGACGCCTGTTTGACGGCGAGGCGAAAGGCGATACGGTGCCGAGCCGATCCCTTTCCGAGTTGAAATGTCTGCTACGACCATAAGGCACCGAGAATTGAAATTTGGTAGGAATATTTCTTTCGTCGAGTAGACGCTGAGGATTTTACAAAAGTTCCCGTGCGCAGGGGATCGCGGGGATTTTGATTAAATTTAATAATTCTCTCGCTTGCTAAATCTTTTAAGCCACGCGAAGCGGGCGCGAGACAGCTAGTTACTTTACAATTGGTACCTAGGGAAAAAAAGTTCGGTAAAAAGGCAGCGACTCAAAATTTTCCCAGGAACCTTTTTACATTTAGCAGTTTGTTTATTTCGTACTACAGCTGCTATTGTGATATAACATGAACGACTAAAACTGATGAAGGTAATAAAATGGCTCAAAGTGAAAGTTTTAAACTATTAGGGCGACAGCACGCGCTAGATTATATCGTGGACAGCCTAATAATATATCAACCCTATAACTAGCTGTCCATGTGGTGACGGACTTAGAACACATAATGTCACCCCATTCAATTCTGTGTATGTCGTAAGAGCCGACAATAGGAAATGATAAACCCGACGACGAAGAAGAGAAGGAAAACTTGATCCAATCGGTCTAAACAGCGTAGCACAGTAGGCTAGTTACCCTCCTACTAGTTGGAGGAGGCCCGACTCACCTTGGGTCATTTATAATTAGTACCACATTTTGTTTAATAAAAGTAACTAAATTCTTATCTATGGACCATCCGATTAATAAAAAATTGCATATTATATGCGAAACTTGTTAGTGCTGGCAGGCTTAGCATCGATTTCCCTGTTAACTGGGCTTATTCTTACTTTTTCCTGCGAACCATAGCGTAAGTCTTGTATTGTATGTCTTGTTACAACAAACCAAACCTAGCATTTATCCTACTATTATCACTTAGGCGCAAAGGGGTGATATCTCCCAGCCAGCCGATGTGTTATGTCTGGAAGGGGGGCGCGGTACCCATCCCCCTATGTATGTAGTCGGGGATTTCCTTACAGTGCGTGTTCTACAAACTTCGCTATCGCGGTGTAGAACTTTTGGTCTTTTTTTTCTTTTGTCGGCGATGTTTCTTGATGTTGTAGCATACTGGTAGCTAAAATTATAATTGGCTGAACAATTCATTCCGTTCGATGCAGGAATATAATTATTATTAATAATTTGATCGCAATAATTGAAACAGCGACATCTATTTGAAAAATAAGGAACTAATCAATTTTAAAGTCCAAACAGAGAGGTTGCGGGTAAAAGCTAGAATACAATATCACTACGCTAATCGTCTAACTGTATCCGTGTGGTGACGGATTTAGGATACACATTGTGTCACCAACCCACACCATCCTAAAGGAACGCAAGAGGCTGATGACCAAGCTGCAAGCGAAGGAAAACTTGTTACCATCCCGTCTTGCCAGCGAGGTACAGTAGGCTAATTTCCCTCCAGGAATTCTGAGGAGGCTCGACTCAATACATAGTCTTTTACTGGTTGAAACGATGATGATGATCAATCGTCGCGAATCGTGGTATATTAAACGTTCCATACCCAAACGTGTGAGGCCAGCCTTAATATTTCGGTGGGTGAAAACAATACAATTGGCCGGTCAAATGTCAAGACTTACAAACAAATCATCTCTCATTATACGCAATTGTGTTGGATAACGTTACGTACGATGCGTTGGTAACATTATAATAAGTACAGAGTGAGTGAGCGTAGGAATCCATATTAATTCTCAGCCCATAAATGGCCGTTGGAAATCCTCATGAATACCCGACCGCAAAACGCGAGCCGGGTTATGTGAGACTCCGGGGCGCGGAAAGATGGTAATTGCGCCCCAACCTACCCCCACTAAAACCAACGGTGCCCTCGACTGCCCGAAACAGGGCCACGGGTTTCACTCCCCAAATGGGAGCATGCTCCGTGGGCCCGCCCGGCATGGGTGACCTTGAGCCGGTATGGCATGCAAGCCCCCTCACCACAACAAGGTGGCAGCCCGGTCGAGAGGGGGCCTCTTTCTGATACATGGAGGGTAAGCCTACTGTGCTTCACGGGCCTGATGGGTTGGCATAGGGCCAGGCATCGCTGCAGTCATTGGAATGGACCTGTCGCTGCCGGCCGTTGCGCGAGTGATGGTCGGCGGAGACAGGGCCTGGACCGCGGTCGCTGCCTTCTGCGAGGACGTAATTTCGCAGAAGGAGGCGGCGGAGAGGGCCCGGGAGGATTCACCCCTTTCGGACCCGATTCGCCGCCGGCGCGCGGGGCGGCGCGGGCGCGCTCACCTGCGCCTGATGCCGCCCTAGCCGAGGCTGCGGACGGTTGGGTCGGGGATCGCCCACCGTCCGCCCGTATAGCCTACCGCGAAGGTGTGACGCCCGAGTGCGCAGGGCGTCGCACGGGAGAGGTTGCCCAATGGGGCTGCCGCCTGCGGACCACGGTAGAAACGTACGCGGTACCCGTGGTCCGCCGTAAGGGCGGGTGTCGGCGCACGGCGGGTTGTTTTTCCGGCCAAACAAAAAAAAAAAAAAAAAAAAAAAAAAAAAAAAAAAAAAAAAAAAAAAAAGGGCCGGGCATCGCATCAAAGTTTCCTTCTCTCGCGGGTAGATTTTTAGCCTTATCATTTCCTTTTGTCGGCTCTTAGGAATCCTCAGAATAGATTGGGGTGGTGACACTGTATCTAAATCCGTCACCAGACGGACTTTAGGCGCTAAGTGGTGATTGGTGACAGATTTTGAATGTACAGTGTCAACAACTTACACCATCCTTAGGGTGTCGTAAGAGGCTACTAAAGGAACGCAGGAGGCAGACCACGCCGCAGGAGAAGGGAAACTTTATACATACTCTGTGCCAACCGGTCTTGCCAGCGTGGTATAGTTAGCTAATTTCTCTCGCATGAGTTTGGAGGAGGCCCGACTCAGTAGTGGACCATTTATGGGCTGCAACGAAGAATTGCTTCGCGGCAATGCAGCGAGCAACTACAGAGTTTCTTGCCGACTCTTCTCTGTAGAGCTCCATTACGAAACGGTGGTAAATTGTTAATTAATCAATTTTCAATTATAGATGGTAAATTTTAAATTTTATTTTATTGTTTGACTTGTCAAAAGAGCTCTAATGAGCCAACTTGATTAAATGAATTAAATGACTCCGTTGGGGGACAATGCCAGTGGGAAGTCGCTATTTAAACTATCTACTAAAACCCAGGCCTTCTCCAGATGATTGCTCCACAATCCTGGTAAGTCTTGGTCTTTGAAAATAACTTCTAATAATTCGCAAGTAAATCTATTTTGTGTTTAAATTATAGAAGGGCATCAAGGCGTGTTTGTATTATGGTTATGTCAATATTGTAAAATTGATTACGACCTCTTTCGAGTGAGTCACGAAACGCTGGTCTGTGGTCAGGGTTATGCCAGTTGTATAATCTATGTCGATGCATTCAAGGTTTTATGGGTTGTAGAGGGAGGCGATTATATCGCATTGTTCAGTTAATCAGAAACCTTAAAAGAAACTGACTGAATTTTATAGCTTATTGTTAAAATGAATGCAGATGTTTGCTTAGATTATCATGACCTCGAAGACTATTATAGTTTTTATGCTATGTATTACCAATTTTGACAGTTACCACCATGATCTATACGTCGTTTAATTCTATGACGTTATTGGCAATAAAATATAAAACCTTAATTTTTTTTATTGAAATCAATAGATACCTCCGATTTTTTTTATGAAATTTATTTTCAAAATCCATTGTAGCCTATTAAATAAGTTTGTATAAATTTATTTAAAAAAGCGTAAGAATATCACACAATTCTAAATAATAATAAATAGGTAATTAATTACTATTTTCAATACATAATATATCACGTGAAACGTTACAAGTCATGTAATTTGCATAATATAATGTCCCTGGGGGCGAAAAATATAAAAATAGATTTCAACACAAATAAAATTTTGAGAAATACAAATAAATCGAGAAATAATACAATATTTCGACTTCTTGACACAAGCCCGGCTAGCTCAGTCGGTAGAGCATGAGACTCTTAATCTCAGGGTCGTGGGTTCGAGCCCCACGTTGGGCGCTCCCTTTTGCTAATTTAGGCCAGCGGGAGAACAAAAAAGTAACTGGCTGGTTTAAAAACAAGTTTTTTTTTTGGTTCTTTATGGTTTTCGTTATTATCGGTCAGTGTTACTGTACTTAGTTGCGACAAATACGCAAATATGTCAAGTTTTATTCTCCAACCGTTTACTTATTGCATATCTCAATTCTCATATATTTATAATTATAGTCGACTCTAGTTCATTTTAATCAGTAAGACTGTTTTTAGGAAATACTTCGCCAAGGTAGAAAAAAAATCTAAGCCGGCTATTAATATTCCCATATTATCAAAAACCAACAACATTGACCCCATTAGAACAACTTTCTCGTGATCTGATCACGAACATGTATATTAACATAAAAAGTGTAGCAATTTTCGGTAACGACTCAAGAGTCACGACCAATGATGGAAAGTGCGATTTATCAACAATCGATATTGACCCGATTATCGAGTAATGACCGAGAGATTTTTATCGAATGACAGATGCACGGAACGTAATGTACAGACAGTTTAATTCGTTTATATGTGTCTAAGATTAGACGAGAAAAATGCATCGTTATTTGAATGTCGTGTTTTTATTCGGTTGGAAAGTAATTTATGATCGATTTCTTTTTGTTTAATAATTGACTTCCAAGCATTTAGATGTTTTATATGTATGTTGTTATGTAATCTAAAAAGGTTTGTGAACTATTTGCTCAAATAAAATGTTGTGTAGTGTCACAGATATAATAAAAAGCCACACCATGTTTGATTTTTTTTAATCCAATGGTTCACATTTGTAATATAGTAAAGCACAGATTCTATCAGTAAATTAAGATAGCTCGTGTCACTCGGTACGATAGTAAAAGCGAAACTAGGAAACCGAAAACGAAGACACGAAGTTTCCAAAGACTAATAAAATCTATTTCGAAATGACAACAAACAACCGAATATAACCGCTTTGGAATAGAATGTTACATAAACATCAATGTCTCAATGGCCGAGCAAAATAGCGTTCAGCGTTTAGAATTGTCTCAGCAGGTCACTGATCAAGGCTCATTGGGGCAACTACAGCGTTTTTGCTGGCTCTTCTCTGTAGAGCAGCATTCCGAATTGGTGGTGTTAAGATATCTGAATATCAAAAAGACGGATTTGTGATAAAGTCGCTTTTTTAATGTGATAGAAATGTATTATTTAGTTTATTGTAGCTAGACAGCTGAAAGTTCGTATTCAAAAAGAGACTTCAATGAACATATTCAGTATTTCACTGTCCGTGTGGTGACTTTATTAAATACACAATGCCACCCACTCATTCCATCTTGAGAGTGTCGTACGAGCCGACTATGTAATGGAACTCAATAGGTAAACAAACCTAGTCTGAAGAGGAGAAAGACATCCCCGGAGTGCTCCTTTCGTCGTGTCTTTGTTTGCAGCAGCATGGGTACGTGTACTATTCCTTGCTGCCGCAGACACTACACTCCTCTTTCTTCTCTTGCCCCTAGTGGAGCATTTCAACTTCTGGAGCGGTATTGTACCGCTCTATCGGCGTCCCGCCAGGAGCACCCGGCAGGACACCGTATCGCTCGGGGTCTCATTTTCCAGTGGGTGGGGATTTCCCCTAATCCCCCACCCGGAGCCAACCTGTGCCAACCCTTCTAGCCAGCGTGGTACAGAAGGCTATTATCCCCCGTCTAAGAAGGAGGTCCGACTCAGCTGTGAGTCATTTAGGGAGTGAGAAGAAGAGAGAAGATTCACTATATTCGTCGAAATATCTAATTAGCTGTTTCGTGATGAGGAGACGCGTTTTTTTAGCAGTAATTCGTCACTGGTTGACAGATAAGCTGCTTTTTTCTTTCAATTAAACCGTTACTTTGTTGTCAAGGGATTAAATGTTATCTAACAGATAAAACGCCTTTATTACGTAGCCGATAAAACGTTACACTTATGCAATAGTTTGTCTCAAAGGGATTATGCATAAAACATGACGAAAAATGAATAGACGTTTTAATCACTATACTGATTGTCCTAAAGATTTGGAACGACAATCTAGTTCATGATCATTTTTAATTCTTAATTGCTTATATAATACTATTACTTTATTTGGTAACTGTTTTTAATCTTCACTACATAGTATAAAACAAAGTCGCTGTCGTCTGTCCGTCCCTATGTATGTTTAAATCTTTAAAACTACGCAACGGATTTTGAAGTGTTTTTTTGTAATACATAGAGTCATTCGAGAGGAAGGTTTATGTGTATAATACCTACATGCATAATATTGCAGAGAAACACTCATAATTTTAGATGTTAATCATTGCACCGGGGCGAAGCCGGGGCGGGTCGCTAGTTACAAATATAATATGAAATGTAGATTGCTCTTTGTAATACATGTCAAAGTAAATATTATAAGTATTCTCCATTTAAAGGTTATACAAAAATCCTACTACTTCTGACCCCCATAAATCACCCACTGCCGAGTCGGACCTCCTCCAAATAAATGGAAGGTAATTAACCTACTGTGCCACGCTGGCCAGACGGGTTGGTTTATTATCAAGATATCCTTCTCTTGCGGCTAGGATTTGGGCCTTGTTATTTCCTAATGTCGACTCTTACAACACCCTTAGAATGAAATGGGTAGGTTTTAGGGGGTAAACCCGGGCGCACTTAACCATCTCTTTGCGCCCATGGACTCCCACACACCCCAGCGTCATCCTGCTGACTGGGTATCCCACGTTAAAAAGAAAGTGTTTCGAAATCTACCCGGGTGAAGCCACGAGTAGAAGCTAGTGTCTTGTTTACATGCATGTGCTTGGCGCCACAAATGTGCGCCTGCCAATGGAATGTTAATTAAATCCCGACAGGGCTAGGTGCAAAAAATAAAAGGTTGGCCTGGCACGCGCGCCCAACCGACCAACGGATCCAACGACCGATCTAAAGGCGCTCACACACGTTGCAACTTGCATTTGCAATGGCATGGTTCTACAATCAAATATGAAATGTGTTTTGTACCATAATACACTTAATCACCGTGGCAGCAGGTATGGCGGAGAGTTTGAGCTAAATGGAATAGTGACATTTTTCGACTAGCCATTAATCCAGTTTGTTTTTAAATGAGCCACCGGTCTGACTGCGGATTTCGTATGGGAGAGCATTACATATTTTGATGACCATGTACCAAATATTTTTTTTTTGTGCTAATGTGAGATTTTATTATCGGTATTATTATCGCACAATTGGGTAGTCTTTTTTATACTAAGTAGTATTTCTACTAAGTATTCTAGGTGATCATAAAAAGGTGCACATTGGCTCGATATTAAATATGATACTCGCATAATTATTCCATTTGCAAGAGTCACTTGCTACATGTGAAACTATACGTATCACATGTCTGTCAATGCGAAGAAAAATTATAAACAGCAACAAATGTAATTACTAACGCGTAAATGTCAAAGACAAAGAAGCGTGACGGACTATTAACATTCAAATGGTGCTTTTTGTGTCTGCTAGTTACTTTTAGATAAAGAATAGTCTTTAGTCTTTATACAGGTTGTAACTAAATATAAGTCTGAATACGTTTAACCCTCATACTCTACATGGGTAATGTTTTTTTATTGCTTTAGATACTTACTTCTCAGCCCATAAATGACCCACTGCCAAGTCGGGCTTTCTCAAAATATATATACGGTATTTCGTCTACTGTGCTACGCAGGTTCGTTTCAAATATAGCATTCGGAACCGGTGGTAAAGGTACAGACCAAATCTTTATTTTTGTTATTATTATTTGAGTATTTAAAAAAAAATTGATATATAAAAGATAACTCTACTCGCCGAATGGATGCGTCCCATGTCAGTATGGTTAGATTTTAATCTGAACAAAAATCAATGGTCGCTAAGTTACCGACGTAAAAACAAACCTGACCGGACGACGCATTTAACTTTGTAATTGTCAGCTATTGTGACGTGAATCCAACTGCATTCATTCGCTACCCACAGAACAACACAATATTCAGGTTCAGTACAGCTCAACTTATAGACGAACGTCCACCGCCAGCTAAAATATGTTAGTTTAGCTTGCATAGTTGAGCGGGAGGATGAACATGTATAAAAACTGGCTCAACTATGCAAGCTAAACTAACTCATTTTAGCTGGCGGTGGACGTTCGGCGTAAGTGATGTCAGTAAACACAACCACCGCAGTAAATTTACAGGTAAAAAAAGATAGCCTTGTTGAAGTGAAAACTTCTTCAGCGTCGTTGAGCACTTTTCATGGGATGGGTATAAAATGTCAAACTCGCGTCAGGACACGTGACCTGATCGAAATTTCGTAAGACGGCGGAAGAGACCGCTGGCGTGGCAAAGGAGAGTAGTAATAGTTCTCAAGTGTTACATTTTTTATGTACCTATAAATTGTCATTTTTGTGTACGATAGCGCAATAAAAATATATTGTAGTTAACCACATAAATGCAAGTACTTTTATAAACAGATAAATAAAGCAAATCGTGCGAAATTATTTCCTAACCATTCCAAAATATTCAAAATTGCACAACGTTAAGGTTCAATTTTTCACTTCTACCGGGACACCCGGGGTGCAACCCGTTTTTTTTTTGCGGGGTTAAAATCCGATATGATTGACTATCCATGATGGCTTAGGAAGGCTGGTGTGGGGCGTGTGGGACTCAGCTTCACAGTATGGAAGCGGATTAGCACGTATTTATTTAAAAAAAAACGGATAGTTTTTTTCGGTTTGTCGTATTTCCTTCTGTCGGCTCTTACGACACCCTCAGAATGAAAGGGGGGAACACTTTGTATTTTAAATCCGTCACCATTCGGTAAGTGTAGTACGTACTTCCCATACTAGAAAAAGATATTGTCATTAAAAGTTAAGGTAAGTAGTCAGACAAGAAAGACGATCACTTGTATTCACGGTTGTGAGCACGCCAGTTGCGTACGAGTTTGCGCAACACACATGGATTCATGTGCACAGGAAATTGCATATGGACAACTTACGGTATACGTCTACGATACAATCTTAATGATGGCGAAAGATATCTGCGGTGGAACTAACTCTAAATGCCTAAATAACACGCAAAGATGGTTTCAATGCACCCGGCAGCTGCTTACCATATTAGCATGCTTACCTATGTAAGCTAGAAGACGGTGGTCGCCCAAATTGTGAATGTGTATGGCTAACTATAAAAGCCAGCACTGTAAAAATGTGCCTATAGGCGATATTGGAATATTTCATTTGAATGTAGAGAATTAATAGTGATTATCAGTATCTATAATAAAGTCCGGGTAGTGACACGGATTTAGAATACACAGTGTCACCGCCCCATTGCATCCTCAGGGTATCGCAAGAACCAATAAAAGAAAATGTCAAGGCCGAGAAGAAAAGTGATACGAAACCCTCTGTCAACCCGTCTTGCCAACTTACACAGTAGGCTAATTTCCCTCTTTAAAACTGCAGGAGACCCGACTCAACATTATGTCATTTATGGGCTGGTATATAGTCGTAGATTCTGACAACTTTTATAAGCAGATGTTTTCACGATAAAGCTCTTGAATGGCACGCTAATACATATACTATAAGCAAATCTTGGGACTGCACTGCATTTTCTCCAGGATACATTAATTTGTACTTTGCGTAATGCAAGCAAGACCTTTGCTTTTCTATATTTTTTATGTATCGTTGCAATACAACGTTTACATTCCCGATACAGCAATGCATGCAATGTTTCGAACACCGCCTAAACCAGATAAGAGTAAGAAATTCAACATAACGCACATCAGAGTAGATATTTAGTTCAGGAAATAGAATCCAGATCAGAAATTGTTCCAGAAGCAACAAATGGAAATTCGGATTATCCGAAAATTATGTTCTGTTCACTATGAAGTTAACACTGACGATGGATGTGTAAGAGGCATTTGGACTAAATCTTACCGGCTCGAGTACCGGATCATGCAATGATGGCGGAGGACCCATATATACATACCTACCTATGTCGCGAATGTTAACGGCCTGGTTTTAACTTTTTGTTTAAAGGAATAATACATTGTTTATGACGTTTGTCATTACGAAAATTTAGATATTATGATTTACACCAAATGCATTTTAATTTAACAAGGCACATAACTCCTTAATGTACACAATGATAAAACCTTCAATTACCGTATTGGAATAACAATGGCTGATAGGGAAGCGTCAATGTTTGCCGACAACTTAACACTGATAAGAAAGGGCTGCTACTAAAACTATGGGAACTACTAAATTAGTTACGATAAGGAACACGAAAGTGACATGTGGGTTAACATGTTTACTAAGCCCTTGAGTCTACTGTGCACCACTGAGTCAGGCCTCCTCCAAATTCTTACTAATTAGCTAACTGTGCCACGCTCTGGCAAGAAGTTTGGGTTTGTATCAAGTTTCCTTCCTTCCTATAAGAATTTGTAAAACCAAATAGTAGATAGATAAATCCCATGTGGACAAAAGCCTTATCGACCTAAACCTAGAAATGATGGCTTAACATCAGACGCCTATGGTATAGCTTAAAATTTGATATTAAAAAACTGATTTAGATTTCTATCACCTGCTGAATGTTAGATGGGTGTTCATCATGTCCGTCAACAGGTGTAGCATCTGACCTGAGTGCTTTGGAGGGCACGTAAAACCGTCGGTCCCGGTTGCCACTCTAGCATCTATGGCATTCGTTGCACGTAGTCAGTGGCGTGGAAACTGACAGATGGTTATACTATAATTACCGGTTGTGCCACTAGATGGGCAGGGGGCATGCGGCAATAGATCCGAGTAAATACAGGTAGTTTAGCGAACGAAGTTGAACTGGTGCAGACCCAAATCAAAATCAAAACTCATTTTTATCAAGTTGGCTCATTAGAGCTCTTTCGACAGGTCAAACAAAAAAATAAAATTTACCATTTAAAATTAATTATTTACCATCTGCCACCGGTTCGGAATGCACCTTTACAGAGAAGAGCCGGCAAGAAACTCTGTAGTTGCTCTTTTTAGATCGCCATTTTTGGGTACAAGACTGGATATAAGACAGATTTGTGAGAGCAAACTCGCGCAATAGTTGCAAAGGGCCAAACATCAGCCAGATCTAGTCGACAATAGTAACCTTCTAATGCCCAAGCCAACCGACCCCCAGCAACTGCACCTGTTCACAAGCATGACGCATGCGGCAGCCATCGCCCTCCTCAACCATATTGCAGGGAAGAGAAATTGCAATGAAATTAATTGGAAAAAAAGCGAGATAGATAAAGGTATAATGATCGCTGATATAGAGTGCCCGTTATTGAAATCGTTTGCATAGAATAGTTCACAACCATTCAACAATCTACAACTTAGTTATTTGTTCAGATATCCTAATAGTCAAACTGACACACACAATCAATTTATCAAAGACATGCATACGTTCCTAACTTACAATAACACAACCCACTTTCGTTGTGGGAACTTTAAGCTGACAAAATTAACAGGAACCATTTAGTCCTGCTGACATGACGGGTATACAATTGGAATGTCAAACATAATGAATAGACATTACTGAGAGTAGAACTAATATGATCTTGTGGCAGACTCGACGTTAAACAAAGGTGTCATGGAGACTCAGATTGACACATTGACAGATTCATGGCAAAGCGACAGCCTATTACCGTCGAACAGTTCATTCATCTTGTTCTTAGCATTGTTCTTGAGTAAACCTACAAGATCTCTTCCGGATGGTGGCAGCTTTAGAATACACAGTGTCACCAGAACCTACTACCATGACGAGGTAGAAAACCGCAGAACAATTAATATATCTATCTATCTTATTCTTCTTCTTCTTATAAATAAAAATGAATAGCTGTTCGTTAGTCTCACTTAAACTCGAGAACGGATGGACAGATTTGGCTAATTTTGGTCTTGAAATATTCGTGGAAGTCCAGATATGATGGTTTAAAAGGTGAGAAAACATGAAACCATATCATTCAGGTTTTTTATTTATTGATTCTGAGGCGGTACGAAGTTTGCCGGGTCAGCTAGTACCTACTAAGAATCTCTGTCGGTGTGGTGACGGATTTAGAAAACACAATGTCACCAACCTTTGTCTTTAGGGTGTCGTAAGAGGCGACTAAAAGAGCACAAGAGGCAGATGACCTAGCCCTAAGAGAAATAAAACTTGATACCAACCCTCTGCCAACCCGTCTTGCCAGCGTGGCACAGTAGGCTATTTTCCCTCCATGGATTTGGAGGAGGCCCGACTCAGTATTGGGTCATTTACCGATTGGTCAGCGTGGCACTGTATGCCTCATTTAGGGTATTTTCTAGGCCGAGATGAAATCACCTCAAGTTACTAAGTTATTTTAAACTAAGAACAACTTAAATTAATTGTCTTGCAATATTAATAACATAGCAAAGAACAAATAATCTATATATCCATCTTCTTCTTCTTATAAATAAAAAAGTCTTATTTTAAGTTTGAGCAATGTCTACTCCAATATAATCAAAACGTCGCGCCGTCATACGAAATACAAAACCTATTTCTATATAATCTATAACCTTACATCCAAGTTATAATTTTAAACTTCCATATTTGTATCTGTATACATTTAAATCGATAGCTCATTAAATATCAGTAAGCCCGTACCTACTTTCTTCAAACTTCAAATTTAAATATTAATCACGCGATTATACAGTTATGATTTCACCGTTAAAATGACACTTAATTAGCGTTGCATACCAATTAGTAAATTCAAGTTCGATCAGACATTGATTGACTTCTTTCACTAATAATTTCCCCATTATTAATCCGATTATGCAATCGATTAATATGCATACGCAGTGATCTATGATGTTTACTACACATATTACGAAACCAAATCGTTAGATCACCTGTCGCTTCTAATATTTAATTTGTTGAATTCTGTTCACTCAATGAAGCGGAGAAATCATTTTGGAAATCTGTCTCACTGAATCTCGCTCAGTGAATCTATTAACTATCTGGTCAATGAGTATCGAATGATAGTTTTCTTTTATACCAACAACAGGTTATGTAAGTTGTAGAAATAGAAATAGGTTTTGTAATTCGTATGACGGCGCGGCGTTTTGATTATATTGGAGTAGACATTGCTCAAACTTAAAATAAATTTATTCATGTAGTTTTTATACCAAAATTCTTATTTATCGTCATGTTTAAATCTACCGTCATCATTTTTCGGCCCACACCAGGTTGTAGTCTTCACACACTTCCAATATATATATAGGTCGTCTTATTTACATTCACACCTTTCATACGCATGTCCTTACACCTCGGACTGCCTCGTTGGTCTAGTGGTTAGATGTGCCGCCTTTGGATCACGGGTCCCGGGTTCGATTCCGGGGTCGGGCAAGTGTCTTTGTCTAAACCAGAGGCACTGGCTCGGAGTCTGGGTGTCATTTCTATCTATAATATGTATGTATTTACAAAAAAAAAAAATGTATTTAAGTAGTTTATCATCCATCTCGTTACCATAACACAAGCATTTAGTTGCTTAGCTTGGGACGAGATGGCGTTGTGTGAAATGTCCAAGGATATTTATTTATTTATTATTATTATCCATCTCTTTTTGGGTATCCCACAACCCTTACATCCACATTCATACTGAAACTACCACATTTCAGATTCCTGATCTACACAGACTAGCTCGCAAGAAACTATGTAGTTGCTTTTCTTTAATTATAGGTCTTGTTTACAATATCACTATTATGTGAGAGTTCACCAGGTGAGACAAACACACGTTAAGTAAGAATGGGCCTCAACGTTCGTATTCGGGTTTTTCTTTTCATTTTTCACATTCTGTTTAATATGGACTCCATATGAACCCCATTGCCAGACTGCCTCGTTGGTCTAGGTGTTAGATGAACCGCCTTTAAATCAACGGGTCCCGGGTTGTGTCTGGATGTCATTTGTGTTCGTGAATTACATGTTTGTAAACTGCACCCGCGATACAGGTTATAACTAGTGCAGGGCTTTCCTTTAAAAACGAATCTTTACTGAGGGTGTCGCAAGAGTCGATAAAACGACGACAAGGCCAAAAACCTAACCGCAAGAGAAGGCCACCATCGTGGCAGAGTAGCCTTCTATTCTGTAATTGGAGGAGGCTCTTCTCCGCAGTATGTCATGGGTTGAGTGGTGGTAGTAGTAGGGTATTGTATTAAACAACTTTTTTTTTATTAGGGGTAACATCCTTTATGGACTATAATTATGGAATACTAGCTGACCCGGCGAACTTTGTTCCGCATTATAAATATTTAAAACAAAAAGAAAGTTGGACATAGGATACCTGAGATTTTTATCCCGTCCGTATAAAACCTACTTTAACAAAACGCAACTGACAGCGAAACGTTATGTTGTCTATAGTTTAATATGGCCGAAAATTTGACAATTAGAAATTTTGAATTCGACTTGTTTATATTGTTGTAATTCACATAATATCTTTATAACTTGTAGCCTATGTGTTATTCTGATGTATGAGCTATATTATTGTAAAGTTTCATTAAAATCCATTCAGTAGTTTTTACGTGAAAGAGTAACAAACAAACATCCATCCATCCATCCATCCATCCATACTTACAAACTTTCACGTTTATAATATTAGTAAGATCTGCCAGCTTGGGGATGGCCAACAGGGGGTGTGTGGGAGTCCCCTCCGCCTCTGTGAGGAGACGGAGTCATACCCACTAAACGTCCCCGGGATGTACCGTCCCGCGCTTGCTGCCCAATGGGCCCTGACTGTATCTCCACGGGGATTCTCTTAAACACTTACGTGAACAACAAAGTAAAAAAGGTTGGGGAAATAATGCCTCGTTGGTCAAGTGGTTAGATGTGCCGCCTTTGGATAACGGGTTCGATTCCGGGGTCGGGCGAGTGTCTTTGTCTAAACCAGAGGCACTGGCTCCGAGTCTGGGTGTCCTTTCTATCTATAATATGTATGTATTTACAAAAAAAAGTATATAAGTAGTGTATCATCCATCTCGTTACCATAACACAAGCATTAAGTTGCTTAGCTTGGGACGAGATGGCGTTGTGTGAAATGTCCAAGGATATTTATTTAAAATTCTTAGCAAATCTCCTAGCAATCAACTAATGTTAACAAGCCCTAAATCTGATTGATTAATAAGCAATAGACGGTTCATCGCAATAAATGTTTTCTGGCTTAAACAATGAGGTTAATGAGTTTGTCTCTGGTTCTCGAATTAGAAAGTATTGGCACACCGTTTAATTTGTGTTTTATTCGGCACGCGCTGTTAGGAATTGATTTTGGTTATTGATTGTTATGAATACTGAGTAGCATTGTGAGAGTTTTAGAGTCTGAAGTGATGCTTGACTAAGTAGTTTTTTATTGGCGACTCTTTCTTGCTAATTTTTTTTCTTTTTAACTCTCTTGCTTTAAGAATTTTCAGTTCAGTTGCTCCGAGGATGAAACAAAAAGCATACTGTACACGATAACAAAAACCTTCCTTCGTTTTTGAAATACGAGGGAGCAAGTTTCGGTTTTTCGGTTATCATACTGGTCCGTGTTTCGCATTTTGACACATTCGAAATTTAAATAATATGTGTTGTTTTCCTGTACCTATCAGCAAACCTAATGGAACTATTCGTTATGAGTGTGTGAGTGTTTGTTTAGTAATTTAGTAACCCCTTTATAATATTGTATAGTAGACAAACCGATTAACTAACAGTGACACGTCGTGGCATAGTTATTGCATGCTTATTAACGCTTCATATGTCCATTGGACATCGTTTCTTGGAATGAATATAACCGGAGTACTGGAGGTAATAGACGTGTATGACTCAGTACTGACGAAATACATGGAAGGGAATGGAGCACGAACGAATAATGTATTACTGGATCGAAGTTGAATCTGGGAGTCACCGTTTAAATTAGTTCACTGCCCAATACTAATGCTTCTAAAATAGAGGTCAGGTTAATAAGGCTCGATGACAAAATTAACAGGACTCGTTGTGGTGGTCGACTTTACTTGGCTATTCGTATTAGCGTATTTGGCATGAAGAGTTGATTGAATATTTGTCAAAGTAATAGAATAGCAAAAAGGTTAGTCGACATCACAGAAGACCGGAGAGCTGGCAGCTACCTAGGACAAAGAATCAGTCTAGCGATGCAAAGGGGGAACGCTGCTAGTATCTTCGGAACCTTGCCTAAAGGGACTCCTTTTAATAATATCACTACATAGTATAAAACAAAGTCACTGTCGTCTGTCCATCTCTATGTATGCTTGAATCTTTTAAAACTACTTAACGGATTTTGAAGCAGTTTTTTAATAGATTGAGTGATTCAAGAGGACGGTTTATATGTATAATACATGCATATTATTGTAGAGAAACACTGATAAATTTAGATGTTCATCATTGCATCTGAGCGAAGCCGGGGCGGGTCGCTAGCATCTTAGTATTTTTTAAGGTTTTTTAGTTTTAAGTTCATTGGTATTTTTAATTTTTAATTATTTGTACTTTTTACAAATAAAATAGCTAATAAAAATAGCAAAAATGATTTTCTACTTCCGATGATGAGGATGAAGGAGATGTGCATTATTTTATTAGTCATATACCCAGTCTTGAAGTATGTTACCAATCTTACAATGCTTTCTTGGCTTCTACAGACATGACTAGATTAAGAAAGTTATCGGCTAATATCACATTCGTGAGTCAGTAAGTCAAGCCGGGGTTGGGTGCAAAAATATATAACGGAATGTAATTAAGGCCAATATTTCCCAATAACAGACCTAGCTGGTTTCTCGGGCGTAAAATGAGATGGGCAACACGACGGAACGTGTTGTATTGAACCGTTTCGACCACATGTCGGGTGGAGTTATGCAAATCTGCGTGAAATTGCAACGGAATCGAGACGAGTTTTCTAGATTGTGAGAAGAGGCGTCGATGTTAGCGAGTTTTGTAGGTGAAATTAAATAAATAAACGCGCTCTATGTATGTATGGACTATTACAACATTGTAGATGATCACTTTATAATATTATTCTAATTTAAAATACTTTGTAATCTTGACTTCGTCAAATTATTTTCTATGAAAAATGAAACCAATTTTATTTCCTTAATAAAATTTAATTCTAGTTGATTTAGCGGACTCGGTAGCGATGACAAATGACTCGGAGCAGGTGCCTCTGGCTTAGACAAGGACCCGAACCGAACTCGGGACCTGTTGATGCAAAGGCGGCACATCTAACCCCCAGACCAACGAGGCAAAACGAAACAGATGAAACGATGAACCAATGATATTTATTCTATTGTTTTAGCTTACAAGCACATTTTAAGTCCGATTACGTTATCGCATGAGAAAGAACATAAATAACTCATAACCGCTGACATAGAGAACCTCTTTCAATACTCCAAGTTAATCTGTAACCAGCAATTTCCTAACAATACTATCGCAACACACGCGATCTTTCAAAATGGAGCATGCACAGATGAAAATGTTGAAAGCACATTGTTCGCGAACACTGGATGAGTAGAGTTGTTCGTGACCGTCGATTTAGGAAGCGTCCGTGTGGTGACGGATTTAGAATACATAATGTCATAATGTAGTAAATAGGTTGGTGCTATTTCACCCTGAGAGTGCCGTAAGAGCCGACAAAAGAAAATGATAAGGCCTAAAACCTAGCCGCAAGAGAAGGAAAACTAAATTCGTAACCCTATGCCTTTTTTATAGTGGGGGAAACCTTTTATTTATCACCAGCCGTGGGACGGGGCTGGGGTAAGTGGGAGTCCCGGTCGCGATAAGATGGTGATTGCGACCGGTTTACCCACTAAAACCGGGGAAACCATGTGTCGTTTAGGAGACTTCGTAAACGATCCGCTGCTCATATTTCTTTTACTTACCGAGTTGAATTTCTTAATTAATTTTATATTATCGTTGAATATAGTAAAAGTTTATCTTTAATTCATTCCGTTCACACACATCACATGACGAGGTGTTAGTGAACATCTGTCTTAACCGGAAAAGCCAACATTAGCATACCAATGCTCACGATACGGGTACCGGTATGATCTACCCCTCTGAACTTACTCAAGCCACGAATACCGGAGGTCTCCTTGAAATGTGTATTGATATGTGACATCCTTTGACACTGTCTTAAAGTCCAGAAAATGAATAGCATCGGTCCAGAAGGTTCCCTTAAAGAAGCACTGTGTATATGTTGTAGTATAGTTATGCTAATTACTGTGAGTAAACTGGGGAAACATTCAATAAAAATAAAAATGTTTTCACCTTCATGGCCTCACCCCAGCAATTGTCTATTAAAGTTTGGTTTTTCTTACTGAGCCACGCTGGCTAGTCGCTTTGGCATAGAATAGCTTAGCTAACAAGTTAACAATAGCTTAGAAAAATACCTTAATGTATAAAGTTCACAATCGTCAACGAATACGTCATTTTTATAACACTACTAGCTTTTGCGCGCGGCTTCGCCCGCGTGGGCATCGAAACCGTGCATATTTTTTATGAACATAAAATCGGTTATTGTGACTAAATTATGATAGTTAGATATGTACTCTCGCAGCCTTTTTTGTAGATCTTTATAAGACCTACAAACCCGTAGTACATTATTTTGTTCTATTGTCAATAGTTTTTGCAGCGCACGCATAAATAGGTTTTCGATTTTACATCTTGGTTTACAAAATCGCAATTTTCATACGGATCCCTAATTGTTTTGAAAATAAATTCCTCGATAAATGGACTGTCTAACACTGAAAGATTTTTTGAAATCGGACCAGTAGTTCCTGAGGTTAGCGCGTTCAAACAAACAAACTCTGCAGCTTTATATATTAGTATAGACTAGAACGCGGCACCAACTGAGAAGACCTGGCGGAAGAAACTAAGTGGGCTTTCCTTTTTTTAAACACCATATTAAAATGGCCGTATACATATAACGATATGAAAAAGATAGCTGGTCCAGAATGGTCCAGAATTGCAAAGGACAGAATAAAATGGAAAGTTTTAGAGGAGGCCTTTGTCGAAGGACAAGCTGCAAAAGAAAAACAGTTGCCGATCAAATCGATTTAAAATAAACGAGATACATTTGTTGTGTGTACAATAGAAACATAGATTATTCATATTTTTATACTACTCGTACGTATTTCTTTTTAGTTACAGCATTAAAGGCTTATTTTATTTTATTATACATATAACGAACTAATTTCCTTTGGTTCCAAAAGGCGCTCAACTAAAATATGTATTTTATAAATCACTAGCGACCCGCCCCGGCTTCACACAGGTGCAATGATGAATCGCTAAATTTCTGTGTTTCTCTACAATATTATGCCTTTTTTATACATATAAACCTTCCTCTTGAATCACTCTATCTATTAAAAACCGCTTCAAAATCCGTTGCGTAGTTTTAAAGATTTAAGCAAACATAGAGACGGACAGACGACAGCGACTTTGTTTTAAACTATGTAGTGAAAAAAAAGTTTGCTATCGAGTTTTCTCATGCAGCTAGGTTGCGATTTTAATCCCCTCTTAAAACACCATATTGTTGAATTTCGTTGGTGATTTGATGTATTCTGAATCCGTATTAAAGGACTTTTGAAAGGTACAGATTTTGAGCCCATCATTATTACCAGTACAGTCACATTCGCGACAAACCTAGCTTAAGATATATGTGAAGGTACAATAACTTTATATCCCGGAGAAAGTAGTGTTTACGATGACACAAGCTCATATCGTGATGATAAGGCGACACACATCAAGGCAAACAATGTAATAAGCTTTCGCAGGGTCGCGACAGATGAAAGTGACGATAGCTTGGCTAAACAAGCAGTGAACATGGCAAACATGGCGAAGACATCGCAAATGGTCTTGTTGGTCTAGGGGTTGGATGCACCGCCTTTGGATCACGGGGTCCTGGGTTCGATTCCGGAGCCGGGCAAGTGTCTTTGTGTAAACCAGAGGCACTTGCTCTGATTATGGATGTCATTTGTGTCCGTGAATTTGTAAACTGCCCCAGCGATACAGGCAATACCTAATGCAGGGGTTACTGTAAAAAAAATAATAATAAAAAAATATGTGATAGATCAGCTTTGTATTATTTTTTGTGGCAAAACCGCCTGTAACCTAAATACAGTCCTCGCCAATATTTATGGCCGCTCTGAATGTAGCCGCATTATGCTGCGCACAAAATCATGTATCAGCGGGACGTACGCGGTGCGGGGAGGCAGGGCACGCCCGCACGCGCAGTATTTCACCCGCAACGGTCCTCGCCATCCGCGTGTTTGTGTTTTCAGACATGTTTGTACCACCATTATTGTAACCCTTTTATTTAAAAGAGTAACCACGGAGTTTTTTTGCCGGCTCTTCTCTGTGGAATGACATTCCGAACCGGTGGTAAAAACTAAATGAATTTAACTTTTGACTATTTGAAAGCATTCGTAAGAATTTATTCGAATAAAAAACATTTTGATTACAAAAGTTATTTCAATAAAGATGAAATGGTCGATACCAATATAAACTGATTTTGTCTAGCTTTATGTATACACACAGAGCGACTGATGTCTCCGATGCCCATATAATGAGACTACCAGTCCCAAACCCAAAGTTTGGTTTTAAGCTACTCTCAGTTTGTATGTTTCCGACTCCGTGTGTTGACTGCAATAGATGTTAAACCATTTTAATTTCAGATATGAATACTAGAGTTCGTTGTCGTTTCAACCCATAAATGGACCACTACTGAGTCGGGCCTCCTCCAAATTCATGGAGGGAAATTAGCCTACTGTGCCACGCCGGCACAGGTTTTGTATCAAGGTTTCCTTCTCATACGGCTAGGTGATTTGCCTCTGTAACTGTGTACTGCTTTAGTCACCTCTTACGACACCCTTAGGATAGTGTGGGTTGGTGACATTGTGTATTCTAAATCCGTCACCACACGGACAAGACAATAATATAAGAGTTACCCATTCATTATTACTAATAAACAATTTGCAAGCTAGACGTTGCTTAACCTGCATTCTTAAGTTTGAGACATGACGTAGTCAAGTTTCTAATTTGCAACATCTACAGGGACTCTCGGATCAGATATCAAGATTGATATATATCTACGTATGATACTTATCTAACTAGGCAGTTAGATATACTGAGGTTTATCACACAATCCACACGTGACCAAACACCTACGTGAGCTAATGTAATTGACATAACTGCAAAACAATTACAAGTAAACATAGAAATCAGCGTAGGAGTTATTAAACTTAGAAACGTGATCAATAACAAAATGGAGACATTTAGAAAATAGTCTGCTCGCATTTTTAAGGTATACAACGATGGGAAACGTGATACAATGAAGGAAAAGAAAATTTTCCAGATAATAATACTGTTCTGATAATTATCAAGTAATAATAAATCATCATCATTTCAGCCAAAAGACGCCCACTGCTGGACATAGGCCTCCCCCAAGGATTCCCACATAGACCGGTCCGTTTTCCGGCGACGTTAACCAGGTCATCGGTCCACCAGCAGTGTGGGAGGCCTACCAGCACTGCGCTTTCCGCAACGCGGTCGCCACTCGAGGACTTCTGCCCCATCGGGCGTCGGCCCTGCGCGCTATGTGGCCCTGCCCACTGCCACTTAAGTTTGGCAATCCTGTGGGCTATGTCGTTGACCCTAGTTTGCCTGTGTATCTCCTCATTTCTGATTCGATCTCGCAGGGAAACTCCGAGCATAGCCCTCTCCATTGCCCTTTGGGTGACTTTGAGCCTATATATTATAGCAATAATAAATAGCGACGTTCAATTGATGTAATATTCAAGTCCGAATGGTGACTCATTTAGATTACACAATGTCACCAACCCACACTCACGCAAAAGAAGGAAACTTGAAACAAACCATGTGCCAATCCGTCTTACCAGCGTGGCACAGAAGCTAATTCCCTCCGTGCATTTGGAGGAGACTCGACTCATTACTGTGTAATTTATGCTCTTAACTGATGATGAATATTAAAGTTGTTTCCAGACTGCTGTTGGGCAAAAGACAATTCCAATAAGATGTCCAATTTAATATCTAAGGCATAATAAATAACCATAACTCGTTTGGGCTAATGACTATCTACGACTAAGTATCGAATGCATTTCTATCACATGTCGTCATCATTATCGTACTTCTAAACTATTAGATCGCAGTTTAATAGACATGAACAAATCTGAAAACCGATTATTGTTTTAAATTTTATCAACAAAATAATTACGTCAGCATCATAAACCGTTCGGAAATGTTAAACTTGAGAAGATCGTTGAATGAGATAACATCGTCAGTTTCACTAAACATGCACTATTGCAAGCATTGTCAAGTGTCTCGAAACACCATTAGAAAAAAAATCGTGAGACTACGCACGCTCAGCTCAAGGACGATCACGCGACGCGCGCAGCTCCGTTATTACATCGCTGAAAAGCTTATTAAAATAATGGACCTATTGCTGGACGGAATTAGAGATTACATTATGGAATGTGACCATTCTGGTTCTCGTCAGGTGCACTGACGTGAATGGAAGTCGATCCTTTAGGAAAATTGCTGGGAATTTAAAAGAATGTCATTCCGACGACGAAGTCGGGACAAAAACGCAGCTAATTATTTGCTCCTTCGCAGTACTCATACAGCTACAATTATAACTGAAGAAGCGATTAAATAAACTACGTTATTGAGTTAATTCCAGAAAATGCAATTGGTGAGTGCGCACATCATACAAAATGTTATCGGCTACAAACAATCAGAAGCAGATAAGACAAGCGTACCAATTGACTCGTACATTGTTAGCGGCATACTGGCTTCGGTAAACCACAGCAACAATGACTCTAACAATACCAACGAAGCACAAAGACTTAGAACCCTAACCGCAGCCGGCAAATTGATATCGGATTACAATAAAATAATAGGAGCGTAAATGTACACCCCGATAAACACGCGGAACGGATCTGAGGTCGTCGCGATGAAAATACACGTTAAAAATCGAGGTTTTCGGTACAAAGAACGAGAAATTATGAAACGAAGCAACATTTAGCGTCGATTGCTTTTAGGAAGCCATATCAGATTTTCGTGCGAGTTGCTAATAGGATCATGTGGTTATGGATTTTACGTTAGTAATATAATTTAATTTACTAAGTTGGTTGATAATAAGATTTTGTGTGCTTATGACTTAGTTAAAGTGTTGCTGAAATGATTTATAGATTAATTAGTTAATATTGACTATTACCAGAAACCATAAGTCCTTCCAAATTATCAAAACTGGCATAAGTTCAGTATCTCATTATAATATAAGAGCCATTCAACACGTCAGTGTCACGAACGCTGATAAGGCAGAATTAATTAAATCTACCGATAGCATGTTGTTTATCGATACATTGCTTAAAACCAGTATCGAGATTAACTGCACCGAAAGCATAAACCACAAGATTAAACCAAACAGACCATCAATAACCGTCAGCGTCAAGGATGACTTTGATAACGTCCATTAATAGAATAGATTTTCTAAAGTCAATCACCAAGTTGCTTTCATCTCGAATTTGGACGGTAAAAGTTCATTAGACGTGACCGATAGAACAATGGCAGTGAATTAATAGTTTGCCGATACGATGATTGAACTCCTACACAATATGAAGGCGAAAGTGATGTTAGTGAACGGAAGAACCCTTGTGCCATTAGCAGTGTCAACTCATTTGTTATCTTGATAACCGGCCAGATGAAGGCAATGACTTTTATGATAGATTTAATTTGCGGTTACGTATGCGGCGATATTTATGTACCTACAGCCAAGGTTCGTTTAACTAATAAATATTACTACACCTTGCACATTTTTATGTGGTATTTTTATTGGTTATGCTGGGAATGTTTCAATTTTATCAGCTGATAAAACACAATGTAAGAGGTATGAGAACACAAAAACATCTGAATATCATCCTGTGGATTAATGCAACACATTCACAAGTTATACCTTGTTATTTTAAATAATTACGGAAGAATATAATAATATTAAGAGCTTATTAATTGCGTTATTTTTACTAACATAAATATGTACTATAGATGTCTGTAACTAAACTAAATAACTATTAAACTAAAATATACATAATTTATAAAAATAACGCAATTAATAAGCTTATATTGAAAATATACTGTCACAATAATATTAAGACCTAATAAGCCAAGTTTATTTTATAAAAATGCTAATACCATCTGTATAACTGCTACTAATACTACCAAACGACATCCTAAAGCAGTGAGTTTCGAAATGGAAAATACACTAAACGAGGGCGTGAAAGCAAAATGTATATTAACAATTCGTATATGGTATTTAAAACAATGCCGGCCTTGACGTGAACAACACGAAGACGCTTTGAGCAACGTTCCGGAGCAGACTAACGAAACCGACAACAATAACAAGGGATTAGGCAATACAGAGCCATTTCAAGATGCACCAGTCATTAATCAGAGGCTTATTATAAAACGACTTAATGTCAAAATTCAAGAACATGAGATCAAAAGATTTATCGAAGTAAAATAATACAAAGCTCATGTATCCAAGGTTGAATGTGAACGTAATTGTAAACAAATTATAGCATAGGTGGGTGATTCAAATTGAAAGACCCAATTGATGCGTTGGCAAACCCATTCGGATAGTTGGTACGTATCTGCGATGTTTGTAAACAGTTATTGTCATGTAAACATTGAATGAATTGAATGTTTGAACTTTCCATTTGCAGTTAGACATGTGAATTGCATGTAAACAATCGGGAAGTTGTATCCGACCAAAATGTTATCTTTGATTTATTAGCAACTAGCGACCCGCCCCGGTTTCACACGGGTGAAATTTTGGATGTAATATACATATAAACCTTCTTCTTGAATAACTCTATCTATTAAAAAAACGGCTTCAAAATCCGTTACGTAGTTTTAAAGATTTAAGCATACATAGGGACGGACAGGCGACATCGACTTTGGTTTATACTATGTAGTGGAACATTGTTTTCTAGCCAGCCAAAGTGAAATAAAAACTATATGTACGTGATACTTGAATTTCTTTACGATCAGTATTTATAATAGCAATAGACTAGACAAAACCAATATTGTACAATACTAGTGTCTAGTATACTACTGTTTCAAGCTATGTGAGGTCGAAGTTCATGCAATTTGCATGCATCCAAAACAGCTCTAATATTCATGAAATGTTTCTGCAGTCCAATGAGATCTTAATTGCTTTTGATAAAACATGTAATAAAAAATATTAATATTTCATTATAAAATTAATATAGCTTTAACGTAAATTCTGGTTAAGATGTGTAATAAAAACCTCAAATGTACGACGGTCTTCATAAACTCAACATACTTAAATCTCGATATCAACACTTGTTGCGGACAATCAGACGGTCCATGATTGTAATAAATCGATGTCAACCGACGCACTGACAGGGTAAATACAATGAGACAGTGCAATATTCAAGGAGTTACAAAATTCCACACCGGTATGGACACGAGATGCGATGTCACTTTCTCCCGTGGTCTCGACCCGGATCCGCTTCTTCTTGCATTGTTTTTGTTAATTCGACTTTATTATTATCTCTGTTCGAAGTTGAAAGTTTAATGGGCGTTGAAAATCGAAAGCCAACAGGCTTATATTGGGCTCTCGATGTTAAGGTTGTATTACCTTTAACAGCGTGCACTTTCGCTTCTTTTGGCTTCGCGATTATGCCTACAATTTGTACCTAGTACTTATTATAATCGATGCTGCTTATGGAGCTGTTTTCGAGCTAAAGAGAGCTGTAGAAAATGATAACACCCGGTTGCTTGCTAAGGGTTTTTATATTAAAGCGTCAAGATTATTAGGTTTTTATAAAACCAGAAATTAAGTTGCAGGCGCGCAATTTAACAAGTAACCATATGGTAATGTAAATGAGGTCTGACTAAAATATACTTGCTTGTTATGGACTACTGACCTCGCATAATAAAAGCTAGCGCTTTGTAAGGAACAATATCGTATATGTAGTGGCAAGAGATGTAAAAGATTATCTGCATTGGGATCAGTAAGACAGTCTTTTACAAAAGCGTTTAATTAGTCTGTCTGTATTTAGTTCTATCTGCTAAAAATATTATAATATTTAATATAAAGAAAACAGAGTTTGTGCCATTATCAGGAACTGACCCAATACCGATCAGATTTGAACCAATATTTTCTATTCTATAAGTTGATCGAAGCAGTTTTTAGGCTATATGTTTATCACTCCTACCAAAGGGAGCGAAGCGGTTATTCTAACATTAAACAAATCGGACATGAATAAAGTCGAGATGAACAGGCGTCAGAAATTCACGCGCACGATGATGACAGAACATAGACGTCCATACATATTGGCTATCACAACGGTCCTCGTCTTGTGCTTCAACGAGACAAAAATAAATAATATTTAAAGTGAAGCTCACCCTTTCACAAGGCGGCGGCACCGGAGGACACTCCATTTCTGTATAGATGCACAAGGTGGACTTCCTCGACAGCGAATCGCTGGCGAGACTGCTGGAGCTTGATCCAGTTGAGAACTTCATGGTACCCATCCAACACCATCCAATCAGGTGACGTCAACCTGCACGGTCATGCGATGTTGCCGGCACATCACACGGGTGCACGTCTCCCGATCCTTCAACTTAGCTCCAAGTCCTCCGTTTGCTCAGGTCGCAGCCGCTTGCGTAAGTGACAGATTTTTTTATGACGTAGCCGCCTCTCAAGGTCGGTCCTTACTCGTATAGGATTCTGATGACTCTTAGCCTGCAACAATGTATTAATTATTATGTAACATTTTGTAATTTGACGCAATAGCTTGGAAGCCAGGGTTTCGGTAGATTGTACCAAATATTTCCTGTCATGTATTCAAATTGGTATTAGTAAAAAAATGCTACATATCCAGCCATTTATAAATTCTCATATCTGTTTTTAATTTGGTAGAAGTGACATGTTTATTAATTATAGATACTTTCTTTTATACAAAAACACGCGGTCGCAGGTGCGTTAATTTAGGAGGCGGTATGGTTTGATTTACATACTTTATAGTAACTATGAAGAGTCAAGTGAGTGAAGCCGGGGACAATAGCTAATAAAGAATACTACAACTATTATTACTCAGTCTATACATGTCCCACTGCTGAATCGGGCCTCCTCCAGTTACATGGAGGATAATTAGCCTACTGCACCACGCTACCCAAGCACGTCTGCACAGGGTTTAGTTTCAAGTTTTCCTTCTTTTGCGGCTGTTTCCAGCCTTGTCATTTCCTTTGGTCGGCTCTTACGACAACCTGGGATGGAATGGGGTGGTGACACTATGTATCTTTATCGTCGCCACACGGATAAACTAGTAAAGACATAATGACGAATGTTTGTATTCAAATTTATTTCATTTGTGTTAATTATTGTAATAACCGTGAACATAGAAAAGAGTCAGAAACATTAGGGTCAATAGTTTAAATAAATTGTGATAATATTAAGCAATCTTCGGAGCTTACGCAAAATAACTTAAGCAAATTATATTAATTTATCAATCGGGCCGACGAAGGACTCGCTGATATGAATCGATATATCGATAACCAAATCGACTCTATTAAACCAAGATCGAATGATCGATATGAGCATAATAATGCAATTATTGTAAAGGTGAAGTGTGCATTTGATTTCACAAAGGTTTAATATAGATCGATTTTGATTGCTCGATAAATGGTATCGATTAAAATCGAGGCCCTTGGATGGTATTGTCTGACCGGTTTGAGTATGGTTGTGGGTAGTATAATTATGGCGAAATGTATTGTTAACTTTAAAGTCACGATCATCAACATATCAGTCGATAATCCCATTGCTGAGTCATGTGCCTCTTACATGGCGAAAACTAGCCTCCTGTATCACGGGATTGGCACAGGGTCATAAATCATTGGTTGGGGCAGTCGAGGATCGTCGTCGGTATTAGTGGGTAGGTTGGTCCTACAAATACCTCGCTCATAGGAGAGAGACACCCGGGGCGAAGGGTACCACGCCACGTGTGCTGGGCATGGCACCAAGGAGCAATATGGCTCCTGAGGTGGATGCTTCAGAAGGAGTTTGTAGACTAAATGGGGTTGAACGGTTCTGACCGTTCCCCCAGCGCACTCTGTCCCAGTGGAGATACAGTCAGTGCCCACGGGGCAAAAAAAGGTTGGTCCTGGAGCCCCACATAAGACGGCCAGGTATCCTTGAGGATTTCCGACGAAAATAAAAAGAGGGTTCGTAATTTCGTATCAAGTTTTCGTTCTCTTGCGACTGGGTTTTATTCCTTGTCGTTTCCTTTATTCGGTACTTACGACTCCCACAGGTTGCAATGACGTGGTGACAACGTTTTCTTAATCCATCACAATATGGACAAAATTTTGATATGCGCCAATCCGTCAATTTTACAAAATATCTTACTTTGAAAGTTTAGAATAAAATGCTATCTTCATAGGCGTTCGAGTAAATACGGCTAGATTTTTGTGGTTGTGTTGTTGTGCATAGTTACTGAGATGAAAGAGAGTGGCTATAGAGCTTGGGTAACACATTACACTTATTTTGAGCCGCTAAAATCAAAAAATATCTTTAGGATTTCCAGGCACACAACGATTCAACCGCGTAGACATGTTTACATTAATTTCTACGTACTTGTTTTTGCCACATTTTGTATACGTCGGTACTACAATTTGTTTTGCTCATACTAAAATGGACAATCATAAGGTAACACACCTTACCTTTGTGATTTGTCTATTATTTTATATTTTTCTAGTCGATGCTTATTTACAAACACGTTTAATATATCATACAAGCAAAAACAAATCAGTTTTACAATAGCCTGTCAATAGCTGTCGATCTACGGAATGCGTCCGCGCACGCGTTCCATATAAAACAGTCTTTACCGTAAATACGCCAGTTTCGAATTTCGAACGACTTGAGGAATTTTAAACATCTATAACATGACTCATGATCTCATCTTGAAAAGTGATTTCAAAACGATTTTCGACCTTAAATATACAGTAATAAGGAAAATAAAGTAGTGGATCATCAGCATGGTTAAGTTTGTTGTTAAGTAAAGACAGTTACGCAATCAGTGCCAGTCGAGCTTGATGGATCAAAGCTACCGGGCGATGACCATAGTTACCTAATGGCTGGTAGATAAAAAACGGTTAAGAAACATAACGAGCAACGTGGCGACGGTTCCGTTTACGAATTTGGAACAAATAAAGGAGCAAGCATAGGCGTTTAGGAACAGGGGGTGTGTGAGAATCCCCTCGGCCTCTATGAGGAGACGGAGGCATACCCACTAAACGCCCCGGGGTGTACCGTCCCGCGCTTGCTGCCCCGTGGACCCCGACTGTATCTCCACGGGGACAGCGTGCGCTGGGGGAACGTTCAGAACCATTCAACCCCATTTGGTCTACAGGCTCCTTCTGGAGCATCCTCCTCAGGAGCAATACTGCTTCGTGGTCCCTGGCCCGGCACACACGTGGCGCGGCACCCTTCGCCCCGGGGTCTCTCTCCTATGGGCGAGGGATTTCCCCTACTCCCTCACCTGGAGACCTCTGTTAGGGCGGTATATCCCGGACGTGCGCCGTGTTCCCGTGCGTAGCGTGTATCGGGATCCCTTTCTCTTTCCCGTTTTGCCAACTCTTTATAGGCGTTTAGCCTAGGAATATTTGGAACTCAAAAAAAATTGGAATCAACTTACATCCTCCTTACATTAGCCAGTGTTTCATCCACTAAGGATGATGAGTTTAAGATAATGTTTTCGACCCTCGATGACAAAACAGCCATCATCATTTCAGCCGACAAATGATGCACTACCCAGTCGGGCCTCCTATCAAAACATGGAAGGAAATTAGCCTACTGTGCCACTCTGGCAACACGAGTTGGCACAGAGTATCCCGATCTAAACGGACAAAGCGACTTTGCTTTTTTTTTTTGGATGTCTTATCAACTCAATTTCGTCATGCTTGTGAACAGGTGTGAATAGGTCAGTCGGCTCAGGCATTATTAAGTATTCTTGATTATTTATTGTTGACGTTTGACCCTTAGCGACTATTGCGCGAGTTTTGCAACGAAACTACATATTTTCTCGACGGCTCTTGTCTGAAGAGCAGCAATCCGACCTGACCTGACTGATGTCAAAAGAGATGACATGAGCTTAATGAAATATTTTGTTTATTTTATAATTCAGGTCCAGATTTTTTTATAGACTACCTTTTCGCACGGCTACGCCCACAAGGGCTTTATTCTCGTGTTTATCTTGGCTTCGCGTAAAGGTATAGCCCAAGTTACTCTGGGTTAACGTAATCTAATGATAAATTGATTTTTAAATCAGTACAGTACTCTTACAGTTTCTTTATATTATATTATTAAGGATAGATGGGTGGGACATAATGCTATTATAATAGGCCTCTCACTCTCGGCATAAAATGGATCAGTTACCTACGTACCTATTACACGAGCAATTTCGTCCTGTTATTTTTACTAAAGCAGCTTGAAACGTTCTGTTATTTGGAACTAGTCCAAAGGATTACTGATGCTGATACTATCATAGTTGACCTGATTGCAACTAAACGCGAATCTTGTCGGAATATCTGTGTTGCTTAGTCATTTCTGTACAGTAAAGGAATGCATCACTTTTCTTACTCTAAAGGCAAAACAAAGATGTCCAAAACTAACTTAAAATATTGTCTTAGGAGATTCAATAAAACTAGAAAGCTCAGCTCAGCAAAAAACAAGTGTGCCTTTTGGTGACAGATTAGAAAGGCCTCCACTGGCTACCACCCTCACATTTAAGTCCGACGCCAAGCAGTTTTACTATGTTCCGTCGTGTGTATGTGAGAGCCGGTGCCCGACAGGGCAATTCCTTGAATTGCCTGCTCCATCTTAGACCCTGGCGTAGCTTTCCATCACGCAAGCCTAGGGTCAAAGGCATTTTGACTGCCTCGTTGGTCTAGTGGTTAGATGTGCCGCCTTTGGATCAACGGGTCCCGGGTTCGATTCCGGGGTCGGGCAAGTGTCTTTGTCTAAACCAAAGGCACTGGCTCGGAGTCTGGGTGTCATTTCTATCTATAATATGTATGTATTTACAAAGAAAAAAAAATGTATATAAGTAGTTTATCATCCATCTCGTTACCATAACACAAGCATTAAGTTGCTTAACTTGGGACGGGATGGCGTTGTGTGAAATGTCCAAGGATATTATATTATTATATTATATTATTATTCAAGTCAAAAGCTTTCCTTCTCTTGCGGCTGGGTGTTCTGCCTTATCATTTCCTTTTACAGAGCTTTCGATACCCTCATGATGAAAAAAAGAGACGACACTATGTATTCTAAATCAGGAATAATTAATAAGACTATCGTTTTTGCACTGTTCTCGCGGTACCCCGGCCCGACATTGTTATGATTTGAATCAATTCGATAGCTAACCGCTTGCATATCGACCAACACCGTACCATTCGGTAAATCTCAGTAGTGGAGGCCTTTCTAATTTGAATTCTCGCAGCGAGAGCAAGTCCCCACGTGTCTTACACATTTCGCTTTTCTATTTAGACGGCTTTTTATGTAACATAGAGCAATATGTATCTCGGATTATGCGGCATGGGACATCTGATTTCTACTGTATCCAAACTAATATTAGAAATGGAAAAGTCTGCTGTTCCGCTTTCACACACATAACACAGAGATAGATGACTTCTGGAGTCTTCTTCAAAGTTCAATCTGTACCCGTAATTATGTCCTAAAACACCTAAATTTGTTCAGAAAAAACTAGAAGCGGTGACAATTTAAGTAAACGAGGGCGTAGCGATGGACCGGAGCTAGTGTTTTTGTAAGGCAGGTATTCACATAACTTTTAGGCTAAATAAAATTAAAGTGTATAGCTTAGATGTCCTGAAATCCACTTATGTATCATGAAAAAGAGGAAGAGAAGAATTTGTAAGAGTCGAATCAAATAAATAATCTACTACGTTATCACGAAGTAATTAAACTGAGAACTTTATAATTTCTGAACTCAGTTACAAAAAGGAACTTACGATAACGAAAATAACTCTATTTGCTCAAACAGTTAGCAGGCATAACTCAATTAACATTACTACCAAGTTATCCCACGCATTACGTCGGCTAAACATAGTTCGTGTCCGTAACTATAGTTGTACGTCCTTCAGTTAAGAAAATCTCACGCAGACAAAACAGGCATGGGAAAATGCGTTGCAAAATATGCGCCATCAAGGCAAGGCAGTCTTGTTGGTTGCAGGCACGGTCTCGCGGGTCTTCAGTTCGATTTCGAAACCGGGCAACTATCTATAAGGCAGTTACTTGCCATGCCTCTGGATGTCATGTGTGTTCGTAAATTACGTCTTTAACCGGTTGGAGGTTTGTTCCTAATTTTAAACCTTAAGTATCAATTACACAGGATATATAACGTTAAGTTATTAAACGTTTCTAAAGTTTTTTTTTTAATCTTTTGTATTGTATCTTAATTTTTAAGATTATGACCTACATACATATAAAATATTGTACATACATGTTGGATTAAAATTACATAATGTTAACTGCTCACGCTTTTCAAATAACACAAACAAAGTTTAGGAAATATCGGTAAAACATGGTTTTATTTTATTTATCAAACAAACCTAATTGCATAACGATTACAACGGAATTACGTCGCGCATAAATAATTTATTATTTTATTACAATTGCAAAATACGTCGAGTAAGTAATTAAATAAATAAATAGAACATGTGTAGTTGTTGACGTAAAAATCTTTCATACGTTTCAGAGTCGGCCTATTTAATAAAACAATATTGCGTATCGTAACGTAAAGCATGTCAAATTATACATTATTGATTTAATTGGTTGTTTAATCTGTGTGGACTTCTTTTTTTTACGTAGGATATCATCACCCTATCCCTAAAAGTTTTAGAGGACTGCAGAATATGTGCTTAATATTATGCAAAAATTACATTACATCAATAAAATAAACATTACACACACTAACATGTATTTGACACACACACGTATTAAATAGTATTTTGTTTATTGTTAAAGTCTGTGCTCAAATTGAGAATAGAACTTTAATTGAAATTAAGTATGGTCGAATTTCGACCGTTGGGCGACAACTAGTAATCTTTAAATACCTGATAGTCCGCCGAGAAAACAATAAAAATTGCAAAAAAATCCTCAACTGACACAATATTCAAACAAAAAAATCTAAATCGATTCATCTGGTCAGAATCTATGATGCCAGTATGTGTCGTCAACTCATACAGTATAAGTCTTTTAACATAATTTTTCGTCGATGGGTTTAACTATAAATAGAAAGAAAACTTACAAATGTGTGGTTCTTGGTGCAGCTGCTACGTTAATGCCAATATTAGCTTTCAAACTTGATCAACTTGTGTCACTGTGTTAACGCTTAACAGGAACATATGTGCACACGCGAGTATTGATATTCACATAGTGATTAGCAAGGTGGGTAGGAAGTAAAATTAGAATGATGAGGAACTGCCAGGAAGAAACGCTCTATCTGTTTGCTACGCCGTCTTGCTTCGTACGCTTACAAACATCTTTAGCAAAAGTCTTTTTCACTCAATAGTCGAATATTGGCGGCAGTGGTTGGAGGAAAAAGGAGACGCAAGTCACGCGATAGGTTGATGACATGCGCTAATTTTCCCCCGCCACTGCCGTTTTCGGTTCAAGATGTTTTTAATCCACTATACAGGATAACAAGAATAACTAACTACGTCCATCAAAACTTTTTTTTAATTAACATTGTTTGTATTCTACATATATTCATTTCCGTGTGGTAGCGGATTTATAAAACATAGCAACCACCCCATTCCATCCTGAGTGTGTAGTAAGAGCCGACTGAAGGAAATGACAAGGCCGAAACCTTGGCTACAAGGTAAGAAAACTTGATACGAAATCCTGTGCCCATCTTAAGTACCTTCCATGCCCATCTCCAAGTAGTTGGAGGATGTCCGACTCAGCAGTGGATCATCTAAGGGATCCACTGCTGCAGTATACCTAGAGAGTTGAGCTAACTGGCGGCAACCACTCTCCTATGCTTTTGAGGGCACTTATAATAGTTTGTACCTGCTCTCATTAGAACAGCACACATTGACAAATGGAGTATGTTGATATCTACTCGGGTTTTAGGAGATATTGTTATCTAGCCCTTAGGACATTGGGATAATACAAAAAAACTTCAATACTTAACTAAGAAGGTAAATCAACGTAAGTATGCCACAAGGTTAAATATGTGTTACTCTTTATATTTTATAACATCCTATATTTGTATAAACCACCGCTCCATAAAACACGAACAATATTTAATTTACATCAAGCTCACATTCCCCAAATTTATTTGAAGCTTGAAAGGCGAGAAAAGCCCATTAAAGCAAATTTACGACAAATTCTACAAATGGCCGCGGAAAACTACCACAACTAAACGAGATGAATCGATAAGCAACTAAATATTATATCGAAAGTGAACCAAGAGATGACACTATCAAATAGTCAAACAGTAGCATCGCCAAAAGAAAGTCAATCGTCCCAAATACCTGCGCGCGCGGCGTGAATAAAAAGTAGATGGCTATGCAGATGACCAAGTAGGTACTTCATATGAAGCTGCAATACAAGCGTTACGCGATTCATATCCGATTAAACACGTCGGTCGATACGATAACGGATAAAATTTTATTCTTACGATTTTGAATTACGATCTCTCGGCAACTAAATGTAATGGGAAGAGTTGGCCGTTTGAGGAAAGCTGGCCGAAGGTAATATCGATGTTGGGTGTCGTCTGCCAAAGACAGATCAAAGTATGTTGGGCTGACTAACGACCTCCCTAAATGAATACCAAATTATTAATTACCAGCTTAGACGCGCGACTTCGCTTGCGTGAGTTTCAAGCCCGTACTTATCTTGGCTCCGCATTAATCCTATTTAATATTAAGTCACTCAGGGATGTACTCGTAGCATTCTAATGGTGCCAAAATGTTTAGAACCGGTCCAGTAGTTTTTGAGTTTATTATTTACAAACATACAAATTACCCTCCACATAATGGAAGGACGCACGACTCAGCAGTGGGTCATCTATGGGCTGAGTAGTGGTAGCAGTAGTATACAAGTCTTATAACATTAGATAGTAATAATTAAACTGTCCAATGATTAGTTATCGTGTGGTTCTAAATCAGTGTTGGAGCTAGGCGAACCTAATCAGCTAGAACGACACGCAATGGGAAACAAATGCTATCGAAGCACGCTATTCGCACAACCCGAATTCTGCTAACGGTTTTCTAACGATTTATTGTTAGACAACCCAAGTTCAATGAATTAGACAGCACCGATTTGCAACAACGTGCAATCGAAATAGCTATGCTTGGAGTCTTTCTGTAGGACAAAAATCGAAATGAAGTGATCCCTCAGATATGCTAGGAGACCGACATAGCTTTGAAGGTTCCGTACCGAACCGATAACCGCTGTAATAAACGTGTTGTGGAGTGGAGACCGCGTCTTGGCAAATGAAGCGTAGGGCGTCCACTAGCCAGATGGCGGAACGACTTGCAAAAGGCCGCGACTGGATGCACAAAGCAGTCGACAGGGCTCTGTGACGTACCTTGGGAGAGGCCTACGTCTAGCAGTGGACTGCAACGGGTTGATGATGATGAGGTGCAACAGATAACTAAGCATGAGTTTTGTAAGATATTGCAAACAGTAAAACATTGCAAAAAAATATCTTAGTAGATTTAGTCTTAGCTATAGCGCCAAACTACTTCGAAGGATTTTAACTATAATTCGTGCACTTCAAAGGATTTAGACAGGAGTGATAGGGTACAATTCTATCAATCTTCTCCTGTGTACAAGGGTAGTGGATACACGTTCGGTTAGATATTCTCACATTAAAGAAAACAAGTACAACACACGTTCTAATCCACGATAACAATTACAACGCTGGCACTAAAAATAAGGCGACGCCATCGCTGATAACAGTTTGATAAGGACTGCAGCAAGATTATGGTTATTTGCTTTATCTTAGCAGCCATGTTATATAAAGAGAAATCAAGACAAGTTTGCATGCACTTTACAGACACAAAGAGTTATCAGAGCAATTAGTTTTAATCTGATAAGCAGGTCAATTAAAGTCTTACTTAATGAAATGCAGAAAAAGCATTTGAGTATAATTTATTGCGTACCTAAAAAAGAAATTCGTAATGTATAATTATAAAGGTGACGAATAAAGAATACATAACGTCACCGACCGTCCTGGGGGCGTCGTAAGCGGCGGCGAAATACAAGCGGAGTCAATGTTACATAAAGGGCTTATAAATGTTTAGGCTACGGAGTAACTCTTTTCTACGAACATTAATATGAAATCTAACGCCTTAGTTGTGGTGATACAAAGATGTAATTTTTTTTTTAGAAGTAGTTCTAATCAAAGGTTATTTGCTATAACAACATATTAAAACAACTGTTTCCGAGGTCAACCAAGATCTAAAAGTTTGAATTAAATGGTTGGATTCAGCATTTACTAAACAGCTCTAGAAATTGAGACATGTAAAACAATTAATATGACAAGAGAAACAACGTGAACCAATCGACTATCTTGTTAAAAGGGCATTCCTATTTCAGCATCTCGATTTCACGCTTTATTCAGAGAAGATAGAGCTGTTCTCTCACCAATCTTATGAAATATCCATGGGCATTTGATTTCTGATTTCCTTTGCAATTGATCGGTGACGCGTGAAGTAACGCTACGTGCCTTTTTTAAAACTTCAAGTTCAACGACCAGTGAGGTCAGCCGCGACATAAAAACAGAAGATGACGTTGATGTATTAAATGTTTCGACCGATTACATACTCTATGAAAATCTTACAAAGGAACAAGTAGTTAGAGGAGTTGATGATGAAAGCAAAATAATCTTTGCAGCGTAAGCTTCCATATAAAGCCGTAGAAATTACTATAACATAAAAATACCCTCATCTATTGTAGTAAAGCGATTTTAGTGTGTAGTTTGATATTAATGAATTCCAGTATTCAATGTATTAACCCTGCACACGGAATATAGGTCATGATCCACAGTTTGACTATATTAATTCGAGGAATCGCTATAAATGTCAATGATAATTTGATGAAAACTCACATGGTTTGAAAGTAATTGAAATTGTTAAAAGTACCTATAAATAAGTCAATAAGAAAAAAACGCACAACGATTTCCGTTTGCCTAATTATCGAGCATAAACCATAATCATTTCCTACTTAGTGGCCTAGTTAAAAGCAAAACCCTTGCTAAAACGAATTTGACCCATTTTGTTGTGTGGAAAGATGTTCAAGAAAGCGTAGATCTATCGCTAGTGGTCACTTTGGGTAGATATACATGTTTCAAAAGTCGCACTAGTTAGGAGACGATTCCAAATAAACAACTTTCTTAATAACTATTTCCCTTGTCTTATCGGAGTGGTATCTAGACTTAGGTTTGTATTAGTATTTACCGAATTTCTTGTTTGTGGGATTATTCTCGGTGAATTACCGTAAAGAACTTCGATTATCATAAAAATATCTTTGATGCTAATATTACTTGTAACCTTCGGATATTCGTAAGTAATTCCAGTATCTCTATCTATAGTTTACTAACAATTTTGGGGGTCACACTTCCGAGACGCTATCAGTAGGTACCAAATTAAAATTACGTCGTACTAAATTTATTGCATAATTGACTCATGTCCGCGCTATCTGATCATCGACTTCCGATCTGGGTTTGTCTTGTCCACAGTATGATGCAGTCGCTCGCGTAATACCATTACATGTGAGCAGTTCCGCAACAAGATCCGTTTTAGTCCAGAAGTGGAAGCTGGCTTGAGCCGAATCTAGGGAATGTGACCTAACCAGAATAGAATTGACATCGCTATAGCCACCTACAGCTGACTGTATACTTCGATGGTTGTTATTGATAGAATAGAATCGTCCATGAAAGCAAATTAAAATTTAAGAAGAACCTTTAGACATCTCATTTAGATTTAAGTATTAGCGTGAACGAAATGCTTGGTAATAACTTATTAAACACAACTACTACTAGTCAGTCCATAAATGGCTCACAGCTGAGACGGACCTCCTCCATTAAATGGAACCCTCCAATTAGCCTACAGTGCCACGCCGTCACCGCATTTTATTTCAAGTTTTCCTTCTCTTGTTTTTTGGCCTTTATCGGCTCTTACGACGCCTTGAGGATGGAATGGGATGGTGACATTTTGTATTCTCTCTAATAGATTGATATTGTGTTGTGTAACATTCTCGCAGGCGTGGGTTGGTGTTTTGGTGGAATATGAACACGTAAACGCAATTAAAGTTCGACGCAAGACGATGCGTAAAATGTCGTAAACCGTGCAATGAACATCCTATGTAAGTGGTGGTTTAGTCTTTGAAGATGATGATAAATTTATTTTACTAACTGCGCTTATTTTTTGTCATATTCAAGTGCAAATGTAAGAATGGAAAGATGTAAAAACTGCCACAAAGGACGTGGGTGATTGCAAACCTGGGTGGTCGACCAATGGTGTAGATAAAGATCTTAAATAGAGCACAGAAAAAAGACACAAACGAATTGGGTGACATAACTGATTTATGTTGTGAGGTAAACGACTTGCTTTATAAAAGGTACCTATAGTTTGAAGCGAAAATGTTGGTTGACAGAAGCCATTTATTTATAAACAGTACAGAGAAATGATTAATACTACTACTAGTAGAACTACTGGAAACTATCGTATTTCGACTGCCTCGTTGGTCTAGTGGTCAGATGTGCCGCCTTTGGATCAACGGGTCCCGGGTTCGATTCCGGGGTCGGGCCAGTGTCTTTGTCTAAACCAGAGGCACTGGCTCGGAGTCTGGGTGTCATTTCTATCTATAAAATGTATATAAGTAGTTTATCATCCATCTCGTTACCATAACACAAGCATTAAGTTGCTTAACTTGGGACGAGATGGCGTTGTGTGAAATGTCCAAGGATATTTATTATTTATTTATTTATTTATTATCTCGTAATGTAAAATTAGGTAACTTTACTTTTAAAATAGATGGGTATTCTAATAGGTAGTTTTAAAGGTATCACTAGCATTGAACTTGAAATCGAGAAAATATTATGTTTGGCATAAGGCAAAACTGTTTTTTTTTAAAGACACACACATTTCTCAACCAAATATAGATAAAATCGTTGTGTAAGTAAACAATATTAAACAAAGAATGTTCATTTATGTCGATTAGCAATTCCCAACAGCAGAATTCACAACACCTACTTAACACATTCTCCATCAGACACATTTCATCTGTAATTCGATATGGATTTGATCCACATGCCATAAGTGCCATTTCACGACTGCATTACATACGATAGAGAACCAAATGCCTAGGTCACGCAGCGCACGCGCATCGACGCAGTTACCCTTGATCGTTGAGTCCAGGACATTGTCAAAATCAGTTCTGTCCATTTGATTCGGCACACCTTGAACGTAAATACGACGAGTCACGACTTGCGCCTTAATAAGATTTATCGGCCATTTTGCTTAATATGGTTTTTGTTGTGCAGACGGATATCTATTGGTCCATGTTAACTAGCTATTCATTATGGGTTTATTTGTTTAGAAATAGGAATGTACACATCTAAGTCAATCAAATAATATCTTTTTTTAAAAGTAAGGTAACGGAATCTTAGGGAAATATTGCATTGGAAACAAAGTAGGAAACATTTTGGAATTCCTGTTTGAAATAAATTAAATGATGTATCATACTAATATTCAAGTAATTACTAATACAAACATATAAAGTTCTTGACGCATTGACATCATTCCTGCGGGCTTAAATTATTGACAAACTAAGAAAAAAAAAAAATTTTTTCCATTCCAATAGCACGTAATAAATAAATTAGAAAGGTTCTTTGAAAAAAGTTTTCAAACCAGTTCACTGGGGTGTAGCCTAAATATGTATTCCATACATATTTCCAATTGCCCTTTCTGCAGGACATTGAAGAATTGCGCGTTACGCGCCATCTTTTGACGTTTATTATTCTTTATATTATGTCGTATCGTATTTTATATTATGAATAGTTTATACTATTTATGTATATTGAATTTGAATTGAATGAATTTATATTGACTTATTTTGAATTTCTTTCTTCCGGCGGACTATTTATAGCAGCTATGATACTCCCCGAGACCATGCCTGATACTAAGAAATGTTCGATGCTTAATTATTGTTTAGCCAACTAAATTAATAATCAATTAGCCTTTCTCCATTCACTGACAACCAAGCTTCCTATATCTTGTTTCAAAAATCGTACATTGTAAATAAGTTTCACTCAGCTAGATTAAATATTAACAGACAGTTACACGTACATAGCATGGACTAATAATTAAATGATTTAACGAAGTGGTTTCAAAAGTTAATTCTAACAAAAAAAAGTGGTTATCTGCTTTTATTTATTTAAAACAAACGCATCGTAAATGATCTCCATTGACATCACAGGTTGCATTGAGTCTAAAAAAATAGCATTCTTCGATCATAACAAGGGACTCTAATTTTAATTTTTATACATATAACTAGCGACCCGCCCCTGCTTCGCACGGGTGAAATTATGCATGTATTATACTTAAAAACTTTCCACTTGAAAGTTAAACACTATATCAATTAAAAAAACCGTTTCTAAATCCGTTGCGTACTTTTAAAGATTTAAGCATGCTTAGGGAGTAGGGACGGACAGACGCCAGCGACTTTGTTTTATACTATGCGTGATGAATATCATAAAGCAGTTTGCTTTTTAAACGTTTGGTCTAAATGAAACATTTTGCTAAGTTAAACACGTAATATAATATATTATGTTACGATTACACATCCGCTTATTTGAGTAGGTGTTTGTTGTTTATGTAACTTTAAAATGACTAGTATCGGTGTGAATATCTCAATTATATCTTAAATACTGCCCGAGGATTTGTCAAAATTAAGTAGTTGTTTTGCTATTAAAATATTATGCTGTTATGTCAAACGTCAAGCGTATCCTGTTTCACTGCCAATAGTTACGAACATGGTAGTGCAGAACTTAGACATAAAAACCTGTATCAATTGACCGAAGATAACTTGTCACCATCCCATTACATTCTTAGTCTATGCCGCATACGGGGCACCGAATAAGAAACAGCTTCAGAGGAGGATGCTCCAAACCTCTATATGAGGAAGGGTAGAGATCAAATTCCTAACTCCCCCTGGCGCAAATGATCCAGTGTAGATTCAGGCGGACGACAAGGGATTGGTCGCGGGACGGTACATAGGGGGGAAGTTTAGTGGGTAGAGTGGGGCTAGAGGTGATTGGAATAACAGTACAATAGTTGCAAGCGAGCGACAATATACCTAACCTATACATATAGCTAAACCGGCTTAAATGTACTCCCTTAACACCCCAAACCGTGATCATCTTGACGTTCACTTTCATTTCACTTTTATTGGAAGTGACCCCCTGAGTCGTAATGTTACTTCAAAAAACATAGGTTAAATGCCATCTATCAACGTCACAGTCTTTTGTCTTATTCACTCACTTACTTTCATATTAGTTTTTATTTATTAACACACGCCAACAACATAGATATTAGGACATTACAATTACATTAATTAATAGGTTTAAGACTGATATGCATGTCAGTTATAGGCATGCACAGCATTGGCATAATATCTTGGCAACACTTAATAAATGTAGGTACACAAATTCAACAAAAGACTAAGTAGTAAACAGGACAATGTCGCGAGTTTCAAGCGCGAGCATTTGAGGATTTAAATTTATTATTATTTATTATTTTATATATATCCATCCAACCTTGACCTAACAATAAAAAACACAAACACTTTTTAAGACTGAAGGTTTGTCCGAATATATGCCCGGATGGCCTGACTGAAAAGGCGTAGAAGATCGGGCAAAGTGGAGGAAGTTATGTCTGAAGGCGGACCCTGGCAGTAACCGGGATTAACGACAGGTAGAATATTGCATCTGGCCCGGCAGTACTGGGTCATTTATGCGCTAAGATGAAGGAGAGAGAGTTATAACAAGCAGTTTTTTTAAACCACCCCTGAACTATGTATCGCCGGGTCGTTTACAAACACAAATCGGAAGTTTGAAGGTTCTTTATGGTTTGTTCTACAGACAATGTTAGAAGACAGAGAAGCTTACGAAATCCAAAAACGTACAGTTAAGTTAAATTGCAACACCACTCCTCTTCCAATAGACAATGTTACGTACTGTTTTCCAGGTTCATTGTCTAATCCACAAAAGAATGCATTTTGAGTGGCACCGGTTTTCTATTTATCATTAAAACATTACCATTATGGTAGTGTACCTGGGGTCATCGTCCATTTACTAGAATGGACCAGTAACGCCTCACCTCACAACTCAGACTTATGAGGTGAGGCGTAAGGCGTAGCACACAGTTATATTACAACAAAATATATTTTAAAGTAGCAGCCCGTCCCGGCTCCGCACGGGTGCGATGTTAAAAGCTCGTCAAAAGAAATTAGCCTAAGTTACTCCTTATATCATCAGTGAAAGTCCCGTCAAAATTGGTCTAGCCGTTCCAGAGATAAGCCGGAACAAACAGACAGACAGACAAAAATAAAATAAAAATTAAATTTTGGTATTTAGTAAAAAGTGTTTTATTTTATTATTACAAACAGACACTCCGATTTTATTTATTTGTATGGATTAGTGTCCTTGATTCTACCTTATGTACGACGTGATCCTTCTATGTGTAAAAGGACTAAAGTTTATAAATAGTTTACCACAATAGGTACATTAGTTAAAGTACCCAAATTGGTTTTAAGTGAAACCGTTTCTGAAATTAGTGCGCTCAAATACACACACAAAATCATAGCACATGTTTGAACTCTATTATTTTTTCATTATCATATTTTTTTCTCTACTTTCATACAGCAGTAAGATATAATATGTATTCATCGTAAATATCCATAGATTTATAAATAAAATCGTTAGTTATTAAACGGTCCACGCATGCAATCATTGTAGTAACCGCGTCAAATATATTATAGTTCATTATGAGATAACGCGATTATTTTAATTTAAGGTAAATGCTCCAGGGTAGCCCGCAAAATTCAAATTTTCTCACGTTTTTTGCAATTTGTAGGGCATTTTTTGCAACATCCACCTTAAAAAACGGGGCCTGCATTTAATCTGATTTATTGAAACTAGAAGATTAACCAAGTGTACCTGTGAGGTGGTCGATACAGTACTAGTACGATACTGGTTCGGTAAATGGACGCTAGCCTTTATCCGGATATCCATACATGTGAAAACGGGTCAGCTGGTGGCTTTTAAGGCGTCTAGCATACCATGGGTTCTCTACTGCCATTATGGATTCCGTAAGCATCGACCCTAGTTTCTCGATCCTCGATTAGTTTCTTTATATGGTAGGTTAACTGTATTTTCCCATGGATAAAATTCTTTGCTTGTATTTTATATCGATGGTTTCTTTCCCATAAGTAAAACATAGTTTTAGTTGAAGAGTCAGACATTTACCGTGATTTGTATATGACATAATGTCACACGCAATATTCGGGAATTATTTACGTGTTTTTTTGGTAATGTTAATTGATATAAATTTTCTCTCAAACTGTTGGGAAAATAACCTGAAATTTTTATGTCCTGAAATTACATTGTTTTGCAAAAACCTATAAGATCATTTTTAAAGTAATGGCGCGATGTGAATTCAAATTATAGTTTACTAGCGACCCGCTCCGGCTTCGCAAGGGTGCAATGATGAACATATAAATGTATCAGTGTTCCTCTACAATATTAAACATGTATTAAACATATAAAACTCCCTCTTGAACTACTCTATCTATTAAAAAAACCGGTTCAAAATCCGTTGCGTAGTTTTTAAGATTTAAGCATATATAGGGACGGACAGACGACAGCGACAGCGACTTAGTTTTATACTATGTAGTGATGATGAAAGTTTATGTTGTATTTGAATTATCATCTATTTTGTTTTAAAGTACATAATTTTAAGTAATTAAGATATATATATATAGTTTTAGTAAACCATTTCAAATTTTGTTTTTAATTATACGCTACATTTCAAAGTTGGATAAGCTGCCCAGTGTTGTCCGCACAACGATTAATACTACCAATAAACCTTCGATAAACCATTTCTGTTTACAAATATCGACAGACTACTGCAGTAGATATCTGCGCAAAAGCATGGTTTGCACAGCTGTTGTGACGTCACCACACGATGGATTTGCCGCCTTTCAGCATTTTTACATACACACACACAGGCATTTCTGGTACATATAATATTTCCGTTGCTTCGCGGATGTCAATCAATGTTTATTTTGGTTCCATTTGACACACAATTTCAATTTGTTATTTGCCATGTAGCTAAGCCTACATTAATTTCGTCAGGCCTGCACCAACTTCATGGAGAGATATTTACTCGGGAAATTAGCGTGAGACACACGCAGGCTCCGAGCACTGGGTTTTATATCAAGTTTTCCTTTTCTCGCGGCTCTAGTTTCTGCTTACCATATTCCTTTAGTGGCTCAAGATAGGACAGGCACCTCACAATTATCCAAGGTATTATATTCGGTGGATTTGGGTTCATCATGCTGACAAATTTAAGGTCGTCGTTTCAGCCTATAAATCACCCACTACTGAGTCGGGCCTCCTCCAAATTCATGGAGGGAAATTAGCTTACTGTGCCAAGCTAGCAAGACGGGTTGGCACAGGGTTTGTACACACACACACTTCCCCCTCGACCGTGCCGTCACCTTGTTGTGGTGAGGGGGCTTGCGTGCCTTTAGGATCCGTTGGGGCCATACCGGCTCAGGGGCACCCATGCCGAGCGGACCCATGGGGAGAGGCCAGACGAAGAGCGGCACACGGAGCGGCGGGTTTTGGTTCTGGGGACTCCTCTGTCCTCAGAGTTGCCTCGGAAGCCTTAACCTGCCGCGACACACGGCGTGGTAATGCAGTGGAGAGCGGCCAGGCGTTGAGGCCAGGGCTGCCACCACTAGCAGCGGAGGGGCGACCAGGCAGGTGTGCCACGGCTGCCGCCGCAACCGCGAGGGTCAGGGGCCAGTCCATCCGGTGCCCGACGCGGGCACGTGCACTGTCCCGCACGTGACTTTCGGTGGGTCGGGGAGCGTTCACAGCTCCCCATGAAAGCGTGGGGCCCGCTTGTCGAAGCGGGCCAAGGCCCTATCAGGGTCTCGGAGCATGCTCCCCAATGGGGAGTGAAACCTGTGGCCCTGTTTTGGGCAGTTGAGGGACACCGTTGGTTTTAGTGGGTGGGTTGGGGCGCAACTACCATCTTTCCGCGCCTCGGAGTCCCACATAACCCGGCTGGCGTTCAGAGGTCGGGTATCCATGAGGATTTCCAACGTAAAACAAAAAAAAAGGGTTTGTACACACTTAGCTGCAAGAGAAGTGTTCCTTCTCTTGCAGCTAAGTGATCTGCCTCTTGTGTTCTTTTAGTCGCCTTCGTCGTCGTTTTAGTGACATTGTGTGTTCTAAATACGTCACCACACGGACGAATTTAAGGTACTGTAAAAGAACTAGCAGATTTTACGTCAATGGATTAATGTAGAAAAAATATGTCAAAAATATTTACCCGTGCTTAATAAATGTTTCGCAGACACTGTAATTACTGACAAAGAAAGTGACGTAACAAATTAATTGGTCTATTGCCGAATTTGTTTGACGTCATCGCGACCTTAACTGAGTTTCCTAAAACTATCAGTTACCATGCACGTTGTCGCTGTTTCAAAACCTATGTTTAAATTAAAAGGTATAACGATTCCCAATATTTAACATCCTTCCCATTAAATATTGTTAGTGTAAACATATACTTTAATTTTTTTAAACAAAGTTATGAGAAGATTTATAATTATGTAATTTAATGCAAGTTACCAATTGTTGTGCGTTGCTATACTATACTGTCGAATCACTACATAGTATAAAACAAAGTCGCATTCTTCTGTCCGTCCCTATGTATGCATAAATCTTGAAAACTACGCAACGGATTTTGAAGCGGTTTTTTTTAATAGATAGAGTGATTCAAGGGGAAGGTTTATATGTATAACCCACCCCCGCTTTGCACGGGCGAAGCCGGGGTGGGCCACTAGTAAATAATAAATTCAGCAACACGAAGTAACAAGGAAACATTTTAATACGGTGCACGTATTATAATCGCAAATAACTGCACTTTTTATACTTGGAAAGAACATAATCTATACTAATATATAAAGCTGCAGAGTTTGTTTGTTTGTTTGTTTGAACGCGCTAATCTCAGGAACTACTGGTCCGATTTCAAAAAATCTTTCAGTGTTAGATAGTCCATTTATCGAGGAAGGTTATAGGCTATATTTTATTTTCAAAAGAATTAGGGATTCGTATGAAAATTACGATTTTGTAAACCAAGGTGTAAAATCGAGAACCTATTTATGCGTGCGCTGCAAAAACTATTGGCAATAGAACAAAATGATGTACTACGGGTTTGTGGGTCTTATAAAAATCTAGAAAAAAGTCCGCGAGAGCACATATCTAACTATCATAGTTTAGTCACAATAACCGATTTTATGTTCATAAAAAATATGCACGGGTTCGAAGCCCACGCGGGCGAAGCCGCGCGCCAAAGCTAGTTATGTATCTTTACATAGTATAAAACAAAATCGCTGTCGTCTGTCCGTCCCTATGTATGCTTAAATCTTTAAAACTACGCAACGGATTTTGATACGGTTTTTTTTAATAGATGGAGTGATTCAAGACGAAGTTTTATATGTATAACCCACCACCGCTTTGCACGGGCGAAGGCCGGGGCGGGCCACTAGTATATTATATGCCAATGTGATTGTTAATTTGTAACTACTACAACTTGACCCACAAATGACCCACTGCTGAGTCGGGCCTCCTCCCGTCACAGGGAGAGTAATTACCCACCCTACTGAGCCACGCTGGTCAGACGGGTTGGCACAGGGTTTCTAGTTTTCCTTCTCTTGCGGCCAGATTGTCGGCCTTGTCATTTCCTTTTGTCGGCTCTTAGAACATCGACAGGATGAAATGAGGTGGCGACAACATGTATTCTAAATCAGTCACACGGACACATTTGTAACTAGAAAATAATAATACTGATACGAGGTGTATAAGTAACATTATTAATTTTAACGGAGTCCGACGAATATATTAAGCCCAGTCAAAAAACTATTCAAAACAAATCTATTACGATCGAATCGCCATAGAATTTACGTAATTCTACGGCGATACGATGCTCATGTAAAGTAGGTAGCAAATTAGATTACCCATCGCTCTAGTTACTTCAGTATGGATTTGTCAAGGCCCCGTTATCAGCTTACGTTTGTTTTGTAGACTGAAGCCAGTAAAGATGGCGTACAATCACAATGTGTAGGTATTTTTCAAGCGCATTTATAATCACGAGAAGGTTGTACGCAGCCTAGCGAACCGTGCGGAGCACATTCGATCTGCTGGTTATTCATACTTCTGTACGCGTGGAGACGTGGGTTTAGTATGCATAGTGTCATCGCTGCATTCCATTCTGAGGGTGTCTTAAGTGCCGTTAAAACTAAACGACAAGGCCGAAAACCTAGCATGAAACCCTGCGCCAACTCGTCTGGCCAGGCCGTGGCACAGTAGTGACTCGGCAGTGGGTAATTTTTGGACTGACCAATATTACTAGTAGGATATTCATAATTTGTAATATCTGACCTCATAAAACCGTCCCAACTACAGATAATAATGGTAATCTATACTAATATATAAAGCTGCAGTTTGTTTGTTTGTTCGAACGCGCTAATCTCAGGAACTACTGGTCCGATGACAAAAAATCTTTCAGTGTTAGATAGTCCATTTATCGAGGAAGGTTATAGGCTAAATTTTATTTTCAAAAGAATTAGGGATCCGTATGAAAATTGCTATTTTGTAAACCAAGGTGTAAAATCGATAACCTATTTAAGCGTGCGCTGCAAAAACTATTGACAATATAACAAAATGATGTACTACGGGTTTGTAGGTCTTATAAAAATCTACAAAAAAGTCCTACATATCGAACTATCATAGTTTAGCCACAATAACCGCTTTTATGTTCATAAAAAATATGCATAGAGATAAGCAAGGGTTCGAAGCCCACGCGGGCGAAGCCGCGCGCAAAAGCTAGTTTTAAATCTGACGATTTATATGAGTTTTATGATAAAACCTATGTAAATAAAATTCCTTTTGAGTTTTGAGTTCAGTTTGCCATTCTACCTTACACACTTAGCGTTAAAAGTGATAGGAAAGAAACGCTAGGTCCATACATTTGCCTGTCGTCCTGCTGGATGGGTGGTGGGGGAAGACAAATTACATAAGTAGTATACAAGGGAAACCCATCAGTAATATGAGATTACAAAAACTAAAATACAGCCGGGGATTTCTGCCTTTATGACTCAAGTGACAAAGACAAAGGTCTTTACCATATCAATGTTTCTTAGGCACCTGTTCATACTTCAATGCGATACTTTTTCCACTTCCACTGCCGAGCCGAAGGTTAAGTTAACGTTATACACCGTTTATTATACCTATCGGTAAATAACTCAAATGTGAATTAAGAGAGCCGGTTTGCAGTTCTGGCAAAAATTTTGAAATCACAATCTGGAAATACCCGTTTTATAGGAGCTATTCCCAACCCCCCCATTCTTAAGTTACATTCCCATGGTAAATAAGAAGAGCGCGACTATTCCGTACTGATGGTGTCGTAAGAAAATAGGAAATAATAAGGTCGAAAATCAAGCGAAGGAAAACAGTAAGTCATCAGCCTTGTCATTTGCTTGTGCCTCGTTGGTCTAGTGGTTAGATGTACCGCCTTTGGATCAACGGGTCCAGGGTTCGATTCCGGCGTCGGGCAAGTGTCTTTGTCTAAACCAGAGGCACTGGCTCGGAGTCTGGGTGTCATTTCTATCTATAATATGTAAGTATTTACAAAAAAAATATTATATAAGTAGTTTATCATCCATCTCGTTACCATAACACAAGCAATTATCATAGCTTTAGTTATATATGTTTAATATTATCCCTTATTGTTGCCACTGTTTGTTAATCCGAAATAAATGAAAAAAAAAAAAATTAAGTTGCTTAGCTTGGGACGAGATGGCGTTGTGTGAATTGTCCAAGGATATTTATTTATTTATTTATTCTTTTGGTCGTCTCTTACGACACCCTCAGGATGGAATTTGTTGGTGACACTGTGTATTCTAAAACCATCACCAGTCACCACACGGTTCTTAAATCATGATCTCTTATATGCGCAAACATGGCTGAACAAACATTATTTCATAATGGGATTATCTGACATATCACTTGTTTTGGATTCGGATAACACTGGGAGATGATAACAAAACACTGCAGTCTAGTTAGATTAGATTGGAACATTCTTGGTTGAAGATTGCTCCACACTTGTGAAGTTAAGTAAATATGAGAACATTTAATATAACATGGACTGACTAAATTCTTGCGCTAGTTTTAATATTATTTCACTACTTGGATTAATGCACGTATAACTTTTTATTTAAATAGTAATGTCCGCTTTGTACAAGATACAACAATACAATTTACTTGAGATTGTAAGTTTTGTATTCACATTTTCTCAGAAACTGCTTTACTTAAAAAAAGCTCCTCTGCTCTAACGTGTAAGTCTTGTATTTCGGAGGGTCTTCACACATTTACAATTCAGGAAAACAAACAGACTTGATCCAGAACAAGTTATCTGGTTTACAGATAAACTCGTCCCACCCCGGAACCGAACCAGAGACCCCTGACCGACCATAAGGCAGCAAAACAATAGGTGCATTACCGATTAACATTATATTCTCATTATGTTCCGTGGTGGTGTCGGATTTAGAATACACAATATCAACCCATACCAGGCGGCTAATACGCACCACCAAGCCGCAAGAGAAGGAAAACTTGACACAAACCCTGTGCCAACCATTGAGTTAAATGTACTTCGTACTAGAGGAGACACCTCAACTAGATTGTTTATAACACGCGTTGGAGCGCGCGCACTCCAACTCATTTAGTCTGTGACAAGCGCTTGCTGCAACATCACACGTTTGAGTGTTGTTTTGTTTTTTAAACTATGCCTTCGTGTGTATTGAGATACTGTTCAAGCAATTCGAGAAATACAAGTAAAAGTCAAGGAGTAACTTTCAACATTATTATCTTTAAGACACGCTTAATTTAGTCATATTTTATCAATTTATTGTAACTCTTGACGACGCCTCACTGCGGCGGCCATGTTTATGTGAATATCAAAGAGTAAGAACATTTGAATGCGCAGAGTTGACACTATCGACGTTAAATAATTAAGGACACTAAATAATAATAGGGTTTACTGCGAAAACCAGCTAAGTGCAGTCAAGTTAGTTTTGAGATATTGCGTTTTAAAGTATAAGACTAATACAATGAGTTTTGAAATATTGCGTTTTTAAAGATTATTTAAAATACAAATGCTATAGTTTTAGTAGGCCTTGTATCCAGTATACAGTAGGTATATTTTAGTAGTTAGGGTATTAAGTAAAATAAAGATTTTATGTTTGTTTGTTTTTATCATTATTTATCTCGTAAACCACACCATAAATTTTGTGTTGAACTAAAGTTTTTCATTTTTCAAGTAGTTCGGTTTTGCTCAAAATAAGTCAGTAAATTAGTCAGTTGTCGCAGTAAACTCTGGATATTATCACGTTATGAATAGTTCATCCATATTAAAATAAATTAATATATTGACTGGATTTTAGATTTACAGATTTACATTTACAGTACACACAGTAACTAGTAGGCAGAATAATAAAATAAAGTCGCGTCTCTCGCGTCTGCGCGTTTTGATTTTATCTATGAAAACATCACACCCCCCGCTTGCCCCGCTGTCATCAAATTACGCGATACTTTTTGTTTGAAATAGCTTCTCTATATATTTAACTCAATGGTGCCAACCCGTTTTTTGGAGGTGGCCTGACTCAATAGTATGCTATTTGTGGGCTGAAACGACGACTAAGGCTGATATATCATTTAGTGTGAATTATCCAAAATGTTACTAGGTAAGGTGTAAAGTAGGAAAAAAATCTGAAAAAAAAAAATATTCCAACATACGCGGGTAAATCCGGGGCCCAGCTAGTATATTATAACTTTTGTACTTTGAACCAAAACAAACACCTGTAAGCAATATCTATTAGGTATACAAAAGCGAAATGCGCTGTCATGGCAAGATTGATGAATTTCGCAACTGCTTCTACTCGTAACTGTTTCATAATCAAAATAGTTTTTATGGACTTTCGACTTGGCCGCTTTGTCAGGTACATACCGTAGTCGTCAATTTGTATCGCGTTGTTATAAAGGTCACTAATACGCACACAACGTCCACAAAAGTCTAATTGCATCAATTTTGAAATATATCTACACTTAGGCATCGTTAAACCTTAAAACTGTAAAAACAACCATGCTTAAAATTACCCTCATTTAAATCACCTTGTAAAATCACTGTAAAAGGAGGAAGTTCTTGAATCGGATGTATGTTTGTCACCCCATAACTCCGTCAATAATAAACCGACTTGGAAATGTTTTTTAATTTTGATTCGGATGGTCTACAGATTGGTCCCACAGCGTTCGGTTAAGTAGTTTGCTATAAAACTTGAAATACGTGTCGACGGGAAAATGCATATGATTTATTTTTTTAATTTATGTTCTCTTATATTTTGTTATTCGTAATTTCGTTTCTTCCGTTTTGGGTTTTCTGATATATTATAACATTTTAATCACGAGCTGGTCACCAAAATTACAAGAAAAAAAACAGACGTTGTTTTCTTGTAATTTTACACACAGTATCTGTGTCAGCAGTACTATCGATCCTTTCACTATGGCTTTAGGGATTTTGTAACATCCTGTATAGATTCTAAACCATACCAAATTTGGATACTTCTCAGTAATAAAACGAATCGCTGTGAAATCATGAACATTATTTTTAGCACCACTATATCTATAGATGGATGCGGGCGGCCCAGGACCGGCCTTTGTGGAAATCCTTGGGGGAGGCCTATGTCCAGCAGTGGACGTCTTTTGGCTGAAATGATGATGATGATGATGATGATATCTATAGATATGCTACTTACTATGTATAATAATAACAGTAGGCCTTATTATTGCTGTACATCGTCAACATAAGATTGATTTCACAACACCGGCACGTGAACACTCGTTTTCGATACGTCAATGTGTACTAATACAAGTGTCCAAATATTTAGCATACTAAGTACGCATACCTATGTCGCAAGCACTGGACTCTTTCCTCGCGAGATATGATGTCGAGATGTCGATACGATTTTACATTTAAGTTTCACAACCTAACTATAAAATAAAAAATAAACAAATTTAGGGGGATGAAAAGTATATGTTGTCCGATTGCCATACCTACCAAATGTGAATTATATTTTTTTATCAAAAAGGTCGAGCCATTTCGGAGGAGTTCAATATCAAAGAACGTGACACGAGAATTTTGTATATTAGATGTAAGGCATGCAGGCTCGCCTCTCAAATCACCGACGCACCTGAGAAATATACAGGTTTTATATTCAATCTATTCTACTACGCTGGCCACAGTTTTTCATGTCATTATTTCACTTTGTGGTAATACCGTATCTAGACCTACTACCGTAGATACTTCATTTTAGACACCTAGAAACTTAGATTGGCTAGCTTGGCTGAAGACAAGTTGATAATGGCTTCGTTACAATAGAACATCTTGGACGTCCACTTTCTAAGTTATACGACATCGTTATTGCATTTTTGCTAAAAAAAAACTCTAAGAAGTAACTGTACCTAATTTAACGTCTAAAACTTTAACGGCCTGATGTCACCAACACTGCAACACCATCTGGTCACGAGCACTATTCATAAGCCTCTACCACTTGTCTTAAAATTTACAAGTGCCTGCATCCTTTTGGGGATGTCTAATTCAGGTAGTTAACGCATTTTAAGTTTTTTGACTAACTTCGTTTATTTACGTGAATGTTTAACAGAGTCATTGAGGACAAATAAATTCTCATACCTTACCGCTATTAAAAATGCTAAATGGATGTCTGTTCAGGCTAAACGGGTGTTTTTCTATACTAATATATAAAGCTGCAGAGTTTGTTTGTTTGAACGCGCTAATCTCAGGAACTACTGGACCGATTTCAAAAAATCTTTCAGTGTTAGATAGTCCATTTATCGAGGATGGTTATAGGCTATATTTTATTTTCAAAATAATTAGGGATCCGTGTGAAAATTGCGATTTTGTAAACAAAGGTGTAAAATCGAAAATCTATTTATGCGTGCGCTGCAAAAACTATTGACAATAGAACAAAATGACGTACTACGGGTTTGTAGGTCTTATAAAGATCACGCGAGAGCACATATCTAACTATCATAGTTTAGTCACAATAACCGATTTTATGTTCATAAAAAATATGTACGTTTTCGAAGCCCACGCGGGCGAAGCCGCGCGCGAAAGCTAGTATTATATAATTTTCACAGCAGAGCATGGCAATATCGATAGTTATCTTTATAAAAACATGTTATTTACTACTACTACTCAGCCCATAGAAGAACCACTGCTGAGTCGGGCCTCCACTCGCTAGGTGGAGGGTAATTAGCCTACTGTGCCACGCTGGCCAGACGGTTTGGCACAGGGTTTAGTATTAAGTTTTCCTTCTCTTGGCCGATAACCTAGCCTTGTCATTTCCTTTTGTCGGCTCTTACGACTTCCTCAGGATGAAATTGGGTGGTGACACTTTGTATTCTAAATCTTCGCCGAAGCCGTGAGTGAATGCTAGTATCTTAAAATATTATAAAGGGAACAATAGAATCTATTCGCAGACGATATACGCAGAAAAATACGATTATGACAGTATTTGCTCAAATAAGTATCCTTTCGTAATTACAGTATTAAGACCCGTAAAGTCCAAACAATACGTTTACATTTGTTTGTAATATAATAATACAACTATCATTACCGATTACTCCAAGCTCCAGTGAATGTTAGCCCTTTGTTTTGCAATTGCAAACCGTACGTTTCAAAGTTGTTATTGAGCCAAGTTGTGGCTGTAAAGGACTGCTTTGGTACGTCAAAAACACACAAAGGTCGGATTTCAATGTATGTATGTAGTTTGGTATTTACACTTTGTACGACCTTGCATTTGCTATCGATACATTGCACAATACATTTGTTATGATCGCCATTGTTCTAGTTTTTACTGATGGCATGGTTTTACAAGAAATACGGTTAGATAAGATGATAAAATAGACTTGTTCGTAAATAGGTCGGAGATTGTAGTTTGTTATTTTTAAATATTGATTATCCCAACAGACGTTTTTCTATCCAAATAAATTGCAATATCTACGCACACAAATGAACATAAAAAATCGTAAGACGCCCTAGTAAGTCGTAGGCTGTAATTCGTAGGCTATAAAATTGAAGACACACCACGAACTATGGCTAGAACTTTCACCTACATATTTCTCAAGCCGGATGCACGTGTTCAAGGGTGTTAACATTATCTCCTACTAAGTCTATGCAATATTTTCATTATCAACAACCAGATAAGGGGCCGAAAATATCACACGGACGCTTAAACATCCTTTTGTTCGTTTCCGAGAAAGTAACAGATAACTGCTGTCTGTACACGTTGTGGCTTGTTCATTAGACAATGAGAGTTTCCCGGGTCTTTTGTTTGAACAAGCCCATTCAAAAAGCCTATTGGTATACCCAAAACGATAAAACTCAGTTGTCAGGCAACTATAAAAAGTTTTGATTTATTGTTTTAGATATTAAAATATGTTCACCAAAAGAAAAGAGATATTTATTTAAACACAAATGGAAGATTTCCGTATTTATACAAAAGAATAATCCCTACTTGCATATGTCGCTGTTAATTTTACAGGTTGCTCAACAACTTATAATGCACGTTTTAAGGTAAATTAGGTGACAAAGTAGTTGAATAGAATAGAATAATCTTTATTCTGAGAAAACTGCACACAACACAGAATATACGGTGATACAAAATATAAAGATACATATTACATTAAATACTTACAGCTTCTTTCTTCTTACTCAATTTAGTTTTTGGTACAGTCGACATATTTAAATTAACACATTTTTGTTACGTTGTATGCGTTCTAGCTTGTGTGACCATTAGACGATAAAATACTGAATCGTCTCAAATAGCAGTGGAAGGAAGATCGGTTGCTCCAAGAGTTAGACATGACAAACTATCAAAATCGGATTTATGTGCTGGGCACATTGATATACAAATGGGCATGTGAAGCCTATAAAAACTTTTGAATGAAATATCTCGTTGCAAAAGTATATGAATTTAGATCAACTTTAACGAGGAACGTAGTAATTATCAATGATTAACATTAATTTAAAGAAAGGTCAGGTCAGAAGCACCCTAAACCGACGAGCTTGCATGAACAGATTGATGAAAGTGGAAGAAGCGAATGTTGCGAGCCAGGATCTTAGAAAGTGGAAGGATGTGATCTCTGCCTAGCCCTGCGGGAAAAAGGCGTGACTTACGGCGTGGCGTATGTGTGTATAATTATATTATTGAACTCCGAATTGTAATTCGAAACCACACCTGAATTCCTTGAGGCTAATTAAAATCTACATAATAATACACAGACTCATTCAACTTTACTCAGCAGTCATCCATCTGATGTTCACCAAGAAAATTATTGAGCGTTGAGGTAACCGTTATTGTTTCTTGAATTCCTCTCAAATGGCTTTTGCTTCATGTTTCCAAAGTGATGTCAGAATATTTTAGTGACGATATATTGGACAGAGTCAGGGATTCGTCATCCGACCCATCTAGTCCACAACTGCTCGTGATTCGCTGCCTTGTGCCTTTAAGTTGAAGTTTTAAGAGGTCGGAAGGAAGTGGACAGGTAACTTACGAGATTTGTGGCATCCACCCGAAGTAATAGAAAGTTAGAGTCAAGTCAGTCAGATCAATCAATTGTAAACTCCTTGGGTCGACGAGAACAGCCTCGTAATATCACCATGTTTCTTAAACACTGAATGAATTATTATAGTAGTTGTCGTTAAATTAATTGTCCATGTGGCCTTTTTTATACATAACTAGCGACCCGCCCCGGCTTCGCACGGGTGCAATATCACATATAAACCTTCCTCTTGAATCACTCTAACTATAAAAAAAAACGCTTCAAAATCCGTTGCGTAGTTTTGAAGATTTAAGCATACATAGGGACGGACATACGACAGCGACTTTGTTTTATACTATGTAGTGATTTACTGGTACACATCACACACTAAACCCCTCTTAACGAATTTTATTGCTAGCACAAAAAATGAACCACTTTCGCGAATTTTCCGCCAAAACTCCACTGACTATAGACCAAACAAATAAGATGTATTTAATTGTTCATCGATATTAAAAATCATATTTAATGGCAGTAAGGGTTTATGGATATTTCAACGAATTCTGAAATTTTCTAATGCGAGTTAGAACTTATTCTTTATGTACATACTATATGCTGTGGTGTTCCGGTTGCGTATATTGAAAAACCTACAACGGGTTTTGCGCTTCATAGTATGTTAACATTATTTTATACTAGCTGACCCGGCGAACTTTGTTCCGCATTATATAAATATAATAAATAAATATAAATGTCCTTGGACATATATATTTAAAACAAAAAGAAAGTTGGAAATAGGATACCTGAGATTTTTATCCCGTCCGTATAAAACCTACTTTAACAAAACGCAACTGACAGCGAAACGTTATGTTGTCAATAGTTTAATATGGCCGAAAATTTGACAATTAGAAATTTTGAATTCGACTTGTTTATATTGTTGTAATTCACATAATATCTTTATAACTTGTAGCCTATGTGTTATTCTGATGTATAAGCTATATTATTGTAAAGTTTCATTAAAATCCATTCAGTAGTTTTTACGTGAAAGAGTAACAAACATCCATCCATCCATACATCCATCCATCCATCCATCCATCTATCCATACTTACAAACTTTCACGTTTATAATATTAGTAAGACAAGACAAGACACATATTGTTATCGTAATTTATTCGGCTTGTAACCTAACTACGCCATTAATTATGCCGTGTAGCTATGTACCTGTGTGTGTTTGTGTCTACGTCTGGGTTAAAGTTAACTAGCCTTGAATTAGACCTGGATTACTTTGCGATATTCAGGTTAGTGGTTACATCTAGCGGAACTTTACTACTTAAATATTTGTTCATGTAATACTTAGTTGTGTTGTATTTCCGTTCAGCGACGGATACTCTCCAATTTTATTACATTTATCATGTAACTGATAAATATACATAACATCCTCTTTTATTTCCTTTGCGTGTACCCTATAATTTTAGAAAAAGCCTAGTTTTATGCATGTCATTTATCTTATTACTAGTTGACCTACGTTAAGAAGTTTTTGTTACTAGTCCTGATATGATCTTAAAGCGTAAAATAGTCGTGCAGGTTTTAACTTTGTAAATAACACAGTCACAATTTTCTCCAGCATATCGCAAAGAATTATGAAGGTTGAATATTTTTAAAAATTGTCACCTTATTCATTAGTTTCTAATTGCGACTTCGTCGTTTAGTCTAGAATGTCGTGCTCGAAACACACTTCTGTGTGATTTACAGTCTCCGCGTTAACCTTTACAGCAACTTTAAAAAAATGTTTTCAACATTAGTAATTAGCGGAGGATTTAGTCGGAGACCTCTTTCTGCGGTGAAAGTGTAACTTTTGCAAATCATTAACTAGCAAAATAACGAAATTCGCATGTTTACGCCGTCATTCGGCTTGCACCTGTGTAGCGTCCACGGTGAAATGACTGGGCGCGTCACGCATTGGAGAAAGTGTACTACAAAGGCGTACCTGCGACTGGTCGCCAATTGGGTTGCGACCTCGAATATCGATGGCCACGGGTCTTCTTTTAAGTATCCCGCTTCCGAAACCTGGGGCTTAATTGCAGTGTCATTTATTGTCGTTATGTCGCAATGTTTATCAGACAATACGTCACGGACACTTGTTAGCTGTCTGTAATCGTGATGTCTTAAGTGCGCTGGCATCCGTAACCTTATTACATACGATTCATCGTCGTCCAAGCGATCTGATTCCTTTGAAACGAAACCAGCAAAGGTCAATTTATACTTTGCCACTTTTTATAACGCAAACCGCCGAATCGACTCTTCCTTCCTAACCGGTTGGTCCAGCGCCGGTTCGGAGACAGGAACGTTGATAGACTATTCTCGCACGATTATGTTCTCTATGACTTGAAGAAAAACGTTTACCATGTAAATTCGAAGACCACTAACGTTTTTATAACTGTATGTCGTAGATTCGATTAAATTTGAATTTAACGGACATCACTTTCTGTTTTTATCTTAAAACGGTGTATTTCTGAGTTAATAAATACTAAATGGGACATTTAAAAAGTCTTTCGCACGGTCGAAAGTAGTTCCGACAAGCTTTCAGTTAGTATCATTAATAAATCAAGGTCCAATACTTAAGAATAAATAAAGAAACTTGCTGTTTCTACAATGGGGGACTATTAGGAATTCCTGATTTAATGTTGGAAATGCAACTTTATTGTAAAGGGGATTAAGGTACACAATTATATGTGGTACGTTGATGTCACCCATGTTAGAGAATCGTCGCCACGGTACCGGTCGTGTTTTGTTTCTCTGGACGCAAACTGGATTCCTTTCAATACGTGCTAGTTCGGTCTGAATGGTTGCCTTATTTCATTGTTTTGTAACCTTTATTGGGCGCGTAACGGCGACTCATGTAAAGGACAATTTGGATTTCAATATTGAAACGAATTACGAACTCGTGTATAAAGAAACTATGTTAAAATTTCCGATATTCATTTAATATCTACGAATATCAATAAGGAAACGATTTTAATTTGTTACGGAATAGTAACGGCGTGAGCTCATCGAAATACGATTTTTCTTTGATGCTTTGCAGTTCGGATTTCGGAATAATACAAATATACACCTATTCTATCTTTAGGGTATGGAACGACTAAATCCACACGAAAATCAATGCCTTGCTGGCCATCGTAGTTTATTAGGCTAGTTTCCCTACATCAAATTAAAGAAGGGGTTGACTGATTACTACTCCTAGAAAGTCACATCGATATAAACATTTCAGTATTTTTTCGTGTGCATGGCAAATATTTAATTAGCCAAGTCGGTAGTTGCAGTCAGTAAACATACAAATCAAACAGCCGAAATGAAGTTTGTTTAAACAATTCGTTTAACAACATGGGACCTGATATGACTCAGTGACAAAATTGATATTATAGTCAAAGCATTAGTTCAAGGTCAGTGTATATTTTACGATAAGATTGTATGCATTAATCAAACAGCGATATCAGTTAAAGTAACTTATAACAACCTATGAAAAGTCGACGCCGAATTTCAATACATTTATCTTTATGAAATAAACGCATTTGAAGATCTTTAATGTTTCTTGGATCCTATATGCTCATTTCTCAAGTTATGACACTTTCGCTAGCTATAGACCAACAATTCGAGAACAAATTGTTTTTCTTGAAATTTTCCAAACGTCAATAACAGAGCACTATAAATTCTGACGTTATGCATATAGGGTTTTTGTTTCAACCTGTATACTACGAACTATCCACTATTGTGGCGGTGTGTAGGCCTATAACCTTCAAAGATTTATAATTGATGGTAGTGCTGGCGCTGGGTAAAATATTAAAATATAATAGGTTATAAAGGTATAACCTGTGCCAACCAGTCTGGCCAGCGTGGCACAGTAGGCTAATTGCCCTCCCTGTGACAGGAGGAGGCCTACATTTGGTTTTTTTTTAAACGAAACCACTATTGATTGGCTGAGGAGAAGGAATCTTATTTTAGTGTCTCTTGATTTGCGTGGTTTCAATGTGAGCGTTTTAGAATACGTAATGTTAATAATCCCTTTTATTCTAAGTAAGACAATAAAAACTTGATAAACCATGTGTCTAACCAGAATAGCCTTGTAGACTAATGTCTGTCTATTAAATTGGTCTACGAGGCGGTCCAGTTCAGTCCCCTGCTGTTTTTTTAACAAGTAATGATGTTTATTCACTCTGTTTTTAAGCACAATTTATCTACCATCAGATGGTTTTCCTTTCGGATAATTCATAGTTTAACCATGAAATAACTAGATTTGGGTCATAATAAAGTCGTTACAGCAACGTTTCGCCTACTGGTTTGTCTGTGGGCAGGTATTATTCAATTCATTACTTACAATCGAAATAGACAAATGATTGAAAGAACGATGACCTTTTGAAGCGTAGAAAGTTCAATCAACGATAAGTTTGATATATTAAGTATTCTATTTTTAAAATTGTTTGTTTCGTTTCGTGTCCTAATATTATTACTTACAAAGATAATAATTTTGATACTAATATCTTTTATCGTAAGAGAGTGAGTCAAAAGACTAGTGGCTTAGCGATTTTTGGTGGAAGTTTCTGAAATCCACGAATCGTGTTATTTCGTGTTGCAACTAGATATGGCATCGATTATGGATGTCAGTTAGTTAGTTACTACCTAACTTCATTAATTAATTGTTAATGAATAAGTAAATTTAGTTAAAAATCATTAACATGCTTGGCGAAAATCAGATTAAATTTTTGGAGCCTTTTGTAACTTGCATGAAGTGATGAAATTTGTTCACTACTTAGGTAGGTACTAAGTGTATGAAATCTTACCTCGAATGTTTCGGCAATCCACGCAAACCTGGTATTGTTTCAATATCAGTGTATTCAAGCACAACACTATACCGTCATTATCAAACGAAAGAACATAGATCGAGATTTAAAAAAAATACTTGGATTTTATTGTACACCGTACGGAGAAAAAAAAAGTTCAACAGTCTGTAAGGAATGCATGCATTTCAAGTTTGTGGAACCGTTGGCCTGTACTTTTTGTTACATAATTGGATATTAACGATACACTTCACAGTTCATTGGTATTTTATTGTGAACACACTCGAATACACAAGTTATTTAGAGTTATGGATTTTTCGTTGTTTGACTGTCACTACGCGGAGCGGCATCGCACACGTCCATCCGCTATAGCGGTTTAATTCAATATGGCGGAGGGGATAATTGAACGAAAGACTGGTGAAGTGGGAGGAGGAACGAGACTGTGAACGAAGGAAAATGAAGCCTGCGTAAGCGCTGGTCTGGAACTTGTTTGTTTTGGAAAAATTGTGAATACGATAAATATAAACCTATTTGCTTTATCACTATCACTATCATCACATTGAAACTTCGCTATCGCGGTGTAGGACTTTTTGGTAATTCTCGTATTTGTAGACGATATTAGTTCAGATTTTTCGGGTAAATTGTGTAAAGTATGTAGCGTGCTGGTCGCTACAAATCTAATCCATGGTCCATGGTACACAACCTCCATACAAAAGTTTTGTGTATGGAGAGTGTGACCACACCAATCTATATTATATCACTATCACTACATAGTATAAAACAAAGTCGCAGTCGTCTGTCCGTCCCTATGTATGCATAAATCTTCAAAAGTACGCAACGGATTTTGAAGCGGTTTCTTTTAATAGATAGAGTGATTCAAGAGGAAGGTTTATATGTATAATACATCCTTATTGTTTAGAGGAATAATGATAAATTTAGAGGTTTATCATTGCATCCGTGCGAAGCCGGGGCGGGTCGCTAGTTTACTTATATTTACAGAGACCGAATAGACGCCTTTGAAATGTGGTGCTGGAGAAAAATTGTACAGATTCCATGGACCGCCTTTCGCACCAACGTGTCTATTCTGAGAGAGCTTAATGTCAAAACTAGACCTTCCACTTTAAGCCTTCGTAGGGTGCTGGAATTCTTCGGACATATTGCCCGTAAAGAGTGTCACAATCTGGAACAGTTGGTGGTGACTGGCAAGGTAGATGGCAACCGTCCTAGAGGACGCAGTCCCACGAGATGTTCGGACCAAATACGATCTTCTCTGAACATCAACTTCCACAATGCCCTTCATGAAGCTAAGGATCGCAGCCCTTCGCAGCGGGGGAGCCACGACCCTCAGTAGAGAAGGAAAACGATTCGAGGAGGAGGCTTTAATTACTTGTAATCTCAGAAACAACTTTGTTCCCGTGTGTCTAATAAGCATAGTAGAGATCCTAATTTTAGCTTTGTTATAGCAATAAATTTAATTATCTTAATTTAAACGAAGTGTACTGTGTAAAATTACTTTATATGGCGTATAGGTCTAAATAGGTATTAGTTAATGGTTTCATAATTTAATTATTGCGAGTTAGTGTCGCATTGAATAAATGCCAACTGTACGGACAATGGTGTGTAAGAAACGCGATTTATCATACACCAGCGACCGGCCCCGGCTTCGCACGGCTGAAATTATGTATGTATTATACTTGAAACCTTCCTCTTGATTCACTCTATCTATTAAAAAAACCGATTCAAAATCCGTTGCGTAGTTTTAAAGATTTAAGCATACATAGGGACGGACAGGCGACAGCGACTTTGTTTTACGAGTATACTATGTAGTTATAGTGAAGTTGCAAATATCACAACAATTCAGAAGTTACTTACAAAGTAAAATACTTACAACTTATACTTACTACTACTCAGCCCATAGATGACCCACTGCTGAGTCGGACCTCCTCCAATTACATGGAGGGTAATCTGGCCAGACGGGTTGGCACTGGGTTTTGTATCAAGGTCGTTCCTTCTCTTGCGGCTAGGTTATATTTCTGCCTTGCCATCTCCTTTTGTCGGCTCTTACGACACCCTCAGGATAGAATGGAGTGAATGTATTCTAAATCCGACTGCATATCTCCTTTCGGTAGCACGACATCACAATTTTATAGACGGGCGTTGTGTAAAGCTTCACGAACAAGCAATGTTCATATTGTGGTTAAGTTATGATTCGTCGACGGGCTAATGATGGATTTTTTTCGCAAAAATACCTGAGCTTTTAATCTTTCGGGATTTAATCCACTCCGCAATTTAAACTTTTTGTGTGTTCTGAATACCAAATTGACATTTAGGAGCTTAACTAAAATATTTTTATTACAACAATACTTTTTGATTTAGGTATAGTGGAAAAGTAATACTGGCCTATCACATCAACACGGCACAAATTTAAAACTAAATCACCACGCACGTACGTCACGTAATTATCAGTCAAATTACTCAATGTAACATCAATTCAAAATTTACAAATGTCCACATTACTACTTTCGGTTGAAATTTTATAATCAATTTGATGATCATCCAAATTTAAGGTCCTAAGAAAATAATAAATTAAGTGAAAATGGCATTGGATTTAGTCAGTATAGCGCAACCTCACTATATTCCTGGGTAAGTCGCTAAAAATGCTATGAAGATAGGCTAAAGCCTGATTCACGCTACGCTACGTAACTTTCGACCGTACCCCGTCCGTACGGGCCGTGCCGGTCGATCATTATTGGTATACATTTTGTATGTAGTGATTCATGCTTGAACATGGCTCGGTCGTGACCCCGCCGGGCGGCCGGGACCACTTCATACAAAATTCCCCGCATGGGGCCCAGACGGGGCACGGCCCGGTCGCAACACGTTGTGGCCTGAATCGGGCTTAAAATGGCACTTTTCTTGGTCGGTCACAACAATAACTTAATGAAAACTTGCATCACCGCCAGTTTAGCGTTTTGTAAAGTTATGGGTACATGGGTCACAGTCTCAAAGAGAGTGCGTGTCCATTCCCATTAGCTTTATTTATTATACATAAATAAAAAAAAATGTTTCCCCATTTCGCAATAACCATAACAGTTGGACATGTACCGTGCGTATTTCATCTGTGAAAAATGGAACGTTGCAAAATATTATGTAAGCGGGTTACTTTTTGACGCCATAACTCACGGTGTTAAGACCGCGTACACAAATGGTTATCTGTGCTGTGGCAAATCTTTTATGGTTTAAAAGAAAACTGTCATTACTTCGATTGGGTCATAATTATATAAGCGAAAATATCGAGACGTGTGTACGTATCGATATTTTCGTGTGGTGACGGGTCCTGAGGGTGTCGTGAGAGCAGACAAAAGGAAATGACAAGGCCGAAAACCTGCAAGAGAAGGAAAACTTGAAACGAAACTGTCTGCATTATATTATTTATTCAGTATCTTTAAGCCTCGATTGTATCCAGACTTCTCTATTTTTATATCCCTCGTATACGGCCTGCCGAATTCTAATCGGCACCCGTCGCTAATTTTATAATTAATGTATACTAGTGGTCGTCCACCGTTCGAAATTCGACCATAATTAATTTATAATACAGTTCTTTAAAAATAGTTCTATTGATGCGTGTGTGTGTGTGTGTATCAAATACATGGTACACACCCTGTAATGTTATTTTTATTAATTTCTGCACTCCTTCTATTTAAAAGCTTTAGGTGTGGAAAATTTAATTCTCCTCTGTCGTCTTTCTCCGAACACAACATAGCCCAAGGGTTATTGGGCAGCAATATTCTGTAAGGTATTTTCCCAGTCGGGTAGCTCCGGCAATTCGCTATACTTGAAATATATCACGAGCAACTATATTCTAGAGTGATCTTTAGTATTATTATTATTATTTAGAAGTTCAGGAACGCGATCGTTTCATTTTACACTGGGCAAACAGCCTATATCAACACATATTTTACAGTACCTAGTTTTTATGTGGTGGGATGAACGTTTACACTTCCTAGCGCAATAAAAAAATATAAAAAAAACGCCCAAATTGTTTGGTCAAGATGCTAATGAATAGTTAAATTCTTAATCGATTAGCTACGCAGCATTAACGTGTGGTTTTGAGTCAATTGGATAATTCGTTACCGACAAATTTGTTTTGTGTTATTCTTACAAAATATTTTTTTATGTGTAATTTTTGTACCAAGTTGAAGGTCGGCTAACTGTCGGCTGCTTTGAAAGCTAGTTTGCTAGTAATCAAAGTCTATATTTTTATGAAAAATAGGACTTAATTTTTAGATTATATAGATAATATCATTCACGCCATATATAACTTATTGCCAATATAAAGCCAACAGTGTCATTCCGAAAACTTGGTTTGAAACCGTAGGTCAACACGTCTGGCCTCCGGTGTGGCACAGTTAGGTAATGATAAAAGTTACAGAGAATTAGCAGACTGAAGTGGCAGTGGGCTGGTCACATCTGTAGAAGAACCGACAACCGCTGGGGTAGACGAGTTCTTGAGTGGAGACCCCGAATCGGCAAGTGTAGTGTAGGACTGCCCTCTGGCGCAGGGCCCTCTGGCGCAGGGCGCTCTGGCGCTCTTTAGAGGAGGCCTATGTCCATCAGTGGACTAGTGTGGGCTGATGATGATGATTAAAATTTACTTATTTAAGAGTTGAAATGAATATGTACTTAGATGCTCTTTTTTCATAGATATACTGGTCACTGTCCCGAGTACAAATACCGGATTGGTGACACATATGGCTCGACCACGCACAAGATACTTTTGGACCCAAGTGTCCAACACTCAGAACGATTAGTATTATCCGACAGAACAGCCGATGACTTCCAGGTAAGCTAATAACAGATACCAAGTATCGAAGATTGGGTATCAACTGACATTGGGTTCTACCCGTGAAGATTCCAGCTAGATATTTTTTAAGCAGGTGATCTATTTCACTTGCAGAACCAAGTGAAATAGGCCACAGTGAAATAGTACCTTAGAAGCCGTTCCAGATGCTCCGGGCTGCGCCATTAAGGTTCGAGCACATTATGCCGGGCCGTAGCGTGTCGGGGTAGAGCGCAAAAATCCGCTCAGATCGCTTCAACACTATTTGTAAGAACTAAGACGTATCGCTCACTGTGTCGGGCCGCAGAAGCGGCTCGCATTATTGCGACGCGGCCCGCTGCGCCCCGTCAAAGTGCGCCTTAACAAGTGGATTGGTGTGCATATTTTGGTATTTCCGTGTTCCTGTGATGAACCCAGCTGTTATTGTAAACTTTATGACTGCTAGTTGATTATCCATGCGAAGTTACGATGTTCAGAAAAAAGAATGAGGAACTCAAAATCCGTCAATGCACTGCGACCCGGCCCGTTTTGCGCTGCGCTGCGGCCCGCCCCGACACGCTGCGGCCCGGCATAATGTGATCGAACCTTTAGCTATAGTCTAATAATGCCTTCTTTTGTTCTAGATATTCCGTCCACCACAGACTGATATAGACGTGGTCAATGCAAGATTTCGTAATGGGGACCCCGTGTACAAGCATCCTATGATACCTGGCTATGAAGGTTGGTTTTGCCGCTTCAAGGCTATGAACTTCGTAATAATTGTAACAAATTGTAAAAAGAAAGGTCATATGAGTATTATGATAACGTATAGCCGGCCTTACATGTCTAATAGTTTCAGCTCACCCCCATATGGTTTGGTTTTCGGGTTGAATACAATAAAACTTTAAATATAAGCACGTTAATGTGAATTTGGATTAGATTTGCTTAATCGTGCAGACCATTTACACGTAAGATTAGCGAAATTATCTAATAATGTTTAGAAGCTATTATTTTCATCTTTACGGCCACAATTTAGAGATCGCACGTCGATAGCGCTTTTGTGCGACAATCCACATTCAAAATATGAAACAATTTGGAAGGAACGCGGAAGGCCGCTTTTTTCACACAAAAGCCATTTGGGCGTCACAAAAACGAACGTGCGAAAAAAGCGCCTGGCGCGCATAAGTGAAATCATCAAAGAATTTGTTGAAAATGAACTTGATCCGAATGATTCAGAATCCAGTTTAATATGAGTCACGATATGGGTCGGGCGAGTTTGCGGCATGCCGACTTTTCCGGAGAACCTAGACCTCAATGTTTACCTACCTATAAGTTTGGGTCTAGCGTGACTAATGTAATGACACAGCTTGATTGTACTTACAACCTGTAAGATATCGTGAAGAATCAAGAATGTTTATAATAAGCCACCATTGTAACTTGTTAATTCGTCAAGTTATTGCAAAAGGCTAGTAAAGCTTTACACATTGTTCGAAAGGTCATAGTTGAGAGGTTTACAATTAAGCAAATCTTAGTTTGAATAAAAATTAAATTAAAAATTAAAAAAAAAAACCGACACAATAACCTTTAAAAAGTAAAAAATAAATACATCGCGTTGGGGGACCGCTCCCACTTATTTATCACAAGACCCCTGGTCCCCCAACGCGATGTATTTATTTTTTACTTTTTAAAGGTTTTGTGTCGGGGGTTTTTTCAAATTTTTAATTTAATTTTTATTTTATACTTTTTATAGGTACACACCTAATATAATGTAGATTTTGTTAAATTGCACGTGATCCGCTTTCATTTGAGACCCCACTCGATTATATTTTCAGACGGTTCTTCTTCCCCACTTTCACCCGTCATAACTTTTAAACGGCTCAACCGATTTTCATCAAACATGTCTAAGAACACTCGCCCGTAACTCACCTTTCATACAAAAAAACTATATTGAAATCGCTTGAGCCGTTCGCGAGCTACGGTGCCACAGACCGACAGACACGTCAAACTTATAACACCCCTCTTTTTGCGTCGGGGATTAAAAAAAAAACGGAGTAACTAATACATAAATATGATGTCCTCTTTTCCTACTTTCTTTGTAATACACTCATTAATTTCTTAATCATCGTAGTATATTACCACCGGTCATTATTTTTAATGAGTTATTCTTCGCCATCTATTTTCTTGTCGCTTATTATAATTATTATGTATGCCACCTTTCGTACTATAGACGGGCTGGCCCTTAGTATGACCAAAATAAAATTGTACTTGTGGAATTCCACAAACATAAAATATGCAATAGAGTGCATGCTTAATAACGAATGAAAACCCAGGGTTCCTACCCCGACTGAACGCTCACTTCGGGCAGAGATACACGGTCGCTGGAACAGAAGCTTTGTCGGAGTTCCAAAGAGTGCAGCTGAACCAAAGGGCTGCAAGGAATCAGTTAGAACGAGTTGTGGACTTGCAAGCTGGCAAAGGACAACCTTGGGATTTGGTTGACAGATTTGTAAGTCTCATTTCTGAAGATTGGATAATTTATGGTCATTTAGAAAGATAAAGGCCGAACCTAAGTAAGCTAAGATTATTCATCGGAAAGAATGGAGAAGGGTGAAGAAGGAAGAAAGATTTAATTTGCATGGAGAACAGAAAGTAGATGAAAGGAAGAAAGGAGATAAATTTACTATAGATATGAATAGCAACAAACGACAATGATATCATTGCGATGATTGCGATATTAGAAATCATCAGACGCTGTCGGGTTGACCTACGAAAAAATGGACATGTTGGGAGCAGACATAAAATGTACGCTTTTCCTACATGACGCCTTTTTTATTATCCTCAGTCTGCAACTGCGGAATTCAAGTTACCGTTGGTCGTGGTTAGACCGGAATGTGCTGGTATACTGCGAGATGTGCCTATGGATGAGCCAAAACTTTCTCCAGCTACGCATTCTGTCAGTCCGTATTTCATGGAGAACGCGGATTCGGACAAATATATCAAGAAAGGTAGGACTGACTATGATAGCGAAAATAAATTAGGTCTTTTTTTTAATATGGTACGCCGCACGACATCCTACATGTTCTTTTTTTTTTTTAAATAAAATCTCAGTTTGTTGAGCACTGGCCACAATTATAAGAAATTTAGTTTAATTTGGTTGTCATTCTGACATGTTTATATAGATAATTTGTTTATTTACCGGTTTAAAGGAAATTTGAGTTCCGGGCCAAATGTCGTATGGGAAACTACATCAATCTTTTGTTCGTAATCAAATATGGGGTTTTAATCCTTCGCAATCTGTGCGTAAGTATTTTCTCTTGTAAAGCACTTATTTATGACTTGTGCGGGTAGCGGCAATCGAAGGATGCAAAAGAATGATTTGTTTTAAAAGTAATTTAATATAAGAATTACTATTGCTAAATTATAACTAAAGTTTAAGACTACTTGTGCGTAATAGTTTGTGTGGAGTGTTGCTAGGCGCGATCATGTTAAAACTCACAAATAATTACATTGCAATATATTGTTACAGGTTTCGCCGGCCATGTTCCCTATGGCTTCCAGCGGTTTGGCGAGTCTTCTAAGAAATTAACGAATTCAGCACTTTGTGACTTTTCATCAAATTACAGAAGAAGGCAGAGTACTGAATGGGCACCAGTTAACGTTGTCAAGTATGTACAATGCCAAATAATCATAGGAGTTTTTATAATTGTAGTAATTGTAAGGAATACACAAAATTGACTATATAGGTTCTTTTAAATATTGTAAGCCAATTTCAATTTACTTTGTATATTCTTGGCATTATTGCCAAGCCAAGCCATATTGTCAAGATAGAAAAAACACATGTCATGTCAGTCAGCTGTCAATTTATGAACAGCCGAGATACGCATTTTAATATTTTTTCACAAAAGTAAGCTAACTATGGCCAAAAAGAAACTTTTAGCGCACCTCTCAAAAGAGGAAAAAATGGTGATAGTTATATCTGAGATAATACAAGAGTTACTCGTCGCTCACCGCCAAAGCAAAGACGTTAACCTCAACAAAATGAAGACACGAATCTCCTCGAAGTACGGGCTTGGGACTTCGCCTAGACTCGTAGACATAATAGCGGCTGTGCCTGCGGATGCCAAGAAGATCCTTCTGCCCAAACTAAAGGCTAAACCGATTCGCACAGCATCTGGTATCGCCGTTGTTGCTGTAATGTGCAAACCACACAGATGTCCTCATATAAACTTTACTGGTAATATTTGCGTGTATTGCCCCGGAGGCCCTGACTCTGATTTCGAGTACTCCACTCAAAGTTACACTGGGTATGAGCCAACATCCATGAGGGCTATTCGAGCGAGGTATAATCCATACTTGCAAACTCGACACCGAGTGGAACAGTTGAAACAGCTAGGTCACAGTGTGGATAAAGTTGAATTTATAGTCATGGGGGGCACCTTTATGAGTTTGCCAGAAGACTACAGAGATTATTTTATAAGGTAAGTATATAATATAAAAAGTAAATATAAACCCTCTTCTATTTAAGTATGTTTAGATTAACTTTCACCAAAAATGTCCAAGTTTCCTGTGTTATAGTTTTATTAACTTGTTGTATTATTGTAATTTGTGCTTTATGCTTGGTATGGTTCACTATAGTGCTGTCTGCTAACATTTAACTTCTTAACCCTAATGCAACTTACAACCAAAATATTTAAAATTTCATCATTGATCAAACCTTTTTAACAAAACACAGTTGTCATTGGAAATATTCATTAATATAGCCATGGTAGCTATAAAGAAAGAAGAAGAACCGTCTTTTGTAGGTGAGAAATGAAGAAAAAAGGGTTGTATTAAGTGTGATTATAGTAGACATTTTGTTCATTACTAATTAACCTACATCTCATAGAAGCTGTCTTTAAAATTATCATTGTCTTGAAATTTATGAATATTTATTGGGGCCATTAAATGTAAATAAATAGAGACAATAAACTTAACATTCTGGGTTTATTAAAAAAACATGTTGTTATCTCTTCAGGAATCTCCATGATGCCTTATCAGGGCATACATCTAGCTGTGTTGCTGAAGCTGTGAAGTACTCTGAGAAGGCGAAGACAAAATGCATTGGCATTACAATTGAGACACGACCTGACTATTGTCTTCAGAGGCATATGAGTGATATGCTTAACTATGGATGCACAAGGTAAAGGCAGATTTTTTTCTTGTCTATATGGTTGCATATAATTTATTACAGCCAAATATGGGTTGGTAGTGATGCGGATAATTACTATTTCAGTTAAAATATTACATACAAATCTGAATGAAACCCTAATATAATAAATGATTACTACTCGGCCAGCAGATATATGGGCCAATACTGAGTCACTAAATTATCCATTAATCTCCTCATTCTCTCTTTGAATTCCAAAGGTGTCTGCCACACCTCACTCTGAACATCTGCCTTTGACAATAGTGCAGACAAGCTGCTGTTTTTATTCATACCTTTAGTCTACATGGACAGAGGAAACTGCATTGTATATAATATATATTAATATATACTAGTAGACCCAGCCATGCATTGCTGTGGTAGTATTAAGCTATTAAATTGTAGCTTAGATGAAACTTTTGTACTTTTAACATATAGCCATCTATTAGAATCATTTGGAGCTAACATATAATAAAATTGTGACTGTCAATTATTTTGCAATAAAATAATATTGCGACAATAAATTCAGATGTAACCTATCCTATCTTTCAATATGGATCAAAATGCAAATTTGATTAAAATCGGTTAAATAGTTTAGGAGTCCATCGCGGACAAACAACGTGACGCGTAATTTATATACATTAAGGTAGTAATATATTGTTGACAGGCTTGAGATTGGTGTACAGTCTGTGTATGAAGACATTGCTAGAGACACCAATCGAGGACACACTGTGAAGGCTGTATGTGAGAATTTCAATTTGGCTAAAGATGCTGGATACAAGGTGATTAATTGTATAGTCTTTAGAGTTACAAGAAGTTTCGAATTATAGTAGTAAATCCGCCTATTCATGTTGCTCTCATCATCATCATCATCAGCCCACACTAGTCCACTGCTGGACATAGGCCTCCCCTAAAGAGCGCCATAGCGCCCTGTCTTCCGCTTGACGCATCCAGCTGCTGCCCGCAACCTTTCGCAGATCGTCGCTCCATCTAGCAGAGTTGCACTCAGTAAACAGATATTTAGGCGCAAAGGGACGATCATCCAGCCAGACGAGGTGATGTCTAGCAGGGGGCCGCGGCGCCTATCCCCCCGATAACTGTAGTTGGGGAATTTTTAACCGTGCGAATTGCTCTGTAAACTTCGCTATTGCGGTGTAAGACTTTTAGGTAATTCTCGCATTTTTAGGCGATATTTGTTGATGATGCTAGTTCTGATTTTACGGGTAAATTGTGTAAAGTAAGTAATATGCTGGTCGTTACAGATACATTTTAAACCACCGTATAGTCTAAACTATAGTAACGACACGGTTGGCGCAGCGGTTGAGCGATCGACTGCTGCGCAGCATGTCGCGGGTTCGATTCCCGCACGGAAGAAATCTTTGTACGACCTACAAGTATTTGTTCCGGGTCTGGGTGTTTTCTGTTTATAATAATATGTGTATTTACAATTTGTGTATTAACAACTACAGTTGAATTTACAAAAAAAAATTAAGTTTATCATCCATCTCGTGACCATAACAACTGTATGATATCTACTATATTACTGCTCGCCCTTTTGTGTAATTATAACATTGATTCCAATTCATAAGATTTATATGAATATCACTACATATTATAAAACAAAGTCGATGTCGTCTGTCCGTCCCTATGTATGCTTAAATCTTTTAAACTACGCAACGGATTTTGAAGCGGTTTGTTTTAATATATAGTGATTCAAGAGAAAGGTCTAAATGTATAATACATTCATAATTGCATCCTTGCGAAGCTGGGGCGGGTCGCTAGTCTAACATATAAAAATCATGCGACTGTGTTTGCTATCTAACACATCAGTGGTGGGTTGATCGATTTTTATGAAATGTTTTGTGTATGTATTTGGTAGGCCCGAGATTAGTTTGTAGGCTATTTAATTGTCATGCAAATCAATGTTTCCCATATAACAATAGTGTTATCACGAATCGAATAACATCAACCACTTATAAATCAGCATCAATTATATTCAATTAAATGATTTGATAAAAAATCTTGATAGAAAACTGCTTGCTAAAATTGGCGCGCCAACCGTGTCGCCTGAGAAATTAACTTTATCACAGTACTTACTTGACGTTTTTCAGATTGTAGCACACATGATGCCAGATCTCCCAAATGTGGACTTTGAGAGGGATGTGGAGCAGTTTATAGAATTCTTTGAGAACCCAGCCTTCCGAGCTGATGGACTCAAGATCTACCCCACACTGGTTATCCGGGGAACTGGTTTATATGAGCTGTGGAAGACGGGCAGATATCGGAGCTATCCTCCTTCAACACTGGTTGATTTGATTGCGAAGATCCTAGCTTTGGTACCACCATGGACTAGAGTCTACAGGTATATTTAACTATTCATTTGCTATTATTATTTCCAATCTATACTAATATATAAAGCTGCAGAGTTTGTTTGTTTGTTTATTTGTTTGTTTGTTTGTTTGAACGCGCTAATCTCAGGAACTACTGGTCCGATATCAAAAAAATCTTTCAGTGTTAGATAGTCCATTTATCGAGGAAGGTTATAGGCTATATTTTATTTTCAAAAGAATTAGGGATCCGTATGAAAATTACGATTTTGTAAACCAAGGTGTAAAATCGAATACCTATTTATGCGTGCGCTGCAAAAACTATTGACAAAAGAACAAAATGATGTACTACGGGTTTGTAGGTCTTATAAAGATCTACAAAAAAGTCCGCGAGAGCACATATCTAACTATCATAGTTTAGTCACAATAACCGATTTTATGTTCATAAAAAATATGCAAGGGTTCGAAGCCCACGCGGGCGAAGCCGCGCGCAAAAGCTAGTAATACATAATTAATGCACTTATAATTTAGTGGGATATTACATGGAGGGTAACTACAGTATAGTGCTACGTTTTCCTTCATTTGTGGCTAGGTTTTGGGCCATGTGATTTCCTTTAGTCGGCTCTCATGTCACCTGCAGGATGGAATGGCGTGGTACGCTCAAGAAGAGAACTAGTGTTGCTAAATTATAATGTTTCCAGGGTCCAGCGAGATATTCCCATGCCACTAGTGTCGTCAGGTGTCGAGCATGGCAACTTGCGAGAGTTAGCTCTCGCCCGCATGGCGGATCTGGGCACAGACTGCCGTGACGTCAGGACCAGGGAGGTCGGAATCCAGGAGATACACAATAGGGTCAGACCATATGAGGTACGTTAATATATTTCGGAAAACCCACTAAGTTAATCAAGAAATTACCGTTCGCGTAACGCTACCAAACTCGTAAATGAACTCTTGACTGGGATATATTTAGAGAGAAAGAAAATGTGTGCTCTCTTGCTCGCACAGTAATATACGAAACGTAGCTCTCTCTTTATATCTTCACTAACTTGTTTTTCTCTCGAAACTTCCGATCGCCTCGCCCGATCACGCTTTTCGTAACGCTCTCGTCACGCATTCACTAGCTTACTCCCTCAATCAAGACTGCGTAAAGAAGTTTTACATCAAAAACTGAACACAAATGTATTTTGGAGTAAGTACCTGTGCTATGACAGTTTTAGGATAATCACCAACTAATTTCCAAGTTGTACGTTCTAGATCTTACAGTGTACTTACTAGCCTTATGGCTTATACCTAACGTGACCATACGTCCCGCTTTGGGCGGGATTGTCCCGCTTTCAGGCTGTCCGTCCCGCTGTCCCCAACGAGAACAAAAATGTCCCTCTTTTACCAATAAACCTCTAAACCCTTTGCACTTAAATATGACATATCACACCGACGTACCCTATATATGTATTTATTTATGTACAAAATTCCGTAGGCGTCCCGCTTTTACACGAAAAAGAAATGGTCACGTTACTTATACCACTTTAATGGGGGTCGGCACCATTCTAACATGATTAGGCTAACTACCAGTATTTCCTCGGAGCGATTGCGGTCTGCCCCACGCGGCCCATCTATTGGGAACACCGGTAATTATTTAATACGACCATCTGTCAGTTTTTATTGTTCTGAAAATGACCTCTGAAGCACGGAGTAGATCAGCTGTTCCAAATGATTGACATCCATCCAACATTCAGACGTTGCGTTACTTGCAGATACCCCATTATATCCTGAGGGTGTCGTAAGACCCCACCAAAAGGAAATGACAAGGCCGATAATCTAGCCGCAAGAGAGGGAAAACTTGATACGAAACCGTGTGCCAACCCGTCTGGCCAGCGTGGCACATTAGGCTCATTACCCTCCATGTGACTGGAGGAGGCCCTACTCAACAGTGGGTCGTCTATGGGCTGAGTAGTAGTCGTAGTATTAAGGTGAATGTTCCAGGGTAGCCCGCGAAATTCAAATTTTCCTACGTTTTTTGCAATTTGCAGGTTAGTGCTACGTTGTATGATGATGAACTTTTGATTCGCGGCTGTAAGACGTATGTAGTTCATCATCATCATCATCAGCCCACATTAGTCCACTGCTGGACATAGGCCTCCCCTAAAGAGCGCCATAGCGCCCTGTCCTCGGCTTGACGCATCCAGCCGCTGCCCGCAGCCTTTCGCAGATCGTCGCTCCATCTAGCAGAGGGTCGTCCTACACTACGCTTGCCTATTCGCGGTCTCCACTCAAGAACTCGTCTACCCCAGCGGTTGTCGGTTCTTCTACAGATATGACCAGCCCACTGCCACTTCAGTCTGCTAATTCGCTGAGCTATGTCGGTGACTTTGGTTCTCTGTCGGATAATCTCGTTACGGAGCCTATCTTTCAGAGAAACTCCCAACATAGCTCTCTCCATAGCACGCTGAGCGACTTTAAACTGGTGGACTAGTCTCACCGTGAGTGTCCACGTCTCGGCGCCGTAGGTCATGACGGGTAGGATGCACTGATCGAAAACTTTCGTTTTCAAGCTCTGCGGGATGGGCGACGAGAAGACTCGACGAAGTTTTCCAAATGCTGCCCAGCCCAGCTGGATTCTCCTCTTGGCCTCCCTATCGAAGCTGTTCCTACCTAATTGCAAAATTTGCCCGAGGTATATATATTCTGGAACAGCTTCAACAAGATGACCATTTACGACGATAGGTCTCGGATGAATGTGGTCATTCATCATGATTACATATGTAGTTACAGAGTTATAATCATCAAAATCATCAATACAACCCTCCAAGCTCATAAAGGTGCAAGAAAAACTTTTTCAACGTCAAAGTCATTCTTGCACCTTTATGAGCTTGGAGGATTGTATTGATGATTATAATTCTATAACTACATACGTCTTACAGCCGCGAATAACATTTTAATCAACATACAACCTAGCACTGACCTGCAAATTGCAAAAAACGTAAGAATATTTGAATTTCGCGGGCTACCCTGGAACATTCACCTTAATCCACTTCATCCTGTCTGTTCGTCTGCACTGTTCTGTTAGTCTACGACGCCTATGTTCCTAATTCTTGCACTAATAATATACATGTATTCAGGTTGAGTTAATAAGAAGAGATTATACCGCGAACGGTGGCTGGGAGACGTTTTTGGCCTACGAAGACCCCGATCAGGATATCTTAGTTGGTCTGCTCAGGCTTAGGAAGTGTGCCTCGGATACCTACAGGCCGGAATTGAAGCCGGGACCTAACGCCAACTTTAAGCAATGCAGCATCGTTAGGGAGCTGCACGTGTATGGATCTGTGGTGCCTGTGAGTTATAAAATTATTGAAATATCTTTACTTTTTAATCGACTTTTTTTTAATCCATCCATCATCTTACGCAAATTCCTTACATCCATATCTTTCTCGTTGGTCTAGTGGTCAGATGTGCCGCCTTTGGATCAACGGGTCCCGGGTTCGATTCCGGGGTCGGGCCAGTGTCTTTGTCTAAACCAGAGGCACTGGCTCGGAGTCTGGGTGTCATTTCTATCTATAATATGTATGTATTTACAAAAAAAGTGTATATAAGTAGTTTATCATCCATCTCGTTACCATAACACAAGCATTAAGTTGCTTAACTTGGGACTAGATGGCGTTGTGTGAAATGTCCAAGGATATTTATTTTTTATTTATTACTAGCTGACCCGGCGAACTTTTTTCCGCATTATAAATATTTAAAACAAAAAGAAAGTTGGACATAGGATACCTGAGATTTTTATCCCGTCCGTATATAACCTACTTTAACAAAACTGACAGCGAAACGTTATGTTGGTTGTCTATAGTTTAATATGGCCAAAAATTTGACAATTAGAAATTTTGAATTCGACTTGTTTAAATTGTTGTAATTCACATAATATCTTTATAACTTGTAGCCTATGTGTTATTCTGATGTATAAGCTATATTATTGTAAAGTTTCATTAAAATCCATTCAGTAGTTTTTACGTAAAAGAGTAACAAACATCCATCCATCCATCCATCCATACATCCATCCATCCATACTTACAAACTTTCACGTTTATAATATTATTAAGATTAAGATTTTCTCTCATACATCTGATATATAAAATTCGCGTGTCTCGGTGTTTGGTAATAGCCATGTCCACACCAACCGAGCACGATTCGTCAGTCGGTGTAGACGTGCCTCGGGGTTGCTCGGCCGAGGCAACCTGCGTCTCTCGTGCTCGGTTGGTGTGGTCACGTCTATAGAACTCCTCCGAAATGGCTCGACCGATGTTCGTGTGCATATCGTCGGTTAGGTCTGCGAATCGCACAAAATCAATTTTTCATCCCCTTAAATGGTCCACTACTAATGTGTTTATACATTTTTTTATGATACAGCGTCCAAAAATGCATACAACCCTACATTTTCACCCTCTATGAGCCCTATTTTTTAATAGTGATATTTATGTGGCAAAATAGCCATTGCCGGGTCTGCTAGTAATTTATACAAAGAAACGCTCGCATTTATAATATCATGTGTATGTCTTTCAGGTAAATGCACGCGATCCTACCAAGTTTCAGCATCAAGGGTTCGGTATGCTCCTAATGGAGGAAGCGGAACGGATAGCGAGGGAGGAACATGGCTCTGACAAGATGGCGGTCATTTCCGGTGTCGGAACCCGCAATTATTATGCCAAGATTGGGTACCATCTAGAAGGACCGTATATGGTCAAGATGCTCTAAATAAAGATCTTGGGACACTAGAGAAGAAATGGTTTTATTTTTCTAATGACTGTGTCTTGAATTTCAGCGTTAGGTTCCCCTATTGAGTTTTTATTTATGTAATAGTATGATTTAAGGCTCTAAATTGCTTGTGCCCAACATTTCATAGATTTGATAGAATTGGTAGCCGGGCATTATAGAAAGTCAAATGGGGGCAAAAGGCTTGGGAGACGCATGAAATATACCATCAAATTAAAAGCTTGATGAAACTATATGAATTGTAAATGAAATATATTTAATTGTAATAAATTGCTCTATTGCTTATACGATTTATTTGACACCTTAAAACTATTTAGGATCAAGTTTAATTAAGCAGAATAAGGACTACTTAATTGTCTTTGTCACCTATCCTGAACGTAGATATTTTGCGAACTTTGTCATATTAATATCACATTGGTAAACCATTCAAGAAGAACCGAATGAAATATAGTCAATAAACATTATTATCGTTTTAGGCCTTGGAAGATTAAGCGCGTTTAGTTCAATTTGATGAAGGGGGACATTAGCTGGCTGCCCGTTGTCCAGACTGCAAAGATTTTTATTATGTCGCCACGTATGACTTTTTTGGGCATGGAGAAATGCTGGTACCCTAGAGATGTCTATAGAATTGGTATTGAGAGGGCGAACAAGGCAAAAACTTGTCCGAGTCTGAACCGTGTATAACCCTCAGCGGGCACCACGAAGAATCAGTCAGATTTTCCCTAACTCCTATCCAAATCCTTAGTCCTAATACCTTTGCTTTCTCCCACAGGCCTGACCCGCCATTATCGATTAACCCGACCGAGCTGTACCACAAGCACGTCGGAATGTTGCCAAATTACGCGGGACACGTCCCTGGATGTATGTTCAGGTGGGTTCTAAAATCTATTTTTAAGTTAAGATGCCAAATTTAATGGGCGGAGTGCGAGCTACCGTGACGAATGGCCGCATCCTCAATGGCAACCACGCACTTGAAAGCCATGGTGTGCTCATGGGGCACCTTATTCACACTGGGCATCCTCGTGTATACCCGGCCACTGGGGGCTACGGGGGTCCCCGGGACGCAGAAAGAATAATTACCGCCCCAACTTACCCACTAAAACCTATGTAGCGACCAGCGTGGTACATATTTTACACAATTTACCCCAAAAATCGAAACTAATAATATCAAGAAATTTTCAAGAATTACCTAAAAGTCCTACACCGCGATAGAGAAGATTCAAAAGCAATTCGCACAATTAAAAAATCACAGCTATCGGAGGATAGGCGCCGCGGACCCCTGTCAGACATACCACCTTGTCTGACCGGATGATCATTCGTTTGCGCCTAAACCTACGGCTTTCCTCGAATCATGGCCACGGGACAGGATTTGCTCCTCGATGGGGTACATACTCTGTGGGGGTTTAGTGGAGTCCCAAGCTCTGAGGCCCTCCGCTTACGGGTTTTATATTCTGCCGCAAGAGAAGGATAAAGACGAGACCCTGACTCAACAGTCTGTCATCTGTGGGCTGAGTAGTAGTTATTTTTTTTATAGGTTTCTTTCAATCTGTTACCTATTATAAAGAATGGCAAAGATGCTACAGTAATAAGCTTATTGTGCCACACTTGCCAAGTGGTTTCAGGAGGACTGCCTTGTTGGTTTAGGGGTTAAATGTGGCGCCTTTGGATCACGGTTCGACTCCAGGGTCGGGCAAGTGTCAACCAGAGGCACTTGCTCAGTCCTGGTGTCTTTGTGTTCATAAATTTAATGATATTACACTATCCATGCGATACAGGTTATATAAAAAGGGGATGGGGATTCGTTTAAAAAAATCAGTTTTTTTTTCTTCGTCAGATTCTTGTCTTGTTGGTTACACTGTTTGTTCTAAAACCGTCCGGCTCTTTTCACTACTACTATTCAGCCTATAATGACCCACTGCTGGGTCGGGCTGCCTCCAATTATGTGGAGGGTAGTTATTCTACTGTGCCACGCTGGCCAGACCGGTTGGCATAGGGTTTCGTACCTATCAAGTTTTCAGTCTCTTGTGGCTAGGTGTTCGGCCTTGTCATTTTTCTTTTGTAGGTTCTTACGACACCCTAAGGATGGAATGGGGTGGTGACACTATGTATTCTAAAGCAGTCACCACACCTACTATACAGGGTGGTCAAAAAGTCGTGGATCAAACGAAACCAGCGGTTAGATGGGGCCATCAGCAGCAAAAAATTGTTCTACGTGAGGTCCTTAGGGTCAACCCCTGCGGAGTTACAATTGATTTTGTGTTTTTATGAGAAATTGTCTTTTTTTTACTAAAACTTGATAAAATTAGACAAAATCTACCCCTTGTATCTTTTTTATAATTGTCACTAGATTGGTACTGATGAGTCCTTTCGTTAGACATGCTATTTATGGTAGTTTATTGGGTGTGTTGAAGATAATATTAAGTTTAACGAAAGCAATATTTTTTAAATCAAAACTTGTTACTTACTTCGGACCCCACTGTGAAAAAAAAATACTCTACAGAAAAGTGCCACTGTATCACAATTTTTGGCGCATTTAATAGGGATTCTAAAAAGGTATTACACGTGGCTATGCGTGGCTTCGATATCTTTCAAGGACGATCTTTCGTAGCAAGGCCAGAGTTAATTCATACAAAAAACTCGGTTAGGCCTACTAACCTAACCTTACCTAAGCGTGATCGTTTTCCGGACTACAGGGTCTTTATCGTCGTTTCAGCCCATAAATGACCCACTACTAAGTCGGGCCTCCTCTAAGTTCATTTTGGGAGATTAGCCTACTGTGCCACGCAGCCAAGACGGGTTGACACAGGGTTTGCTTCAAGTTTTCCTTCTGTTGCGGCTAGGTGATCTGCCTAATGCGTTCTTTTAGTCCTCTCACACAGTAGTGGGTCATTTATGGGCTGAAACGAAGACGATAAAGAATAAACAATGTCACCAACCCATACCATATTGAAGGTGTCGTAAGAAGCGACTAAAATAGTAGAGTATTTTTTTTTCACAGTGGGGTCCGAAGTAAGTAACAAGTTTTGATTTAAAAAATATTGCTTTCGTAAAACTTAATATTATCTTCAACACACCCAATAAACTACCATAAATAGCATGTCTAACGAAAGGACTCATCAGTACCAATCTAGTGACAATTATAAAAAAGATACAAGGGGTAGATTTTGTCTAATTTTATCAAGTTTTAGTAAAAAAAAGACAATTTCTCATAAAAACACAAAATCAATTGTAACTCCGCAGGGGTTGACCCTAAGGACCTCACGTAGAACAATTTTTTGCTGCTGATGGCCCTATCTAACCGCTGGTTTCGTTTGATCCACGACTTTTTGACCACCCTGTATAATATTTACGACATTTGCAGGTTTGGGAAAACGTACGGGAATGACACACGAGACGCAAAGCGATGGCTACGAGGGGACTTCAGCCCTTGAGACGCGTGATTGTAACCTTTATTTCTTTGCTATATGATTCAAAATTGCGAGTGATTTGATTTTGAAAAGCAAATTTTTAACACGAGTTGTGAAATTAAACGAATCAAACAATAAATTAGCGTTTTTAATAACATTTATGGATACAACACGTATTTCTGTACAAATATATACAATGGCAATCTATATACGTACATGAAAAAAAATATATGCATAAAATTAAGTATCTATTTCTTTGCGTTCCATTCTTTAATTAGTTTTTCAGTCAGCGCCAAGTTCTCGTCTTTCTGCAAAGAAGGGATTGCAAATGTTAATAGTTTTTAAAATTAGGACAATTGCCCTATACATTATCCGGCAAACAATTACTATGCTGTTTATAGTGCTTCTTGTAAACAAGACCAATAATTTGAAAAAAAGCAACTATAGAGTTTCTTGCCGACTCTTCTCTGTAGAGCAGCTTTCCGAACCGGTGGTAGATTCAGCATGAATGCGGGTGGACGTAGGTGTTGTGGGCGATTAACGGAGATGGATGGATTGTAGGTGTGGGGAATTGTGTATGAAAGGTGTGAATGTAGGTATGACGACTGATGGATGTGTGTGGAGACTACCACCTAGCGTGGTACAGGGGCCGTAAGATGATGATGGTAATTGTAAATATTACGTTTTATGAGATTTGTGATAAAATCGTAAATAAGTAATAAGTAAATAAAGTTCCTTTTGAGTTAGAATGTAAACAAAATGTGGGGGACAGCCGCGTTCCTTTTCGCCTCCCTGCTCCGCCAATGAGACAAAACCTAGACCATTGTCCAAGATGTTTGCCGGCTATTGACCATCATTCATAATTTCTGCCCAAAAAATCTCTAAGCTGTAAGGCAGTTTGTTACAAAGCGCATACGCCACGGTAGTGTACTGCTATTGCAATGTCGAGGGCTGCAAAAAATGAGATACGCAGAACCGTAATTCGGGTTCTTCTTATTCAGTGGGCAGGGCACACAGCTCGCAGAACTCATAAGGAAGAAAAGTCCTCGTGTGGCATCTGCGTTACGGAAAGCGTAGTGCCGGTAGGCCTCCCGCACGGTGGACCGGCGACCTGGATAAGGTCGCCGGAAAGCGATGAATGCGGGCGGCTCTGGACCGGCTGTCGTGGAAGCCTATGTCGAGCAGTGGACGTCTTTTGGCTAAAATTATGATGATTCTGTAAGGTGGAGTTTCGAAGTATTTTTCAATAGTTAAAACCCAAAATTACCTTGATAAAGCAAAACCGAGCGTAATTCTCTCCCAGGTGTTTATTAGCCTCCGAGTAGAAGGCGGAAGGTGGGATGGCTAGCACGCCAGCCTCCTTAGCAAACTTCTTCGTGAACCGGTAATCCTTGTACTTATCCGGCTCAGCTGACAGGTCGATCTTGTTTGCTGAAAATGTTCACAATTAGGCACAAAATACTGATGATCGCTACATACTTCTTAATAATTAAATCCTCCTTCAAAGACATGGAAGGTAATTAGCCTACTGTGCCACGCTGGCCAGACGGGTTGGCACAGGGTTTCATATCAAGTTTACCTTCTCTTGCGGCTAGGATTTGGGCCTTATGGTCTTCCTTTATCTCTGATGACTTTAAAACGGCTGAGCAGATTTTTATAAAACAAAACGAGAACTGCCGCTATAAAACCTGCTTTGATATAAAGCCAACTAACCGCATCATAATCATTCCAGTTGTTTAGGAGCAACGATGCTATAAGTTTAACGTAGGTAACGTTAAACTTATAGCATCCCTCTTTCTTCGAGAGTCCAAAATACGTATAATATCGTGATAACGTCACTACACTTTTCTGATAAAAAATTGAGATATCTTTAATGTAAACGTTAGTCTGTGCGGTGACCGATTTAGAATACAAAGTGTCACCACCCCATTCCGTCCTGAGTGTCGTATCCTGTGCCAACCCGTCTGGCCAGCGTGGCGCAGAAGGCTCGACTCAGCAGTGGGTCATTTGTGGGTTGAGTAGAAGTAGCAATGTAAACGATATTTTGTGTACTATTGATTGATTGAAAATCCCTACAAATTAATGTTCAAACAGGCAAGCTTCTATTAAGAATCAAACTGAACTCCGCCGGCTTGCCACTAACTTCTATACAGGAAATTATAGGAGTGAGCTGAGGGTAAACTTATGAGCTCACTTCATACCTAGGTCAGTCCAATCAGCGACGACGAAATAACCCCCCTGTGGCACGGTGGGGTTGAACCCGTTTTCCTTCAAGGTCTTCACCAGGAAGTCTCTCTTTGGAAGCAGTTCTCGCGCCAGTGACTTGAAGTAACAGTCTGGGGAGTCACGGCGCGCCAGCTCGTACTCGAATGAGCGGGCCACAGCTTCCTGGAATGATTGTACACTTTTTCACGTTTTATAGGAAACTACTGGCCCACCCCGGCTTCATTTGGGTATATAACAAAAAAATGTTTTATAGGTAGACATATTTCTTTATAAACTTTTTGGCCAGTGACTTGATTGCCTTTGACCCTAGGATTGCGTGATGGAAAGCAACGCCAGGGTCTAAGATGGAGCAGGTGATTCAAGGAAATGCCTTGTCAGGCACCGGCTCTCACATACACACGACGGAACACAGTAAAACTGCTTGGCGGCGGACTTTGAGGGTGGTAAGCCGGGCGGACTATTAGATCCTACCACCAAGCGTGCTGGGTTTTGTTGACGGTAATTTCGTAAAAATCCATTCAGTAGTTCAACTTTCACGTTTAAAATATTAGTACATAGTACGTACTGAACCGATTACGGTAAAATTTCTATCGGACCAGTTTGTAGGCAATACCAATCTAACGTCGAAAGTAAAATGTCATGAACTCACTTCATCCTGAGTGTATGATACGACGAGAGGCAAATCCGTGTTAGGGTCCGTTCACACAGACCGGCTCGGAGAGGAGAGCAGATTCTTATCACGTTGAAAACAGAGTTTTTAGTATTTGTATTAAGGTTTATTTTTGCATGTGCACTGCTTTTGTGATTAAGAATGCTTGAAGGCGCTTGGTGTGAAATAATAAGAGGAGCTTACCGGCTCCGATCGCGTAATTTTTCTCGATCGTGCAGCCGTTTGGCTCCGATTGCGTGCTCTTTCTCGCTCGCGCAGCCGATCGGTTCCGATTGCGTCCGCGCTTCTCCACGCCGACCGTCATTTTGATAGCACAATCCTTTCAACGACCAAGCGAAAGCCGGCTGTCGCGCTGCTATTGTCTTTCTATAGTGTCTCGAATAACTTGCATTCGAAGGTTTAAAACGGAACTTGGACTGCGTGGAAGACTGCTACTGCCTTTGTAGTGTACCCATCCGGCTCCGAGCACATCCGAACGGCTCCGAGCGCATCCGACCGGCTTCAAGTGCATCCGACCGCCTCCGAGCGTATCCGACCGGCTGCGAGCGATTCCGACCGGCTGCGAGCGCATCCAACCGGCTCCGAGCGCATCCGCTTTCAGGTCGCTTCCAGCCGGTCTATGTGAAATAGTTGGCGGCTCCGCTCCGACCAACTCCAAGCGCATACGATCCGGTCTGTGTGAAAAGAAAAATGCGCGCCGATGCTCTCCGAGCCGGTCTGTGTGAACGTGGTGTCAGCTAGTTGTGTTTAGTCAAAGTTCAAACTTTATTGAAAAGTACATTAGAAATTGCTCTCCAATTTCGACGACATTTGCAACGGTTCCATGGTGTAATGGTTAGCACTCTGGACTCTGAATCCAGCGATCCGAGTTCAAATCTCGGTGGAACCTGTCTTTTTGTAATTTGTTTTTAATTGTATAGTTTTTTAGCATATTGCTAGATTGAAAAATCTGGAGTATCAATTTGATATTTAAATTATAATTTTATTATCGTTTCTATGTTCTCTATCAAAATAAAGTCGTTGACAATACAGCGTCGAGACCAACTGCTTTGTACCTATCTGTTTTGCATTGTCATTTCCTTTATTCGGCTTGTACGACACCCTTAGGATGTAAAGGTTTTGTGATACTATACAGGGTAATTCCTAAAAGGTAGCATTATTGATACATACGATTTAGCATCGACAGCAGTTTTGATCTTTGAAAGAAAAACATGTGTCTTGTTTGCAACTTTTAGCGCGGCCGCACATGCTAACACTCGCATTGGATGTCACGAGCCGCGTGCGACGTGCAGTACCAAACTCCGCATGTACGCGTGTGCGTAGACACGTGAGAACAAATTTAAATAATATTTAAATACTGCCACTCGCACGCGGCTTGACAGTCAACGCGAGTGTGAGTATGTGCGGCGGGGCTTAATTAAATAAATAAATAAATATCCTTGGACATTTCACACAGCGCCATCTCGTCCCAAGCTAAGCAACTTAATGCTTGTGTTATGGTAACGAGATGGATGATAAACTACTTATATATATTTTTTTTTGTAAATACATACATATTATAGATAGAAATGACACCCAGACTCCGAGCCAGTGCCTCTGGTTTACACAAAGACACTTGCCCGACCCCGGTATCGAACCCGGGACCCGTTGATCCAAAGGCGGCACATCTAACCACTAGACCAGCGAGGCAGTCAATTCAATTCCCATCCACTACTAACAATAGACGGTGACCTACCAACCTCAATGGAGTTCAATGACTTAATAATAAAGAATACAATCCACTACTCAGCCCATAAATGACCCACTGCTGAGCCGGGCCTCCTCTCGTCACAGGGAGGGTAACAAGCCTACTGTGCCACGCTGGCCAGACGGGTTGGCACAAGTTTTTGTATCAAGATTTTCTTCTCTTGCGGCTAGGTTTTCAGCCTTATCATTTCCTTTTGTCGGCTCTTACGATACCCTCAGGATGGAACGGGGTGGTGACACTATGTAATCTAAATCCTTCACCACGCGGAATAATACATTCTACACAACCGTAACTGCTCGGGTGATATCGCACAGGTCATTAGCGCGGAAAGCGAGGTCATTCCCTAAGGGTCAACGCCGACCAACGGAGTGGCGGCGAAGAGACTTATTCAGCAACAACTTAAATTAACCTAAAACGCTTTAGAATACAACTTTATTTGGTACAACGAAATACAATGACGGCGAGCGACATAAAGCACGGCGAGCGACATAAAGCGCGGCGAGCGTATTCTAAATACAGCTGTATTCTGAAGCGTCTTAGGTTGAATTTAAATTGTTACTCAATTAGTCTCTTCGCCGCCACTCCGTTGGTCGGCGCTGGCCCTTAATGATATGTAGAAGAATTTTATTACGTTACTTTCTGTACACTTTTGACTTCTGATTACTGTTCTCTTAAATTCATTTTTGAGTATGACGATCGTATTTATAATATGCGTTTTGTTTGTCATAAGCAGGTATTTTTTTCTCTATTGGCACTATTAAAATAACTATTAAATTAATAAAGACAATTATTTTGTATGAATTGAATATACTAAACACAGCGACACAACCGCGAAGAGCAGCTGACTGTGTCTTTCTCGCTCGGGTACACTCAGCGGTCAGAGTTCACCCGAACGCCTTTCACCTCAGAGCGTGACGGATCAGCCTAACTTACTACTTACGGAAAAATCATTTAATACCCTGTATATTCTAAATCCGTTACGTCACGGACACCTGAATAAAAAGGTGCCATTAAGCGTAGTAAGTGGTTCTCACCTGAATAGGTGTACAGCAAGTGTACACGCAGTTCTGGTGCACCACCTGGAGGTTCCTCATGAGGGCAGCCGGCCCGTACGCCCAGCCGGTCTTCCAGCCGGTCACTGAGAACGTCTTGCCAGCTGATCCTATAGTGATCGTCCGCTCCCACATACCCGGCAATGTTCCTGTAGGCAAGTTTTATACATAAGTTAAGGAATAGGCAAGTTGGAAGTTTGTAAAAGCCGACAAAAGGCAATGACAAGGCCGAAAACCTCATTAAAAACGTTTTTCGTATCTTATTAAGAGTTAAAGATAAAGATCAACTCACCAATCCTGACGTGTTCGAACGGCTCATAAGTCATCCACTCGTAGACTTCATCAGAGAGACAGAGCACGTCATGCTTCTTGCACAGATCCGCGATCACCTGCAGCTCTTCTCGCGTGAACACCTTTCCAAGGGGGTTGTGGGGCGTGTTGACGATGATCATTTTCGTTTTACTGGAGAAAAGAGCCGAAAGCTCTGCACTATCTAGCACCCAGTCCGCTGAAGTTACTTCACCACTCGTTGATTTCTGATGGGCACAATTGCGTTAAAACACACCATACCATTTCCTGGAGGCTCTAGGCAAGGCGACTAAAGGAAATACAACCGGATGAACCAACCTCAGAACCGTCCTACATTTTTCCCCAATAATATATATCGGTCCAATCTTACTTGATTTGGTTAACTACCAGTGTTTTAACGGACCTATTACCGCCTATCTATCTAGTGGGACAACTGGTTAAAAGCAGCCATTAGCTTTCACGCTACTGACGTCGTGTATCGACTCGTTTTTGACGGATTTTGGTGCAGGTAAAAATTGCAATTGTTATTAAAAAAAAGGTTTAGTATGTCGTTAATAATCATAAAAATAATTAAAAAAAGCTAGTTAAAGAAGAAGAAATTTCCGAGAAAAAGTCCGTATTCCTGGACCTCTATCTCCATTATTTATAATTTTAATTTGACCTTGAAAATAGTCCTCCTCGCGGCTAACTGCAAACTCCCCGAACTGATAGTTACACAACTGTCACAATCGTCCACCAATAGCTCGTTGATTGTCAATTGTGACTCTATTGAATTAGCAAGTTTTGGGCATGTTTTGGGACCTGGAAGTTTTGCTGGCTCAAAAGTTTAGCCAAAGATACATTTTTCAAATTGAGTTAGTTATACTTGGTCCGTAGTACTTACCGGCCTCAAAGGTATAAATTTGGGTACACCGCCTGCTGATTTGATCATGAAGTCGTAACAATCAAAGAAGGGTTCGATCACTATGACTTCATCCCCTTCGTCAACATGACCTGGAAATTGACATAGACATATTGTTTATGGTGGCAAGAGACAAAAATACACATGACATAGATCATATAATTAATATAGACATCAGCTGTATTTTATAGTCTTTCCACAAACCGACCCAGGCTATGCATAATGCTTGACGTTGTCAACCAACGCTGATCTTGGAATTGGACGAAAAGTTTCAACCACCACCCGATTTCAGCCTGAGGGTGTCGTAAGAGCCGATAAAAGGAAATGATAAGGCCGGAAACCTACCCGTAAGACTTACCCATCTGGCCAGCGTGGTACAGTAGGCTAATTACCCTCCATGTAAATGGAGGAGGCCCAACTCAGCAGTGGGTCATTTATGGGCTAAGAAGTATGCCAAAAAAAGCCTTAAACTTGGTTTGGTATTGTCAAAATATTATCGCATACTGTCTACTACAGTAACGCACGATATTCTCCGACTTTTCTTTCTTTCTTTGCGACAAATCCTCATGGATACCTGGCCGTTGAGAAAGCCTTAGAAACTGGGGTGTGCGAGAAGATAGTAAATTATGTACCGACCTGCCCAACTAAAAACTAGGGCGTTCTTCAACTGCGAGCTCCAGGATAAACAACCCAATGAAGAAACATCTGCCGCGACCCTGGGAGCCTTGGCCCGCTTTGATTAGTGGAGCCCCAAGCTCCGAGGCGGGCGCCTCCGCACGTATATTGAGGCTAAGCGAGTGTACTACTACTCAGCCCATCAATGACCCACTGCTGAGTCGGACCTCAAATCCCAGGGAGGGTAATTAGCCTTATGCTTAGCGAGTCTATACATAGGCAAATACTATCTGTTGATCGTTTACCGTGTGTCGTCAATCAGTAATCCATAGGGTGTCGTAAGACCCGACAAAAGGAAATGGCAAGGCCGATAACCAAGCCGGAAAATTTAATACGAATCCCTGTGCCTGGCCAGAGTGGCACAGTAGGCTAATTACCCTCCACGTTACTGGAGGAGGCTCGACTCAGTAGTGGGTCATATACCTATCAGACCACTGCCTGAGTCAAGCGGGGTAGTAGCAACTGATCATTTATTTCGGCGTCCGGAAATGTACTCCTGGAAATCACTTGTGTCCATTAATAGGATATACCGTAATACTTTACCAGTTTTTACATAAACGTTACCTAAGATTGCGCTGTACAAGGCCTCGTATGCGCCAAACGACACCAAAATCTCGTTGTTTGGATCTATTTCTCTGCCAACAAGCGGTGAATATAACTTGGCTAAGTTTTGGACTAGCCTGGGGTGGCCCTGAGAACAAAACGTGTCTTATAAGCTCAGGAGTACATGTGTACATTAACTACATCACCTGGTTACAGCAATACAGGTGACATTGTACTCTTAATCACCCCACATGGACCTCATCACTTCAGGCCATAAATGACCCACTACAGAGTCAGGCCTCCTCCATTCATGGAGGGAGATAAGCCTACTGTGCCATGCTGGCAAGACGGGTTGGCACAGAGTTTGTATCAAGTTTTCCTTCTTTTGGGGCTAGGTGATCTGCCTCTTGCGTTCCTTTAGTCGCCTCTTACGACACCCACAGGATAGTGTGCGTCGGTGACATTGTATTCTCAATCACCAGACATAGACCTAATTAGTTGGTTTGGATCACCTTTCTGTTTATTAGTACTAAACGGTCTGGGTGTCATTTCTGCTCGTGGATCAAGTGTCTGTAAATTACCGTCACGATAAGGGTTATAAATAATAAATAAATAAATATCCTTGGACATTTCACACAACGCCATCTCGTACCAAGTTAAGCAACTTAATGCTTGTGTTATGGTAACGAGATGGATGATAAACTACTTATATAAATTTTTTTTTGTAAATACATACATATTATAGATAGAAATGACACCCAGACTCCGAGCCAGTGCCTCTGGTTTAGACAAAGACACTTGCCCGACCCCGGAATCGAACCCGGGACCCGTTGATCCAAAGGCAGCACATCTAACCACTAGACCAACGAGGCAGCCAAAGAGGTTATACCCAGTGCAGGGGGGGGGGAGAAACAAAAAATATCGTGAATACAGTTGTCAGTCATACGTCAGTCATGTCAAACATACGTAGATGTCCTTAATGTTGACTATAACTAACTTCATGGTGGTTCAAGGTTTTTGGTATCACGTGATGTTTTTTAACATTTTTAACCTCTCCCTCCCCCTTGGTGATACGTGGTGAGGTTTAAGACGGGGAGTCTTAAACCTATCAAAAATCACGTGCATTTTTAAGTACCTACAAAGAAGCTTAAACACGCCGCTTTTCGGTTACGAAAAGACGCGTTTGACGAAAAATTAAATACACGTGATATCTTACTAAACTCCCCCTACCCCTTGGTGATGTTTCGTGATTTTTGCCGAACCCCTCCCTCCCCCTTTCGAACCTCACGTGATTAATGGACTTGGTTGCTGGTTGCTTGATTAGTGGATGGAATTAAAACCCCTCATCATTTTCCCCTAACGAGCCAAAAGAAAAGAAGTAGGCATTAAGTCTGCCATTGTAAACTTTTGCATAAAGTATTAAATAAATAAACAACGTATAATTCAAATAGTATATTTCATTACAAGTGCGGAAAGGCTGTCATTACAACGAGCTCCGACAAATGTCTACCCGAGCCGAGGCGCAGCCGAAGGCGAGGGTTGACAGTCGGAACAAGTTGCAATGACGGTTCCGCAAGTGTACTGAACGACTATTTTTAATATAGTTGCGAAAAAATGAAGCAATTTAATAAAATAATACAAGCACAATAAACTCAACTAACTAATCATTTCTGAAAAATGGCGCCGACCGTAGAATATAAGCAGAGATTTTTTTTCTTCACCCATTCTGGTAGGCAAAAGGAACAATGCCCATACAGCCAAGTCTTCAGTAGAATTTTTTTATTGATATGAAATGAAATTTAATTAAATGAAATTAAACTCATTCAATCAAATCATTAAATCTGATATTGAAACAAATTAGTACGTAGTTTATTTTTAGAAATATACGTATTTGCATGAATCATAAAAACTTCTACGTTTTTTTTTAGTAAAAACTTCATGGTTGGTTTTTCCTTTTAATAGACATTATTTTGACAGTTGGGAAAGAGAACGCACTAGTGCGGGAATGGTAAAAAAAAGCACGCGTGTGTATGTGTAGGGTCCACTTCCCGAACGCTATACGTCCCTGCAATATGCCACTTTTTGAGCAACTGTATTAAAAAAGAATTTGTGGAACACTTACGAATCCTCTGGTATACTGGTTGAGGAGTGGGTTATCTCCAACCGCGATCTCCGCCAGTGCTTCGGTGACATGTTTGGGGGCGTGATAGTCTGGGAAACCCTGTCCAAGGTTGACTGCTGGCTTGTATTCGGCTGCCAGTTGAATATATTCCACCCTGAAAGAAGAATTAAGCTTGGTATGGTAGAAGAGTGCGGGCGGCGCAGACTAACTAATAGTGCCGAACACAATTAAGTGTGAAAGAGTCTTTACTATAGACTCTCTCTCAACTCTCACTTCGGGCCCAACTGGTTGTTGAAGAAATAACTTTTTTTTAAAGGAAGCTTCTGCATTACGTATAACCTGTAAAGCGGGGCCTGTTTGCAAACATGTAATTCGTAAATACAAATACAAACAAGGCAGTCAAAACTATCTTTATAAATATAATTCTACTATACACACCAGCCCGACAGATGGCGCTGCAGTCGGTAAACGAATATCAAGCAGGTCTGAAACGTCTGCCCGGTCAGCTAGTTAAATCTATAATCTGCCCTCCGGTGGTTTGGAGGGCATGTAAACATAATTAGGTGCAGAAGTTCATGTATGTACAAAACATCCATAAACTGAAAAGTTTTAGGTGTGAAAGTTCTTTTTTGTTCCATCTTTGCACAAAAAACATCACATGACACGTATCTGACGAGGATGGCTCGCACTGCTCCCAACCGTATCGTGTCTGTCGGTGAATATCAGTGAGGATTATCAATGTGTGCATTGTATGTTGATTGTTTTATGTACCTAGCAGCGTTGGCAAATAAATTTTTTGCCAAGTCGGGATTTTTGAACTTTTTGAATGTAAACGGCGGGATTCTTTCGTCGAAAGCGGGACATAGTAAAAAAAAGGTTAATGTATAATCAGAAGTCTTCAAAAATATGTCTCTTTATTTGAATTAAAATTACGTTTACGTGATAATAGATAGCAAAAATAGCCTAGTATACACTTGTCTGTGCCACTTGCCCGCGCCATCTCAGCAAGCAAGCACGGTCGAATTATCCCCGAAAAGCGGGACAGAGCCTGTCCCGCGCGGGACATTTAATTTTGATGTAAAAATCGGGACGTCCCGCCAATCCCAGATCCCCCCTTGCGCGTAAAGAACCATTACCAATAATATCCCTTTGCGCGTAAAGAACCATTACCAATAATTCCACTGGAAGGGGTCCAGAGGCCAGACAGCAATCGCTAGGTTGCCTGAATTTGGTTCATCATCATCAACCCACATTAGTCCACTGCTGGACATACGCCTCCCCTAAAGAGCGCCATGGCGCCTTGTCTTCTGCTTGACGCATCCATCTGCTGCCCGCAAACTTTCGCAGATCGTTGCTCCATCTAGCAGAGGGCCCTCCCGCACTACGATTGCCGATTCGCGGTCTCCACTCACACTTTAAAATGAGCTGACTGTAATTTATAGAAAACATGCAACAGAATTCAGAACCTCTTTATTTTGAAGTCAGCAAAAATGTGATGAATGATCAATAATAATATCATAGTTTTGTAATGGTAAACTAATAATCAAAAGATTGTTCATGTTTAATATTACTATTAGTTAAAACAGATTTTACAACCAAAAATGAGCATTCATTCTATGAAGTAATATTAAAAATGAATGATTTCATAAAAAACTTTAAACTCATAGACAATTTATAACAAAGAGCATTCAGATAAGGGGGTCAGGAAGGGGCCATTAGATATAGTTTGAGAGATAGAGACTCTATTAGAGTCAGAATTAAATCATGTATTCACAAAGCTTAAGTTGAAGAGTACATAACATAATTAACCACATTATGTAAACAATATAAAGATATGCAAATGTTGAATATATAAAATAACGCCGCTATTGATAAGACAGCAATTAAACATTTTATCTGCAATGAAAGCATGTCTTCCATGATTCAAATCGCGAGAGTTGTCTGATTTTACATTTCTAATGTATGTGCATATTTCAATGAACTTCTCCTAAATAGCTGGACCGACTAGAATGGTTTTTTTGTATGCATTTGGGTGGCACTGGGGATGGTTAGATTCACCCATTAGCCCCAAAGATGGTGCTGCATTTGGTAAACAAATATGCAGGACAATGTCTGCCGGGTCTGCTAGTTTATTATAAACTAGCGACCCGCCCCGGCTTCGCACGGGTGCAATGATTAACCTTTAAATTTATCAGTGATTCTCTACAATATTATGGATGTATTATAGTTAAAACCTTCCTCTTGAATCACTCTATCTATTAAAAGAAACCACTTCAAAATCCATTGCATAGTTTTAAAGATTTAAGCATACATAGGGACGGACAGACAATAGCGACTTTGTTTTACAATATGTAGTGATGAGCCCATAAATTATCCACTGCTGAGTCGGGCCTCCTCCAACTACATGGAGGGAAATAAGCTTACTGTGCCAAACTGGTTGGAAAAGTCTAATATCAAATTTCCTTCTCTTGCGGCTATGTTTTAGGCCTTGTCATTTCCTATTCACAAAGTATTCTAAATCTGTCACCACACTGATTGAGGACTGTTGAATAGTAAATTATAATAAAAGTATAAAACACTAGTTTAAGCACATGAATTTGTCCATGTCGGCTTCACACCAGTGCTGATCACAGCTTCACCTATAGCCTATGTTACTCAGAGATAATATAGCAAAGTAATGGTGAAAAAATTGTTTTAAGTTACAAATGTGCATGCATACAAATACACTTTAATATATCAGTATTGATATGATTCAGAGGTAAGGTGGGCTTAATTGACTAAAGAATTACCACAATAATTATGAATATAAAATATATCATCGATAGTTTGCTCACCAGACACTTTTTTCTCCAGCTCCATACCGAGAGGGTAATTTAAATTTTTGAGCCATTGAACTAGACGCACAGCACTGATTAACAATATATTCCAACGAGTTAACGTTTCGTTGTCCTCTCACTGCTCCGCACAATATCTGTCCCCACCTAAACATAGTTATTTACACTAAATGATAAAGAACACTGATAGAACAGTCTCAGTCGTAAACTTAACCCCAAATTTATGACAGAAAAATAAACAACTCGTTTTATTATGTACGTCGTAATCGTACGCTATCTGATTTGCGGTAGAGGCACAACCATTATGTATGTATGTGTAAAATTAAACAAAAATACGACTAACCAAGATAATAATACGATGACGTCGGCAACATATGTTGGACAACCCTATTTAATTCAAAAGTATCTATATTGTTATTATCCCAAACAGCGAAAGCGGCGATTTTATTTTGTAGATTAATCTGTCAGTATATTGTCACAACTTGTCAATGTCACGTTGAGTAATTGGTCGAACCAAACATGTAATAAAACGCAAACAGCAAGAAGCCACTAGGTTAACAAAGGAGTAAATAAAACGCATTAAATTTTCTAACAATATAATTGGAATAACAATAACAAAGGTCGGAAGTCAATAGATTATGACACAGTTGTCTAAAGTAGGCGGTGGTTGACCAAACTGAAACTATTTCCTGTTTCTAGCGTCCATGATGCCTCGTTGGTCTAGGGGTTAGATGTGCTCCCGGGACAGGCGCTGCCCGCTGTGTGCCGATATGGGTTTACCCCATACGCACCGGCTGGGCAGCAAAGGTTGTGCCCAGGCGAAAGGGGGCCGCGTCAGGCCTTCCAGACGCAAACTGGACGGGCGGTTGGCATGAGCTCGACTAGCCGAGCCGCCACCACTGGGAAGTAGGCCGACCATCTGGCCGACTGATCCCGGGGCAGGGCACGGGGAAGCCCTGCCTCACGATGGGATCAGGAAGGGCGCCCTGTCACGTGTACCTGTCAGGGCGCCATTGTTCTCTAGTTCCCAGTAGTAAGGAAACCTGCCGGGGCACCAGAAGTCAACAGTACAGACTACTACTACTCAGCCCATAAATGACCCACTGTTCAGTCGAACCTCCTCCAACTACATGGAGTGTACTTAACCTACTGTGTCTCGCTTATGGTTTCGTATCAACAGTACCTTCTCTTGCGGCTAGTTTTTCGGTATCATTCTTCAATCGATTCAGTGGTTTTTGTGTAAAAGAGACATTCTTACAAACTTTCGCTTTTTTAATATTAGTAGGATTTATCGATTCCCAAGATAAAATACGGTGGTGACACTATGTATTCTAAATTTAACATTATGCTAGAGTAGTTCACGGTATACAGAGGTCTTGAGTGATGATGAGTGACGACATTGAAATTAAACACTTTCTAGCGGATTTATCGCGTGTATATTACATTATTTAATTCTCGACGTTTTGAATGCTTTGCAGCAGTCTTGGTCGCAGGAGAGACTAGATGGCAGTTGTCTTCAAAAGTACAAAGAAACAGTTAAAATCTACCGCCTATAATTTTTTAATACAGTTTTAACAAAAAGTGGCATATTGCAGGGCCGTATAGCGTTCGGGAAGTGGGCTATTACACACGCGTGCTTTTTTTTACCATTCCCGCACTAGTGCGTTTTCTTTCCCAACTGTCAAAATAATATCTATTAAAAGATAAAACCAACCATGAAGTTTTTACTAAAAAAAATCATAGAAGTTTTTATGATTCATGCAAATACGTATATTTCTAAAAAGAAACTACCTGTACTAATTTGTTTCAATATCAGATTGAATGATTTGATTGAATGAGTTAGGTTAGGTTTTATTTTATTTCATTTCATATCAATAAAAAATATCTACTGAAGACTTGGCTGTATGGGCATAGTTGCTTTTGCCTACTAGAATGGGTGAAGAAAAAATAAATCTCTGCTTATATTCTACGGTTGGCGCCATTTTTCTGAAATGATTAGTTAGTTGAGTGTGTTTTATTAGTTTATTAAATTGCTTCATGCTTCACGTGCGGAACCGTCATTGCAACTTGTTCCGACTGACAGACATTTGTCGGAACTCTTTGCAATGACAGCCTTTCCGCACTTGTAATGAAATATACTATTGTTTTATTGATAACGTTCCCTGTGCACGCAGAAGTCGCTCATGGTGTACAGAGGTCTTGCAATGAGTGTTTTGCCTGAGATTTGATCAATTTAATGACTGGATCCCAGGCGCAATAAATCCGTTAAAAAGTGTTTAATTTCAATGTGTACCTAATAATCGCGAAAACCTAAGAAATCATGATGAGTGACGAGCTCGATATTTGATAAATTAAATGTCTGGATCCCAAGCAGGTGAAAATTTTGATTTTTTTTAATCAGACAGGTTAAAAATGATCAACACGTAGCGTAGTGAGTACCTACCTTATTTAGATTTTAAAACTGAAAACATAACGGAAAATTAAAAGGAAATACTAATACCACAAAATTATACTCGTAATAACTATCATGCCAATATATGTTTTTACTGGTGACGTAACACAAATTGAGATCTAACCATACCCTACCCCGACATAATTACGAGAAATTTGCGAAACGGATGAGCAGGCAAAAGTGTTGATGTCACCGACAGACATGGACTCGCGTCAAAGATATTATGGATTTAATTCCCACTTGTTATGAGTTAAAATGCTTTGCTAGGAAATGGTAACAAATGATCGATATATGGCATTTGTAAAGAATACTTACGCAAAACAAACAACATACCTACTTTAAAAAAGGCCGTAATAGAGAGGTCGGCCCGCTCCTCCCTATGGAGGCCCATAGACGCTCCAGTATCCGCAACACATATTATTATTATTTTTTTTTATTTCAGACAAAATCTTTATCGCACAAAATCAAATTACACTACTTATAAATTACTAAACAAAACTAAACTAGTTTAATTGTATTACTATTTACATCAACTACTAGAAATAGTTATGTTCTAGAAATATATTTTTTTGCGAAAAGATTGTCGCTGTAATTTTGAATCAACCTCCAGATTCCTGGTATAACATAGACAATAAAACTATCAACCTATTAACTTAAAATATATAATGGCCCCCACATCGTCGAATTCGTCGAGCATATTATTCTTAGTCAAGTCACGTTTCCCATTTCCCATTTAAGCCAAGATCTTTTTATGTTCCGTAATAAATATCCTTCAGATATATATGAAATGTGTGTTTTAGTGAAATTATATTGCGCAGTATTTATTATATTTCATAATACCGTAAGTACTGTCTCTCCCCGCTAGGGCCCCTCTACTTAGTTACCGTGTGGTGATGGGTTTAGAATACACAGAGTCACCACCCCATTTCATCCTGAGGGTATCGTAAGAGTCGACAAAAGGAAATGATAAGGTCAGACATCTAGCCGCCAGAGAAGGAAAGCTTGATATGAAACCCTGTGCCAAGCCAACCCGTCTGGCCAGCGTGGCACTGTAGGCTAATTACCCTTCATGTAACTGGAGGAGGCCCAACTCAGCAGTGGGTCATTTATGGGCTGATAAGTAAGTAAATAAGTAAGTAGTAGTAAGGGACTCAAGGGCCCCGAAGGATGAACAGCTAAAGAGCGCAATAGCATTCTGCCTTCAGCTTGACGCATCCACATACTGCTCTCAATCTTAGGGCCAATTAATGGCGATTATTTCATTAATTCTGTATTTTCTTTCTTTTAAATTATATAATTCGTTATTTACTCAGCTTACCATGTAATTGCAGCTACTGCTACTGCTTATGAATTTAGTAAGATAATGAGTAAAAGAAAATTCTGCGTTCTAATTACACTGTAGTCCTTAATCGCGCCTAAATGAAGCGAAGCTCAAAATTTATCATGGCAGCGGCGATTTTAATGTCACGACACGACATCGAATATACCACCAATTTCAATGTTCTAATCGTACAAATGCCTCTTAGAAGAAATTTCTTTATTTAAATAGACGATTCCCCACACCAGTGCCGTGGAGAAATTTTAAGCCACAAGCATTTCTAGCATCTACCCCTGAATCCCCAAGGACCGTGTACCCGTGAAGCAAAGCTAGCGCCTACTACTGTCACTAATGCAACACATTTTTTCCTTTATTTTTGTCTCTATGGAAAGGGCTAATAGTCAATTGAAAGCTTGGTCCCATGTTTTTGAGTATAATCCACCAATGGCAGGCTTCAGTCAATAAGTAAAGGTATTGATGAATGGTGTTAAACTATGAACACAATTTAATGCATGTCGTTTATTGTAATAATTTTAAATATTATTTTTGCTTGAGCCTTGTGCTCCACTTAGTAGTTGAAGGGTGAAATTATCTCGGTTGAGCAATTAATATTATTCGCAATCATATCAAAGTTAAATTACTAACGTAGCTGTCAATTGAAAAAAATCAACAAATTATTGGGGTAAAGACTTGCAAACAGTGGTATAAGAAAAGCAAAGGTTTTAGATACTATTTATGATAATTACTACTACGTATACTAATTATACGATATCATGTTAAATTGTAGTAGTCCCAGCGAATAGAAAATAAAGAAATGGTTGATCTCAACCAACTACAAAAAAAAAACCACTGTAAGCAGGTCGCTGGCAGTAAAGTACTAATACGTACCCGAAGAGAAATTTTGAAACTTGAAACTTTAATAAAACTACGTTTGTTCTGAAACTCCGCGCTTACCTTATTTATTCCACAATATTCCACGGACGTTGTTTTCGGGCCGCTTTAACCTTTTTGCTTCAAATCTTGTTTATATTCAAGCTGCTTGCCTGGAATAATTATGTTTTTAGCGGATGAATGGAATGAAAATTAAATGCTAATTACTATAGACTTATGCGTAAACACGGACATTATCAAAAGGTTCTTACAGGTAAGTAAATCAGCAAATCTTAAAACAAAAACCTCATAATATTTATGAAGCACTTTTGGTCAATAACAAAGATGCTCTGCCTTTGTAATTCCCTCAACTGGGAGTGAATCCTGGTTGGCGGAGGAATATTATTAGTTTTAGTGGGTCCCTCGCAGTTCACATAACCCGGTTTATCACTATAGAACCGATAATATGTATAATAACTAGCAGACCCGGCCACGCGTAGCTGTGGCTAAGGTTTTTTTAATTAGATTAAGAATTAACATGCATTAATATAACTGTTGACATAGCGCCATCTATTGACTATTGACAAACCAACTTTAGCCGCGAAAGATCTTCTCGTCCACAATACCGCAGTGTCTGAAGACAAAAGTCTTCTTCTTCTTCAACTATTGTGTGTTGCCAGTGATGACATATGGAATAGAGACGTGGTCGCTCACTATGGGCTCCATCAGAAGGCTCAAAGTCACCTAAAGGGCAATGGAGAGGGCTATGCTCGGAGTTTCCCTGCGAGATCGAATCAGAAATGAGGAGATACGCAGGAAAACCAGGGTCACCGACATAGCCCACCGGATTGCCAAACTTAAGTGGCAGTGGGCAGGGCACATAGCTCGCAGGACCGACGATCGATGGGGCAGAAAAGTCCTCGAGTGGCGACCGCGTTCCGGAAGGCGCAGTGCTGGTAGGCCTCCCACAAGGTGGACCGACGACCTGGTTAAGGTCGCCGGAAAGCAGTGGATGCGGGCGGTCCAGGACCGGCCTTTGTTGAGATCCTTGGGGGAGGCCTATGTCCAGCAGTGGACGTCTTTTGGCTGAAATGAAACCAACTTTGAAGATAGAGGCCTAACTCAAGAGTTTCTTTAAGTTCGGTTACCTAACGTACCTACGTAAGTGGTATAATAATATTTTTTTATTTATTTTGTGGGAATATTTTGGCGCCACATTACTCCGCTATTCGTGTTCATCACCTATGTTGAACTTGGACACTTTTCCAAAACAGAAAACATAAATACTGTATTCGAATGGCGTGCACGAGTAGCCATGTGAAGGTCTAGCACTATGTTCCACAAGCATCCAAGTTTATTGGTGTAATCAAGTTGTGTTGTTCGGTGTGCTTTCAGCAAAGCGTCACGTAGCGGGTAAATGTATTTTTCTTTCTTTTTAATGTCTTTATTTAGCACAGAGCGATTTTCCACCGTCCACTTAGATCTTTAGTTAAAGTTGCTGTCAGTTTTCATGTTCATGTGCTATCGATGGGCTGTATTTGGTTTTAATTATTAAGACCTTTTATTTTTTTACACCGTGATTTGGAGACTGGACGTCATGTGCAACTCCGGGGCGCATCGACATGGTAAATTGCGCCGCGAGCTACCCACTAAAACCGACGACGATCTTCGACTGCCCGAACCAGGGCCACGGGAGTCACTCCCAACTGGGGAGCATGCTCTGCGACTATTATGAGGTATAACTGACCTTTGATAAATAGGAGGAGGTATCTTAGATATGATATTCATCCATTCAACGGTGCTAACGTTGCTTATACGAAATAATTACAGATTTTGAACGATGTTATATTTCAAGCTAAAACGTTTGGAATATGTTCGGAGTTTGGAATGAAAGAAATGCGTCAAGCCCAAAATACGACTTGGCAACTTTTGCTATTTCGACTCTCAAAGTTATTTTCGCTTATAAAGTTCACTGAACGTGGCTGAATTTCTTTCATACACTTGACTCTAAGGTTTATTGACGTTCTTAAGCACAATGACAGCGAGGTAGTCGTCACCGTTAGAATCGGTTTAACAGTGTCGCCACCCCCCTCACATCTAAGTCCGGCGCCAAGCAGTTTTACCGTGTTTCGTCTGGGCGACTGGGCATTTCCTTGAATTGCCTGCTCCATCTTAGACCCTGGCGTTGCTTTCCATCGCGCAAGCCTAGGGTTAAAGGCATTCAAGTAACTGATAAAAAAACATTAGACGTTTTATTAACTTATCCGTTCTTAGTATCAAACTGAAATTGCTACTTTATGGTTTATATGCACCACCCATTTATGCTCATATGGAATATAATCCCGCACTGCGTCGAGGATTATCTCTGCCTGATGGTTTGATCTATGTGATGTATATTCCACATACCTGACTCAAGCTTTTCAAGGGGATGAGTAGTTTGATGATAGCTTGTGAACTAGGGACATTCGTGTAAGATTGAATACTCAAAAGGCACAGGTAGGTTTTGAGAAGGGAAGAAGAGACATATCGTTATTTTATTGGAGTATTTCACATAGAAATTACACAAATAGCACAATACTCTTAAAAGTAGCATTTACTTCTAGTGACCAGGCGACAGGGAATTATCGGTACGCGCAGTGTTAGATATTGACATCTTTACTAATATTTTAAAGAGGAAAGATTTGTATGTAAGTATATTTGTAACAAATTGGCTCAAAAAGTCTTTCACCATTTGATTGCTACGTTATCACTGATTAATATAAGCTATTTTAATTGCCAGGAAAATATAAATGTCAAGCCCTGACTAGCCACCAGCAATTGATAAATAAATAAAATGTTTGATTCTTGATTGAAGTATATATGCGCGGCAATGGAAAACCTTTGGCACAAATTATTATAGCCTAAGCCTATTAATAATATTTAATCCAATCCAAACTTTCGCGACCAATCATTGCAATTGTAGGTCTGTCAATGCGAAAGTGACCAGACACCCAGGAAAACGTGTAGCATCTTAGGCCTCATCTTCGCTTTCCATCAAGCGAGATTGAAGTTGAACCTATTTTCTATAAAAAAAGAAAAACAATCACGTATACAACCTATTTGCCATTACACGTAATCTACTCCTTCGACGGTAGCAAGCCCAATCACGTTATGCCCTAATCGAGGAGCCAATAAAGGGAATTGCGGCACCGTTACAAGCCTCGAGGGTCCAATAGGGCCCTATACTGAAAAGCAGTCAATCAATATCCATTACATCGCTGGCTCGCGAGGGTTGGGCTATCCTTCCAGTTATTCTATGAATTTGTTCCACATATCCATTACACAGTCTCGGGGGAATTGGTGCTTTTGAGCGGGGATTAAACGAAACTATCATGTCCTATAATGATTTTGTTACCAAGAATCAGAATTATATTGATTCTCGTGATGACTTCACGGATCACTTTTCGATATCTATATAATTGGAGTGTCTGTTTGATACGAATCCTGTGGCACTGTAGGCTAATTACCCTCCTTGCAATTGGAGCAGGCCTGACTCAGTAGTGGATCATGTATGGGTTGAGTAGTAGTTTAAAATAACTTTCTACCTTCTCCTGACCTTGTGCTGGGAAATAAGTAAGTAATTAAGTTTAATAAAACGCGGCGAGCTCAAAGGAAATCCAGCGCAGTAGTAATTAAGCCACTGAACCTCTAAATATCGTGTTGCCAAGTTTCCCGCGTCGCGTTGCATCATAGATTAAGACTTTACAGCGCTGAAACAACACACAGAAATTTAGGAAATAGGTATACCTAATAGAAGCATTATAAATGTCCAAAGAGCAATGGAGAGGGCTATGCTCGGAGTTTCCCTGCGAGATCCAATCAGAAATGAGGAGATACGCAGACAAACGAGGGTCACCGACATAGCCCACAGGATTGCTAAGCAAGGTGGATGTTCCAGGGTAGCCCGCGAAATTCAAATTTTCGTTCGTTTTTTGCAATTTGCAGGACAGTGCTAGGTTGTATGTTGATTAAAATGTTATTCGCGGCTGTAAGATGTATGTAGTTATATAATTATAATATTGATTATAATCATCAAACTCATCAATACTACCCTCCAAGCTCATAAAGGTGCAAGAATGACTTTGGGCTTGAAAAAGTTTTTCTTACACCTTTATGAGCTTGGAAGGTTGTATTAATGATTTTGATGAATATAACTCTATAACTACATACGTCTCACAGCCGCGAATAACATTTTAATCAACATACAACCTAGCACTGACCTGCAAATTGCAAAAAACGTAAGAAAATTTGAATTTCGCGGGCTACCCTGGAACATTCACCTTAAGTGGCAGTGGGCAGGGCACATAGCGCGCCTTCTGGAAAACGCCGTGCTGGTAGGCTTCCCACACGGTGAACTTACGATCTGGTTGAGGTCGCCGGAAAGTGATGGATGCGTGCGGCTCAGGACCGGCCTTCGTGGAAATCCTTGGGGGAGGCCCAGCAGTGGACGTCTTTTGGCTGAAGTGATGATGATGATTACAAATGTAAGGCCCATATTTGGAATACACTTGGGCTTAAATTCCACTTAATACTACTAATACTCAGCCCATAAATGACCCACTGCTCATTCGCGCCTCCTCTCATCACAGGGAGGGTAATAAGCCGACTGTGCCACGCTGGCCACACGAGTTGGCACAGGGTTTCGTATCAAGTTTTCCTTCTCTTGCGGCTAGGTTATCGGTTCCTTTTGTCGATACACTTAGGGCGGAATGGGGTGGTGACACTATGTGTTCAATCCTTGCTTTAATTTGAGGGTAAATTTGAAATATACTCCACTAATTTTGAGCCGTCACTGTCTTGATGCGATGGTGAAGGGACTTGCTATCGACGCGAGAGCAGCGACGAACGTTTCGTCCATAATTTGCTGCTAATTTGTGTTTCGCGAACGTTTCGCGATATTATTTCGGTTGTGCTAGTGCATTGAGCCGTGCTTGTGCCTATCCTGCTGGAAGAACCTCGAATCCTGCTCAAATTGACTGAATTCCTCTAACTACTGCACACGTGCGTGTCATCGTGGCGAGCTGGTCAACTGCTGCATCAGGCCGTGGTGGTTCAAGGTTAGTGGAGTTTAATTTATCTCTCGATTGAGCGGGGATTGATATATACATCTCCATTTGTTTCAAAATTATACAGTCCACATAACCTATAACATATTATTTACCGGCAGAGAAAATATCTGTTCGAAATTGTGTTAAAACCGCACAATTTTTTATGGTCCTTTGAGACGGATTAATTTTCTCAATTCTAATATTGCAATATAAATCAATTTTAGACGTTCTAAAATTGAATTTTGTTACTAATTTTCTAGTACCACATTTTTATTCTAGTACCTTCGATTTCAATAATTCACAATGTCTCAGAAGGAAAAGAAAACGGTCGAAGTCGACGTTGATCTTTTATTACTAACTAAATATAAAGAAAGTTATTTTGAACAAATTCAGTCATTATATGATGTGACTAAAATATCGTTAGATGGCGATTCCAAAGAATTGTTCTTACTTAAAGTCTTTGAAATGGAAGAATGGCGGAAACAATTCGAAAAAACCGTATTTGATATATTTGCACGCGAAGTTGTTCATAATCCAAAGGCTTCCGTAAATACGCAAGAAATTCATTCATTTCAAAAACTTTATTATCACATACTTTTACATTTAAACAAAATTGAACCTAATATCCGCCGTAATAAAGACGGAAATCTTGAGTATATTCAGTCGTCTGTATCAAAACAAGAAACTACTCATAACGTCGAATCCCGGCCTCGTCTCCCGAAGATTGAATTACCTTCATTCGACGGCGATATTGAAAATTTTAGCACCTTTTATGAAACTTTTAATTCGTTGGTACATAGTCAAAATAGCATTCCCAAAATAGATAAATTCCATTATCTATTGTCTTGTACAAAGGGATCAGCCTTAAACATTGTAAAAAGCGTTCCGATTACGGCCGCAAATTATGACTTAGTATGGAGAAGTTTACTTGATAAATATCAAGATAACAGAATGCTAGTCACTAAGTATTTAGATAAAATGCTTAATTTTTCGCCTATAAGCAAAGAGTCTTCCACTCAATTAAACTTGTTTATAGAAACGTTCGAACATTCGTACAAGGCAATTTCTGCATTAAATATTGATGATATAAACGACTTTTTATTCTGTTACATTGCCTTGAGATCACTGGACCCTCAAACTCGGAAAATATTCGAACAAAATCTCGATCAAAATACTATACCTACTTTTACCCAGTTGATATCTTTTGTTCGAAACCAAATTAAAGTACTTGATCATGCATCTTCTTATTCAAGCGGTTCCGCCATACAGAAAAACAATGCTAGTGCAAAACCGGCTAAATCCGGGAGGCAGACTAGCCACTCGCACGCATCGTTATCATCGACATCCGCAATGCGCTCGGGTAATAATAACAATAAGCCAGTTTGTTTACACTGCGGGGGGAATCATATGATTTTCCGTTGCGAACAATTTCGTAAATTGACTATTTCGCAAAGGCTTAGCCGTGCTAATGCCCTTAAGCTGTGTCATAACTGTCTTAAACCGTCGCATAATGTAGATGAATGCAAAAGTGAATTTCGATGCTATGTGTGTCAAAAACGTCACCATATATTATTGCATATCGATTCGTCGGTAACTTCTCCCGAGAAACCGGTTGTAATAAGCCAGGCGCCCGCGCCGCTGCAAAGTGCAATGAATCATCATACCGCCTCGGTCAGCGCTTCTATGCCTACTAATAATGTGATCCTCGGAACAGCTGTTATACTGGTTTTGGACCAATTCAATTGTTATCAACCATGCAAAGTACTTATTGATTCCGGTGCCCAGTCAAATTTTCTTTCATATGACTGCTTGCAACGTTTAGGTTTGACTCAACGTAAATGTCCTTTTAATATTTATGGGCTTAGTGGCGAAAGTTTAAATAATTACGGGATGACGTCATGCACTATAAGGCCGCGTCAGACTGAAAATCCAACCTTTAATATTGACGCCGTTGTTTTGAAAAAAATAACTGCTGATTTACCTACCGTGCCGATTCCGGAAAGCGTTTGTAATGAATACAAAAATTTAAATTTGGCCGATCCGTACTTTTATCAAAAATCACCAATTGATATGATTATTGCGGGTGATATTTTTCCGTACATTTATGATGGGAAGAAAATAATTTGTAGTCCCGATATACCTGTCGCCCTGAGCAGTATATTCGGATATGTTATTACCGGAAGGCTAGCCGTGCAGTCTTCTCGGGAAGTTAGTGATGTAGTGTGTACATCAACCACATCCTTAGTGTCGTACACTATGGAGGATAACTTACTCGATCAATCTCTCAAACGTTTTTGGGAGATTGAATCCGTACCGTGTGCGGTTTCTGTGAGCCCCGAAGAGGAGCTCGCGGAAAAAATATTTACTGAGGGTCATTACCGTGATGAAACCGGTCGTTACGTGTCCCCCATTCTTTTAAATCCTAATCATGAACCGTTAGGAGATTCATATGATTATGCGTTAAAGCGATTGACACAGGTCGAGCGTCGCCTCGCTCGCTCACCAAGCCTTCAGGAGGCCTATAAAGATTTTCTAAAAGAGTACGAGTCCTTAGGACATATGGAGCTTTACAAGGGTAGTGAGCCCACAAAATATTTTATACCGCATCATTGTGTGTTGCGCCCTTCCAGTACTACTACGCCTTTGCGAGTCGTGTTTGACGGCTCTGCGAAAACGGCTATAGGTGTATCGTTAAACGATGCGCTGTTCACTGGGAGAAACTTACACTCTGACCTAAATAAAATTATTACAAACTTCAGACTGTATGACGTGTGCCTCACAGCCGATGTATCTAAAATGTATAGGGCTGTTTTAATAGAACCTTCGGAACGGGCTTACCAACATATATTGTGGCGTGACTCGCCCTCGGAGCCGGTCCGTATTTATGAATTAAAAACAAATACGTACGGCCTTCGCAGCGCTCCGTACATTGCTATTCGCACGTTGCATCAGCTTGCTCACGATGAGATGCCTACGGACAGTAGTTCTGAATCTTTTACCTCCATGAAGATGGCTGCTCATGCCATTAAAGAAGGATTTTTTGTTGATGACTTTTTGTGGTCTTGTAAAACCACAGAAGAGGCTTGTGCATTGCGAGACGCACTTGTGTCACTGCTCAGCAAGGGTGGATTTCACCTACGCAAATGGGCAAGTAATCGCCCAGAACTTCTCACTGGATTTAATGAAAGTGAAATTACATCAATTAATTTTCAAGACGATACGTTATCGTCCAGTCTAAAGGTGTTGGGATTGACGTGGCTCCCTTCATGCGATTGTTTCTCATTTAACTATAATTTTTCTGATCCGAAAAACACTAAACGGTCAGTGCTTAAGCTTTTAGCCAGTATATTTGATCCCATTGGCTTTATTTCACCGTGCACATTTGTAGCCAAATGTATAATGCAGGACATGTGGAAGTTAGGTCTGGGCTGGGACGATCCTTTACCGCAAGAGTTAAGCGACAAATGGAATAAGTTCATAAGTGATTTGCCCACCTTAGCTAACTTGCGCATAGAACGACACTTGCTAGTTCCTGCATGTACCGCGGTACAGCTGATCGGGTTCTGTGACGCGTCGTCACGCGGCTATGCTGCATGTTTGTACTTGCGTAGTGTAAGTGATATTAATGAGACAAAGGTACGTTTGCTTATAAGCAAAAGTAAAGTTGCACCACTTAAGCCACTATCAATTCCGAGACTTGAGTTAGAAGCTGCCGTGCTGCTTTCTAAATTAGTAAGTTTTGTCGTACAAAATTTCTCACATTTAAATTTTCATATTACCGCATTTAGCGATTCAACTGTCGTCTTGTCCTGGCTTCAAACGCCGCCTTATAAATTGAAAACATTTGTCTCAAATCGAGTGAGCGAAATCATTGATGTAGTTCCGTCTCATTGCTGGTATCACATTAACAGCGAAAATAACGCCGCTGATTTGTGTTCACGCGGAGCTATGCCCTCTCAGCTCGTATCTGATGAGTTTCATTGGTTTCGTGGTCCCACTTGGCTGTACGATGACCCAAAGCAGTGGCCGTCAAGTTCCTTTTTCTTAAAAAACGAGGACAAGGTTCCCGAGAAAAGGTCAAATGTTGATACCTTTAATTTTATATCTTGTGACAAAGAGACAGTTTTAATTAATGACCTTGAGGAAAACTTCAATAAATTTTCTTCATTTAATAAAGTTCAACGCGTAATGGCATGGTGTCATCGATTCGTAAATAATTTAAAATTAAAATCGCAACCAAGCCGACGTACTATGGGTCCTCTGAGTTATTTAGAAATAAAAAATGCTCATGATACTATAATGCGCGTTGTGCAAATCAATCATTTCAAGGATGAAATAACCACCTTACAGAAAAAAGGGTATGTCGCTTCGCTTCGTAAACTTTCACCCTTCGTCGATTCCGAAAATTTCCTCAGGGTGGGGGGTCGACTTTCCCAAGCTAATATTCCTTATAGTGCAAAACATCCGATTTTACTCCCTAAAAAATGTCAAATTACAAGGTTGATAATATTTCATTATCACCAATTTTATTTACACGTAGGTCCCCGCACTTTGCAAGGCATCCTATGTAAAAAATATTGGATTATAAATGCTCGTAGCATTATACGATCGGTGTTATCAAAGTGCGCCAAATGCTTTAAATTTCAACCTCAGTCATCTCAACCAATTATGAGTTCATTGCCAGTGAATCGGCTGCAGCCTGGAAAAGTTTTTGACCATGTCGGTTGTGACATAGGTGGTCCTTTCTTGGTAAAGGAGAGTCTTAGGCGCAATGCCAAGACATATAAAGCTTATCTATGCTTATTTGTCTGTTTTTCCACGAAAGCAGTTCATTTAGAAGTGCTAACTGACTTATCTTGTGATTGCTTGTTGGCTGCCTTTGATCGCTTTGTAGCGCGTCGCGGACTCTGCAGATGCTTGTATTCCGACTGCGGCACAAATTTTATCGCTGCTGCAAAGCATTTAAAAGAAGTTCATTCTTTCTTTCAAAAGAAAGAAAATCAAGACAGTTTACTTAATAGCCTTGCCTTACGTAATACTGATTGGCGTACCAACCCACCAAATGCAGCATCCATGGGAGGATTATGGGAGATTGGTATTAAATCGGCGAAGCACCATCTCTACCGCTCAATCGGTGATAGACATGTCACCTTTGAAGAGCTCAGTACTATCTTCTGCAAGGCAGAAGCAATAATGAATTCTCGTCCACTCTGCTCACTTTCGGATGATCCGAGCGAGTTTGATGTGCTGACCGCAGGTCATTTTCTTATTGGTCAGAGCCTCCTGGCTGTCCCGGAATATGACTTATCTGATGTATCGTTAAACAGATTGTCACGGTGGCAATTTATACAGAAAGCTTCTCAATCTTTCTGGAGACGATGGTCGGACGATTACCTTCACACCTTACAACAGCGGGCAAAATGGTTTACGTCGCCTCCTAACTTTAAAAAGGGTGATATGGTTTTATTGAAATCGAATCTAACTAGACCTCTCCAATGGCCTCTAGGAAGAATTGAGGAAATTCATCCAGGAGTGGATGGCGTCGTGCGAGTTGTTACCGTTCGCACGCAAAATGGACTCTACAAGAGGCCAGTTAATAAACTGTGTCCTCTACCTTATGTAAACTAATCTTCTAGTATCATTTTTCCTTCTATTAATATTTTTATTTTTATTTTTAAATTAAAATTATAATATATTATACTTTAGTATAGAGTAACTTTAGACTCACAAACGAAACCACTAAGGGTTTGTTCTTGTTTTCTTTTTCTTTCTCTACCTTTTATGTAGGATAAGTTTGAAATCATTCATCACCATGATTTCGGTGAGGGGTATGTTCAATCCTTGCTTTAATTTGAGGGTAAATTTGAAATATACTCCACTAATTTTGAGCCGTCACTGTCTTGATGCGATGGTGAAGGGACTTGCTATCGACGCGAGAGCAGCGACGAACGTTTCGTCCATAATTTGCTGCTAATTTGTGTTTCGCGAACGTTTCGCGATATTATTTCGGTTGTGCTAGTGCATTGAGCCGTGCTTGTGCCTATCCTGCTGGAAGAACCTCGAATCCTGCTCAAATTGACTGAATTCCTCTAACTACTGCACACGTGCGTGTCATCGTGGCGAGCTGGTCAACTGCTGCATCAGGCCGTGGTGGTTCAAGGTTAGTGGAGTTTAATTTATCTCTCGATTGAGCGGGGATTGATATATACATCTCCATTTGTTTCAAAATTATACAGTCCACATAACCTATAACATATTATTTACCGGCAGAGAAAATATCTGTTCGAAATTGTGTTAAAACCGCACACTATGTATTCTAAATCCGTCACCACTCGGATTCAACAATACAATTCCAACAAATCTGAGAGAACTTCTGATCCATTGATTTAAAAAGATCGCCAAATGTTGTTTTTGTTTGTTGCCAAGTTTGGATCCTAGACGGCAGCTTGCTGGAAATGGATAGACGTGATTTAACTTTATTTAAGCTTGGCTGTAAATCCTGTGAGTTGTCGCTAAAATAGGAGTTGGTAGTGACGTTTGGCGGGTCTGTCACTTCTCGTTGATATGGCTGAGGAGATCAATGGCTGTCGCATGCGTTATTACTAAATTTAATAAGTAAATTTAATAAAGGTTTTGATTGAAAGATTGACTGTTTTAAAATTAAATTTATTGACTATCATTAAGTACAATACGACCTTAAGAAATCATAAATATTGACTAAAGGTAAGTATGTAATAAAAAAAAAAACAGAAAAGGACTACATTGGTATTTAATTCACTTCATTTAAGTTGTTAAAGTCTCCGTAATAAGAAAACTCCTACCTATATTATATCACCAAACATAAGTATCCTTTTAAAATAATGCCAGTATTAACTATGTATAATTGTTATGGGTAAAATGGATAGGTACCAAAATCGTCTTTTCCGATCAAAAATGTTGCCAGTATCACTCTGAGTATTAAACAAAGGCAGTATATTACATTTTAAGACTAAAATTAAACATAAGTACATCACTAAAACTAAACGATGAAGTATAAATTACTTCTAATGGGGTTTTGAAGGGGTATATGGTGGGAGTGTCTTTCAGGACGAAAGGAAGAGTATTGGAACAGGAAGGTTCTAGAAGATTCTAGACTTATACAGCCTCAGTTTTTTGGTCGGGGACGGCCTTCCGACGGCCGCTTGTTTTGACCCTGTAACAAGGAAGATTCTCAGTTTAGGTTACCTGATAATCAGTATTTATAATAATACTTCTACGTTTCATGCTTTCACTTATAGTGGTCGATTACACGCGACCACTAGATCACTGGATGTGAAACATAGATGGTATAAAAATGCCGGGTGTTTTTTCAAATGTGTGTGGATGGTTAGAACTGAAGATACGAAAGACATTCAAAAGAGTCTGGACTACGATTTTGTTTGAAATTAAAACCTCATTATTGGATAAACCAAAATAGTTTTATAAACTATATTATGCTTTTACTTATACGGTATAAAAAAACATCTACAGCCATATCGACACGAGTGATACTACAGTTAACGACTATCTGCGTAATTTCAGTTGAACACTAGCAAAATTGCTGGTGACGAAGGTGCCAACTAGAGATATAAATGCAAGAAACATTGTTGAACAAAGATTACAAAGCTTTTCGCATAATAATACTTACAGCATTATTAAACCTACATACAGATAACTAGCATGGAATACACGTTTTGTGATCAAAATTGTAAAGCTAAATGTGAATTCCCTCATACTTCATAATTGAAAAATAATCACAGACATACTTGGTGCACCCTGATTTACAATACACAGTGTCACCACCCCATTCCGTCCTGAGGGCTTAGTAAGAGCCGATAAAGGAAAATAAGGAGAGCGAAAACGAAATCCTGTTTTTTTTGTCCTGCCACATCCACTCGCAGAGCAATGCCTCGACGCCAGTGCATGCTAGAAGGTCATGTGGAGACTGGAAAGCACGCTATAGGAATGAGGGCAGTGGGTAGGGAACCCACTAAAACACCTCCGTGCGAATGATAAGGAAACATTTATGTAATGAGTCCAAGACACCGTACCATTAAAACAATCGTCCCTCTGTGAAAATCGATTTGGCCGAATTCGATTTGCCAGTCTATCACTCGGCTTAATTAAGATGAGACGTGGAAGAGGTGGAAAATCAAAGTCAATTTACTCTCGTGTTTCGGGTCTGTTCTTTTACAATTTACGATGTTGAATAGCTTATACAATTTCCTATTGTGTTTTTCCCATAGTCTATCTATATAGTATCCCATAGTAGAAGGATTTCGTTGAAGGTTGTGCTTGTTTAAGTGATTTAACGAGTATAGTGTGGTGATTGATTTAGTATAAATTATGTCATCTCCCCATTCTATCCTGCGGTTGTCATATGCCGACTAAAATAACTCTGGTTCTTCTACGTATCTCGTCATTTCTGATTCCATTGCCCTTTGGGTGGTTTGAGCCTATTGATAGAGCCTTAAATTTTCAGTCCATATATGACCCAGTGCTGAGTCGGGCCTCCTCCAGTTAAATGGAGGGTAATTACCCTACTATGCCTACGTTAGCCAGACGGGTTGGCACAGTGTTTGTATCAAGGTTTCCTTCGCTTGCGTCTAGATTTTCGGCCCTAATATTTCCTTTTGTCGGCTCATGCGACACCCTCAGGATGGAATGGAATGCTGACACTATGTATTCTAAATCCGTCACCACACAAAATTAACCTTTAGCCTTTATTGAGGGCCAATAATAAGTATTTATCTGTAATTCATTCTACATTCTGGAATGTTCTGATCATATTTTTGCAAGACTAGCAAATATAGTTTCTCATAGATTCAAATGATTAATATTGTTTTTCTTTCTTACTTCTTTCGTATTACCTGTCTCTGCTCCTGTTGGTCATCCTCTTCTGGTGGTGGAGGGGTCGTGGTGGGCACATCGCAGTCCTCAGTGGGGGGTACCACGCATCTTAATGATCGCCTGTCGAAGACCAGCATGGCTGGGCAGCGCTGGAGCCGAGGATAGCCCCCCTGGCACTGCCAGTATCGGTTGCAGGATTTTCCAAGAGGAACGTTTCCGTTGGGGTCTTCGTTGCAGAGAGCTGGAAAGAGATAAATGGTAATTTAATTGTCGGTTTCGACAGTGTTTGTGGTTGTGTGTGTAAACCTACTAATACTACAGTGTCAGCTCGGAATGTCAGCCAAACGCTTTTGACACAAGAACTTTGAGGAACTATTCAATTTAGCAGATTAAAGGACGTAGCACACTTCTTAACTCGGAAAGGGATCGGCACCGTATCAACTCGAGGCGTTCAGTATTATTTGTATGAAACTCCCTACCGCAAAGCACACTAATCGGATTCGTAACGTAAACGCCTCGCCTCAGGACAAGCTCACGAACGCCCGTACGGCGCGTGGCCATCCAGTGCAGCGGTCCTGCGTTTACGCCTCTCCGCCGCCGCGCTTGCGGGACATAACATATTCGTAACATTATCTTACGGGTCATCCGTAAGCGCGGCGTCTCCTAGCCGTAGCCGAGACGACGCGGCGACGTATCGGAGCTGCTGATCCGCTTTGGTTACGAGCTTACGTTGGGTTGACGCCTGTGTGACGGCGAGGCGAATGGCGATACGGTGCCGATCCCTATCCGAGTTGATGTGTCTGCTACGTCCTTAAGGGTGAATGGCATGGACGTGGCATAGGTACTCCAATAGAAAAGAGCAGATTCGGGGCCGAAGAGTTAAGATATAATATTATGATGAATTAATTTTAATATAGTGTCACCATTCTTACGGGTGTCCTAAAAGCCGACTAAAGGAAACGACGAGAAAACCCGATAACTTAGCCGCAAGAGAAGGAAAACTTGATATAAACGCTGTGCCAATCCGTCTTGCCAGACTACCACCTAGCGTGGGACAAGGGCCAAAATATGTTAATATGCCAATAATAAGTTTTTAATATGACGATTTATAAGAGTTTGGTGGTAAAACCCACATGAATAAAGTTCCATTTGAATTTGAATCAGTTTTTTTATTAACGAAACCGCTGCTCTAGTTGTAGCTTTACAAACATGTAATTCACGAACACAAATGACACCCAGACTCAGAGCAAGTACCTCTGGTTTAGATATAGACAATTGCCCGACCCCGGAATCGAACCCGGGACCCGTTGATCCAAAGGCGGCACGTCCAACTCCTAGACCAACGAGGCAGTCATATACGTATTAACAATTTAGACACAGAACTGTCAATTTTGATTACCTGTATGCTCTCATTTTGGATGGTTATAGAGTTCTTGTTACACCCTGTATATCAGCATCACTGGTCCCGAAGATAACATGAACGAAACTAACAATAGAGTTCCATATTCCACCTCTATTACAATTATAAAAAAATGTTATTTGAACTTGTGAGAACCCCTCGAAGACATTTAGCAGATCGCGTGTGAACATCAAAGAACGATAGGTCGGTATTGTCCCACGCTAAGGTTCACAACTCCAATGTCAAATTTGCCATTATTTTTCTAACATTCTCACCATTGATTGTTGTAGCTGTTATTAATGATTGACCTCGTTGGTGGGTGCAGATGTTATTTACTAGAGCGTATTGGCATCGGTACGGGCTGAAGAATATTATTACTAATATCATGATATTGATCTGTTTACAACTAGTGTAGCTTTGGCAAGAATGTGTTCAAGTCCTTTATGTGGACAAACGGAAAATATGTTCCTACAGCGACAGCTAGTAAGTATTTGTACTGTATTGTTAAACTCTGTTTGTTCCGAAATTTACTCTAAAATAACTTTATGTGAGGTCTTGTTTTGGCTCAATGTTGGCCAAACCCCTAAACCATAAAATATAAAACTTTATTTCTTTTACTAGTATTCGGGAAGCTTACAGATAATACATATTTAAATGTCTTAGATATAAAAATGAACGTTTGCCTGTATGTCCTTTAAATAATTGTAAACTGTGTTATGATCATGTCATGATCTTCAGCAAAAGTGTTGTGCATGAGCCCAGGAAGAATCTGTCTGTTAACGTTTCCAAAGCCTCGTTGATCTGGGGATTACATGTGCTGCCTTTAGATCAACGGGTCCCGGGTTCGATTCCGGGGTCGGGCAAGTGTCTTTGTCCTAAACCAGAGGCACTTGGTCTGAGTCTGGGTATTATTTATGATCATGTTTGTAAACTGCCCCCACGATACAAGATATTCCTAGAGAAAGAATTTCGTTTTTGTAAAAAAAAACTAATAAAAACCAAACAAAGTAGCGAACGTCATTGAATTCGATGATAAAAACGTCTAACAAGGGGAAACTACGCGCGCTGAAACTAGTCCATAAATAAAAGTTCAAAATAAGATTAGATTTAACCTTCTGCAACTCAATAGGGGAAATAAACGTAATAGTTCATATGAAATTTTCATTTTTTTGACATTAGTTTAAAAATTAAATTAAAAATTTATATAAACCCCCGACATAATAACCTCCTACTTATTTATTACCTGACCCCTAACCCAAAGCGATGTATCTTTACTTTTTAAAGAGAACTTAGGTAATCACTCGACTATATTTGCAGACATTCGGTTATTCATGCCCAGTTTTACCCCCACAACTTTTAAACGACTCAACCGATTTTCATCAAACATGTCTAAGAACACTCGCCCGTAATTGACCTTTCATACAAAAAAAACTATATTGAAATCGCTTCATCTGTTCGCGAGATACGGCGTTACAGACAGATCGACATACAGACAGACACGTCAAACTTATAAAACCCCTCTTTTTGCGTCGGGGGTTAAAAAAAAACAAATGTAATACCGAAGAAAACCAATAAAAGATGTGGAAAATCGTGCATAGTCATTTACGAAGGCAGTTTCGGGCAGACGGGATGCATAAATATTATTTTGTTGCCAAACGCTCCACCCTAAATTAATACCGATATATTACAGTAATATCAATATCAGTAAGGCTGTGTCCCCAGTAGGCAAACTGTTAGCAGCCGACTGAGTTTGCGGCGTATCGGTTTAGTACGCCCTTCCATATATTTGAAATGGAGTGTCCACAGTTTGCTAGTTTTGCGCTCATTTTACGTAGTTTGCAGCGTTACGTGCGCTGACTGTCTCAGTTAGTGGCCGAGTCACAGCAAAACCGGTAGCGATGTACAAAAATCAATCTGAGTTTGCAGCTAACTCGAATTTCAGTTCGCCACAAACTGAAATTTGTGGCTCACTCAGTCGGCTGCAAACTGTTTGCCTACTGGGGACACAACCTAATCCGTGTCTATAAAATAAATACGAGTAATACATTATTAATATTAATTACCTAAATTTAGAATACATAGTGTGGCCACCCCATACCACACTCAGCGTGTCGTAAGTGGCGTCAAAAGTACATGACAATGCCATTGACCTAGCAGTAAGAGAAGGATAACTTGATACGAGACCCTGTGCCAATCCGTCTGGCCAGCGTGACACAGTAGGCTAATTGTGTTCGAAGATATGTCAGCAACAATTTTGCAGCCAATTTGGTCAAACAGCCAAAAGTTGCCATTCTGCGTAGCTAGCAACGCTAACAATTTGTCTGCAGCTTTCGTTTCTACTGATAACGATCAGGCTAAAACGATTAATCGTGAACATCGATTAATCGGTTGCATAAAGGATCGACTGGCCATTATGCGATTCAATAAAGAGAGCAATTAACGCGAAAGTTTGATGATTGATCGGTAGTTCATAGTCAGTAGTCATATCGATTAATATAAAGGCTTTTATCGAGTTAGAATTTATAGTTTTTAATTAGGATAGATGTGTAGCAGTAACAAAACTCCACACGCGTTTCTTAACCTAAAATGCCTATTTCAATATGTAAATCGCTTATTTTATTTAACCGACTAAAAAGGAGGTTCATAATTCGATTACATTTTTATCGAAATCGGTTCAGTATTGTTCAGTACGAAGTGAACAACACCGATTAGTGTTAAGAGTAACTTTGTATATTTTGACGTTTTTATTGGAACTCCTGTGTGAGTGGCGGTGGGCAGGACATTTAGCGAGATACACGGATAAAAGATGGACGGTAGAAACAACAATATGGAAAGGACCAATAGGAAAAAGGGGAAGAGGGCGACCAAGAATTAGGTGGATTGATGAAATAAAAAATAGCAACTGTGGGAAAAGAATGGCAAAACATAGCAATGAATAGAAAAGTTTGGACTCAACTGGAGGAGGCCTATACCCAAAATGGGGTTTCAATAACTGAAATATAAAACACATAAGTTCATATTTTCATTTAGTATTCTACTTTGTAAAGTTGTTGAAATTAATAAAGGCTTATTATTATTATTATTGGAACTCCGGGTCCCGGTTCTTGAACTTCACGAACACAAATGACACCCAGACTTAGAGCAAGTGCCGTTGGTGTACACAAATACACTTGGTATACACACGGGTACACACCCGACCCCGGCATCGATCCGGGGACGTGTGATCCAAAGGCGGCACATCCAACCCCTAGACCAACGAGGCTACCGACTTTACATGTTTATAAAAAATTTTACCTATACATTTTTATATACCACCTGGGTCAAGGATACGGCTGGCTGAAAAAACCAATCCCTATTTAAAATTTACAACGAACAACCTTACCTGATTCAATCGATAATTTTATAATGTTGCAAGATTTAAAATAGGTACAACAGATTTTTCCGTAGTAAGTACTAGGGTTCATGGTTTCTCGAGCTTGTCAGTTTCTCGGGTCTCGAGAATTCTCCAGGATAATTACTCGGGAATATAAAAAATAATATTATTATTAAAAAAAATAACTTAACTTACAATAAAATTAGAATAACAGTACAATTTTGGGCTGGTTTTTTTAGAAAAAAAATCAGCTTATATCGTGTAAACAAAATAGCTTCTATAAAACACGAAAGAAAACTTTAATATCTTAAACTCAGGTAGAAAGTAAATGTAAATTATAATTACATTACAATTTACATTATTTTAATTTTATTTATGGCATGTTAATTAGAATATAAACAAATTAAAACTCTGCAAGTTACATTTCTACATACGTACATGATTTCTCTAGTTCTCGACTTTTCTCGAGCTTGATTTCCCGGGAACAACGCCCAACGATTTCCCGGGAATTCTCGGGAATGAACCCTAGTAAGTACCTATTTTAAATCTTGCAACATTTAAAGTGTACATATGAAACGTGGTGTAGCCATTTACACAATTAACACTTTATATTTCGTAGCATCATTTATTTTAATAGTTTTTATCTATCATTTACTGGTTATTGCTAGCCGGCCAGGGACTGGTACTGTTGTGTGACCCAGAAGACCACTAAACTCTAAAGTGAGGGGAACTCCCCACTACCTACCAAAACGTCCTCTTGGGTGCCGTACCACGCTTGGTGCCCCGTAAGTGCGAAAGAAGCATTTTCTCTAACAAATTCTTCAATTTATACTATGACTTCATGACCCACTACTGAATCGGGCCAGTTAAATGGAGGATAATTGGTCTACTGGCCAGACGGGTTGGCACAGTATTTCGTATCAAGTTTTCCTTCTATCGGCCTTGTCATTACCGTTTGTTTTCTTACGACACCCTCAGGATGGAATGGGGTGGTGGCACTAAGTATTCTAAATCCGCAACCACTCACACTTCAATTTATATTAGAGCTTATTTTACCATTGAATTTTTGAATAATTAGAAGAAGAACTAAATAACCAGGTGTTAAATTGAAAACCTAAAATACCCGAAAATACAGATTGATAAATTGAAAGAAAGAACGAAGTAAAATACTTTTTGGACTATCCCTGCCAGTCTGGGGATGGCCAGCAGGGAGTGTGTGGAGTCTTCTCCGTCTCTGTGAGGAGACGGAGGCATACCCACTAAACGTCCCCGCTTGCTGCCCCGTCGGCACTGACTGTATCTCCACGGGGACAGAACTGCCAAACATACTCCAGCATTGGACGTCTTTTAGCTGGAATGATGATGATGATGAAACGGAATACCAAATGGCCCCATTTTCGCCACTCCAACACATCATAATTATTCCTGTTATGAATCTCCTCATTATTTAGGCTATTCATGTCACGGTGTTAACGCGGCTGATATGTTTGTTACACCCACGCACTGACAAATTACTCGGGGATTATAACACGCCTGTTTAATATTATGTATTGCGCAGTGTTGTGAGTGGTGTGTCCGTGTGGTGACGGATTTAGAACACATAGTGTCACCAACCCCCTCCATCCTGAAGGTGTCGTAAGAGCCGACAAAAGCATATGTCAAGGCTGATAACCTAGCCGCAAGAGAAGGAAAACTTGACACGAAACCCTGTGCCAACCCATCTGGCCAGCGTGGCACTGTATGCTAATTACTCTCCATGTAATGGGAGGAGGGTCGACTCAGCAATGTGTGTAATAGTATATTTCATTACAAGTGCGGAAAAGCTGTCATTGCAAAGAGTTCCGACAAATGTCTTCTTTCTTGACAGTCGGAACAAGTTGCAATGACGGTTCCGCACGTGTACTGAACGACTATTTTTAATACAGTTGCGAAAAAATTAAGCATATTAATAAAATAATAAAAACACAATAAACTCAACTAACTAATCATATAAGACATAAAAAAATGACGCCGACCGTAGAATATAAGCAGAGATTTATTTTTTCTTCACTCTTTCTAGTAGGCAAAAGCAACTTTATAAACAGCCAAGTCTTCAGTAGAAAATTTTTATTGATATAAAATGAAAATTAAATTGAATGAAATGAAACCTAACATAACTCATTCAATCAAATCATTAAATCTGATATTGAAACAAATGAGTAAGTAGTTTCTTTTTAGAAATATACGTAATCTAAGAATCATAAAAACTTCTATGATTTTTTTAAATAAAAACTTCATGGTTGGTTTTTCCTTATAATAGACATTATTTTGACAGTTGGGAAAGAACACGCACTAGTGCGGGAATGGTAAAGAAAAAGCACGCGTGTGTAATAGCCCACTTCCCGAACGCTATACGTCTCTGCAATATGCCACTTTTGTAACTGAGCAACTGTATTAAAAAATAACTTAAATACGTTTGTAAACTGCCCCTACGATACAGGGGTTTCCAACATATACCTATTGCAGGGGTTTCCAACATTTGTGGTATGCCAAATGAAAATGTACTCACGATGTTTCTGACAGCCATCAACATTTTCGGGCCAGTCGCAGGAGTGGGCATTCTCGTTGTAAAGCAGGCCTCCGATACACAGCTGCTCAGTCGCTGTACCGTTCCAGCATGTCCAGTAACGCGTGCAAGAGGTCTCGTGGCCGAAAATGCCGTACAGCCAGTCGCAGTGCTCCGTACCAATGGGCGGGTCTGGTGAACAAAAAAAAAAGATATGCTAAAGGATTTTGTCACTAATCCATTCTATTCTAAACGTGACGTAGATAACCAATGGGCTGCAACTATACAGGGTGTAATAGAAACCCAAATCCATAACGAAACAATTGAATTTACTGCTGATATGAAAAACAAAGATATTTTTTATTCGGGAAATTTTGGTCAGCAGCTCGTGACGAAAGTATACACCCCAGAAGTGAGCACAGAACCAAACAAACATTAATTCTAAACAAGCCTAATTGTAATAGTAAAAAGCATTGCTTTTTTTTAATGTAGCGTCTAAACACGTTTTACCCCTTTTCACGAAAATGCGCGGGCCGAGGAGTATGAAATTTTCTACACTCATAGTGTATCAATGCTAATATGTATTTTTTTAAACTTATGCGTTAACAATACTTTCAATCAATAAAAAAAAAATAAGTACACACACTACCTTGTATTTGACATTCACGCATATTTGTTTATTGTTAAAGTCTGTGCTCAAATTGAGAATAGAACTATATTTAAACAACTATGGAATATTATAGAACTATTTTCTTTGTTTTTGTTTAGAATTTCTCCAATGGGCGACCGTTCGGTATGATTATTTTATTTTATGAAGCATTGTCTTGTTTGTGACAACTAAATATTATTTGTTTCTTTCTACACCGCGATAGCGAAATTTCAAGAGCAATTCGCAAGATAGGAATTCCCCGACTACAAGTATGGGGGGCATCAGACGTGCGTCTATCAGGGGTCAAATGCAGATACTTACTTGTCTGCACTTTAGGGTATTCACAGTAGTTCGACCGCCAAGGATAATCGCAGCCTTCAGTGACCCCGCGATGCTTGCCGGCGAACACGAGGCCATTGGGGCAGTCATACTGCACTGATTGTCCGTTGTCGCACTCCCAATATTTATCGCAGTTCTTGTCGTCTGCCACTACACGTGACTTCGCCTTGCATGGGTCTTCGACTTGTGCACACGATGCTAATGCGAGTGTCGCCAGTAGCACTGGAAAGAGAGAGACTGGTATAAAAATGTATAACTCTAACTCTGGTTTGACTGGAGAGCTGTCAGGTTGGCAAGGACCTTACAAAATATCAATATAAGTATACAGAATAAATCCAATCACGTGGCTGTGAACAACCTATCTATTCATCGTAGTAGAGAAGGATTCTTTTATCCATTTCTTCCATGAAATATGAATGTAATCTTCCCCACGCTTGTTGTAAAAGTTCACACACACGTTTCTTACACAATTCCTCATTCTTACAATCCATTCATCTCTTTTGATCTCCCATAACCCTTGCTTCCACCCACATTCATGCTGAAACTACTACTGGCTAGCCGCAAGAGAAGGAAAGCTTGTTAGTGTGCCAACCCGTCGGCCCAGTATGGCACAGTAAGCTAAATCCCCTCCATGTATTTGGAGGGGGGGCGACTTAGCAGTGGGTAATTTATGAGCTGAGAAGTAAACAACAAATTTCAGGTGAAGTATTTTACAATAAAAAAATTTGAGAAATGAATTATCTCCCAAGCTTAAAATTAAAAAAAAATACACACTGTACTGCTACATTCTCACTTCGGGTGGCTATAGGGTTTCTGTCACACCCTACAGAGCAAGTACTCAGTTGTGTTGCCAGTGATCACATATGGTACAGACATCACATATCGCTCCGGCCGGCGACCGGCGGCTATGGACAGGCCTCTGTGGAAATGCTTGGGGGAGGCCTATGTCCAGCAGTGGACGTCTTTTAGCTGAAATTATGATGATGACTCAATGTCAATGTACTGACTCTAAATCCGTCACACACTTCTATTGTAAATAATTTAATTATGGCACATTTCACTGAAACTCGTTTCCCAGGAGTAAATTATTCTTAATATTAAAGTTTAATGTTTTGTTTTAATGAATTCCGCCAGTGCTCAAACGGTTTTAGTATGAAAATGAAAAATATGCTTTTCGCAGCGTCCGGTGGTGTTATTTTGTTTTTTCTTAAAGACGTCGCACTGTCCGTCGGGACTGAGAATAAATTAGTTTGTGGTTGAATGAAACAGTGTACATTTTATAGCTCTTTTAGTTTTAATGTTAGTGTTGTATTTTCGTTTATCTATATAAACAACATTTGTCCGTGTGGTGACGGATTTCGAATACATAGTGTCACCACCCCATTCCATCCTGAGGGTGTCGTAAGGGCCGACAGAGCCTAGCCTAGCCACAAGAGAATAAAAAATTTATAATAATAATAATAATATCCTTGGACATTACACACAACGCCATCTCGTCCCAAGTTAAGCAACTTAATGCTTGTGTTATGGTAACGAGATGGATGATAAACTACTTATATACATATATTTTTTTGTAAATACATATTTATTATAGATAGAAATGACACCCAGACTCCGAGCCAGTGCGTCTGGCTTAGACAAAGACACTGGCCCGACCCCGGAATCGAACCCGGGACCCGTTGATCCAAAGGCCCAATCCGTCTAGCTAGCGTGGTACAGTAGGCTAATTAGGCCACGCAGGCCAGACGGGTTCGCCCACGGTTTCGTATCTAGTTTTCTCTTGCAGCTAGGTTTTCGGCCTTGTCATTTCCTTTTTTCGGCTCTTACGACACCCTCAGGACGGAATCGGGTGGTGACACCACGGCCAATCCATCTACGAAGGCCGCTAGTAGTTACAAATTTAAACAGCATAATTTCAGAGGTTTATTCAAAGTTTTAGGTTAACCATCTCTATCCCAAAAAATTGGATTAAACCTCTTCATTCAAACTTCATATTGTCTTTTTAACCATGTATTTGCAGATTTTCCGAGAAATAAACTTTCCTTGCGAAATACGAAATGCCGCACAATTTCACGTTCAAATTAAAATAAATGTCGGAAGCGTGCTGTGCGGGATGATAAAAGAACCAGGCCTTAGACTTTGATCTTGATTTTGTGAAAGACGAAATTTTTGGTGGCCGTGACATGAAATGTAGCAATGTATAAAAACTATAAGGAAACTCGGTACTCTTCTCTCGGTAAAACCCGTATCGCGGCGGCTGCTGACATGTTATTCACGAATACACGACACCCAGACACAGAGAAAGTGCCTATGGTTACACAAAGACATGTGTCCGACCCCGGAATCGAACCGAGACCCGTGATCATCCAAGCCTAGTCTAGGGCTTCGATGTGCCGCCTTTAGTTTTAGGGCTTGGACCATCAAGGTGTCCTCTTCTTTAAAGGAACAAGTCAGCCTTCATAAATACAAAAATGAACGTTTGTCTGTTTGTCCTTTAGAGAATCGTAAACTATGCATTTGATCTTGTGATGATCCTCAGCAAAGTGTTGTGCATGAGACCACGAAGGTTTCCGAACTAAAAAAATGAATATTGTCTTTCCGTCACATTTACTCGGGTTAGTCGCGTAGCAACCCGCTCAAAGTACAGTTAGTTGATTACTAAATAAATAACATAAAAACTGTACACTTTTACTTTTACTTACAGTATATGAAACTACACTGACGCATCGTAACATAATGGCAATAGTATGTTTACTCGTAAATTTGAAATGTGCAAGTTTTCAATGGCAAACGCAGTAGTTACGAAAGTCGGAAGAGATTTCTCTGCGCGCGGGCATTTGGCTTTAAGGCAGGGACACAATAATGCTGTAATAAGTAAATTTTTATTGTACCAAAAACTAGTAAAAATACATTAACTGTATAGCACAGGACACACTAATATCCTGTGTATGCATTGTGCGTGTGGTGGAGGCTTTATAATACATAGCTTCGCCATCCAATTTCATCTTAAAGGGTGTCCAAGGAGTGGATAAAAGGAAATGATAAGGCCCAAAACTAGCCGCAAACGGAGGAAAAACTATATATGAAATCCTGTGCCAATCCGTCCGGCCAGCGTTGCACAGGTGGCTAATTACCCTCCATGTAACTGGAAGCCCGACTCATATACTCATACGCATTAATGTGATAATGCCCTAGGAAAGATTACATGGAACTATGCAAATTGGATGCGGCAATTTGCAGAAGAATTGCAGGTGACGTGGAATTACCTAACATGCATCATATAAGTTACGAAAGCAGTAACCAGGCGTGAAGTGGGCGTACATGTGGGCTATGCCATCTGTTATGGTGATGGATTTAGAATACACTTTGTCACCACCTCAGTCTATCCTGAGGGTGTTGTAACAGCCGAAGGACATGACAAGGCCGATAACCTAGCCGTAAGAGATGGAAAACTTGATACGAAGCTCTTGGCCAACCCGTCCGACCAGTGTCGCACAGTAGGCTAATTACCCTCCATGAAATTGGAGGAGGTCCGACTCAGCAGTGGGTCATGTTTGGGCTGTGTAGTAGTAGGCCTACGTCCAAGAGTGGACTTCTGTTGGCTGAAATGATAATGATTAGTGCACACAATATACTATCGATTGAGTTTGATTTTGAGTTGAATTGAACTTTAATTTATGCGTTTATACCTGAGTGTAATGGACATACACTGATGACCAGGCGCAAGGCTTGCACTTACTCGTAGTAACGTTTAGTCTAACTACTTTCTTATAATAATTGGTCGATGGTAACGGAAAGCTAGCTGGTTGTCAGTAATAAGTATTAGTTACATTTCGTTTTGGTCATTAATAATATTATAAACAATTGGTCATTAATAAAATAATTATTGCATTGTTCCAGATGCTAAAGTCAATCCTTCTCTAAATCCGAATCCAAAATCTGCTAAATTAACAGAATAAAAAAATCTACAATTTATTATTTAAAAAATCTAAAATATTAAATATCTCCAATTTTTTTATTTAGGTTTCCATGTTCTTGTGTGAAAAGCCCCACACTGACACCCTTTTTTAACGAAACCTCTGCACTAGGTCTAGGTATAAACCTGTATCAAGGGGACAGTTTACAAACATGTAAGTCACGAATACAAATGACTACCAAAATGGTGTAGGATATGCAATATGCCAGTAGTGACCATGGGGTACTCAGTGTGGTGAAGGATTTAGAAAACATAGAGTCACCATCCCATTCCATTCTGAAGATGTCGTAAGATTCGACAAAAGGAAATAGCATGGCTGAAAATCGAGCCGCAAGAGAAGGAAAACTTGAAACGAATGCCTGTGCCTACCCGTCTGGCCACCGTGGCACAGTACGCTAATCACCCTCCCTGTGTTGGGAGGAAGTCCGCCTCAGCAGTGGGTCATTTATGGGCTGAGTAGTAGTAGACCATGTGGTTTAGTTATTTCGACTTTGGGAGTGGACCAGCCAGCCGACAACCAGTGTGACAGGTCACATTTAAAAATAAATGAAACTAAGATACCTCAAAAATGTATCGACTAAACTACCTAATTAGTTTAATAAGAGTAAAGCTCTACATGTCACCGATTATCGATATAATATCGATGCACATGAAATCTCTCTAAACGATAAACGGTTTCAAGGAAATCACTTGTTAATCGAATCTTGACCTTTGCCCTTGAAGCTTGACATTCTGACGGACTCGTGAACTTGTCTTAATTGACTTCGGAATATTAATGAGATGAGATATTAAGTAGTTTGATGACGTGATATCACGCCTACATCCATAATTATTTTAAATTGTTTGCAATCAGCAACTGAAATATGATAATTAAAAACTTTTTAATAGTCCAGAGTATGCTGCTCAATGTTAGCTTTTTGACGAGTTTTTTCTTGCTGTCAGTGTCTATGTAGGTATGTATAGATATTTTCCCTATTTTTAAATTGGACATCCACATGGATACCCGACTGCTATACGCCAGCCGGGTTTTGCGGGTCTCCGCTCCGGGGAGTGGCAAGATGGCAATTGCGCCCCAACCTACCCACTAAAACCCGCCCGCAACTGCCCGAAACCCGGGCCACGGGTTTCAGTCCACAATAGGGAGCTTGCTTGCCTTGAAACGCTTGTACAAGTGGGCTTCACACTTTGATGGGGAGCTCTAGACGCTCCCCAACCCACGAGAGGCACGTTCGGGAGGCACGTCAGGCGCCGGATGAACTGGCGCCCGATCCACGTGGTTACAGCGGCAGCCGTGGCCCGCCTGCCTGGCTGCCCCTCCGCTGCTAGTGGCGGCAGCCCTGGCCTCAACGCCTGGCTGCCCTCCACTGCAATTACAACTCTGAGGCCTGGACTGGCCTCTCCCACGGGGAGAGGCCAGTCCCTAGCATGGGCGAACCGAAGCTGGTATGGCCCTAACGGATCCTAAAGTCACGTAAGCCCCCTTACCACAACAAGGTGGCAGTACGGTCGAGGGGGAGACTTCTTTAAGCGTAGACTACTGGTTCATAAAAAACTAAAAACAATTATTTGCACATTTTCATTTATAACGCACGTTAAATAGAGGCCAAGGAAATAATACTTGACGAAATTGCGCTTGCCAAGCATTTGATGTTTTGTACACTAAATCAAGTAAACTGGGAAATTCGCATATCTTTCTATCTATCTTCTTTAATATAAAAATGAATCGCAAAATGTGTTGGTAACCGCATAACTCAACAACGCCTGGACCAATTTGGCCAATTCTTTTTTTTATATGTTCGTTGTAGTTCAAGGATGGTTTTTACGGCTAGAAAAATTCGAATAATTGCCGGAAACCCCCTAAAAACAGCCTTTTTCTTTTTCCCATACAAACGTTTTCTAACTAAAATGTAGAGACAATTTGAGCTTTATTGCTATTGTATAAAGTTCATATTAAATGACAACCACTCATTGTTGTCTAAGCAATGTAGGCGTGTTCCTAATGTCAAAGTGTCAATTTGCACTCTATAGGTTCAAGCACAATATGTCGGGCCGCAGCGCAGCGAAAAAGGCGTACCTAGCATATTAGTGACAGGCCGGGTCGCAGTGCATTAGATTTTGAGTTCTTTATTCATTTATCTGCACACCACAGGACCACGAAAATACCAAAATATGCCCACCAATCCGCTTGGTATATAGCACACTTTGACGGGGCGCAGCGGGGCGGGACGGGCTGCATCGGCGTCGCAATAATGCGAGCCGCTGCGGCCCGACACAGCGTGCGATAATTCTTACAAATTGTATTGAAGCGATTTGAGCGGATTTTTGTGCTCCTCCCCAGCTCGCTGCGGCCCGGCATAATGTCCTCGAACCTTAATACCGCTATCTTTTTGACAGGACGAAGTCTGTCGGGTCCGCTAGTTAATGATATAAATGTTATGAATACTGGTTTAAACTATAGTCTATAAGGCTATGTTAGTCGATGAATCGCGTCTTAAAGGATAACGATCTTTGTCGTATATTACTTTTCGCATATTTCAGGGAATGCGAGAGACATTTTACTTAGTGTAAGTGGTCGTGGGTGGAATGACAATGTGTCATATCATATAGTGGAGTGAAAATGTGAAATTTTATTCAGTTGACAGACTATAATGTGTCTAAGCTTTACTTTATTTTATTTACGACCTCTTTAATGTTTGTACTGACATATTTTATGTCTCTGTAATAATATAATATATTAAGGTTAAGCTGGTATTCAACAAATAAAGTCTGAGATTTAGAGCTTTACCGTATTAACGTTACGGCAAAGCGCGTAATATTTATATACCTTTGTATTTATATATTGAAATTTAGAGTTTATTTATAGGTTTTAATATTTAATTCATATAAAATATTTTTATTAGTTTCCAGTTCAATAAGAAAAATACTTTTCTTTGTTCATACAGGGCTGATTCATTACCCAAATTACTAGGCCAATTCAGATGGACAATGCATATAAGCAAGCTTTTTTAGCAAGCAAAACTGTTTTATCAACTTCAAAAACAGAAGGTGAAAAAGAGTTATATTTAAAAACAATACCTAAAGTGACTGTCGTTTTAATATTGTTGGAAAAAAGAATTTAGCTCTTAGCAGAGCTAGTCTAACACTAAATATTGTAACATTTCCTGACAGGTAATTTGAGCTGAGTGATATAGTCGCATATGTATTTTATTAACATGAGCACTAACGAGAAGTTAATGACCTAAGCATGTGGAACATCTCATGTATCCTGATAAACATGGGTCCTGCAATAAATTCTAATGTATCTCGTTCCTAAGCTCAACATTGAGTTTGTAAATAAACATAAATTTCATTAACAAATGTCATTTATCTGCGCAATATATAAACCGACAGGGCGGAATAGCGTGCGTTGAGGCTTTCATTTGACGTTAAAAAAGATTTTTGAACTGTTTTATGTGAATATTTTTAGTTTATATATTTTTTTTATTTAATAAGAGTAATGTTCCTTATATTAAGACTTGTATACGAATGAATACGCTGCTCAATATACAGTTTGCTTATATCTTTAATTACAAATCGAAACTAACCGCGTTTAGCTCGTTTAGTGGTGCTTTAAGGAACAGAAACGTCCCTCACTATGGGCTCCGTTAAAAGGCTTAAAGTCACTGAAAGGGCAATGGAGAGGGGATATATATACAGAAATTAGGAGATACGCACGTGAACCAGAGTTATTACAACAGCGTAAAGGATATCCAAATGTCAGTGGCAATGTGCAGAGCTCATAGCTCAGGACTCTGATGGCCGATGGGGCAGAAAAGACCTCGAGTTGCGACCACGTTTGGGAAAGCGCAATACTGGTAAGAAATTAACTATCTTACCTTAAGTAAGTAAGTCTTTTTGTTCTAAAGAGATGTTTATATAATATGCGTTAAATTTAACTTAAATTCTCATTTCTTTAATTAAGATTTGCGCAAGTATTTCTAGATTCTAAACAGATTACCTATCTTTATGTAAAAGTGAAATATATTTCTGCATAAATTTCCAAGCTTTTACGCCAAAGTTTGTGATCACAAATCGATACCTATATATATTATCCTCACTGCTACGTTTGTATCAAAACTTGGTCTCTGCACTTATGTGCAAGTTAATAAAACCTGTTTATTGAAATATAAGGGTGTATCTGTTAATTTATTTGGCCAGTTTGAATCTCTTTTTTTTTTTGGGTTTTCTGTCAAAGAATTTGAGGTTATTTTTGGAAATGCGTAACGATGTTTCCTCTGTGTACTCACAGATTCGTTCGTTTCAGCCCATAAATTACCCACTACTGAGTCGGGCCTACTCCAAATTCATGGAGGGAAATGAGCCTACTGTGCCACGCTGGCAAGTTTTCCTTCTCTTTCGGCTAGGTGATCTGCCTCTTGCGTTATTTTAGTCGCCTCTTACACCCTCAAGACAGTATGGGTTGGTGACATTGTGTACTATAAATCCGTCACCACACGGACAGATTAGTTATAGCTATATCACGTTACCTTCTTTGGATTGGAAATATACAGGGTGAAACAAAAAACCTATAGCCATGATAAAAGAATCCATAGTACCTACTACCGATCTACTGTGTGCAACATTTCACGGTACATCCACGCTCTCTGGGACTCATCCATTGAGCCAACGGTTTATTACCGCCAACTGTCAGTTATCGCGCTTCTGACAACTGTATCAGTCATCTAACCAACGTCTAGCAGTGTACATTATGAACGCGGGTTCTTCTTCTTCAATTAAAATGGCCTTCTGGTAAAAGTAATGAACATATTGCCCGCGCAAAACTAATTAATTAATTAAGTTGCGCAGCATTTAATCACTGCCCACGCAAAATTCCAAAGCGCCTACCAAGTATTGGGAATTAATCAATTATTCACATACCAATCTGGTATGTTTCTAGGGACTTAATTAGATCCGAATAAACTAAATGGATTCATTCTTGATTTACCCTATGGCTGTACATTTTAATGGGAGTTAATTGTATGCATAGCTTCTGATTCTACACCGATTCGTTGCCTTTGGCATACAGTTTTGGGTTAAGATGTTAGAAACCAATTTATCAAACAGTTTTCAAATGGCAAACATATCAGAAAATTATCATCTGTCGATATTCTGAGATAACATTATTATTATTATACGAGTACATGCCAAAGCAACTCTACATACCTGTACGTTTTTATCCCCAAAACAGCGAAAATTATTTCGATAAATATTTGTGAAGAGATGTACGGGAATTTAGACGTTTTTATTTCTTCCGTTAATATACTTTCGTTATTTTCGTCCAATTTCTTCAATTGGTGACTCCGTCAATTTAATTAAAATATATTTCATATAATTATCCTATTTCGCTTAAATTTTAATGGTGGTCCCATTTTGGTCCCTGATGAATTCAGAACTTACTACTTCTTTTTTACAGTCGGTTAATATTTTATTAGTTATACTCTATATTCTCAGTTTATAATCTCTCCAACACATAACTTAGCTGTAAGGAAATTCAGAACTGAGTTAAGCTCGCCTCGATTATGGTCACATGGTGTCATCACCCCATTCCATCCAGAGGGTGCCGTAAGAGCCGACCGAGGAAAAGTCATGGCCAAAACCAGCTACGCAAGAAAGGGAAAACTTGATACGAAACCCTGTGTTAACCCGGCGGGCCGGCGTGGCACAATAGGCTAATATGCATGCAGTTAGAGGAGGCACGACTCAGCAGTGGGTCATTTATGGGCCGAGATATAAGTAAGTAAAATAACAACTTGCTGCATGCTCTAAATACGCACTAGTGTGGTGGGTATAAGCTACCTATAGTATAGTCGTATTGTTTCTAGCAAAAACCACACCAGGATACCGTTATAGCATGCCTCTAATCAAGCCGAGTTCACGACACAAACCCACGCTTTCGACTTTCTTTTGACGGATATCATCTACATTGTCACGTCGTGAGAGACATTCGTGAGAATCTATTATGAATATTGGAGTATTCGCTTTTTGTTTACTCTAGTGACGTAAGATGCATTAGCTTTTTTCTATCTTTCTATCAGCCACAATGTCCACTGCTAAATTAAGAGGTTATCTACTCAGTTGAACTGGACTAGAATACTAGTCGTGTGGAAGACGTCCCTTTGGTGATGGATTTAGAATACACGGTGTCACCACCCAATTCCATTTTGAGGGTGTCGTAAGCGCCGACAAAAATAAATGACAAGACCGAAAATCTCGCCGCAAGATAAGGAAGCTTTAGTATGAAAACTTGTACCAACCCGTCTGGCCAGCGAGGCACAGCAGGCTAATTACCCACCATGTAATGGGACGAAGTCGAACTTAGCAGTGGGTCATTTATGGGCCGAGTAATAGTGCCTATTATCTAGTGGTTAGATGTGCCGTGATGTCTAGTGGTTAGATGTGCCGCCTTTGGATCAACGGGTCCCGGGTTCGATTCCGGGGTCGGGCAAGTGTCTTTGTCTAAACCAGAGGCACTGGCTCGGAGTCTGGGTGTCATTTCTATCTATAATATGTATGTATTTACAAAAAAAAATGTATATAAGTAGTTTATCATCCATCTCGTTACCATAACACAAGTATTAAGTTGCTTAGCTTGGGACGAGATGGCGTTGTGTGAAATGTCCAAGGATATTTATTTATTTATTTATTATGGAGTAGGTTAAAATATTTGGCAACGGTTTTTATGTAACCCTTTTTTAAATGTTTTTAAATGTATTTTATTCTTTAACGCTTGAAAAAAAAAACTAGAAAAAACAAACGAAAACAGATAGGTATGAGAATAAAATGTAATCATTTCGCGTTCTGTCAATGATTGAAAAAGTGTCCAATTAAGTTTAGAAAGATCTTGTTAGTCTAATTTTCCTTAACATTGAGTCTCAGAACTTAATTAATTTCTTCTAGAAAGAATCTGTCATGAACATTTTTAATAAACGGTCACAAATTGCATATTCATCTAGGAGCGCCTACAGGGTGTAACTTAATCACTCTCGAGAAATAGTACCTATTAAAGTTTTTGTGTGGTGACCGATTTTAAAAACATAATGTCACCAACCCATAAGATCCTGAGGGTGTCGTAGGAGGCGACGAAATGAAATGAAAGTCGAACACATAGCCGGAAGCTTCATCGCATGTATTTTATATAACTTTTGTCCGCTTCATGTAAGAAGTTTTACATAAAGAACTGTAACGGAAATAGAGGAGATGTATTGACTATGACGAGTTGGGGTGTGAAGATGGCAGTGTAGTGGAGGGGCGAGTTGTAGAGAGGAGAGGAGAGTTGATAAAAGAGCGTGTACGTTTAGTTCGGGACTCATTTTCCGCGGTTACTTCTGTAACGAGTGATTTGTGTTTGATCATAAATAACATATACAGTTTATTTTTCTACCTACTTATTTAATTATTTTTCCGATATTGTAATAGAACTCTTTCAAAAACCTTTTATATACAAACTAGCGGCCCACCACGGCTTTGCACGGGTATATAACAAAAAAATACAATGAATGTTTTTCGCATGGTGACGGATTTAGAATAGACAATGTCACCAACCCATAACGTCTTAAGGGTGTCGTAAGAGACGACTAAAAGAACGCAAGAGGACACGAGCCACACGAGAAGGAAAACTTGAGACAAACCCCTGTGCCAACCCGTCTGGCCAGCGTGGCACAGTAGGCCAATCACCCTTCATGTAACTGGAGGAGGCCCGACTCAGCAGTGGGTTATTTATTGGCCGAAAAGAAGAGAAGTAGTGGTTATTATGTTGGGCAATGCGCACAATACCTAAAACCCTTTGCTGACATCTGTATCGCGGGGGCGGTTTACAAACATGTAATTCACGGACACAAATGACACCCAGACTCGGAGCAAGTGCCTCTGGTTTAGACAAAGACACTTGCCCGACCCAGGAATCGAACCCGAGACCCGTTGATCCCAAGGCGGCACATCTAACCGCTAGGCCAACGAGCCAGGAGAATTTTAGGTTGTAAAAAAACTTCGGGACTTTCACTCTTATTGAAATCCCACCTAGCACTTAATTACTAACATTGAAAGCTACTCAGCTCTCTGCTTTTTAATTCCAAGACGGTACCCGAAAACGGCGCATTGTTTGAAAATCTCCAGTCCGTCTTTTGTTCATTTTCATTTCTCTCCATGTTTCTTTCCCGCCGCGCTAATTCCGGGGATGGAGTGAAATGGAACTTTTAATTGGACGATATCTCCCGGGGAAATATTTCATGCAGGTGAAAATGAAACGAGTCCATATAAATAAGCAACTAATTTCTGGCAATACGGATTGTATGGATGAATACGGATTTATTTTGGTTTCCCACTGTGACGGCTCCATAATTGATTGTATGCGAACTTATCTCACATATTTTTATATTATAAGAATACAGAAAAAAATAGAAACGGTAAAATTTGTAACAATGTATGGATGTGTGTTTGTTACTCTTTCACGCAAAAACTACTGAATGGATTTTGATGAAACATTACAATAATAGTAACAAAAGAGTAACATACTCGTTTATGCTATAATTTATAAAGATATTTATCTAACTACTTACCTGCCGTTTTAACGTTCACAACTCCTATCCATCCAGAGGTTGTCTGGAGGAAATCGCCTAGTGCGATAAGACCGCCCATTGTACAATTCTTTGTTATATTTATCTGATGTCATGTTAACCTTTTATATTATTGGTGTAAAGTCAAGAGCTTTCTACTCTATTCTATTCTAACAATAACGTAACATTGTATTTTTTGTTAAATACCCGAGCAAAACCGGGGCGGGGCGCTAGTTTGTTTAAACTGGTTCTTTGTAAGGGTTCTTTATGTAAGAACTTCTTACTTATAGCGGGCAAAAAGTTACATTAAATACATGCGATGAAGCCGTTGGGGTACCTACTTTATTTCTGAATATGTCTAAACTAAGAACTCATTCGACCACGTAACAATAGACCTTGGAAATCGACACCTGATTGACATTAATTAGATTGCTGTATTTCCTAACCGAGTTCTGAGAATACTGCCCATAAACTAAATCGGATTTAAAACCCGAAAATCACTTTATTTTTCTTTTCACAGAACTCACAAATCGTCAAGGTTGACATTACCACCCCCTCGACCGTGCTCCTACCTTGTGAGGGGGCTTGCGTGCCTTTAGGATCGATTGGGGTCATACCGGATCAGGGTCACGCATTCGGGGCGGGCCCATAGGGAGAGGCCAGACGAAGAGCGGCACACGGAGTCGTGGTGGGTTTTGGCTCTGGAGACTCCTCTGTCCTCAGAGTTGCCTCGAAAGCCTTAACCTGCGGCGAGGGCGACAAACGGCGTGATGATGCAGTGAAGGGCGGCGAGGCGTTGAAGCCAGGGCTGCCACCACTTGCAGCGGAGGGGTGGCCAGGCAGGTGTGCCACGGCTGCCGCCGAAACCGCGTGGGTCCGGCGCCACTTCATCCGGCGCCAGACGGGGGCACGTGCAATGTCCCGCACGTGCCTCTCGGTAGGTTGGGGAGCGTCCAGACCTCCCCATCAAAGCGTGGGGCCCGCTTGTAGAAGCAGGCCAAGGCCCCATCAGGGTTCCGCAGCATGCACAGTGAAATCCGTGGCCCTCTTACGGGCAGTTGAGGGACACCGTTGGTTTTAGTGGGTAGGTTGGGGCGTAATTACTATCTTTCCCCGGAGGCCCGCATAACCCGGCTCACGTTTTGCGGTCGGGTATCCATGAGGATATCGAAAGCAAAACAAAAAAAATCATTGACCTTACCACTACACGTAAAAGACGGTTAAACGTAACATCTAATTAGTTAACTAGTCACGTGGTCTTCTCAAGCTTACACCCAAGATTTCAGGCATCTAGGTCACAGGTGGGCAACCTGCAGTTAATCACACATGACAATTACATGCACTATGACTCAAATTAATTAGGCATTCACTAGACTGAAGGTCGTGTGAATACGACATCTTAGGCACTGCACAGACCATCTGGCAGACTTAACAATGTTCTAGATATGGATAGTCACCCCATTTCATCCTGAGGGTGTCGTATTGACCGACAAAAGGAGAAAACCCTGTGCCAAACCGTCTGGCCGGCGTGGCATATTAGGCTTATTACCCTACACGTAATAGGAGGATTTCATGTGGTGACGGATTAAGAATACATAGTGTCACCACCCCATTCCATCTTGAGGGTGTCGTAAGAGCAAAAAAAAATGACAAAAAAATGACTGGCCGGCCGCAAGAGAAGGAAAACTTGATACGAAACTTTGTGCCAACCCGTCTGGCCAACGTGGCACAGTAGGCTAATTACCCTCCCTGTGATGAGAGGAGGCCCGACTCAGCAGTGGGTAACTTCAGGAGTGACTAGTAACAGTAATAGTGCAGTTATTAGTCGAAGTTGTACTTACTTAATAAGGATATTTCTAGAAGAGAAAACTTAATGCGTTGTTGTTTCTAGTTTAAGTAAACAAACTCATTGTACCAATCTGCAAATCGATTGAATTCCTCACCGTCTGTGATTCAGTTTAAGATTCCGATTGAGATTGAAACAGTTTATTAATGTAGGCTTTACCATAAAAGTCTTGTAGCGACCGAATGCTACATACTTTCTTACTTAAAAATCTAAACTAATTGCATCAAGAAATATCGCCTACAAATGTGAGAATTACCAAAAAGTCCTACACCGCGATAGCGAAATTTCAAGAGCAATTCGCATAGTTAAGAATTCCCCGACTACAACTAAGGGGGGATAGGCGCTGCGATCCCTAGCCAGACATACCACCTCGTCTGGCTGGATGATCATCGCTTTGCGCCTAAAGTCTTATAAATCGTCATGTCTGAAACTACCGTCATTATCATTCAGAAATCGGATAGTTGGGAAAAGGAAAAACTTGCAACAAAATTCTACACCCACTTATCTTGCTCAATACGTCTAATTTAGTGTACAACTATAGAGGCGTTTTACTTCTAGAAGTATCTAACTTATATCCCAAACATATATGTATATTGTATTTCAATCCAGGCACGTGGAGATCTCTAGTCAGAGATGTATTAATATTTTATCTGTAGAAGACATCACTGACGGATTTAGAATACATAGTCTCCACCCTATTTCATCTTCAGGTTGTCGTTAGAGCCGAAAACCTAGCGGCAAGAGAAGGCAACCTTGATACGAAACCCTTTTTTTTTTTTTTTTTTTGTTCGCCCGGGGTAAAATCCTTTACGGACTTCCTCGCCGGCCACGGGGATGGCCAGCGAGGGGAGTGTGGGACTCTCCCCCATAGTGGGGGCCTACTCACTAAAACTCCCCGAGGTGCTCCAACTCGCGTCCTGTTGCGGCATTGTGGGATCTGATGCAGAACCACGCTGATACGAAACCCTGTGCCAACCCATTATGTAATTACCCTCCATGTAGTTGGAAGAAAACTATGTACTATGTACTTGAAGAAAGTAGTTACCGTCACTGTTTCTATTACAGAACCATTTTAAATTAGAAGTAAAAAAGTAATATAACCTCAAATACATAAAGTTTGTAAGCCTACATTTCTAGAGTGTCGTTAGTGTGAAACTCCTTAAAGCGTACTTAACGCCCACTGTGTATTGTTGTTTAACAATGAACTGCTACAGCCAGGAGATTACCCATGTTATTAGTTTTGCAACAGCTCCGACACTTAAAGGCTGCCAAATTACATGTCCACATGAGCTCCCCACATTATCTTGTATTTCAAGGTGTATTACCGTTGTCGACGGCTAGTAGAATTAGCTGGATAACATGGGCTAATTCCCTTTTAGACGACTTCAATAAATAAGAAAATGTCTGTGGTATTGCTAGGCTTAAGAACCAAATGTCTACACAGTCAATATAGTATAGGATCCCGCTATACATCGCCCTTCACCGATATATTTAATGGATGAAAATTATTTTATTAGACATTTAGTATGTTAAAAATGAAAAAAAATGGGTTGCCTCAAAAAATACTGGCCAGGCCATGAAAAAAAAAGTTTAATATTTTACCGGTTTGTTTATTAGACAAATTCTATACCAATCGAAAGTATGGAAGCCCATAGTATATGCAAACGTGACAAAATGACCGGTGCAAAATGCTATATTGATTTACAATACTACAACAAATACGATTTAAAGTTAAACTGAGAACATGAAAAGACGAAAGTATTTTAAATTGACAAATTTCTCAGAAAATTGATGTTTTAAACTCAAATCTCTGTCTTTGAAGGTTCGTCATCCTATTAAAAAGTTTTTGATCCCAAACTTTGTAGACGGTACATTTATTGGGTGACGAGCATTCTGTGTTTACTCGTGTGGAAAATACACAATTTTAATCTTATTGTTGTTACTTGGGCGGGTAAGCTCTTTAATTTGAAATTGTTCAGATTTTTCACCAGTGGCCATCGACCTTTACGGATGTAAGGATTAAGGTGGATGCTCCAGGGTAGCCCGCGAAATTCAAATTTGCTTAGGTTTTTTGCAATTTGCAGGTCAGTACTATGTTGTATGTTGATTAAAATGTTATTCGCGGCTGTAAGACGTATGTAGTTAAAGAATTATAATCATCAAAATCATCAATACAACCCTCCAAGCTCATAAAGGTGCAAGAAAAACTTTTTCAACGTCAATGTCATTCTTGCACCTTTATGAGCTTGGAGAGTTGTATTGATAAGTTTGATGATTATAACTCTGCTACACTGCTCTAACTACATACGTCTTACAGCCGCGAATCAAATGTTCATCATCATACAACCTAGCACTGCCCTGCAAATTGCAAAAGACATAAGAAAATTTGAATTTCGCGGGCTACCCTGGAGCATCCACCTTAAGGGTATTCTATAATGGATTGAAAGACATTCATAAGATTTTATCGTCAGTCTATTTTAAATTCTAGATTAGAAAATGTAGTGAAATCTGGTAGATATAAATGGGGTATGTGCATATATATTGGTGATTATTGTAATACTTTCTGAGTATGAAGCAGAAATTTAATAAGTGCATGTGATTAAAAATAAATATGTAACAAAATTATATTCAAGGTATATAAATTGGTATGGGATTTGCAATGAAAGTTATTCCATCTCAAATCCCACGTTTTTTTTTCATTGTTTTGTTTAATTGTGTGTGGGCTTGTCTTTGTCGTCAGCGGTAATATATAAAAAAAGAAAATAGGTGACATTAATTAAAGTTCTAAAACAAAATGGCGACATATATTCACCCTGAATTAGGTAAAAAAAAGGTGGCCTACCGGAATAACGATGCTAACGGATAGACTATCATATATATTAAAATATTATTAAATTAAATATTAATTAAAATATTATTACAATATTATTAAATTAAAACTTATTTTTTCTTGTGACGCACACAGTATATGTATTAATACTATATACGATCCTTTCGTTACGCTATAGGATTTAAGTTACATCCTGTAGACATGAGTCGATGTGGACTGATGAAAGACGTACCTATTTAAATGCATTACCGCAAACGTTACCGGCTTTATAGCCACTTAAAAGATAGCATCGAATTTCCCCTGATCTGATAAAGTAAAATTATACCCGAATATAAACAAGAATTCCCATCGCGGAAAGTCATTAGATTTTACAAGCAGAGAAAATTAATTCGCGGTAGCTCAGCATCCAGAAATACTCCCAAATTAGCATTAAAATTTGATCACGCCAAGGAGCACTAAGGACTTAAGACCTGTTTTCATATTCCAAGATGTTTGTAAGGTTACATATAACCTTACAAACCTTACAACCTGATATTATAAAGAGGAAAGATTGGTTTTCTGTCATGAGTAAACTCATGTAAGTAGACAGATTTGAAAAATCTTTCACCATTGAAAATCTTGTGTATTTTGGGTGGGGTCGGCGATTATGTGGGACTCCGGAAAGCTCTCGTCTACCCACTAAAACCCCAGCGGTATACCCTCACACGACACGCTTGGGGCGCCACAGGTTCGCGTAAACGCATTCCACTGTGACACTTGTCAAAAATCCTGTGCCAACCCGCACATTCTCACACTCGCATTGGCTGTCACTCGCCGCGTGCGAGGCGCAGTACACCAAACTCCGCATGAACGCGTGTGCGTCGACACGTGAGAGCAAATGCGGAGCTTGGTACTGTGCTATTAGTTGTAAATACTGCCACTCGCACGCGGCTCGTGACTGCCAATGCGAGTGTGAGAATGTGCGGCTTACCAACGTGGCACAGTAGGCTAATTTCCCTCTATAAATTTGGAGGATAACGATTCAGTATTGGATCATTTATGGGTTAAAATTACGATACATTTCCTAAGAATGTTATAAATTAGGTATGATTATTGACTTACCAGCGAATGAGGTCCAGTAGCTCTGGAGTGTCATCTTGTAGTTGCTGGTTCAATGCTCTGCAACAATACAAGCAATGGCTTTGGTTAATTTCTAAATGGTAACTTCGGAACTCATGCGACATATGCTAGATATTCTATTTCTCTCTCGTATTCTATCCGCATAGTTTAACTGCCCATTTTGCTTAAAAAAAGTGATTTAGGATTTACAATACATAGTGTCTCCACCCCATTCTATCCTGAGGGTGACAAATGGAAATGACAAGGCAGAAAACTTAGCTACAAGAAAAGGAAAACTTGATACAAAACCCTGTGCCAACCTGTCTGGCGCAGTAGGCTAATTCCCTCCATGTAACTGGCGGAGGCCCGAGGTTGAGACAAGTCAAATCAGAAGACAGAATTGAAGACAAATCAGTTTAGGTTAGGTTATCGGCCTTGTCATTTCGTTTTGTCGGATCTTACGACACCCACAGCATGGGACGGGGTGCGGGTTATTGTGGATCAAGTTTTAACTACAATTTATTTCAATTTATCGCTTATCTATAAAAAAATTGGATTACCTCTGACAACAACGTCTGTTTGTGACTTTGTATAATCTTGATTCTCACACCGCGGCGTGACGGATTTAGAATACACAATGTCACCAACCCACACTATTCTGAGGGTGTCGTAAGAGGCGACTAAAGGATCGTAAGACGGAGATCACCTAGCCGTTAGAGAAGGAAAGCTTGATACACACCCTGTGCCAACCCGTCTTGCCAGTGTGGCACAGTAGGCTAATTTCCCTCCATCAATTTGGAGGAGGTCCGACTCAGTAGTCGGTTTTTTATGGGCTGTAACGACGGCACGCTGTATAGCAAAAACTGTTAAATTTCAAGACATTGTATTTTCACTTGTTATTCATAGATACATATTTCTCTATGGTCAGAATTTCCGATATTGCTGTCTCGTTTCAACACAGCACTTCATTTGAATCTTAATCATAGCCATCGAGATTGCAGTACATGTGTACACAGTATCGATCGAAAGCCATACTTTAAGCAACGAGGAGCCTCTAAGATGATAGTGTTAAGGTTGAGATTGCAATGAAATTTTGTACGTTATACACGTGCAGGATAAACAGAACCGTTTTCAAAGTTTCTGTATTTACCTGTTTGTTTACCGAAGTGTTGATCCAGCTTTAGACTAAGTATTCGTATTGTTTAGCTGTTATATTATAAGTTTTCTAATGGCATAAGGTAAAATGGTGGGCAAAAGCTAGCAACTTTATGATTTTTTTAACGTAAGTTACCGCATAAACCGTTTTTTCGAATCGCATTAGTTCTAGATTGCTAACATTCAGACACACAGAGGCGACAAAAGGAAATGTCAAGGCCGAAAAAGACAAGGAAAACTTGATACAAAACCCCGTGCCAACCCATCTAGCCAGCGTGGCACAGTAGGCTAATTTACCCTCCCTGTGATGGGAGGAGGCCCGACTCAGCAATGGGTAATTTATGGGCTGATTAGTAGTAGTATTAACCCACTTCAACCTTGGCACTAACACGCGAAAAACAAGTATTTGAAGTCAGTGTCAACTTCAATTGACACGGACTTTTATTAGGATTGGTTTGCATCCTCAGGCATACGCAATGTCCTCCTCATCCCTGCTGCCATCTTGAAATAGTAAGGAAGCTTGCGTGCCTTTAGGGTCTGTTATACTGGCTCAGGGTCACCCATGCCGGGCGGGCCCACGGGGAGAGGCGAGTTTGACTTCCTCAAAGCGGCTAATGCCGATGGATACGGACCCCCAGAAACAGAGGGAGTCAAGGGACAGACAGGCGTAAAGGTCGGGTTGCAAATAACTATCTTTCCACTCCCCGGAGGTCCCATATAACCCGGCTGTACCATGGTCGGGTATCCGTGAGGATTTCTAATGTAAAAGAGACATCATCACTACATAGTATAAAACAAAGTCGTTGTAGTCTGTCCGTCCCTATGTATGCTTAAATCTTTAAAACTATGCGGACTATAACGGATTTTGAAGCGGTTTTTTAATAGATAGAGTGATTCAAGAGGAAGGTTTATATGTATAAAACATGCATAATTGCACCCGTGCGAAGACGGGGCGGTTCGCTAGTGATGTATAAATTCAAATTTATTTGCCTGTTTGTGAGTCAGTTGTTAAAAATATTGTTTAAGCCCAGTGAATCGCAAATAAATACCGATACTGATCGACAAATAGTTGTCAGTATTAGGTATTCCGTTTCCACATCCAGTGAACCGACAATGAAAGGGATTGATTTAATAAACGCCAATAACCCAAGCCTTTGTGCACTCTGAAATATTGCGTTTTGTGTGAGAGGAAAGCCGATCGATATTACCACAGTAGATGTAGGACTGTACGTAGCTTAACTTATAAAAACCAGTGAGAGTGACTATCATTGATTCAGAGGTTCATCTGCTTCAAATTTGGACAAGAAATCTATAGCACAAGCTTCGTAACCTGTCTTCCACAATGTTTTTATGGGATTTTGTCCTTATTTCTTATGTTATAGCATTCTTGTCAAAAATTAAGCAAAGTTTTTATGGGATTTTGTACTTTTTTCTTAAGTAATAACATTATTGGCAGTAGCTAAAATTGAGCAACGATTTTCTTAAAAATATGTGGAGAGTATCAGTAGTTCTAGTGTTGGACAAGGGTCAAAAGACGATGATGGTAGTATCCTACTATTTAATATTATAAACGTGAAAGTTTGTAAGTATGTATGGATGGATGGATGGATGTTTGTTACTCTTTCACGTAAAAACGACTGAATGGATTTTAATGAAACTTTATAATAATATAGTTTATACATCAGAATAACACATAGGCTACAATTTATAAAGATATTGTGTGAGCTATAAGTTAAATTTAAATTTCTAATTGTCAAATTTTCAGCCATATTTAATTATAGACAACATAGGATTTCGCTGTCAGTTACGTTTTGTTATACCACGTAATATATCACATTCTACGGGAACGGGATAAACATCTCAGGTATCCTATGTCCGACTTTCTTTTTTATATAAAGACGTTGGACAATTCATAGAATCATACTTAATATTATAAACGTGAAAGTATAAATCCCGTTCCGTGATATAAAACATCGTATATCAAAATGCAATTGCTGGAATAACAAAACGTCACTGACAGCTAAACGTTATGGTGTCTAGTCTATAGTTTGACAAATTTGACAATTAGAAATTTTGAAGTTGACCGGTTGATGTATTTATTTCGAGTAAATACTGAATTTGGATCTAGCAACGTTTCGATACGATGGCAGGCATTGGACCAATAGATGTCATGTAATATTACAAAACACTCCTCTGCGGCGAAAGTTTTATCAAAATGGAAAATCATCATCTGGGACGTATGTACAATAGCGCATACACGTGCATTGGAAGCACTTATCCGATCCGACCGAACACCTACGCAATGACTCGAGATGTTTTGGAGGCGCAATTATTTTACTGCCTGGCTATTTCTGCCTCAAATCTTCGAAATATGTGGATTGATTTTATTTTCTCAGAATTTCTGTTCATCGATGGACGAACTCACAAACACAAAAATAATGAATGGTTGACTGAGCGAGCAATTTTGGCGGCTAAGAATAAATATGTAGATGACATAAAGTAACTAACATAATTCAAAATGAAATCATTGGTACACTTGCATTAATTCAAATATATTGACTGTGTAAAAAAGACTCCTTGGATGTGCCTGGCTTACCACCGCACAATTTACGACTAAAGGTTGGCTACGTACTAAGTTTGCTTCCAAATATAAACCAAAACCACCAAACCTGTGCAACGGAACGCGTTTGGTGGTAAGTGAATTGATGAACAATGGAATATACTTAAAGTAAAGTTGGAAGGTGAGGAAGTTCTCATCCGAGGATCCCGACGATATCAACTGATATACCGTTTCAGTTTTAATTATTTCCGATCCGTCGTGCATTCGCCGTGACCATTAATAAATCACAGGGCCAATCCTGGAAAGTTTGTGGCCTAAATCTAGAAAATTCATGTATTTCCCATGTGGCATGTTCCGGGTCAGAAGACCATCTGCGTTATTTGTTCATGCGCCTGATAATAAACCGAAAAATGTCGTCTGTCACAAGGTGATTCACTGAAAAGTGCAGTTACTAAAATAGATGGCCAATAAAGTATAATTAAAATTATAGATGTTTTATTTATATTTATCCTAATAAAAAATTGAAGTTAATAAAATCAATAATCTGCTCATTTATTGCCTTTAAGGCGAAACAAAGTTCGCCGGGTCAGCTAGTTAAACATATTTTGAGTATATTTTTAAGTCGGCTTGAAAAATTTTCCGCCCGGCTGTTATGATTTTTATATAATATTTAAATAAATGTTTTTCTATTTTTTATAAATATTATGTAAAAAAATATGAATAAAGAATATACATTAATTACAATATTTGAGTATATTATTATTAAATAGTTGACAAAAAGTCCACTCTGCCTATTAGTCTCGAAGCGCTGCGTGGCAGTGTTAGTACACTTTTTCGAATGTCACTATGTAGTTAGTTTACTGTTTTTAATATGTTATCTACGATATCATTGTTCGGGTTATCTGAACGTGGATTTACTGTAAACGCTTTAATAAAAGCAAAAAATATTTCTTTCAATAAGGTTTGTTACGTATATAATTCTTTTCTTGGAAAAAACCAATCCTCAAGCGAGTCAGATAGGCGTTTCATTTAAAAAAAAACTTTATTCATAAAGGGCATAGTTATCGTGGCCCTCGCTACAGGTTCATGATAAAATTCTACACATTTACCAAAATTTTCACAAAACATTATTTAAATATTTTATAGGCAAGTTTTGTTGTTTCGCTATCAGTGGAAACTTGATTCGACGATGCAGCAATAATGGTGCCAGCACAACAGTGAGCGCAATATTCTAACATTGCAACTTTTACCTGGAGTGCTCAGGCTTCGTATTTTATTTCCACTAGACGATGTCTTTTTGTTTTAAAGTTGAAAAGGATTCACAATCTACCTTTTTAAATGTTAATAAATAATAGTTTAAAAAAACTAAAAAAAACCGCTTTTAATTATAGAAAATCGAACTACAAAATAGAAAATAAATTTGAATTAAAAATAGTGTCAGAAAAAATGATTTTATAGTAAAAGCGTGGGGTGCATGGTATTAATAGTTCTAAATATTTTATGAACAAATATGACTAGAAGGGTTATTTTGATAATATCCTGAAAAGCACGCCACGCTTTTTACAATAAAACGATTTTTTCTGACACTATTTTTAATTCAAATTTATTTTCTATTTTGTAGTTCGATTAACTATAAAAGCGTTTTTTTTTTAGTTTTTTTAAACTATTATTTATTTTTCCTTTTTTAGTTAAAATAACAAGCTATTGTTAAATAATCACAAAAAAATATAGCAATAGCTTTATGATATTTACATCTCTATTAGCTATTGCATCGAAGAGCGGTGTTCCACCTTGATCACCGTTATTATTATTATTCCATTAATGATAACGGGTCAAAATGTTTAAAATATTGAAATGTCATTGGTCCTAAGTATGCCAAAATTCGAGTTAATCCGATGTTTTGAAGTGGGTAAAAATCATGTTCAAAGATTCCGTTACATATATACATAAAAATAGGACAACATAAAATCTATTTTATTGAGAATTTCAGGACACAACACCTGCTAATCCTAGCTTGCTTGAGCTAGCTTGGCAGTACAAACTAAAGCCTCAACAGATCATCCTCAACGGTCATTTATGGGCTGTCAACAAGAACATCCCATCATCTCCAAATCTACACTATTTCGCCAAATGTGGCACATCAAGGCGCGTTCACACGCGTTTGCGCAATCCGCTGATATTCCACTGGCCTCCGCAAAAAATGACGCTACGCAAGAACCAGTGAAAGTTCACAATTAGTGAGTCCTTTGCGTCAGAGATTCTGTAGGTATGCATACCGGACTTGCCTATATGGTTATAAGTGTTACAAGTGAACCTGGTTGCGGTCTATGACCGAGCCTTCTGCATCTGGTTAGCTTGGCAAAAATGACTTGTATAAAAAACTAGGTAGTACAGTCTATGGCTTATCGTGCTTGGAGGTTTACCCGTAACCCTTTCGAAAAAAAACCTTTATATGAATACGGGGAGCACAAACTTTGTATAAATTTTAACGAAAATGGCGCTGACGTATGCTACACTTACAGTTTTAGAGAAGCAGTGCAGAATGCTAATATTTATTTTTAATTATGCTTAAAAAACATATAAACGCTTCAAAATCGTAGTTTTAAAGATTTAAGCATACATAGGGACGGACAGACGACAGCGACTTTGTTTAATACTATGTAGTGATGATGTCTGTGGTTAAATTGAGTATAGAACTACAATATATTTCTTCTTCTTCTTCATCTCAGCCTATAAATGATCCACTGCTGAGTCGCGCCTCCTCCAGCTACATGGAGGGTAATTAGCCTGTTGTTGGCCAGACGGGTTGGGACAGGGTCTTATTTCAAGTTATCCTTCACTTGCGTCTAGGTTTTAGGCTTAGTCACTTCCTTCTGCTCTTACAACACCCTTAGGCTGGAATGGGGTGGCATAAGTTTTAACTGTTCAAAATATTGTGAACTGCAAAGGCATAAGTTGACACGCGGTGCCGTACACAAAGACACGTTTTGGTATCATATTTTAAGGCTATGTAATCGGCGTGAGAACGTTCGCAGTACAAATAATCTCTGTGACCCCGCCAGTTACATCACGAACAGTATTCCGATCGTATTTCAAGTTTTTAGTAGCTCAAACCAGTTCTTATTTGCCAGTAGGTTACTGAGCTAAAACAATTAACTCGGGTGATATTTTAGGTTACCGTCATTGAGTACACATACTCTTAAAAAGTTATCACTTTATGCTGATTTATTTCGTGTATTAAATTTCTCTACCTTTTGAATGCTGTTTAGCAATGCTGGCTGGAAAGTAAAATGCCTGCGATAAATCTCAACTTAACTCGACACTTTTTTGTAAAAGAAAGATATGCTAGCCACAGAATAATTAGGTACAGATATCAAACTACACAGAACGTGCGCTCGAGTAGAGCACACATAGACTAACGCATAGGTGCCGTTGCTGGGGGTCGGTTGGCGCGGGCATTAGAGGTTACTATTTTTGACTAGATCTGGCCGATGTTTGGCCCTTTGCAACTATTGCGCGAGTTTGCTCTCACACATCAGTCTTATCCCGGCCATGTACCTAAAAATGCGATTTAATAAGAGCAACTACAGACTTTATTGCCGGCTCTTATCTGTAGTTTATTATTTATTTAAATATAGTAACGAAACCACTGCACAGGGTCTCAATTAAACACATTCCAAAACCGTCGTTGCACTCCGTAAATGACTCACTATGACATCCATCCTCTTCAAATGTAGAGAGGGAAATTAGTTGTGTCTTACTGGCAAAACGGGTTGGCACCGAGTTTGTATCAAGTTTTCCTTCTCTTGCGGCAAGGTGATATGCGTCTTATATTCTATAGTCACCTATTACTACTTTCTGAGGATCTATGGTTTTGTTATATTGTGTATTGTTAACCCCAAATAGATTGTAACAAGAATTAAACATAAAAATCCGTCCACCCACCATTAACAGATACATCGTGACTGCAACCAAACATCTCCTCGTTGGTCTACGCGTTCGATGTGCCTTTGGATCAACGGGTCCCGAGTTCGAGTCCAGGGTATGGTAAGTAAGTGTCTTTGTCCACACCAGAGGCATTGCTCCGAGTCTGGGTGTCATTTGTGTGCCTGTGTGTGTGTTGTGTGCATTTGTGTGCATGTGTCTGCCCCCGCGTTTCAGGATATACCTAGTGAAAGTGATCCGTTATAATAAAAAAAAACTATGAAATATCCTTAGATTAAATGTCTACACCACTTTTAATTTAGCTCGTTTCACTCATATCTGTTTCAAAATTCACATGTTAACTCTACCATAACCTTAGCTTGCTAAAATAACATTACTTACTCGTGGATATGCTTTTTGAAATAGCTTTCCATTTAGCGCAGATTCACTGCAAAAAGCCCGACAAATCTCTCTGTCTGAACTCGATTAACCAACGAACTATTAAACGGATTTTATATGGTTTTCATTTTGAATAGCCTCCTGCACTTTGTCGTTGGTCACATCGGCCGTCATCTATGCTGGTTGTTACAAGTAGTCAATACTAGGAAAAAATTAAGCTGGTCTAACCATATAATTACCGGTGTTCCCACTGCGACCAGCAGGGGAGGCGGCAATCGCTCCGTGTATAGTCAGCCAAATCTGGATAGACCGATGCCGACTCCAATTATTATTAAAGTCGGAAAAAAGCGAGGGAGTTTTTTTTTATAAACGAAACCCCTGCACTAGGTATAACCTGTGACGCGGGGGCAGTTTACAAACATGTAATTCACGAACACCAATGACACCCAGACTCAGAGCAAGAGCCTCTGGTTTAGACAAAGACACTTGCCCGACTTGCTCTCTTTTCCTTCTCTTGCAACTAGGTGCCTGATCGAGTAGGCTGGTGACATAAGTAAAAATCTCAGGTACATGGAAGGCAGAAGGTGCAACTAATAATGGTAGAAATGACACAATACGTTCGAAATTTTCCAGAAATGCCAAATGGAAAATAGCGTAGATACAAGTTTTAATAGGACCTGCTGCTACCCGCACCGTCTACGTAAATTTTGAATTGGGTTAGTTCCTTGTCCGTGTGGGATTTAGAATAAATAGTGTCACCGCCTAATTCCATCATAAGGGTTACGACACCCAAATGGAAATGACAAGGCCGAATATCTAGCCGCAAGCCGGAAAACTTGATAAGAAACCCTGTGCCAACCCGTCTGGCCAGTGTGGCACAGGAGACTAATTACCCTCCATGTCTTTTCGTGCAAATATCAGTCGCTGCTACAATTTGCGATGTAATTATTCATATATTGCAGCATAAGACTGATCAAATAAATAAATAAATAAATAAATATCCTTGGACATTTCACACAACGCCATCTCGTCCCAAGTTAAGCAACTTAATGCTTGTGTTATGGTAACGAGATGGATGATAAACTACTTATATACATTTTTTTTTTGTAAATACATACATATTATACATAGAAATGACACCCAGACTCCGAGCCAGTGCCTCTGGTTTAGACAAAGACACTGGCCCGACCCCGGAATCGAACCCGGGACCCGTTGATCCAAAGGCGGCACATCTGACCACTGGACCAACGAGGCAGTCAAATAGTTTTTAAGTCAAAATCAAAATTATTTTTAATCGAATAAGTTCTTACGAATGCTTTCAAATAGTCAAATAATGAAAACGAAACACATACATAAAAATTGATACTAAAAACAAAGAAAATTAATTAATCTTTTAGTCTACGATATTAGAATGCCAAAGAGAAGAGCCGGCAAGAAACTCCATGGTTACTTTTTTATATAAGAGGGTTACATTGATGATGGTACATAAAGAATAATATTGTTACGAGTAGGTTAGAATGAACATTGATATTTATGATGCTCAAAATATGACCGAACAAAGCCGTACTTAGACGCTAGTTAGATTATGAATCAAGTGTAATCTAACAAATTTTATATGAATATTTTAGTTAAGCTGTGTATATTTAAATTGAAATATCTTGTTGAACTTTATTTGAAGTCACAAGTGTTAATAGATGGAATATTCCAGCATTTTCAAATATTTATAAAGATTTTAGTGGCAGCAGGTTATAGTGGGTGGGCTGGGGCGCCAATTACCATCCTCCCACGCACCGGAATCCCACATACTCCGGCATTCAATGAGGATTTCCAAAGAAAAAAAGGTACGCGATAATGTTATATACATTGGGGAAATTGCCTAATGTATACCGCTGCCCCTCGGGGTTGTGGTCAGCGCTTATATGAGATTGTAGAACACACAATTACCCACTAAAACCCCAGCGGTATACCCTCACACGTCACACTTTTGGGACCCTAGTACGCATTGTAGTGTGGCGCCCGACTGGTAGCATTTCGCGAGTACGCATTTTAGTGTGGTGCCCGACAGGTAGCGACTACAGAGCAGTACCTGGACCCCAAACCCGCTACGACACCGTGTGCGCTCTTCATCTGGCCTCTCCCCGAAATTTGTCTTACCTATCTTATCTTTGGAGAAACAGATTTGAATGCGGTTTTCACTATTGGTTCCTGAGAAACTGTATTTCAAGATGAGCCGGTTCCCTCTTCGCGCGTTGATTTCGAATGATATAAACTCCTTATTCTATACTGAGGGTGTTATACGAAGGCATACATTCCCGTCACAAGTCATGGGAAATTTACCGTGGGTTTAGTGGGTAGTTCGAGTGACGCATCATCATCTTGCGATCCGGAGTCCTGGATAACCCAGCTAGTTCCCAACGTTCAGATATCCATGAGGACGTCTCACAAAAGGTAAATTTTCATAAATTTTGTTGTTCCTCTGAATACAACAAGGAGAGAAAATTTGGGAGAAAAGTATATCACTATAACTAACAATAACCTAAATAAAGGTTGTCAAATTATTTTGAATCATAACAATCAACTTTTACAGTTTATTTTCCATTAGGTAAGACTGACCACTTAGTTTTTACCTTACGAACCTGAGTATTGTGAGTATGTTTTTCTTGTGAATAAAGTCATAACGAAGAAGGAAAATATTTTCGACGTCCGAAAATGTTAAGTGGCGACCTAACCTAAAAAAACTTGCAAGAAAGTTAGCTTGTTAAGTTCCCCAAGCATATCGTCTGATGTTCGAACGTGTTCTCGCAATATTTTGAAATGTTTGTGGTACATATATATTTTATTTGACTCTGACTGTTTGATTTTTTTAATACCACTCTAATAATCTAACATTGTAATGAATAGAATTTATGAAAAAAAAAAGCCCCTAGATATTATCTGTGTCACGGGGGCTTAGACTCAGAGCAAGTGGTTTACACATAGACACTGTCACGACCCCAGAAACGCACCCGGGACCACTGATCCAAACGCGGAACATCCAACCATACCATACTACTACTACAACACAGCCCATACATGACCACTGGGTCAATTAAACTGTGCAATTTGTTTAAGAAATATCTGTTTTGGGTAAAAGGGTCAAAGGTGTAAATTGATACTCTTTCAAACTTAATTTTTGCCACCTTTCAGGACGATTTTTGCCTGAGAGCATTTCAAAGGTCCCTTGATCGTATTACAAGGTTTGCTTCAATCTATTTGACTCATTTCTATGTACAAAGTAACTGATCATTTATTCATTACTTTGGTACAGAAAAATCTTATATCACAGTCAATGTACTTAAGCTCCGATTGAAAAATAAATATCATTTACTTGGTATTTTGAACACGTATAAAGAAATAGACATTTCTTGTTCTAGTATTTCGTGTGGTGACGGATTTTGAATACGGAGTTTCACCACACCATTCCGTCCTAAGGGTGTCGTAAGAGGCCGGAAACCTAGTCGCAAGAGAATTTAATACGAGATCCCTTGCGTGTACGACACGAAAGCGCAACTAGTACGGTTATTACCGTCTATGTAACTGGCTTGGCATGGGTCATGTATGGGTTGAGTAGTAGTATACAAAACTAATATGAGTCTTCAACCAATGTGTGTTGCCAGTGATGACATATTGACTGCCTCGTTGGTCTAGTGGTTAGATGTGCCGCCTTTGGATCAACGGGTCCCGGGTTCGATTCCGGGGTCGGGCAAGTGTCTTTGTCTAAACCAGAGGCACTGGCTCGGAGTCTGGGTGTCATTTCTATCTATAATAAGTATGTATTTACAAAAAAAAATGTATTTAAGTAGTTTATCATCCATCTCGTTACCATAACACAAGCATTTAGTTGCTTAGCTTGGGACGAGATGGCGTTGTGTGAAATGTCCAAGGATATTTATTATTATTATTATTATATGGCACAGCGACCACTCACTATGGGCTCCATCAGAAGGCTCAAAGTCACCCAAAGGGCAATGGAGAGGGCTATGCTCGGAGTTTCCCAGCGAGATCGAATCAGAAATGAGGAGATACGCAGTAAAACCAGGGTCACCGACATAGCCCACAAGATTGCCAAACTTAAGTGGCAGGGCACATAGCGCGCAGGACCGACGCCCGATGGGGTAGAAAAGTCCTCGAGTGGCGACCGCGTTCCGGAAAGCGCAGTGCAGGTAGGCCTTTCACACGGTGGACCGGAAAACGACGGATGCGGGCGGCCCAGGACCGGCCTTTATGGAAGTCCTTGGGGGAGGCCTAAGGTCGCCGGAAAACGATGGATGCGGGCGGCCCAGGACCGGCCTTTGTGGAAGTCCTTGGGGGAGGCCTAAGGTCGCCGGAAAACGATGGATGCGGGCGGCCCAGGACCGGCCTTTGTGGAAGTCCTTGGGGGAGGCCTAAGGTCGCCGGAAAACGACGGATGCGGGCGGCCCAGGACCGGCCTTTATGGAAGTCCTTGGGGGAGGCCTAAGGTCGCCGGAAAACGATGGATGCGGGTGGACCAGGAGCGGCCTTTGTGGAAGTCCTTGGGGGAGGCCTAAGGTCGCCGGAAAACGATGGATGCGGGCGGCCCAGGACCGGCCTTTATGGAAGTCCTTGGGGGAGGCCTAAGGTCGCCGGAAAACGATGGATGCGGGCGGACCAGGAGCGGCCTTTGTGGAAGTCCTTGGGGGAGGCCTAAGGTCGCCGGAAAACGATGGATGCGGGCGGCCCAGGACCGGCCTTTATGGAAGTCCTTGGGGGAGGCCTAAGGTCGCCGGAAAACAACGGATGCGGGCGGCCCAGGACCGGCCTTTGTGGAAGTCCTTGGGGGAGACCTAAGGTCGCCGGAAAACGATGGATGCGGGCGGCCCAGGACCGGCCTTTGTGGAAGTCCTTGGGGGAGGCCTAAGGTCGCCGGAAAACGACGGATGCGGGCGGCCCAGGACCGGCCTTTATGGAAGTCCTTGGGGGAGGCCTAAGGTCGCCGGAAAACGATGGATGCGGGCGGACCAGGAGCGGCCTTTGTGGAAGTCCTTGGGGGAGGCCTAAGGTCGCCGGAAAACGACGGATGCGGGCGGCCCAGGACCGGCCTTTATGGAAGTCCTTGGGGGAGGCCTAAGGTCGCCGGAAAACGATGGATGCGGGCGGACCAGGAGCGGCCTTTGTGGAAGTCCTTGGGGGAGGCCTAAGGTCGCCGGAAAACGATGGATGCGGGCGGCCCAGGACCGGCCTTTATGGAAGTCCTTGGGGGAGGCCTAAGGTCGCCGGAAAACGACGGATGCGGGCGGCCCAGGACCGGCCTTTATGGAAGTCCTTGGGGGAGGCCTAAGGTCGCCGGAAAACGATGGATGCGGGCGGCCCAGGACCGGCCTTTGTGGAAGTCCTTGGGGGAGGCCTAAGGTCGCCGGAAAACGATGGATGCGGGCGGCCCAGGACCGGCCTTTGTGGAAGACCTTGGGGGAGGCCTAAGGTCGCCGGAAAACGACGGATGCGGGCGGCCCAGGACCGGCCTTTATGGAAGTCCTTGGGGGAGGCCTAAGGTCGCCGGAAAACGAAGGATGCGGGCGGCCATTGCATTGGGGGAGGCCTATGTCCAGAACGTCTTTTGGCTGAAATGATGATGATGATGATACAAAACTGTTACGTAATCCAGTAACCCAAAATTGAACAAACGATCAATCACAATACATAAATGAAATCAGTACGAATGCAATAAATCAAACGGAGACAGCTAATTACTTCAATCCGTCAGATGAACTTAATAAGCAACGGGCGTTTATGGTGCATCAAGAACTACGCTTTGATGTTATGATACTTTAAATTAATAGGCTCCATTACATACATACCACTTTCCGGTGGTGGGATTAAGCATGCACGATGTCAGAAAACCTAGCCGCAAGAGAAGGAACTCTTGAAACGAAACCCTGTGCCAACCTGGCCTGCCAAGTCTGACAAGCGTGGCACAGTACTCTTTGGCGTATATAAGACGATTGAGCTTTACATAACGAGCAATTCGGAGTTACTCTTCTGCGTGATAGAATCAGAAATAAATAAATCTATACAAACAAATAAAATTGGAGTGTCTGTTTGTTATAATAAAAATAACAACTTTTTTGTAAATGTGTAAGTATGTATACACAGTACATTACCAAAATAACTTTGTTAAATTTTTGTCTGTCTGTATGCTTGTTCCGGCTAATCTCTGGAACGGCTGGACCAATTTTGACCATACTTTCACTAACAGGGTGCTGATGATATAAGGAGTAACTTAGGCTACTTTACTTTACAATAAAATGCGCAGGTGAAATGGCAGTGGGCTAGGGACGACAAGCCTTTGGAGCAGCTTGGGTCATGACATAAGTTGCAAGTTGGATCGCAGCGTGGGAGACGCCGCCCTCTTTCTTTATCGTATTGTCACCTGGTTACATTGTTATTTCATCTATTTATCATTTCAGCCAAAAGAAGATCATTGGACGTAGACTCCCCCAAGGCATCCAGTATCCGGCAACGTTAACCAGGTTTCCGAATCGGTGGTAGTTTCAGTATGAATATGCATGGACGTAAGGGCTGTGTAAATAGAAGGTTTGTGTGAATGAGGAGGTGAATGTAGATATGAAGACCAATTGAAGTGTATGGAGAATACCACCTCGCGTGGTACGAATGCACATGATGATGAGATCGAATCAGAAATGAGGAGATACGCAGTAAAACCAGGGTCACCGACATAGCCCACAAGATTGCCAAACTTAAGTGGCAGGGCACATAGCGCGCAGGACCGACGCCCGATGGGGTAGAAAAGTCCTCGAGTGGCGACCGCGTTCCGGAAAGCGCAGTGCAGGTAGGCCTTTCACACGGTGGACCGGAAAACGACGGATGCGGGCGGCCCAGGACCGGCCTTTATGGAAGTCCTTGGGGGAGGCCTAAGGTCGCCGGAAAACGATGGATGCGGGCGGCCCAGGACCGGCCTTTGTGGAAGTCCTTGGGGGAGGCCTAAGGTCGCCGGAAAACGATGGATGCGGGCGGCCCAGGACCGGCCTTTGTGGAAGTCCTTGGGGGAGGCCTAAGGTCGCCGGAAAACGACGGATGCGGGCGGCCCAGGACCGGCCTTTATGGAAGTCCTTGGGGGAGGCCTAAGGTCGCCGGAAAACGATGGATGCGGGTGGACCAGGAGCGGCCTTTGTGGAAGTCCTTGGGGGAGGCCTAAGGTCGCCGGAAAACGATGGATGCGGGCGGCCCAGGACCGGCCTTTATGGAAGTCCTTGGGGGAGGCCTAAGGTCGCCGGAAAACGATGGATGCGGGCGGACCAGGAGCGGCCTTTGTGGAAGTCCTTGGGGGAGGCCTAAGGTCGCCGGAAAACGATGGATGCGGGCGGCCCAGGACCGGCCTTTATGGAAGTCCTTGGGGGAGGCCTAAGGTCGCCGGAAAACAACGGATGCGGGCGGCCCAGGACCGGCCTTTGTGGAAGTCCTTGGGGGAGACCTAAGGTCGCCGGAAAACGATGGATGCGGGCGGCCCAGGACCGGCCTTTGTGGAAGTCCTTGGGGGAGGCCTAAGGTCGCCGGAAAACGACGGATGCGGGCGGCCCAGGACCGGCCTTTATGGAAGTCCTTGGGGGAGGCCTAAGGTCGCCGGAAAACGATGGATGCGGGCGGACCAGGAGCGGCCTTTGTGGAAGTCCTTGGGGGAGGCCTAAGGTCGCCGGAAAACGACGGATGCGGGCGGCCCAGGACCGGCCTTTATGGAAGTCCTTGGGGGAGGCCTAAGGTCGCCGGAAAACGATGGATGCGGGCGGACCAGGAGCGGCCTTTGTGGAAGTCCTTGGGGGAGGCCTAAGGTCGCCGGAAAACGATGGATGCGGGCGGCCCAGGACCGGCCTTTATGGAAGTCCTTGGGGGAGGCCTAAGGTCGCCGGAAAACGACGGATGCGGGCGGCCCAGGACCGGCCTTTATGGAAGTCCTTGGGGGAGGCCTAAGGTCGCCGGAAAACGATGGATGCGGGCGGCCCAGGACCGGCCTTTGTGGAAGTCCTTGGGGGAGGCCTAAGGTCGCCGGAAAACGATGGATGCGGGCGGCCCAGGACCGGCCTTTGTGGAAGACCTTGGGGGAGGCCTAAGGTCGCCGGAAAACGACGGATGCGGGCGGCCCAGGACCGGCCTTTATGGAAGTCCTTGGGGGAGGCCTAAGGTCGCCGGAAAACGAAGGATGCGGGCGGCCATTGCATTGGGGGAGGCCTATGTCCAGAACGTCTTTTGGCTGAAATGATGATGATGATGATACAAAACTGTTACGTAATCCAGTAACCCAAAATTGAACAAACGATCAATCACAATACATAAATGAAATCAGTACGAATGCAATAAATCAAACGGAGACAGCTAATTACTTCAATCCGTCAGATGAACTTAATAAGCAACGGGCGTTTATGGTGCATCAAGAACTACGCTTTGATGTTATGATACTTTAAATTAATAGGCTCCATTACATACATACCACTTTCCGGTGGTGGGATTAAGCATGCACGATGTCAGAAAACCTAGCCGCAAGAGAAGGAACTCTTGAAACGAAACCCTGTGCCAACCTGGCCTGCCAAGTCTGACAAGCGTGGCACAGTACTCTTTGGCGTATATAAGACGATTGAGCTTTACATAACGAGCAATTCGGAGTTACTCTTCTGCGTGATAGAATCAGAAATAAATAAATCTATACAAACAAATAAAATTGGAGTGTCTGTTTGTTATAATAAAAATAACAACTTTTTTGTAAATGTGTAAGTATGTATACACAGTACATTACCAAAATAACTTTGTTAAATTTTTGTCTGTCTGTATGCTTGTTCCGGCTAATCTCTGGAACGGCTGGACCAATTTTGACCATACTTTCACTAACAGGGTGCTGATGATATAAGGAGTAACTTAGGCTACTTTACTTTACAATAAAATGCGCAGGTGAAATGGCAGTGGGCTAGGGACGACAAGCCTTTGGAGCAGCTTGGGTCATGACATAAGTTGCAAGTTGGATCGCAGCGTGGGAGACGCCGCCCTCTTTCTTTATCGTATTGTCACCTGGTTACATTGTTATTTCATCTATTTATCATTTCAGCCAAAAGAAGATCATTGGACGTAGACTCCCCCAAGGCATCCAGTATCCGGCAACGTTAACCAGGTTTCCGAATCGGTGGTAGTTTCAGTATGAATATGCATGGACGTAAGGGCTGTGTAAATAGAAGGTTTGTGTGAATGAGGAGGTGAATGTAGATATGAAGACCAATTGAAGTGTATGGAGAATACCACCTCGCGTGGTACGAATGCACATGATGATTTATAAGAGTTTTGTGGTAAAACCTAGTTACATGAATAAGTTCGTTAGTTTGATTTGTCGGTCCATTGTAGCGGAAAGCGAGAGTAAGGGATGCTTAACACTTCGCTTTCTGCTACATCGGTCAGTTCTACGCGCTATGTGCTCTGCCCGCTTTATTTTTATTATTTACTAGCTGACCCGACAGACGTTGTCCTGTCTGAACTATGAATATTGAATTCGAATTGGAATAATTAATAATAAATTAATATACCGCCTTTTCTTATCGATTCCAATCCCTTATTTAATGTAATTAAAAAAGAAAAAAGTAATTATGCCAAAAATAGCGAACCGTCGGGACGAACGTCAAATGTTTGACAGGTAACAGTTTGTATGGGAAAATAAAATTGTTGTTTTTATTATTTTACTTACAATATCAATGTTTTCTCTAGACTCTTAAACCTTCCCTGGACTCACACGAATATTTCAAGACCAAAATTAGCCAAATCGCTCCAGCCGTTTTCGAGTTTTAGCGAGACTAACGAACAGCTATTCATTTTTATATATAGAGATATCGGTAATTCGCCTGCGTATTTTGTTTATTATTTTGATTAAAAACTTTTTCTGTGCACCCGTGGCACATAGCTCGCAGGACCGACGCCCGATGGGGCAGATAAGTCATCGAGTGGCGACCGTGTTCCAGAAAGCGCAGCGCTGGTAGGCCTCCCACACGGTGGAGCGATGACCTAGTTAAGGCCGCCAGAAAACAGTGGATGCGAGCGGCTCAGGGCCACATTTGTGGAAATCCTTGGGGGAGGCTTATGTTCATTAGTGGACATCTTTTGGCTAAAATTATGATGATGAACTTTATCTGAATTTTCAGACTTACTTCTTCTTCACTTTTTCCCCTAATAAAATTGGGGGAAAAGGCGACCTAATCTAAGCTAATTCGGCTAACTACCAGAAATTACACGTACCAATTGCTGTCTGAAGCTAAGACCGATCTAGACCGGTAATCAAACGGTTAGACCAACTGTGAGTTTTTATGCCATTCGTATCTCGACTGACTTAAATGTAAAATGGCCGATGGTAGGTACATAAATGTCCTTAGAAGGACACGGGCTTCGAACCTGTTCTCACGTCTCTGTATATTTCAAATTAATGCACACGTTCAATTAAAGCGTAGCACGAGTGAGGTTTCGTTTTAAAATTATTCTACTGAAAGTTATAAATTATCTGTCCTTTTAAATTTTCACCAAACTTTTGATGTAGGTACAGTATTTTTCCTATTGGCGAAATAAACTTTATGTGAGGGTCACATAATTCAATATTGCGTGAACTTTCGTACCGTTATGTGTATGAAGCTTATGAATTATTTATACTAGCAACACCCGACGCTCCACCGGTGCCATTTTGCAACATTTTTGTTCGAGATATGAATTTTTTAACGGACAATCGGGTTCATGAACGCTCGCACGTCAACGTGCCTCTTCCATATATTTTGTATGATGTCATAGATTTCTTTTGTTTAAAGGTTATATTTATAAAAACGCAGTTCTAAAATATTATTTTGTGTACATATTACATTTTAAATTATAATTAAACACATCTATTGATTCCCAATGTCCCCAATGCCTTCCAGTAGTAGTAGTCACAATTGGTCAGGATATTCGGTTCGATTCTGGGTTGGGAAAGAGTCTGTGTAACCCAGAGACGCTTGCTCTGGGTCTGGGTGTCATTTGTATTTGTGAATTACATGTTTGTTAACTGCCCCCGCGATACAAGTTATACCTACAGGAGGGGACTGTTCTTCTTTCTTTAAAACAACTCAAAATAAATAAAACAAAGACTTGTGAGAAGACAAAATGTATATTCTCTCTCTCGTGTCTTAATAAAAACGAAACCTCTGCACTAGGTACCTATAACCATTGCGCATTGCGCGGGCAAAAAGGGGGAAAAAGTATTGCTTGTGGTATTTTAGAAGATTTTTAGGGCTTGTTTCTTTCATAATACCGTCATTCTCCATTTAAAAAAGCTCATGGCTATAAAGTAATTAAATCCATCGCAATATAGCCGGATTCTCACTGCGTTGCAAAACTGTGCCAACGAAATCGATCATACAACCTGTATGTATGAGGTCATACAAATATTGCGACATACAAATGGTCTAGAGTAATCATTTGGTTTGAGGGAAATTCAGTATTTTCTTAGGTGAAGGCCTACTCTTGACTTAGCATCAATCAGATTTTTGGCAATTGGCTGGTTTTCGTATTGTAACCGGTAATTTTTTTTATTGTCTTCTATGTCAAAATTATTGCGTTTAGACGGCAGTTAATTCCATTCTCATAATTATAAATAATTATATGATACTAACCAAGGAAAACATTTGGTTTTTCCGATAAGCAAACATTGCCTTACCACTCTCAGATCGAAATTGGATCAAGCCGTTTCGGAGGTGTCAAGACATTTACATAAAAGATGTTACTTCAGTACCTATCCAAGAGTTGATTGCATGTGTGACCCTGAGCCTGTATGGCCCTAACGTATCACAAAGGAACACAAGGCCCCTCACCGCGGCAAGGTAGCAGCAAAGTCGAGGGGGTTGATACAAACCCTGTGCCAACCCGTCTTGCCAGCGTGGCACAGTAGGCTAACACCTCCGTGCACATATTTGGAGGACGCCCAACTCAGTAGTGGGTCATTTATGGGCTGAAACGACGAACGGCAATAAATATTTCGCATAGAGTTTCAGACATACGTCATGTCAAAAACTTTCGCGGTTATATTAAAAGCAAGAATATCATAAAAATAAAGGGCTTTAAATTTTGAAATGACCGTTGAAACTTGATTGTCGCATTAGCTCCATAGGCAATAGAGTTGAAAATCGAGTACCACCTAATCGAAAGCGGGCAACAATTTCATGGTTCATTCAAAAGGTCTTACATAACCGTAGTGCAATGGAAATTTCAAGCACCATTGACGCGTTGGTATGGCCGTTATGAATGGCAGGTACATAAAACAAAATCGTATCGTACAGATGTCTGTGCATTGTCAATTTATTATGTACTAGCGGACCAACCCGGCTTCGCACGGGTATTTCACAAAAAAAACCATAAATCTGTTTTGATTTTGTAGTAGTAGTGGTAAGGTAATACATTAAATAAATAGGAAAACATTACACACACACTTGCATATTATACTCTTTTGTTTATTGTTAAAGTATGTGGTTAAATTTAGAATAGAGCTATAATTTATAAATAGAAAAAAAAAGAAATGTCTATGCATTCCAAATTTAATCCATTCACACATTAGTTATATTATCGCGCAGTCAAGACTCAGCGATATGTCCAATCGCTTTTTGCAACTTTCGCCTATTTTCATTGCGATACAAATGGCTGTCATTTCTAGCAGCACGTAATGAACGAACATATGAAGCAATTATGCGTGTTACATAAAGAAACTGCTAATCCGTTACTTGTTTAATGATCCGAATGCTTGATGAGTCTATTTCTATGTTAAATGATATTATTGTTCGCTTCGCTACCTTTATGGAGTCGTTTCTCTATTTACCAGTTATGTGGCCATTTCGTCATACAATCTGGGTTATTTTGATTTTTCTGTTTATGGCCATGTCAAACACGACCCACCGAAGTGGTACTCATGCAAGCATCTCTTAGAATTGGAGCGCATCCGTCGAGTCGACCTCGTCACTCGCTCAGAAACTGATGACGTCATAAGAATTGGTCTACAATTTCTGGGGCTATCTCAGTTTCGAAGTTTTATAGGATTTTAAACAAAGAATGCTAAAATTCGTTACGTTGACAACCTTCCTCAGATTCTGAGTGTCATATGAGTTCGTGAATTACATGTTAGTAAACAGCATTACGTATGGTGCCGGATTTAGAATACATAGTGTCGCCACCCCATTTCACCCTGAGCTTGTCGTAAGAGCCGAAAAAAGGAAAATGTAAGGTTAAAAACATGATACGAAATGCCAACTACTGCTGCCTATGCCAACTGGTCTGCTGGTCAGACCCACAGTCACACACAGTAGGTTAATTACTCTTCCTGTGATGAGAGGAGGCCTGACTAACTGGTGAGTCATTTATGAGCTCAGTAATAGCATTCTTGACGAACTTAAACCTTCTAAAAAGTAAATGACTCTACTTTCTTACATCGCTTGTTTTGTGCCACAAGATGCCACAAGTACAGTCAGTAATAAATGTTTTAAGTAATGATAGGACACATTATTTTTTACTACATGGACATAGTTGGAGGAGGCCCGACTCAGTAGAGTGAAGAAGAAGAAACAGCATATATTTTACAAGTAGCGAGGTACGAAATTAGTAGTACTGTTTGATGTAATTAGGCAATGATATTAGACAACCTTTGCATAAATTATACTTAACAGTTACATAGTAACGATGATGTTTTACAAAATAGTTACATCAAGGATTTATTCAATCGATGTAACAAACGGTAGTTAGGTGCGTGCGTAATATTTACGTTTTATTACCATAATACAGATTTGTCCGTGTGAAGACGGTTTAGAATACATAATATCACCACTCCATTCCATCCTGAGCTGCATCATGACTGCTGCCTTCAGTGCCACGCTGGCCAGACTCAGCGTGGGCAGCAGTGGTTCTTCTACGGGCTGAGAAGTAATATCTATAGCGATCGTTAATAATACTCGTATCGTCGTTTCAGTCCATAAATCACCCACTACTGAGTCGGGCCTCCTCCAAATTCATGAAGGGAAATTAGCCTATAGTGTCATGCTGGCAAGGCGGGTTGGTACAGGGTTTATATCAAGTTTTCCTTCTCTTGCGGCTATGTGATCTGCCTCCTGCGATTTTTAAAAAGCTGCATTATGGGTCAATTTTGCAATTTGATATTAGTTAAAAAGTAACCTTATTCAAAATATAATTCAGCTGTCATTTTATCGTGGCTTTCCAGAATTATTTATCCATCGTAAGCTAAACAAAATAAATGCTTTAAATTTAGTTATTAAAGGCTTAGCAAAATATTATGAAAATGGGGAATACAGTGAAATACGTATACGTAAAAAGTTATAAATAATTGTAAAGAGTCTATAAAAATGGATAGTTTCCAAACTGGAGAGGCAAGACAACGATTCTTATGACGATCAAACAAGGGGGGTAGAAAAGATAGACTTAAGCGCAAGAAAATTAATAACGAAAACCTTTCAACGCCTTCTGGTGGACTGTAGGCTGAAGTTAACTCTACTTAATTAACAGATTGACACAGGATAAATTAACGTATACAAAACTAAAGGAGATTAATACCAGAGTCCTATAAGGATTGAAATACAGACGTTGATATGGTAGAAATATCGCGAGAAGATTTGAAAGTACCACGCCACTAGATACCATTCGTGCAGAGAGCACGATTTTATTTTGTCTATCGTTTGTTTGGAAGCTCTTCGAGTACATCGATAATGATAGGAAGTATTTGGGTGTTGCCAGTATTGTTTCCCGGCAATCGTTTATTAGTAATTATTATAATTTATGATGTGATGCACATTTCCTTTGCATGACTGAAAAGTACACCCAAGTTTCACAAAATAAAGGCGTTGGCTAGCTTTCTATTATCTTGCCGAGGTTATCAAAGAAACATCAGTATTATAAGATCAATTTTTGATAATCTAATGTATTTTTTTTTAGAGCACATAGTTTTCCCGCCTTGATGGTTTAGCTCTGTCCAAATTTTATAAAAGCAAGTCTCTCTGTTACAGTTTTGTACATTGCCAACAAGATTGAAATTTGAACAAAAACAATTACTTTCCGGTTCTTCTCTATAGAGCAGCATTCTGAACCCGTGGTACTCGTGGTAGTTTCGGTATGAATTTGGGAAGACAAAGGACAAAGGTTGTGGGAAAACTGATATGTATGAAAGGTGTGAATGAGATGGAAATTACCACGTATCGTGAGACAAGGGCCGAAAGAGGATAAAAGCTACGTAACTAAGGTTCTTTTTGAGGTAAGCCTTAAATCATTCTGCGGATTTTGCATAATTTTAGAACACTGATGGGTAAAAGACACATTTTACAAAAAAATCCGGGGCAAAAAAGCGTAGGAGCAAATTTGGAGATGTAAATTCGGACCCATGGCATCTTAAATTGCGACGACGTTTCGGGTAGATGCTGAAGTTATTACAGCCTCTTTTGCTGCCTCGTTGGTGTAGGGGTTAGATGTGCCGCGTTTAGATCAACGGGTCCCGAGTTCGATTCAGGGGTCGGGCAAGTGTCTTTGTCTAAGCCAGAGGCACTTGCTCTGAGTCTGAGTCTCATTTGTGTTCGTGAATTTCATGTTTGTAAACGGCCCCCGCGATACAGTTTACACTCAAAGCAGGGGTTTTCGTATTTTAAAAAAGTCATATAATGTAAAAAGCGAAAAGTTGATGAACATTTGTAAACTTAATCGATTGCTACTAACAAAACGCAAAGCTAAAACACATTAATTCGGGATTTCTAGTAACAAAATAGTCGACAATATTACACATATTATGTCATGCCGGCTAACGTTAGGTCATAAGCAGTGAAAGCGGTATAACAGTCGGTCCGACAGATAGCTGCAGGCCACTCTTCCTTATTACAAGAATCTACAACTACCATGTCTGTATTATGCAGCTATTTGTGTGTATTGTTGTTTTTCTGCCAACGTAACATACTTTATGTTCTAATATTTCTGCTTTCATAGCTAAATTGTAAATTCATTGTTGGTACAAACATACCTTGCGAAGGACATAGTAAACAAGTAAATAAAATGTGATAGTAAAGATAGAGATGTTGTAAAGTTTAAGATACAGTTTGAATGGTGTTTAGCATGATGAAAGGTGGCATTTTGTGCGGAACTAGATGAACCTGCAGGCTGCGGCTGGAAGTATGGTTTTAGGACTGAGTTTGACTCATATCCTATAAAACCTGTTACCGGTATAACCTAAGTTGGCTAACTACGAGTATACGAAGTAATTGCCCTGTGCCCTACGCTGTCCATCTAGTGAGACCTGGGATTACATGGCTACACCAGCTGACAGTTTTGATGCTGTTGACTAAGTTTACAGCATTGGTAGATTGACAGCAGGGACCGCGGGCTTCACGCGCTCTTCGAAACAGGGTGGGAGTCCGATTTTCCCCCGTGTGGGTACGGGTCAGAATATAAAACTTCCCCACCGCACGATGGGAAATAACGCGTGTTGTAAATGTCAACAAAACCCAGCACGCTTGGTGGTAGGATCGAATGGTCCGCCCGGCTAGCTACCAACCTCACATCTAAGTCCGGCGCCAAGCAGTTTTACTGTGTTCCGCCGTGTGTATGTGAGAGCCGGTGCCCGACAGGGCATTTCGTTGATTTGCCTGCTCCATCACCCTGGCACAAGCTTAGGGTCAAAGGCATTCAAGTGACAGAGAAAAAAAATAGATATATTACAGACCATGCCATCCAGCAGACGTTGCTTCAGCTGCAGATCCATAAATAATATGATAACAATAAGATATAGGATAACCTCTGCCTATTCGTGGGAAACAAAGACCTGACTGAATTGGTGTTCAATTTTATGTTCACTATTGTTGGATATACACAATTTTATGTTGTTGATGCTTCAGTACGATTCTAAAAACAAATTATGATCAATAATACCATGACTACTACACGGTTATTCATTTAACAAATAGAGGCCCAAGGACCAAGGGCTGACACCTTCCTACTGCCAGCGGATAAGCCACGCCATACAAAGGGTATATGCTGCCAGTATTTTAGGGACTTTACCCCATGAACCAAATTATTTAAATTAGGATTACTTTGTTAAATTTCAATATGTAGTTTTATTTATTAAAGTTACATACTTAATTTATTAATAAAGAAATTATAAATAGATAGAAAATGAAATAATAACGAAGATTACCAAAATATATGGAACACATTATGCAACGTATCTATCTGATTACAAATAACATCTGATAATCAACAAAAACGATTTTTTTTTTATTTGTACAAAGTTTTTATTTTGATGTGGTAATCACTACATATTATAAAACAAAGTCGCTTTTGTCTGTCCGTCCCTATGTATGCTTAAATCTTTAAAACTACACAACGGATTTTGAAGCGGTTTTTTGTATTAGATTGAGTGATTCAAGAGGAAGGTTTATATGTATAACCCACCCCCGCTTTGCACGGGCGAAGCCGGGGCGGGCCACTAGTTAATGATATAAAATATTATGTTTGATTTCGCCTGTCACCGTTTTTATTGTTTACAAACTAAAATTTAAATATTTTATATTGCTTCAAATGGTCATTTTAATCAAAAAGCTATATTTAAAACCTTCTACAGTCCTCTGACAACAAGGACCGACATCAATTACTATATTTTTTGTTATGTAAATAAAAACAGCAAAACATCGGTAAAACCGGCCTTACTCTAGCATGTTCTACTAAATGTCAGCAAGGAACATGCAGCATTACTACAGTATTTATGCAAATTGAACAAATGGAACTGAGAATTATATGTGCGTATAGTAAGTTAAAAAACTTACTTTAAAAAGCAGGCATAAAGATATTACCATGTATTATCTATGCAAGGACATAGACAATAAATTAAAAAGATAAATGTTAACTTACATTTAAAAAGTTGTCAGTCCCGCCAGCAACACACACAAGGAAACTGTCCGAAATTCAAGTGACTTCAAATATGGAATCGATCCTGCGCGCGCGGTATACCGTGATCGACTGCAGGTAAGCCGCAGGCACAGGTGAACGCTTCGTCCACCACTCTCGATCTCTCGATTCGCGACATTAACCGTATGTAGATGCACCTTCGTTTGTTCCAATTCAGGAGCAATGTAACACCTTCTGAAATTAGCAGGTGTGTAGTGAGCATTGAACTTTGTTTGAATGGACGATTGTTCTGGATGGTGCGGACGTGTTGCCCATTCTTATAAGGCCTTTAGTCCTTTGTAGCAATATCCCGCCTTGGTGTCCCACGCTACAGGATTTTCCTTAGACTTGTAGTTAAGGTGAATTTGTCTCTAAATGTTGAACAATAATGTGTGACCACTGTAGCTGTAGTGAAAGCCATACTGCTGTGTGGAAAACTACCAGAAGACTAGTATTGTTATACGAATAGGACAGGAACAGGAGGGCGATGGCTGCCGCATGCGTCATGCTTGTGAACAGGTGCCGTTGCTGGGGGTTGGTTGGCTTGGGCATTACAGGGTTACTATTGTCAACTATATCTGGCTGATGTTTGGCCCTTTGGAACTATTGCGTGAGTTTGCTCTCACAAATCTGTCTTAAAACCAGTCTTGTACCCAAATGGCGATCTAAAAAGAGCAACTACAGAGTTTCTTGCCGGCTCTTCTCTGTAGAGGTGCATTCCGAACCGGTGGTAGATGGTAAATAATTAATTTTAAATGGTAAATTTTAAATTGTATTTTTTGTTTGACCTGTCAAAAGAGCTCTAATGAGCCAACTTGATTAAATGAGTTTTGATTGATTGATTGAATAGTATAGAAGACTTGTAGGGATCGTTGTTTAAGCGGTTAAACGCTGTAAGCGCTTAATTTTTTTTGTTTTTTATTCTTTATTGAAAGGGTTTCATCGCATAGTGAGGACGTCACCCCTATATTTTTAACAAATGTATATAATAAAATAACTATCGCTAATATATATTTTTTTTTAATTACTGTATAAATAAAAAGCTTCTCGTTATTTCCTCTTGTTCATACCATCTACAACTATTTCGTGACTTGCTTCCTTCGACAGTGGCGATGCCAGTAGAATGTTACAAGTGCCAACTGAACTCAGACCAACATTTCTCTCTCTTTCCAGTTGCTCTATTACGGTTATAATGAGGGCACACTCCACGCTTAAATTACTAAAAGCTGAAATCCGTGTGATGACGGATTTAGAATACAGAAGGTCACCAATCCATAGCATCTTATGAGGCAATTAAATAAATAAATAAATATATCCTTGGACATTTCACACAACGCCATCTCGTCCCAAGCTAAGCAACTTAATGCTTGTGTTATGGTAACGAGATGGATGATAAACTACTTAAATACATTTTTTTTTGTAAATACATACACATTATAGATAGAAATGACACCCAGACTCCGAGCCAGTGCCTCTGGTTTAGACAAAGACACTTGCCCGACTCGGGAATGGAACCCGGGACCCGTTGCTCCAAAGGCGGCACATCTAATCACAAGAAAAAGCAAACTTCTTGCCAGCATGTCACAGTAGCCTAATCCCCTCCATGACTTTGGAGCACTCAGTGATTAGGAGGACGACGAAATAGTGAAGAATACTCTATTCTTGATTGATGAGATTCTAGACGTTCACGTGTGGTTATGACTGCCTCGTTGGTCTAGTGGTTAGATGTGCCGCCTTTGGATCAACGGGTCCCGGGTTCGATTCCGGGGTCGGGCAAGTGTCTTTGTCTAAACCAGAGGCACTGGCTCGGAGTCTGGGTGTCATTTCTATCTATAATAAGTATGTATTTACAAAAAAAAAAGTATATAAGTAGTTCATCATCCATCTCGTTACCATAACACAAGCATTAAGTTACTTAGCTTGGGACGAGATGGCGTTTGTTTGTTTGTTTGTTTAGTTTGATTCTATAACTATGACGTGAGGTGATATCAATCATAGTAATTCAGAAACGAAGTCATAGAAGTAACAGGCTTAAAAGCAGAGTGGGTTGAATGAAGCCAATTTAAGTAAGCTTTTGTCCTACGGGTATCGTAAGAGGCGACTAACGGAAATACAAAGGCTGAAAACTTCCGCAAGAGACGAAAAACTTGTTACAAAACTTTGTAACAACTCGTAGGCTAATTTATTCTTTGTATTTTATGGGCTGCGATGTAAGTAAGAATTTAAAGGCGCCGTTTGGTATGTTATCGAAGTTGTAGTGCAACATGTTTAAGGTGAGCTGAGATTGAAATATTATATTACAAATGTTTAATTTGTAGTCATAATTATTTGCGCGTTGCTGTCTGTGTAACTTAATTAATTTTACATGGCGCTCATTCACACAGTGATTGTTTTTCGGATTTAACATTGAATATTTATGAGATCATTATTTTAAGTCTTAAAGCCTATAAATTTAGATTGACGCCGTAGTCTATCGCTGTTTATGCTACTAAGCTTAAGGCCCGGTTTCCAGCAAAGCAGAGAGGAGAGGAGACGAGAGGAGATGTGTTTTGAATAACCAATCCGGTTTTGTTATTCTATTTCCACCGAAGCTAAGCGGAAAGAAGATGTGGAAATAACGTAATCTGATTGGTTATTCAAACACCTCTCGTCTCTGCTTTGGTGGAAACCGGGCCTTAGTCAGGCCTCCTCCAGTTACATTCTTGTAGATGGTAATTAGCCTACTGTGCCACGCTGGCTAGGTTTTCAGCCATGTCATTCCCCTTAGGATGAAGTGGGGTGATGACTCTATGTAATTTAAATCCGTCACTACCCGGAGGCTCTACAGTATTTCCAAAATGTACAAAAATAAAATAAAAACTATTTTCGTTACAGTCTGCAATGTTCACACGATTTCTAAGCCTTCTTATGTTTTTACTCTGGAAAAGAAAGTATTGTACGTTATGACTATACGGCGGTTTCACCTGACAGTTCATAAGAAAGAAAATGATCAATGAGTCCACTTCGTCTACGTGTGGGCTATTTTTAGACTGCAATGCTCTCGAGTAACGGTTTGTACGTGTTTTGGTCGACTTTTGTTTTTGTTGGTCAACATGGTGAGTTCATTGTGTTAGTTATTAGAACCAACGACTAAGAGGGGTGTTATAAGTTTAATCCGTGTTTGTAGCATTGTTTGTGGTGACGGTTTTAGATTAAATAGCGTATTGAGGGTAAGCTTATGACACCACTAGCTTAGCACTCGTCGCGGTGACGGATTTAGAATACATAGTGTCACCACCCCATTCAACCCTGAGTGTGTCGTATGAGCCGACAAAAAGCCGACTAGTTAGCCGCAAGAGAAGGAAAAATTGATACGATACCCTGTACCAATCCGTCTGGCCAGCAGGAGCAGCAACAGTGGGTCAGACTTGCATAAGCTTTATTGGCTAAACTAAATTATTTTATACCGTAGCCAAATAAGTTGAACTTAGGTATCAGGTGGTGTTGCTGGGAGTAGGCAACATGGTTTTGTCAGCGAAAAGAACTAATTCTATCTTTTTGCTGCATCCAGCATCACTTACAATCATAACCTGAGTGCTACCCTACTAATACTACTGAGCCCATATATGACCCACTGCTGAGTCGGCCCTCCTCCAGTTACAAGGAGGGTAATTGGCCTATTGCGACACGCTGGCGAGACGGGTAGCACAGGGTTACGTATAAGGCTAAGTAATCGGCTTTTTGTCGGCTCATACGACACCATCAGAATGGAATGGGGCGGTGACACTATGTGTTCTAAATCCGTCACCACACGGATTAGTGCTACGCTAGTGGTGTAGCTTACCTTTCTACCTACCCAGCTACAGTCGCAATATTTTTTTTACCTACTGGTTTTTAAACTAGAAGCCTCGAAAGACCTTCAAAAGACCGCATCTTGAACTGGCAAGGTCAATACAACAGGTTCCATAATGTTCCCAAGACGACTCGGTAAGTATTGTTTTTTTTTTTGTTTTTTTAATTTTTTTTTTACAGGGGAAACTAACAGCTAGGTAACATGAAAGCTAAAAACATAGTAACAAAAAGCCAATTACAAGTTTCCACATATAAGTTTACAAATACATTATATATATATAATGTATATTATATATGTATATTATATATATATGTCGGAGGAAGTAGTCAGAATGGACTTGATTCCTGGTTACATAAAGACGATATCAATTAGCCTAGAAAATACTTTGTTAAATCTTAATTTTAATCAGTTTAATTTGTTAGATTTTTCTATTCAATTTAGTTTGTCATCTTTTTAAAAGAGGACGTTATATTATTTTGCATTGTCAGAGCGGAGGGTAGTCCTCGAGCGGGGTCGAGGCGCCATCTTGACGTTCGGCAAAAACTTATAAAAGGAGCGCGATCGAGGTGGATCGGGCATTATGATAGAAACAGTGGTTGCGGTGTGGTGTGTTAATGCTGGAGTGTAGTTAAGATCGGTACCTTGAACCCGCTGCTCAAATAAAAGGTTTAATTAAACAGTTTATTCTCCGACATCAGAAGTGGTATGTAACTCAGTCAGCCCACGTGGAGAAAACAGTGTAGTGATATGTGTGTGTTTCTGTACGCGATGGAAATGACTGATAATGGCGATTCATTGTCACTCTAAAGGAGATATTAAGCTACATGGAGATTGTTCTAACTAAACCGAAAATCACAAGTGGCAGTCATAGTGCGGCGATTAACCAAGTGAACGGGATCACTTGCTTGCGTTGTCATGGACAAGGACACTACGCGTCTAACTGTCCTGAGCGGAGCAGCAGGAAGGCGAGCAACAGTTCTGCGGTCAGCCAGGTCAAAGAATAGTGAGTGGGTCTGGAATTTTACGTCACTCCGGTGAGCAGTTTCCATTTTCTTACTCGGGTAAATTGTATGGTATACGACTTTACGATAGTGTGACTTTGATCGGTATAAGACAAACTTCTATCACGTTAAATTCATGAATTTTGGTCACTGCTCAAGTTGATAATACTTAAGGGGCGCCAGGGACTTTATGAGTACCGGATCCCTGAGCCGACGACGATGGTTAAATTCTTCCAGTTATAAAAAGGTGTCGGTCCCGGGGTCCTTTAGTTAAATCTAGTTGTATTCCGGCCTCCCAGTTTGGGAGCCGGGCAGGTAACTTACTGGCTCCTAACTGAACCCGTAAATACAAAGTAAATTGTATTTATTTAACGAAAAGAAATGCAGGTAAAAGAAAAATAATTAAGGGGTAATGAAAAACCGTCCCGCCTCAGCTGGATTGCTAGGCGGACTCCACTACAGCACGGTCAGCTCCGCAGGAGGCCGGGCTCGAGGAACGGGTCTCGCGTCCAGGCTCCAAAGGTGCCTCTGGATCCTGGCGTTGAGACGAATCTCTCGAGCGGCCACACCTGAAATCCGCCGCAAGGGGGATCCTATTACAAAGTGAAACTATCATGCCTTCCAACAGAAGGAATATGGAGGGCCTACACGGGAAGTCCAAAGGTTAAAACTTTAACCAGTCCACGTGGCTGTATGCCAACACAACACAATGAGCCACGCGGTCCATTTGCATAAGCCGATTGGCGAGACAATAAGAAATACAAAGGATTAGTTATAATGCGTGTAAAACTCACTGTTAAAACAATGGCGGAGACGTTTCTTTCTGCTCTGACCGACGCGTCCGCCTATTTCACTGGCAAATGCCAAACTTAACGTTGATGTTTTTTTATTTTTTTATTTTCTTGTGGCTCTCACGGTTTGTGTTTAGCCAATGTCAAGTCACTTTGTATCATTTCAATATTAATTCTCTCCATCATCACGGGTTTGCCATTTCCCTGTTAGCCACTCATAAGTAATTTCATTTTGAGTGTCCCCCTCCCACGTGGCTAAGATGTTCTGCACGGACGTGGGGTTGGCCTTTGGGAGGGCGTTGATGTTTTATTTGGGGTAATTTGTAATTAATCGTCTGGCCGTCATACATCGTAGACAACCCCACAGATTAAATAGGGATTCGTAAAGTTGCTAGAACACAAGCCGATATTAAAAAAAATAATCTCACTTCCGGTTATTGTGAAAAGATAATCAAATAATATTTGCCAATAGCAGTAAATTAATTAAGGTTTGATTTTATAATAACTATTAAATAATTACAACTCGATTTGTTAAAAACAACTAAATAATATGGGTCAAAACTACCACATCAAACTGCCCAGGTGGCGCCACTAGCTGTCAGAGACTGACGTCCAACGGACTGACATTTAGAGTGACACCAACCTAAAGCCATCACAACATTGTGAATGTAAACAAAGGCAAGTGTAAAAACGTTTGACGGTTTAGCCAATATGTAAAAAATAATTATTTGAAATTCTTTTACATGTTTTGCCTGTTAATTACTTGCGATACGAAATTTAGATTAGACGGGATGTTTTAGCGTTAGGCTTGAGTTCATCGGTCTAGCGTCATATTTTCGGCAGTTTATATCAGTTTTCCAAGATTATGGCACCATTATATGCCTTGATTTGCATCGGTAAGGTAGATTGAGAGCCTAAACATAAGGCGATAGGACAGCAGATCCAGATTTCATGCGATCGAAGTTTCAGTCGGCAACGGTGAAATTTCACAACTTCGATAAAATAGGTGCCGTTCCAAAGGCGAGGTGAAAGGCAAGGCAGCCAGTGCAGTCAATTCAGCGTCAAGCTCTGCGGGACCGAGGCCGCGGTCGGACTTAATCTGTTTCAGGTGCAGCAACGCCGGACATTTGGCAACGAAGGGTCCACGTGGCAACAACGTGGCAACAGCGGAGGAGCTGGCGCGGCAGTAGGCGCAAGCAGTTCGGAGCAGCGCCTGCAGCAGCGGCGAGTAACGAAAGGCATGTGGAAGTTTGCTATGTTAGCAATCCCAGCAGTGCGCTGATGAACACTTGTGAGTCGTATCCATTTTATTATGATTCTGGTGCCGAATGCTCTCTCATCAAACATTGTGTTGCGTCAAAGCTTAGTGGAAAGAGGATAAATAACATTGTCAGTTTGACTGGCAGCTCGGTCAATAAACCCAACGTTTTAGAAAATGTAAACCGTATAGAGCAAAAGCGCGTCAATATTACAGAGTTATCTGCAAACTGGTTACAAGCGGAGCAACAACTAGACCCAGAGTGCAATAAAATTATTCATAAACTCGAAAACGATGATCTTGATTTAGAGCTGTAAAATTTATGATCAAATGTGCTGTATAGAAAAAATCAAAGAAATAACCGTAACATTTGGTTACCAATAGTAGGTACCTAGGGCTTTCTGTTGGTCGGTGATAAATCGTATCCATGAGTCGATTGAGCTATTAATTCGCGGACTTGTATTTGATTGGCCCTAACCCAAGGCCTAGTTGTCATTCATTGCGTTAACGTGTTGTGTTTCTCTCTCATCCGGCGAACTTGCTCTCACTGTGCTGTTTAGTGCTTTTTGTAAACAAACCCATTGATTTGAAAAATATAACTACAGGGTTTCTTACCGGCTCTTCTCTGTAGAGCAGCATTCCGAACCGGTGGTAGTTTCAGTATTAATGTGGATGGACGTAAGGGTTGTGGAAGATCAAGAGAGATGGATGGATTGTAAACATGAGAAATTGTGTATAAAAGGTGTGACTGTAGATATGACGACTGATAGGTGTGTATGGAGACTACCACCTAGCGTGGGACAGGGGTCGTAAGATGATGATAATGGTAACTGTAAATATGATGATTTAAAAGAGTTTTGTGATAAAACCTACGTAAATAAAGTTAATTTTGAGTTTGAGTTTGATTGTTCACTTGGGGTGGGATAAAACCTTAGAGAAGGTATACCAACATTATTGGTTTCCTAATATGGCAAAGTATGTTAGAAAATTTGTTAAGAAATGTATACCTTGTAAAGTGGCTAAATCAAGTAGTGGTAAACAGCAAATCGAGCTGCACCCTATACCAAAAGTCAGCATCCCTATGCACACAATTCATATAGATGCCACAGGAAAACTCAGTGGGAAAAATAATCAAAACGAATACGTTTTCGTGCTCATAGACGCTTTCACTAAATACGTGTTACTTAGACATTCCCTGAGAATTAATGCAGAGTGTGCCATTTACGCACTTAAAGCATCTATATCACTTTTTGGCGCGCCTGTGCGAATAATAGCAGACCAAGGGCGGTATTTCGCGAATAAAGAGTTTAATGATTGAGTTTAATGAGCACCCTCAAAAATATGTTGACTGTTGTAGAAGTTAGTCCAAATAGGTCATGGCAAGATGCGTTAGGTGATGTTCAACTTGCTATAAATAGCACGATTCATAGGGTAACTAAGGCAAGTCCATTAGAATTGTTAATAGGTAGAGTAGCTAGACCACTAAATTTATTAACTATTGACGATCATGAGATTGAGATAAATTTAAGAGATTAGGGAACAAGCTGACAAATTAATGAAAAATAATGCACAGCTTGATAAAGTAAGATTCGATAAAAATAAGGCAAATGTGACTAGATTTTCGGTAGGAGATTATGTTTTAGTAGAAAATCATGAACGGAATCAAACCAAATTGGATCCTAAATATAAAGGACCTTATGAAGTCATTGAGGTACTTGACGGTGACAGATACCATCTTAAGAGTTTGAACGCTAATCGAACTTACAAATACTCGAGAGAACGCCTACGTCCACTCCCCCAATCATATGTCCCTACTGAGCTGAATCCATGCTTATCAGATAATAATGACGGTAAGATCTTTGGACTAGTTTAATAGTTTCATTAATTAAAACATCATATGGCTATGTGCCTATGTAACTTCACGCCTTTAATACCTGAGGGTGTGGTCAGCGGCAATTATGCCTCGACACGCTGGATTATTTTCGAGTCTCAAATGTAATAGGTGGCGAAACCTATTGTCATACATGGGGCACAACGTTGTTAGTCATCGATGCTCATCACACATAACTTCCGGAAAGTCATTGGTTGAGCCAGGGTTCTAACACAGGACTTCTGAACTAGAAGTCTGAGTACTGAACCACTAGGCCATCGAGACTTATGATACGAAAGATGGTCCGTATCGAGTCTAGTCTCTTCTGAGAGTGAGAGTCGCCTCTTACTCGACGCCCACGTGAAAAGATGGGGTGGCACTATTCTCTGGAGCGGTATGTTTGAAGTATGGTGGGTCGTGGTAACAGCGTGGTGGCTTGTGGGCCATATGCAAAACATCTTAACAGTGCTGGTAAACGTATCTAAATGGCGAGGTGGCCATCTAGATATTTAAACAGGAATTATGTGAAGGGCGAGGTGGCCAAGTGGACAACAAATGGCGAGGTGGCCCAACGAACTATGAAAGGCGAGGTGGCCAAGTGGACAACAAATGGCGAGGTGGCCCAATGAACTATGAAAGGCGAGGTGGCCAGGTGGATAACAAAGGCGAGGTCGCCTTTTCGTTATCATGGAATCTGTTTAGTAAACGGCGTAAAGGGGCACAAAGATTGGACGCTCGTTGAGATTGAGAATTTGACGTTTGATATCAGACTACATGAATGTTAAGGACCATATTCTACTTGGTCAGGAGTGGCCGAACCATGTTACCCAAAAATTTGTTTGTATCTTTACAGATAATGATGATGCTCACCCTTCAACATCACACGAGGACGTGTGAAACGTCAGGGTGGCCGTGTCGGAGGAAGTAGTCAGAATGGACTTGATTCCTGGTTACATAAAGACGATATCAATTAGCCTAGAAAATACTTTGTTAAATCTTAATTTTAATCAGTTTAATTTGTTAGATTTTTCTATTCAATTTAGTTTGTCATCTTTTTAAAAGAGGACGTTATATTATTTTGCATTGTCAGAGCGGAGGGTAGTCCTCGAGCGGGGTCGAGGCGCCATCTTGACGTTCGGCAAAAACTTATAAAAGGAGCGCGATCGAGGTGGATCGGGCATTATGATAGAAACAGTGGTTGCGGTGTGGTGTGTTAATGCTGGAGTGTAGTTAAGATCGGTACCTTGAACCCGCTGCTCAAATAAAAGGTTTAATTAAACAGTTTATTCTCCGACATATATAATTGGTTACTTTCACTTTTACATCCTGAGGGTATCGTAAGAGCCGACAAAACCGAATGACGAGGCCGAAAACGTAGCCGTAAGAGAAGGAAGACTTGAAAAGAAACCCAGAGAGTCCAGCGTGGCCCAGTAGGCAATTTTTTATTTTTAGAAAAAAAAAATACAACAGTTTACAAATACAAATGACACCCAGACTTGGAACAAGTGCCTCTGGTTTACACAAAGGCACTTACCCGGCCAAACTTGCCAAACTTAAGTGGCAGTGGGCAGGGCACATAGCTCGCAGGACCGACGCCCGATGGGGCAGAAAAGTCCTCGAGTGGCGACCGCGTTCCGGAAGGCGCAGTGCTGGTAGGCCTCCCACACGGTGGACCGACGACCTGGTTAAGATCGCCGGAAAGCAGTGGATGCGGGCGGCCCAGGACCGGCCTTTGTGGAAATCCTTGGGGGAGGCCTATGTCCAGCAGTGGACGTCTTTTGGCTGAAATGATGATGATGATGACTTACCCGGCCCCAGAATCGAACCCGGGTCTCCGTGATCCGAAGGCGGCGCATCCATACCATAGACCAACAAGGCCAGCGTCTAGCAAGCGTGGCACAGTAGGCTAATTTTCCTCCATGTAGTTGGAGGAGGCCGGACTCACCATTGGGCCATTTATGGGTTGAGAGTAGTAGTTAGAGACGTAGCATTTCTACCAATTAGTTTTTATACTAAACTAGCGACCCGCCCCGGCGTTGCACGGGTGCAATATTGACATATAAACCTTCCTCTTGAATCACTCTATCTATTAAAAAAAACCGCTTCAAAATCCGTTGCGTAGTTTTGAAGATTTAAGCATACATAGGGACGGACAGACGACAGCGACTTTGTTTTATACTATGTAGTGAAGCCTCGAAAGACCTTCAAAAGACCGCATCTTGAACTGACAAGGTCAGCAAGTACGACGTTCCTTAATGGTCCCAACCCCAAGACGACTCGGTAAGTATTTAATTACTTACTTTCTGTTGGATAAATTAGTAAAAATCGTTGTTGATTTTTACATGGCTTTTATTTGAATATGACACAGAACAACATATTTTTAATTTCATTATAAAGAAAGCTATAAACTATAAAAATAGGTTTTACAACATGCTCCCCTTAATCACTATCACTACATAGTATAAAACAAAGCCGCATTCTTCTGTCCGTCCCTATGTATGCATAAATCTTTAAAACTACGCAACGGATTTTGAAGCGGTTTTTTTTAATAGATAGAGTGATTCAAGGGGAAGGTTTTTATGTATAACCCACCCCCGCTTTGCACGGGCGAAGCTGGGGCGGGCCACTAGTGAAATATAAAAATAACCGAACTACTAAAATAACTATAAAAAATATAAACAACCAATATCAAATAAATAGAGAACTATCTATTTGTTAAGCCCATACCGTTAATACATCGAATATGTGCTATTCGCCGTAAAGGCTTCGTCAATACATCGGCTGTCATTTTATCAGACTTTATGATACCTTCTATAACTTTTTGTCTGCTAAAATGATATTTTGTATCAATATGTTTTGTTCTATTGTTCAATCTGCTGCATTTTCATATTAATTTCTGCTGCCAATGCTATAAGGGTACGCAGAGATGAATTCCGCACCACTGGTGCAAAAGTTTCATTGTAATCAATTCCAGGCATGTCCTTTGGCAACTAGTCTTGCTTTGTACTTGATTATAGAACCTTCAGCATATCTTTTGATCTTGAAGACCCACTTGGAAGGAGGACCTTTTTGTTTGGTCTATCTACCAACTCGCAAGTCTTATTCTTCATCAAAGACTTGTACTCAGCATTCATGGCCGATCGCCAATTAGCACTGCCTTCTGATTGCATTGCTTCTGTATAGCTTTGAGGTTCTTCAATATCAAGAATGCTCTTACATGGTACATGGTCTTTACCATTGCGCGACAACCAAGAACCTATAAGTGATGATCCCATCATCGAGTGTAGGCCAGATTCTCTATTCTTGTGATCTCTTGAAGACATCGTGATACTGTTATATTTCTCTTCGTCGACAAAATCCGTATTTCACTATTATTATGGTGAATGGTGAATATACATAAATCACTTCGAGTTTCACCTACAAACGAATTTATCAGCTCATTTATTCGAGCTAATTCGTGCTGATAACGAATGTAGGATAAATTAGTAAAAATCGTTGTTGATTTTTACATGGATTTTATTTGAATATGACACAGAACAACATATTTTTAATTTCATTAAAAAGAAAGCTATAAACTATAAAAATAGGTTTTACAACACTTTCACTTTTAGCCAAAAGCTGTGAGTAGGTATGTTTATCATTAAGTATTAGATGTATACCTTCTAACTTCTACCACAGGAGTACAGAACGCACAGAGGGAAACCTCTAAAGAGTGAGCAAAATTGTTACCTTTTCTTATAGGGTTGGAACAGAAGGCTTAAAATTAATACACAAAAGTTTGTTTACATCTATTTGTCATTTAATAATTTGAGACATACGTCTTTTAGTCATAAACTTATAACATAATTTCAAAAAGTCTTCTTTGGTCTTGTGGGGACAAAGGCCGGTCGTGGCGCCCGCAACCATCGTTTACCGGTGACCTTAACCAGGTCGTCGGTCCACCGTGTGGGAGGCATACCAGCACTGATCTTGAATATTTAATGTATTGAACAAATATTAAATTATAAAGTTGTTGAAATAATTAAAAATATAATTTGGAATGAAATAATTTGAAATGGTAATTATTGTTTTTGATTTTGGATTAACGTCAATTAAGATTTCGCTGAGGTTTATGTAACAAGAAATTAAGCTACGGTAACGATGTATTAAATTTAAGTTAATCACTCTCATTTTACGATATTAACTTAATATGCAAGAGATTAAAATATTAATTTAGAATCCAGTTTCTAATTACAACATCATCGACAGTTAAGAAATGTAATTTTACAATTTTGGTAATAGAATTAAGCTTATAAACTTTTTGAGGCAAATAAGGAGCACAAAGAGAATACTTGATTTTAAAATGTAGGTGTAATTGTTAATTTCACGGTAGGTACTCCGAAGACAATACCTGGCTTGCCAGCCTTGGAGTGTCAACGTTGAAAGCGAAGGTCTACGCGTTTACGAATATGAGTATACATGTAGAACCATTAATAAAGATGTCTCCGAACACAGAAGCTCGTGCATGTCTTCAACCAATCGTTTGGATTTGACGTTCGATTTGCGCCAATGAAACATAAAAATTGACAAGTCTGGGAGCTTATTTATATATCGATACTTAAAGAAAATTCTTTGTACGAAACTTGCGCGGATAGAGGAGTATGAAATTTTTCGCACTTTATGTCGAGTAGGAGTGCAGAATGCTAATATTATTGTTTAAGATTATGCACAAAAAGCTATATGGTTAATGTCTGTGGTGAAATTAAGAATACAACTATTAGACCAGTGTTGATAATTTCTGAAACAAAAATAATATAGTAGGTTGTAACCCGTTTTAGAAGAAAGAGAATATAAAAAAAAATAGGAAATATAATTTACGGGCGATATGAGGTCGGGAACTGGGGGAGGGGCGGTTTTTCTCGATTTCCGGCAAAACTGAAGTCTTATGGAAAAAAATAATTGTATTTGCACTTTTTGCACATACTCTCTAAATTTATGTAAAAAAATTCAAATAACCAAGTTTTGGTTTTTATTTTTATCAGCAAATACTTTTTTCTCGAAATTTGGTATTTATGTCCCAAATACACTGTTTGTTTGTTTGATTTTATATTATTTATTTTTTCACCGTATTTTAACATAATATCGAAAAGGCACCCTAATTTTCAATTGAAAATTCAGTCAAAATATCAGCTTTTTAAAAAAAGTCGTTTCACTCCTACGTGGTCTGCGATACCGCCCCCTAGTTAGGCACTGTCAGTTTGACTGTGCAATTCTTCGAGCTATGTCGGTCGCTCAGGGTCACTCATTTCTGATCCTGTCCCGCAGAGTAACTCCAAGCATAGCTCTATTCATTGTGGTATAAAAACTACTACAGTAGTAAACCTTGAGATTTAACGTAATTGCATGGGAATATTGATAATTGCTAGCCGCAGTCGAATGTCGGCCGACGGCATTTGGTTCCATCTAATCCACGCAACTCCAAGGCTGTGAATAGCATAAACTTGTAAACTGGACGAATGTGGCAATAGGTCAGTCAGAGGGTCAATATAACTGCTATCAATTGGCATGACTACAGATTTTTGTTTATGTTTACGAGTCATAGAGTTTTTTTCATCATCATTTCAGCCAAAAGACGTCCACTGCTGGACATAGGCCACCCTCAAGTATTTCCACAAAGGCTGATCCCGCATACATCGCTTTGCGGCGATCTTAACCAGGTCGTCGGTCCACCGTGTGGGAGGCCTACCAGCACTGCGCTTACCGGAACGCGGTCGCCACTCGAGGACTTCTTAGTTTGGTCTTTTTTTAGGTTGCGGTGGATGCGGACGGCTCAGTAGCGGAATTTGTGGAAATCATTAGGGGAGGTCATGTTCTTTGGCTGACATTATGATGATCATATCGTTTTATCATTTCACTTTTTAATTATCCTATTAATTATAGTTATATTATTTGTTTAGAATAACATCTAAAAGTATTCAAGACATGTTTGATGTGAAAGTTTAAATATTTCAAGTAGCTATTGTATTATAATTAATAATTATTCATTACTAGCTGACCCGGCAAACTTCTTACCGCCTCAGAATGAATGAATAAATAAAAAACCTGAATGATATTTTTTCATATTTTCTCACCTTTTAAACCTTCCCTGGACTCACACGAATATTTCAAGACCAAAATTAGCCAAATCGCTCCAGCCGTTTTCGAGTTTTAGCGAGACTAACGAACAGCTATTCATTTTTATATATAGAGATGTGCTTTACATACCAGGCGGCTATTGTACACGTGCGAGGTCCGAGAAAGTAGGGGCGGGACCCCGACCGTAACTCTACACCCCGCACTCGCCCATTACCCCGCGACATCAACGATAGAGCGCGCGATAGACGTCATCGAGTCCTTTTTATTACGCTTATAATAGCTTCAGACGTATGTTAGTATGTAACGGAAACTTTGAACATGATTTTGACCCACTTCAAAACGTCGGATTAACTCGAAATTTGGCATACTTATTAATTCCATACTTTAAACATTTTGACCCGTTATCCTTACTAGGATAATAATAATAACGGTGGAACACCGCTCTTCGATGCAATAGCTAGCGCATAGAGATGTAAATATCCTGAAGCTATTGCTAATTTAATCACTAAAAAACATGGACGTATAAAAAAAGTCGGACAGAGTCTCGCTAACTAAAAACTGTGACATCATAGTCGGCCAGATCAGCTATATGTACAGGCCAGCACGCACACTTTCACACATTAGTCGGCCATTACGCGCGTTAACATCGATGCTTAAAGACGCAATATGCGGCGAAAAAATAAAAACTATAAATCATGTCATGCGTGGTAAAATGGTGTAAAAACCGTAGTGACCGAAAGAAAAACAATCCAGGAATCACGTTTCATACGTAAATGAATAATTCAATCACTTATTTCCAGATTATATACATTAAAATCAATTTGTATTTGCTAGAACCAAACAATTAATTTTAAGTTCAGTGTTGCCAATATTCACGTGTGCAAATTAACCGAAATGTGGGCAATTTTTCGTTTATTATAAAAATCAATATATTATTATGGTTAATTATTTAATAGTTACTACTGGGTATTTTATTTTATATTCCTTTTGCTAGATTTTCTAAGGAAAATTAAGTATGGAGAAATGATTGAATTACAATTACTTAATAGAAATTGTAATGGTGAAAACGATTGGATTCCAAACAAATACAGTGTCAATTGCAGTATACATTTTGATGCGGATGACTTATAAACAAATATAGGAGGACTCCGGCGTGTTGTTACTTATGAAGTACTTTAAAAGGTAAATTAGCAATCTACCAAGACATGGATAATACAAAAACAAATGAAACAATGCCGCTTATTTTTTCAAAATTTAAATGTACATTGTAGCTATTCTGTCGGTATATAATAATAATAAATATCCCTGGTCATTTCACACAACGCCATCTCGTCCCAAGCTAAGCAACTTAATGCTTGTTTTATGGGAACGAGATGGATGATAAACTACATAAATACATTTTTTTTTGTAAAAACATACATATTATAGATAGAAAAACACCCAGACCCGGGACAAATACTTGTAGGTTGTACAAATATTTCTTCCGTGCGGGGATCGAACCTGCGACATGCTGCGCAGCAGTCGATCGCTCAACCATTGCGCCAACCGTGTCGTCGAATCGTAAAAATATTCATACATTATTTTAATCCCCAGTGCTTTATTTTGTTTTAATATTTGTTTGAGTCAAGACACGTGGCAGAGGAATAAACTATTACTGTACCATTTAATACCAGTGCTTCTCAAGAGGTGCGCAATAAATTATAATGATAGTTAGGCAACATAAATATATTATCACAAAAAAAATTTTGGTAATGAAAGCATTTCTTTTAATTTAGAATCGTTTTCAACACATCTCGAAATTAGAGGAAATTTCAAAAACCTCTCAAAGTAAAAGACATTATTATAAAAAAAATACTCAGCATTTAGGATGTTAAAGTTAATAATTTCGAACAATTTTTTTATATTTTAACCATGTTTTTATTGCAAAATTTTGTGTATCTTGGCAACCCCAAAATTAACTCACACATACAGAGCTGCCGCCATTTTGGCATCTCACTTTTGTCTTAGCCAGAGTTCCGTCCGCCTTTTTTTATACGTCCATGCTAAAAAATAAATAACTGTTTAAAAAAACTACAATAATACGCTTTTATAGAAAATCCAATTAAAAAATAGAAAATAAATTTTAATAAATTTAAATTAAAAATAGTGTCAAAAAAAATATATTGTAAAACTAGTGACCCGGCCCGGCTTCGCACGGGGCAATTTTGTATGTATTATACCTAAAAACCTTCCTCTTGAATCACTCTATCTATTAAAAAAAAAACGCTTCAAAATCCGTTGCGTAGTTTTAAAGATTTAAGCATACATAGGGACGGACAGACGACAGCGACTTGGTTTTATACTATGTAGTGATAGTGAAGCGTGGCGTGCTTTTCAGGATGTTATAAAAACAACCCTTATAGCCATATCTATTCATGAAATATTTAGAGCTATTGATACCATACAATTCATTATAATTACATTATAATACAATGCAGTTTATCGATAGCACTATCGATAAAATGTAACTATCCACTAATTCACAACTCTACATCATTATGTCAACATTCTTTAAAATTTCCTCGGCGCTGGCGCGCGGTCAGTAGCGTTCTTGCCACCCTAAGTTTAGTACCTACACCTACCTGTTACTCCGAAAAAATACAAACCATTTAGATCTTGTTTGTGTTTCGCCAGGAACAAGGAACGTTTCAGTTTCATAAACAATCACAACAGAGGAGGTCTCTGCAATTATTTTGCTACACGTGAAATGATATACAAATTGGTGCGGCCTCGGATGGTGGGATCCTATTTACGCCTAATATTGTTTTATAGGGGTGAGATGAGGCAGGAGGCTGCCGAATAAAAAAGTTAAAACTTTTTTACGTAAGCAGTATAGGAAATGTTGTCAAAATTCTGATTATATTGCAATCGAATCTCGATACAATTCAAGCTTGTGGGAATCGTTATGTTTTTTTTATTCGAAATACGTATATTTGAATGTAGATCCGTGTGTTTCAACATGGCTTCAACTGTTAATTTATACCTACCATATTTTTACTTTCTGTCTTCTTCATATTTTTCCCTTTTAACTGACTTTGAAAAAAGGAGGTGTCCCGCAATTCGTCTGTAAGTTTTTTTGTATGTGTGTTAGCGCATAGCAAACCGATTTGGAAAATCCTTTTTTTATTTTATTTGCTTTTGAATTGGCTAGCAAAAGTGAAAAGCAGGCTGATATAAATGTTATATATGAGCCTCCTTACTGAAGTGGAAATCTGATACCTGCCTTATATTAATAAAGTACATAATATAACCCTTACTTATACGGCTCGTAAATAATAAATTTGTGAATACGGCGTCATTTTATTATTCCAGGCATTTACGAGTTACATAAAATGCGATACACGATTTTATTTTTTACTAGCTTTTGCGCGCGGCTTCGCCCGCGTGGGCTTCGAACCCGTGCATATTTTTTATGAACATAAAATCGGTTATTGTGACTAAACTATGATAGTTAGCATGTGCTATTTTTTGTAGATCTTTATAAGACCTACAAACCCGTAGTACATCATTTTATTCTATTGTCAATAGTTTTTGCAGCGCACGCATAAATAGGTTTTCGATTTTACACCTTGGTTTACAAAATCGCAATTTTCATACGGATCCCTAATTCTTTTGAAAATAAAATATAACCTATATCCTTCCTCGGTAAATGGACTATCTAAAACTGAAAGATTTTTTGAAATCGGACCAATAGTTCCTGAGATTAGCGCGTTCAAACAAACAAACAAACAAACTCTGCAGCTTCATATATTAGTATAGATTTCTATTTTAAGTTCATTCAGATGTCAGCCCATAAATGACCCACTGCTGTTCAGTCAGGCCCCCGCCAACTACATGGAGGGTAATTAGCCTACTGTGCCACGCAGGCCCGACGGGTTGGCACAGGGTTTCATACCAAGCCTCCTTCTCTTGCGGCTACATTTTCGGCCTCATCTCCTTTTGTCGACTCTTACGACACCCTCAGGATGAAATGGCGTGGCGACACTATGTATTCTAAATCCATAGTGTGAAGTAAATAAATGTAGTCAATTGTCATTTAGAGTAAGTGCTATCTATTGACTTTAGATGCTCTTCCTAAAGAACATACCATATTTTATTACTTATATTTAACCAAGATGACTTGATTAAGATCGCCGGAAAACGATGGATGCGGGCGGCCCAGGACCGGCCTTTGTGGAAATCTTTGGGGAGGCCTATGTCCAGCAGTGGACGTCTTTTGGCTGAAATGATAATGATGATTTAATCAAGATTAGCTAAAAGTGATGACGTCCCACATAACCGCTGACCCCACCTCTGAGAGGCATTCCAGCCCATAAATGACCCACTACTGTGTCTGGCCTCCTCCATATTCATGAAGGGAAATTAGCCTACTGTGCCACGCTGGCAAGAAGGGTTGGCACAGGGTTTGTATCAAGTTTTCCTTCCCATCCGGGTTGGTGATATTGTGTATTCTAAATCCATCAGCACACGGACAGTATCGTCCTTTCAGCCCATAAATGACCCCCACTGAGTCAGGCCTCCTCCAAATTCATGGAGGGAATCAGCCCACTGTGCAGTATGCATAACATTAAACATTGCTCCCACAAAAGTGGCTTGCACGTTGTGGTAAATGATAATAATCTAATAAAATTTTAGATCTATTGTAGATAGACTGTCCCTAAGACTTTGGGCAAAGTGCCATGAGATTAAGTAATTTTTTCAGGTTCATTTTAAATAGATGCGTTTGCTGGAGGCATTGAACTGTAATAAGGTATGTTGATATTTTTCTCTCAGCGCGTCTCGCTGTAAATGTTCAATCTCGTAAATATAAGCCCTTGTTAAATTAAACTTGGGTGCACAATTTCGGCTAGCTCCGTCCTAATGGTTTAATCAAGGACTGGATGACGTTAGGACTCAACTCGAATACACTGCATTGGGCTGTAACTATAATATTTATGTTCGTTTTGAATTAGGTTGTTATTAATTAACTAATAGTATAAAACAAAGTCGCATTATTCTGTCCGTCCCTATGTATGCATAAATCTTTAAAACTACGCAACGGATTTTGATACGGTTTTTTTAATAGATAGAGTGATTCAAGAGGAAGGTTTATATGTATAACCCACCCCCGCTTTGCACGGGCGAAGCCGGGGCGGGTCACTAGTTAACTATATAATATTTTGGACTAAGAAACAATTAAACGTGATATTAACTTAAGGTGACAGAAACGTTATCTCTTACGGTATGTAGAATAGAGAAAGTCTTAATAAAGCACACTGATACATATAGTAGAGTTTATATTAAGAGTAAAGAAGACGTAAATATTTTCGTCACTAGTTCATCACGATACCTATACGAATTCATTAGAATACTTAGCATTGTTTGGTGAGTATAATAAATATATATTCTTTCTTTAGCAGCTCATAAATGACGCATTGCTGAGTAGGGCCTCCTCCAATTTTATGGAGGGAAAGAAGCCTACATGCATGGCACCATGACATTTTTTTTCTCTGGATCTTGCGTTGTACCTCATATCACTCTCAGGATAGCGTTGGTGATATTGTAAATAAAACCACCACACAATGACCACACAGGCAATTTATAACTACATTATTGTTATCTACAGCATCTTCAGATTATAATAGGTTGGTGGCATGACACCTCTGCCTACGTGGACATATATGACATGCCATCTAGCATCGTCATAACGCGGACACTAGGGCAACTACCCGTATATGCAAGGTCTGTCAAGTTAACAAGTCTATACACATACCAACGTATTTCATTAAGAAAACGACGATCCATACCAGAGACAGAAAGACTGCGCATATTGGAGTGAAACGTTATCTTGATACGTGACGTCGCCGCGTCTCTCCAGTAGTCAACAATAGAACCCAGGGTTCAAACCTAATAATTAAAAATTAATTTAGAATACATAGTGTCACCACCCCATTCCATCCTGAGTGTGTCCAATGACAAGGGCGAAAACCTGGCCGCAAGAGCCGGAAAACTCTTGTAATTTAATATTTTTAATATAATTATTCACTTAATTTTTACATTGAATTAATATGTCCATGTAGTTATAGTAGTTTTATACTTGCTGGAGTTCTTCTTTACTCTCCTCTCGAATTTTCGCGATACAACGTCTTAGAACCAAACATGGAGGCTGTTCTCAAGTCCCAGGCACAGTTGCAGACACTCTGCTTACAACGAATGGATGCATTCAAGGCGGATCTGGATAAGGCTACAGGATCCAGTAGCACAGCAACACTAGCAGCTGACTTCGAATCATTCAGATGTTTCATGATGTCCACACTCAAGTCACTACAGGATCAAATCCATCTTTTAGCACAAGAAGTTGATAAACAGGAGATGCGTTCCAGGAAGAAGATTCTTCTGGTTCATGGTGTAACGGAGCCGGAGGACGAGGACTTGGTAGCTGCTATTGTGAATGTGGTGAAGGAAAACCTAAAAGTGTCGAATTTTTCAGCTGAGGACATCAGTCGCTGCCATCGTATGGGCCGTCACGTTGCCTCGTCGGATAAGCCCAGACCCATCTTGGTTAAAATTCGCGATATCAATCGACGAAAAGAAATATGGTCTGCGAAGAAGGCACTCAAGGGTTCTGGTATCACCTTATCGGAATTTCTGACTAAACCTAGACACGATGCATTTATGCGAGCGAGGCTACGATTTGGAACATCGAAATGCTGGACCAGGGATGGCTGCGTCTTTGTTGTGGATCCGGATGGTAACCGTCATCAAATTCGTGACACTACTGATCTGGATAATATTCGTGATCACGCACCGGTTACTATTTCTCCCACTAAGACCCTCTCTGCAGCGTCTAGACCGCGTCGTGCCGGGAACGTGCGTAAGAAATAACACTTTCACTTTGGGTTCCATTATTTTCTTCAAGTTGTTGTTGTTTTGTTCACTAGGCAGGTGGGTACGATTGTAACGTTATCCATATAGTTGTTTTGTTTACGAATGCATTTTCTGTTAGTTTTATCTTCGCTTGTTATTAAATAATAAACGCGTTTCTTTGTCTGCTTAATTGTAATACTTTACTGTAATAATACCAATAGTATTTACTTATTACGTTTGTACCCCCGGATTAGGGATTCGTGACAACTGACAGCTGTAATGTATTGTAATTGATGTTAGTGTTTTATTTCTATGGCAGTGTTGCCGTTATAATTAGGATGTTCTACCAATTAGTAGTTATTTATATCGTTTATTTTCTAAATTTGGTTCTAGTTATATACTAAAGCATGTTTCAATTTAAATTAGTTTATATTAATTATAGCTTATATAGTGGCGATATTTTTTTGTTATCAGCAAGTAAAAGCTACCTTTTCACGATTTCTTATACCGAGCCTTCGTTGGTATAGGAAGTACGTGCGTATTGATAAGATATATATTTTGTTTTTGTTATATATATATATTTATAATATTTTTAGTATCGTAGTTTTATATTTATTTTTTAGTTTTATGTATTATTTTTAAGTTGTAGGATGACTGATCTAAATTGTAGTGACATCTTCCTATCTTGTTCATCTGATAATGATGACAGCTTCTCAAGCATTACGCCCTCTCTTCATGAGTCACTTACGGTTGAGTTTAACAGTGTGCCTAATAATTTCAATGTCGTGCATATAAATGCACAGAGTATTCCAGCACATTATGCTGATCTTGTATTAACCATGAACTGCAAAAACTTGCACGCTATCCTTATATCCGAATCCTTTTTGCATCCTTCTCTTCCCTCCACTGCTTACTCTCTTCCTGGTTTCCATTTAATCCGTAACGATCGCACATGCAGTTCCTATGGTGGTGTGGCCATCTATTTACGTGATTATATTCCGTTTTCTATTGTTAGTAAGTCACCTCAGCCTCCTCCAGCTAATTCAGCGGAGCACTTATTTATTGATATAACTCTCCACCATCGCAAAGTCCTTCTAGGTGTTTTTTATAGTCCTTCTCTGAAAGTCAATTACTTTTCAATGTTTGAAAAGCTTCTTGAAGACCTATCTCCTTCCTACGATCATTCCATAATAATGGGGGATTTCAACACGTGCCTCATTAAACACGACTCTCGAGCTCGCATGTTTAATAGTGCGATAGATGCTTGTAATTTTAAAATATTACCACTTTTGGCAACTCATCATTCACCTAATTGCACACCCTCTCTTTTAGACCTAATCCTTGTTTCTTCCCGCGACCACGTAGCCAAACATGGACAATTTGGTGCTGACGCTTTCTCGTACCATGACCTGATTTATTTATCCTATAAGATTCGCCCTCCCAAAGCTAAAGCCAAATCTCTTCTACAGCGAAACTTTGGTGCCATGGACGTCGATTGCCTTAGATTAGCCGCCAAAGACATCGATTGGTCGAGTGTTCTGCAAGCGGCCTCTATTGATCGTAAAATCTCAAATTTGAATTTTTTACTTAATGAGCTATACGATCAACATGCGCCCGTACGTGAAGTTAAAATGAAACATCTCCCGGCTCCTTGGCTAACAGATGATCTCAAATGGCTTATCGAAAAGAAAAATCGAGCAAAAAGTAAATTCAAATTGGATCCTCAAATAAAAAATCGCAATATTTATATTAGGACAAGAAACCGATGCAATACAGCTTGCAGAGATGCTCAAAGAAACCACATACATTCGTCGGTTGAAAATGGTGACCCAGCAAAGGTATGGCGATATCTTCGTTCATTAGGCATAGGTAATTCCCGCCATGACAGTACTTTTAATTCTATTGATTTGGATCAACTCAATTTGTTTTTTGCACAGTCGTCGGCTTTAGATGGTACTGTCAAAGCAACTACCCTTCAACATCTCGAAGCTAAGTCTAGTACTTTACATAATTCTCTTTCCTTCTCAACTGTTTCTGATACCCATGTAGAAAAAATTATTCTTTCCATCTCTTCGAACGCCGTTGGAAGCGACAGCATTAGTCGTAAAATGATCATGCCTATCATTGATATTCTGTGTCCAATTATCACCCATATCCTTAATTTTTCATTGAGTACTGGCGTCTTTCCAACTTGCTGGAAAGATGGCCTAGTAACCCCATTACCCAAAAAATCCAACCCCCTGTCCCCTAATGATTATCGTCCCATCACTATCCTCCCTTTCTTGGCTAAGGTTCTTGAGCGTATTGTTCAAGAACAACTTAGTGCATATGTAACTTCCAATAACATCCTCAATCCCTTCCAATCCGGTTTTCGGCCTGGTCATAGTACGACTACTGCTCTTGTCAAAGTTTCCGAGGACATTCGACAGGGTATGGAAAATCAGCAGCTCACGATTCTTACCCTTCTTGACTTTAGCAATGCTTTCACTTCAGTCGATCACGACATTCTACTTGCTACGCTGCGTTCTCATAATTTGTCCCCAGTAGTGATCGACTGGTTCCGCAGTTACTTGTCTGGTCGCCGGCAACGTATCCGTGTTGAGGATAAATATTCCACCTGGTGTAGTCTTTCAGCCGGTGTACCGCAAGGAGGGGTGCTTTCTCCGTTACTTTTCTCCATTTTTATAAATTCCGTCTGTGATGGCCTTCTATCCTCTTACCATCTTTACGCCGACGATTTGCAGATATATACCCAGTCCAACCTCATTGATCTGCCCTCAGCGATCCATAAAATTAATAAGGACTTGCAGCACATTAGTAGGTGGAGCTCTTCACACGGTCTTGTGGTTAATCCGGCCAAATCGCAGGTCATAATAATTGGTAGCCCTTGGTATATTTCCCGGATTGATCTAAACCTCATACAGCCTGTCGAATTTAATGGAATTCATATGCCTTACCAGAATTCCGTACGCAACTTGGGTATTCAATTTGACAATTCTTTAAATTGGAAGGAGCAAGTTACAATAGTTAGCAAAAAAATTTTTGCTGCCGGGGGTTCCCTTAGACGTCTCCGCAATTTTTTACCACATCGCACCAAAGTTTCGCTTGTACAATCTTTACTTTTACCTATACTGGATTATGCAGACGCTTGTTATCCCGATATGACTAATGAGCTCCTTAACAAAATTGAACGCCTCCAAAATTACTGCATTAGATTTATTTTCGGCCTTCGTAAATTTGACCACGTCTCTGAATTTCGTTCGCGGCTGGGGTGGCTTCCGGTATGCCTTCGTAGGGATTTGCGTCTGTTATCGTTACTTTATTCAATCCTGTTCAATCCCTTTTCTCCTGGTTACCTCAAGGAACGGTTTTCGTTTGTTTCGGAAACTCAAATACGCGAATTACGATCCTCCGATACACTGCGTCTTAATATCCCTCCCCAGTCCACGCATTTCGTTTCGAATTCTTTTACAGCTCGGAGTGTTCGGCTCTGGAACTCCTTACCAGAATCAATTAGGCGCGCTGATAACGTAAACATATTTAAGAAGAGACTAAAATCTCACTTTCTTACTCTAAGTTAATCCTATGATTGTGTATGTAAGTATGTGTATGTATGTATCTATATATATATATTATATTTGTGTACTATGTCTATGTATGTTGTTTATTACTGATCTACTTGATCAAGTGCTTTGTACGCCGCAGGGTTACCAGGAAGAGATCGCTTGTTAGCGATAAGGTCGCCCACATGTACAAATTTGTTTTGATATAAAGCTATGTTTTGTATTTTTATTTGTACAAAAAAGTAATAAATAAATAAATAAACTTTATACAAACACTGTGCCAACCCGTCTGGCCAGCGTGGGTCATTTATGGGCTGAAACGGGTGTCTTAAGAATTTTTATAGAAAATTAATAAACGTTACCCCTGCTTAACCTGTGTCGCGGGGGCAGTTTAGAAACATGAAAATCACGAACACAAACGACACCCAGACTCAGAGCATGTGCCTCTGGTTTACACAAAGACACTTGCCCGGCCCCGGAATCGAACCTGGGCCCCGTGATCCAAAGGCGTCACATCCAACCCCTAGGCCAACGAGGCAGTCAAAATTAATTATTTTATATATTAATACGCGAAGAAAACCTTTTTTTACGAAAACTGTGATGCCTACAAAACATAAAATCACTAGCTGACCCGGCGAACTTTGTTTCGCCCTAATTAAAGGCAATAAATGAGCAGATTTTTTATTTTATTAACTTCAATTGTTTATCAGGATAAATATAAATAAAAAATCTATAATTTTAATTATACTTTATTAATGGCCATCTATTTTAGTAACTGCACTTTTCAGTGAATCACCGTGTGACAGACGACATTTTTCGGTTTATTATCAGGCGCATGAACAAATAACGCAGATGGTCTTCTGACCCGGAACATGCCACATATAATTGATCTTCTCGGCGAATGCACGACGGATCGGAAATCATTAAAACTAAAACGGTATATCAGTTGATATCGTCGGGATCCTCGGATGAGAACTTCCTCACCTTCCAACTTTACTTTGAGTATATTCCATTGTTCATCAATTCACTTACCACCAAACGCGTTCCGTTGCACAGGTTTGGTGGTTTTGGTTTATATTTGGAAGCAAACTTAGTACGTAGCCAACCTTTAGTCGTAAATTGTGCGGTAGTAAGCCAGGCACATCCAAGGAGTCTTTTTTTACACAGTCAATATATTTGAATTAATGCAAGTGTACCAATGATTTTATTCTGAATTATGTTAGTTACTTTATGTCATCTACATATTTATTCTTAGCCGCCAAAATTGCTCGCTCAGTCAACCATTCATTATTTTTGTGTTTTGAGTTCGTCCTTCGATGAACAGAAATTCTGAGAAAATAAAATCAATCCACATATTTTGATGATTTGAGGCAAGCGCTTATTTCGGCGGCAGCAGTCGATCTTGGAATTAGTGGCAGTGTTTGGCAAAAATAGCCAGACAGTAAAATCATTGCGCCTCCAAAACATCTCGAGTCATTGCGTAGGTGTTTGGTCGGATCGGATAAGTGCTTCCAATGCACGTGTATGCGCTATTGTACATTCGTCCCAGATGACGATTTTCTATTTTGATAAAACTTTAGCCGCTGAGGAGTGGTTTGTAATATTACATGACATCTATTGGTCCAATGCCTGCCATAGTATCGAACCGTTGCTAGATCCAAATTATGTAGTACCTACTTTATAAATTTATTCTTGTGCCTCGAAAATGATCTAGTTGTTGATCTCTTAAATTTGCTCGACGATTTTGCATTCCCAACCGATCCGTTTCACGGGCTGCCTTGATTTGCTCTTGTGATTGAGAAGCACGGATTCAAGCCATACTAATGCGGCGATCTTCACGTGCATTATTTAGTTCTTCTTCATTGTTCGGCACAATAAACTAATATTTACTCGAAATAAATACATCAATTGGTCAACTTCAAAATTTCTAATTGTCAAATTTGTCAATCTATAGACAACATAACGTTTAGCTGTCAGTGACGTTTTGTTATTCCAGCAATTGCATTTTGTTATACGATGTTTTATATCACGGAACGGGATTACACACATTTACACTTTCACGTTTATAATATTAAGTATGATTTTATGAATTGTCCAACGTCTTTATATATAAAAGAAAGTCGGACATAGGATACCTGAGATTTTTATCCCGTTCCCGTAGAATGTGATATATTACGTGGTATAACAAAACGTCACTGACAGCGAAACCTTATGTTGTCTATATTTAAATATGGCTGAAAATTTGACAATAAGAAATTTTAATTTAACTTAATATCTCTATAAATTTACACACAATATCTTTATAAATTGTAGCCTATATGTTATTCTGATGTATAAGCTATATTACTATAAAGTTTCATTAAAATCCATTCAGTCGTTTTGACGTGAAAGAGTAACAAACATCCATCCATCCATCCATCCATCCATCCATACTTACAAACTTTCACGTTTATAATATTAGTAGGATTACGCACACTACGATGTATTTGACACAGAGAGACACGCTTAAATACTCTTTCGTTCATTGTTAGTCTGTCCTCAAATCACTACATAATATAAAACAAAATCGCTGTCGTCTGTCCGTCCTTTGGTATGCTTAAATCTTTAAAACTACGCAACGGTTTTTGAAGCGGTTTTTAATAGATAGAGCAAGACAAGAGGAAGGTTTTTATGCATAATATTGTAGAGAAACACGGATAAATTTAGATGTTCATCACTGCACACGTGCGAAGCCGGGGCGGGTCGCTTGTTGAGAATAAAACTATATTTAAAGAACTTTAATATAATAAAGTATATTCAAAATTCGGCTCATGTAAACAATTGATTTATATTTTGTCATTGGTTAATATTTATTACAAATGTGACCCAATAATGACTACTTAGTAGCTTTTACAAAACCAAGTATGATTCGTTTCCGATATCAATTCAATTACCAGACAATGACCATGTGATTATTGTGGAATATTGATTACAGTGAAATAAAGCTACTATTCAAAATAGGGTTGTCAAACTTCTTCTCAGCCTCTAAGTAACCCACTGCTAAATCGAGCCTCCTCCAGTTACATGGAGTGTAATAAGGGTACTGTGCCACGCTGGCCAAATGGGTACACAGGCTCATTTCAGTGTCCCGAAGCATGCTCTCCTACCGGGGAGTGAATCCCGTGGCCCTGGTGCAGTCAAGGATCGCCGTCGGTTTTAGTGTGTAGGTCGGGGCGCAATTTACTATCTCAACGCGCCCTGGAGTCCCACATAACCCAGCTAGTCCCAACGGCCGGGAATCCATGAGGATCTCCGACGTAAAGAAACAGGCACATTTCATATAACGATTTCCTTGTCTTGCGGCTAAGATATCTCGGTATCTACCTTGTAATTTTATTTTTTTGGCTCTTACATCGCCCTCGGGATGAAATGGGGTGGTGACACTATGTATTTTTAATGCGTCACCACACGGAAATACGGCCATAAAACCTAGCGGCAAGAGAAGGAAAACCTGAAACGAAACGCTTTGCCAAGAGTCTTGTCATCATCATCATCATCATCATTTCAGCCAAAAGACGTCCACTGCTGGACATAGGCCTCCCCCAAAGATTTCCACAAAGGCCGGTCCTGGGCCACCCGCATCCATCGTTTTCCGGCGACCTTAACCAGGTCATCGGTCCACCGTGTGGGAGGCCTACCAGCACTGCGCTTTCCGGAATGTGTTAGACCCGTATCAGTAGTGAGGTTTTAAATGGCAATTTATGTAAATTTAATTTTAATATGGTAACCCTATATTCTAAACAAGCCGGTCAAGGTCTGGTCAACAATAGATCTTTGTTTTACAATAGTGAGAAGCTCCCAGGCTAGAATATACTTTCTGTTAACGCCTCCTATAATGGAATTATCGGTTGGGATATAAACTTCCAGCGTTTCTGTGGCTGTTTCGCCAGCTTGCTTTCACAAAGCATTCTTCTGTTTTTAACCCCCGACAATAAATGGGGATTCCTTCCGTACCGTGTGGTGGCGCATTTAGAATACGTAGATAGATAGACAGATAAACTCTTTATTGTACACGTGACAAAATAAACAGAACACAAATAAAAATTAAATTTAAAATTTAAAAAAAACCCCGACACAATAACCTATAAAAAGTAAAAAATAAATACATCGCGTTGGGGGACCGCTCCCACTTATTTATTACCTGACCCCTGGCCCCCCAACGCGATGTACTTATTTTTTACTTTTTAAAGGTTATTGTGTCGGGGTTTTTTTTTAATTTTAAATTTAATGTTATATTTTATACTTTTTATAGGTATATACACTTAATATAATGCAGATTTTGTTAAATTGCACGTGATGCGCTTTCATTTGAGACCCAACTCGATTATATTTGCAGACATTCGGTTATTCTTCCCCACTTTCACCCGTCATAACTTTTAAACGGCTCAACCGATTTTCATCAAACTTGTCTAAGAACACTCGCCCGTAACTCACCTTTCATACAAAAAATTTACTATATTGAAATATACTATATTGAAATCGCTTCATCCGTTCGCGAGCTACGGTGCCACAGACAGACAGACAGACAGACTTTGTAGAAGGGGCGGTCTTATCGCTAAATGCGATTTCTTACAGACATTATTTGGGATGGACATTATTTAGAACTTATGTAAGGGTAGTAAGAAGTAAATGTAGTAAGAGCCGATAAAAGGTAACTAATTACAAAATAATTTAGAATACACTAGTGACCCGCCCCGGCTTCGCCCGTGCAAAGCGGGGGTGGGTTATACATATAAACCTTCCCCTTGAATCACTCTATCTATTAAAAAAAACCGCTTCAAAATCCGTTGCGTAGTTTTAAAGATTTATGCATACATAGGGACGGACAGAAGAATGCGACTTTGTTTTATACTATGTAGTGATAGTGATAGTGACACCACCCCATTCCATCCTTGGTCTTAAGTCAAATGACAAGGCCGAAAACCTATCCGCAAGCGAAGGAAAACTGGAAACGAAACCCTGTGCCAATCCGTCTGGCCAGCGTGGCACAGTAGGCTAATAACCCTCCTTGTAACTGAGGGAGGCCCGACTCAATAGTGAGCCATCTATAGGATGAGTGGTAGTAGTCAATTTAAGTTAGCACCGCTTATTAATGTTTTTGAAGTTGGATTACATTTTTGTCAAAAACGGTGCTTAAAACGTATATTTATTTATTTATTACTTTTTAATACATAAAAAAACACAAAAACATAGTAATACTCGTACTTTAAAACAATTTTGTACATTTAGGCGACCTTATCGCTAACAAGCGATCTCTTCCAGGTAACCCTGCGGCGTACGAAGCATCTACGAAACTTAATCAAGTAGATTAGTAATAAACAACAAAATATACATACTACACATATACCATATAAAACAATACATATACTATATACATACAAGCATATACAGGATGGTCAAAAAGTCGTGGATCAAACGAAACCAGCGGTTAGATGGGGCCATCAGCAGCAAAAAAAATGTTCTACGGGAGGTCCTTAGGGTCAACCCCTGCAGAGTTACAATTGATTTTGTGTTTTTATGATAAATTGTCTTTTTTTACTAAAACTTGATAAAATTCGAAAAAATCTACACCCTGTATCTTTTTTATAATTTTCACTAGATTGGTACTAATGAGTCCTTTCGTTAGACATGCTATTTATGGTAGTTTATTGGGTGTGTTGAAGATAATATTAAGTTTTCCGAAAGCAATAATTCTTAAATCAAAACTTTAACAGCGCGCCTAATTGTTTCTGGTAAGGAGTTCCAGAGCCGAACACTCCATGCTGTAAAGGAATTGGAAACAAAATGCGAGGACTGGGAAGGGATATTAAGACGCAGTGTATACTATGTGTATATTATGATATGATGTAGATTATTGTAGATGTATCTGGGATGCAGAATCTCTTGTTCGTATGTGTGTAATTCTTCTAGTTTACATTTGATACACGACACCACTCGCCTACTATTCGATGAGCCTCGAAGAGCACAGCCGTGTCGATAAGTGATAGTTAGCTAAATAGGATAAGACTGATACCCCAATGATGTTAGTACGTAGGTGCAATGACATGGATCGCTAAATTTATGTATATTACGTGCTTCATTTTAACTGGGGTTAGCTGAAAAACGGTGTTGTGCCAATTGCACTGCGTATACTAAGCTTATTTGCTTCTCTTTTTAACATCAGCCCGGGGGGGGGGGGGGCTAGTGTGGGGCGTGTGGCTTAGCTAATATCCTGCGACACATGCTATTATATACCTAATTTTCATTAGTACAAAGTTTCAGAGCATATGTTTATAAAATTAATGGTTAGTAAATAATAGAGAAAGAAATGGGGCAGAGAAGTCTTCGATTAGCGACCGCGTTCCGGAAATTGTAGTGCTGGTAGGCGTCCCACACGGTGGACCGATGACCTGGTTAAGATGGCCGGAAAACGATGGGGCGGGCGACCCAGGACCGGCCTTTGTGTAAATCCTTGGGGGAGGCCTATCTCCAGCAATGGACGGATTTTGGCGGTAATAGCAAGGCAAGAAACCCCTCCGCTATAACCTGCATCGCGGGGGCAGTTTACAAACATGAAATTGACGGATACAAATTATTCCCAGTAACCACATGCAATAAAAGACTCCGCTATGTCCTTTCGATTGACCCAAACCTTGAAGGCGTCATCAACACACTCGTATTACTTAAGGACGATCTCTTTTGGAAAGGATGAACCTTGCGTGTTGTAGTACTTTAATGGGGCTATTTTGTTAATAATCGTGTTTATAGACACGTGGTATGACAAAAATCCTATAGCCATCCGGGCATAGAGCAAAACAAAAGAATGAGTTCGATGTTTAAAATACTTTTCTATCATGAAAATCATTAAGTTTATTCTAAACATTGATATCCAAGAAACCACATTGTATATCAATGATTCTAAATCACATATCACTACATAGTATAAAACAAAGTCGCATTCTTCTGTCCGTCCCTATGTATGCGTAAATCTTTAAAACTACGCAACGGATTTTGAAGCGGTTTTTTTTAATACATAGAGTGATTCAAGGGGAAGGTTTATATGTATAAACCACCCCCGCTTTGCACGGGCGAAGCCGGGGCGGGCCACTAGTTAACTATAAATAAAAATTTAATTAAACATTTAAAAAAACCCCCGACACAATAACCTTTAAAAAGTAAACAATAAATACATCGCGTTGGGGGACCGCTCCCACTTATTTATTACCTGACCCCTGGTCCCCCAACGCGATGTATTTATTTTTTACTTTATAAAGGTTATTGTGTCGCGGGTTTTTAAAAAATTTTAATTTAATTTTTATTTTATACTTTTTAAAGGTACGCACTTATTATAATGTCGATTTTGTTAAATTGCACGTGATTCGCTTTCATTTGAGAACCCACTCGATTATATTTGCAGACATTCGGTTATTGTTCCCCACTTTCACCCGTCATAACTTTTAAACGGCTCAACCGATTTTCATCAAACATGTCTAAGAACACTCGCCCGTAACTCAACTTTCATACAAAAAACTATATTGAAATCGCTTCATCCGTTCGCGAGCTACGGTGCCACAGACAGACAGACACGTCAAACTCTTTTTGCGTCGTCGGGGGTTAAAAATGAGTTTCACTGAAAATATACCAGTCGTATAATGCTATCGTTATTATTAACCTACTACTACTCATTAATGACCCACTGAGTCAGGACTCCCATAACATGGTGGTTAATTAGCCCACTGTGCTACCGTGGCCAGATGGGTTGGCACAAGGTTTCGTTTTCAGCCGTGTCATAATACTTTTGTTAGCTCATACGACACGCTCAGAATGGAATGGGGCGGTGACACTATTTACTAAATCCGTCACTACACGGTAATTATTATTCTCCATATATGTATATTTGGAGTTCCATATTGTTACGTTACCATAGATAATAATGACCAACATTTCAAGAAAAAAGTGGCTTTTTTTTAAACTATGTCACAGCATTTAAATCAGCAGTAGTAACGTAAAGGCTATGGGGTTTCTGTTACATGCATCCTGTATAATCGGGAAGGCTGCGATCGTACAAAACATCGTTGTTTTGTTTTACTTTCACGCAAAAAGCACTGTGCAAGTTTGTGTAAAATTTGCAAGAAGAGATTTCGATACAGTTTTTTCTCAAGCAAAATACATTTCATGGACCACACGGGTGCCGCGAGCGCAGGTATTTCTCATATTTCAAGCAACCCAAAGACCACAGAAAAAAAATGAATTCGATCAATGTGTGCTGTCAATGATGACATGATTTTGACTGCCTTGTTGAACTAGGGGTTGGACCCGCCGCCTTTGGATCACTGGGTCCCGGGTTCGATTCCGGGGCCGGGTCTTTGTGTAAACCAGAGGCACTTGCTCTGAGTCTGAGTGTCATTTGTGTTCGTGAATTTAATGTTTGTAAACTGCCCCCGCGATACAGGTTACACCTAGAGCAGGGGTTTCGTTTAAAAAAGAAATGTGGTTTTGGGCTCACTCATTTTGGGCTCCATTAAAAGGATCAAAGTCCCCCAAAGGGAAACGGAAGCCTATGTTTGACGATAACCCACAGGATTGCCAAACTTAAGTGGTGAAAGAGCACATAGCCCACGGGACTGACAACCGATGGGGCAGAAGAGTCCTCGAGCGGTAACGGAAAAGGTAATGCTGGGATCCCATACAGAGGACTGATGGCCTGGTACAAGTCGCCGGAAAACGATGGATGTGGGACTCAGGACTGACCTTCATAGAAATGCTTACGGAAGGCCAGTGGATGGTTTTTGGTTGAAATGATGATGATAGACAATGTGACTATACAATTGTGAATTACTCCAAATAAATCTTTCGTCTGTGTACTTTGAATATACTGCATTTGTGTTTGAGGAAGAACTGCTTTAATATGTTTTATGTTCATAAAAACACAAGCCATCCTTTTTAAAATGCCATCCAATTTGTTATCCTTATGTTTACTTTATACTCTTTTAATGTATTCCCGGTAATGTATATTTAGATTAGCTGCGGTGCGAGTTAGGGTAAAACTTCATAAGACATAATAATTTATATTATTTAACAATTATTCATTGCGAAAATCGCTTAACCATAACCGCCCAACAAACGATTAAAAAAAAAATGTTTCTTTGATATCCTCTAAAACCTCGCACAACGTGTGCGATGACATCTCGTTCGGCCTTCGTGGAAATCCTTGGCCTATGTCCAGCAGCGGACGTCTTTAGGCTGTAATGATGATGATGTTTATGATGAAACTAAAAAGTAATCACATTTGCATCTTTAAATTAAACTACCAAATTCGAATACGGAAATGCATTTTAATGCGAACACGCGCAGCTGAATTGGGGTGACGGATTTAGAATACATCGTGTCGCCAACCTATGTTATTCTGAGGGTGTCTTATGAGGCAACAAAAGGAAATAATAAGGTCGAACATCTACCCACAAGAGAAGGAAAACTTGAAACGAAACCCTGTCCTGTCCCGTCTTGTCAGCGTGGCACAGTAGGCTATTGACCCTCCATGTAACTGGAGGAGGCTGGGCTTAGCAGTGGGTAATTTATGGGCTGACAAGTAGTCTATTAGCAGCTCGTTAAAAAAAAAGTCTAATATATTCATATATGTAAGAAAATACAGATACCGTGAAGCTCTCCAATGGACACATACCTTATCGTTTCGTTTGTGGAAATAATCTAGGCAAGCTTATTTTCCGTGTTTGCTTTTCTTTTTACCTCAGGATCAGCGGCGACGTGAATGGATTTTGACGAATGGCGGTTGCAACGATTTGTCATCTCAGTGTGACATAAGTTATTACGGAATATAATATGGTTGCTTTGGCCTTTGGGCCCCTTGCTCATTGTACTAAGGTTAGGTTCGGTTAGGTGTGGGGAACCCGCTGGGCGGTTGACGCGAGCCGCTACCGCCGGGAAGCCTTCGCCTCACGATGGGATCAGGATGGGGGGATGTTTAGTGGGTATGCCTCTGTCCCTTCACGGGGGCGGAGGAGACACCTACACGATCCGCGCTGGCCTCCGCGGGCCGGCGCGGATAGTCCATATAGGATTTTACCCCTCATCAAATAAAAAAATCACTCACGCGCAAATGTCAAACAATGCGGAGTAATAAAGATTGTCGTTGTTTTTTAATAAGTCCTGTTACGCGAGGCTATTTACAAAAACGTAATTCACGAATACAAACGACACCCAGACACATAGCAAGTGCCTCTCCATCTAAAGACCGCACATCAACCGCTAGGCCAACAATATCGATACATTATAAACTTCGTAGCTCCAAGAAGATAGTAACGTAAAAGAAAATGTTTCTGAAGGCGTACAAACGATTTGTTGGCTCATTTTCCGACAATACTCAGAGAAACGATGCTCTAATGACTATTTATAAAAGGGGTTAAGATTGGAAATGTCGGTCGGTGCGCCTCTCTGGTATTGACAACGGAAAGGTTGGAGACGTAAACGAGTTAGTGACCGAGGATTTGTATTTTTCAAGCAAATACAGTTTATTAGACATTTAGTGTCAGCATCATCATCTCTGCGCAGCTACTGAGGAGGGCCTCCCTTCCAATAACATGGAGGGAAAATAGCCTAGTGAGCCACGCCAGCCAGACAGGTTGGCACAGCCACTAAACTAACTAAACTCCCCGTGTGGGAACAGGGCAGTATATAAAACTGCCCCACCGCACGCTGGGAAATAACGCGTGTTGTTAAAGTCAACAAGCACGCTTGGTGGTAGGATCGAATGGTCCGCCCGACCAGCTACCACCCTCACATTTAAGTCCGGCGCCAAGCAGTTTTACTGTGTTCCGTCGTGTGTATGTGAGAGCCGGTGCCCGTCAGGGTATTTCCTTGAATTGCCTGCTCTATCTTAGACCCTGACAAAGACATTGAAGTCAGAGATAAAATCATCCTTAGCCAAACATCCGTAAGCGGTACATATAACATGTCCCCACACGGGGTGTAACGTAACATGCAACCGCTCCCGGGTTTGATTCCAGGGCCGGGCAAGTATCTGTATCTAAACCAGAGGCACTTGCTCCGATTCTGGGTGTGATTTGTGTTTGTAAATTACATGTTTGTAATCTGCCGCCGCGATACAGGCTATACACACTATTTTGTATTTGACACACACGCGTATATACTTTTTTGCACGTGTGTAATTATGCATGTATTATACATATAAACGTTCCTCTTGAATCACTCTATCTAATAAAAAATCCGCTTCAAAATCAGTTGCGTAGTTTTAAAGATTTAAGCATACATAGGGACGGACAGACGACAGCGACTTTGTTTAGTGATGTAGTGATATACTCAGAATATGGTTTCGTTTCAAAAACTTGCAAGAAACTGGAATGCCGAGTACAACTCCTTGAACAAGTTTTGGTGCTTTTAATGTAGGGTATCAACCGTTTGTATATTAGATTAAGGAGGACATAACTTAGTTGGTATTCAGGTAGGAACGTAAGACATTTAAGTGGAAAACTTTTGAAGGCTTGACTTCGTAACCACAGCTGAAACCGTGATGAAGTTAAGACTCATATTTTAATAGAGCTAATTATTGAATCGTTATTTTATAAGTTTTATGATGTCGCCAACCTGTAGGTACCATCCTGTGGGTATTGTAAGAGGCGAGTCAAGGAACGCAAGAGGTAGATTATCTGCGGGAGAAGCAAAACAAAACAAAAATTGGCACCAATTGAACTCCTTTCAAGTTTTGTTTTTATGAGAAAATCTAGCCCCAACCGAAACGGCCGACCGTTATAAATGAACTAATTTTGCTTCTTGCAAATACATATGTTATAGCAGACGCGCATGCAAATAAAATTGCTTAAACATTCTTGCAGGCGCTCTGATCATTTTTCAAACACGTAAAACTGCTACGTGGAATGAAGTAAATAAACAGAGCATCATGCATGATTCAGTGTCGGTGGGTTAGTAGCATGCAATAAGACTTATGGCTCTTAATTTGTAGTTCCGGGTTCGTTATTCGCTATGCTAGGTGAGAAATCACAGGTTCTCTTCAATTAGAGATAAAGATTTATGCCATAAACAATTATATACGAAAAGTGTTTTATAACTTTCGGATAGACATTGAAAGTGTAAAGATAGATAAACTTCTTGCAAAACTACTCTAGTTTTGCAAGAAGTTTTGTTATTGCTGCGTTAATCCGTTCGGATTGCGTGGCTGAATGCTAATTTTGGAAAAAAAAACTGATGCAAAAATGCTTTTGATGGGTAAGGCTTTTTTTAGATATAGGTGATTGTGGCCTTACTATCTACAGTGAGAAAACAGATGTGAATTTATATTATTTTTTATTGATATATTAAATTAAGTTGCTGAAGGTAATTTGTAGCTAGTGTTGCGGAGCATGTTCCCACATTGGTGACGTCAAACCGTTGCTATGAAGCGGGTAGAATGGGGCGCAATTAACCATTATTTTGCTCCCGGAAGTCCCATTAAACCTGGCTGATCCCCCAAAGTCCGGGCATCCAAGCGCATTTCCCACGAAAAAAATGTTATAGGAATTTTTTGTAATAAAAGTATCTGCATTCCTCTACACAGGAATGGTGAGGATGCGGTGCCTATTTAAATTTAGATTTATTTAGGTAGTGTATATAGTCTCTCTTTCGTTTTTCTTTTCATATAAGTATATATTAATGTTGTTTTTTTTACTAGTTTTAGACGTGGTTTTTAACATTATGTTAAGTACTAGTTGTTATTTGTATGAAATAAAATACATAAATATCTAAAAAATATAATTTGAAATGACTAATAAAATATTGCTTTCTTATTTAATTAAAATAAATACTCAACAGAATTGAGAATATCAGATGTTTTGAAGTCGGTTGAAAACACGCTGATGGTGAAAAAAATGACAACACATTAGGTGTGATCTTTTTAACAGTATCTTTGAATTTGAACATTAAATGTTTTCAGATAGGCTGCGAGCCCACGTTTGCTATTGTGTCAAAGGTCGAAGGACATCCGTCGATTGGGACTGATCGATTTTAGCATCACAATAGCTATAATAATGCAGAGCTTTGCTAAGGCTGAAGATATGGTGAGAATACTGAGAGATTATTATACGTGGGTACTATACTAATAGGTAATTCTCTAAATTAGGTCTAATAGGTAATAATCTAATAGGTCCTCCAAATGCAAGACGGGTTGGCATAGGGTTTGTATCAAGTTTTCTTTCTCATACGGCTAGGTGATCTGTCTCTTACGATCCTTTAGTCGCCTCTAACGACACCCTCAGGATAGTGTGGGTTGGTGACATTGTGTATGCTAAATCTGTCACCACACGGATTAAAATAGTATATTTGGTTTATGTATGCAATTAACAATCTCCGTGTAAGGCCGACAAACAAGCATAACAAAGCCGATAATCTAGCCGTAAGAGAAGGAAAACTTAATATGAAACCCCTTTTTTGACCCGGGGTAAAATCCTATAACTACCATCCTTGCCGGCCTAGGGAGGCGAGGGCATAGGTACCCACTAAACGTCCCCGGGGGTCCCGACAGTATCTCCACGGGGCAGCGTGTGGGGGACCGATCAGAACCGTGGAACCCCATTCAGTCTGTGCTCCGTGCGGAGCATCCTCTTCTAGAGCATTGTTGCTGCTTGGTGCCACGTCCGGCACACGTGGCATGGCACCGACCAGCCCTGGGTCTCCTCTCCTATGGGCGAGCGATTTCCCCAAATCCCTCGCCCGGAGGCTTTCGTTAAGATGGTAAGGTGCGCGTGTGGGTCTGCTTCAGGGGCGCTCCCTCTCGCTCTTCTCTTTGGCGCGCATCTCAATATAATATGAAACCCTGTGTAAACCGGTCTGGCCAGCGTGGCACAGTAGGCTGATTACCTTCCATGTATATTAATTGGAGGATGCTGGAGGACTGGACTCAACAGTGAGTCATCTATGGTCTGAGAAGTAGTAGTATGGTAACTAACTGCTGTACACTGGCGGACAATTCGAGTGTTTACTTTTAGTAAGTAGGTTCTTGGTCAAGCCAAGACTTTTTTTCAAAGAATCATTTAGTGACTGGCGTTTCCCTTGTGCTGATCTCTACCCGCTATTCTCATGCACTAAGTGCGTGGCCTAAGAAGCTGAATGCCTATTCTGCCTCACATTTCCTTTGTGTACTAGATATTACGCAATATTTTTTCTACAAAGATCGTATGTCACTGTTAGTATTCATATAATGTCAGCGTTAAACGGGAATATTGGTGTAATATAAAACTGGTCCGGTCATTTATCAAGTTCTTTCATTCCTTTGTGGGAAAGGGTACAAATGAAATTACGAAACACATTTCGATGTAGCGGTGGTGGATTATTAGACCAACAGAGCAGGCCCCTAAAAAAACACTATAAGCGTACTATGGATATAAATGAGCCACTGCTGAGTCGAGCCTCCTCCAACTACAAGGAGGATAATTAGCCTACTGTGCACTCAAACTCAAACTCAAAAGGAACTTTATTTACGTAGGTTTCATCACAAAACTCTTATAAATCGTCATAATTATAAACACCATTATCATCTTACGGCCCCTGTCCCACACTAGGTGGTAGTCTCCACACACACCTCTCAGTCGTCATACCTACATTCACACCTTTCACACACAACTCTTCACTCCTACAATCCCTCCATCTCCCCTGATCGCTCACAATCCCTGCGTTCACTCACATTCATGCCGAAACTACCACCGGTTCGGAAGGCTGCTCTACAGAGAAGAGCCGGAAAGAAACTCTGTAGTTGCTTTTTTTAAAATTATTGGTCTTGTTTACAAAAAGCACTAAACTGCATAGTGAGAGCAAGTTCGCAAGATTAGAGAAATGTACATTTTTGCATAAAGGATTAAATAAATAAATAAACACGCTGCTGGCGTGGCATAGAGATTTGCATCAAGTTTTCCGTCTCTTGCGGCTAAGTTTCGAGCTTTATCATTTCCTTTTGTGGGCTTTTACGACACACTCAGGTTGAAATGGGGTGGTGAAACTATGTATTCTCAATCCATCACTACACGGAAAACATTCCCATAGCTCCCGTGAAATGTACACTTTTATATATTATGATGGACGAGACAAATGACGGTCCCATTACAAAAGGTGAGACTGAGTGGAAATGCGAGAAGGACCCGCAGAGCTATTCGACAGGAAATAGGTCACTATTATCGTCTATATTCGATTCATTCGATTCAATGGTGTGACGCATTTGTGAGCAAACTAGCATTTACCCGCGGATTTGGACGCATTAACACGAATTGCAGGTTATGAAAATGGTGTAAGAAAAGTCTTTGTACATATAATTTTAAATACCTGGATGAATAATTGTGTTTTTTGGAAATTATATTTAAGTACGATATACGCAAACACTCATTGACTTCGTGTTACTTAACAACACCATCTGCTGTTGTGCTCACAAAAAAATTGTATTATTATTCGCCAATAGATGTCAGGAATTAAGTCTAACCTCAAAGCAAACACTCATTGGCTTCGTGTTACTTAACAACGCCATCTGATGTTGTGCTCACAAAAAAAGTAGTATTATTATTCGCCAATAGATGTCAGGATTCCTAGCTAGATCGATTTATCCCCCCCTAAACCCTAATAAAATGACATTTTCTAAAAACGATTCCTAGCTAGATCGATTTATCGCCCCCGAAACCCCCTATATACTTACTAAATTTAATGAAAATCGTTGGAGCCGATTCCGAGATTCCAATTATAAATATATATACAAGAATTGCTCATTTAAAGATATAAGATTTAGTACGTATTTACAATTGAAAACGTCAGATTCCAAAATTTATTGACAAAAATTTCTTGTTTTCTTTCTCAGCCTATAAAAAGCTGAAGACAGGGCGCTATGGCGCTCTTTAGGGGAGGCCTATGTCCAGCAGTGGACTAATGTGGGCTGATGATGATGATGATGATGATGAACCCCAAGACCAACGAGGCAGTTACTCACGCCGACTCGGCCTCAAACCCTTCTTCTATACTGCGACATGTAATGTAACGCTTCATTTGCCGCTTTCTCAACACGCCTGGTCTTTTGGACCCTCATAAATAATAAATGCCGCCATTTATAACTTCAGAAATCTCACACCGTTAAGGTGTATTCACATGATCATAGTAATATGAGGAAGCGATAAAGTTCTATTTAATCCTTCCAAAAGTTGCTCCGACCCCAGTTTGAAATTATAAATAACTAGTGGCCCGCCCCGGCTTCGCCCGTGCAAAGCGGGGGTGGGTTATACATATAAACCTTCCCCTTGAATCACTCTATCTATTAAAAAAACCGCTTCAAAATCCGTTGCGTAGTTTTAAAGATTTATGCATACATAGGGACGGACAGAAGAATGCGACTTTGTTTTATATTAAGTAGTGATAGTGATAGTGAAGTGATAGTGATAGTGATGATAACAAGCTGAAATAGAGAAAGAAAACTTGTAAGTACCACCATGTTTGCCCTTTTATTTAAAAGAGCAACCATGGAGTTTCTTCTTGTTTCTTCTGTGTGGAATGGCCTTCTGAACCTAGAGACTAACTTGTTTTGTTTAACTATTTGAAAGCATTCTTTTAAATGTATGCGTTTAGTATGTAGTTATTTGTGCAACAAGAGTTATGTGACCAAAATTAAACGCCCACAAATTTATCATATTATTGCATTTGATTTTTGTTTGTTAGAAATACAAAAAAATATTTCATAATCGTTTAGCCAACCATTTTTTTTTATCAGTGACTTGAATGCCTTTGACCCTAGGCTTGCGCGATGGAAAGCTACGCCAGGGTCTAAGATGGAGCAGGCAGTTCGAGGAATTGCCCTGTCGGGCACCGGCTTTCACATATACACGACGGAACACAGTAAAACTGCTTGGCGTCGGACTTAAATGTGAGGGTGGTAGCCAGCCGGGCGGACCGTTCGATCCTACCACCAAGCGTGCTGGGTTTTGTTGACTTTTACAACACGCGTTATTTAATTAAAACATTTTGTTACTAACAGCGCTCTGGTAATTTTCTATAAAGAGAAAAGTGGGCAAGAAACCATGTTTTTCAAGTAGAATATTAGAGTGCGATTACACTGCACCATATTGTCTATTCTAGAGCACAAAGGTCCGCTGATCTGTCACTTAACTAATGGCGAGATTTAACCAAATGCAATGAAATCGTCTCGAACAGTACATTGAACCGTAACCAATAACATTTCAGATTTTTTATTCGCAGTATAAACCCGTTACGTATTAAATCGGCACAGTCCTGATTTTACCAACCGCTAGCAGAATAAATTCCACATTTGAAATTTAAATGAAATTTCAAAATGGCCGCACTCGTATTGCATTTCTGAAAACAACGCAAGAAAAAGCTGCGAGGGAACGCCGTACAAGTACTGTTATCGTCATATACATACAAAATGTACACATATACTTGTTGCATGTACACAAGCGCACACAAACTTTCAGGGTTTCGTTTCAGTCGCGCTTTACTTCCAGAGCTGGCGATACGCGCGCGTTCTGCCGTGAAACAATCACGACTGGTCCAAAAGCATTAAAAACTTACTTTAGTTTTTATGAAAAAGTATAAATTTAACAATAGAACTTTACAAATATCTGATTAAAAACCAACTTTATTTTAATTTATGGCGGGACTATTTATGTAAAATTCTTTTTCTTTTTTATTACATATATATTTTATTTGTGAACTTTGTGATGGTTGTCTTTGCTAATTTCGTGTGAGTGTGGTTGGACAAAAAACGTTAAATTGTTTATTAAGAACTCGTGAGTGAGTCAAGGATTTAATTCAATAATTTATATTGAAGTACTAGTGTTTAAATAGTGCATATATTTTCGGGAATAGTTGCGGGCATTATTATTAAACAGGTAAGTTTATTTGTTAGATTACTTTTATTAGTATGTATTTTGATGTCAATACATTAGAAATTTACTTTTATATATTTATTTTTTCGTCTACGATTTTGATGCCATTTTGAAGTAAGAAAGTGTGGAAAAAAATATTTTTCTCTATCATTATTAGAGATTTAATTTTGACAGTTAATTTCTAAAGCTTATTTAAATTTCAAATATTAATTATTGAAATTAAACACTTATAAACGGACGTTTTGAAAGCTTTGCAGCAGTTGTGGTCACGGGAGGGACTAGATGACAGTTGTCTTCAAAAGTAACTACAAAGAAACAGTTAAATCGACCGTCTATAATTTTGTTTTATTGATAACGTTTTATTGTTTTATTGATAAATTTAGAATACACAATGTCACCAACCCATACCGTCTTGAGGGTGTCGTAAGAGGCGACTAAAATAATGCAAGAGGCAGATCACCTAGCCCCAAGAGAAGGAAAACTGGATACAAACCCTGTGCCAACCCGTCTTGCCAGCGTGGCATAGTAGGCTAATTCCCTCCATGAATTTGGAGGAGGCCCGACTCAGTAGTGGGTCATTTATGGGCTGAAACGACGAACAAGATAATTAAGTATTAATATTTATTTATGTACCTTTGTGCTGAATTAAGAAAAAAAAATAGACTTTACCTAGCTACATAATTTTATATACGTTGCTCTTATACACTTAATTTCGAAATTAGATGTACATTTTAATTGGATTAAAGCCTTACTTTTAAAAGTCTACGCCTTGTACAAACGTTTTGGGGTAATCTGCGTCCTAACAGCATTCATTTGCATGTTTTAAGAACAAAAAAAGTTAAAAATGCAAGGACTACTAAACCATTTTCGATTTAGATTCCTGGATCGGGCAAGTGTCTTTGTCTAAACCAGAGGCACGTGATCTGAGTCTGGGAGTCATTTGTGCTCGTGAATTACCTACATGTTTTTAAACTGCCCCCGCGATACAGGTTATACGTAGTGCAGGGGTTTCGTATTACAAAAAAACAATACTAGAATACTTTCCGGCGGCTTTTGATGCCATTTTGAAGTAAGAAAGTGTGGAAAAAATATTTTTCTCTATGTGTTTGTGTTTTAATTAAAGCTATTAACACGCTTTTAGTCAATTTAATAACTGACCATTGTCTGTGTGCTCACGGGTTTAGAATACATAGTGTCACCATCCCATTTCATCCTGAGGGTGTCGTTAGAGCCGACAAAAGGAAATGACCGCTGATAACCTAGCCGCAAGAGTACACTTGATACCGGAAGGAATTCTGAATTCTGCTGAATGTTGGGCTTGAAATTATTTCTAACAGAAATGTCTCAGATGTATGTGTACTTTTCATGCCATTCATCTTCCGCTGGGAACATAAACTACCTTTCATCCCCGAATTCGTCCACATGAATGTCACACCCCTGATAAATCAGGACATCATACAACAATGACGGATTTGTATACAAAGCTTCATCCTTTTCACCGCCTTAGGGGATTTCCGAAAGTCCTTCCTTAGAGCTCACTTATAGTGTAAAAGGAACCCGCATGTAAATGCTCACGGTCATAGCCCCCAGCAGTTTTGGATGTACAACCTGATTTTTTTAACTGTGTACTTGGAACTGTCAAAGTCTTACTTTGTCAGAATTGATTATGTAAACGACCAAGCTCCTCAGGACTAAGCTGTTCAGTATCAATATACTTTTTTATGTTTTTGCAGGTATATGAAATAGGATCGCAAGAAAAAAAATACAAGGCCTCTGAGTTTCTTGCCAGTTCTTCTCGGCAGTGGTCGCGTTCCGAAATGGTGGTAGAAAGCTTCTACCACAATTTCGGAACGCGACCACCTTCTACTAGAAGGTCGAATGTTAGTCACCCAGCGATTAAAACAAAAGAATATGTACGCGTGTGTGAGTCATATACACACATGGTGGTGTTGTATGTGAGAGCATTCCAACGCGTTATGGTTTTAATGTTGTAATTGGCCTCAAAGATTTATAGCAGTGGTGGCGTCGGGTGAGGGGTCACCCTCTTACCTGCAATTTGGTTAAGGAGGGCGATGGCTGACAGATACGTAAATCTTGTGAACAGGTGCCGCTGCTGCAGGTCAGTCAGCTCAGGCATGTAATTCTAAATACTGAAAAAATACTGCAAATGTTTGGCCCTTTGTGACTATTGCTAATCTGTCTTGTTAGTCTTTGTGTAACAAAAATGGCGATGTATAAAAGTAACTACAGAGCTTCTTGCCGGCTCTTCTTTGCAGAGCAGTCTTCCGAACCTGCGAAGTGAAAACTTGTGAAATGGAAAATGTATATTGAGGTGTCAAAAGAACTCAGATGAGCTAACATCAATAAATAGATTTTTGATTTTGATTTATGTTGTGGCCCGATTGGACTCAATCTGTGTGGAGATGGATTTAGAGTACATAGTGACACTACCCCATTCCATCCTGCGGGGTATCGTAAGAGCCGACAGAAGGAAATGATAAGGCGGAAAACCTAGGTGCAAGAGGGGGAAAATATGAAACGCATCCCTTTTTTTTGTTGTCGCTGGGGAAATACTTTATGCACACCGGTGATTATGTGGGACTCCGACAAGGGTCGTCTACCCAAGAGTCGTCTACCCACTAAAACCCCAGCGGCATACCCTCACACGACGCGCTTGGGGCGCCACAAGTTCGCGTAAACGCATTCTACTGTGACGCCCCGGCGTGATGAAACGAAACCCTGTGCCAACCCGTCTTGCGAGTGTGGTACTAATCACCCCCATATAACTGAAGGAGGCCGGTGGACTCATTTAATGCTATAAAACGCAAACGTATCGCCTCTTTTGTAGACCGAGTTGACCGGAGGAGTCTGAAAAAGTCTGAGAAGTGCGCTGAGTAGAGAAGTAGTTGTAGCGAAAATAGCACGCTGAAAAATGATGTTCCTTCAAAATTTATTCAATTGCCTTTAATCCCATAAATTTCGGCAGAAATCCATTTTACCGTTGGAACTCCGATCCATTTACTGTTCACAGCACAATGAGCATAAATCATTTATCAGTTTATGAATTATACAATTTTCGAAAAGCGTTTGAATTTTTTTTTTGCATATTTTTTGACATCCAAGCTTCCATCCATAAATTACGGGGGGAGGATACTGCTGGAATGTGACATTGTGTAGCAAGGGGCAGGGGTCAAAAGCTCTGTGAAGGCACACGTCAAATCTAAAATACCTACTTAAATCATGAAATCATATGTGTTCATACGAGTATGTGAATGAATGGAAGAATGAGGAATTGTGTATGAAAGGTGTGAATATAGATATAGGACACTACCACCTAGCGTAGGCAGGGAGCGTAAGATGATAATGGTAATTTTAAATATGACGATTTATAAGAGTTTTGTGATAAAAAATACGAAAATTAAGTTTTTTTTGAGTTTGAGTTTGATTAAAAACTTTGAAAATATACGAACTCTATCTATTTATACTAAAACCGCTCTCGCTATGAAATTATCTCTCACGCAACAACTATCAACTTCAAGAGCGGCGTTATAATGCACGAATTGACGATTTCATTAATTTTTAAATGCATGCATAAAATTTAAAATGTGTGACGTCACTTAATGAGGGTTTAAAATGTGACAAGGACCGGGGGACGTGTCATTATTTCTTTATTACAAATATAATCCAGTTCAATGGTTGCTGGGCATAACTTTTTAAATTAAACCATAAAATTATAATTCTACGCTGAACTTAATTATGTAAGCGGTATCTATAAAATTAATACGTGAAGTAAAAGTTATATTGAGTAGTAATCATCATCATCATCATTTCAGCCAAAGACGTCCACTGCTGGACATAGGCCTCCCCAAAGGATTTCCAGAAAGGTCGGTCCTGGGCCGCCCGCATCCATCGTTTTCCGGCGACCTTAACCAGGTCCTCGGTCGTGTTCCGGAACGTGGTCGCCACTCGAAAACTTTTCCATCGGGCACCGGTCCTGCGCGCTATGTGCCGTGCCTACTGCCACTTAAGTTTGGCAATCCTGTGGGCTATGTCGGTAACCCTGGTTTGCCTGCGTAACTATCTCCTCATTTCTGATACGATCTCGCAGGGAAAAGCCGAGTAGTAGTGAAGAATGCTAATAGATTTCTTAATTAGGTATAAAAATACATAAAATAGAAAGCATTACACACACTACCATGTATTTGACGTAGTTAAAGTCTACTTTATTTTAAAGGATTATGGTCGAATTTCGATCGCTGGGCGCTCACTAGTCCTTATTATTATCCAACCGTTATTACATATTATCTTGAAAGGGACAAAACACCCTTTCATTCCGTATAATTGTAGCAGTGACATCTATTTTCAAAAAGGAACTAACGTAATTTAAAGTTCACGAAGTCGACATTTCGGGTTACAAATCTGAATGAGAATAATTCAAATATTCAACTTTAAATCATCATATTATCACCATTCATCATTTCAGGCCATAAATAACCCACTTATTAATCGGGCCGCCCAAATTACAGAAAGCACCGATCTTCTGTGCCATGCCGCAACAGGACGCGAGTTGGAGCACCCCGGGGAGGTTTATTTATTTATTTATGTACACACATAGAAAAAGTAAAATAACATTTAGGAAACTTATGTACAAAGGTACTACTTATTTCTATAGAAATCTCTTCCAGTAGACCCGCAAAAGGAGATGTTGAAAAAGTATAATAGGCTTAGTGCGTAAAAAACTTAATATTAATAATATTACAAATGTTTAAACTAAGTTTAATGCAAAATAATAATAAGTTATAATAGATATAGATACTTAAATACGAAATATTAATACTGTACATACATACATAATAGATACAACAGATACTTAAATACGAAATATTAATACATACTTAAACATACTTAATAAATAAATGCAACAACTATGACTAACAGGAGGAGAGATAATACTCTTTGACTCTTCGCTTGAAGGTAAGTAGGCAATCAGAGCTCCGAATACCAGCGGGAAGTGAGTTCCATAAACGAACGGCGTGTACAGAAAAGGAGTAGGAGTAGAAATCGGTTGAATGAGAAGGAAATTGAAGGATGTATCGTAGGTGGGATCTGCAAGGAGCGTCAGTTGGATGAGCAAAGGAGAAACGTTCACGCAGATAGGAGGGAGAGGCAGGCCCCCACAATGGGGGAGAGTCCCACACTCCCCTCGCTGGCCATCCCCGTGGTCGGCGAGGCAGTCCATAAAGGATTTTACCCCGGGCGGAAAAAAAAGGGTTCCGTTTCAACTTTTTTTAGTCAGCAATTACGACACCCTCATGGTGGGACGCTCACCCTCATCATTATGTGTTCTAAATCTGCACTTGGTAGGTATAACCTGTATCGCAGGGACAGTTTACAAACATGTAATTCACGAACACAAATGACACCCAGACTCAGAGCAAGTGTCTCTGGTTTAGACAAAGACACTTGTCCGACCCCGGAATCGAACCCGGCACCCATTGATCCAAAGGCATTGACAAAAAGATGACTATGAGATTCCATACAATAGTAGTATACTATTATACTGCCTCGTTGGTCAACGGTTTGGATCAACGGGTCCCGGGTTCGATTCCGGGGTCGGGCAAGTGTCTTTGTCTAAACCAGAGGCACTGGCTCGGAGTCTGGGTGTCATTTCTATCTATTATAAGTATGTATTTACAACAAAAAAAAAGTATCTAAGTAGTTTATCATCCACCTCGTTACCATAACACAAGCATTAAGTTGCTTAACTTGGGACGAGATGGCGTTGTGTGAAATGTCCAAGGATATTTATTTATATTTATTAGTAGTTGTTGTAGATGTTCTCCTACGTAAGCAACTACCTACGAAAGTCCTCATTACAGAAGTGGCAATAAGTCGAATGTTACGGCCCGCTATAGCTATAAACACGTTAATTAAATCAGTCACACCTAACCCTTATATCAAGCTGTGACATTTTATCTGCTGTTAATCCATTATCGTAATGGACTATATGACAACCTGCCTCATCATCATACACGTGTCTGCTACTATTCAGCCCCTAAATGACAACTGCTGAGTCGGCCTTCTCAATTACATTGAGGGTACTGTGCCGCGCCATATGGGGTTGGCACGGGGTTTTGTTTCACGTTTTCTACTCTTGCAGTTAGATTTTCAGCCTTGTCATTTTCTTGTAACAGTTCTTAATAAGTTCTTAGTAACTCATAGGGTGGAATCGGGTGGTGACCCTATGTATTCTAAATCCATACCACATGGACACACACAGGGTGTAACATAGAGCTACTCAAAAGAGGCAGTTCTTCTTCTTATTTATAAAAAACTAGCGACCCGCCTGGCGTTGCACGGGTATAATTATGCATGTATTATACTTATAAACCTTCCTTTTGAATCACTCTATCTATTTAAAAAAACCGCTTCAAAATCCGTTGCACAGTTTTAAAGATTTAAGCATACATAGGGACGGACAAACAACATCGACTTTGTTTTATACTATGTAGTGATAGTGATGATGATGACGAATGTTTATCTGTATGTTCTTTAAAGAATCGTAAACTATCGTGAGATGATCTTCGAAAAAGTGTTGTGCATGAGCCCACGAAGGTTTCTGAACAAAAAACAATCTGCAATATCTTTCCTTCAAATTTATTGTATTTAGTAATGTGCCCAGGGTACAGCTAGTTATTATTAAATATAGAGCAAGTTCGTACGTGGACGGATCGCCTAAAAGACCGACGCAAAATCGACGCACTCGAGATGTGGTGCTGGCGGCGACTGCTGCAAATCCCTTGGACAGCGTTTAGAACTAACGTCTCGATCCTGGAGGAACTAAAAATCAAGCAAAGATTATCGTCGAGTGTGCAAATGCGAATCCTCAAGTATTTCGGACACGTTGTTCGAAACGAAAACTCCATGGAGCGGCTCGTTGTCCGGGGGCATGTGGAGGGCAAGCGATCACGTGGTCGATCACCTACGCGTTGGACAGACCTCATTAAGGCTGCGACTCAAACGACTATAGTCCAAAGTTCCCGAGACGCTGAAGACCGTAACAAGTGGAGACGCATCGCGGGGGCTGCTGTGGCCAGTGAAAATGCAGCATCATCAACCACGACCACTCCGTTAGGAGTGAACGACTAAGAAGGAGGAAGTTCGTACATTTTAATAAGGTTTTATTCACATCTAAATTTGGCTTTTTAGTATTTTAAACTTAAACATGTGACGCCACAAAAAATTGACCAATTATCACACAATGTCACATTTCGGTGATACCCTAACTCCCCATTAACGTGTGACGAAATATATGGATGACCCTTTACCATTATACAAATCATGAGGCATTTTCCTAATTTCCTCCACGATACTTTATTTTATAATGGTACAATGGCTGGCGCGTGAAATGTTCAATTTACGCGTTCTGTCCGCCCAGTGATATAACAATAAAACGGGGTCACACATGATTGACCGTAGACACCGACAGTGAGTAATTATGACACGTCACACGAGTGTAACACGCGATCAGAAAATGATATAGTAGAGCTTATGGGGGTAGCTTAAGTCACCATTTCATCAGAACATATTAAGAATGCACCAAAGCTTTTGAAGGAACATTATTTGCACATATCCCATCTTCATTTGTTATTTATATATAGTATACTATTATTACTTCTCAGCCCATAGATAACCCACTGTTGAGTCTGACCTCCTCCAGTTACTGGAGGGTATAAGCCTACTGTGGTCGGACGGGTTGCCTTTCAAGTTTTTCTTCTCTTGCGGTTTACTTTTCAGCTTTGGCTTTTAGCTTTGGTGGCCTTTTACCCTTAGAATCAAATGGCCAGAACTAATTAACAATTCACTAAAGCTTATGAAGGAACATTACTTCCAGTTCCCTTCATGTGTTCATATGGTACTATCGGTTACCGCGACTTCATCTGCGTGGTATTTAACAAAAAGTTATATTTTATTTATTTCTATAGATGTATGACAGATAGATCTATGTTATTTATTTCTATTTTTTTATAACTTATGATGTACTAGCGACCCGCCTCGGCTTCGCACGGGTGCAATGATGAACCTCTAAATTTATCAGTGTTTCTCGACTATATTATGGATGTATTATACATATAAACCTCCCTCGTGAATCACTCTATCTATTAAAAAAAACCGCTTCAAAATCCGTTGCGTAGTTTTAAAGATTTAAGCATACCTACATAGGGACGGACAAACTACAGCGACTTTGTTTTATACTATGTAGTGATATATACAATACAGGGTTACAGGTTAAGTCGACCTAAACCCTTTAAGAGGTGGTAGTTTCCATCATTCCTGACTGATTTGACTATACCCCAAACTTAACCGTTCTCAAGTTATGGGTCTTTTTTGATTTTTTTGTCTTTTGTCCCCTTTTTTGTGTCGACAAATGACAAAGATTCGACAAATGAAAAGGCCGACAAACTAGCCGCAAGAGAAGGAAAACTTGATAGGTGTGCCAACCTGTCTGCACAGCGTGGAACAGTAGGGTAATTACCCTCCCTGGGATGAGAGGCCTGACTCAGCAGTGGGTCATTTATGGGCTGACTAGTAGATACACATCTGTGATGGCAATATTTGTAAATCTGCAAAAACGTGCTGAAAATTAAAATATCAACTTCAAAGCAACATCAGTCCTAAAACCGTTCCCAAAAGGATTAAAAGTCTTTGACAATATCAGATATAATTTCACGCTTCACTTTTATACCAGACTTTGACAAGTATAGTCGTTGTGCTGTGTGCAATTCCTTGTGGTGACGGATTTAGAATACACAGTTTCACCACCCCATTCCACCCATAAGGGTGTCGTAAGTGGAAATGACAAGGCTGAAAAACTAACCGATATAGAAGGAAAAGTTGATCCGAAACCCTTTGCCAACCCGTCTGGCCAGCTTAGCAACACCGGCTAGGCTTTTGGCCTTGTCATTTCCTTCTGCCCATCTCTTACGATACCCTCAGGATGAAATTGGGTGGTGACACTGTGTATTCTAAATCCGTCACCACTCGGTAAAATAAGATATAGTCTGGTACGAAATTTCAATATTAATTTACTCTTGTGGTAGAAAGGTATTTGTTATACGGTTAAATCTCGATGATCGAATGAAACCTTAACACTTTGAAACCATATTCATTTTACCTTGACCTAAATACGCCCCGCTAGGATTGAAGGCCGGAACTGTACTCTCAAGGTAACTTGCCTGCAGATGCATTGATCGTTTATTGATCTGCAACGTATTTAAACTATTGATATTCAGGACCCAATTTAAATTTGTGCCGCCCTGGGGCAGAAGAAAATGCCGCCCTATGACTTAAATTTTATTTTAATAGTTTTAATATCTTATTTTTTAAGAATTAGACTAACTAATTGATTGTAGGAAATTTATTATGTAATATATATTATACATTATGTTTTATTTATATTTATTCTTTATTTACTCATATTTTATTTATTATATACTATAGTAATACTTCACTACATAGTATAAAACAAAGTCGTTGTCGTCTGTCCGTCCTTATGTACTGTGCTTAAATCTTTAAACCTACGCAAGGACTTTGAAGTGTTTTTTTTAATAGATAGAGTGATTCAAGAGGACGGTTTATATGTATAATACATGCATTATTGCCGGGTCGCTTGTAAATTATATTTCTTGAAAGAATTAGTTAATTATATATTGTATAGAAAAAAATCTCTCTCATCACTCTCTCTCACTTCCAAATTTTCCGCCCTAGAAAGTTTGCCGCCCTGGGCACTAGCCCCGACTGTGTAGACTGTGTGTAGTGTAAATCCACCACTGTTGATATTAAAACTATTGATATTAATATTGGTTATTAAAACTATATACATAAATGTACTATACATAAGGGCGTTAAAATTGTATAAAAATAGTATATTTCATTACAAGTGCGGAAAGGCTGTCATTACAACGAGTTCCGACAAATGGCTACCCGAGCCGAGGCGCAGCCGAAGGCGAGGGTTGACAGTCGGAACAAGTTGCAATGACGGTTCCGCACGTGTACTGAACGACTATTTTTAATACAGTTGCGAAAAAATGAAGCAATTTAATAAAATATTATAAACACAATAAACTCAACTAACTAATCATTTCTGAAAAATGGCGCCGACCGTAGAATATAAGCAGGTTTTTTTTTTCTTCACCCATTCTGGTAGGCAAAAGGAACAATGCCCATACAGCCAAGTCTTCAGTAGAATTTTTTTATTGATATGAAATGAAATTTAATTAGATGAAATAAAACACATTCAATCAAATCATTAAATCTGATATTGAAACAAATTAGTATGTAGTTTCTTTTTAGAAATATACTTATTTGCATGAATCATAAAAACTTCTATGATTTTTTTTAGTAAAAACTTCATGGTTGGTTTTTCCTTATAATAGACATTATTTTGACAGTTGGGAAAGAAAACACACTAGTGCGGGAATGGTAAAGAAAAAGCACGCGTGTGTAATAGCCCACTTCCCGAACGCTATACGTCCCTGTAATATGCCACTTTTTGAGCAACTGTATTAAAAATATTAATTTACAATAGTTTCGCCTTGTGAGCACGTTTGCAAGCACCTGCAGCGCCGAGGTGGCGCGGCGTGCCTATTTTAATTTAGTCTTTATCCTCTCTTTTTCTTTTCTTTTAATGCTTGGCTTGACAGCGTCGCCTTTGGATCACAGGTTCCCGGGTTCGATTCCTGGGCCGGGCAAGTGTCTTGTGTGAACCAGAGGCACTTGCCCTGAGCCGTTTGTATTCGTAGACAGTTTTTATATAACCACTATATTTTGTCAATTAAGTACCTACCCGCTTCCAATTTTTATATCACTAATTGGCAAAATAAGTTATGTATAGTCCAATCTAGTATCCAAAAACGAAACAACTTTATAAGGGTTCAAAGAGTTTTGTTTACCAACTCCAAAGTAGTTTTCTGTGTAAGCTTAGTTCGAGCTTACGTAGTGAGCTTATAATTAATGAGTGTGTGCCCTAAGTGAGAGAAATGTGCGAATTTAATGTATTTGTAAATAAGGTTTAAAATGCAAGCATAAACGTATAGTTACAATAACCGTATCTACTCGGCCCATAAATTACCCACTGCTGAGTCGGACATCCTCCCGCCACAGTGGGGGTAATTAGCCTACTGTGCCACGCTGGCCAGACGGGTTGGCACAGGGTTTCGTTTCAGTGGTTCTGAGTACAGATCCCACAATGCCGCAACAAGGACGCGAGTAGGGAGCACTCCGGGGATGTTTAGTGGGTAGGCCCCCACTTAGGGGGAGAGTCCCACACGCCCCCCCTCGGCCATCCCCGTGGCTGACGGGGATAGTCCATAAAGGATTTGACACCGGGCGAACAAAAAAAAAGGGTTTCGTTTCAAGTTTTCCTTCCCTGGCGGGTAGGTTTTCGGCCTTGTCATTTCCTTTTGTCGGACACCCTGAGGATGGAATGGGGCGGTGACACTATGCATTCTAAATCCGTCACCACACGGACAAGTAATACATTTAATAATTAGTGGCCCGCCCCGGCTTCGCTCGGGTGCAATTATGCATGTATTATACATACGAGTATAAACCTTCCTCTTGAATCACTCTATCTATTACAAAAAACCGCATCAAAATTCGTTGCGTAGTTTTAAAGATTTAAGCATACATAGGGACGGACAGACGACAGCGTCTTTGTTTTATAATATGTAGTGATTGGTCTTAATATGTGAAGATTGGTCCAGGTTCTACTCAGCAGTAATGGTATAGATGATGAGATTCCGTCTTCAATAATGACCAAGAATGGCAACACACTAACACTAGTCGAATCAATAATCTATTTTTTGGTAAGCCACTTATATACACAATAATTTTAATAAAATGTTGTAAGGCTGACCATAATACATGGGACATTTGTTATTTAAATTAAGGGTTAATTTATGCAAGGTTAAAGGCATTACAAGAACTGAGAAACAATACGTAGGTAAACTTTTATCAAGCGACAGCTATTCAGTCATGCTCAAACTATTTCGAAAGACGCCGTTTCTGTAGCGGAAAATAGCTGCTCCTAATTTATTTCTTTTAATTGTGGTAATTCAACGGCAAAATGCCATTGTTGGCTACAATGGCGTGAATATCAATTTTGCTACACAAATACCATTGAATGGCGCTTCAAATCACACTCGAATGTTTATGAAAAACTTTCATTGGTATTTACAAACTTGTTTTTATAGTATGTAGGAGCTATATTCTGATTCAATATCAGAGATCGGATTATGATTTTTTTTAATTGGAAAGTACACTGGGCTGCAAAACTAAGTATCACACTTTAAAAATTGCAATAACTTTTTAAGTTCACAAGATGTACTTTCGAAATAAAAAGGACTAGAAAAAAGTTTTTAGAGTTTGCTATAGTTACATAGAAAGCTGATAACATTTGCTATAAAACGTTTTTTATTTTAAATATCTAACCTCTATAGTTTAGAAAAAATGATATATTAAAAGTGTAGTAGGTACTTAGTATTGCAGGGCACTACAAGCTAACATGAGTTTGCTACTTAACTCGCTCTCATTATGTCATTAATTAGTATTCGAGGGTTGTTGGTAGTTGATAAAATACTATGTCAAACAAGCCGATGTATATGTAACTAATTAATAATTACTAAAGCTCATGTGATCACGTGGTTGCTCACTACGGACTCAAAGTCACCCAAAGGGAAATGGAGAGCGCTGTTTTTGGAGTTTCTGCGAGATCCAATCAGGAATGAGGAGATTAGTAGAAGCCCGACATAGCCCACATGATTGCCAAACTTAAGCGGTAGTGGGCAGGGCACATAGCTCGCAGGGCTGACGCCCAATGGGGCAGAAAAGTCCTCGAGTGGTGACCGCGTTCCGGAAAGCGCAGTGCTGAAGGTTTCCCACACGGTTGGCCGACGACTTGGTTAAAGTCGCCGAAATACTATGGATGCAGGCGGCCTTTGGGGGAGGCCTATGTCCTCTGCTTCGGTAAGTACCAAAACCAATGTATTCTAAATCCTTCAACACGTGGACTGAAAGCCTGTCAGAGCCCACGCACTAAGCCGAAAATATAAGTGTTTTACGCATAATTTTATCCTATAAATTACAGGATCAAATAATGTGCCAAAAACCTACGCTTTCATTGAAACTTATGGCGTTTCTTATAACGATCTCAAAATCACAGTGCCAGTTGGCAAGCTATTTAATTTATGTCCGTTGATAGCACTGATTTATTACTGCAGATTTTCTTTAAGACACGAATTAAGCAGTTTTTGCCAAGATTTACCTAAACTTAATGGGAAATAATATTATAGTTGGTGCGCGGGATGGTGTGGGTTGGTGGTAATGAGTATTCGAAATCCGGCACCACAAAGACATTTTTTAAGCGTCTTGGGTCGTATTCCTCAATGTTGAGGGTCGTGACCACCCTTCAGCATCACTTTCTCTTGTATGATGTTCTTCCATCTGTTCCTGTTTCTGGCGGTATGGAGCGCATTGTGGACCGTAGAATTGAGTCGTGCGGATTTGATCGGACCAACGTGTAGGGCTGCTTCCTCGAGGGCGTTTTTTCTATCTTTCCTTGCAATGTGACCGAAGTATTCGAGGACTGCGTAGGCATTCAGAAGATAACCGCGAAGAAAACTTGAGCTCGTGTAATATAGAAACGTTTGTCTGAAATGCTGTCCAAGGAATGCGAAGCATCTTTCTCCAGCACCACATTTCAAAGGCGTCGATGCTTCTGCGGTCTGCAGCTTTCATCGTCCAGGTTTCAGCGCCAGGTTTTTAAGCGTGCGTGTATTTAAATCAGCCAACAACTACAATGACAACCTAAACCTACGTTTCCAAAGCTTCTATTTACTTCTCCTATACTCAGCCCATAAATGACCCACTGCTGGGTCGGGCGTCCTCTCGTTACAAGGAGGGTAATTTAGGCTACTGTGCCACGCTAGACGGGTTGGCGCAGGGTTTCGTTTTCGTTTTCAAGTTTTCCTTCTCTTGCAAATAGGTTATCAGTCTTGTCATTTCCTTTTGTCGGCTCTAATGACGCCCTTGACATAGAATGGGGTAGAATACATAGGTATTCTAAATCACACACGGATAGTCTGTAGTAAACAAAACATTGTGATTAAATTTTGTCACGTTTTTTTACGCAACAGGAGATAGTGCTGGTTGACGGCGTGCATACCAATCTCTTATTTGCATGAGAATGTTTCAGTTATGTTTCTACCAACTTTTTCCTTCATCTGTTTGTTTTGTTCAGTGACGCCTCGATTGATATGCTGATTTTACCCCGCATACACATTGACCTGGCTTTTGATTGCGTGTATTTCTATCTATTCATCGTTAACCCATAAATGACCGACTGCTCAGTTGGGCCTCCTCATGGAGAGTAATTGGCTTACCGTGCCAACAATGGTGCCTGCCTCGTTGGTCTAGGGGCTGGATGTGCCGACACGATATCTCGGAACAGTGTGAGCATCCATCATTTCAGCCAAAAGACGCCACTGCTGGACATAGGCCTCCCCCAAGGATCTCCACAAAGGCCGGTCCTGGGCAGCCCGCATCCACTGCTTTCCGGCGACCTTTACCAGGTCGTTGGTCCTGCGCCTTCCGGAACGCGGACGCAGCTCGAGGACTTTACTGCCCCAACGGGCGTTGGTCCTACGAGCTATGTGCCCTGCCCACTGCCACTTAAGTCTAAAGTGTAAGCACGAGTGCTGTCCTATTCAGACATTGCGCAGTGGTTGAGCGATCGACTGCTGCGCAGCATGTCGCGGGTTCGATCCCCGCGCGGAAGAAATATTTGTACGACCTACAAGTATTTGTTCCGGGTCTGGGTGTTTTCTATCTATAATATGTATGTATTTACAAAAATATATATATAAGTAGTATATTATTCATCTCGTTGACTAAAAGTATGTCTAAAATTATATGACAAATAGATGTAAACAAACTTGTCTGTATTTATTTTAATCCTCCAGTGCCAACCTTTTAAGAATAGGTAACAATTTTGTTCACTCTTTAGAAGGTTTCCCTCTGTAATTCTCTACTCATGTGGTTTCGTAACAAGTTTTCCTTATCTTATTATGAGTAAATTACTTAGTTACACAAGCATTAAGTTGCTTAGCTTGGGACGAGATGGCGTTGTGTGAAATGTCCAAGGATATTTATTTATTTATTTATCTTATGATGTATTTTGTGCAAATATGGTACAAAAAAAGGAACTACTACTAAAAAGAAGCCACTACCACGATAGTATTTACGCATAAGCCAGAGTTAACCCTACCACGACAGCCGAGCCTAGCGAGGTAGATTATGAGCATGACTTCTGTACCAAATTATTTTGTGCACCTGCGCTACCGTTAACCGCAATGCTAGCATAATTGTATGTTGTGGTCTGGTGATTGAACCGTGCTTCTGATTGCTGCTGTTCGAGGAATACTTATTGGACTGTTTCAGTACGTGTAATGGCAATTAAGTCAGTGCAGTGAACTCGCCAATTTTTTAGCCAATACTGAGACAAGCCTCCTCCAATTTTATAGAAGAAATTTTTTTACTATTTTGTTCTTAAAGTACTTACTTTACTTACTTACGGTTGAGCGATCGACTTCTGCGCAACATGTCGCGGGTTCGATCCCCGCACGGAAGAAATATTTGTACGACCTACAAGTATTTGTTCCGGGTCTGGGTGATTTCTATCTATAATATGTATGTATTTACAAAATAGAAATGTATTTATGTAGTTTATCATCCATCTCGTTACCATAACACAAGCAATATGTTGCATAGCTTGGGACGAGGTGGCGTTGTGTGAAATATCCAATGATATTTATTAATTTATTTATTATTTATTTTAATATCTTCTCATTTAATCAGTTTGTATAGTATTTTAATTTAGTCAACTGCATGATATTGATTGCCGTATTACGCCGGTGTACAATTGATTATCTTAGCCTTATTTCAGGTCACCAAGACCCAGGCTTGCCTAGTTTGGGACCTATCGGTCAAATATTAACTCTGTAGACTGTTAGCAATTAAATTCATCATCATCATTATCAGCCCACATTAGACCACTGCTGGACATAGGCCTCCCAGAAAGAGCGCCATAGCGCATAGCGCCCTGTCTTTAGCTTGACGCATCCAGCTGCTGCCCGCAACCTTTCGGTAAATTACTTAGTTATACTAAACTAGTGTGGGGCTGTATTTAGAATACATAGTGTCACCACCTCATTCCAACAAGAGAGTGTAGGGAGAGCCGATAAAAGGAAATGACAAGGCTCATAATAAAATAAGGAAAACTTGTTACGAAACCACATGAGTAGAGAATTACAGAGGGAAACCTTCTAAAGAGTGAACAAAATTGTTACCTATTCTTAAAGGGTTGGCACTGGAGGATTAAAATAAATACAGACAAGTTTGTTTACATCTATTTGTCATTTAATAATTTTAGACATACTTTTAGTCATAAACTTATCACATAATTTCAAAAAGTCCTTCTTGGTCTTTGGGATAATTAAAAAACATATGTTTTTATTTTTTCGATTGCTGTTCATGCACACAGTACCATATTTCACTCTATCTAATTTATTAAAATTTCAAATTTAAACAAACACGCACGACTCGACACTCAGCGAGCGGTGAGATAGCCCTTTGTTAAAGCACTGGCCGAACCAGTATAAACCGGTTTCGTTCCGTACGTGACGAGCCGCCAGTACTCCCGCACACCCGCGCATCATACTTGTAGGGGTGTACTTACCATTGCGCTGTTCTTTGAATCTTTGTCTCTGTCCTACTCTGTGACGAAACCCTGTACCAACCCGTCTGACTAGAGGGGCACAGTAGGCTAATTACCCTCCATAATATAAATGGAGGAGGCCCAACTCAGCAGTGAATTTGATGTATGTGATCGTTGGCACACGTTCTCTCTATCGAATTGGTGGAGGTGGTTAGAAAACGTTGTATATATTGAGGAGCTTTTCAAGTGTTTATATGGCAAACGGATTTAGTTTAACTACTTCTACTACTACTCTGCCATGACCCACTACAGAGTTGGGCCTCCTCCAAATAAAGGAGGGAAATCAGCTTACTGGGCTGGCCAGGTGGTTGGCTCAGGGTTCCGTATCAAGTTTTCCTTGTGTTGCGGCTAGTTTATGGGCCGTGTCATTCCCATATATCGGCTCTCAGGAAGAAATAAGTTGGTGACACTATATATTCTTATACAACTACATTAATCGAAAGAAAATCCGGCTCCAAACAGCCATGACACCTAGTTTACTTCGTACTAGTCTTAAGTATTGACCAAGACAAGAGTTTCGCCTGAAGTGTTTGCCCAGCTATTTCGTAGTTAAACAATCAGATCGTCTAAGCAAATATTCGACTGTCTCCCAAACAACAAACAGATTTACCACAATCACTATTCCGCATCCGAATTTGGTGTTGCCAGACGATGAGTCGACACCAAATGTCGCTAAAAAATTGATTTTACCAAGAGCGGACTCAAAGGGTTGATGAACCTTAATTAGTATGTCAATATTTGGTACAAACTAGCTGTTACTGCCGACTACGACCGCAGGGTATTTAACAAAAAAAGTTTTCAGTTCGAAGCTAATCTCTGAAACAAACCGATGTTATTGCTCAGTTCGTAGAGTTCACGATAACTTATTAATTATGTATTTCGCACAAAAATGTGGAAAACTTCGAGGTGTCAATAATATTAGCTTTGGTTACTCCTTATCGGCTCCAGCTATCTGCGAGTGAAAGTCCCGGCAACACCGATCCAGCCATTTCAGAGATTAGACGAAACAAACAGACAGACAGACAAACATTTTTGAGAATGTAGTTTTGGCACATGTCTCGTGCATGCACTAAGTAAATAGCGGTACTTATTTAAATATTACAAACAGACATTCTATATTTATATATTTCTATAAATGTCGCTCCAATTGCATAGAGGGAAATAAACTGGTCTGGCGGGATTCGCTTTCCTTCTCTTTTGGCTAGGTTTTATATTACTTTTTTGCACACATACAAACACAAAACATAGTTATAAATCAAAACAATTATGTACATTTAGGCGACCTTATCGCTAACTCTTCCAGGTAACCCTGCGTCGTACGAAATATCTACGATACTTGAGCAAGTAAATCAGTCATAAACAACATAAAAAAAAAAAAAGTTTAAAAAGTTTATTTCGGAACAAGAACATGAGACATGGTAAACAGGTAAAACGATGGTAGCCGCTAAAGTATAAACTGCAGCGCAGCTACCAACGCCCTTCTTTAGATTAGAATGGAATGATGTTCCATAAAAAAGTGATTATAGTTAATTTAATTAATTAATAATAATAACAAAATAAGTAATATAAAAAACAAGGAAAACCATAAACATAGTGCAGGATACATACATAAACTTATTACACATATACCATAATACATATGATATGTACATTTATATGCATATTTACTCCGTGTGGTGACGGATTTAGAATACACAGTGTCACCAACCCTTACCATCCCATCCCGAGGGTGTCGTAAGAGAGACTAAGGGAACCCAAGAGGCAAATCACCTAGCCTCAAGAGAAGGGTAACTTGATATAAACCATGTCCCAACCGTATTGCCAGCGTGGCACAGTCGGCTAAATTCCCTCCATGAATTTGGAGGAGGCCCGACTCAGTAGTGGATCATTCATGGGCTGAAACGACTACTAATTAGAGTTTTCTGAGATTTAAAAGTTACATTTTAGGCACTTCCTAAATATTTTTAAGTTATCAGCGCGCCTAATTGATTCTGGTAAGGGGTTCCAGAGGCGAACACTGAGCTGTAAAGGAATTAGAAACGAAATGCGAGGACTGGTAAGGGATATAAGACGCAGTGTATCGGAGGATCGTAATTCACATCTTTTCCGAAACAAACGAAAACCGTTCTTCAATTAAGGTAACCAGGAGAAAAGGGATTGAATAGGATTGAATGTATTAACGATAACGATATTCTGCCTTTTGATCCTTTAGTCTAGTCTTACGATACCCTATGATGGTATGGATGGAATGGGCGGTGACACTATGTATTCTAAATCGTAGTAGTAGTATGTTTTTCGCCGGCTCATCTCCGAGGAGTGACTATATGACCATTTGAAAAAAAAAAAAAGATTTTTGAACTATTGTTTACTGAATTATAAAAATCACTAGGCAAGGCGCGTAACTACTTTAGTCGTCAAATATTTTTATTGCTAGGCCTTAGACATAAGTTGCATTTTCTAGCGGAAAAGTAGCTAAATTGGCAACACTGCGAAATAAACATTATCTCAGATCAAGGGCAGTTCGTGATCACGAATCCCCATTTGGGCGAGTTTAAATTTAATCAAGATTAATGTAACTAACCGGTCTCAGACGTTGACTGATCACCGAATTGTCCCCAGCTATTGTCTTTAGGTCACATTAGTGTTTTTAGTAGACATGCGGAGTGTGGAGAGTTGATTGATTATTTGGAAGGGGAAACCAAGATTAACCTAGATGTTTTTTGACTTAGCTTCTTCTGTCTTCTCTTAAGTCAATATCTCACTTGCTGTCTTTTTACCGGTTTCTCCTTTATGGAGGTAGGTAGTTATGAATGGATGGTATCTCTGGAACCATAAGGGCCCGAGGCTTGAAATTTAATATGAATGGCTCTTTCATCGTCTCGACTCGTTGAAATTGGTCCAATCTTTTTGTTGATTATCCGAAATAATCATACCGGATAGAAAGACAAAATGTCGCCATCTGAGCCTAAATAATCTACTATTAAGTATCAATAATATAATAATCATCCAATTGATAAAAAAATGATAAGCGTTTTATAGCGCACTGGGCACATGCGGCTTGTATAGCTACCTATCCAAATTGATTACCCGGCTACGCAAAAAGTACTGGACAGTTTTGGTTAGAATCTTCATAATATATAACATTTAATTGACGTTGGTTAGTATCAGAAAACTAATTTTGACAAAAGGGAATGAGGGTACGAGGCCCAGTAGGCCAAGTACCCTACATGTAATTGGAGGAGGCCCGACTCAGCAGTGGATCATATAAAGACTGAGTAGTAGTATCACAAAACCAATTTTGATTTTAAAATATTTGTACAAATCTACGGAAAGTCTATAGTAGTAAGAGCAACTATTTTATTTTCCCATACCACCTGTTCGATGGCAGTACGAAGTTCGCCGGGACAGCATGAAAGCAAGCAGCATGAAGCAGTATGAAATATATTTGAGTTCGGGCCTATCATATATAAACGCCCAAACTGACACTACAGTGTTCTTATTCTACAAAAACTGTCAAAATCGACAATAAATGTTCTATGGACTTGATCTGATCTGAAAGCTCTAGCAAACATTAATCACCAGTATCTGCCTATCGCAAATCAATCTCACGTAGATCGATAAAGAGTTATCTTGTGTCCATTTAGATAACCTAATGTACAGTAGAAAGTTGGTTACTGTGGATAGATAAACCAACCTATCAGATCAGAAATTGCCAAGTAGTTCAAAGCTACATAAGCCTCGGTTCTACTATTTCTAATACAAATGGTTGTGACGAGTAGATCAAACGATGGTGTCTTATAGCAAGGTCAGCAGCTTGGCTGAACAAGATTTGGCAAGACAGTAGTATAAAAGAATACGTACGCGAAGAAGGTTCAGCTCTCTAGTCTTTATGGCCAAAAAAAGAAAAAAACCCGATGTAGCTTAAACAGAAAACAGTGTGTGGTTAATAATAAATTACGTAAAACAATGTGTTTGGATATAATAATCTACTAGTATTACTACTACTCAGCCATGACCATGATCCACTGTTGAGTCGGGCCTCTCCCAGTTATATGGAGGGTAATTTTTTAAATCTATCCAAATTATATTTTGTTAAAATAGTATTTGTGGTGCAATGCCCCATTTCAAATTCTATTGCTTAACAAACACTTATCGTAAGTGAATATTATGAGTAAAGTGTGAACTACGGACCCACACCTAAGAAGTGAAATGTATTATGGTAAGCTGGTGCGGCAGGACAGATGACACAGAGATGATCCTTATAGAACGTCGTACTATACAGAACGTCAGTCACACGTAACTCACATGCGTTCTGGAGTGTGCCAACATCGGCAGAAAGTGATTGTTGGACTTGCATCTAATTTAAGTTCCGCGCACAAATAAAACGGAAAATAGATAGAAAATGAATTAGAACAGATTTTATAATATGGAGCAGTCCTCCATACACGAATGTGAAAAAATAAGAGACTACCGCTCTTCTATTGTTTTCTTCACCGACGCGCTTTCGAATACTAGCCGCCCATTGGTCAAGGAGCAAGCCTATGCTGCATAATGTCCTTCATAAAAAATATGCTCGAATATAGAACACGATTATTAATTGGTACACCGTTTTTAACCTTTTGTATTGGCGATCTTTCTATATCTACTGCACGTGAACGTAGAGTATCTTGCACAAACCATATTAAGTTAAGTATTCCGAGATACATTTATAGGATAAATTTTGTAGGCGGTGATGATTCTTTTACAGTTGTCAACAAAATGGGGCAACAGTCTTGGTGAATCTATACTTTAAACAAATTAATATAATTGGAGTGTCTGTTTGTAATAATAAAATAACCACTTTTTACTAAATGCGTAAGTATTAATATACTAAATGCGTAAGTGAATAGACCAAAATAACATTTTTAATTATTTTTGTCTGTCTGTCTGTCTGACTGTTTGTTCCGGGTAATATCTGGAACGGCTGGACCGATTTTGACGGGGCTGTCACTGATAGGTAGCTGATGATTTAAGGAGTAACTTAGGCAACTTTTTTTACTAGCTTCGCCCCGCGGCGTTTTCCGCGGGTAACATCGCACCCGTGCGAAGCAGGGACGGGCCCCTAGTTTAGAATATGACTAGCAGTATTTTCAGTTTTCGAACATCGTTTTGGAAGTACCCAAAATCCATCTTACCCTAACAATGACACGACAAATGGCGCGGTTTCGGATATATGTCCCGGCCCATCTTAAACGATTCGTCAATAACACCCACTTACGTGATCCCAAGTGGAGGCGTTTTATCACGCGCAATATATTAGCATTTTCCCACCATTATTTACAGACTATAACGATAGGACAGTATTCTGCTGATAATGGTACTATAGGCGCAAAGGGTATGTCTGGCTAGGGGTCGCAGCACCTATCCCCCGATAGTTGTAGTCGGGGAAATCTTAACTGTGCGAGTTGCTCTTGCGTACCAAACTGTACGTTCTCACCTCCGTCTAGATATATTTCCTTCAGCTCTAGGTTTAGCAGTATCCAAACTGAACGTGTCATCACACATCCATCCGGTGTCCCAATTGAGGTTATTCAAATCACATTTGTTTTTTCATCCGCTGAACCCGATACTACAAATTTAAATCGTAGTTTGTCCATCTATTTGGATTTTAACCAGTAAAGTCACTTTTAGGACAATATCTCTAAACTTAACAGGAATTGTCACGTGTTGCTCTGAAAAGACAAAGTTTTATGTTAGTACTTACATACATACACTTATAAATACACTGGTAAACTTAAATCATTTTAACCTACCTCAAAAGACAAAAAACACGGCATTAAATGACGTTAGCTCCTTGAAACCTTTATTATGAGAGAGCATTTCCGTATCCGTCGATTTCTTACCAGTTTTCTTACTCTTTATCACGTGGTTTCCTGTTTTGTGGCGCCACCTGGCGGCGTGCGCTGCAGAGTTTTATGTTTCGTAAAATATTGCGCACCATTTTTGATCATTGGCGTTAAAGTACCCGTCGAGGCAACACGTGCACAGCAGCTCCGACTCTGCGACGGTTGCCAAGTAACTATAATATACATATCTGACAGTACTTACAACACAGTAAGTGAAAATTATTTTCTTGAAATAGTGTACGTGATCGAAATTTTAACGGTTTTGCCGTTCGGATCGCTAACTACATTTTAAAAAATTACACCAGTTATTACTCAGTGCATAAATAACAATTATTTTTAATTTTTCTGTTTACGAAAGTATTTAAATACCCACATAACCTTTTTTATTTGTATAAAATTATTTTGGTACTCTTAGCCTTGTACGAGTTGAAAATACAAGTCATACCCACATTTAATAATTAAATTTATTAATATTGTGTACTAATTTTCTGATTCTTTTAGTTATGGAAAATTCAATCGCAAAACACGGGGCTGTCGCCAGCCCTAGTGGACTTAACAGCTTGTCCAGAAGCAGTTCTTCAAACTTTAGTGCTATTCACATACAGAAAAAGAACCAAGAAGTCACACAATCGCCGCCATAAAAGTAAATTTACTAAAATGATGGACAAACTTTTTAGAGGTAGGCGAATAACTTCCCTCCAATAATTTTTTAACTTAACGTGTCTATTAATTCGGCGATTAGTGGTGACTTGTACGAAATAGATGTGTCCAATACAAGACCTCAATGAGTACCAAAACCCAAATACCACTTTTGATATTGAAACAAAGTTGAAGGTACCATCTGTGCCAAAAACTTGTAACACTTATTTAGAATTGCTTACCGAAGTCTAACGATTTGGTAGTACTTCCTGGTTGGAAGTAAGATGTAAGGATGCACAAAAATTTTATAATACATTCCAGGTTTCATAGAACTACAAACAAACTACGGGGTGAAAACATATGACACCTTGCGTCACCACAAATGCAGATAAATCTATGCAATGCAATGCTATGCAATGCAATTAAATATTGCATTCTTAAAAGAAAGGAATCATGTGAACCAAATTAAACTTAAACAAATAGAATTAAATATTCGTAGCTCCTCTATTGGGCTAGCACTAGCGACATTAGTTTTGAAAGGTTTAAAAAATAAGGTGGAGGAACTTTTTCAAAAAAGTGAGTTGAATTAAATCTCTTCCGCATACAATTAGTATGCGGTCACAGAGCCGAAAAAAGTCGGATCTGCTTGTAAAATCGCTATTGAATAAAATTCCTCCATCTTTGAATTTCTTATTCGATTCCGAACCTTTCACTAAAGCATTAGAAAAGACTAGCGGGGTCCGAAAAGCATTTTGGCCTCCAACCTCCAAGATCTGAAGATCTAACGTGGCCACTTGCCGACTCTCGCGAGGTCCAGGCATTAAAAAGGCTGCTCCATCTCCGGGAACTCGGTGCAGTACTACCAGTTACCATAAACTAATGCGTATACCAGCATACGCATATAACAACCCACCCTCGCGGGGTGGATATCTCAAAATATATGCTATATATATATAAAATATTTGACTAATGCTCAAAACCAATCCTCTTTAAGTTCCGGACCATCCGAACACAAATAGGTTCATTTCGAAACCGAGGCTCGCACCCGATCGATATAATAACAGAGAACTCTAATACAAAATCCTTTCGTAACAATGAAAAAATGCAGAAACTATGACTTACGGATGTTTCGGGCAGGACATACTACCTCCCAAACTGGATATAAATTGATCCACTAGAAATTATTCTGCAATTAAAACAGAGGTATCGCATACCTTTCACACAAAAGCTATCTCGTATTTACCCAAACAAAGGCCCGTTTCACACTCCGGCCTCGAAAATAAAGACTGCAATCGTTATGAGGGATCAGGACATATTAGAAGTTGTTCATCTTTCACCAAATTTCATAACCACTCTTTTTGGTGCGAAAATACCAGATGGGTCAGCCCGTCCGATATTCAACATAAAAGCATTAAATAGCTTTGTAAGGGTCGAACCATTTCGCCTAATAAATATGCAGCGCATTCCAGACATCCTACAGCCTCGAGACTGGATGTGCAAAATAGATTTATCCCAAACATATTTTCATCTTACAATACAAAAGCCGCAAAGACGATTGATATAAATTATCAACAAATTTTTAGAAATGACCTGCCTCCCGTTTTCACTGTCAACAGCTCTGAAAACAACCGTTTTCAGAGCTGACAAGTTCATTCCATTGTAACAAGTTGGGTTGCTAAAGTATTAAGAGCTGAATGGAAAATGTGTGTGTATGGAAAATGATTGAAGTGCTGGTTAACTTAAACGACTTCTTAAAAGCAAACCTAGATCCTAGTATCTTATATGTGATGCTGGCAGTACAAATTCTCCAGAGATAAGGATGGCAGATAAACAAGTCTATATTAATTCCTCTTGGGCATAGTATGGAATTCTTGGGACAGGTTCAAATTGGTAACAAAGGACAAAATTGCCATAATTCACAAAACAGTGAAGATATTTCTAGCTCAAGGGAAAGCTAAAGTCCAAGAATTACCAATTGTAAAAAGGTGGCTTAAACTTTGAGAGTTTTGTAGTACCGCGAGGTCGCCTCAACCATCGGCAAAATTATTAGCATTTCTGAATTTGCTGCTGAAGCTATGACAAAAACCTACGTAAAAAATGTCGTATAGTAACTAATTTGGGGAATCGAAATTGCCAGCTAGCGATGCTGCTACATTATCCTCCTTCAACGAACTTCCTAGTTACGGACGCATCCGACATAGCTTGGGGAGCACAGTCGAACAACCTAACTGTCCGGCACGTGGTTACACAAAGAAAGATTGCTCCATTGCAACCAGAAAGAAATGTTGGCATTTTCCTATGCCCTACAGAGCAAAGTTCACCAACTACGGCACAGTTCAGTACTTGCTTAATGCGACAACAATACCTCAGTGGCCCATCTTCGTAAAGATTGAGGCACAGGGTCAACGTCCCTGTTACAAATATGGTACGTAATTCTGAAATTGTTAGATCGGAATCAAATACACAATAACATTCGGAACATACCAGGGAAATACAACAGACTTGCCGATCATCTGATCTAATTCTCCCAGAGTGGCACCTAAAACCATCATGTGCAGAAATTGTATTTGCCAAGTGGGGCATCCCAGTGATAGATCTGTTTGCCGCTGAAAATGCATAAGTACTGAGCAATTATGTCTCGACATCTGAACGATCGTCAAGCAATGTTTCACGACCCATTCGGTATTCAGGAACTACGCCCTAGCTTGGGTGTTACCACCGCCGTTCTTAATTCTCAGTGTTGACTGGCCTAAATCGGTCAACGGGAATTTATATGCTTATTTGTCCCTCGATGGACAAAAGGTATTTTGGCGTGCAGACCTCTGGCGGCGAGCTGTTGCAGCGCCGCTAACCCTCTAAAATCTACTGGTCACATCCACGGGTCATCCTCCCCCATAAGTCGAGAACATCGTCCTGGAGGTCTGGGAATGTGGTGGTGGCCCCAAGCGGTTGAACCATGGAACCCGGAACAATTGTCACTGCCTAAAAATTTCTCTTGATCGCGTGTGCATACTATAGATGCGACAAACCTACTAATTCTGAACTAGCAAAATTTTTATCTGATATTTAATGGAAAAATTCTTTCATTACAATATTATTACCCAAATCTGTACTGTCTACTTTATGTAACACAGAATTTTTAATTTTTATTAGATCAAACATTGTGAAGCATATTCTAAAATCAATATCACTAAAACATCCAAAACCGCCGATATGGGATGATTGTAAATGAGAGTTCTTATCTCGACCAGTATATAGTAAACAAGGACAATATATTTCAAACATCGTGACATACGGCCATGGCATTGCTTCTTTGCACTTTAGTATTATTATATCTGTGCCCTGGTAGACGATTGCATGATTTGACTTTACTTCATCCAAATCAAATCACTGTTTATAGATCCAAATCACTGTATAATATCTGAAGATAATATAATTATTCGGCCAGTGGTTTTTCAGTCTGGTTGAAAACTTCTTATAAATAATAGCCATCACAACATAGGTATTTAGAACATGAAAAGAATCATATCTTTGCTAAAAGAAAAGCGTAATGATTCAAAATCATCTAATCTTTTCATAACACAAGGTTTGCATAAACCAGCCTCCTGCTCAATAATGGCGGGATGAATAAAATTCTTATTCAAAGACTGGTATGGCATTACAGCCAGCCCAGGAAATAAGCGATTAGCCGTAGTCTCAAATAGTTGTATTGATAGTCACCCCCTTGATGACATATTAGCTTGTGGAAACTGGGGGTCAACTGTCAGTTTTATAATCAGGAAGTGATTAGTCAATTTGCTCCGAAACTCTGACCAAATATTTTTAGAAGTATTTGGTCAAAAGGCTTAATTTGCATAATTGTGACCGCCTGGGTAAATTATTAAATGATTGTCGCCGAACTCGACAAATCGTGTACCATGGATAATTTTAGCAATAAGACAAACGTTTAACAAGTAATTATTTGATACACATTTTTTGTGATGTGTGATTTTTTGTGACTACAATGTCTGTCTAAATGTCATTTCGGCCCTTATGACCCACTACTGAGCCAGGCCTCCTCCAAATTCATGGAGCGAATTGATGGTCTGTCTAAATGTAACAAATTACATTTGCCCATTATTAAAATATAACTACATAACCAATCACATTGGCGTTTACAATCCAAGTGGCGCCACCAGACGATAACAAACCGATCTCATAATAAAGGTTTCAAGGAGCTAACGTCATTTAATAGCAGCGTTTTACCTGAAATAAAACGCATATTAAATTACTTACCTCCTTGAAACCTTAAATTTAATTTCTGCCTGGTGGCCTTTTAGCCAATGATCAAAAATGGTGCGCAATATTTTACGAAACATAAAACTCTGCAGCGCACGCCGCCAGGTGGCGCCACAAAACAGGAAACCACGTGATAAAGAGTAAGAAAACTGGTAAGAAATCGACGGATACGGAAATGCTCTCTCATAATAAAGGTTTCAAGGAGGTAAGTAATTTAATATGCGTTTTATTTCAGGTAAAACGCTGCTATTAAGTCTATTATTCCATTACAATTTCTTATTATTATGTTCGAACAATTGATGCAATACCTATATAACTTGACAACATCCAACCTGCTTTACTCACCTGTTGGCTGTCTTGCGAACAGCGCCATCTATTAAAGTACTTGTGAACTTGTGTACTTACCGTCTTGCTTATTCCTTACCGACACTAGTGCAGTTTACAAACTAATTAAATAATTTCTTAAATATGTATAGATATTACATGTAGATTTATTTATTTATTTTATGTTAGCACGTAACGGCTTGTTTAAATCTGTGAACCAGGTCTAATTGAAAATCAGTGTCAGGCTGCCATGCCTGACAAAATGCTGAATTAGACCTTTTCCGCACAGCAACCGCGAGACATGCGACATATTGTGTACCACACTTGTAGTTTGTAGTATTAGTTAGTTGTAGTTATTATTTAAATACATGTGTGTGTGTATACTTGTGCTGTGTTGAATAAATGTTTTCTTTCTTTCTTTCTTTTCTTTCTCTTGAAATTTCGCTATCGCGGTGTAGGACTTTTTGGTAATTCTCGCATTTGTAGGCGATATTTCTTGATGTAATTAGTTCTGATTTATTGGGTAAATTGTGTAAAGTATTTATTTATTTATTTATTTAAATGCTTCATGCACTGAAGTACATAGGCGGACTTAATGCCATTAGGCATTATCTACCAGTCAACCTTTGGGTGGTGCAGAGAGGTAAAAACGGTAGATGCACACTAGCGAGGGGAGAAACAAGAAAAAAAAAACAATAGATGTAAAAAATATTAAAAATTAGAAAAAGTAATTACTTAAAAGAGTATAAACTTACATAGCAATATTTATAATAAACTAATAAATACATGTATACCATGTGATCATATATAAATATATAAACATACTTAAATATATATATATATATATATATTATATATATCTGAGGATGACAAAGCTATAAAATCAATTGCGGTGTTTCTGCAGATAATATTTCCGCAGTTTCGTTTTGTACTGTGTGTAAGTTTAATACCTTTTTTCTTAACATATTGGTCATTGGCTGGTAATAAAAGTGTAATAGGAAAATGTGCACAGAACATTAGAATTATTGTGAAATATTTTTTACAATGGCTATACGGCTCATTTCGAATGCAAAACGCATTAAACATCGGATAATGATGGATTCCCGATTATCACACATTGAAATGAAACATTTTATAACGGATTTATTGCGATCACGGGAGAATCCACGCCCGCTGCAAAGCATTCGAAATGTCGGGAATTAAATAATGTAAAATACAGTCCTCGCCAAACTTTTATAACCGCTCCGAACCTAGCCGGATTACGCTGCGCAAAGCACAAAATCAGGTATCAGCGGGACGTATGCGGGGGGTGCAGGCACGCACGCGCCGTATTTTACTCGCAAGCATCCTCTCCTTCGTTCTTGCTACGTTCGTATTGATTATGAAATGTACGATGCGCCACTTCGTACCCACGGCTACATTCAGAGCGGCCATAAAGATTGGCGAGGACTGTAGACGTGTTTAATTTCCTTAGACATTGGATCATAAAAACGACTGTTCTTCTTTTTTCATTTTTGCAAATGAAATAAATACGAATCGTTATGAAAGTTTATAAATAAATAAAAAATATTTTGCATGCAAAACTAACTGAATGACGGTATGTTGCTGATTTTGTTTTGTTTTTGAATGGAAATGGGTGCCTTCATAGTCTTTAACGTGGGAAGCTAACATGAGTAGAGCCACGTGGCAAACAGATTTATATTGTACACTGTATTTTTGAGCAAGGACGCAATGGAGACCTATTTATTCGCGAATTTGTATTTGATTGGCCCTGTCAAGGCACATTGGTCTAGTGTTGCCCAAATGCAAGAACAAGACGAGACTTAGCCAGTCTTGGTCTTGGTCTTGCGCCAATACACCTGGTCTTGGTCTTGGTCTTGGTCTTGCGCTCCCAGTCTTGGTCTTGGTCTTGCAGCAAGAGTCTTGCAAGTCTTGCAATTACCTATTAGTCTATTACTATTTATTAAAGTGTAACGTTATTGTTACATATCTCAATTTCTAATTAATAATATAACAATAATAAACATTAAATCAGAATTAAATCAGTTAAATTTCTTTATCAACACGTTCGTTTTGAATATAGCGACAAGTTAATTGCTCTGAATGCAGCCTTGGTCCGGTTAAACGGGTGATATTTGAACACATTTTTGCTATTTTTTCTTATAAAAACTTAAGAAATATAATGACTAAATGTACAATAATAGTACCTAAGTAATTAGTTTAAAACCATATAAGTAATCAATATTATAATATATACTTACTAGAATGAATTAATATGACATCTACTACCTATCCTTACCATTTTATCCTAATCATAATACTACTTGCGTGATCAGTATAATGTATTCATTTTCATTCTAAGCACTCTGAAACTTATTTATTCTTTGGAACACCTGTAGGTACTCTACTAGGAAATTATTTTGCATGAGTATACCTACGCCCTATGGCGGCAATCAAATAGTGTCAAATGTTATGATTTGGCGTGGCGGCAACGATTGTTTTAGATTTCAAAAGAAGCCGCCGGCGCGTGTATCATAACCATGTACTTCCGAAAAGCGGCAAATTTCTTTGAGAAGTAAGTACAAAACCTTTGATGCCGCATTATCAAAGTGCCGATGGTTAAAACATAACTATGCATGCACTCAGTTTGATTTTAATAGATATTTTTTTATTCGCTATGTTTATGGTATTAGTCGTAATGCGCATAGGTCCAGTTTTTCATATTCTTTGATACAGTTTTTTGCGTCTCATAGAATTCCTAAGCGTACCTACCTATACACCGAACTGTTACACCTAACTACTCAGTGAAATAGCGCTAAGTCCTAGCTGCAAGACCCAAGAGTCTTGCAGGCTATGTCTTGTTCTTGCTCAAGTCTTGCACGGTCAGTCTTGGTCTTGGTCTTGCTAAAAATACGCGGTCTTGTTCTTGGTCTTGGTCTTGCAAAAACGCAAGAACAAGACCAAGACTGCAAGACCAAGACTGAATTTGGGCAACACTACATTGGTCATTCATTGCGTAAACGTGTAGCGTGTTTCTCTGATCTTGCGTACTTGCTGTATAAATGCTTTTTGTAAACAAGACCGATTATTTGAAAAACAAAAGCAACTATAGAGTTTCTTGCCGGCTCTTCTCTGTAGAGCAGCATTCCGTTTCAGCATGAATGTGGGTGGATGCAAGGATTGTAGGAGATCAAAAGATATGGATGGATTGTAAGAATGAGGAATTGTGAAATGTGTGAATGTACATTATGACGACTGTATGGAGACCACCACCTAGCGTAATTGTAATATTAATTATGACGATTAAAGAGTTTTGTGATAAAACCTACTTAAATAAGTTTAAGAAAATCATTCTTGAGAAAGCATGGATGCAAAAAGGATATTTAATTTTAAAAACATATTTGTTGTGGATCTTGTTTGAAGCGTATAATTTAATTGTAATTTCTGAAAATACAGAGCATACCTCACAAATAACTACGAATTCTTAAAGAAAATCCCAGCGAAAATGAAAAAGGCGACCTTCCGCTTAATCTGATTACAAAGATTGCTTTTCGACAAAACCAACGTAATTTTGTTCCTGTTGTTTTACTGCTTTGCTTTGAGAAGTTTGGCGAAGTAGGCGCCAGTTTAGTGGTATGGTTTCAGTCCTGCCATACGTCAGTCGTAAAGCTTATACTAACTGACACTGATTCTCAGTGGCTATAATGAGACTCAAATTCAAAAGGAACTTTATTTACGTAGGTTTTATCACAAAACTCTTATAAATCGTCATATTTTAAACTACCTTATCTTACGACTCTTGTCGCACGCTAGGTGGTAGTCTCCATACTCACCTATCAGTCGTCATATCTACAGTCACGCCTTTCACACACAATTCCTCATCCTTACAATCCATACATCTCTTTGATCTCCCACAACCCTTGCGTCCATCATGCTGAAACTACTACCGGTTCAGAATGCTGCTCTACAGAGAAGAGCTGGCAAGAAACTCTGTAGTTGTTTTTTTTTCAAATCATTGGTCTTGTTTACAAAAAGCACTTAACAGCATAGTGAAAGCTAGTTCGCTAAATAAGAAAAACACGCAACACGCTAAGGCAATGAATGACGAATAGGCCTTGGATCTGATGGGCCAATCAAAATTCGAAGGGACCAAAACATTTTTTTTTTAGTTGAAATCCACATGGATACCCGGCCGTTTGGCATGTGGGACTCCGGGGCGTGGAAAGATGGCAATTAGCGCTACGACTTACCCACTAAAACCGACGGCTTTCCTCGAACGCGCGCTTCAGGGATGCGGGTTGCGCTCCGCAATGAGGGAACATGCTCTCCGACTGGGCTGAAACCTGACTTACTAGAGTAAAAATCGTCAAATTCCGTCCCTTAATTTTCGATTATTAGTTCCGATAACCTACTAATACTATGACACCATAGTATTAGTAGGTTATCGAAACTTCAACGTTCAAGACGTATACCTCATGCTTTTGACACTACCTACTACTATTCAATCCATAAATGACCCACTTCTGAGTCGGGCTTCCTCCAGTTACATGGAGGGTAATTATAATTAGCCTGCTGTGCCACGCTGGCCAGACGGGTTTTTAATCAAGTTAAATAGCGGATAGATTATCACTAGACACTAGAACATTTAAACTTAGCAAATGTCGGATGGACATTAAAAAAAAACAAAGTTTTGGCGCACAATTCCTTGTGGTTGTGTTCCTGTGCGTTTATAAGTTTATGGAAAGCATGGTCTTGGCATTTCGCCGCCAGCGGCAAACAGCATAACTTTTATACGAAACTAGTTGACCCAACAGACGTTGTCGTGTCTTAACTATGGTATTTAAATTGGTATAAATAATAAAAAAAGAGAACGAACGCTGCGTGTTCTCGCAGCGTTCGTCGTCTTATACCTTCACAAAATGACTCCCTGAGGTGTCTAGGCCACCTGGTATTGGCAAACTTACCATTACCTGGGATGCTTCAGACCCACTAGCCAGCTCATTGTATACTACATATTGCACACATTGTATATTAAAGCCATAAAATGGATGTAAAAATTTGTAAACGCTCGTATCGCCCACGCCGATTTCCTCAGGATGTTTTTCTGAAGGAAAAGCTCGTAAAATATGGCAGTATGGTGGGAATAAGACATTGGCTTCAAATAACTAATTAATTTCGACGTGACCGAGTAAAAGCTATGTTTTGTAGCCTTAGTTTCAGTTAACAGTGTGGTGACGGATTTAGAATACTAATATAGGATTTAGATGAGTGTGTCAGTATACAGTGTCGTTATTAAATAGGACTGCAAAATAATAAAGAAAATTTACAAGCCCTCTGATGTTCTTGCCAGTTCTTCTCAGCAGTAGTCTCGTTCCGAACTGGTGGTGAACTTTGATACTTAGCATTTTTTTTAATGTGTTAACAATTTGTAAGTGCCCGCTATGCCCTCTAATGTGCCCTACATATTTGATTTTGACTTGTAGCATATATGTATGTATTTTGTAAAAGATAAAGATGTTAAATGATATTAGCTTTTAATCTGAAAAATCTAGATACTTACAATAAGACACTGTTGCTATCAACAAGCGTGGTTACGCATAGTGACGTGACAGGAAACGTAGTGATGTGATACTACAACTTTACATTAATATGCCCTGCCGCACATGTTCACACTCGCATTGGCTGTCACGCGCTAGCGCCACGGGCGAGGCGCAGTACCAAACTCCGCATATGTACGCGTGTGCGTCGACACGTGAGAGCAAATGCGGAGCTTGGTACTGCGCCATAGGTTTTAAATACGGCTGGTGACAGCCAATGCGTGTCTGAGCATGTGCGGCGGGACTAAGCCCCGCCGCACTCGCGTACGTGAGCGAGTACGAGAGTTTTTGCTAATTGACAGTGACATTGATTTCGAGTGGCAGTGCCGCGAGTGTTTGCAAAATGCTGACTAATGTACGACTCGTGATAGCAATTGCGGAGTTTCTTGAACGAGTGCGAGTGTGGGCATGTGCGGCGGGGCTAATGCCCCGAGACTAGTGGACGAACGCCGTTGGATTTTGTGGACAGCTCGGAGCGCTAATGGGCATGTTTCCATACTTAGACTAGTCCCTAAAGGCTGAGTATCCATGACGATTTCTAACCATAAAAATATGCTCATAATCTGAGGCAATAATATGCCATGTTTCAACAGTAGACATGTTTATGACCGTTATCTGACTTAATTACTCGATACGTTGGTAAATAAGTAGCCATATATGGCGTGTTAACAAGGCGACATTTAACTTGATCAATGTTATTGTTAATTCTTAATCACTGCAATTGAAAGGCGAAATTAACTACTTATGTTCAAGACTTACAAAATTAATTACAAAGTTGTTTTAATTCAGTACATGGTAACTTTCACTTTTCTACTGTTTCTGATTTGTTTTTATTGTTCCGTAAAACAAGAAAGAATCAGATTAAATTAAATTCTACTTTAATATTGTACCATCATTATCTTGGCTCATTTAAAACCAACTGTGAGTCCGGCTTCCTCCAATTAACTTGGATGGAAATTAATCAACTTTGACTCGCTTGCCATGCGAGTTGAGGCGCCTGCCATCAATGGAGGACTAGTGGAGTGTATTTAAATAAAGATTAAAAAAATAAAATGACTATTTAAAAATTCAACCGAACTTGTATTTTCATTCAAAATCCGACAAAAAAACAAATGAATCCATATAAGCGTACGTCATGGCATTCCATTTATATATTTATTATCGGCCAGCATTATAATATATTAACTAGTACCCGTTAGTGCATTTCTCAAGGTGGAAGAGTAGTCTGGGTCTATGACGACTGATAGGTGTGTGTGGAGACTACCACCTAGCATGGCACAGGGGCACAGATGATAATGGTCATTATAATTATGACGATTTATAAGAGTTTCGTGATAAAACCAATGTAAATAAAGTTATTTTTGACAATGAGTTTGGTTCAGATCCCAACAGACTTCGGACCCCTAAATATTTCTGCAGCAACGCGGACAGGGATCCCCTATGACGCTGCAGTCGAAAACGGAGTGAGAGACGGGACATGAGTGGTGTTTTAGTGGGGTTTTACCGGAGTACGGGTCTTCGAGTTCTTCCCTAGCAGTGTCAAGGTATCCGAGAATGTCAGATGGAACTTAGATCCAAAGAGGATCTTTCCAAGCCACAGCCGGAGCGAGAATATATAGAAGTTTAGCGCGCGGCATATGACAAGAGTACGGTCTTTGCGTGGTGGTTTTAGTGGATAACCAGGGCGCACTTTACCATCTCATGAGTACCACATACCCCAGCCCTGTCCTGCTGGATGGGTTTCCCCACGTTAAAAAAAACAAACAAAAAAGGGTACCGCAGAAAAAGGGTTCACACCAAAGCAAAAAAAAGGGTCTCTTGCAGCTAAAAATTTTGGCATGCAGTTTTCTTTAGTGGGGACAAATGGGGTTACTTGACGTTATATATTCTAAAACCTTCACCAAACGATAATAAATCATCTATAATTTATGGAAAGGGGTGGATAATGATAACTTGCTGCCGTGGTTGTCCAATTAAGGACTTTTGATTCGTCCCGACCTTTTGATATTGGATTATTATCGAACCGAGCCACGTCAATGCTTTCAATTATACAGTATCATGATAGATATGCATCGATTAAAGCCTCGATTATGCTCTTCAAAACGCTTTTATTGAATACAGTTCTGTTGCAATGTCACTTGTTGGTATGAAATTATGAGAGGGGGTTTTAGATATCGAGTTTTCCTCCTCTGGCGGCTAGATATGCGGCCTTGTCATTTCCATTTCTCAGCTCTTAAGGCACCCTCAGGATAGTATGGGTTGGTGACATGGTGTATTCTACATCCGTTACCACACATACGAGAAAGGGTAATATTTCCGCCATATCCTCGCGTCTTAACTAAAGCTGAAATGTATTTCTTCGAATATAATCTGTTTACTAGATAGAAGCCAGCTTGTACTTTTTTACGTCCGAAAACTTCACGTGAACACCCTGCTGTACACCAAAATGTACTAAAAACATCAACTTCCATAACAGGGAAGCAGAAACCCGATGTGTCGAACATAAAGTAAACAGAAAGTGGGCTTCATGCAAAGCTATATTCTATACGGATCCGTTGTTATGAAATTGCTCGGGATTTTACCTGGAAAGGTGATATACAAAAATATGGACATATCGTATAATAATAATATGCAAGACAAGAAAACTTGATAGAAACTAGTTTCTGTATGAATGTGGACGGACGTAAGGGTTGTGGGTAAATAGAAAATTGAGTGAATGAGAACATAAATATCAAAGTCATGTGACACACCTAGCGAGAGACAAGGGTCGATAGATGATGACGGTAGTTTTAAATATTACGATTTAAATCAGTTTTGTGATAAAAATATTGCTTTTTGAGTTTGATTTATGATTTGGTCCTTGTATTTTTGGGACCCTTCTATTTATGAGTTTATTTATTGACTGCCTCGTTGGTCTAGGGGTCGGATGTGCCGCCTTCGGATCAACGGGTCCCGGGTTAGATTCCGGGGTAGGGCAAGTGTCTTTGTCCAGACCATAGGCACTTTCTCTGAGTCTGGGTGTAATTTGTAAACTGCCCCTGCGATGCAGGTTATGCCTATTATAGTGCAGTGATGTTATTTCTTAAATTTAAGAGCGATGCTTTTGTCGGTGGAGTTTCTTCCAAGCATCTCGATCTTCTGCTAGCTCCTTGACCATTTGATACGAACCGACATTCACTTTTTCCTTAATTTGATCGAAAAAGCTTCTCCTAGGTCTTCCTCGTCCTCTCTTCCCTTCTACCTTCCCTTCTATGATAGTTGTCTTATGTGCAGTGATTACGTTGTTTATAAAAAATCACGGCCATTTTAAAATCTCTCGTCGAATTTTATTCCTACAAGCAAACTGTGAAAACTCCTGTTCGATGTTCAAAGTAGATTCCAACAGATGTTGATCACAGAATACAGATGCAAATATTCGTTACCGTACAAATACGTGTTGAACGATTTTACTTTCTAAGATTTCCGCAAGAATTACTAAAATAAACAAAGTTTGAGCGAATCCAGTTGCGGTGGGTGTAGTAAATTACTAACCAATGTTCTTTGGACCAATGAAGGATTCGTTTCGTTCACACGTCTCATTAGTGACCGTTTATTTTTTACTTATTACTGCTCCCAATGTAAACGGTGAAGTGCGTTGTTTTTAGATCTTTTTACGAAGGGAATTAGAACACATTGTTTTTTTTTCGACACAGACTCACAGCAAGTACCTCGGCTTTACACAAAGATATTTGCCCGACCCCGGTATCGTACTCGGGGACCCAAAGATTGATCCAAAGATGGCACATCGAACCCCTAGACCAACGAAACAGTCAAGTTCATCATCATCATCATTTCAGCCAAAAGACGTCCACTGCTGGACATAGGACTCCCCCAAGGATCTCTACAAAGGCCGGTCCTGGCCCACCCGCATCCATTGCTTTCCGGCGACTTTAACTAGGTCGTCGGTCCACCGTGTGGGAGGCCTACCAGCACTGCGCATTCCGGAACGCGGTCGCCACTCGAGTCCTTTTCTGCCCCATCGGGCGTCGGTCCTGCGAGATACGTGCCCTGCCCACTGCCACTTAACTTTGGCCATCCAGTGGGCTATGTCAGTGACCCTGGTTTTCCTGCTCCTCATTTCTGATTCGATCTCGCAGGGAAACTCCGAGCATAGCCCTCTCCATTGCCTAAAAGTCAAGTGATAGATATTCAATTTTGACCATTCACGCACATTTGAAACATCCACCCTTTTACGAGCCGTTAAACATAATTTACAGGAGCTTCATAAAAATACGCTGCCATATTACCATTCTGCCGCAATATAACATCGTGACTGGGTCTTGTTTTATGTTAATATACTCCGCCTGCTTTGGAATTCTGACAAGTGATATGGGAAAATTTTACGTTACGCACGTTGAATTTCATACTTCATCGTAATAACCTCTAGTGATATAGTGCAGACAGTAAATGGTTTCAGGCATCCAATGTTTCTCAAACATCCTGACGTTTGGCCCTTTGTAACTATTGTGCGTATTCGTCTCCGTTACCAAAATAGCAACTGTAGAGCTTATTTCCCTATCTTCTCTGTAGCTCAGTAGTGTCTATAGTCACTGTAGATAAAAGCTTAAAACCAACTGATAAATACATTTTATAGAAATTCTGCTATGTGGACAATTTATTACAAAAAGCTTAAGTTAAGATATATGTTAACTTAACAGCTAATTTCGAACCGATGCGTTGTTTAGTTTGGACATAGTATTTATCCCACCTAATAGTATTTATATCGGCAAATAGACTGATTACAAAAATATCCTTACTTTAGAACCCACAATATATAAAATTGCATTTCTGTTGTAACTTAAATTCTATTATGTTTTACATAAATGAAAGAACGACAAGACCTCTGAGTATCTTGCCAGTTCTTCTCAGACGTGGTCGCGTTCCGAACTGGTGGTAGACAGTTGAATGTTTTATTATTAAAATTATGTTATGAATAATATGTTCACTATTTGTGAGTGTCCATGGTGACCTAAACAAAATAAATGCTATGAAATTGAATACATTCACACACACACACACTCAAACACAACACACTATACCAATACATATCAGTGTGGTTCTTTTTTCTAATTACTGCGTCTAAACAGTTACCCGTTTCGAGGTAACGTAGGTGCAGTATAAAGTTTGAACATCTCTGGCAGACCTACGAATTGTGGCCAAGGCGGTTCATGACAGGAAGGTGTCAAGAGCATTGCTATTTTTAGGCGAATGGAGTAAACAGTACAACGATTAACTTATTGCATATACTCGGACTTACAGTTTGATCTTGGGCGTAGTTAAATGTCACCTTTTGCAGCCTTAATGGAGACAGTTGATGACGTTATTTATTGGGAATTTGTCAGTAAATTGTAGAGTACAAGTCTTCTGCTGGTATAGCAGATATTTACCAAGTATTTATTGTCTAAACCAGAGGCATTGGCTCGGAGTCTGGGTGTCATTTCTATCTATAATATGTATGTATTTACAAAAAAAAAAAATGTATATAAGTAGTTTATCATCCATCTCGTTACCATAACACAAGCATTAAGTTGCTTAACTTGGGACGAGATGGCGTTGTGTGAAATGTCCAAGGATATTTATTTATTTATTTATTTATAACAAATCAACCCTAATCAGGACAACACGTAATACATCTCGTAAACAGTAAACTTATCGTATCACGATCCTGAAGCAGATGGTGCGGACTGCTATAACAACTGACGAAACAACAAACATTACCGTTGAAACTTCTGGGAAATAGGCCAACTGAGACTCCAGCTTGGAGTGTGCACATTCATTTCATTCCATTAGGTTAAGAGCCTTAACTTATATTATTATTTTGATAAAGTATCCACGTTCTAAGAAAAGTAATCCAAACAACTGTTTTCGAATCAATCAATGTGTGTTAATTTTAATCAAACAATTTTATTAATTTAATATTCAGGCATGTTATCAATAATTGTGTTTTGACGGATTTAGACCAGCCCACACTATACCAAGGGTGTGGTAAAGGCGACTAAAGGTATAATAAAACTAAAATATGTAGATCGCAAAGCTGCAAGAGAAGGAAAACTTGATACAAACGCTGCGCCAACCCGTTTACCAGCATGGCACAGCAAGCTATCTTCCCTCCATGAATATGGAGCAGGATTTATGGCATTGATTAATTGAATTTATGTAATTTTTTTTTATTTAAATGTTATTGCCTTAAATATTTCAATGTTTGTATAATGGTAATTCGCATGTAATGTATAATGAAATTGTCTATGTGACCAATAAAATAACATGAAATAAAAACACGAGTTTAAGACTCTTTTCAAATTATATATTTATAATTTAGGTTCCGGGGAATCTCCAAGAGAATGTTTGAAAGAGGTCGGGATCTCAACTGATTATCCTTGCAAATATATTTTTGTGAGGTAAAGTCATGATCTTTTTTTTTCTACAATGCAGTGTAATTATTTATTCGTCTTCTTCAGCCTGTTGGTAATCAATTGCTGAGTGAAGGCCTCATTTAATACACGCTTATTGAAAAATTACTCTTTAGCGTGAGAAAAACAAATATCTATTGCTAAACCACAACTATAATATAACTAGCTGTCCCGGCAAACGTTGTTTTGCCAAATAATTAACCATCCCCCGCGCAACCCCCTTCCCCGTGCAACCCCCACCCCGCGCAACCCCCACCCCGCGCTACCCCCGCGCAACCCTCTAGGTCTTATGGTTCCAGAGATATCGTGATGACTCAATCTATCTATACAACATCTCCTATCGCAAACGTTGTTTTGCCATGTAATTAAATAGGGGTTGATCGTAGAGGGGTGAAAACTTAGGATTGTTTGTATTTTTTATGCGGAATCTTAAAAAAATAAAAGCAAAAAAATTTCTCGAAAAAATAAACAATTTTTTTTAAACCTCCCCCCCCCTCAAAATTTAGGGGGATGAAAAATAGATGTTGTCTTATTCTAATACCTACCCAATATGCTCACAAAATCATCAATTCATCAAAATCGGTCAAGCCGTTTCGGAGGAGTTTGGCATCTAAAACTGTGACACGAGAATTTTATATATTAGATAATAACATAACTATAGAATACATAAAGTATTACGAAACATTGATGCGAAACCCTGTGCCAACCCGTCTGGCCAATGTAGCGCAAAAGGCTAATTAACCTACATGTAGTTGGGAGGAAATCTCACTCTGCAGTATGAAACATTCCATATTCGTATTGTCACTCTTCTTTAGTCTTTATCACTCTCTAGGTGTCTAAAACAGGTGCACATGATCACTATAAAAAAAAAAAAGATATCTCTCTATGAATAGAATGCTTTTTAGAACGGTTCTCGCCAATTTATTTCAAACTAGCGACCCGCTCCGGCTTCGCACGGATGCAATTATGAATGTATTATACTTATAAACCTTCCTCTTGAATCATTATATCAATTAAAAAAAAACGCTTCAATATCCGTTGCGTAGTTTTAAAGATATAAGCATACACAGGGACGGACAGACGACGGCGACTTTGTTTTATACTATGTAGTGATGGCACCAAATGAAACCAAGAGACCCCACATACCAATGCACAAAGCTTTACGTATTATGTCTCTTGACACGCTTTCCAGTTTACGACGTGACATGTCTTATGTGAATGCCCCTTTATTCTTGTTGTGACAGTTTGAATACACGATGAAAATATTAATAGTAATTCAGTTAATTTAAGCATTAAGACGTGTGGTGACGGATTAAGAATACATAATGTCACCAAACCAGGGCATACTGAGGATGTCCTAATAGGCGACTAAAGTAACGCCACTAAGGCAAGAGATGTAAGAAGGATGAATAAATAAATGATGATGAGATGAAGATGTTCCTTACATTTCATCCTTACATAATTGTATTAGCTTACTAAGACTGGGTCAGTGTGGTGACGGATTTAGAATACACAATGTCACCAACCCATACTGTCTTGAGGGTGTCGTATGAGGCGACTAAAAGAACGCAAGAGGCAGATCACCTAGCCGTAAGAGAAGAAAACTTGATACAAACCCTGTGCCAACCCGTCTTGCCAACGTGGCACACTAGGCTAATTTCCCTCTATTAATTTGGAGGAGTCCCGACTCATTGGTAGGTTATTTATAGACTGAAACGGTAAACGAATCATTGAAATGTTTTGTTAACATATTTTTACGTTAACTTGGATTCTATTCTAATACCCTTGGTATTAGTTTAATATATTAGTCTAATCAGACTCATTTCACAACATAAATGAGAACCGGGCGTGTTGTACAACATCAGCCATAATTACAAAAGTTCGGGTTGCCCAACTGATGCCGTACAACTAACCCGTAGGTACACACGACACACAGTGCCGCCAACAACAAAACCGAACGTGATTTACCATTTATACAAAAAAAAAACAGTCGTTGGCGACGCCAAGGACCGCTCTAAGTATCCGAAAACAACTTGCGGACTTAGTGCAAGAAAACTCTCAGTAGGCACACATACTTGTAGTAAATTTAAGAGTACGTAGAGCGAAAGTATTAGCGCCCCAACTATTGGAATATTTCGAGCCACCGCACGTTTACCTATGTGATATCATACATATGATAAGGACTGAAAAGGAACACACATTAACACTATGAACTAATTGTCCCGCGGTTCGCAACTAGGGGCCATGCACGCACACACGCTCACAGGTACCCGGCGGTACTTAATGTCTTTGCTCACACTGACTCACTTTACAGCTCATCGTTATCCTCCACAGGCGCGGCGTCTCCCGCGTCGTCGTCCAAATCCTCATCACCTTCCTCATCATCAGGCTTCTCTGTCTTCTCCTTCGCCCTCTCAGCCTCGTCCTGTTCTCCCTTCATCTTAAATGCAATCTAAGAGACATAATAAAAGTTGTTTACACAAAGACACTTGACTACCAATGTACCAATATAGGTAGGTATATAGGAATATTGAATAAATCCACAAAATAAGCAAGCTTAGGTAGTTTATTCATTAACCGACTTGAAAAAAATGAGGAGGTTTTTAATTCACGTGTATATTTTTTAGGAGTGTGTTCATAGTCCTTCTCTTTCTTGTCCATTTGTTATTGTGTGGAGACAACTTAATGAAAGATTCTTGAAGAGTTTGAAGACATAATATATTGAGTTACCTTTACTAATTTTACATTTCTTGTTATGTTGTCGTCCGTCCAAAATATGGTGACACGTGGTTGAAAGAGGAAATGAATAACAGTGTTGAGGTAATATAAATAAAATTGCATGGAGAAATAAAATTTGGTACTATGGTGTTTTGAAGTTGTTGAAGTGTACTATATATATGTTAGCGTATCATTTTAGATCCATTCTGAAGATCCCACATGAAATAAACATATACGAAAAGACACAAAGTCGAATAAAAGCATTCCGACGTCGTAAATAATACACAAATCCTTTGATCCCTGCCCGTCACTGATTTGAAAACGTGTCACGCACATTTCTCAAGCGCGTGCATTATTGGTGAGATGCATAAATTTACGATCAACTTGTTTCCCGATTTGCAACGCGACACACGTCGTATTGTGGAATGGAATATTTATGTTGGTCTTTCGACTAGATATCAAATATATTTTTGGGTAAAACTCTTGACTTAAGCAAGCTGGTGAATGCATGACGTGAGCGTTACGATAAGTGTGATCGGGCGAGGCGAAGGGAAGTTGAGAGGGAGATATAAGTTGGCGAAGACAAATTCATCGAATTATGACTATTTTCTTTATCTACTCATAATTCCGTCACACTTCCGTCATAATTCGTCATAATTCCGTGTGCTGGCGGATTTAGACTTCACAGTGTCACCAACCCTTACCATCCCGAGGGTGTCGTAAGAGGCGACTAAGGGAACGCAAGAGGCAAGTCACGTAGCCGCAAGAGAAGGGAAACTTGATACAAACCCTGTGCCAACCCGTCTACCCAACGTGGCACAGCAGGCTAATTTCCCACCATGAATTTGGAGGAGACCCGACTCAGTAGTGGGTCATTTATGGGCTGAAACGACTCCGACATAAATAACCCACCGCCGAGTCGGATCTCCTCCCATTTGATGGAGGGTAATAAGCCTACTGTGCTACGCTCTCCAGATGGTTTGGCAAACACGACACATTTAGGAATGGGATGGTGACACTACGTGTTCGCCTGTCAGCATACGGATTGGTTTGCAGAAGTATATCAAGTCTCCTACCAAACTACTTAACCGGTGTTAATAAAATTTATGCGCGGCCTAATGAAGCAAGTATTTTTCGAATCGTTTTACAAACTTGTCTTGGAATAAAAAGACCTCGTCGATGTAAGACGTATATTTTCAAATAATTGGTACAGCTTTGATATTATTGGAGGACGGGACGCTTTGACGATATTATAAGGCGCGCTTCGCGATCCAGGTCCGTAGCTGTAATGGCGGCCGCGCTGGAGTGCGCGGCTGCGCGGGCGCGGGGAGGGCAGCCGCCCTCACCTCACGTCCCCTGGCACACCGGGAAGATGTGTGCGCCGACATCCTCCGGGGCGTTGGAAGCTTGGCTCCAACTAGGTTCCTGGTGTAGGCTTGAATGTCATCATTGCCCATCTGGCTCGGGTTCGGACAGTGGGATGAGACACATCCGGTTGACAGCTCTCTTTATTGTTCCTCTGGTTGTGTAGACGTCAGCAACTCTGCACACCCTGTCCTTGCCTTCATAGAGTTTGCTGACTCTTCCCATTCTCCAATGAAGAGGCGCTACGTTGTCTTCCTTCAGTAGGACCAGGTCTCCGATTTGAATTGGGGTTTGGTTCGTTCTCCATTTGGTACGATTTTGTAGCTCCGCCATGTACTCTCGACGCCATCTTTCCCAGAATAACTGCCGGACTTGCTCGATGCGCTGGTATCTATTGGGCCTCGCTGAGTTGACAGGCAGTGAAGGTACGGACTTCAGTGGGCGGCCGATTAAGAAGTGCCCGGGAGTTAACGGACTGAGGTCAGTAGGGTCGGATGATAAGGGAGAAAGAGGACGGGAGTTAAGGATTGCTTCTATTTGAGTGAAAAGCGTCGATAACTCCTCAAACGTTAGGGAGACATTGCCTGCTATGCGTTTTAAATGGTACTTAGCTGATTTGACACCTGCCTCCCATATTCCACCGAAGTGTGGTGAGTAGGCAGGGGAAAACATGAATTTAATTTCCTCATTCGCGGCGTAATCTGAAACGGGTTGTCGACTGGACCGTATAACTTTTCCCAACTCATTGTTAGCGCCTACAAAGTTCTTGCCGTTGTCGCAATAGATCACATAAGGTTTTCCCCGACGAGACACGAATCTACGCAGACATGCCAGGAAGGCTTCTGTGCTGAGATCACTGACTACCTCTAAATGGATGGCTTTTGTGACAAGACATACGAAGATGCATAGATAGGCCTTTGTTACACGGTTACCTCGTCCCTTTTTAGAAGAAGCCATGAAGGGCCCGGCAAAATCTATTCCGCATGAATTAAAAGGAAAGTTTGGACTGATTCTCACATTAGGCAAATCCCCCATCTTAGGCTGCAATGTCTGACCGCGCATACGTGAGCATATGACACACTTTCTGCATATGGCGCGAGCTAAGTTTCTGCCTTGCAGTGGCCAGAACTTTTCGCGTACAGACGACAGAAGTAGCTGAGGGCCTGCGTGAAATAAACGTAAGTGTTCATGTTTCATTATCAGCTTAGTTAGGTGATGCTTCGCATCGAGTAGGATGGGGTATTTCTTGTCGTAATGACAATCCGACTGAGCTAATCGACCTCCGACTCTCAATAAACCGTTGGTATCTAAAAATGGATTGAGAGGCAATAATTTGCTTTTATAATGTAATTCTTGTTTACCTCGAATTTGTTTTAAGTCCTTAGGAAAGGACTCTATCTGACTGTGTTTCAGCAAGAGAGTTGACGAACGATCGAGCTCATCAACTTGCAATGGACCGGTCAGCTTGGTTTTATTTAATTGACAATTGTTTATGAAGCGTAAAACATAGGCGTATTTTCTTTTCAGTTTTAGATAGCTTGAATGATCCGTAAATTTTATTATTGACTCAGAGCCTTTATCATTCTCATTGCACACCAATATTTTCATATCGGGTAAGTTGGTAGGCGTAGTGTGAAGTTGAGTAGGCCATTTTGCACGACCTTCCTTCAGGAATGAAGGTCCCTCCCACCACAAAGAAGAAGCCTGCAGATGTTGTGGGTCAATGCCCCGAGAAGCCAGATCTGCAGGGTTTAACTCGGTTGAAACATGATTCCATTGACACTCTGGGGTAAGTTCGTTTATTTTATTGACTCTGTTACGAACAAACGTCTGTAAATTTTTATTTTGACTCTTTAGCCACCCAAGTACCACCATGGAATCAGTCCACATGTACTTGTTAGTTACCTTGCATGGTATTGACTTTAAGATCTTATCAGATAGCTGAGATCCCAACAAAGCCGCTGTCAACTCTAAACGTGGGATGGTTAGAGTTTTTATGGGGGCAACTCTGGTTTTGGCACAAAGTAACCTGACGATAACTTTCTCCTCATTTATGTGTGAGCGCATGTATACACACGCTCCATAAGCTTGCTGAGAAGCATCGACAAAACAATGCAATTCGATTGATTGGACAGTGCTGCCACCTAAGACACAACGAGGTATAACAATATCTGATAAATGATGTAGGTTTTGAGTAAAGGTGAGCCATCTTTTTACAAACGGCTCTGGCACTGGGTCATCCCAGTCCAACTTGGCATTCCATAAATGTTGAAGTAATATTTTTGGTTTTATAATACAACAGCTGACTAACCCCAATGGGTCGAAGAGTTTGCAAGTTGTAGAAATAATATTTCTTTTTGTTATATTGGGCGTGACTTCGATACCACTTGGAAAATGCAGTTGGTCTGTCTTAGGTGACCATTTCAAACCTAAAACAGTAGCTTCTTCATGAAGATCAAGGCTATTTGAAGAACCTGACTGATCATTCAATATTTGTGGGCAATTTGTGCGAAACTTTCTCAACGGAAAACAAGCTGAATCCAGTACTTGGGTGACATTTAAATAAATGTTTCTTAACTCGGCTTCACTTGATGAACCTGTATTTAAATCATCGATATAGAAATCGTTTTTGATGACATTAGCAATCACCGGGTCAGAGCATTCATCAGACAACTGAACAAGAGACCTAGTGCTCAGGAAAGGAGCAGAAGCCATGCCATAAGTCAACGTTTGGAGTTGGAGAATCTTAATGGGCTCATCGACCTGATTCCTCCAAAGCACGAGCTGCAGATTGCGCTGCGATTCATCTAATACTAACTGCCTATAAAATTTATTGATGTCTGCTGTCAGAACGAAATTATGGACTCGAAAACGAAGTAGGATGGCAATCAAATCGCTTTGCACTACAGGACCAAGTGCTTGCAAGTCGTTGAGTGATTTACCTGAGCTGGACTTGGCTGAGGCATCGAAGACTACTCTCAGCTTGGTGGTTTCTTTCTGTTCACTAATGACACAATGATGGGGTAAGAAATACCCAAACTCGGGTTTACTAATTTCCTTTAGATGCCCTAAATCACTATATTCTTTCATAAAATCAATGTATTGTTGTTTGACGTTTTCATTTTTATTTAATTTTTTTTCTAGGTTGATAAACCGTTTCATTGCCATCGGGAATGAATTGCCAAGTGCCTGCTGAGGATCCTCCTTCAGCGGCATCAAGACAGAGAACCGCCCGTCAGGTAAGCGACGAGTGTTTTTCACAAAATGATTTTCACAAAAAGTTTCATCTGAAGAGTAGGTATTGATATCCGAGGGCAATTCTTCAATCTCCCAGAACTTTTTCAAAGAATCATGAACGTCTTGAAGTGACCTTCCTGAATCGTTTTGCACAAAGTGGCATAAAGTATTATTATTATTATAGGATTCCCCAGTGTGACCCGCTACTAGCCATCCTAACAAGCTTTCTTGTAGAACAGGTTTGTTAGGACCTAATTTTATTTGTTTGGGACAAATTATGTCAAAAAATATTTCTGCGCCCAGCAATATATCTATTTCGGAAGGTTCATAGAACGAGGGGTCGGCTAGAACAATATTACTAGGCAACTGTAGCCTCTGAACGTCGACTTGACTGCTAGGAACATTACCTGTGATTTTAGGTATCACTAGACAATTCACATTCACACTATAGGTACCGACAAGTGATTTTACTAAGAGATCGCATCTTTCAGACACCCTACATTCCACATTACTTATTCCAAACACATTAAATGCATTTATGTGTCGTGCACCTAATCCCAACTTTTGTTTTAGCTCAGAGGTGATAAAAGACGCCTGACTCCCAGTATCCAGCAACGCGCGGGCGAAAAAGGTGGTATTGGTTTGCTTATTTGTGACCTCCACCTGCGCAGTACATAGCAGGACTTGGCCTGAAGAAGTCGCAGACAAACTCACTGGCACATTGCAAGTTGATGTGTCGTTACTATTGGATGCTAAATTTGTGATGGTGTTATTTTTGTGTAACAGTGTATTGTGTTTTTCTCGGCAGGTACGGCATAAACCTTTCAGCGTACACTCACCAGTACTGTGACCACTACGTAGACAATTGCCACATAAGTTGTGTTTCGACACGTCAGAAAGTCTGTCATTTACGCTCATGGCCCTAAACTTACGACACTGATGCACATAATGATGCATCTTGTTACAAATGGGACACGGTTTCTTAGAAGAAGCCTCCGAAACAGCAAATGATTTTATATTCTGTTTAAAAGAATTATTATTATGATTGTGACTGTTGTTAGTAGTATTATTATATTTTCTATTATTATTATGGTTTCCGCTGCAATTGGCCGTTTCCAAAACGTTGGCTCGAGTCTCGAGAAAATCTTTAAACTCTTTCAGCGTAGGTAAGTGCGTTAAGCGCCCTCTGTACTCCTCCCACTTGCTACTAGTTTTGGAATCGAGTTTCGCTGAGACCAAGAATATAACAATGGGATCCCAACCCTTCGTAGGGACCTCCAGGGAATTTAGGGCGTTTAAATTTTTTTTGCAACTGGTCACTCACGTACCTTAGGGCCCTATATGACTCCTTCTGAACAGGTTCAAGATTAACCAATGCACCCAAATGATTGTTAATTAATATGGTCTTATTATTGTACCTATCACACAAAGCCGTCCATGCAATTCCATAGTTCTTCGCGGAAAACTCTATGGATCTTATTATGACTCCCGCACTACCTACCAACGAGTTCCTCAAATAGTGGAACTTGTTAATCGGTGGGATGGAGTCGTTTTCATTAATCAGACTATCGAAGGTGTCTCTAAACTCTAACCATTTGATGGAATTACCATCAAATGTCGGTAAATTTATTGTAGGCAGCTTAACAGAGCTATTTACTGTATGACAACAACTCGACTTCGCAGATCCATGATCTGAATTTTTTTCTTTGACTGAAAGTGAGTCTATTATTAATTGAGCTGATGCGATTTGGGTATAAAATTCACTTTCTGTTAATTCCCGCTCTGAAACCTGCTCATCGATATTTTGAGAAAGCTCCTCAATTTCTGTTTGTATATTATCAAAACTAGACATTAATTCTTGAATTTGCGCTAAACGCAATGATAATTCTCTTATTTCTAAAATTGATGGATCAGCTGATTGACTAATCTGGTATTTTTGAAGAAAGGTTTTAAAATTAGTCAATCTAGTTCTTATAACACCACGTTTCCTTGATAAACTTTTTAAATGTTCTTTTGGATCCATCTTGTTCGTAGACTCAACACTTAACAATGGAATTGGACTTTTAGATCTTGCCTTAGACTCAGTTTCAGCCATTATTAAAAGTTTTGACCCGTTATAGAACGCTCACAAATGTTTACTAAATACAATGAGTAAGGTATTCGGTTTATAAAAATGTGCACTCTAACCGCTACACACTCCAGTCGGCACCCGCATCAAACCACGGTTGCTACCGCCGAGCTCGCCAGCAGCACGAGCAGCGACCGCTACGCACGGCTCGCCACAGCTCGGACACCGCAAGCGGCAAGGCGCGAGGACACGACCACAACGGGGGCTGAAATTGGTCGGCAAAAAGGCGTTGAAATAAACTGCTATATTGAGAGCACAAGCATGGGACAACTTTTTAATATATTACTTAAATTTAAAATGGACTACTTATATTTTTAAGGCAATTAATTATAGTATTGCGCAAACAAACTTTAAACATAAATTAACATTATACCTTAATAACAGATAAAGAAAGGCCAACAACCGTTTTTAAATTTGAATAGGTCGTTCGTTATTAGGTTAATGCCAACACAGTAGGTAGCAGGTGCAAGAAAGATAAGCTCATGAATAGGTAGTAAACTTATGTAACTCGTATGCTAATGAGTTTTATTTTTCAATTGGAAATAGGTTTATAATAAAATTGCAATAGAAAATAGGATAGCAAAGTTTGTGTGTGATCCGAAGTGATCACAAATGGCGGATGGAATTTATTTTTTGAAAGGTCGCTGTGCAAATAATTTATAGGCAGGGATGATACGCATAAAGCAAGATATCTCCCCAAACAGCTTTGAAGTAGCTCGGCATTCACACAGCAAATTGAAGTTTGGACAAGGGATAAGTTGAAAGAAAGCAAAGGAATGGCTTACGTTCTTTGTTCGGCCGGCAATTTGTCGCCACAGTACACATTCACTCACTGACACGGCGTTATAGTCACAACTTCTTCTCCAATATCCTGGTTATTATTCTTCACGGTCGCCAATTGTCTTGGAATAAAAAGACCTCGTCGATGTAAGACGTATATTTTCAAATAATTGGTACAGCTTTGATATTATTGGAGGACGGGACGCTTTGACGATAGACTTGTGTAACTCACGAGTGATTCGTTCCACTGAACTGCTCATTGGCAGTGAACGAATTGAACTAAATCAACTCTGTGGAGTATTTTAGTTCTGCAGTTCACCGGCTCATCGCTCCCGCTCTCTCTGATTCGAAACCGGGTTGCCGCGATGGTATTGTTGTATTCGCGCGAACTGTCTACTATAAAGCGCTTTCTTTTTCTATATGTATTCGTCTTTTTATGACGATTTTGTGCCCGTTATGTTGTTTGTTTGTGAACAGAACTTCAAAAGATTTCCGAAACTAAACTTTATTAGTATTATTGTTTTTTACTAATAGGTAATAACGTTCATCGTAATTAGTATTTGTAATTATAATAAATTTTAAGTTAAAAAATTAAATTGTCATACAGCAGTGAAAGTTTATAGGACGGTTTTAGACATTTTGATTAAATGTCTAAATCGTTAAACTATAAAATAGACTCTCGTTCAAAGTTCATGTTCAAGACTCACAGTCACAGAGCGAAATGAACTGTAGTGTAGAGTGATTTAAATGAACTCGTACATTTTACTGAACGAGATTTGGTGAACGATTTAGGTGAACTCGTTCATTTTACTGAACGAGATTTGGTGAACCGAGTCTTTAATAGGAACTGTGTTGCCCAAGTCTATTTGACGATATTATAAGGCGCGCTTCGCGATCCAGGTCCGTAGCTGTAATGGCGGCCGCGCTGGAGTGCGCGGCTGCGCGGGCGCGGGGAGGGCAGCCGCCCTCACCTCACGTCCCCTGGCACACCGGGAAGATGTGTGCGCCGACACACAACGTCATCTTTTTTCAAGTCTGTTGTAAATACGTTTATTGAGAGGTGAAACACCTTTCCGATATTTTTTTTAAGACCCACATACATATTTGAACCAGCTTTGTAGTTAGTGCTTGCGTGCCTGACAAGTGTAACCTGGGAATACACGTGTATGACCTATACATTTGATAGACATTCATTTCATATTCGCGACCTTTCATGTTACTCAGTAATAAAATTAATACGAAACTCCGAAATTATTCATTGAATCTTTGGATCGTTTCGTTTAAATTGGTAGTGAATTAACTTGTAATTCTATATACTTTGTCAATAATATTTCAAGTGGTGACGAAGTTATAATGCATAATCTATCTATCTATCTATCAGCCACAGAAGTCCACTGCTGAACATAGGCCTCCCCCATAGATTTCCACAATGTGCGATCTCGTGCTGACCGCATCCACCGACTTCCAGCGACCTTTACAAGGTCGTCCGTCCACCTAGTTGGGGGTCTTCCCACACTCCTCTTTCCCATACGTGGACGCCACTCCAAGACCTTTATGCCCCAGCGGCCATCTGTTCTTCGGGCCACGTGGCCTGCCCATTGCCACTTCAACTGTGCAATCCTTCAAGCTACGTCGGTCACTCTAGTTCTTCTACGGATTTCCTCATTTCTGATTCTATCACGTAGAGTAACTCCGAGCATAGCTCTTTCCATTGCACGTTGGGTGACTCTCAGGCGCCTAATAAGTCCCATTGTGAACGCCCACGTCTCTGATCCGTATGTCATCGCTGGCAACACGCACTGTTCGAAGACTTTTGTCTTCAGGCACTGAGGAATATTGGATGCGAAGATATGACGTAGCTTCCCGAATGCATAATATCATCACCCAATTTCATCTTCAGGGTCGACACCCTGAAGATGAAATTGGGTGATGACATTATGCATTATAACTTACTTACGACTAATAGCTGACTAAAGGAATACTTGGAGCGAAACTCAATGCCATCCCATCTAATCAGCGTGGCTTAATGTATCTCTTGTAATTGGAAGAGTCCCGATTCACTAGTGGATCTTTAACGGGCTGAAAAGAAGAACTTCGTCTTCACATTACCCTGGGCTTTGAACCATTTGCTTTTGGTTATTTTTTAATAAGCCGTTTTTTTCGTATATACGTCACGTAATTATGGTTTTTTTTTAACTTACCTATTTTTATTTTTACATTTATGATTCATCATCATCATCATTTCAGCCAAAAGACGTCCACTGCTGGACATAGGCCTCCCCCAAAGATTTCCACAAAGGCCGGTCCTGGGCCGCCCGCATCCATCGTTTTCCGGCGACCTTAACCAGGTCATCGGTCCACCGTGTGGGAGGCCTACCTGCACTGCGCTTTCTGGAACGCGGTCGCCACTCGAGGACTTTTCTGCCCCATCGGGCATCGGTCCTGCGCGCTATGTGCCCTGCCCACTGCCACTTAAGTTTGGAAATCTTGTGGGCTATGTCGGTGACCCTGGTTTGCCTGCGTATCTCCTCATTTCTGATTCGATCTCGCTCGATTTACGATTACAAAAACAAATCTTATTCGAACATTCATCCCATTGTACAAAGATTGAGTGTACTGCTAATATAGATACTGTGTGCAAACAAGTCACCACTTGGTGATGAAACCCGAGAAATGAACACAGAAACCCCAAGAAACATTATGGAACTGAGATTACTACGCTTGTAGGATAATTATAACATTATATAGCTAATTGGTTTTCAGTAGAACTCACGTTTTATCGTCAACATAACACAGTCGACTTAACAGTGGTAGTTTCAGTATGCACGTGGATGGAAGTAAGGGTTGGGGGAAAAGAGATGGACGGAATGTGTAAATGAGAACATGCACATAAAAGATATGAATGAATGTAGGATGCCGATAAGAGTGTATGAAGAAGACCACCTAGTGCGGGACAAGGGCCGAAAGATGATGATAGTGTTTTTGATGATAGATAGAGGCTCTTCTCTGTAGAGCTGCATTCCGAGCCGGTGGTAGATTTGGTAAATAATCAATTTTAAATTTTAGGTGGTAAATTTTAAATGTAATTTTTTGTTTGACATGTCATAAGAGCTCTATTTTGCCAACTAGATTATGAGTATGAGTTTTGAGTTGATTTTAAATAGTTATGACGATTTAAATGAGTTTTTGATAAAACCTACATGAATAAAATTCCTTTTAAATTCGAAGTTGACATAAAACATTGGTCTATGAGACGGATTGTCGGTTCGATTCCGGGGTCTTGCAAAGTGTCTTTGTGCAAACAAGAGACGCAGCTCAGAGTCTATGTTGTGGCTTTTCTACCGCAATAGGGGAAATCCTGTAATGGTAGATTTAAGTTGGATGAATAAATAAATAAATATAAAATATTAGTAAACTGTCCCCGTGACACAGCTTTAACCAAGAGTAGGACTATCGTTTAAAAATAAACCTTAGGTATAGAGGTTCTAGCAAACTCATAAAACCACGTTTTTAAAGCAAACGTCGCACTTTCCTTCGAAGCACTCTATCTTGACGGCAGCGAGTGCCTCTGAACAATTTACGAGCCCTTACCATCGAGTGACACCATAAAAAGATAACACTCTCCGCTCATAAAAGGTACTTGTAAAACTTTACTGGAAAGAGCAGAAATTGCGTCAAGGAATTTAACTTTAAACCATTTTATTATAATCAATGAATGATTCAATAATGAATTCTTTCTATCATCTGAGCCCATAAATTATGCAAACAAAGACAAACCTGGTCTGCTATTTACTACTTCTCCACGCGCTGCTGAGTCGGGCCAACTACACAGAGGGTAATTAGCCTACAGTATCACGCTGGCCAGACGTGTGACTTTCTTTCTTTCTTTTGTTTCTAAGTTTTCCTTCTCTTGCGGGTAGGTATTTGGACTTGTCATTTCCTTTTGTCGGCTCTTATGACACCCTCAGAACGGAATGGGGTGGTGACACTGTGAATTCTAAATCCGTCACCACATGGGTAACTCCTGTACAGCATAGTATAATAGACGACGACCAATCTGGGTCCCAAGTCTGCTATCTATATTGCATTGCTAGACTTCGTAATCTGCTGCTATATACATGTGTATATGTCCTTTGGTCCTGCTGTCCCCTGGAATATTGTTAAATAATAAATAAATAAAAGTTTATTTTTGCACAAAATGAGACGTGGTCGCTCACTATGGGCTCCATCAGAAGGCTCAAAATCACCCAAAGGGCAATGGAGAGGGCTATGCTCTGAGTTTCCCTGTGAGATCGAATCAGAAATGAGGAGATACGCATGAAAACCAGGGTCACCGACATAGCCCACCGGATTGCCAAACTTAAGTGGCAGTGGGCAGGGCACATAGCTCGCAGGACCGACGCCCGATGGGGCAGAAAAGTCCTCGAGTGGCGACCGCGTTCCGGAAGGCGCAGTGCTGGTAGGCCTACCACACGGTGGACCGACGACCTGGTTAAGGTCGCCGGAAAGCAGTGGATGCGGGCGGCCCAGGACCGGCCTTTGTGGAGATCCTTGGGGGAGGCCTATGGCAGTGGCCTATGCCCAGCATTGGACGTCTTTTGGCTGATATGGTGATGATGATTTCACAAAATATTACAAAACATAGAAATTAAGGCAGCACCAGTAAGTAATTAACAATACTTGTGTTGGGCTGTCCCGCATCTTAAATTGTATTTAGTTGTTTCTGATTCTAGCGTGTTTTTCAGTATGACGTGATGCGGCTTGCTCCTTGACCAGTGGGTGGCCAGTACAGTATTCAAAAACTACAGTATAGAAAAACAAAAAAAAACTATTGAAGAGCGATAGGCTCTTGTTTTTGCTAACCCGTCTGGCCAGGGTGGTACAGTATTCTAATTACCCTTCATATAATGGGAGGAGGGATTAGCAGTGGGCAATTTATGGGCAGGATTTTATATCAAGTTTATATAGTTTGATGTCTTTTACCTGTTTAGTCCTTTCGTGACACTAAGCAAACTTTAACAACCACTAAGCTGTAGATGTAGATTAAAAACGCTCTTTCCGAGCCATAAAATATCGTCGTTTTAGCCCATGAATGACCCACTACTGAGTCGGGCCTCGTCCAAATTCATGGAGGGATTTTAGCCTACTGTGCCACGCTGGCAAGATGGGTTGGTACAGGGTTTGTATCAAGCGGCGGCGTGGTTCTGCATCAGATCCCACAATGCCGCAACAGGACGCGAGTTGGAGCACCCCGGGGAGGTTTAGTGGGTAGGCCCCCACTATGGGGGAGAGTCCCACACTCCCCTCGCTGGCCATCCCCGTGGCCGGCGAGGAAGTCCATAAAGGATTTTACCCCGGGCGATAAAAAAAAAAAGAAAAAGGGTTTGTATCAAGATTTCCTTCTCTTGCGGCTAGGTGATTTGCCTCTTGCGTTCCCATAGTCGCCTCTTACGACACCCTCGGGATGGTAATGGTGACACTGTGTATTCTAAATTCGTCACCACACGGACAACATAAAATATTTAATACCTAATTGGATGGGGCTTTTGAGGAAACTAATGTTTACATAACAACACAAAAGGTTTCCGGTAATGTCTGTGCTAATTTCTGTTCTAATGCACCCGTCGACATAATGCTGCCATTTTATGTTGGTACTGGCCTTAAGTGCTTTTAGCGGTTTACTTTTGGCCTACGGATTTAAGGCACTCTCATTTATCGCCGTAAAACGTGTTTTTTTCAAGGTATCACTTAAAATCACTAATCTGTCAGACTTGTTTGTACCACCATCATTGTAACCATTTTATTTAAAAGAGCAACCATGGAGTTTCTTGCCAGCTCTTCTCTGTGGAATTGCTGAATCGGGTCTTCTCCAACTCCCACGGCGGGTTGGCAGAGGGTTTCATATCAAGTTTTCCTTCTCTTGCCGCTAGGTATTCAGGTATCATTTCATTCGCTAGGTATCATTTCCTTTTGTCGGATTTTACGACACCCTCAGGATGAAATGGTGAGGCGGCAGTATTTATTTTAAATCCGCCACCATACGGAACGAATACATTCATGCCACACAGGAAAAAGTACTACAGTATAGACCAAAAAAAAAATGTAATTACAATCTAGCAATTACGTCCCAACTCAGCATAATGTTAGCCAGACAGCTCTGGTCTTCCGTTGGAACCGTTAGGTGACATCACGCGCCGGCAACTAGAGCACAAAAACGTACACTGGTACATATTAACTTAAGTGACAATAAAGAAAAAATTATGTAAGTATGGCCTGAGACTAACATAAAAATAAATAAATATCCTTGGACATTTCACACAACGCCATCTTGTCCCAAGCTAAGCAACTTAATGCTTGTGTTATGGTAACGAGATGGATGATAAACTACTTAAATACATTGTTTTTTTTTGTAAATACATACATATTATAGATAGAAAACACCCAGACCCGGAACAAATACTTGTAGGTCGTACAAATATTTCTTCCGTGCGGGGATCGAACCCGCGACATTACAGTGATAAGCCCATATATGACCCACGGCTGAGTCGGACCTCCAGTTACATGGAGGGTAATTTGTCTTCTGTGCCACGCTGGTCAGATGGGTTGGCACAGGCGCGTACAACGGCTCCTTACGTTTTTCCTCAGGCTCCTTACGGCTCCTTCCTCCTTCCTCCTTCCTCGTAAGGAGCCTGAGGAGAGGAGGAGGGCCTCCTCGTCTGCGGCGGCGTGGGTAGGCCCCCACTAAATTCAAATTCAAATCATTTATTTTGCTTAGGTCACGATGGACACTTACAAAAAGTCAACACAATATTCATAAAGATTCTATATAATACAAATGGTCTACCGTCTACCACCAGTTCGGAACGCGACCACTCTTGAGAAGAACTGGCAAGAAACTCAGAGGGCTTGTCATTTTTTTTTGCATTGCGGTCCTATTTCTTATGTATACATATATACAATAACATAATTGAATAACGTAAAAATACTGAACAGCTTAGTCCCAAGCAGCCACTATGGGGGAGAGTCCCAAACTTCCCTCGCTAGCCATCCCCGTGGCCGGCGAGGAAGTCCATAAAGGATTTTACCCCGGGTGAATATAAAAAAAAAGGCGCGTACAACGAACGGGACGCCCTTCAATAATCGCTTGCCCACGTCGGCGTCGGGGAGTCACTGTGGAATGCGTTTACGCGAACCTGTGGCGCCCCAATCGTGTCGTGTTATGGTGGATGCTCCAGGGTAGCCCGCGAAATTCAAATTTTCTTACGTTTTTTGCTATTTGCAGGGCAGTGCTAGGTTGTATTATGATGAACATTTGATGAATAACATTTTAATCAACATAAAACCTAGCACTGACCTGCAAATTGCAAAAATCGTAAGAAAATTTGAATTTCGCGGGCTACCCTAGAGCATCCACCTTAAGGTATACCGCTGGGGATTTAGTGGGTAGACGTGTCTCCAGAATCCCACATAATCGCCGACCCACCCCTGAGAGGCCGGTATATATTTATAAAGCATTCCCCCAGCGAAACCAAAAAAGGCGCGTACAACTGTGCGACCTTGACTGACGACTTGACCCGAAACTTGACTGTAATAATTGCCTCCGTGTTCTGATATACTTCAGCATCTTACGGATTTGGTATTTAATATTATGTTATTGTTGTCACAATTCATATGGTGGTGGATTTAGAATTGTGTCGACACTCCATTACACCCTGAAGGTAGGCCGAAAATCTAGCCGCAAGAGAAGGAAGACTTGAAACGTAAACCTTTGCTAACCCGACTGCGCAGCGTGGGCCGGAGGCTAATTACCTTCCACGTAAATAGACGAGGCCCGACTCAGCCGGGGGGTAATTATGGGCGGAGAAATTGTAGTATAGTTGTAGTATAGCGAACACCATTTAAAAAACAAATAAAATAGTCATTCTACTCACAAAGCATAGGTCGTCGTCGTTACAGCCCATAAATGACCCACTACTGGGTCGGGCCTCCTCCAAATTCATGGATGGAAATTAGCCTATTGTGCCACGCTGGCAAAACGGGTTGCCACAGGGTTTATAATCAAGTTTTCCTTCTCTTGGGGCTAGGTGATCCTCTTGCGTTCTTTTAGTCGCCTCTTACGACACCCTAAAGATGGTAATGGTTGGAGACATTGTGTATTCTAAATCCGTCACCACACGGAAATCTATTTCTGTGTCACTTCCAAATGAGGTAAAGTTTCCCAATAAACCTGAAAAGCTCGAGATTCGTCCAAGTGTCATCGGGAGCACTTACCCTTCGAGCCGATGACAGCTCTCGACCTTGACAACTTGGAGATATTTTGAATCGAGACAACATTTTCCATTGGGGGCTTTTCAATCCTGCTACACTAGCTGCTGCGACTGAAATTAAAAGTGGATTGGATCGAATCTAATTAGGGTCTTAGGTTTATGATTGTGCAATAATGCTTTCTTAATTTTATGTTTTTTTTTTCTTTACACTATCTTCTGTCTACTAGACTTTGATGATATTTTAAACTGACTTCAAAAGAAAGTTTTTTTAATGTTAGTCACGCATTCTTGCGGCACACACATATTTACTATCGAAATAGTTTGCGATGGATGCCAGTGGCTCAGGATAGAAGTCCGTTGGCGAGGCCTAGGTATGTCCACCAGTGAATATCTTTCGGCTATAATGATGATGATGAGTTTGCTACGGAACTGTTGATAGGTAAATTTAAGGAAAGAAAATTAAATTAAAAATTTAAATAAACCCCCGACACAATAACCTTTAAAAAGTAAAAAATAAACATAAATACTTCGCGTTGGGGGACCACTCCCGCTTATTTATTACCTGACCCCCCAACGCGAAGTATTTATGTTTATTTTTTACTTTTTAAAGGTTATTGTGTCGGGGGTTTATTTAAATTTTTAATTTAATTTTATTTTATACTTTTTATAGGTACATACTTATTATAATGTAGATTTCGTTAAATTGCACGTGATGCGCTTTCATTTGAGACCCCACTCGATTATATTTGCAGACATTCGGTTATTCTTCCCCACTTTCACCCCTCATAACTTTTAAACGGCTCACCCGATTTCATCAAACATGTCTAAGAACACTCGCCCGTAACTCACCTTTCATACAAAAAAAAACTATATTGAAATCACTTCATCCGTTCGCGAGCTACGGTGCCACAGACAGACAGACCGACAGACAGACACGTGAAACTTATAACACCCCTCTTTTTGCGTCGGGGGTTAAAAAGACATTTATACAGCAGAACACATAGAAGGAGTGCAAGATGCGAAATGATAATACTTTTTTTTAATTAGGGTATTTAGGCTTTCGACCCCTTTTTTAAAGCATACATTTGTACGTAGTAAAATAGAATAATTAAAGGTGGCAAATATTCTTTTCGATTTCAGTGTCCCTTTTGAAGTCAGATAATATTATTTGTTCAATTTCTATAAGAAAGCCCCTTGTGTCGATGGTTTTTTGTATGTCATATGTCGATAATAGTTTACCCAACCAACCTAATCAAAATTGATGGTACCGATAAGAAAAGATCACAGTTGTTGAAGGTGTAATCCCTAAGACCGTGGCCTACGTTACCCTCAGTATGAAATGCGACACTATGTATTCTATCGGTCACCACATGATAAACAAATATGCGATCAATCTTAATTACCTGCCTGACGGTTCTCTAACAACCGAACTTGTCTCAGGACAGAAAACCGATAATAGAATATTCAAACCCTAATATAGAAAGTTATACAGTCCGCAAACTTACTGTGATTGAGAGACGGTTGTGGTCATGAATGCTATTAATTTTGATGAGCAGCTCTGCGGTAGTTCACCTGGGATTTCTGACGTTATGATCCCAACAACTCAAATATCCCATTGTGTTTTCAAAGAAATAGCAGCATATAAAGACTGGCGCGGAATCTAGTTTTCTATAATTTTAAACTAGTTGTTATACGCGTAGTGGTGGCGGGACCTTCTCTACTCTGCAATATGGTTGAGGAGGGCGATGGCTGCCACATGCGTCATGCTTGTGACAAAGGGGCCATTGCTGGGGACAGGTTGCCTCGGGCATTAGAAGTCTACTATTGTAGTTCTTTCGTTTCTTCTCTGTAGATCTGCATTCCGAACCCGTGGTAGATGGTAAATAACCAATTTTAAATATAATATTAATTTTTTTCTTTTATTGTTTGACTTGTCAAAAGAACTTTAATGAGCCAACTTAATTTTATGAGTTTTGATTTGGTTACATCAGCCATCTATCAGTGAAAGTCCCGTCAACATCGGTCAAGCTATTTCAGAGATTAGCCATAACAAGCAGACATATAAAAATGGTAAAAAATATTGTTTTGGTATGTGTACCGTTTATACGTCCAAATGCACAAAGTTTATATCGGTTATTGAAATAACAAACAGACACTCCAATTTTAAATTTGCCTAGATTTGATAACATCAAAGCTTAGCGCTAGTTTATTTGAAATAGTCTCAATGTTTTTGCTGAAAAAGATCTATGTAACTAGTGTACGGAGAACGGCTTTTATTTTGAGGTCAAGAGATAATAAGAAGCCAGTTTATGTGGAAAACTGAAACGCGTTTGGGAAAGTTACGGCTATTTTTATTAGTTTCATACACGATTTCGGGCTTGAACTATTAACCAACAAGGATAGTGGGAATCATAAAATTTGCTGGAATCTGCTGTTTATGCCATTAAACTCATTTTTTATGTACTGGGCTAAATACTTTGGCCAATGCGCTCACACAAGCGGTCACGATGTATTGTTATCATTTTATAAACCGAAATCATTACCCCTGATTTACAAAATGGCTTGATGTAATTAGCACACAATAACATGGATAGGGTCACCAGGGTCACCGACATAGCCCACAGGATTGCCAAACTTAAGTGGGCAGGACCGATGGGGCAGAAAAGTCATCGAGAGGCGACCGCTTTCGGGAAAGCGCAGTGCAGGTAGGTCTCCCACACCGACGACCGATGACCTGGTTAAGGTCGCCTTTGCGGAAATCCTTGGGAGAGGCCTATGTCCAGCAGTGGACGTCTTTTGCCTGAAATGATGTTCGAAATGATGGTCTAGTGGTTAGATGTGCCGCCTTTGGATCAACGGGTCCCGGGTTCGATTCCGGGGTCGGGCAAGTGTCTTTGTGTAAACCAGAGGCACTGGCTCGGAGTCTGGGTGTCATTTCTATATATAATATGTATGTATTTACAAAAAAAAAATGTATATAAGTAGTTTATCATCCATCTCGTTACCATAACACAAGCATTAAGTTGCTTAGCTTGGGACGAGATGGCGTTGTGTGAAATGTCCAAGGATATTTATTATTTATTTTTATTATAGATAGAATGCACTTTATTGATAACCTATTAACCAAAAATATACAAAGTACACATTTTGAAATTTACAGAGGAATCATTTTGCGGCCTTATTGCTTAAAGCAGTTTCTTCCAGGCAACATCTAGTTATATTCTAAGTACGTGTGTGTGAATGTGTCAACACCCCATTTCTTCGTGAGGATATCATAACAGCTGAATAAAGGCAGAAAAACTAACCGCAAGAAAAGGAAATTTGAAACGAAACCAGTCAAAATTGACAATCAACGTGATTAAATAAATATAAATATCCTTGGACATTTCACACAACGCCATCTCGTCCCAAGCTAAGCAACTTAATGCTTGTGTTATGGTAACAAGATGGATGATAAACTACATAAATATTTTTTTTTGTAAATACATACATATTATAGATAGAAAACACCCAGACCCGGAACAAATACTTGTAGGTCGTACAAATATTTCTCCCGTGCGGGAACCGAACCCTTTTTTTTGGTTTGTCGTGAAAAAATGCCTGACCGCACATCCCGCGTCCGGGGAGACTACGGGGTAGTGTGGGGCCCTCACCCACTAAAACAACCCGCCGTGCGCCGACACCCGCCCTCACGGCGGAGCACGGGTACCGCGTACGTTTCTACCGTGGTCCGCAGGCGGCAGCCCCATCGGGCACCCACCCCCGTGTGATGCCCCGCGCACTTGGGCGTCACACCTTCGCGGTAGGCTATACCGGCGGACGGTGGGCTATCCCCGACCCAACCGCGTGCGGGAATCGAACCCGCGACATGCTACGCAGCAGTCGATCGCTTAACCATTGCGCCAACCGTGTCGACAAACGTCGTGATTGGGTTTTGGTAACTTCTACTACTACTACTAGTCTGCCGAGTCGGGGCTCGAACAACATGTAGGGAAATTTGTCTACTGGGCCGCGCTGGCCAGACGGTTGGCATAGTGTTTCGTATCAAGTTTTCCTTCTCTTGCGGCTAGGTGGCCTCGTTGGTCTAGTGGTTAGATGTGCCGCCTTTGGATCAACGGGTCCCGGGTTCGATTCCGGGGTCGGGCAAGTGTCTTTGTCTAAACCAGAGGCACTGGCTCGGAGTCTGGGTGTCATTTCTATCTATAATATGTATGTATTTACAAAAAAAAAAAGTATATTAATAGGTTATCATCCATCTCGTTACCATAACACAAGCATTAGTTGCTTAGCTTGGGACGAGATGGCGTTGTGTGAAATGTCCAAGGATATTTATATTTATTGTCACTTCCTACTGTCGGCTCTTACCACATTCTTAGGTTGGAATAGAGTGGTGACGCTATGTACTCCAAATCCGTCACCACACGGACAGGCCTAGGTTAATAACGTTCCCGCTCATACGTGCAGGGAAATTAGCCTATAGTGACACGCTGGCAACACGTCTTAACGCAGGATCTGCCTCTACCGGTTCTCTAGTCTCTCAGGCACTCTCAGGACAGTATGGGTTGGTGACATTTTGTATTCTAAATGCCCACACGGGAAATTTGTAGTCGTTCGTCGTTTCAGCCCATAAATGACCCACTACTGAGTCGGGCCTCCTCCAAATTCATGGAGTGAATTAGCCTACTGTGCCACGCTGGCAAGACGGGTTGGCACAGGAGTTGTATAAAGTATTTCTTCTCTTTCAGCTAGATGATCTGCCTCTTGCGTTCTTTTAGTGGCCTCTTACGACACCCTCACGATGGTATGGTTTGGTGACATTTTGTATTCTAAATACACCACCACAAGGACAGTTTGTAGTGTAAAGTCGTAATATATTTAAAGGCTGCGACGTCTACCCACGCGACATGGGCTTACACGGCAGGCGTCTTTGAAAGAAGCTTAAATTTCTGATTACTGTGAAGGGAATTTGTAGTGCTTCTTCCTTTGAAGTTGGTCTGTCCCAAAGTAATTCCGTATTCTTGTTCACCATCGATTTTAAGCCTCGGAGGCTTTGCCCAGTCTTATTAACAGTAGCTAACTTAATTTGATTTTCTCCGTTACCTTCGATCAACTTTGTGTAAAACATAAACTTAAGGGATGGAAAAATACTAGAAGTCTTGGTTAATAACGGTATGATTATAATAAAGGATCGATAGTATGCTGTGAGGTAGAGCGCAAAATTTCAGGAAAAACAAAACCACTTATTTATCTTTACAATTTGTTCAAGGTCAAGGATTATGGAATTATGATTACTAAGCTTGTAGGATAATAAAAACGATAGATAGTTGGTTGTATTTCAGTGGAGGCCAGTGGAGTTTAATAGTAATCTATCTGCCTGCATACCCGGGTTCACACGGGTATTTAACAAACATTTTAAAAAAGTGAGACAACGCGGACTTTTTTGTACAACGCGGACTTTTTTGTAGGGGTCACTAAACGTCACTTTGCTCTATCACTACATAGTATAAAACAAACTCGCCGTCGTCCATCCGTCCCTATATATGCTTAAATCTTTAAAATTACGTATCTGACTTTAAAGCGGTTTTTTAATAGGTAGACTGATTCAAGAGGAAGGTTTATGTGTATAATACATGCATAATATTGTAGAGAATCACTGTTATATTTAGATGTTTATCATTTCACCCGTGCGAAGCCGGGGCGAGTCGCTGGTTGTCAATAATTTCCGCAACGTAGTTACGCGATATATTTTTTTCATTTTTTTCCAGTAGTTTCAAAGCCTATTCAAAGCAAACAAACAACCAAATATTTCCTATTTATAATAATAGTTCAGAGATCTGGTTTGAAAAAACGTCAATATCACACTCATACTTAAGATAGAACAACATTTTAAACACATAACTGTTTGTTTTGATTTTCTCTATGCCTTCGGGGCATAGAGCAAATCAAATCAAACAGTTTGGATACAGCCTATAAAAACCTCGCGATAAGAAATAAAAATTTCACAGCATTATGCAATATCTACTTCTTCTTCTTCTTCTCAGCCCATAAATCTCCCCCTGCTGAGTCGGGCCTCCTCCAACTACATGGAGAGTAATTAGCCTACAGTGCCACGCTGGCCAGACGGTTTGGCACAGTGTTTTGTATAAAGTTTTCCTTGTCTTGCGGCTAGGTTTTCGGCCTTGTCATTTCCTTGTCGACTCTTGCGACACCCTTAGGGTGAAATGGGGTGGTGACACAATGTATAAGTCCGTCACCACACGATATCGGTCCACCCTGTGGGAGGCCTACTAGGAACTTTTCTGCCACTTAAGTTTGGCAATCCTCTGGGCTATGTCGGTGTTCCTGGTTTGCCTGCGTATCTCCTCATTTCTGATGCGATCTCACAGGGAAACTCCGAGCATAGCCCTCTCCATTGCCCTTTGAAGATGGTTATAAATAAATAAATTATTAGTGTTGCATGTTCGCATAAGTCATTCAGTTATTCTCGGTTTGAACCTGTCGCGATTCTCAGCTGCGCTAATCACTCTTCCATTGCGAATCATTGCATGTGCCAGCGCTTAAGTCACCGGCACAGTGAATATTTTATCAATGCAGTACTCACACATCACACAAACGTCCAAATCTCGGCACTCAAATGTTCATCGTTTCAGCCCATAAATGACCGACTATTGAGTCTGGCCTCCTCCATATTCACGGAGGGAATTAGCCTACTGTGCCACGCTGGCAAGACGGGTTGGCACAGAGATTGTATCAAGTTTTCCTTCTCTTGCGGCTAGGTGATCTGCCATTTGCGTTCCTTCAATCGCCTCTTACGACACCCTCAGGATAGCATGGGTTGGTGACATTGTGTATACAAGGCGACTAAGGTTTACATGGGCTAATGAGTAATAAATTGCGAAGCTACACTATTTTAAATATCGTATCTTAGTGCGAAACTCAATCGATCTGCTGTTAAGCAACGTGTGACTCTGCTGAATACCGGATGGGTGTCCATCCTTTGTAACAGATAACCGCAAATCCGTTGATCCCGGCTCCCATTCTACTAATTATTTATTTACCCCCTGCGGGTTAAATAAAATATCCCCGTTTTGGGACGGGGCAGAATATCAAACTTTCCCACCGCACGCTAGGAAATCACGCATGCTGTAAAAGTCAACAAAACCTAGCACGCTTGGTGGTAGGATATAACCAAGCAGTTTTACTGTGTTTCGTCGTGTTTTTGCGAGAGCCGGTGCCCGACAGGGCATTTCCTAGAATTGCTCCATCTTAGACCCTGTCGTTGATTTCCATCATGCAAGCCCAGGGTCAAAGGAATTCAAGTAACTGAAAAAAAAAGTGAAAATGAAAGTATGATCTAACCATATTTGTGTGTAAGTGTCTATTAGATGGATCGTTTATGGCAGACTGCAATCGCTTTATAGGTTAGACCTTAATCAAATAGGGAAATTTACCTCCGAGGTTTTTTTCGGTTGTATCCGACAGTGGATTAATACATTATAGCGCGATAGTATTTTATCTCTTAGCTCATATGTTACTGAAATTAGTTCGTTGCGCCACGTTAGTCAGATGTCTTGCTTTTAAAGGTAATGCACCTTCATATTGCGTATTTTATTTTCTTTACAATATAAATTACAAGAAATAAATAATGCTTCATTTTTTCTGTAATTTGCAGATGGTATGTCAGATGGCATGTCAGTAACACTATGAATCCTTTCATTACGGCTTTAGATATTTTTTACATCATAAAAACTGATTTTAGTCACTTTCTGCGAAACCTTCAGTGCCGGATGGAGGCGCAATAAAATCTTGATCCATCATCACTTGGATAAGTATTAGGATCAATATTGAAGATTTCAATATTTAAAAAACTGTGGAGTTTCAGTACTATTTATGTATATGTACTATGTCACCGCGAGTCATCATTAATTGCACGGCACACGCTCTGCATACAGATCTGCAATTCTATACCTAAAAGCTACATAGAAAATTCAGTCTTAACATTTGAACTGACAGGTGAAAATCAACTGTGCAATTTTTAGTATCAATTTAAAGCACGCTACTTGCACATAAATTGTCGAAATCTTTGATTGATCGTCTGAGGTTCGAGATGCAAAATGTTTTTGTCCTATTTAGTGTTAATGCTAGTATTGTTCTGCAAAGATGTGTAGACTGTGTGTAGATTTGAATGGTGGTTCTAGGGGTTTTGAAATATTGAACTGGATACTGTTTTGTGCGAGAAACTAACCAAATTATGGTAAGTAGATATATAGTGTCACCACCCCATTATATTATGAGGGTGTCGTAAGAGAGCCGATAAAAGAATATGACAGGACATAATGATTTCTTAGGTTTTCGCGATTATTACACATTAAAATTAAACGCTTTTTAACGGATTTATCGCGTGTATATTACATTATTTAATTCCCGACGCGCGGGAGAGACTAGATGACAGTTGTCTTCAAAAGTAAAAAGAAACAGTTAAAATCTACCGCCTATAATTTTGTTTTATTGATAACTAAATAAAGTAATATACACGCGATAAATAATGTAATATACACGCGATAAATCCGTTAAAAAGTGTTTAATTTCAATATGACAGGACAGATGGCCTAGCCGTGAGATAAGGAAAACTTGACACAAAACCCTGTGCCAAACCGTCGGTCCAGCGTGTCATAGGCTAATTACCCTCCATGTAATGGGAGGAGGTCCGACGCAGCAGCGGGTCATCAATGGGTTGAGTAGCAATAGTATTAATAAATTATAGGTTTTACTTACTGGTTACAATATAAATCCTTTATCAGTGCTATTATTAAAATTGACACATTTGAAGAGTTTTCCAAAAAATTGTATATTTCATTACAAGTGCGGAAAGGCTGTCATTGCAAAGAAAAAAAGAAAGAAGAAGAGAGAAAATAATTTTATTGCAGCTCACAATATTCACAATATCTCAATGTTGTATAAAAAATAAAAAATATTGCTTACTTACTAACATACAAAAAAACGACTACTTAAATATAACAGAATAAATACAAATATAGTTATGGGTTGTGAGCCTGATGGCCCCAACTCAGCTGTGATGCCACTGAATGTGGCGCTGATTTTCAGTTGGAGACTATTTATAGTACAGTTGCGAAAAAATGAAGCAATTTAACAAAATAATAAAAACACAATAAACTCTGCTTATATTCCCAACTGTCAAAATAATGTATATTAAAGAAAAAAAATATATCAACCGTAGAATATAAGCAGAGATTTTTTTTTCTTTAATATACATTATTTTGACAGTTGGGAAAGAGAACGCATTAGTTCGGGAAAGGTAAAAAAAGGACGAGTGTGTAATAGCCCACTTCCCGAACGCAATACGCCACTTTTTGAGCAACTGTATTAAAAAAACTGTTTCTTGACACGTTGTTTCTCTATTTTTATGGTTAGCTTTCCCATTTCTAGACGAAGTGGAAGTAACCTAATGTTTATTAGACGAGTAACTTATAAATCAAAGATTTTGCCTGCATTAAAGTGTTTGCCTTAATTCTTGGGCTAGAATAATAACTATACCCCAGCTTTAGTGCTGTCCGTTTTGCCATGAAACTACCCTTCATTTGTCATACATATGTTCCAATTTTTTTAGTAAACAAACACATTTATTTAAATAAAAAATACATACCAAACAGAAAATCCCCAACCATGGCGGAGCCGAAGGCCCAAACCACCACTTTTTTATCCAAACCACACAGAAATAAAATATCTATACCCTCTACTATATCTATTATATATACCAATACCATACCAATAAATAAAATTGGAGTGTCTGTTTGTAATAATAAAATAACCACTTTTTACTAAATGCGTAAGTATGTATACACAGAACATAGACCAAAAAATCATGTTTTTTAATTTTTGTCTGTCTGTCTGTTTGTCTGTTTGTTCCGGCTAATCTCAGAAACGGCTGGACCGATTTTGACTGGACTTTCACTGATAGGCAGCTGATGATATAAGGAGTAACTTAGGCTACTTTTTTTTGACTGGCGTCACCCGCGGTACGACAATAAGTAAGCGCGGGTGAAACCGCGGGGCGCAGCTAGTATAAATATATAAAATGAACAACTAAATAGTAAGAATCAATTAAAAAATAAATTGGGTAAATTATCCTTAATATTTATGATATCGTTTGATTTATGTAAATAACGTACCTCCATGTGGTGACCAATTTAAATTACAAAGTGGCACATGCAGAACTGTCCCGACGGTGTCGTAAGAGTCAACTAAAGAAAATGACAAATCAGAAAAGCTAGCTTCAAGAGAAGGAAAAATTTAAACGAAAACCTGCGAAAACCCCACTAAAGAGCGTCGCACTGTATTCTAATTTTCCTCCGTGTAAGTGGAGGAGGCCTAACTCAGTAGTGTGCCTTTAAGAGCTGAGATGGGGACGATGATGATGAAAAGTATCTGATCAAATTTGCAACATCGTCAGTTACATAACGACTAAAGTACACAAAACAAACTTTCTCTTATTAAACGCCCTCGCACGTTGCCCGTCCGTGAACTAGATAAATACATTAAATCCATTGCTAATTTGTCTGCAGGTCACGAGACAACGCTGACATGACGACTGACAACGCACTCAATTCGCAAAGGTATGTATACGATATCATACAATAACCAAAAACACTTGAAATATTAATAATACTAATACTCATATTAATATACTACAATTGGTTAACCGGCGGTCGAAATTCGACCATATTTAATTTAAATTATATATGGTCGGTTTTTATAATACACTAGCGACCCGCCCCGTCTTTGCACGGGTGCAATTATGCATGAATTATACTTAAATACCTTCCTCTTGAATCACTCTATTTATTTAAAAAAAACGCTTCAAAATCCGTTGCGTAGTTTTAAAGATTTAAGCATACTTAAGGACGGACAGGCGACAGCGACTTTGTTTTATACTATGTAGTGATATATAAAATATCATAGGCTACAATTCACAAAGATATTAGAGATTATAACTACTTACACTTTAATCCATTAAGATCCATACAAAAAAGGGAAAATATATATTGATCGCATGCTAACCCACCGGGCTAGCGTGCGTGGCTAGCTCGCAATCAAATTGTGGTATTCAACGGTTGACCGTCCACTGTTTGTTTAGTCGGTACCTGCCGCACTTTTAAAACGAAAAAGAATCTCGGTTTGGGTAATTTTGCAATGATAAATCAGTTAACTTTTTCTATTAATTTGTGAAGTTTCGCTATTACATATTAATAATTTAGCATAAGCACATAAACATCACTAAGCTTAAGTCTGATTCAAAATGTAAGAAGGGAAATAATACTGCGTCTTTTAATGTCAATAGTCCTATACCCTTTCACGTATTCCTGACGAGCTCTCAAAGCGTGGGGAATCTTAAAGCCTTATTTATGTTACTTTCGGGAACCGACATTAACGTTTCAATTTCCTCAATAAATCTTTATGAATAATTTTTATTCTGGTCGGTAACCGTCAAACTTAATAAAACATTTTTAATCGCCACTGTTAAAAGGCCAGATGGTACAGGGAAACGTTTATAATGAAACCCAGGCATCAATAAAGCCTCTATAACAAAATTATGGTTTCATAGCGGCTTCTTTATCTGTCACACTTTACATTCACCACAGAAGAACATCAATACTTTAATAATATTGAAGTACTGTACATTCAACATCGGCATAATTATCTCAGTTTATAATCCCACTTCTGTGCCTGTCCAATTATGTATGGGGAGTCAGCAAGAACCGGGGTTCAATTTAGACATCCTAGAATGTAATTGTTCTCGATTCTGCTGATTAAATGCAATAACTGGTTGTCGCTTTGTTATCATCATCATTTTAACTCTTAAATGTCTACTGAGTCTGGTCTCCTCCAAATTGAAGGCGGGTAGTTAGCAGACTGTGCCTCGCTGGCCCGTTTTGACACAGGGTTTGTATCAAGTTTACCTTCTCTTGCAGCTAGCTAATCTGCCTCTTGCCTTCATTGAGTCCGTACAACATCATCAGTATGTTATGGCCTGGTGACATAGTTTATTCTTAGTCCTTCACCACACCGAAGCTTTAAACTACTACTATTCAGCCCACAAACGACCCACTGCTGAGGCGGACCTCCTCCCATCACAGGGAGGGACAATAGCGTACTAATCCACACTAGCCAGACGGGTTGGCACAGGGTTTCGTTTCAAGTTTTCCTTCTCTTACGGCTAGGTTATCAGCCTTCTCATTTGTCGTAAGAACCGACAAAAGTAAGCATAAATCACCGAAGCCCTATATCTCATATCAATATTTCTTGCAAGAAATGATTCATTCATGATCACAACGTTTCCGACATTTTCCGATACTGCAAAGTGCCTGAAACGTTGGGATATGAATAAAATAAGACGATCAGAACCCTCCTGAAATCATTTCCTGCAATGTACAAATATTGTGAAAAATCTTTTTATTTTTTTGACCCGGAATAAAATTATTTATGGGGATTGTGGGAATCTCCTCCAGAGTAGAGGCCTACCCACTAAGCATCTCCGTGGTGAACCGTCCCGCGCTTACTGCCCCGTGGGTTCCGACTGTAGCTCCACGGGAAATTTTGTGAAAACCTAAGATATCATTATACATTTTTCTTTCTTAGGGTCTTCAAGAAATCGTCCCCCAACAACAAGTTGACCATATACCTGGCATCACGTGACCTGATAGTGGAAAATGGTGAAATCGACAGGATCCAGGGTGTGCTACACGTAGACCCGGAATACTTAGAAAACAAGAAGCTGTATGGCCAGGTCACGCTTACATTCAGGTACGTAGGGGTTTTATGATGGCGTTTACAGGATGTGGCAAAAAGGTTTTACGAATACGGTGTATGTATACTAAACGATAGGGGTGATAGTGGCACTGATAAAGATAGTGAGTGTAAGATTTCAGGCAATTTTTTTTAGGTAAAAGTTTGATAATAGTGTGATATAAATTATTAAATTAGTGTACAAATGTGTACAATAACATGTTATCTATCTATCTAACTAAATTTGACAGGTAATAATTATTACATTTAGCTATTTCAACCATTACCTATGGAACCTTTCTATTTTTATAAATATACATTTTGAAAGTTAGAATATTGTGTAAGCAGTAACACAAACACATGTTTAAAAATATTTTTTACATGGCTTATATGTATGGTGCTTGTCATTTCATAATCTTAAGAAAAATCTTACTAATATTATAAACGTGAAAGTTTGTAAGTATGGATGGATGGATGTTTGTTACTCTTTCACGTAAAAACTACTGAATGGATTTTAATGAAACTTTACAATAATATAGCTTATACATCAGAATAACACATAGGCTATAAGTTATAAAGATATTATGTGAATGTACAACAATTTAAACAAGTCGAATTCAAAATTTCTAATTGTCAAATTTTCGACCTTATTAAACTATAGACAACATAACGTTTCGCTGTCAGTTGCGTTTTGTTAAAATAGGTTTTATACGGACGGGATAAAAATCTCAGGTATCCTATGTCCAACTTTCTTTTTGTTTTAAATATATATAATGCGGAACAAAGTTCGCCGGGTCAGCTAGTAAGAAAATATGTAAACCTTTGTTTTTGCAACAAAATCTCCAACACTGTTGTAGAAACGTCATAAAAGAATCGTCTCGTGGCTTCTTTAATGATTTCATCAAAACGCCGCAATTTAGAATTGAGAGAAGCTTTAAAAACCAATTATGCGAGGATGATAAACTTGCAAAGCATTTGATTCACGTTAAGTCAAGAGACAAAGAACTGCGATAAAGAACCGTTTTCCTGTAAATTGCCTATAAATCTAAGTTTATTTTACCAGAAAATTACGCTCGTAAGGCAGTAAATGTTGGTTGCCCATGACATTCAGCTACACAGAGCTTATGAGGAAAGTAGTAACATTTGTTGGTCTAGTGGTTAGATGTGCCGCCTTTGTATTAATCGGGTCCCGGGTTCGATTCCGGGTTCAGGCAAGTGTCTTTGTCTACAATGTGCGTTGTCCTTTGTATGGTTATTTAGTCTGCAGTACCACCCTAACAGCACGGGTTAGGGTGGTACTGCAGACTAAATTATGTATAATTTTGACAGTAAATCGGTTGAGGATGAAATAATGTTTTCTTGAAACGTTATTCAAGAAACCTGGGCTTTCACTTTAAGGCATTCCTTTCCTTTAGCTTAAACTTCTGTGGTCTGCCCATATTATTAGCATTATAAAATAGTATCATTGTGTATTCCAAATCCTTCACTGTATGGTAAAATGTCTATGGTCGGAACCAATTACAATTCCCCAAGCCAGTTTACTTAATAAAAAAAACCATTACTAATATCTATACTGCTCATATTACTCGCTGGGCCTGGTAACGCACACTTTGGTAGATTAAAAAATATACAATGTATAGGATTGACTCGTGACAGGTTGTCCTATCAATCCTATACTTTCTACCAGCACGCTTTTTTCTATTCTACCAAAGCGTACGTTTCAAAACTCCCCCTTGACCATTTAACTTGCTACTACTTATATTTATTTAGGGCCACTCCTATTTACATTTAGAAAATGCCCGTCTAAAATGACCGAGCTTGCTACGTCTCAAACTTCCAGACGTTTCTATTGTGAGTCACGGGTACAAAATCCATTTACGCACGAGCAAACCTTTTTATGCCGTCAGGTAGAAACACGTGCCACTATTGTCTAGAAATCCAATACTGTCCAACAATAGAATAGAAATGCCTATTCATAAGTAAGAACTATGATTTTCAAAGCTTACTTCTCAAATGACACTTTTAAGAACCATTGAAATTCGGTGAAAGCTGCCCTAATAAAGATTGTTGGGATTCGGTGGGTAGAAGGTTAGAACCAAGCACTAATGAAAATGTTATAAAGATTCTTATTCTCCTATCAAAGCTAAAAAGCAATCATACTAAATATACATTCAAAAGAAATTAAAAATAAATATGGAATAGAAATATGTTTTATTCTTTGTCCCAGTTATGGCGATTACAATTGTCAACGGATATTGTAACTACTCCAGGTCGGAAAGCGGCACCGTCCGCGAAGACCCGACGCAAGAAACTTAGTGACCACGTATTTTACAAAGTATAGTAGTTTACATTGGTTCCTTGTTTCCAAATGAATTTCATAATAGTAAAACTAAAAGAAGATTAATTAAAATGGAATAATGAGTGTTTTTCACGAGCCCAAATGACACTCAGACTCAGAGCAAGTGCCTCTGATTTTAGACAAAGACACTTACCCGACCCCGGAATCGAACCCCGGACCCGTTGATCCAAAGGCTGTGAGCCGACCAACCAAACAGCGGCACTTGTTCACAAGTTTAACGCATGTGGCACCCATCGATCTTCTCAACCATATCAAAGGGACGTTGCCGACTCACCACACATGTATAAGTTCGCTCCCTTTGCACAATGAATTACTTATCTTATTTTGATACTAGCAATTAAGGTATAGGTATATCCGACATAGCCCACCGGATTACCAAACTTAAGTGGCAGTGGGCAGGGCACATAGCTCGCAGGACCGACGCCCGATGGGGCAGAAAAGTCCTCGAGTGGCGACCGCGTTCCGGAAGGCGCAGTGCTGGTAGGCCTCCCATACGGTGGACCGACGACCTGGTTAAGGTCGCCGGAACACCTATGTCCAGCAGTGGACGTCTTTTGGCTGAAATGATGATGATGATGATGAATTAAGGTAAGGAATGCATACTAACCTTTTTTACGTTGGAAAACCTCATGGATACCTACCGCTGCTTAGTCGAGCCTCCACCCATTACGTAAAGGGTAATTACCTTACTATGCCACGCTGGCCAGATGGGTTGGCACAGAGTTTTCTATCAAGTCCTCCTTGTCTTGCGGCTAGCTTTTCGGCCTTGTCGTTTCCTTTTGTCAGCTCTTACGATACCCTTGGGATGGTGTGGTGACACTGTGAGATATAAAGCATCATCATCATCTTAGCCTTGTATCCCGGTCGCAGCCCAAACTCTCGCTTCGGCGCCCGGGGTCAGCTTTCCGGGAGATATAATCCATTACTACAGGGATAAAAATTCTCTGGCTTAATTTTTCAATTATTTCTTGCCACAATAAAGATTGTGTCTATAATGTCTTATGTTTTTACGATCCTTGTTTGATTGATTGCGGTGAATGATGTTTAGACGGGCTTCTTTGTGCTGTTTTATTTAAATCCATGTATTTTTTTTGCGGTTTTGTTAAAACTTAGCATATTTCTTGTCCCAAAAATAAAGTTTCAGGCTTCATTTGAAAAGGGTTCACGGAGGACAAATTTAGAGAAACAGTAATAATAACACTAAGAATATTGTATCATCATCATTACTATCACTTTCATTATCACTATCATCACTATCACTACATATTATAAAACAAAATCGCTGTCGTCTGTCCGTCCATATGTATGCCTATATCTTTAAAACTACGCAACGGTTTTTGAAGCGGTTTTCTTTAATTTAAAGAGTGATTCAAGTGGAAGGTTTATTTGTACAATACATACATAATATTGTAGAAAAACGCTGATAAATTTAGATGTTCATCATTGCACCCGTGCGTAGCCGGGGCGGGTCGCTAGTCAAGTAATAATTTTAGGTTAGAAGACACGAAGCTAAGAAATTGCCTTAGATCTGTTACACGTTTCTCATTTCACATAATCTATTTACTCAAATGGAATGGTTCATAGCCTTAAAATGTAACCCTCTTTGCCTTCACACGGCCACCACAGTGTATATATAAAGATAACCAGTATATCAATATTTCGAGAGCGTGAGCGCTCCCAAATTTTTCCTTTCATTATCATCATTTCAGCAAAAAGACCTCCATTGCTGGACATAGGCCTCCCCCAAGAATCTCCACAAAGACCGGGTTTCTTTCTCTTCAATCACTCTATCTATAAAAAACGATTCAAAATCCGTTGCATAGTTTTAAAGATTTAAGCATACATAGGGACGGACAGACAACAGCGACTTTGTTTTATAATATGTATTGAGTATTGATGATGATAGTCATGCAATAGCTGCAGCGGTTACGCACGGGTGCAATGATGAACATCTAAATTTATCAGCGTTTCTCTACAATATTATGCATGTATTTTACATAAAAACTTGCCTCTTGAATCACTCTATCTATTAAAAAAAACGCTTCAAAAACCGTTGCGTAGTTTTATAGGCATACATAGGGACGTACAGACGACAGTGACTTTGTTTTATAATATGTAGTGATAGTGAATGTGATAGTGATTATGATGATACAATATTCTTAGTGTTATTATTACTGTTTCTCTAAATTTGTCCTCCGTGAACCCTTTTCAAATGAAGCTTGAAACTTTATTTTTGGGACAAGAAATATGCTAAGATTTAATAAATCCGCACAAAAAATACATGGATTTAAATAAAACAGCACAAAGAGGCCCGTCTAAACATAATTCACCGCAATCAATCAAACAACGGTTAATTTCAGGAATAGTTAATTGCCGTTTTCATGCTGTGTTACGTTACGCAAGTTAGTTGTAATGCACAATCGATTCTTGAACGGATTTAATTTTAGCATTAACCAGTACCTTTGAACGCCAGTACAAAGTTACCTTACCGCTTATAAACCATATTTTATGCAAGCTTCTAACCTTCGCCCTTAATTAAGCATAAATTCTCCTCCATTTATATTAATTTCGTGGTGGGGAAGCATTTTATACACCTTAATGGATTCGGTGTTATTATACGCAGATAAGTCAGGAGGAAAAGTGCTAAATAAGCCAAGGTTATTTATTTCACGTGTCTTTCTTTAAAATACTTACCTCCTCTCTCTCTCTTAGCTAGCTAAAATGTATAGGTACAATATTTATGGGTACAATGAAACTGTTTGTGACTGTCTTGTTGGTCTATACCCTGTACAAGATAACTTGATCGATTTGACAGACGAGCTAGTGATGGGAAACGGAAAATGTCTAGTAGTACAAAAAATTACGTTTTAAAATACTTGTAACTGTGACAAGTAGGCGTGGGTGTAATGTGTGAAATTCTTTATTGCACTAGACATATAAAACATTGGGTAGTTAAGCGATGGTGGGTCAATATTCACAATAAGTTCCTATTTAATATTACAGGGTTATATTTGTACCTCCCGCCAAATTTAAATAGGTGGTAGACCATGAAAGTAAACAAAAAAGAAAAGAAAATAATAATTGTAAAAGTGTTAAATTTCAATGTGCGAAAGCCAACCAATTTTATTTCAAAATGAAAATGTTTTTTATTCGAATATTGTCTTAAAAAGTGAAGAAAAAGTGATAAAGAATTTCACACATAATACAGCCACACCGCCGTCACACTTACAAGTATTTTAAAATATTATGTTTTGGACTAGTAGATATTATCTGTTTCCCATCACTGTTCGTCATTGCAAAGTAAAGGTATGATTCCGAACTCGGCTGCACGCAGCAGTACTGCCGCAACAGTGCTGTCGCGGCACTACTGGTCCCCATACAATATTTTTAAAAGCTTATAAGTGATTACATTCTGAGCTAGGCAGCAATGTAGCGCATTTATGGGGACCAGCAGTGCCGCGACAGCACTGCTGCACGTGCAGCGTAGTTCGGAATCATACTTTTATGTCGATCAGAAAAATTGACATCTGTCAAATCGATCAAGCTATCGCGAACAGGTTATAACTAGGCGTTCTAAGTTTAGGCAAGCGTCTTGCATAAACCAGAGACACTTACTGTGAGTCTGAGTGTCATCTGTGTTTGTGACTTGTATATTTGTAAATCTATATCGCGGGGGCTGTCCATTTGATATAATAAAAAAAACTTACGTTCATTTGTAGGCGACTGACCTCCTACTAAACGACTTACGGATTTTGATAGCGTTTTTTTTGTTACCATGTAGCGGCTATGTAGCTGTCTAGAGGGGTAATATATTTTTTTTTTAATTTATTTATTTATAAATACGTAAATAAAACCTTAACAGCTATAGCGCCAATGCGATGTTACTACTACAATACAAATAATTAATACACTACAAATTAAAAAACACGATGATGATGATGATGATGATCTACCTTTATCCCTTATCACCCCAACCCAGATTTGGATGTAATTGACTGCCTTTTGATCTTGGGGTTGGATGCCGCCTTTAGGCCACGGGTGGCCAGTTCGCTTCCGGGGTCGGGCAAGTGTCTTTGTGTAAACCAGAGGCACTTGCTCCGTGACTTCCGGGGCATGAACAGAAATTTCGTTTAAATAGATGTTACTTTTCATCAGATTGTTTTTCCTTGTCAACTATACTGGGTGTAAAAAAAAAGTCAGTCAGTGCATAGAACCTATGGAAAGGAGTTCTCTCTATCTACTTGCTGACCAGGCAGAAATTATCCTGCATGATATTCGTTTACCGGCTACAGCGCCATCTGTCGGGCTGACATCTGGCGCATACAAAAAAATAATTCAAATCGGTCTAGCCGTTTAGAGGAGTTCAGTGACATACACATGTACAGTAGAATTATGTATATAACTAGCGACCCACCCCGGCTTCGCACGGGTGCAATGATGAATATCTAAATTTATCAGTGTTTCCCTACAATATTGTGCATGTATTATACATATAAGCTTCCTTCATCGTCTTTATCGTAATCAATGGGCTCAGTAATAGTAGTAATAATAAAAGAAAGAAAGAAAGAAAGAAAAAGAAGAAAGAAAGAATAAAGAAAATAGTAATTATACGAGTACTTACAAAGATATTCGTGATGTCATTTTGATAATCTTTTTATATTTTTAGGTATGGGCGAGAAGACGAAGAGGTTATGGGACTGAAGTTCTGCAATGAGGCAATCATGAGCCTGGCTCAGATTTGGCCTCCTCATTGCAATCACGACAGGGAACCTAACACGGCGCTACAGGTATTTTAATACAAACTCTAACAGACCTTATTGTACCATAATCCATTCGGCCATAAGAAGTCTTTTGCTGGACAAAGGTCTCCAAGGAATTCAACAAAGGCCTGTGACCTGTGTACCGGGATCTCTCGGACATTGGTGCTTGTATCAGAATAGTTCGTTTTCAAATTCATTTATTGATCAAGATTTATTGGTCAGTTCATTAATTTGTTAGTTTACCTGTTTGTTTGATGATTTGGTTTTGGTTGATGTGGAAAGTGGCGGGCAAGTGTCTTTGTGTAAACTTTGTTTGTCGTTTGTATTCGTGAATAAACGTTGGTCTAGTGGTTAGATGTGCCACCTTTGGATCAACGGGTCCCGGGTTCGATTCCGGGGTCGGGCAAGTGTCTTTGTCTAAACCAGAGGCACTGGCTCGGAGTCTGGGTGTCATTTCTATCTATAATATGTAAGTATTTACAAAAAAAAAATGTATATAAGTAGTTTATCATCCATCTCGTTACCATAACACAAGCATTAAATTGCTTAGCTTGGGACGAGATGGCGTTGTGTGAAATGTCCAAGGAAAAAAAACAAAAAAAAAAAAAGCCCCCGCGATACACTTTGAACATAGGGCAGGGATTTCGTTTTAAAAAAAATGCTATATGCGTATCTCCGCCACTTGAGACGTCTAAGTGATTTTACAATAAAATCAAGTCAAAAGTTAAGTAATAAAACTTGACTACCAGTTTTTTTCCAAGGCATACTTGGAAAAAATCAATTTCAAACGCAGAGAGTGCTTCCCACCTGCGTTTCTTATTTCATCCCCAACTCTAGCTGAATATGGAAACTAGATTACCCTTTAATAAGGATGTCGTATTCAATAGGAGTGCACATGTAATGCAATTCCAAAATTAAGCCCTTATGACGTGTTCCTAATTTTATTGTCTTAACCGTGTGGTGACGGATTAAGAATACATTGTGTCATCACCTCATTCAATCCTGAGGGTGTCGTAAGAACTGACAAAAGGAAATAACAAGGCCGATAACCTAGCCACAAGAAAAGTGAAACTTGGTAGGAAACCCTGTGCCAAGGCGTCTGGCCAGCGCAGCGTGGCACAATAGAAAAAAAAACCTTCCTTCGAATATAATGATGATGATAATAGCGAAGTACGAATAGAACCTTAATCTTAATTAAGGTTAATCTACAAAATAAGGCTTAATCTACAAAATGTGGGTTTGTTCTAGGATGCACTTATAAAGCGGTTAGGAGCCAACGCGTACCCGTTCCACTTAGAACTGACACCACTGGCGCCACCTAGTGTTCAACTGGTACCAGCCAAGCAGTACCACGGAGCTCCTATCGGCACTTCGTATGACGTCAGAGCGTACATTGGTAAGTATAACTCTCTCTTTTGCGTCGTATTCTTTCTCTCGTATGATGTTCTTCCATCTGGTCCTGTCTCTGGCGGTGTGGAGCGCATTGTGGAGAGTTGAGGGTGGTGCTCATTTGATCGGACCAATGTGTAGGGCTGCGTCCTCCAGGTCGTTTTCCTGATCACAAATAAAAATATACAAAAATATACCTAGATATTTAATTTAGATTAGTTTTTATCAAGGAAAGCTACTTTTTTATTATGATATTGTTCCAAATAGAGAGAAAAGTCTTTGCGTGTGCTAGTATTTGCGGGTGCCGTGGCGCGTTGATAGCGCACGGAGTTAAAACGAGGCTGATAATTAAAAATACTAACTAGTTACACAGTTTTTTGCCGGCTCTTCTATGTAGAGTATAATTCCGAACCGGTGAACGATGGATGCGGGCAGCTCAAGACTGGCCTTGGTGGAAATCCTTGGGGAGGCCCATGTCCAGCAGTGGACGCCTTTTGGCTGAAATTATGACAGTGAGGGATCAATTTGAAGGGTGCCTTCAAATATGTAAATACTATGAAACAATAAATAACTACCAATCGCATTTTTTTGTTTGTAATGACTTGACCATTTGAAAGCTTTCGTAAGATTTTGTTCGATTGGAAATCATTTTGACTTTGTTAAATATTTTTTTGCCGATACCAATTTTATTATGTTGTTGATTACTGATGTAACATATCTCTTATGTATCTGAAATTGTCCTCTTGAGAGTCGAACATCTTCTAACCTACACGATATTGGCCGAGGGATCCGAGCAGTAATCATAAATGTCAAGAAACCGTGCAAACTCAAGTTCACATAAGTACCGTCTCGAAATCCACGTAGAAAGCCGCGGGTAGAAGCTCTATACACAATTGCGAGGGCTATAAATTTGTCCTCAAAGTTGATCCATATTTGAATATGAGTCAATACTCCCCTTCCAATTAACGCGTGTATAACAGTTTAATTGGTTAGCATATTAATTAGGTGAGGATGTGGTGCGGCAATGATGGTACACGAGATGCTCAGTCTATGCTTTCAAATATATGTTTGTAAAATTTTATGAAAATTTATTTCCATAAACACTAACTTAAGTACATATTAACAAGACTAAAAATACCAATTAACCTAAAACTTAAATACTAAAATATACATATTATTTAAAGGAGTCCCTTAAAGGCAAGGTACCGAAGATACTGGCAGTGTTCCCCCTTTGAATCGCTAGTCAGATTTTTTGTCCGAGGTAGCTACCAGCTCTTCGGTCTCCTGTGATGTCGACTAACCTTTGTTTGTAAAATTATATGTATATGTATATGTATAGTTGTATGTGTAAAATTATATGTTTGTTTTCGGGGAAAATCAACTAATATACGAAAATCCTCATGGATACCCGACCGCTAAACGCCACCGGGCTATGTGGGACTCGGCTCGGGTGCGGAAAGATGGTAATTGTGCCCCAACCCACCCACTAAAACCAACGGTGTCCCTCAACTTCCCGAAACAGGGCCACGGGTTTTACTCCCCATTGGGGAGCATGCTCCGCGACCCTGATGGGGCATTGGCCCGCATGCTGGGGAGCTCTTGACGCTCCCCGATCCACCGAGACGCACGTGCGGGACATTACACGTGCCCCCGTCAGGTGCCGGATGAACTGGCGCTCGATGCACGCGGTTGTGGCGGCAGCCATGGCCGCGTTGTTCTCAACGCCTGGCCGCCCTCCACTGCATTGATCACGCCGTGTGCCGTGTCAGGGTAGGTTAAGGCTTCCGAGGCAACTCTAAGGACCGAGGAGTCCCCAAAGCCAAAACCTACCACAACTCCGTGTACCGCTTTTCACCGGGCCTCTCCCCGTGGGCCTGCAAGCCCCCTTACCACAACAAGGTGGCAGTACGGTCGAGGGAGCCTAAACGCAACCTCTGCTCTATTTGTAACTTTGTCGCGGGAACACAAATCATCGTCAATATCCTTCCACATATTAATTTACGACTCCTCAAGCGCACTGTTCGGAGCTCAACCGATCTGCAGATAAACCAAAATCCGGCTCTGCTGGATGTTAGATGGGTACCTATCAGTATGGGTGACTCTTGCCGAAGTACTTCGGTGAGCCTTTCGGTCCTGGTCGTTCTACTATTTATGGTAGTCCTTACACGTACTACTACTACTACGAGTCGGGTCTCCTCCAGTTACATGGAGGGTAATTAGCGTACTATGCCACGCTGGCCAGACGGGTTGCCACAGGGTTTTCGTATTAAGTTTTTCTTCTCTTGCAACTAGGTTTTTGGCCTTACGACACCCTCAGGATGGAATGGGGTGGTGACACTATGTATTCTAAATCCGTAATTTATGGGCTGAGAAGTAAAACCAACGGTGTTCCTTGAATGCCCGCTTCAGACCCACGGGTTGCGATCCCCAATGGAGAAACATGGTCTTCGACAACGTGTTTTCCCTATTACATCCCTGATCAGCACAAATCTGGACATCCTTCCCCAGTTTTGGACCTTCCAAATTGAGTGGTGGTTAATCGCTCAACCTAAAAAACTCCGACTCGTTGGAACTCCTCAGTAAATCTAAAAACTACAATGTCTATCGCCCATCAAAGACATACCATCCAATATGATGCAGTAAGTAATTGCAATATCACAAAGTAACTGCACATAGCAGTTATGAAGAACAGTAACACAACTGCATACTGACTGATACGCAGTTACAGCAGTACGCAGCGGGCGAGTCTTGCCATTTTTTTGCGTGGAGAATCCGCATGGCTTTTGGGAATTACAGGGCCTGTCAGCCATCGGTGTAACCATCGCACTTGCACATGATCCTCCGTCTAGAAGAAAGAATGAAATAAACTACATTGTAATATGTGCCAAGGGGACTTAGCTCTGGTTTTTAGATGGACCCGTTCCGATTGGTTTTCCGATATCAAACCGGTAACAAATTGCAAAACTAAAATCAACGGTGTATTATCTACACACAAATAAATAAAATTGGAGTGTCTGTTTGTAATAATGAAATAACCACTTTTTACTAAATCCGTAAGTATGTATACACAGTACATAGACCGAAATAACTTTTTTTTTAATTTTTGTCTGTCTGTCCGTCTTTCTATCTGTCTGTTTGTTCCGGCTAATCTCTGGAACGGCTAGACCGATTTAAACGGGACTTTCACTGATAGGTAGCTGATTATATAAGGAGTAACTTAGGCTACTTTTTTTAGACTAGCTTTGCCCCGCGCCGTCACCCGCGGTACGACCATAAGTAAGCGCGGGTGAAACCGCGGGGCGCAGCTAGTTCTACTATAAACCTCTACTACTGAATCAGGCCTGCGGAGAGCAATTAACTTCTGTGCCACGATGGCCATAAGGGTCGGCACAGGGATATCGTATCCAGCCCTCTTGCGGCTAGGTTATAGGCCATGTTATTTCATTTTATCGGCTCTTACGACACCATCAGGGTGGAATGCGATGGTGCCACTATGTATACTAATGCCATCACCACTCGGAATACACACACGATGTAATAAAAACCAGCCGAAGTGCGGGCGTAGAGCCAGTTCTGTGTTTAAAATTTAATTTAAACTTGATTTTTATCACAAGATAGCTTTCCAGTGACATCCAAATATTTCTAGTAACCTGAGTTTTTCAAAGTTTCTGTGGTAATTTCTCTAATTTCCTTACCGGCCAGTTATTTTTCCAGAAACTTCGCAAACAACATCACTATCACTACATAGTATAAAACAAAGTCGCATTCTTCTGTCCGTCCCTATGTATGCATAAATATTTAAAACTACGCAACGGATTTTGAAGCGGTTTTTTAATAGATATATTGATTCAAGAGGAAGGTTTATAGGTATAATATAATTGCACCCGTGCTAAGCCGGGGCGGGTCGCTAGTCTAATATATAATATATCAGTAGTACTACCGACTATAGGCTATTTGTTACACCGCTAGAAACTTTCTTTGGTATGCTGACATTTAAGATTCTAAATCCGAAACACGCGGCCTATCTAACCCGTAAATTTGTAATAACGCTCCGTCACGCAACCTGAACACCTTAGCACAACTATACATTCTTAGCTTCGCCGCACATGCTCAGTCACGCATTGGCTGTCACGCGCCACGTGCGAGTGGCAGTATTTAAAACCTATGGCGCAGTACCAAGCTCCGCATTTGCTCTCACATGTTGACACTTAGGTACAGCGACTCGCACGCTGCGCGTGACAGCCAATGCGAGTGCGAGCATGTGCGGCGGGGCTTACAAACTTTCACGTTTATAAGCCCCGCCGCACATGCTCAGATTCGCATAGGCTGTCACGAGCCGCGTGCGAGTGGCAGTATTGAAAACCTATGGCGCAGTACCAAGCTCCGCATTTGCTCTCACGTGTCGAGTTTGGTACTGCGCCTCGCAGGCGGCGCGTGACAGCCAATGCGAGTGTGACCATGTGCGGCGGGGCTAATATTCGTAGGACTACCTGAACCGCCAAACTTCGTAGGTACCGCCTCAGAATAAATAAATAAAAAACCTGAATGATATATTTTCATATTTTCTCACCTTTAAAACCTTCCTTGGTCGAATATTTCAAGACCAAAATTAGCCAATACGGTCCAGCCATTCTCGAGTTTTAGCGAGACTAACGAACAGCAATTCATTTTTATGTATACACTAGCGACCCGCCCCGGCTTCGCACGGTTGCAATGATGAACCTCTAAATTGATCAGTGTTTCTCTACAATATTATGGATGTATTATTCATATAAACCAACCTCTTGAATCGATCTATCTATTAAAAAAAACCGCTTCAAAATCCGTTGCGTAGTTTTAAAGATTTAAGCATACATAGGGACGGACAGACGACAGCGACTTTGTTTTATACTATGTAGTGATAGTGATATAGATAGATATATAGAAGTTGGATGTATACGCCATTCTCATTTTTTATACGCAAATTTAAGTTGGATGAATACGCCATTCTAAATTCTTTTTCGTGAATCTAACATCTTCAGTAACTCGTGCTAACTGAACCTGGATTGTTGCAGCTGAAAGGCCTGACGAGAAGGTGTCCCGGAGGAACACAGTGCGTATGGGCATTCGAGTGCTTCAAGGGCCGGGTCGGACCATACCACCTCCGGTACTGCCTCCGCATACACCCCACCACGCCTTCAGCGCCCTGGCTCATCACAATGTATTGAGGTAAGAAAACTATGCCAAATATTCTTGATATTTAGGTATGTCCCCAATTTTATTAGGCTAAAGTGTGATCCTTCTTTAAAAATTTATTTTTTGGAGTGTGGATACTGTTTTGCCGGCCACATCTGACTCGGAGTAGACTCGACGCCCTATGAATGTAGCCGCGTTATGTCTTCTTAGATTCCGTTCTTAGATTCCAGTGATATTGGGGCTGGCGTGGATTAAAAATACATAGTGTCAGCACCACATTCCATCCTGAGAGTGTCATAAGAGCCGACAGAAGGGAAATGGCATGGCCGAAAACCTAGCTACAAGCGAAGGAAACTTTGATACGAAAATCTCTGCGCACTTAAGCTAATTAACCCTTATGCAATAGAAGGAGGCCTTTTTTTGGATTTGCCGGGGAAATTCTTTATGCAACCCCCCGCCGCTTGGGAGTAGGCTGGCGATTATGCGGGACTCAGGAAACTACTCGTCTACCCACTAAAACCCCATCGATATACCCTCACACGACACGCTTGGGGCGCGACAGGTTCTCGTAAACGCATTCCACTGTGCCATCCCGACGAGGTGCTGGTTACGCGAGCAAGCGACTATCAGAGGGCGTTCCGGGCAACTGGGACGCCCTCAGTTAGTGAGGCTTTCCTCCCGGCGTCTATGGTGAGGGCAGGAGGTGGGCGTAGAGTCGCCTCCTACTCCCCGGCCTCAGTCTGCGGCGCGGGTCAGCCAGATCATCCTCCTCCATGACCCGCTCCGCCGCCTCCTTTTGCGACATAAATTCCACGCAGAAGGAGGCCATGGCCTCCCAGCCCTCCTCGACAGCGAGAGGTCAATATTGAGAGGCCTGACTTTTGCTGTTTTCAAAACGTTTCATTACACGATATCGTTCAATTCACATCTTGCAAAGCGCCATTGCCCAATGGAGTGGTATGATGTTATTACTTATGCACGAACGAACCCCGGTTCCAGTTATGTCGGATTGAGTTATCGATGTGACAGCGGCAGGCATGATTTGGCCGAATGGACATAACTGAATAACATTTACAGTTACAACATAAACTGATACTGTGTTACGTAGTAGTAATTTCCGTGTGGTGACGGATTTACAATACAATGTGTCACCTCCCCATTCTATCCTGGGGGTGTCATAAGAGCCGACAGAAGGGAAATGGCTGAAAACTAGCCGCTAGAGAAGGAAAACTTGAAACGAAAACCTTGGCCGACCCGTCTGGCCAGCGTGGCACGGTAGGGTAATTACACTCCATGAATTTGGAGGAAGCCTGACTCAGTACTGGGAAATTTCTAATCAGACTTCTGCAAAGAAAAAAATCGAAATCCATCGAAGCACTGAATTTTTAAGTGACATTGCTAGCGATGGTTGCGGCAAGACGGGTTATCACAGATTTTATGTCTACCCGAGATATAATCTAAGTTAAACACGTATTTAGACTTGGCGAAAAAAAAATACTTTACACTGTAAAAAGTGTTGAACTTTCTACCAGCCACTCGAGTGGAAATATTTCAGCATTTATTGTGAAAATAGACGACGCTGTTACGGAAATGCTGTTCACTCGTTAGGTATGCTCGCTAGAAATGTTTTTGTTGCAGTTACCCGTAGTTTTCCAGCGAAAGGTCAACAGGTATCTTCTTCGTGAACTAGAAATAATTATTTCTGTCCCAATTATTTTATAAGCTTTTCCCTGTTTGCCAAACGTGATGTATACATTTTTTAATAGATAAACGAAGCCCCTGCACTGCACAGTTTACAAACATGTAATTCATGGACACGAATGACACCCAGACTCACAGCAAGTGCGTCTGGTTTACACAAAGACACTTGCACGACCCCGGAATCGAAACCGGGACCCGTTGAAAGGCAGCACATCTAATCCCTAGGCCAACGAGGGATATTTTAGAACTACAAACCGAGTCTAACATGGTCTTACCTGATTTAGCTAACTAGTGGTATCACCGGTAATTACATGGTTAGACCAGCTGTCGGCGTTTCTCGCGAGCCAGAGTTTCTTGCAGGCTCTTCTCTGTAGATCAGCGTTTCGAAACGTTGATAGTTTCAGTATGAATGTGGGTAGTCGCTAAGGTTGTGGGGGATCTTATGATGTGTATGAAAGGTGTGAATGTAGATATGACGACCGATAGACACACACACACAGAGACACCCCCCCCCACACACACACACACACACACATCCACACACACACACACCCACACACACACACACACACACACACACACATCCACACACACACACACACACACACACACACATATACACACACCCACAAACATAGGAATATTTAGACGTTACTTACCCTTCAGATAAATATCATTACTCACGATCTGCTAAACTCAAAGGTACAGATATAAAATAAATGGAACCCACTTGGACAGCAACAAATAAAGCTTGCTATTTATTCAGCAGCCAGATAACCGCCGAATGGCTTGTATTGTTTGCTCCAGGCGAAAATATACCGCAATAGGTCTCCTGTTTGTGGTAAATACGGCACGGCTGCTATTATGGGGCTCAATTCAGCTCTGTTTAAGCCGTCGATAAATATTTGATGGCTACCAGCTTTTTCAATTTTGTACGTGTGGTGACGGATTTAAAATACATAGTTTCACCACCCCATTCCATCCTTATAGTGTCGTAAGAGCTGACAAAGGAAAATGACAAGGCCGATAACCTAGCCGCAAGAGAAGGAAAACAAGGCCGATAAATTTAAACGAGAAAAGAACTTGATACGAAATCCTGTACCAACCCGTCTGGTCAGCGTGTCACAGTAGGCTAAAGTAGGCTATTTACCCTCGGCCCGAGGGCTGACGGGCCTCCTTCTGCGGGGCCGATATCGCAGAAGGGGGCAGCGGGGCGGGTCGCAAGGGAGCGAGCTCCGGCTGACCCGCGCCGCGGACGGAGGCAGGGGTGGAGGGGGGTTCGTGACGGTGCGGGCCCCTTCTGCCGTCGCCTAGGAGGCCGGTGGTGGTTAGGGGGAGCCGCCACCGACGAAAGCCTCGATGACTGAGGGCGTACCAGTGTACCGGGACGCCCTCTCTGATAGTCGCTTGCCCGCGTTGCGGGCACCACGCCGGGGCGTCACAGTGGAATGCATTTACGCGAACTTGTGGCGCCCCAAGAGCGCGTCGTGTGAGGGTATACCGCTGGGGTTTTAGTGGGTAGACGACTCTTGGGTAGACGACCCTTGTCGGAGTCCCACATAATCACCGACCTCTCCCCCGGGGGCGGTGGTATGCACAAAGCATTTCCCCAGCGAAAACAAAAAAAAGGCTATTTACCCTCCATGTAACTGGATGAGGAGGTAACAATGGCCTCATCAGCAGGATCCTTAGGAATTGCTCTCTATGAATAAGTGAAAAATACATTCAAATTTCTGCAGGATTTTTTTAAATATTCGCAAACATATCTCTCTAAGTGTATACACACAGCTATACGCCAGATTTCTTTTATTAAGGACTGGGATTTGTAAACAATTTAAGCATATAATGTGTTTCATGTGTGTGGTATTGTAAAACACTTAAAAAGATCCTTAGGAATTGCTCTCTATGAATAAGTGAAAAATACATTCAAATTTCTGCAGGATTTTTTAAAATATTCGCAAACATGTCTCTCTAAGTGTATACATACAGATATACGCCAGATTTCTTTTATTATGGACTGGGATTTGTAAACAATTTAAGCATAATGTGTTTCAAGTGTGTGGTATTGTAAAACACTTAAAAAGATCCTTAGGAATTGCTCTCTATGAATAAGTGAAAAATACATTCAAATTTCTGCAGGATTTTTTTAAATATTCGCAAAGATGTCTCTCTAAGTGTATACATACAGCTATACGCCAGATTTCTTTTATTAAGGACTGGGATTTGTAAACAATTTAAGCATATAATGTGTTTCATGTGTGTGGTGTTGTAAAACACTTAAAAAACAATGTTCAGACGTGTAGGTATATGGTCTGAACAAACGCACGAATGCAAGCATTTTTAACCGTTTCTTACCCTTACCGTGCCTGTGCAAGCTTACATCGTCGTTCAACGTTCAAATATTAACACAAAAGCAACAAAGCGTAAAGCGGGAGACATAAAGACGAACATTGGACAATATTTTCACGACACATTTAACACCAATTCACTTTGAATAGAGCTGCGACATTGTTGAACCTTTTGCAATGTATTCCGTATGGTGACGGATTTAGAATACGCAGTGTCACCAACCCATTCCATTCTGAGGGTGTCGCAAGAGGCGACTAAGGGAACGTAAGAGGTAGATAACCGGCCATTTGTTAGGTGTTGAAAGCGTAATGAAACACTATTAAGCAATAACCGTTAAATCCTTTAATACAATAAAGTATGTGCTATATACAATTCTTACAAACTAATCTTATACAACTACCCTTAATTAAATTATGCCTATGAATTAATCTTACCTAAACCCTAACACTAAATACTAACTAATTGTTGAGCGCCAGATAGGTTTCGCCTTCCGTCGAAGATGTCGGTACACGGGTACCTATCGACCCACCCGCTGCTAGCCCAAGTCTTCTCTGGATAAGGTTTGTGCGCGCTATAATGACCCCAATCCGAAGGGCGTGTCCAAAGGCTAAAACAATGACAACATTCGTTCATCACCTGACCAACGTCCCATTCTGTTTCTTCGGCAAGAGAAGGAAAACTTGATACAAACCCTGTGACAACCCGTCTTGCCAGCGTGGCACAGTAGGCTAATTTATTACCCTCCATATAGTCGGAGGAGGCCCGACTCAGCAGTGGGTCATTTATGAGCTGAGTAGTTGTTGTAGTAGTAGTAGTCATAATTCCCCCTCGACTGTGCTGCCACCTTATCCTGGGGGCTTGAGTGCCTCAATGAACCCACGGGTAGACGTGAGACGAAGAGCGGCACCCAGCGCCGCAGTGGATTGGGGCTCCAGGGACTCCTCTGTCCTCAGAGTTGCCCTGCGAGTCCTGGACCACTGCGGTGCACCAACGTCCTCGGGTTGACGCTAACCCGAGGGCTGACGGGCCTCCTTTTGCGATGCCGTTATGTCGCAGATGAGGGAGCTCCGGGTGACCCGCGCCGCGGACGGAGGCAGGGGCGGAGGGACGTTGCGGACCCTTTCTGCCCTCGCCTAAGAGGCCGGTGGTGGGTCGGGGGAACCGCCACCGACAAAAGCCTCGTTGATTGAGGGGGCGTCCCAGTTGCCGGGATGCCCTCTACGACAGTCGCTTGCCCGCGTTGTGGGCATCTCGCCGGGGCGTCACAGTAGACTGCGTTTACGCAAACTACTGCTACCTAATCTACTGTGTCATGCCGGCCAGACGGCTCAGGCTATTGGCACAGGGTTTCGTTTCAAGATTTCCTTTTCTTGAACTCAAAACTCAAACTCAAAAGGAACTTTATTTACGTAGGTTTCATCACAAAACTCTTATAAATCGTCATATTTACAAACACCATTATCATCTTACGGCCCCTGTCCCACACCAGGTGGCAGTCTCCACACACACCTATCAGTCGTCATACCCACACTCACACCCTTCACACACAACTCCTCACTCCTGCAATCCCTCCATCTCCCCTGATCGCTCACAATCCCTATATGTTCACTCACATTCATGCCGAAACTACCACCGGTTCGGAAGGCTGCTCTACAGAGAAGAGCCGGCAAGAAACTCTGTAGTTGCTTTTTTTAAATTATTGTTCGTTTACAAAAAGCACTAAACAGCATAGTGAGAGCAAGTTCGCAAGATGAGAGAAACACGCTACATGTTTACGCAATGAATGACGGATAGACCTTGACAGAGCCAATAAAAAAAAAAAAAAAAAACAAATCCGCGATTAAAGGTCTCCATTGCGTCATTGCTCACACATACAGTGTACAATATATGACATTTTCTAAATGCTACGTGCAAAATATTTCGCCAATGAGATATAGTATTGAAGGGGCCAAAGGAACAGAGCACAGGCACAAAATGACAGTTACTTCCAGGCATCATTATCACACATATAGTCGTTGACGCGGTAGTACCCTTTATTAATTAGTGTAGTTTTAACAAAATTTTTGAACTTTATGAAGGGTAGATTTACAATAGCGTCAGGAATTTTATTGTACAGGCGAACACCGAGGCCTGCAAAAGATCCATGGGCTTTTTGCAGTCTGTGGTGAGGTATCATTAGTTTATGCCCATTTCTTGTACGGATAGTGGACGTAGTGACATCACAGTTGGTCTTATACTGACTGATATTCTGTCTCACAAATAAGATATTAGCAAGGATAAACTGCGATGCCACAGTCAAAATTCCTATATCACAAAACTTATTTCTAAGTGATTCCTTGGGTCCTAGATTGTAAATGGAACGCACAGCACGCTTTTGTAATACAAATACAGTTTCAATGTCTGCGGCGTTGCCCCAAAGCAAAATACCATATGACATGACGCTATGGAAGTAACCAAAGTAGACAAGTCTCGCGGTATCCACGTCGGTGAGCCGTCTTACCTGTCTCACAGCATAAGCTGCTGAACTAAGTTTATCAGCGAGTTTATGAATGTGGGGCCTCCATTGTAACTTGGAATCTAAAGTAATGCCCAAAAACTTTGTAGATTCTTCTAGGTCCAAATTTTTGTCATTTAATATCAATTTAGTAACGCTACTTTTTGAGTAAGAGGTAGTAAACCTAATGCATTTGGTCTTAGCTGCATTCAACAATAAATTGTTTACAGTGAACCACTGAGATATTTGCACGAGTGCGCTATTTACATCGTCAAAATTTGTTTTCTTACGGTCAACTTTAAAAATAAGCGATGTATCATCAGCAAATAGAACAATGTTACAAATATCTTTTACAAAGAAGGCGAGATCGTTTATATAAATAAGAAATAAAAACGGACCCAGAATAGACCCCTGTGGCACGCCCATTGTTACTGTCGAACCAGTAGATTTGACTCCATTTATGTCCACAAACTGCATTCTGCTACTCAAGTATGACGCAAGGAGATTAAGCGCGTTAAACTTGATACCATAGTGTTGTAGCTTTCTCAAAAGAGTGTTGTGATGTACACAATCGAAAGCTTTAGATAGATCGCAGAAAACACCAATAGCATCTTGTGAGTTTTCCCATGCATCATAGATGTGCTTTAAGAGTACAGCACCGGCATCAGCCGTAGAGCGACCCTTAGTGAACCCATATTGTTCACTATGTAACAATTTATATTTGTGGAAGTGTTGCAGTAGCTGTTTTAAAATGATTTTCTCAAAGATTTTACTTAAAACTGGCAAAATGGAAATAGGTCTATAGTTGCCAAGCTCTTTCTTATTGCCAGCTTTGTAGAGTGGGATGATTTTACCATGTTTCATTAAATTTGGGAATACACCCACATCTACACACTCATTAAATATATTAGCAAGCTGAGGAGCTATATCTGAAATAACCCCTTTAATCACAACAGTTGATATATCCCACAAATCACCCGTTTTCTTCAAAGTAATACTATTAAAGGCTGTAACAATGTCAGAAGGGGTCACATAAGTGAACCTGAGCAAGCCCGACGTCTCTCTAACATTATCCTTGAGCAGCATCTCAGCCTGGACAGAAGATGAAGCCAAAGACGTGGTGATTTCCTTCGGTATACTTTCAAAAAAAATATTAAAGCATTGAGCTACATCGAAGTTGGTATTTATTACACTACCATTATTATGCAATTCAAATTTAGATGCAGGTAGCTTTGCTTTGCCAGTTTCGTTATTAATAATGTTCCAGGTGGTTTTAATTTTGTTACTGCATTGTCTTATTTTACGACTAATGTGTAGAGATTTAGCCGTATAGCAAACTTTTTTAAACAATTTTGAGTAGGACCTAACGTATTCCTGAAAGGCTAAATTAAAATTAAATTGTTTCAAAGCGTATAAATTATATAATGTATTCCTACTCTTATAAATACCTGGAGTAGCCCATTCACAAAACTTCAACTTATTACCTTTAGTGTAGGTTTTCAATTCAAATATACGATTGAACTCGATCTGAATAATATTAAATAATTTTTCGTATTGACTATCCGGGTCACCACGCACGTGAGCCATTGCCACAGTTTTCTTAGCTACAATGTTTTGGAATTTGTCTATTTTCCTACCTGTAACTGGTCGAGCAGAAAATGTGAATCGATCGTCTGCTTTATTGTTGGGAAGAGTAATTAATTGCCCGCAATGATCAGATGGGAGATCATTAATGATAGATTTATTTATCAATTGACAGTTACAGAAGAAATTGTCTAAACACGTAGATGAACTATTTGTTACTCTAGTTGGCTCGCTAAAAGAGGGCGTAAGTCCATATGATTTAAAAAGATTAATAAATCTACAAGATAATGATGATTCAACTAACAAATCTATATTAAAGTCACCACATATTAAAACATGTTTACTGCAGGAAGTGACTTTCTTTAAAACATTTTCCATGACGACCTCAAAAGTATTATAGATCCCAGAGGGTGGCCGGTAAACGCAGACAATAGTGTAGTGAACGAGTTCTATACACGATAATTCAATGGTACGTTCTATAGAGAGATCAACTATATCCTTGCGTTCTTTACCTTTAACTTCATGAGACACAAAGATAAGCGACCCACCGCGTATGGCATGCTTTCTACAAAAGGCACTTATAATACTATGATTTCCATTCCGTCGACCAAGCTCATGCTCCTTCAGCCAATGTTCAGTTACACAAAAAATCTGAACATTCCTATGCCCTAAAAATAGGTCGATTTCTAAATCTTTGCTAGCCATGCCCTGCATGTTCTGGTGAACAATTCGTAAAGCAGAATGCATGGCTGTTGTCTCATCTAGTTGTTTAAACATCTAGATGTGTCTAGAGAACTGTGAATAGCACAGTCTGTCAAAGTCTTAGAACTAGGGTTACATAAAAAAATTTCTGTGACAGAGTCAGCAGGTTGTATATTATAAGCTAACAATGTAGCTATTTGTCTCTTAAACCTAAGGGGCAGATGCATGCCATCCTTTGTCAGTTTAAAATTTCTAATAAATGTGTTACAATCAAAATATTGAATTACATTATTGTGGCGATGAGTCAAATTGTAAATAAGCATATTTAAATTATATATTTGTCTATTTTGATTAGCAGACAGGCTATTAGAATATGGAAGGGCACTTACAATAAATTTGCAGTCATGTTTGTTATTTAAGTCCAATAGCTGTTCTACCATTTTTATTATCTGTGAACGTCTAACAGATAAACTGTCACCAAACAATATAATTATGGTGGTGTCCTTATTAAAGTTATGAGGCTTAATATTTTTAACTAAACTATCTAAGTTAATTCCAGGCAAACACATGTTTAATAAAGGCTGTTTAATTTTTTGCCTTAATAATGAACTAAGACCTTGACCTATTTTATCCGAGTAAACTAAAACTTTAGAAGATGCCGCTGTAGAGGGGCTCACATCTTCTTTTACATTAATTGGATTAGTGAAAACCCTATCCGCTATAAATACTGTTGATGGCTCACTATTAGTTTGACAAAGTGGAGGTAGGTTTTGAGTGTTAACAGCAGTATCTGAACGGGAGCCTAAAACTTGGTTATTGCAATGTTCCGTCAAGGACTCAAACCGCTCTGCAGTGTAAGTGCTCATCTTTAGTAGTTCATTGGTAGCCAAAATGTGGTGGTTTATTTGGACTTGAGCATCTTCATATTTCCTTGAGATGGTAGCAAGCTCCTTTTGTAGGTTCAGTATATCCACTTGTAAATTATATGTGTCTTTGTCATACATATACTGACTTTTAGTTATGTTGTCTTTATATAATCTTAAGATATTAATTTAAGCCTATCAGAACTTAATGATTTTAACATATGTGTTTGCTTATTAAATTTTAATAATTTCTTTGTTCTCTTAATTAACTTGTTAATTTTGACATACTTTTTTGTCTTGTTATTACTGGACATGGTAGCAAAATTACTATTTTCAGCCTGCAATGAGATATTATATTTGTTACAGTCAGCCTGCCCCATTAATTCATCAAACAGGGACTGAGTGGTACTACTATCCTGCATCTCCGTTAACTGTTCAAAGTTACCAATTGACTTCCGTGCATCATTTAAGGAAGACTCCAGTTCAGCAATACGACTGAGTGCCCGTTCATGTGTATTACTACAACTCTGGAATGAATTCACAATGTCATGAAGTTGGTCTCGTTGGTCCTGAGCATCCATGAGCTGAACATGCAGCTCAGCTAGTTCATTCTTTAAACCAGAGTTCCTGCTGATTACATTTTCTATCTCCTTTTCACTGTCCTCATGTTCCTTCATTAGCTGATCGCAGAGATCACTTTTGATCTTCAGCTCTCTGAGTGCTGCCTTCAGCTTGTTCTCCATGTCTTTGGCTACTGCTTTGCGAGTCAGTGCCATCCCACTAGCTGGAAAAAAGTGATGGAAAAGTGAATAAATGAGAAACAGAAAAAATAAGTGACCTAGTACAATTTAATAGGATGAAGAAACACTAAATGAATACAAATAAAATAATGTAGTTAAGGGAAAAGAACAGAAAAGAAAGTAATATAATCTAAACAACTTTTTTAGTTCTATAAGTTGAGGGTGGGTTTGTAAGCGCATACAAAAGAAATGAACACTAATATTTGCGCTTATTACGTTAAACCTAACAAGGGAAATATACAGATAGGCAGTACTCTTAGGAAGGTAACTGTTTATGTGCAGTGTCAGTTTATTAAATGTATGAGGCTTATCTTTTAAGTCTACAACTTTACTTCCAACTTGTCAAATAAAGCGAGATTTAAGAAGCCAAAGTGTGTGGAGAGACGTTGCTCATAAAACCCGTAGAATGAGCAGTGAATAGTATAATATGCGTGTAAAATGTGTACTATTAAAAGCATAAAAACAATACTCCCAGGGATTTAGTAACAGCTGATTTTGAAGGAATGCAGGTAACGGTCGGGCGTAGCGCGCCGGTACACACACTCGTTTTATTCACTATATTTACAGTTATTAGCACTTAAAACACTTGAGTTGAAGTTTTAATGCTTGCACAATAATATTATCCATTTGTAATACTTATTAACATTTATTTAATAGTTAAAAACGAATAAAGTTTAAGCCACAAAAATTAAGACGTGCAGCTGACTTCCTACATCTCGGGCCATTCACCATAAAAGGTAAATAGCTGAGAATGAGGCTAGGTTTTCGGCCTTGACGTTCCCTTTCGTCGGCTCTTAGCTCAAAATATACTCTTAGTATGAATATACTACGAAATGTATCTTCTTCGGATGTAAAACTGCAGTCCTGCTGGAACTGAATTTAGGAGCTATTATTTTTATTTCCTTACCGGTGATCGGGCTTTCGTTTTGTGAGTTGTCATGTCCACTAAATACTCTAAGCGGTAGCAACATGTGAAGGGTCTGTCACGTCTCTTTAATATGGTTGAGGAGATCGTCGCCTGTCATATGCGTTATACTTGTGAACAGGTGCTGCTGTTTGCGGTAGGATGGCTCACTGGACCAAGAACGATTATTTCATGCTTATTTTGTATTGTATTAATATTTAAGTTTCAGTTGTCGCTTTCCGGATCCAATAGAACAGTTTAGTAAATAATTACGAAATAGGACAGTAAAATAATTAAAAAAAAAACAAGTCCCCTGAGTTTCTTGCCAGTTCTTCTCAGCAGTGGTCGCGTGCTGAACTGGTGGGAACCTAACTATATTACTTTGCTTTGTATATTTTTTATTAATGTGTTGACAATTTGTAAGCGTCCATTGTGTCCTATCTCTATAAATAAAAATGAATGTTTGTCTGTTTGTCCTTTATTTATAGAATACTAACTTAAGTAATATGTACTTACATAAACACTAACTTAAGTAATAAAACAAGACTAAAAATACCAATTAACCTAAAACTTAAATACTTAAATATATTATTTAAAGGAGTCCCTTATAGAATCGTAATCTTCAGCAAAGTCAAGAGTAAGGACAAGAGCACGAAAGAGCCCAAGAAGGTTTATGAACAAAAAAATATATTTGTGTAATTTATTTTAGTTTATTTTAGTTAGTGCAACGCGTGCAAGGTACAGCTTGAACAAAATTAATGATTTGAATTTCACTTTGACACTATATATTCTAAATCATTACCACACTGACCAATATATTATTCGATCCAAGAAATTGATAAGATATAACCAATGAAATTATTCTTCAATTTGATAGATAGTAATCGGCCACAAGTATTCAAACATTATTCCACAGGTAATTCATAAGCAATCCAATATAGAAATATTTCCATGATAGAAAAGATTCCACTGGATAAACGGCTGCCTGAGCGAGTAACGTGTTCTGAAAAAAGAAATATAGCTTGATTACATTATGTACATCATATTCCCTCAGGGAGTAATGTTCATGCTTGAGATTTATTTAAATAAATCTTGGAATCTTTTATAGACCTGACATTTGTCTTTTATTAAATTGTTTAGATTGAATTGATTAAATCTTAAAGCCATGTTTGAAGGGTATTGCTTATTTTTTTACACGTTTCAGCGGCGGCGAACGCAGACACAGGCCGATTTTTTTTAAATCCAGCCACCATTTTTTATTTTGATTGTTACCTATTTTAAAACTTTTGTGTACGAGCGGGGTATTACTCTTTATATAATTTTTGGAATTGTTCATATATTTCAGACACTACTAAAACGCGATGGCCGTAAGGCATTTGTTGCTAGACTTTGGTCTGGGCTCGAATTCGAATTAAGTAGGACATTGGCCAACTAAGGTTGCCTGGAAGAAATCCGCAGCCGCAGCTTATACATTTACAATTTGTAAATATTGTTTGAAGGTTATTTCATGCACAATAAAGTTTAAAGTCAAGTCCTTTGTTTTGCATAGGCCACAATAATCACTTACAAATAGTCAACATATCACATAGTAATGAATACTACATAAAGCGAAGTAGTCAACAGATAACAACCAGTTCGGGACGCGACCACAGCTGAGAAGAACTGGCAAGAAACTCAGTCGTCTTGTTTGGTTTTAAGTAAAGCTCAGATGTTGCATTTTACAAGTGTCAAATTTCCACCCGGATGGAAACGCAAGAAGCGGCTGGGAAAACGGATTTTTTCTCAGGCCCATAAGCTTCTTATCCATGTTATTGAGGCAGTCTTCCGAGAAAACTAATACACCACCACGAATACTATATATTCGTATATAGTTGTAATAGTATCACAGTGCTTTATTTTTACTGTCTCAATATTTAGAATATTATAAATGTGGATGATGTTTAGATGTTTTTAAGCCGTTGCGCATACATATTTGCCAAATACATGGAATATTTGTCCATATTTTTTTTTCATAAATTTGTCTTCAAAATTCAAGAGCATCTATAAGTACCAACAAAATCAACATTTTTTATAATTTTATCTGTCTGTTTGTTTTGGCTAATCTCTGTAATGGCTGGACCAATTTTGACGGGGCTTTCACTGGCACATATGTATACATAGGCGTAACTTAAAATATAACAAGGCGTAACTTATGCTACTTTGGGTGATACGGTATCACTGATACCCCCCCCCCTCCCCAGCTTTTCAGGAGTCAATAGTTACAGAGTTTTCCTCATTGTTATACACCACGCGGATGAAGTCGCTGGTAACAGCTAGTAGAGCCGTGACGTCATTAAGGTTTCCGCACACTCAAGAAAAAATATTCAATCAATTTCGCCCCTGTGTAGTTGTTGTTTACGTAGGCAACATTATTCTATTGAAAGCTAATGTCGACGCGGTACAGCGAAAGGCTTTAACGGGAAATATCGTTTCCCGGATGCAACAGCGCGGTGACGTCATAGCGCCGAGTAACCTAATTCTAGCATTTATTGTGATGTGATTGGCTTATTAGAGGTTAGTAAAATTGCGTGTTACTCTGAAGCCATCTTATATTCAAATAAAGAACGTCACATTTGACAATAGTAATAAAAATAAATTTATATTACAAAAAAGGCATACCTACACATCAGAGGTCTAGTGGCTTACAGGATCCCTGAGCTCTTTTTAGCTCGGGTGTGGTGAGCTAAATTGGCGGCGTTGCGACTAAATGTACCTACATCCTACGAATATTATAAAAGCGAAGGTTTGTAAGAATGTATGGATGAATTGTTTTTACGCATTCACTACTTATTTAGAAGTGTATCTTTAAATTATGAAAATGAGGCAAATATTTTGTAATATTTTCATTTCATGTTAGTAAGACTATAATTATTTTCATGATTACTATTTTAAAAGCTAAAAATAACCAATATAGATCGACGTATTTGAAACCTGGACATACGTGAATATGTGAAGTCGGTCAAAAATTTCATCGAATTTAATCCGTGAAATGACACCTTTAGGAAGAGCTTCGTGGCCTTCTTAATGTCCTTAATTACATAACACCTCTCCCCCCCTAATGGGGGTATCACTCCAAAACCTATTCATGCAGAACCCTTTTCATAGCAAGGGTGCTTTCAGGATTATGCTTACAAACGGGCCGGAATTTTCCTAGAAGAAAACAAACCCATTCATAACACCATCTTCACATTAGGTACGTCGGATAATCTTAATTTTCTTTAGTGCACAGACAAACTACACAAACTTGGTAAAACGCATAAAGATTATTCCGTAGAGCATTCTCAGTTTAAACTGAGGTAGGTGAATTAAAAGAAAAAACAATCAAAATATTATTAAAATTTGTCAGACTTAGTCTTGAGTTCTTCTGTGCAACACCTACAGGCTATTTCTTAGAATATCATTAGGCCCGCCTTAAAAAAAAACAAAGAAAATGTCTGCATTATTAAAAAAAGATAGAGAGATCTGATGAACTTTAAACTACAGTTTGAAATCACTCAAATAGATTGGTAATTTACAACTGGTACTAAATATCGTCTTTGTTCCAGGTTAAAGGGCAAACCTAAATCAGAGTCTGACGAAAATTGCCGCCCTAAGCGAGAAGATATAGGTAAGTAAATTATTGTTTATTTAAACCTCGTAATTTAGTTTTTCCTTGATGCACCAATTATTAATAGGCGAAAAAAGGTGCATTGCTTACTTGTACCTTGTTTTTTATTCGTAGTTGAGCTGACCAGCTGCCATAGAATCGATTACACAGTTTGTAAGTGGTGAAGTTATCTAAGAGAAAAGTATGATTACATATTTCCCTAGCAACCACCATTCTAAAGGGCGACGGAGATATATATATATGATATGCACTCATTTTCAATTTAAATCAATTGATGCAAACTCGAACGTCTATTTGTCTTAACTACAAGTAGTACATTTATACAAATAGGTATGTCGTCGTTACGTCGTTACAGCCCATAAATGACTCACTACTGGGTCGGGCCTCCTCCAAATTCATGGAGGGAAAATAGCCTACAGCGCCACGCTGGCAAGACGGGTTGGCACAGGGTTTGTATCAAATTTTCCTTCTCTTGGGGTGAACTGCCTCTTGCGTTCTTTTAGTCGCTTCTTACGACACCCGAAATACGGTATGAGTTGGTGACATTGTGTATTCTAAATCCGTCACCACACGGACAATAGGTATGCACAAATAGTCAACATTGAAACATAGCCTCAAGAATCAGTACCAGGCCAGGCAGACGCTATAGAGTGGTGAAAAGTTAGTTCAGTTTTGTTGAACATTATAACGTTCGTTTAATGTTAAATATTGTTTTCAGAAAACGCCGAGCCTCAACCGCCTCGGGCGACTGTCGAAAAGCCGTTCCTTCTCTCTGATGGAAGGTGAGATTACACCCAAGCATATACATTTTCCTAATAAGTTGTCTCTACATAATTTCGTTGAGTTGTAGTTGAACTCGAAATGGTGTAACTTTTCGTGTTAAAATATGATTTGTTGTCGCGATTGGTGCTTAACGTAACTAAAAGTTACGTAACCCATGCAGTTTAATTTCAAAATTTACTATTCTTGGATTACAACACACTTAATTGTGTTTTCGGTTCTCGCGATTATTACTTATTTCAATTAACGTTTTAACGGATTTTAACAGACACGGGATAAATCCGTTTAAGTGATTAATTATAAATAACGTTATCATCACTAAAAGATAATAAATTACCCGAATATGATGTACCTTAAAGTAAAAAGGGTAAGCGAATTAAATTCATCAAGATAATGTTTAACCATCTTGGCAAAGTTCCAAATTCAATATTTACAAATTCAACATTTTCTTTTAGGTTTATTACATACACTGTTTCGTGATTATAAATAAATAATAAATCATAATATATGACTTTACTTACGGCATACCTTTGTTCGTATTTTTAGATATTTTTTCGCAAATTATTTGGGCCGTTGTCTTGCGTGATTGATTATTTTCAATTTTGTTTTACATTTATTATGTAATACTTACCTTTGTGGGCTCCGTGCGTAGACAGATCTGGAACACGTAAATAAATATGATAAATGGCCAATGCTGATAAAATTTGTTTTTTTTTGGGGATGTTTCCCGTGTTGTCTCTAATTTATATTTCGTTCGCGTTAAGAATGCATTGTCCGCCGGCCTAGCCACGCCCGTTCATAATTAGAAAGTCCAATTAACAATGACGTGAAGAGACGTTTCTCATAATATAAATACTAAAGAAAATAGAAAATTATTTAAATTTGTTTTATTTTATTATATAGATTTTTTTGTACATATTAATATATATAATGTTATATATATGTTTTTTTATTGTTTCTTATGTATTTCTTTTTATTACTCCCTGTGAAATTAAATAAATATACATTAAGAAGATAAAATATAATTTTAGTGACTGGTTTTTTTTTGTTTAGACCGATAACGTCAATTTTCATAAATCAATTATACTTCATCTTAAAGAATATGATTTGTTAGAATTTTAACACCACGGTGAATACACTTTTACCCACTTGCACTGATGACTCACTGCTTAACGTGAACGAACAATAGGGTACCATTTACACATTTTGACAGCCTTGTTTGAGAGTAGTGTACTCGTACAAGAAGAGAAAACTAGCGAAACTGTACAACGCTAGCCAGACGGGTTTGAAAAGGGTTAGTATCAAGTTTTCAATCGGCTCATACAACTACCACATGATGGAATGCGGTGCTTGGAATCATGTATTGATTACAGATGTTGATTGTTTTTAATGTTGCGTGTTCTTACTTCCTATACAGGGTGGAGCTAGAAGCTTGGCTGGACAAACCCACATACGCTCACGGCGAGTCCGTTAGAGTCAGCGTGGTTGTCGGGAATCACTCTTCCAAAACTGTTCGACGAATCAAGGTAAGTTATGATTGTCACTCCACCACACCATCTTGTACAAACAGCCACCTTCATAAGGTCGTGTCAAGTTTTCCTTCTCTTGAGACCGGCCTCTTACGTTCCATTAGTCGCGTTCCATTCACTGTCTCGGAATGTCAATATGGGTAGCTGGTCACGGGACAGTGGACCCTATTTTTGCCCTAAGGACTGTCGCCGAGAAATACAGGGCGAAGAATACTCCTCTACATTGCCTGTTTCTCGACCTGCAGAAGGCTTTCGACTGTATTCCTCGCGCGATAATCTGGTGGGCATTGCGGTCCAAAGGCATTCCAGAGGCCTATATTGACATTATCCGAGACATGTACCGTGACTCCGATTCCGTAGTTCGGACCGTTGTTGGCGACACAAATCCTTTCCCCATCACCGTCGGGGTGCACCAAGGATCCGTCCTTAGTCCGTTTCTGTTTAGCGTGGTATTAGACGTATTGTCAGACAGCATCAGAAACTCACATGAGCAGCCCCCGTGGTTGCTCATGTATGCTGATGATATCGCCCTAGCAGATTCGGACAGGGGTAGGCTGGTGCAACGCGTGAAGGCGTGGAAGGAGTCGCTTGAGAACGGTGGTCTGAAGATCAATGTGGCGAAGACCGAGTACTTGGCCTGTAACTCCACAGATCCCATACCCGTACACCAAGTCAAATACCTGGGATCTGTATTTCATGCGTCTGGTGACATCGTTTGCGACGTCAAGGCACGCACCGCTGCCGCGTGGGCCAAATGGCGTGAGGTAACTGGTGTCATTTGTGACCCCAAGATGCCGGTAAAGTTGAAGGGACAGGTCTATAATACCATCATTAGGCCGGTCCTTTTATACGGCTGTGAAGCGTGGCCGGCGGTAGAGCGACACAAGCAATAGCTGCGTGTCACGGAGATGAATATGCTGCGGTGGATGTGTGGAGTGACGCGGAAGGATCGCGTTAGGAACTCCCGCGTTCGCGGCAGTCTTCATGTCCGTGACATTGCGGATAAATTGCAGGAGTGTCGGCTCCGGTGGTACGGCCACGTTTTGCGGCAACCGGCTGCTTACGTGGGAAACAAATGTCTGGCCATGCCGCCTCCGCCGGGCCCCGGCAGGAGGGGTAGATCCAAAAAGTGCTGGCTTGACGTCGTAAAGGGTGATATGCGTACCAATGGGCTCACTACCAGGGATGCTGAAGACCGTGCGAAGTGGAGAAGAAAAAGCCGGAAAGCTGACCCCGGGCGCCGAAGCGAGAGTTTGGGCTGCAACCGGGTTACAGGCTAAGATGATGAGGATGATGATGAGTCGCGTTCCATTAGACACTATGTATCTTAAATCTGTCACAGTGATACTTTATATTAGAAATGTACATAGGGCAGAGCCACGGTTTGGCACAGGGTTTCGTATCAAGCTTCCTTCTCTTGTGGCTTTATGTCGGCTCCTGCGACACCCTCAGTATGGAATAGGGTGGAACACTTTATATCCTAAATCTGTCACAGTGATACTTTTTATTATAAATATTTAAATATACATAGGGCACAGCACACTTGCTTCCAGCTCAGTCTAACTTTGAATGGATATAGGGTCCTATCCTGAACGTGTCGTAGGAGCGGACAAAAGCAAACGACAAGGATAATAACCTAGCCGCAAGAGAAGGAAAACCCTGTGCCAACCCGTTTGGCTAGAGTGGCACAGTAGGCTAATAACCCTCCACGTAACTGGAGGAGGCCCGACTCAACAGTGGGTCATCTATGGGCTGTGTAGTAGAAGTAGGATTACACCCTGTATTTGTCATGCGTGTGTTAATAAACCACAGACATAAACACATTTAAAAAGCAAACACATCAAAATAACATTAATACGCAAACCAATTACGCGTATGAACTAAAAATTTATTAGTATCAAAAGCTTGAATCAACAAACAAGTCAAACGCACCTCAGATCTATGTTTTTCAACGATTTACGATGCGTTTTTGATATCGCACGTTAAAACATCAGATAGTAAATACGCTCTTGTGAACTAAATTTAGTAATTGGAACGGTTTAACCGTAAATCTATCGGATGATACTAGATATGTTTCGTATATTTTTTACGATAATTCGGTGTGTTGTAAGAATAGTCAAGTATGTGTAGAGTATAAACTGTTTCGACATCGGAGCAATAACTTACAAAATGTCTTCTACTGTTCTACCAACAAGTACAGTTGAAGACAATTAAGTTCACATTATAAGTAAATTTAGTAACAACAGATATTTTACTACATATTACATATTTTGCTGTGTAGGACTGGTGTCACCACCCCATTTCAGGAGGGTGTCGTAAGGCGTTAGGAAATAACAAGGCCGAAAACCTAGCCACATGAAAAGGAAATCTGGTGCCAAACACCATGTAATTGGAGGAGGTCCGACTTAACAGTGGGTCATGAGGTTGAGTAGTAGTAGTATTAGTACCTAGTTAGGTAGGCCTCCACCAAGGATCGACGACCTGATTAAGGTCGCTGGAATCCGACGCATGCGGACGGCTCATGACAAAACTCCCTTAGGTGGAAATCGATTTGGACGTATCCAATAGTTGTATATTGGATACGTCATTTTGAAAAGTTTGAAATATCTGTGTAAAAAACTTTTATTAGATTGAATTAAATAAATAAATAAATATCCTTTGACATTTCACACAACGCCATCTCGTCCCAAGCTAAGCAACTTAATGCTTGTGTTATGGTAACGAGATGGATGATAAACTACTTATATACATTTTTTTTTTGTAAATACATACATATCATAGATAGAAATGACACCCAGACTCCGAGCCGGTGCCTCTGGTTTAGACAAAGACACTTGCCCGACCCCGGAATCGAACCCGGGACCCGTTGATCCAAAGTCGGCACATCTAACCACTAGACCAACGAGGCACAGCCCATAAATAACCCACTGCTGAGTCAGGCCACCTTCCATCACAGGGAGGGTAAATATAGCCTACTCGGCCACGCTGGCCAGGCGGGATTTAGTTTCAAGTTCACCTTCTCGTGCGGCTAAGTTTTTGGCCTTGACTTTTCCTTTTGTCGACTCTTACGACACCCTTATGATGGAATGGGGTGGTGAGAGTCACCATGTATTCTAAATCCGTGGATAGAACCTAACAGTTGTGTTATTGTTTCAAAGGCACTGGTGGTTCAACACGTCGACGTGTGCATGTTCTCCAATGGGAAGTTCAAGAATGTAGTTGCCATGGTGAAAGGCAACGACGTCGTGGTTCCAGGGCAAACCCACACTAACACATACACATTAATCCCACACAGAGGTAAGGATTCGTTCTTCTTATAATAATGTATACACTTCGCGTACAGGTAAGGCAATTGGTGTATGACTCACGCAGTTGTTATAATTCTTGTGGCAACTGTGGTAAGCAGGTATTTCTATTTAGGGATTATTGGACGTAACTTTAACATCGATATGCGAATTTAAACAAATTGCGTAGTTCATAAATACAGAATATTTTTAGTCCAAAATACACATACCCATGACTCACGGTTACAAAGAATACTTGCCTTGTTGGTCTAGGGGTTAGATGCGCTGCGTATGGATCACGGGCCACTGGTTCGATTCACGGGCCGAGTAACTGTCTTTGTGTAAACCAGAAGCACTTGCTTTGAGTCTGGGTGTCATTTGTGTTTGTGAATTTCTTGTTTGGAAACTACCTCCGCGATACAGGTTATACCAAGAGAAGGGGTTTCTTAAAAATTTTAACATGTTTTCATAATAATTACGAAGATAACATAATCTTTAGATGTTCATATTCCTTTTCGCAGGTATTACCAAAAACTGGATAGCTCTTGAAGACTCTTATTCAAAAACAGGGGCTAGTCTAGCTTCCACGGTACTATGCAACAACACGCCTGAAGACCGAAATGTATTCGCTATATACGTCTCTTATTACGTCAAAATTAAACTCACATTCAGTGCTATGGGCGGAGATTTATCACTAAAGCTACCATTCACACTGACACATTCATGCATCAACGAAGCGCCTACCGACAGCGTTATCGAAGAAGCTACCCACAAAATGATTCTCGAAGGTAAAGAGAACAGCGAAGACGAAGACAGTAAAGCTGAGGTAGAACGCGATAAACAAAACAATAATGGAAATGCAGGAGCGCAAGAAACTGCATTCGGTGAAGATGCAGAAGCCAAATCTCCTGTAGGACATCGCTGCGTTGCCGATGTGCTAGTAAACATTGAAAACCAAATAGAGAGGCCGAAGAAATTTGAAGGTCAGACAGAAGTACGCGCAGTGAACCCCAATGAGGAGGAGCTAGATCTTATTGTAAGATATCCGGGATCGGATACGTGATCCGAAGATGAACTGAACAATGCAGATCAGAAGACTGACGCACAGACCGCACCGCAGATCATCAAATGTAAAGAGGTCACTATGCATAAGAGCGGCTTTACAGAAAACCTTAAGCGCGCTGTGTGTTGCATAGATAGAAGACGCCAATCATAGCTCTAGATTATCTTAACTCAAACGTGAAAATTGATACTTTATTTAATACACAGCCTCAGACAAAATCAATATTATTCTAAAAATATTCATATTCCAAAAATTCTGTCTTAGGGCGAATGTTGAATTAAGATTTCTAAACGGTGTCAATCGAAACGATGTCTGAAGTTAACGAATTGCTAGTCAGTGTAATGAGAGATGATTTCAAATTGTATTTTACAATTAAGATATTCGACTGTTCCGAAGAATAAAGACCTATCTACAGTACTTTGAAACCATTTTGAACTCTATTCTCTAAATATATAATATATAAAGTTCAAAATGGTTTCAAAGAGGTATATTAGATAGGTATTTATTCTCCGGAACAGTCGATTTGTAGATATAACGGTTGGAAAACCAATAAATGAAGCCTGAAAGGATATTACGCTTACTAAATTGTAGTCAGTGTTAAACATTTTTAGGTTTAGTATATTAAATAGTAAGTTTTCTTTGGTACAATTATACCGTAATAAAGTTATGTGTGTTATCGTTGTATTTAATATTTGTATCAAAGTATGGTGTAGGTCAGAATTAAGTATTTCAACATAGATTTAAGGTACAGTTAATCGAATAAAAATTATCATGTATTATGTGTTTAAATGGTATATTTTAATTCCTAAATTAACAGCGCTTGAAAGTTTATCTATATTATAAAGTGAACATTTAGGATATACGACAGTGCATTTAAAAATTGAAGCTATGAAAGAAAAGTATGGTATAACCGAACGCCACCCAGCCGGTACGTCCTGTCGAAGGAGGTTGGGGCGGTCACTAAGTAAACACGCTGGACATCGGCTGGAAGCCTGCGCACCACGATTGCGACTAATCGCCATTTTAATCATTTGAATTTAGTGAATTATCTTGAAGTGAATATTTTAAAAGATTAATATCAAATAGTTCTTCATATTCTAATTCCATTGAGTTTCATGAAAGTTTGACTTGAATTGATTCAAATTTGAAAGTTATTCTTGTGGCAAAGTGATTTTATTCTGAACATGAGTAATGAAAATAATAAATAAGGCCCCTCCTTTTATTATATATATTTTTCTTAGAAGTGTGACAATTGCAGAAATACCGAAAACCATTATTTTGAATGAAATTCATTGGGATCGTGTACCCTGGCTCTTTTAATCCGGAAGATGCACGTAGAGGAAACTGTATTGGGAAAATTATAGCCTTGTGCCAATTAGTCCAATCAACTTGCTTATGTTTCACACTAATCTTGCAGCTTTTGTTATTTTTTACTTTTCCTACGATTCCCTTATACATATTGGATTGGTGACGCTGCTAATTTTGATAGGTACGTTAGTACACATTTGTCGACAAAGCTTTCTGTTGCGTTAAATTAAGTTATACAGAAAATGTTCTTGACCTGTATTGCAGTAGATTAAGATAAGGTCATAAGTCGAATCAACTTTTGATAACTCGCCCCAAAACTTTGCTCAATCCACTTAACGCTAAATTGATTTTCTGAAAAATGCCTTGGGGCAAGAGACAAATTAACTATTCATCGCTATGCAACTAAAATATACTTAATAAAAGTCTTGTTACACAAGTAAATTTAGTTAACGGTATAAACTAGCTTCATTTATTACAACAAAGACTTTGTTTATGTGATAAAACCTACGTAACGAAGTTCCTTTTGAGTTTTTAGTTTGAGTTTAATCGGCTCTTACGACACTCTCATGGTGGAATGGGGTGGTGACATTAGGAATTCTAAATCCGCCACACGCCAATCTTACCGCCGATATAATGTTAATGTGTTTAATTTTTATTTGCTTTGTTTGGAGATTTATTGTTCTAATATTGACTTTACTAGGCAATGCATTAGATTTCACTTTTCTGTATGCAGCAGAACAGATAGATACCTTTCATAAATTTTAAAATATATAACTACGTTTCGTTTAGTCGCAACAATATTAATAGTTAATTTGACAATATAATTTTAAGACACCTGAACTATTATACCTGCAATGCATACAATTGTACAAGTGTGGAAATAATTATGGCAACAATTTTTGTCTTATAATGAAACTGTAATAGGCCCTAATCAATGCAGGTATCTATTTCTGTAATCTACTGTGGTATACCTAAGCACCAAATAGCATTCGATTTTGAACTGTAAATATTGTAAATAAATCTCAAAATAATACACGAGTTTTTATTGCATCTACTACTATCTACTAATCAGCTCATACATGACACAGTGCTAAATTGGGCCTCCTCCAATTACATGGACGGTATATAGCCTACTGTAGCACGCTGGCCAGACGGGTTGGCATTGGGTTTCGTATCAAGTTTTCCCTCAAGATCTGCCTCTTACGTTCAATTAGTCGCCTCTTACGACACACTTAGGATCAAATGGGGTGGTGACACAATGTATTCTAAATCCGTCGTAGTTCCTTTCGTATAGTTCCTTCGTAAGTATAGATACAATATTTAGGTTACAATATTTAGTGGGGAGCATGCATCATGCACCTGCATGCGACCCTGCTCCCCCTTGCTTGGCCCGCTTGTACAAGCGAGCCTCAGGCTTTGATGGTGAGCTCTGGACTCTCCCCAACGCATCAAGAGGCACGTACGGGATATTGCACGTGCACCCGTCAGGCGCCGGATGAAGTGGCACCCGATCCACGCGGTTGTGGCTGCAGGCCTGGCCGCTCCTCCGCTGCTAGTGGCGGCAACCCTGGCCGCCCCTCCACTGCAATCACCACAACGTGTGTCGTGGCAGTATAAAGCTCCCGAGGCAACTCTGAGGACTGAGGAGTCCCCAGAGCCAAAACCGATCATTACTCCGTGTGCCGCTCTTCGTCAGGCCTCTCCCCGTGGGGCCCACGGGGAGAGGCCTGACGAAGAGCGGCATGGGTGATCCTGAGCCGGTATGGCCGCAACGGATCCTAAAAGCAAAGCACGCAAGCCCCCTCACCAAAACAAGTTGGCTCACTCGAGGGGGAGCACGTCCAATCCCTAGCCATATACTCGGTTATTGAGGACTAACCAGGATAAGTGTGCTCCACAACCAACTCAATAAACGCACATCGTTTCTCAACTGCCAGCTCCAGGGCCGCTCCACGACCTTCGATCAGTGGATCCCCACTCTCCAAGGCTCCACTAAAGGGGGCCAGTATGACACGGTTCCTTTTGTCAGTATATCATCTGATGTACCTATGTCTATTGAACAGCGCCAACGTAAGCTGACGCACGTGCGAAATGAAAGTTAATTCTCAACTAACTAACTACAATATTGTAGTTAGCAATAAATGGGTTAACTAAAACAAGCCAATGGATGTAAATCGAGTCTTTGAAACCCGAGAACTCAAGTTGGCGTTAAATGCGACATAATTTAAGAAGAAACAATGTTTAAACATGACTCCGCCGTCGTCAACTCGGCGCTGCATAATTACTCGTTAATAGACAATTAATATGCGTTAATGGAGTCTGTGTGATGATGGCGGATTTAGAATGCACAAGGTCAATAGCCCATACCATCCTGAGGGTGTCGTAAAAGACGACGGGAACGTGATACAAACGGTGCCAGCCCATCTTGCCAGCGTGGTACAATAGTCTAATTTCTCTCCATTCATAGACGCCCGATTCAATAGTCAATCATTTACGGGGTGAAACGAATGGAAAATTTTCCCCCTGTCCCTTTGGGGGAGGGGGCATTGAATCGCCATTCGAAATTATGGCCTTTTTACAAGACTTTTTTTTTTTAAAGTACAATATGCAGGATATAATTTCTCGAAGATTCGGATCGTGTTCTTTCATTGAAATCCCAAGGTTTGATTGTCAAGAAATCAATTCCTGCATGTGCAAAGATCGTGAAAACCTAAGACACGAAGACAATATTTTTTTAAGAAATTTACGCAGCTCACTATTTTCGCGGGAGCTTTTTTATCAGTGACTTGAATGCCTTTGAGCCTAGGCTTGCGTGATGGACACCAACGCCAGGGTATAAGATGGAGCAGGCAAATCAAGGAAATGCCCTGTCAGGCACGGGCTCTCACATACACACGACAAAACACAGTAAAACTGCTTAGATGTGAGGGTGGTAGCTAGCCGGGCGGGCCATTAGAACCGTGCTGGGTTTTGTTGACTTTTACAACACGTGTTATTTCCCTGCGTGCGGTGGGGATGTTTTATATTATGCCCCGTTCTGTCTACAAACATGTATTTTACGAACACAAATTACACCATGACTTGGAGCAAGTGTCTCTGACTTACACAAAGACATTTGCACGACCACAGAATCGAACCAGGAATCACTGCTTCCTTTTTCATATTTATCATTCTTTTTCATTTATTATTAACTAGCTTCGCACGGGTGCAATAATGAACCTCTAAATTTATTAGTGTTTCTCTACAATATTATGGATGTTTTATACATAGAAACATTCCTCTTAAATCTATCTCTATAATATCTATTATAAAAAACCGCTTCAGAATCCGTTGCGTAGTTTTAAATATTTAAGCATACATAGGGACGGACAGACGACAGCGACTTTGTTTTAAAATATGTAGTGATAGTGATGATAGTGATAGTGACTATGGGGTATTACACTATGTGTTCTACATCCCTCACCACACGGACCAAAAGACTACGAAGCCTATAATATATTCTATAATACATTCTTGTCTCGAGATACCGTTGTAGATATATTATTACCATCCATCTTGCCTCGAGTGGTCCCATCGTTCTTAATATGTCGAAAAGGCCGTTTTTTATCACCACAAAACGACTATAAAAGGGCAGTTATGTTGTCTATTAACTACACTTTAATTTTTTTCTGTTGATGTTTAATGTCTTTTGAAGCTATAAAGTACCAAAATGTAACCACAGCCCAAGTTTTCTATACACTTAAGTGGTCTAACTTTAGTACATTGTTTAGTACCATAGCTATTGTCTTTAATCTGCATTTTGTATCAAGAAATGTAATAGACCAAGACTTACAGTTGATTAAAATATTGTACTAGGTTTAGAATCTGTTTTGTAATAAGGTGACCATAACATAACAGAAATCCCACCGAGACTCGGCGTACACACAACTATTAATATTGAAGCCTAGGTAAAATCGTTAGCCTTTTTTTCTCATGGATACCAGGTTCCGGCGTTCCCCGACTACCCTCTCCAGGTCAGTACCGTGGCGTCTCCTATGATTGGGTCTGAATGCCGATAGGCGAGCCAGACCGTGGGTTGGTGGAGGGTTTGCCGTACCCTCTCCAGGTCCTCGGGTTGAACTCCCCAATAGTAGAACATTCTACTACTACCCAGCCCATATAAGACCCACTGCTGAGTCTAGACAAAACCCCAACTATACTACCATTTACTAAATTATTGTATGGTAAAAATAACCATACTATTGAGAACAACAAATTACTAAAATAAGACAATGCTTTATGTTTTATCTATCCAATTTATTATCTAAATCCACGGGGGACATTGACGCAGGTGGGGCGTCGAGTGACACTTTCCACTTATTACAGGCGGCACAGATAAAATAATACATGTTCAACGCACAAAAACAAGTTAACGAGAATATGATTAGCTTTTCCGATGGTCAACGCAAGGACGACCGACGGATTTGCGATGTTGTAAATGATAAATATGGTGGTACACAGTTTCCGTCATCTATAGACTTTTGCAACCTGAGATGCGACCAGCATGCTACATACATGCTACACAATTTGCTGATGAATGATCACAGCATTTTTTGAGTGAACAATAATCGTTGAACCCGCATCATCGTCACCGAACGCTTTTATTGAGCTATATGTATCCTGTATCATTATCATCATTTCAGCCATAAGATGTCCACTGCTGGATATAGGCCTCCCCCAAAGATTTCCACGAAGGCCGTGGCTGAGCCGCCCGCAACCATCATTTTCCGGCGCCCTTAACCAGGTCATCGACCCCTGTGTGGGAGGCTACTAGTACTGCGCTTTTCGGAACGCGGTCGGGCTTTTCTGCCCCATCGTGTCTTATCGGTCCTGAGACCTATGTGCCCTGCCCACTTCCACTTAAGTCCTTTCGCCTGCGTATCACCTCATTTCTGATTCGATCTCGCAGGGCAACTCCAAGCATAGCCCTCTCCATTGCCCTTTGCGTGACTTTGAGCCTTCTGATAGAGCCCATGACAGGACAATGTGTCCTAGGTAATTATTTTCAGATTGCTTGTTATGATGTACAGAATGTGTAAACAGGTTAAATTTAAGAAACTTTTTTTCTAGAAAACTTTCTCAAGTCCTAAACACAAATAACCCCTTTTCCTAAATATAGGTACATGTACTTCACAACAGTTAGTAGGTATATTACAACTCCGGTCTTGTTCCGATATCAATGCAGCTGGGGACACGCCGAAATAGAACCTTAACATTTCGTAATAAAGTTCGTTTCGGCGAAACTTTGTTACGACGTGGGTACAATGTAGGACCATGTTATTTCCTGCCGATTCGAAAATTAAACAGACTTCAAAAGCCTACAGACTAGTCTACACACATGTTATGGTTATAGTATAAATAGGTGACATTTATAACAAGCAAGACTCGTCATTAATTAGTCTGTGTGGATTTAGGAGTGACAGACTAATGTTATAAATTTTTCTTCAGATTCTTTTTCTACCCAATTGACACTTATTTTTTTATTGTGTGCAATTCACACAATATATTTATAAATTGTAGCCTATGTGTTATTCTGATGTATATTATTTTGACTGCCTCGATGGTCTAGGGGTTATATGTGCCGCCTTTGGATCAACGGGTCCCGGGTTCGATTCCGGGGTCGGGCAAGTGTCTTTGTCTAAACCAGAGGCACTGGCTCGGAGTCTGGGTGTCATTTAAATCTATTATAAGTATGTATTTACGAAAAAAAAATGTATCTAAGTAGTTTATCATCCATCTCGTTACCATAACACAATCATTAAGTTGCTTAACTTGGGACGAGATGGCGTTGTGTGAAATATACAAGGATATTTATTTAATTAAAAAAAAAACCATTCAGTAGTTTTTACATGAAAGAGTAACAAACATCCATCCACATTTACCAACTTTCGCGCTTAAAATATTAGTAAGATAATGTTTCCCCCTCATTCGATTCTGAGGGTGTCGTAAGAACTGAGTTAAGGACTAAATTAAATGGCCTAGCCAAGAGTAGGAAAATTCGAAGTAAAACATTATACCAACCTATGTGACTAACGTGGCACAGTAGGCTAATTTCCCTCCTATAAATAATGGAGGCCCGACTCAGCTCTTACGGCCTGTGAAGAGAAGACCCTTAATTGCTCTTGGTTCTTTAGAATTTCAGTGGGGATATCTGTGTAAACTGATTAGGGTAACTGCCAGTTAAGGTGAATGTTCCAGGGTAGCCCGCGAAATTCAAATTTTCTTACGTTTTTTGCAATTTGCAGGTCAGGGCTAGGTTTCGCGCAAAATTTGAATTTCGCGGGCTACCCTGGAACATTTACCTTAATACACAATAGATTGACATCTATCCTTTTAGCGCCATCTAGTGGAACTACCGTTCATCGTTTGAATACTCCTACCCACGTGGTGGATATACGGTCTGCTCAAAGCCGATGGAATCCCACGGTAGCGCCGCGTGGTCACTGCCAGAAAATAGCTGTGACTCTCTTTGGCTGCAATACTGATGATGCAATTGTAATACGCAAAACAAATTACATCATTGTATTAATAATAACTATGCTAATGTTATTACGAGGCCTATGTCCAGCAGTGGACGTCTTTTGGCTGAAATGATGATGATGATGATGATTAATAATAATAACATCATAATAACAAAAGTGAATAATGAATTGCTCAGTCCATTTTGTGACCGCAACCCAACATTACACATCAAATGATCAAAGCGCACTAATGGTACATCATTCTATGTTCACAGATGGTTAATTCCCCCGCACAGATATACCTTACTATCGTTTTGTATTGTAATACGTTGACAACAATTTATTGGTTGATGGTTGATGTCCAAAGAATATATCTTGTCATCTTGTATATAAAATTCTCGTGTCACGATGTTTGTTATTAAAATCCTCCGAATTGGCTTGACCGATTTTCGTGAAATTTTGTGTGCATATTTGTTAGATCTGTGATTCAGACAACATCTATATATCTATCCCCCAAAATGTTAAGGGTGGTCCCTAAATTTTATATTTATAAAAAAAGTGTTTTTATTTTTTTATAATACAGCATACAACATTACATACAAGGCTAAATTGTCACCCCTCTACTTTTTTAATATCTAATTTCGATATCTTTAAGGCATAACAATGTTTGCCGGGTCACGTAGTAGTCTATACCTCTATACTCTATACATACTACATACGAATAAATAAAATTGGAGGTCTGTTCACATTCAACATTTTTTTAAATTTCTTTCTGCCTGTTTGTTCCGGCTAATCTCTGGAACGGCTAGACCGATTTTAACGGGACTTTAACTGATAGGTAGCTAATGATATAAGGAGTAACTTAGGCTACCTTTTTTTACTTTGCCCCGCGGTGTCACTTGCGCCGCTAGTAGGTACCTATATAATAAATTGTATTATTGCCAGCGTGGCACAGTAGGCTCATTACCCTCCATGTAACTGGTGGAGGGCCGACCCAACTGTGGGTCACGTATGGGCTGAGTAGTAGTATCCAAAGATGAAGGCCATTTCCATCATTTATTATTATTATTATCTTCATCATCATTTCTGCCGAAAGAAGTCTTGTGCACATTATCACAAGGTCCTATGCTGCCTGCATCCATCAGTCTCCGGCAAATCTAACCAGGTCGTCGGACCACCGTGTGAGAGGCTTACTAAGGACCTTTCTGCCCCACTGGCCGTCACTGTTACTTTAATTACGCAATCTTCTGGTCCGTAACCCAAGTTCACCTGCGTGCCTCGATTATCCAATGAATTGTACCGTTTATTCCAATGAATTGTATTTAGGTAAGTATGCAGTTGGTATGTGTTTAAATAAATAAACATCTAGTTAGATCTTGCTGAGAAGTTCGGAGCATAGGTCTCTCCAATGCCCTTTGGGTGGCTTTTAATGGAGCATTATAGTGAGCGACCACGTCTCTGTACCATTTATGCCATCACTCGCAAAACACATTGAGCGAAGACTTGTTTTTACGCAACGTGGTAACCATTGTGAACGAGATCTAGAAATTCGGACCTTCTAAAATATTGAGCACCCACACTAAATGAAACGTTTTTTGTTCATAAACTGCTATCTTTCAGAGGAAGAACTTGCTTTTCCTTTTCGTTACCAGCGTCAAACCTTCATTTTATGATGCGTCATTCGTCATTCATCTCGAAAAGCATAACATCTGAAGTATTTCCAATCATGACTGTGTTTAATTTGAAATGTTATGGTCCACGTCACCTATGCTGCACTTTGACATTTACTCTTAAGCTCCGAACCTGTTTTTGAAGTAACTTAATAATTCTATTTTAATAACAAATGTGCTTGTTGAAGAGCTTTAAGTTCAGTTGTTTTAGTGAATTATTCGTAAAACATGAGAATGTTGATGAGATTTAATAATTCATGACGTGTTATTTGGCATTGCTTGAATTTTAATGTTTGAATAATGTGAGTAATTTTATGCCTGTGTACGTCTCACGAGGTCTCTGGATCGATTACCTTATCAGCCCATACCGGCTCTCCGCTTATACATAATTTCATTCATCATACAAAACGATTTTCATAGAAGACACTAATTAAAAGAACTTTTTTGAAAACAAATGTATTTATTTATTTATGCTCTTTATGGCACACCAAAAAAAAGTAACAGAAAATAAAATATTCTATAAGTATAGTGCACATGTACACTCTTGCGATCTCTTCCAGCCAACACAAAAATAACTTCAAAATATACTCTTGTTCGGGCACAACTTATACTTCTTCTTCAACTTCAACTAGAGAGAATCTTCTTTTTAAATTCGGTTGAATATTTAACCACTAGCCAAGCGATGTCGTAAATTTTCGAGAAAATTGTAGTAGGGGACACGAAAACAATTTTGAATATACTTACCCCTGTTCAACATTCGTGTTGCATCGAAAATGAAATGCCTGTTAGCTGCTTCGGACAGTGACGAGTGACAGGGGAAACTGACAGAATTCAGGCAAACCACCGTGTTGTAGCTAGTTTTAACCCTCCAAATCAAAAGGGCGATAACTTTAATGTTCACTTGAACAAAATAGTAAATAGTTGTTATTTTGTTTATTACTTGTTCCCAATTTAATTTATAGACGTGAGGAAAGAGAGAAACGGCGTTTGATATGTCAACTATCGATAATTTATTTTTCATGTTTGAAAGGTTCCTTAATCTAGATTGTTCTTAATAACTTAAAACAAACGTAGTTATTTGAAGATCATGACTTTCAAGTTGTATCGATTTAAATTCCTTTACCTAAATACAGCTTGAGAGATATCGTCGCCTTCGTCGCCGTCATTACAGCCCATAAATTACCACTAGCACTGAGCAGGGCCTCCTCCAACTAAATGGAGGGTAATTGGACTCAAGTCGCGACTAGGTTTATCGGCTTTTTTATTTCCCTTTGATCGACTCTTACGACTTCCTCAGGATGGAATGGGATGGTGACACTATGTATTCTAAATCCTTCTCCTCACACAACAGATATACGAGTACAGTACTCCCAGAACTTTTGGGACTACCCTCGTACACCAAAGTTAGAAAGGTGTGACTTCGATTGATTGTTTCCCGCCCAGTATGAACTCGAACGCTTTTAAGCTTTATTTATTATTTACAAGCTTGGATGCGATTCCAACGGCCATAAAACCGAATAATTTAATTCCTAGTCAACTTTAATAATGTAGCAAAGTTTCAGGGAGACCTGTAATTTGTCAATTAAACCTCAAACTCAAAAGGACCTTTATTTACGTAGGTTTTATCGCAAAACTCTTATAAATCGTCATAGTTATGTATAATTACCATTATCATCTTACGGCCCCTGTTCTACGCTAGGTCGTAGTCTACGCACACACCTATCAGTCGTCATACCTACATTCACACCTTTCATACACAATTCCTCACTCCTACAATCCATCCATCTCCCGTTCGAAGATACAAATTAAATAAACTAACACGGTTTGACATCTTTTGTTCTTACCAATAACATTATGGCAATACTATTCCTTACTAATTATGATCACGGTGGCGGAACCACCCTATTTGTCTCACGAAACTTCGGGAATTAAATTTGCAAAACACGCGATAAAGCGTTTAGAAGTTTAATTTCAAATAAGAAGGCGTTTTAGAACGAAGTTTAGAGAAATCGCTTTTTTAGCATCTATGCTTTAGAAAAATATTTCTGCAATATTTTGAGTGCAGCTGTATATTCCACTTCACGTAAAATATTTCCTCTTTAGACCTTTACATCTCCATGCAAACATATATTACGAGGTCACGAGCTGTCACTAAAACTTCAGTGGCTACGTAAAGGTGCTTGCCCAACATTCCCTGTGAATTCGTCTGGAACAAGGTTCACCTTTGTAAAAAACCAAGTGAACCGTAACAGCCGTGGGCGCATTTTGGTTAATCAACCTTCGTGGAGCTACGTGGAGCTTTCCGTAGTCAATATTACCTCAACACAAATATTGCAAAAGGGTCACTTCCCTATTTGTCATTTACTAATCGTATAAGTGTTCGCTATCCGTGTCTTTAATAACCGTGGTACTGCCTTGTTTTTCGAATATACAGTCCACACATCAACTACTTCTACTACACAGCCCATGAATGAGGTCCGACTGAGGCGAGAAAACAAGCAGTGGGTTTTTCCTCGCCTCGGTCACAACTCATCCAATTACATGGAGAGTAATCAGCCTACCGTGCCACGCTGGCCTGGCGCGTTCGAACCCCTGTGCTAAACGAAACCCATTTCGTTTCAAATTTTCCTTCTTTTGCGGCCAGGATATCGCCCTCGTTATTTCCATTTTCGGCTCTTACGACACCCTCAGGATGCATGGAGGTAGTGACACAATGTATTATAAATCCGTCACAACACAGACAACAGTATCGCTACAACTTAGGGTTAAAAATCGTTGTGTTCCTGGAAGAAGAATACATTATAGCAAGTAATCATGGCCAAAAGCGATTGAAATTTCAATTTCGCCTCAATCTTATTCTCTTTTTATGTATTCGCCGAAATAAGCGGCGACACGAGAACGTTAAAATATTTTAACAGACATTTTGCTACAACAGACATGATCGCTACTACGAAACTCTAAACTTGAAACATCATATCTATCTGACCGCAACAAAAGCTTTTTATAAAAAGTGTGAACCGACTTCAAAATACGCACTAAAAAGTAAAAAAATATACCATAAACGATCATTCGAAGTCGGCGCCTTCTTTTTAGGTTGGAGATCCCCATTAACGCCGGTTTCAATTTAAGTTGGGACTCACTTCAAATGGTTGTGACCCACTGCTGAATCCGATCTCCTCCAATTTTATAGAGGGAAACTCAGCACAAGATTTGTGGCTAGGTAAATTGCCTGTTGCGGTAGCCGACTACACAATAGTATGAGTTGTTGAATCGTAATAGACGTAACTTCAATACAAATGTCATATTAATTCCAGTAGTAGGCCCCCGTTTGAGTCGTATTACAGAGACCTCGCGCCAGAGGTGAAATAATATTATACTAAGTATGTTATTCACTGTGCATAACAAAAGCAAAGGAATTATTTCACAAGTTTAGTTTAGTAAGGGAACAAAAAAATGAGGATAATAAGGAGAGTCCCTAAGAATCCCGTTCAAAATATACGAACGGTCAAACGAATGGTCAAAGAATGGGCTATTTAACGAATTAATCGTTTAAAAAAAAGCAAAAAGTATATGGCGAAAATAATTTTAGCGTCTTTTTTATGAAATCTACCTATACTCTATACTAATATATAAAGCTGCAGGGTTTGTTGGTTTGTTTGGACGCGCTAATCTCAGAAACTACTGGTCCGATTTCAAAAAATCTTTCAGTGTTAGATAGTCCATTTATCGAGGAAGGCTATAGGCTATATTTTATTTTCAAAAGAATTAGGGATCTGTATGAAAATTCGATTTTGTAAACCAAGGTGTAAAATCGAAAACCTATTTATGCCTGCGCTGCAAAAACTATTGACAATAAAACAAAATGATGTACTACGGGTTTGTAGGTCTTATAAAGATCTACCAAAAATTCGACACGAGAGCACATATCTAACTATCATAGTTTAGTCACAATAACCGCTTTTATTTTCATAAAAAATATTCATAGAGATAAGCACGGGTTCGAAGCCCACGCGGGCGAAGCCGCACTCAAAAGCTAGTCTTATAATATAACCACACGTAGCGGCCACGTATCGTCTGGATCTGGAAGAACCCTAAAAATCCAAAACAAAATAGTTAACTTCGGCGCAGTCTTCGACGATCCATTCGTGATTTCGATTCTTTCAGCGCTTACTTTATTTTATGTTATTTTATATTCTAAATCCGTCACTCACACAAGACATAATATCTTAAGAGGCTATTGCATCAACTGCATGGGCGTTATGAAAACTTCACATGAAACCATATGGCCAGCTTCGGACAATAGAGGGATTATCCTTCGTCAAATTGGAGAAAGGCTGTCTCAGAAGAAATTTATAACTGTACTGACACGAATACTAAAATAGCAAAATATAAAGATATACCTTCAGGCTCAAAGGGCCACAAAAACATGACATTTTAGGCGAGCCAAAAATATAAAATTAGAATTTATGTACATATGTCACAATTTTGTTGTTATTGGTTCTATAAATATGATTCTTATCTTACACCAAACGTCACGATTCTTGTGGTCTACCACCACTTCTGAGTCGGACCTCCTTCTGTTACTTGGAGGGTAATAGCTTACTGCGACGTGCGACGGGTCGTTCTCTTCCCTGCAATATGGTTGAGGAGGGCGATGGCTGCCGCATGCGTCATGCTTGTGAACAGGTGCCGTTGCTGGGGGTCGGTTGGCTCGGGCGTTAGAAGGTTAGTATTGTTGAATAGATCTGGCTGTTGTTTGGCCCTTTGCGACTATTGCGCGAGTTTGCTCTCACAAACTGTCTGTCAAACGGCCTTGTACCTAAAAATGGCGATCTAAAAAGAGCAACTACAGAGGTTCTTGCCGGCTCTTCACTGTAGAACTGCATTCCGAACCGGTGGTAGATGGTAAATTTTATTTTATTGTTTGATTTGTCAAAAGAGCTCTAATGAGCCAACTTGATTAAATGAGTTTTGAATTTGAATTTGAATTTGTGCCATGCTGGTCAGACGGGTTGGCCAGCTAGTAAAAATACGAGGCAAGACAATTTTTGTTTATTTTGTTGTGTTTATTTTGTTTATCATATTATTTTCTAACACTCTCATCCAGAAAGTTCTAGGCGGTAAACAACTCAGTTTGGCCTTTATTATTACAAAGAATAAAGCGAAATACCACCTCACAATTGACTTAATACCTGATATACATTGAAAAGCAGTATAAGGTAAGTCTAATTTCCCTGGATACAAATTACTTGGCTTGGAATCCCCCGGAGCGAACAAATGCCACTCGGAGATTGTTATGTTGTCCGGGAAATGTGGAGAATTTTTTAATTTGGTTTACTGAATTTTTATTACTGACATTTCATGATTTAACCGACAAAAAGAAGTGTGCTATAAGTATGATGTGTTTGTGTTTCTGTCTGTGGCATCACCATCATAATTGACCCAGTACTGAGTCGGGCCTACTCCAAATTCATGGAGGGAAATTTATAAAAGGGATAAGACAAAAGTGTCTTGTCTCATATGGGTCATAGGGCTTTTATCAAGTTTTCCTTCACTTCAGGCTAGATAATCTGCCTCTTGCATTCCTTAGTCGCCACTGAAACAGCCTCAGATGTTATGGGTTAGTGACATTTTGTATTCTTTCTTCAAATAGGTCTAGGGGTTGAAGGTACCACTTTTCGCCGTCCCCGTTTCGGGGTCGGGCCAGTGTGTTCATGTCAACCAAAGGTGCTTGCTCCGGGACTAGGTGTCATTTGTGTTTGTGAATTGCATGTTTGAAAACAGCCGCCGCGAGGTTAGACCTAGGGCAAAGGTTACGTTTTTTAATTTTCACTGAGCGACAATAAAGTTACCGCCAGTTCTGAAAAATGGTATACGCGAAGACCCAGTACTAAAGTAACCATACACAAACATCGTTAGTAGCCACAACAGCAACATGTCAGATTCCTGCCAAAATTTCTAGTGACGTCACTATGTTAACATGTATGTTCTTTTCCTCGTCTTTTCCCAACTTCGTTGGAATAGGCACTAGACTACACCGATTACCAGCATTTACAGGGAACCATTGCTGTGTGGTTTGCGAGACCCATATTGTCCGAGTTTTTGGATATGAACATAGCCTACGTTAGGGCATAGGCCTGGTTCTTGACCAATGGGTGGCAGTATTAAAACATAGTGATTATTTTCTCCCTCGTCCGTGCGTATGTCCGTGTGGTGACGGGTTTAGAATACACAATGTTACCAACCCATACCAACTTTAGGGTGTCGCAACGCAAAAGGCAGATCACCTAGCCCCAAGAGAAGGAAAACTTGATACAAAACCTGTCCAACCCATATTGCCAGCGTGGCACAGTAGGCAAATTTCCCTCCATGAATTTGGAGGAGGCCCCAGTAGTAGGTAATTTATGGGCTGTAGCGTAACGTAACCTATTTGCTCCTTGGCCAGTATTCGGATGCGCATGGCATCGATAAAGTAAAACAAAAGATGAACGAGAGTCACCTGTTTTTTTCATCAGTAGGTCCCAATTGGTGGTCTGTCCTACAAGACCACCAAGTGGGACCACTTACTATTACAGACTATCCTAGATGGTACAATAGCTGCCGATACTGTTGCCTTTGCATGATCTTCGAAGCACAAAGGAGGTTAGATGTTACAAATGAGGGACACTCATCCAACGTCTAGCAGAACCACGTGCTTAACTGTTGCTTTGCTTACCTTCTCCCATGTAACATTTAAGACGTCAGAACACAGTTGTTTTACTGATTATAATACACTGTCTATATCCGTTTGTACCCAGACTCTCAGTTTGTCCGTAACTTTCTCGGCCGAAATGTCCTTAAACAAAGTTAGAATGTAATTACTGCACATACCCCCATCTTAATGTCTAATTAGCTAGCGACGTACGACTCAAGAGAGACAAGAGTAAAATTAACCTCGTTTCCATGCAAAGGATGATAATTGAGTTTATTTTAAGGTAAAATTGCATTATTTATTCACAAAGTTGGTGTCGTTCTCACATGGAGATATTTTCCTCGGATATTCCGAATTTCCTTCGGGTCGGCACCCGTCTAGTTTACCAGTGTTTACAGGGAGCGATAACTGTGTGGTTTCGAGACCCATCTTGTCCGTACCACGGGTGGCGAATATTAAAACGTAGTGATTATACAGTTGAACATCGATAAGTTAAAGTCCAAGGGAAACAAAAAATATTTTAAGTTATAGAGTTTTTAAGTTATCAAGGGTCTATGTCAGGAATAGGTTAATAAAGAGGTAGGTATGTACCTATGTATGTATAGCATGCTTAAGCGTATGGGAGTGTTGTTAGTTTTCTTTTTTAACTCAATATAACTAAGCCAGTTTTATCACACAGTAGGTAAAGCGATGTTTTCAGGACAATGACCAAAAACGTATGATCCAAGTAAGCCGTTGTCATAAGGCTTACCGCCGCAAAGCTTTCGGAGAAGCAAACAATAGGTGACATGTGTATTGTTTACGTTAACAATAAAAATTAACTAGTGAATACATACGTGCAATAAATACCGAAATCTTTTGTTTTGCACACTCTTTCAAAATGACTCATTGACTAACAATTTTAAGTAATAGAGTTTGTGGAAACATTTCTTTAAGTTACTGAGGGCCAATACAGAGATTCCTTTTTCAAAATAGAGGTTGCGTATTTTAAGTTATAGCAGAGGTTTTGCGCTCTAAAGGGAAGGGAACATATTATTTTTTGAAGTTATAGAGGTTTTTAAGTTACCGAGGTTTGAGTTATCGAGATTCTACTGTATTATCTTTGGCCAGTATTCGGATGCGCATGGCCGTAAAGAAAAACAAAAGAAAAACGACAGTCACTTGTTTCTACATCAATTGTGTTTAACGTACTGCTGGTGTAATAACATCAGTTTTTATTATTTTTTCATTCTGTTTTACTTTTAATGTGTGCCAATCTCAAAGTTTAGTGTACCAGGCGGGTCGCCGATCTAAGTCCGACCATCACTTGCGGCTGGTGCACGCCGGTGCAAGAGTCAGTGAGTGCCTTGTTGCTCGCGCCTCCTCCATTGTCCTTTAGGTGACCTATTGATGCACGCCATAGTAAGTGACCACGTCTTTGCACCATTGCCTTGTTGGTCTAGGGGTTGGATGTGCCGCCTTTGGATCCGGGATGCAGTGTGGGTGTCATTTGTGTTCGTGAATTACATGTTTGTAAACTGCCCCCGAGATTCAGGTTATACCTAATGCAGAGTTATCGTTTTTAAACAAAAAGAAATTCACTACTGGCAACACACATCGTGGACTTTATTTTTTAAATTGATTGACTTTAGCAATGCATAGCCAATCATTGACGATGTGATAAATTAGTTAGTTAGAATTCTTAACGTATTGCCAAGTTATTTACCAAATTAATTTCAGAGTTGCGCATTGAGGCAGATCCCGCAGGCAAACCTCGTTTGCATACAAATTAGGGCGTTCCTCTACCTTAGTGCAAAGGTAACATTTCCTGAGTTTGAGATTAGCATAATTTGATATTCAGACTGTTTTTTACTTGCAAAATAACCTAATCGATGGTTACTTTCATCACTTAAGTCTTACTTACCTTAATTTTGTCGGCTAAAGTAATCAGAGATTAGGACATCCGTCTTATCTCCAAATATATGTTGACATGGTAGCTATTTGCTGTGAATCCTGAATGTGTTTATGTATGTGTGTGTACCATACACACACATACATAATACATATGTTGTCACTGCCCCATAGTATATTTTGGTTTCAAAATAAGATACAACACGAGTTCTTTTTTTTGCCCCCTCAACACAAGCCCCCTCAACACGGCAAGGTCGTCACAGTCGAGGGGGATGATACGAAACTCTGTTGCAACCCGTCTGGTCAGCGTGACACAGTAGGCCAATTACCCTCCAAGTTAGTGGAGGAGGCCCGACTCAACAGTGGGTAATCTACGCGCTGTGTAGTAGTAGTAACTAATTTAAAACCAATAAAATAAAAAACGTAATATGTTTTTCCCACAAAAATAAGGCAGACCGACCTTTTTAAACTTCATAAACAAAGATTGAGGTCGAACAACAAAGGTCCCAAGTTTTATATTGCAACGTCATGACATCAATATTTGACTATCAATCTTTCTGTTTTGAACAATGGCTAGGTAACGTTGTGACCTGGTTTTCATCAAAACAATTTTATTACATCGCGCGTCAAAAATTTGTAAAAAGTTTACAGACACCAGACAGTTCTCAATTTAAGTAAATTCGAGTTCAATATTTATTTATGTTTATAGCAGAAGAATATTTATTATAGCTATTTCATCCCCATTTCATTCTGAGGGTGGCGCAGTAGGCTAATCTATACTAATATATAAAGCTGCAGAGTTTGTTTGTTTGTTTGTTTGTTTGTTTGTTTGAACGCGCTAATCTCAGGAACTACTGGTCCGATTTCAAAAATTCTTTCAGTGTTAGATAGTCCATTTATCGAGGAAGGTTATATTTTATTTTCAAAGGAATTAGGGATCCGTATGAAAATTGCGATTTTGTAACCCAAGGTGTAAAATCGAAAACCTATTTACGCGTGCGCTGCAAAAACTATTGACAATAGAACAAAATGAAGTACTACGAGTTTGTAGGTCTTATTTGTAGGTCCGCAAGAGCACATATCTAACTATCATAGTTTAGTCACAATAACCACTTTTATATTCATAAAAAAAAATGCATCGAGATAAGCACGGGTTAGAAGCCCACGCGAGCGAAGCCGCGCCCAAAAGCTAGTTAAACATAATGGGAGGAGACCCGAATGAACAGTGAGTCGTAATAAATATCCTTGGACATTTTACACAACGCCATCTCGTCCCAAGCTAAGCAACTTAATGCTTGTGTTATGGTAACGAGATGGATCATAAACTACTTATATACATTTTTTTTTGTAAATACATACGTATTATAGATAGAAAACACCCAGACCCGGAACAAATACTTGTAGGTCGTACAAATATTTCTTCCGTGCGGGGATCGAACCCGCAACATGCTGCGCAGATCTGGGTTGAGTAGTAGTATTGATAGCTAGCAAACAAGATTGGTGCTTAAAATACTGCTTAGAACAGCGAACACTAATGGCCATTGAAATGCATTAGCATTTGTTTCTAATAGAACCATCATTTTGTTAATAAAAACTTACAAATTAATGTACATAAAGTTGGCTTGTTAAAGATAAATTCAGTGGCAGCATATCAGAAAGAAGTGTGGTCATTTGTAGAAAACATTGCTTTGATTTTTTTATTATATTCGATCCGATTGCAGCGATCTGTGAAGAGTTAATAATAATAAATACGATTAACCGCTTTTTGTAATATGTTAAGGGAAATCTGCTTAATATTCCAAACGGTAGCCAAGTCAAAAACCCCATTTCTAGAAGACCGAGCATAAAATAAGTGTAAACTTTTATGTGAATAAAGAAGCACGTTTGCCGAGAGTGTTTTCAAAAGTGCTATCTGCATACAATAACATTTTAAAGCATTCATAAAATTGGTATGGTAGGATCACGCTCCATTCTCTTCTATTATATCTATTCGAAACTATATGTTAAATATTTTATATGTGGTCTGGAACGCAATCGATCTGCACTTGCAGTCGCTCAGCAACGCCTGTCTCTGATAGATGTTGGATAAGATTAGATTAGACTTTGGACTAGTCAAAAATAAACAAATAATTGAACATTTAAAACTTACCATTTAACGTTCAAAATTTACGAATTACCTGATGCCAGATATATTGGCACATTAGTCACAAAGGGGCAAACATCAGCAACATCTAGTCAATAAACAACAATCACGAGATTGGTGGCTTACTTCCGATAGAACATAGGCTCATCTAGGCTGTGGGCCCGTCCGCCCTGAGCCGGTATGGTCCCAACGAATCCTAAAGGCACTCAAGGCAACTCACACACCACAAAACAGTGGCAGCACAGTCGAGGGCGTTGGAGTATGAGTTTTTTGCTTATTTGCCTCACTTTCCTCCGTCTTTATCACTACATAGTATAAAACAAAGTCGCATTCTTGTGTCCGTCCCTATGTATGCATAAATCTTTAAAACTACGCAACGGATTTTGAAGCGGTTTTTTTTAATAGATGGAGTGATTCAAGGGGATGGTTTATATGTATAACCCACCCCCGCTTTGCACGGGCGAAGCCGGGGCGGGCCACTAGTTGTTAATAATGTGTTAAATGCATGGAACCCTCGCCCGTGACTCACGGAATTAGGTTGCCATCTGAAAACCAGTGCCGGGTGCTCCACACCTAGCTTATGCTGAGATGGTGACCTTTCGGCAAGGCGCACAGACCCAATTATTTTATATTTTATGTTTGTTGTTGTTGTTGCGGTTTATGCTCGTGTTATGATCCATAATTATTTTAACTAAGTTCAATGCTGTAACAAGTTCAATGCTGTTTGTTCTGTGTGCCTTGCGGAATAAATATTTTTTTCTTTCTTTCTTTCTAAATTATTATCAAAAGGCACACATCGCTATAAAATATAATCGGTAATTGTAATTAAAATTAATATTGTTACTGATAATAAATTTAAATACTGAGTAGAAACTGAGTGAAATGTCCAAGGATATTTATTATTATTTATTAATTAAGGACTCGTCTTTATTTATACATTTTTGGTTAGCATCACAGCAGTAATAATAGCATAAACCCCTATGCTTTTTGTTACACCCTCTATAAGATGAGACTCTGTCGTTAAGAGGTACAAGCACCGCGATAATTTAGTTGAGTGCAAGTTCTTGTCAAGGATCCAGGTTCGTATAATAGTTGCTTTCAGTATCCCACTGGAACTGCTTACTGACGCTATGTACTAAATTGGATGTTTTTTTTTAAATAAACTTATATGACATATTTTGTAAAATACTTCTCATTTCTAGCTAGTTTTGAAATTGAACTAAAAAGGGTCAAATTTTAGGACGTCATGCCAGTAGTAAAGGCATCTTTCGCCAGGCCCTTGTTGGTGTACCAGCCGTTAGAACCTAATGGTTTGATGCGCAGCGATGGCAAGAGACCTGACGGGATGTTGGGTGTCGACACTTTAGCTCCTTCTCATCTTCCAAGTACATCGGTTGCACCCGGCGCTGATGCAGCGGAAGCGAAAAACATCAAGCGACATAAATTGGGGCTTGGGGCCCTGCACCTGATGATAAGGGGCCTATTTTTATTTAGTTTTATTTAGTGTTTAGTCCCTCTTTTTATTTTCTTTTGTAGGGTTTTTTACAAGTTTTAAACATCGAAATCAAAATCTTTTCTTTTTTCGAATAAATTCTTGCGAATCCTTTCAAATAATCAAAAAAATATAACACAAAAAATTTAATTTAAAGAAATATAAAAATAATTAATCATTTAGATTTTACCAACGGTTTGGAATGCCATTCCACAGAGAAGAGCCGGCCAGAAACTCCATGGTTGCTCATTTAAATAAAAGGGTTACAATAATGGTGGTGCAAACAAGTCAGACAGATTAGTGAAAGCAATAACATTTGTTTAACATGTAGCATTTTAAACAATTAGAAAATTAAAATCAGCGAAATTACACAAATTACATGATGCGTGCTGAAACTGCACTCACACACTGTGTACAAAACTTATAATTTACGTTACTCCCATGCGTCACTATCTGATAGATAGTCAGTTTATACATAGTGTATAATAATATAACTATTACTAGTTGTAGTTTATTTATTCATGAATAAAGATTTTGAAAATTCCTCCATCCAAAAAAAAAAATTTTGGACCATAACTCAAAATACGAAAATAACTGGTCGGTCGAATCTTTTAGGTTGAAAGATAATAAATTATTGACAGCCGAGTGAACGCTACGTGAGCGAGCGATATGCTGAGTCTTTGAAATGTCAAGCTGACAGTTGACGTACCTAACCAATTTAATTATGGACCGGCAATGTTATCGGCGCATCAGTGGAGAAAATACCCAGTAATATTGGCTGTATCTTTTAAACACTTTTCAGATAGATTGATATCATAACTCTTTATTATTCAACAGTATACATCTATAACTACTTTGTACAATAAGGGGCCTTATCGCTAAAGAGCAGTCTCTTCCAGGCAACTCCCAGCTCATGGCTTCAACTAGGGTTATCGTAATCTATGCTGGTTTACGATACGGACGACGTTTCAGCATTAGCTTTTCCTTTCTGCTTTTACTTTTACATTGATACGAATTGTTCCAATTTATTTTCTCTTTTAACGTACAGATTAGGTTGTAGGCATTGTAGGCTGACTCAATCCATTTACAAAAAATCACAAAACCAATCTTCTTACCTACATTGCAATAACTAAAATACTCCCGGCATCAAGTGCTCTTACCAGTAAGCAACAAAATATTCCTCATATCATTTCCCGGGTGAAGCCACTTTACATCAGGAAGTTTATCCCCTGGGCGAGTATATGACGCCGTATGAATCTTTGAAACAACTTAACTAACACTGAATAACTTATGGCCCCTAAGGATAATGCGCGGGAAAACAAAAATAACACCGCCACAAGGACATAGAAATATGTTTCAGTAACTTTCAAGGAGGTGAGTAAAGTTCGTATACGTAACGGATTGAGAATACATAGTATATAGAGTGTACAGTTACATTGTGTCATGACCCCATGTCATTCTAAAGGTGTCGTAGGAGTCGAAAATAGGAAATGCCAAGGCCAAAAACTTAGCCGCAAGAAAAGGAAAACTTGAAACTAAACCCTGTGCCAACCAGTCTGGCCAGCGTGGCACGGTAGGCTAATTACACTCCATGTAGTTGGAGGAGGCCCGACTCAGCAGTGGCTAAATTATGGGCTGAGTGTATTATAAATCCGCCACCAAACGGACTACTAGCTACCAATAGTAGTCTTATCCATGTCCATAAATGACTCACTGCTGGGTCGGGCCTCCTCCCGTTACACTATAGGTAATTATCCTTTTTTTATAGTGGGGGAAACCTTTATAGGTACCCAGCCGAATTGGGACGGGGCTGGGGTATGTGGGAGTCCCCGGTCGCGTGGAGATGGTGAGCTGCGACCGGTATACCCACTAAAACCTACCACTGTTGTCAACGCGTGTCATTCTGCCGTTCGGGAAACTGCGTAGTCTATCCGTGTTGGCAGTGAATAGGTAATTAGCCTACTGTACCACGCTGGCCAGACGGATTAGCACTTAGCACAGGGTTTCCGTCTCTTGCAGATATGTTTTCAGTGATGTATTTTCCTATTGTCGGTTCTTATGACACTCTTAAGATGGAATTGGGTGGTCACACTGTGTATTCTAAATCCGTCACCCTCGTGCCGGATTAGCCACGTAGCAAGAGTGGCAACTGCTACGGGCCCCGCGTGAAAGGGGGCTGCGCATATTTAAACCCACTCATCTCTGATTTTGATGATTTTACCACTTTAGCAGATACCCGTAGCAGATCAAGGGCTCTTTGAACAATTTTCTACGGGCCCCGCGCTTTTCTACGGGCCCCGCGCTTGCTTAATCCGGCACCATACGGAAAATCACAGCATCTTTATAAATAAGTTATTAGTCATGTCATTCCGCACACTAAGTTTCCGTCTACGCACCGCTGGCCATTATTTTAACAAGACCGATGCTCAATCAAGTGTCGCAAGGGATGATGAAACACCATTATTATACAGATATTCTCGGAAGTTGAAGGGTCCTCGGAGGCACAATAACGAGCCCTGAAGGACCCTTGGGTCCCTTGGGGACCTTGAAAATGTTCTGAATGAAGGAAAGAAGGTCTTTTTAAAATTCGTTTGGCAAGGGTAAGAGCAGCGGCCTTGGAAATTGTCCTAAACCCAATCGTTAGAAAGTAATTACGAAATTTTAAACGTCGCATAATGAGAGGGACTAAGTATAGTTAAATTGTAATTATGTGTCATTGTTTTTGTGTCAGAATCGGAGGCATAGTTAAATTCCTTTATTTTTTGTTATAGCCAACGAGGTTTCAAAGTTCGGCACTGATTAAAAACTTCATGTTCTTTATTAATGCAAGAATGGAAGTTTGAATGAAATATATCCCTAATGTCTTAAGAATTAAACTAAGAGTATAAAAAATAACAGCATCGTCGCTTTGAAGCTACACACACCTACTATTCTACTACTCTAATACTATTAACATACATAAATTGTAATTTGTAATTGTCATTTTTGAGTGTAATTTGCCGACTGTTCCACGTACACAACAAATTACTATATTTACTTACAAATTAATATAATTAATACCCGATGGTAAAAGTTCCACGTGCTTACGGATTTAGACTGCCTTATTCCACCCTGAGGGTGTCGTATGAGCCGCGAAAATGAAATTACTACGGCGAAAACCTTGCCGCAAAAAGGTAAACTTGAAACGGAATCCTGTGACAACCCACCTGGCCAGCATGGCACAGTAGGCTAATTACCCTCCATGTAATGGAAGGAGAGTCAGTCGTCATCTTCATCACCATTTCTGCCAAAAGACGTCCACTGCTGGACATAGGCCTCCCCCAAGGATCTCCGCAAAGGCCGGTCCTGGGCCGCCTGCATCCATTGCTTTCCGGCGACCTTAACCAGGTCGTCGATCCACCGTGTGGGAGGCCTACCAGCACTGCGCCTTCCGGAACGTAGTATCAAGTAAGGCATAGCAATGACAAAATTTATCAGATGATCAAAAACCAAAACAGACCTAGTAAAACTAGTTGAATCCAACTTTTCAAGCAATCCAAACCTTACGTCGTCAATTAAGCCCATATACGACCCACAGTCGGGCCTCCTCCAAATGAATGTAGGGAAATAGGCCTACTGTGCCACGCTGGCAAAACGTGTTGGCACAGGGTTTGCGTCAAGTTTTCCTTCTATTGCGGCTAGGTGACCTGCTCCTTGCGTTCCTTTAGTCGCCTCATTAATAGTATGGGTTGGTGACATTGTGAATTCTAAGTCCGTCACCACACAGAAAGAAACCTTGCCGCGCTACTCTTATTAGAGAATAGGGAGGATTCCCAACAATAACACTGTCATATACCGAAGTAAACATGCCTGATGGCCGGCAGAAGCATTCGGAGTATTTATCCTCAATCATAGAGCAATAATAATATTAATAACAGACTGATATAGTATAATACAAATATTTTTGATACTGAAAAGTGAGTGTAGCGTATTTACACCCACACATTCACATGTGGCGTGTCAATATTCCGCGTGGTAACGGATTTAGATTAAATAGTTTTTGTTTCAGCTCATTAGTAACCCACTACTGAGTCGGGCCTCCTCCAAATTCATGGTGGGAAATTAGCCTTCTGCGCCATGCTGGCAAAACGGGTTGGCACAGGGTTTGTATCAAGTTTTCCTTCTCTTGGGGCTAGGTGATCTGCCTCTTGCGTTCTTTTAGTCGCCTCATACGACACCCTAAACATGGTATGGGTTGGTGACAATATGTGGTAGGTGACAACCACACGGACAATACATAAATAAATAAATATCCTTGGACATTTCACACAACGCCATCTCGTCCCAAGCTAAGCAACTTAATGCTTGTGTTATGGTAACGAGATGGATGATAAACTACTTACCTATATACATTTTTTTTTGTAAATACATACATATTATAGATAGAAAACACCCAGACCCGGAACAAATACTTGTAGGTCGTACAAATATTTCTTCCGTGCGGGGATCGGACCCGCGACATGCTGCGCAGCAGTCGATCGCTCCACCACTGCGCCAACCGTGTCGTCACCCACCTAATTCCATCTTGTTCCATCTTGAGGGTGTTGTAAGAGCCGACTAAAGGAAATGCCAAGCCTGAAAATCTAGCCGCAAGAGAAGGAAAGCTTGATACGAAACCTTGTGCCAACTCGTCTGGCCAGGGAGACACAGTAGGCTCAATTCCCTCCATGTAACTGGGGGAGAACCGACTTAGCAGGGGGTCATTTATGGACTGAAGCTTCTACGCTTAATGCTCCGCCCTCAATATTATTATATCTATTGACAAAGCACACAACGACGATTGCGTATCTTATATTGCTTAGCTTGTTTGAACAGGAGGTATTGTTAAGATAGTATTCTTCATCATATGAGTACAAAAAATAATGTTTTACTACCATATTACTTAGCCCATAGATAACCCACTGTAGAGTCTATAGGTAGGTCTCTGTAGTCTCTTTAGGACCTCCTCCAGTCACAGGTTGGCACAGGGTTTCGTATCAGGTTTTTACACGTATTGGGACGGGTCAGAATATAAAACTTCCCAACGCACGCTGGGAAAAAACGCGTGTTGTATAAGTCAACAAAACCCAGCACGGCTAGCTACCACCCTCACATGTAATTCCGGCGCCAAGCAGTTTTACTATGTTCCGTCGTGTGAGAGCCGGTGCCCGACAGGGCATTTCCTTGAATTGCCTTCCCCGTCTTAGACCCTGGCGTTGCTTTCCAACACGCAAGCCTAGGGTCAAAGGCATTCTAGTAGGTAATTAATAAGAAAATAGTTTTCCTTACCTTTTTCTTGCGGCTAAGTTTTTGGCCTTGTCATTTCCTTTTATCTGCTCTTACGACACCCTCAGGATGGATGGGGTAATGACACTATGTATTCTAAATCCGTCACTATACGGATTACCATCTTACCAAGTGACCTCTTTATTCTCTTCGGGAACTCTATCTTGGGATCTCTTTTGTAAAAGTTTAATACAAAAGCTCCAACGTACTAGTAAATTAAGTAGGTGGCTTAATATGTAGCAGCACAATGTGAAAAATGGACAATTACATTCTTTCTAAATTTGATAAAAATTAAATGCCTCATTATTTCAGAAATACCGAAGTATTATGCAGCAATGCTATTTCTAATGTGTTCTTTGTAATCACGCATTTTTTTTTACTTATACGCGCTCATTTCTTTTTTTCTCCAGAACATTGTGCAGTGGCGCTATGACACGACGCCTTAGGGTCAGCGCCGAACAACGGAGTGGCGGCGAAGAGACTAATTCAGTAAAAATTGAAATTCAACCTAAAACGCTAAAAAGGTGGACCTTTATGACTGAGAGATATGTAACAAAATATAATGAATTACCTTATACACAGTCCACAGGGGTAATATGTCCTTCATTCTCCCGTTCTTATTTACTGTTTTTTAAATTATTAATAATTATCTTGCATCTGCGTAGCTAATGTATATACTTGATTATATTGTCATCGTGTAAAAAATATAATAAACATAGAATCGTAAACTTAAGTATAAATCTAGCTCGATTAGGTAGCAATTTACATATCTCTATGTGTCTCTACATGTGTGGAGACGGATTTAGAATACATTATATCACCACCCCATTCTACCCTGCGGGTGAGGCAGGGGCCGACTAGAGGAAAACGTAAATCCGATAACCTAGCCACAAGCGTAGGAAAACTTGGTACGAGATCATGTGCCAACCCATCTGGCCAGCTTGGCCCTGTAGGCAAATTTCCCTCCTTGTAATTCTCTCTAGGCCCGACATAACTGTGGGTCTTTAATTGGCAATGATGATTACTGGTCTATCTATTCCTGTGTCTACTGCAACCTTGCTTTTTTATGTCCTCTTAAATACCAGGCCGTTGGGGACTAACTGAAGTATGTCGGACTCCAGGCCGCGGAAAGATGGCAATTAACGCCCCGACTACCTACAACCAAAAATTTGTTAAAAATTTCTCAGCACTAAAATAGTTATATGTCGTGGATAACGATATCGTTTTAATAAGTTTCTCAATTAATCTAATAATCTAATAACAAACATTTTACGCTATGACAATTTAAACGACATGCCGACAGCATGAGATCATGTCGAAACTGTAAGAGCAAAGTGCCTTCATAGCATGCAGTAGATACCCAATTTCGTCAGAGCTGCAGTGACGGAGTTCCAGAATGGCTGTAAAAGTTACTTCTTTATCTTATTAAATTCCTTGAGAGAGTTCTTACTAAGCATTCACGATGCAAGTATTCACGTTAGCTACATTTAGATATGTGAATCGAAAAAGTCTTCAATATTGGTAACAAACTAACTGCGTTCGTGTGGTGGCACAGAATTCACAGTGTCACCACCTAATCCATCATATGGGTGTCGTAAGAGCCGACAAAAGGAAACGACAAGATCGAAAACCTACTAGTTACACTTCTTAGTAGAACAGTCCAGGCGCGCTTTGGCAATTACAGACGTAACGAAGATAACGCAGCATCTTGCTATAAAGAAAGCTCAAGAGAAATAAATCTTGATACAAAGCCTGTGCCGATCCATGTTGAGCGTGGCACGGTGGTCTAGTTAAGCAATTTCTGGCTCTGCTGAATTTTGGATGGGTTTTCATCATGCCCATTATTTATAAATAATAAATAAATATCCTTGGACATTTCACACAACGCCATCTCGTCCCAAGCTAAGCAACTTAATGCTTGTGTTATGGTAACGAGATGGATGATATACTACTTATATACATTTTTTGTTTTGTAAATACATACATATTATAGATAGAAAACACCCAGACCCGGAACAAATACTTGTAGGTCTTACAAATATTTCTTCCGTGCGGGGATCGAACCCGCGACACGCTGAGCAGTAGTCGATCGGAAGTGACGTCAAGCGGTTGGCCCTGGGTGGCATTCTACTGTAGCGACCAGCATGCTTCACACTTTACGCAATCTACCCGAAGAATCTGAACTATCAACATAAAAAAATATCGCCTACAAATTCGAGAATTACAAAAAAGTCCTGCACCGCGGTAGCGAAGTTTACAGAGCAATTCGCACGGTTAAGAAATCCAAAGAAATGAGGATAAGCATACCACCTCGTCTGACTAGATGATCATCTCTTTACGCCTAAACTACCATCTATGGCAGACGCTACAAGTAGTCTATAGCATGAAACCTGATAGCTGCGACCATAATAACGCACTAAATCTCGGAGGTCAGACGGCAGAGGCCAAATTGAGAGAAAAGGCGAGAAATATAATACTTAACGGCACTTGGCCATAATTTGCATCGGTCTGAACTCAATTATCCACAGCATTTTACACGCAGAGACAAATGTTAATTTCTCGAAAGGTTTTTACTAGAAAATTGCGGGCGAGAACTTGTGGTAAATTCACAAGGGTTCTTGTCCTCAGATATCCGGACGAGGTCATCATTTGTCTGCATATCCAGGATCTGTGCCAGTTTGTAGAGATCGCAAGAACGATTTGAATAATATTCACATGTTCTTTGTGTTATTCTTCTTAAGTTTCAGCAGATATGTTTGTTGTTTCATCGACGAACGTATACATACAATGTAACTGTAAGTAGTGAACGAGTAGTTGCGTCATTAAATTCTAAGTAGCAATTGTACCCTAAGAGGATAGTTGCTGGTAACTAAAAAGCGGGATCTCATATTATCAGCGGTGAAGAAAAGTGGAGATCCACAGATGAACCAATAGAGTCCGCAAAATTGCAAAACTAAACAAACAAACAGCGAGGGCAGCTCGCTGTACGGAAGGTCGATATCGAGTATGGAAGATCGGAAGCATGAGGATGATCATGGTGTGGTACCGGTAAGCGCAGCGTTGACAGGAATTTAGGCGCAAAAGGATGATCATCCAGCCAGACAAGGTGGTATGTATGGCAGTGGGCCGCGGCGCCTATCCCCCGATAACTGTGGGATTTCTTAACCGTGTGAATTGCTCTATAAACTTCGCTGTCACGGTTTAGGAGGTAATTCTCGCATTTGTAGGAGATATTTCTGGATGATATTAGTTCCGATTTTTCGGGTAAATTGTGTAAAGTATGCAGCACACACACACGGGCCTTAGATAAGGAAGCTGGTAATTTAATCGATGTAAGTGACTAAGGACTGCTCACTGTATTAAATCTTGGGAAAGAATATTTACCACAGTGAATTTTCTTTTAAATGATTTCTTTACATCCGTGTAATTTTAATATTATTATAGAACAGCGTTACCCGTTACCCGAAGTGAGGGCATAGAGCTAATCAAAAGAATCAGTTCTATGTTTAAAATAGTTATTTATCTCGGACTAGTAGCCCGCCCCGGCTTCGCCCGTGCAAAGCGGGGGTGTGTTATACATATAAACCATCCTCGTGAACTACTCTATCTAATAAAAAAAACCGCTTCAAAATCCGTTGCGTAGTTTTAAAGATTTAAGCATACATAGGGACGGACAGAAAAATGCGACTTTGTTTTATACTATTTATCTCGGAAGAGGGAGAAAGCAATAGAATTTTTTTCTGCACCAGATCTTTACTACAGAACATTGAAAATCAATCAACTAGCAGTTGTTATAATAAAATTTAAGTTCCACAACGTTTCTTCGGTTTTCTGTGCTTATTTCTCAACTTAGGAATCGAGCAATTTCGTCACAAGCTGTTGAACAAAATTTTAAGAAAAAAGTTACTTTTTTATTTTTCCTATTACTTTGTATACAGTATCATTATCAATAGTACTTACTAGCGATCCTTTAATGGAATACGAACATGTAATACGCTCGATTGAAGATCCTTTTGTTCGATTCCAAGGTTTGTTATTCCCAGTATAATACAAAGCTAGACACTCTAAACAAACCAATATGCGACGCAAAACAATAGCACCGCTGTACCGAAGCCTCGTTCATACACAATAATCGATAGGTCCACGACCTTCAACTATATAATGATACCTCGTGTAATAACGGACCAAGTTTCGTCCCCTGTGGTACACCAGCCGAAACAAAAGTTTGCGACAAGGCCTCTGTTACCTGCTAAGGTGAAGGCGTCAGAGGGTCTTTTATACGAATTAATTACTGTCAAGTTAAATAAACAAGGGGTAGTCTCTGAAGATTTCCATACGCTACCAAAACATAGTCGTGTAAAGGCACATTGTTTGTGTTTGTTTCCGTAATTACGTATGTTTGTGACTTTGATGTTGGCAGTCTGATTTACTAATGGAATTCTATTGAATTTAAATAACTATGATTATAATTGATTTATTTGAATCAATTGTTCATCTTAATTTAACGTAACGAAACACGAAACACAACGAAACACTGCTAAATGTAAATAAAAATATACGTGGGTTATTGATCACAAACCCAATTAACTCTTTTCATGTTTTAGGCATTTTAACAAGTCATAAGCATTTAATAATTAATATCTATTCTAAGATTTACCACGTCATATTTATCTAATATATCTAGGAGTCTTAGCTTCTCATTCTTACGATTTACTAGTCTAGACTTTTCTTAGACTAGTCCTTTGGGACCGAAGTTACTTTATAGCTAACACGACTTATCGATATCTTTAGAATCCTTAGGAGGTTTACTAGGTTTTACAATTACGTGTAGTAGTACAGTGTTTATTAATTCAATATTCTCTTCGTTATCATTGAGACGTCCTCTGCTGTAAGTCCGCTGCTGCTGCTGTAAGGCACCACACTGACGGTGACGGATTTAGAATACATAGTGTCCAACCCACCTAGGGTGTCGTAAAAGCCGACAAAAGGAAATGTTTAACTGTAACCTAACCGCAAGAGAAGGAAAATTTGATACGAACCTCTGTGCCAATCCATATGGCCAGCGTGGCACAGTAGGCTAAATATCTGCAACTGGAGGACACGAGCAAACTACTAGATGGATCGACAATCTGGCCAAGTCTTAGAGACCTTTATTATTTGTAACAAAATTCTTCTAGTATCTACGCTCTTTTCCGACGTTTTCCACAATATTGTCGAGATAAATTACACAAAATTGAATTAAAATTTTCTCTCAGTTAAATAAAAATCAAATTCACTTACTTAAAGGGCGGATCCCAAACCAAACCCTCCTCAATGTTTGAGTGTGAAGTTACCACCTGTTCGAAATGGTGTACTAGAAAAAATCGTAAATCGTCTATTAATGAAAAAGTTTTGATAAATTATAGCACAAAGCATAAGCATTTAGAATTGTTTGTTAACATTCAAAACAATTACTAACTTTACAAGGCAGGGCTCATGAACTGAGGTAGAAAGAACTTTGATGTACAATTTTAATAACTTGTAAAAGACGCTCAAAGGAAAAGTTTGGACAAAGATCCATGAGGGCAAGTAGGGATTAACTCACACTACCTTATTTTCGCTGGCGTGGACTGTTTATGACATCATGGGACGCCCTCAGTCGACCTCAGTCAATGAAGGTCTTGTCGGTGGCGGGTCACCCGACCTGGGTCCTGGTCAGGTGTTAAATACTCACAATTAGGATATTTAACACCTGACGATATAGAAGAATCTTATAGGTTTAACGTGTTTTAACTTTACGTCGTATTTAAACTACTGTACGGTTGAAGCATTTTGTCCATGTAGTTTTCTTTTGATATGAAACAAGTCTAAAGCAGACAGGGCAGGGAGTGTTTTTGAACCAATTTCCAAAAACCACGAGGTTCTATTCCCGACTTTATGTATGACAGACGTTGTCCTGTCTTCACTATGAATATTGTCATGTTTTCTCACCTTTTAAACCTTCTCTGGACTTCCACGAATATTTCAGGGCCAAAAATTAGCCAAATCCGTCCAGCCATTCTCGAGGTTTAGCGAGACTAAGGAACAGCAATTAATTTTTATTTCTAAAGATTGATTCTAAAAATGATGAGTCTTTTTTGGTGGTTTAAGTTGATTTTTAACCATTAAAAAGGTTTTAATGGAGAATAAAAAACACAGTGATATTTTAAGAAATCCCTCAATATCCATTGTTACTTTTTTTTATTTAATTTTTTTTCGACTCTAAGAAGTTTCAGCTGACTGTAACCCCAGCTCTATAATATTTAAGTGGTGTCCCAGATTTTACTCTGGGTCACTGACCATTAGGACATGAGCGTTCCTCCATAACCCGCTGAGCTACATGCCTCTGCACTCTCTTTAGTGTACGAATAACATTGTATTCGTAAGCTGTAACAAAAGAACACAGCCTTAATATCAAAGCCCAGTGAGAGTACAGTCATTACATATATGGAACTCTTGGGAACCTTTAAAAATTACAATGGGACATTAGTTATTAAAAGCTACATTTGAACATTATTGCAAAATTCGGTCAAGACTAGGTGGACTAGGTATTCGTTCAACACTTGAAAAACGGCTGGAAAGGTAAGGAAACGAGTCGTATTTAAAAATAAATAAATAAATATCCAAGGACATTTCACACAACACCATCTCGTCCCAAGTTAAGCTTTCCTATTAAAATAAAAGTTAAATCTGTCCTATTATTCTTTTAGTCGTTTTTTTTTATTTTAGTGCAAATAAACGGATTTTTAAAAGACTGGTATTAAAAAAAAATCGCCGAAATAATACAAAATTTCGCTTCTGACACAACAACCTCGTCTCGTTTCAGCCCATTACTGATCCACTACTGAGTCGGGCCTCCTCCAAATTCATGGAGGGCATTAGCCTACTGTGCCACGCTGGCAAGACGGGTTGGCACAGGGTTTGTATCAAGTTTTCCTTCTCTTGCGGCTAAATGATTGAACACAACAACCTACTAAATCGATTTCGGTAAAATTTATACGAGATCTACTTGGAACTAAAACCATTTTTTTATTAAATTATGTTACAAGTGACGGAGCTATACGGTAGCAAACATAAAAAAGACAACCAAATGAAGACCTCATCCTTTTTTAAGTCCGCCTAATGGTAACCAGTCATAAATAAATAAAATAAATAAATATCCTTGGACATTTCACACAACGCCATCTCGTCCCAAGCTAAGCAACTTAATGCTTGTGTTATGGTAACGAGATGGATGATAAACTACTTATATACATTTTTTTTGTAAATACATACATATTATAGATAGAAATGACACCCAGACTCCGAGCCAGTGCCTCTGGTTTAGAGAAAGACACTTGCCCGACCCCGGAATCGAACCCGGGACCCGTTGATCCAAAGGCGGCATATCTAACCACTGGACCAACGAGGCAGTCATAGTCACCTATGTAGGTTTGCTATATTGTAGGAGTCACTGAATTCTTCGTCCATGTGGTGACGGATTTAGAATACACAATGTCACCAACCCACACTATCCTGAAGATGTCGTAGCAGGCGAACTAAGCATCGCAATTGCCTCTACTGAGTCGAGCCTCTTCCAAATTCATGGAGGGAAAATAGCCGACTGTGCCACGCTGACAAGATAGATAGATAGATAAACTCTTTATTGTACACAAGAGAAATAGACAGAACACAATATTATGCAACAATTTGTAGGTACAAGTGGCGGTCTTATCGCTGAATGCGATTTCTTACAGACAAGATGTGATCTGCCTCTTGCTTAAGTTGCCTCTTACTACGCCCTTAAGGTGGATGCTCCAGGGTAGCCCGCGAAATTCAAATTTTCTTACGTTTTTTGCAATTTGCAGGGCAATGCTAGGTTGTATGATGATGAACATTTGATTCGCGGCTGTAAGGCGTATGTAGTCACAGAGTTATAATCATCAAACTCATCAATACAACCCTCCAAGCTCATAAAGGTGCAAGAATCACTTTGACGTTGAAAAAGATTTTCTTGCCCCTTTATGAGCTGGGAGGGTTATATAGATGATTTTGATGATTATAATTATCTAACTACATACGTCTTACAGTCGCGAATAACATTTTCATCAACATACAACCTAGCAGTGACGTGCAAATTGCAAAAAACATAAGAAAATTTGAATTTCGCGGGCTACCCTGGAGCATCCACCTTAAGATAGTATAGGTTGGAGACATAGCGTATTCTAAATCCGTCACCATGCGGAAGATTTGATGAAGGAGAAATTGACGTTTTTTGGGTTTAATGTTTCAATACACTTATTTTGTGTGGGTCACGATGGGCACTAACAAATAGTCAACACACTACTTAAAATCATTTTGTGCAATAAAAAAAAATCGACCGTCTACCTCCAGTGCGGAACGCGACCACTGCTGCTTAATCACAAAACAAGTACTCAATCCGGAATGAACTGTGTTCCACAATATCTTTTGAGTTTATCTGCTTATATCTCTTGCATGGCACTCGTGGCTTCGTCAATAACTGTTGACCAACATTTCAAGAAAAAAATCAGGGTCTGCGGCGGTAAAGCTATTGCATAGCATTTTTTTATCAACTTATGCAATTTAATAATTATTCAATTATTTTTTATTTAAGCAGCAACTATTATTGATTTAAAGTAAAGGACATTAATTTTGTAATATGTCCCTGGTGGGCGGTATGTTTAATGTCGAGATCGACTGTCGCGGGTTCGATTCCCCGCACGGAAGACATATTTGTACGACCTACAAGTATTTGTTCCGGGTCTGGGTGTTTCTATCTATAATATGTAAGAATTTACAAAAAAAAAAAAGTATAATAAGTAGTTTAACGTCCATCTCGTTACCATAACACAAGCATTAAGTTGCTTAACTTGGGACGAGATGGCGTTGTGTGAAATGTCCAAGGATATTTTTTATTTAATTAATGTAGCTAGATGGCGCTGGCGTCAAGTTTTTGATCGGCGGGCCTTTAAGGTTTTGATTTATATGATTTATTTCCACTGGGCGAAGTATGTAGGCGGAGTGGGGGTGTTAGGTTTTATTTTCGATACGAAATTTCTAAATACGTTCGCCGCGCTCAGAACCTCTTAGAAAAGCTATACAATAGCATAAAAATGGCTTAGTATTTCAAAGATTTGGTCCTTTTATAAAGGCTTTATGTCAATACAGCTTTTGTTACACACTGTACATGTATATAGGTTAGTTCACTTAAAAATGGTAAGATGCGAAAATGCAATATAATCAAATGAAGATTTTCGACCTTCTACGCTAAGCATTCATCGAAATGAAGTGTGATCATTGGAAACTCAATTTATTGAAGGTTTCATTCGCTAAAGCAATTACATAATTCTGTAAGTACGTTCTGTCTTAAAGTGGTGCCGTGCAGTGACGGATTTAGAATACATAGTGTCACCACCCAATTTTATACTGTGGGTGTCGTAAGAGCCGACAAAAAGAAATGTTAGGGAAACTAAGCCGCAAGAGAAGGAAACTAGATGCGAAGACGTTCTCCTGTAAAACTTATAACAGCAAGAAATTTAAAAAAACCATTCTGAATAAAGCAGAATATAGTTATTCATATAGAACAAAAACTAAGACTGCAGGAGATTTAGTGAAGAAAAATGACAAATAAATCCTCCAAGTGATTTCTTAGGTTTTCGCGATTATTACACATTGAAATTAAACGTCGGGAATTATATAATTTAATATAACTATACGCGATAAATCCGATGTATAGTGTTTATTTTCAAATCCTACAAGTTTTTAATTATACTTAATTTTGTTGTCCCTACGCAATTTAAAGTCCATGATTTATTATTTTTGTGTGGGCCTAATAAACACATGTTTTGAAACAATATCGTTTAAATTTTCAATCAAACAAATGGATCCAGCATTTTAATAGACTGACTTACTTTAATATCATTATCTTCATATTGGTCTAGGGGTTGGATATGTGCCTTTGGATTATGGGTCCCCGGTTCGTTTCCGGGGTCGAGCAAGTGTCTTTGTGTAAACCAGAGGCACTCGCTCAGCGCTAAAATTCTCGTGTCACGGGGTTTCTTATTGAACTTCTCCGAAATGGTTCGATCGATTTTCGTTAAATTTTGTGTGTATCTCGGTTAGGTCTGTGAATCGGACAACATCTATTTTTCATCCCCCTAAATGTTATGGGTGGTCACCCCTAAAATTCATGTTTTTTTTTGTGATATAGCATACAAAAATACCGTACATTTTTACTCCTCTACGATCAACTCAATTTTTTTAATAGCGATATTGATAACATAACAACGTTTGCAGGGTCAGCTAGTCATCACTATCATCATCACTACATAACTATTAAAAAACTAAGTTGCTTTCGTCTGTCCGTCCCTATGTAGGTATGCTCAAATCTTTAAAACTACGCAACGGATTTTGAAGTGGTTTCTTTTAATAGATAGAGTGATTCAAGGTTTATATGTATAATACATGCATCATATTGTAGAGAAACAATGATACATTTTGATGTTCATCATTGCACCCGTGCGAAGCCGGGGCGGGTCGCTAGTATTATATAAAATAACCTACTACTAAGTCGAGCCTCCAAATTCATTGAGTGAAATTAATAAGTCTAAATTAAATCCTTCTCTTGCGGCCAGGTAATATGCATCTTGCGTTCTTTTAGTCGCATCTTACGACACCCTCATGATTGAGTTGGTGCATTGTAAATACGTTACAACGCGTACAATACACAGTTTTAATTTAATGAATTTTAAGGCAGCATCAGGTGTTTTCAGTCTAGACTGTTTGTAAAATGTCATAACTTGTTTGTTTTTAATATCGTGTGCAATAATGGGCATGTAGTTTTAGCAAATTTATTGTTCAATAAACTTTAATATGATATTAATAAAAATGTTCTTTAATAGTCGTGAAAACCAAAGACTTATAACCGACTAGTTGAAGATCGTTTTGTATTGTTTGTTGCCGCATAACTCCGTAATTCATTATCTGATTTGGAAAATTTCTTCGTATTCAAATGATATTATTTCCATAAACATTTAACTAAAATAGAAGTTAAAAGAAGCAAAAAACCTGAGTTATAGAACAAAGATTTGAATGGCGGCTAAATTTGCGTACATCGACGATTATGTTCAACCGTCCAACCAAAAATATGGTGGCTCTCAATGTTTGTATGTTTTATGCAATGCAACTCCTTTACAAAGTCGGGGATTTCATATCTGCAAACTTCAGTATCGTGGTATCGCGATTGATATTTCGCGTTCCATGTTAAAGTTCATCCTTATGGTAACGGATTATAATACATGGTGTCACCACACCATTCTATCCTGAGGGTGTCGTAAAACCCGACGAAAGGAAAGGCCGAAAACCTATCCGCAAGAGAAGGAGACTTCCTTCTCTTGATACCAAACCCTTTTTTTTTATTGTCGCTGGGGAAATGCTTTTTGCATACCACCGCCCCCCGGGGGAGAGGTCGGTGATTATGTGGGACTCCGACAAGGGTCGTCTACCCAAGAGTCGTCTACCCGCTAAAACCCCAGCGGTATACCCTCACACGGCGCGCTTGGGGCGCCACAAGTTCGCGTAAACCCATTCTACTCGTACTGTGACGCCCCGGCGTGGTGCCGTACGCTGGGACGCCCTCAGTCATCGAGGCTTTCGTCGGTGGCGGTTCCCCCGACCCACCACCGGCCTCTCAGGTGAGGGCAGAAGGGGTTCGCATCGTCACGACCCCCCTCCACCCCTGACTCCGTCCGCGGCGCAGGTCAGCCGGAGCTCCCTCCTTTGCGACCCGCCCCGCAGCCCCCTTCTGCGACATAACGGCCTCGCAGAAGGAGGCCCGTCAGCCCTCGGGTTAGCGACAACCCAAGGACGTTGGTGCACCGCAGAGGTCCAGGACTCGCAGGGCAACTCTGAGGACAGAGGAGTCCCTGGAGCCCCAGTCCACTGCGGCGCTGGGTGCCGCTCTTCGTCTCACCTCTCCCCGTGGGCCCGCCCGGCATGGGAGGCCCTGGCTGGAATGGCCCCACGGATCATTGAGGCACTCAAGCCCCTTCACCACGACAAGGTGGCAGCACAGTCGAGGGGGTTGATACAAAACCCTGTGCCAACCTGTCTGGTCAGCGTGGCACAGAAGGCTAATGACCCTCCCTTTGATGGGATGAGGCCCGACTCAGCAGTGGGTCATTTATGGGCTGTGTAGTAATAGTTTTCTATAGTTCTTGACGCTGATATTCTAGATATTCGCGTATAATAGGCATTTATATATAACATACAAAAGGTCCATGCTCTAAGTAGCCACTATCTACGCAAACAATATCCCGAGCAAACAGGAAAAGTAAAGTTTCTTGTTCCCTCATTATTAACTAGATTACGTTCGTGGATATGCTTGTATTTAACTATACCATAGACAATAGCTTCTTATTTTAGGACTCATGGCACGGGTGGCGTCGTGTGTAGTATCGTTCTCTTTCCTGCAATAGATAAATCCTAAATCCTGCAAAAATACCATGTACAACGGGCGTCACTGGCCATTAGGATCTACACCTTGGCTAATCTAGATGCACATGCAACCCTCTGATTCCAATATAGGTTATCTTTAACTCTGTCAGACAAACCTACATTTTTTTATAAACCATTTGTATTTTTACTCTAAATTGGCTTTGGATGGACGCAAAATAGATTAATATATTCCGTTGGTGGACAATCCGGGTTATGACGGACTCCGGGGCTCGAGGACAGGGTAAACTGCGCCCTGACCTACCCACTAGAACCCACGGTGTTCTTACAGGGTCACCGGGGCTGCTACCCAATGGAGTAACATCCTCTGCCAAAGCATACGGCCCGCTTGATGAAACTCGTGCAATAGTCACAAAGGCTGTGACACAAATGGTTTATAAAAAAATGTAGGTTTGTCTGACAGAGTTAAAGATAACCTATATTGGAATCAGAGGGTTGCATGTGCCTCTAGATTAGCCAAGGTGTAGATCCTAATGGCCAGTGCCGCCCGTTGTACATGGTATTTTTATAAGTTTTTATTACTTTTATGATAAATAAATAATAGTGCCCTTTCCTAGAACACAATAGAACGCAATGAAATCTTCGAAAGTTAGTATAAAGGAAAAGATAGAATGGTTTTGTGAGATGTTCAAAATTGGAATTGCAGGCCGTGCAAAAAATATATTGTGCGGTATTTTATTTACCATTTTTGTTATCTTATCACAGAGAATGCTTAATGTTAGAATTTTTAGAACGTTTTAAAAAAAAAAATCAGGCAACGAAGAAGTTACTAATTAACTAAATATTTTATGTAACTATATAGGTACAACAGAATAGTTGACGATTATATAAAATAGATTTTTGAGTGTCTAGATGTGCATGTAGACACTCAAAAATCATGTGCATGTACACTGTGTAATCGTCGAGTGTTGGCTTATCTATGATGAGAACTATTAATATGAGGCATAACCAGACTCTAAAGCAGACGTGGTATGGATCTGGGATTCGGTAGACAAATTTGCAAAATGTACAGCTTCATATTAATTATTTGCTTGGCATTCCATGCATATGGTGAGTATAAAAAATATTTGCATAATTGTCTATGGTATACTATAATAATGTTAAGGTTTGTTGATAACTTGACTGCCTTGTTGATCTAGGGGTGCCGCCTCTGGACCACGACCAGAGGCACTAGCTCGGAGTCTGGGTATCATTTGTGTTCGTGCATTACATGTTTGTGAACAGCCCGCGCTATACGAAATTGAAGGCTATACGAAATTCGTGCAGGAGTTTCGTTGAAAAAATAATCGTTAAAGCCCCGGGTGACCCAATCCCCCGTACGGGGAATAGGTACACGAAGATTTAGAGGTAATCTTAGCCAGATTACCTCTAAATCCTCGGCCACCAATGGCCGGATATTCAATAGGAGTTTCGTAGTAAATACAAGAATGACATAAAGCAAAGCTAACTTAATGTTATACCCTAAACCGCGGATCAAATTTTGATGCGATATCTACTACAGTTACGTGTGGCTACAGATTTAAAATTAATTTTACACCTTTTCATTCCATTCTGAGAGTGTGGTGCGACTGCATGAGAAGGAAATCTTTATACAAACCCTTTTCAAACCAATATTGCCAGCGTGGCACAGTAAACTCCCTCCATGAACTTTGAAGAGGCGCGACTCAGTAGTTGGTCAATTATAACAATTTAAGCGAACGTTGTGAGCCAGGATCTTAGTACGTGGAAGAATTTGATCTCTGTCTACCCTTGCTGGAATAAGGCGTGACTGTATGTTTGTATCAAATTTTATATAAAGAGTTTATAAATTATTACAGCATCCATTCTACCGCTGCTCCCAAGAGATTTCCGTCAAGAAGATGCCCGCATAGTGGGCGGGTCTACTGTCCCAGAGGGTCGTATACCGTACCAGGCATCTCTAAGGTCTCTTTTTAACTCCCACTTCTGCGGTGGCTCCATTCTCAATAGCAGATGGGTGCTCACAGCGGCGCATTGCACTGTTGGGTAAGGTTCAAATTGGCATGTTCGTAATTATCTATTTAATACAGTTGCTCAAAAAGTGGTATATTGCAGGGACCTATAGCGTTCGGGAAGTGGGCTTATTACACACGCGTGCTTTTTTTTACCATTCCCGCACTAGTGCGTTCTCTTTCCCAACTGTCAAAATAATGTCTATTTTAAGGAAAAACCAACCATGAAGTTTTTACTAAAAAAAATCATAGAAGTTTTTATGATTCATGCAAATACGTATATTTCTAAAAAGAAACTACGCACTAATTTGTTTCAATATCAGATTTAATGATTTGATTGAATGAGTTTCATTTCATCTAATTCAATTTCATTTCATATCAATAAAAAAATTCTACTGAAGACTTGGCTGTATGGGCATTGTTCCTTTTGCCTACCAGAATGGGTGAAGAAAAAAAAATCTCTGCTTATATTCTACGGTCGGCGCCATTTTTCAGAAATGATTAGTTAGTTGAGTTTATTGTGTTTTTATTATTTTATTAAATTGCTTAATTTTTTCGCAACTGTATTAAAAATAGTCGTTCAATACACGTGCGGAACCGTCATTGCAACTTGTTCCGACTGTCAACCCTCGCCTTCGGCTGCGCCTCGGCTCGGGTAGACATTTGTCGGAACTCGTTGTAATGACAACCTTTCCGCACTTGTAATGAAATATACTATTACAGCCAAAGATCTTCCCGGTCATAGACTCGCTGTTGGTTATAGCCAAGGGCTAGATACTGCCTCGTAGCTCAAAATAATGTCAATTTTATGGATAGCCTCTTGTACCAGTATGTGAGTAGCCTTAAGTGGCACATTAATTGAATGGGATTATTCCCAGTCAATTAATGACTGAGGGACTGGTTGCAGTTGGGCGCCAACACAGGTTTCTGCCACCAACCACCCTATTTCAAGGCACGGACAGAAATCGCGAAGCGTGCATTGTCCGCGTGCGTTCTGTGGAGGTGGACGGATATTTTTTCTTTTTTATACTATCTAATACATACTAGTGTGGTAGTCTGCGTGCTCAATTTGAGCTTAAGCCGTGACACATGCTGTCGTATGCCTCGGGCTGAGGCATTTACCTGGGTGCATAATGCATAGCATGACCGTGTGGACGGATTTAGAATACGCAATGTCACCAACCCATACCATCTTGAGGGTGTCGAAAGAGGCGAGCACCTAGCTGCAAGAGAAGGAAAAATTTTAACTAACCCTGTGCCCATCCGTCTTGCCAGCGTGGTATAGTAGAAGATAATCTCCCTCCATGGATTTGGAGGAGGCCCGACTCAGTAGTGGGCTATTTATGTGCTAAAATACGATACCGCATAGCATATACACGATTAAGCATTTTATCAAAGCATGCTTATTTACAATTATGTTTTTTGTTATGTCCTCTCATCATCACCAACCTTTTTCCAGTCAATCTCGTCACTCCATGAAGGTGGTCGTCGGCACCACTCACCTGATGGTCGGTGGTGACCGCTATGACGTAGACAGCATCATCATCCACGAGGGTTACGACAGTGGCTCTATCAGCAATGACGTCAGTCTCATTAGAGTGACCAGAGAGATAGAGTTCAGTGACCGAGTGCAGCCCATCCAACTGCCTGATAGAAACACGGGTGCTGATGAAGATGTACTGCTCAGTGGATGGGGGCGCACTTCTGTAAGTTAACTTTCGTATTTTCTTAAACTAGGTATCTGCTGTATACTGCAAAGACCTGCCAACTACGGCGAGAATATTTTGACCAAAGATCACTAAGAATGGGAATATGCTATAAGACTATACAACCAACGTTATTGGATAGAGCTTGGTTTGACTGTGCCAATATGCAATGGGCTGAAGTAGTAATGGCTTTGAGGCTTCGCTTCGGACACATCCCATCCAATAGCTTTAGATACTTAATGGGCAAAACTGAATCCCCAAACTGCCCTGACTGCAATATGATTGATGATGTATATCACAGAATAATGGAATGTGTCAGGAAGGTAAGGAGACAAATGTTACTGAACACCAGTTTAAATGTAGGGATATACCAGACTATACTGTCAGAACCTTTGTCAAAAGAAGCAAGTATAATTTATAAAATTGTAAAGACGGGCCCTATAGTATAAGCGGTTTTTTTCAGTATGTACCTATGATTAAACCCTCTATAATCTAATAAAGAAAAAAAAATAGGTACCGCGGGGGCAGTTTTCAAACATTTAATTCACGAACAGAAATGACACTCGGAGCAAATGCCTCTGGTTTTAGTGGTAGATATAGAATACACAATGTCATCAACTCATACCATCTTGAGGGTGTCGTAAGAGGTGATTAAAGGTAAGCACTAGCCGCAAGTGCAGAGAATCTTGATACAAACCCTGTGTCAACTTGTCGTGCCAACATGGCGCAATAGGCAAATTTCCCTCCATGGGATTGGAGGAGACTCAACATAGTAGTGGGTCGTGAAATGATGATGACAGTCATGCGATATCCCAAACTGTTTTATGACGATCTGCGAAAGGTTTCGGGCAGCAGCTGGATGCGTCAAGCTGAAGACAGGGCGCTATGGCGCTCTTAGGGGAGGCCTATGTCCAGCAGTGGACTAATGTGGGCTGATGATGATGTTGGTTTTAATAATTTCGTGCTGTCGCAAAATACAACCTCTCTTTCAGTTGCTAACAATAAAATGTTTAAAATATTGTATAGACTATTTCAAAAACGAATCATAAGCATTATGTAAAGAAAGATCCCAAAATTGAGTAGAACATTAAATTTTACCACAGTAGTAGGTGCAATACGATCTTGAGACAAAAGATAATGCAAACAAAACAAACAGGATCAAGGTAGGATGTTATACAAACGCTAGGTCATTAAGGAAAATAACAATAAGATTATCATTCTCCGGATGCATTCTGAGTGCTCCTAATTGTACCATTAGTAGAGAAAAGACTTAATACACAAGAGACACTACTTTCCCGAATAAGAGTAGCTAACTAACTGCTTAGGCTTAACGTGGGTTTACTATACCATAATACTAGCTTTTAACCGCAGCTTCGCTCGCATTAAAGTATTTTTTTTTAAGTATATATATTACTGGATGTATTAGAAAACACATTGGGTTTCTTCTAATACCTTCAAGAATATGTATACAAAGTTTCATGATGATCGGTTAAGTTGTTTTCGCGTGGAAGCGTAATAAACTTGCATTGACATTTATAATATTAGTAGGGAAGTACAACTAGCGATACTCGAATTCCTGTGGTGACGGATTTGGAATACATAGTGTCACCACCCCATTCCATCCTGCGGGTGCCGTAAGAACTGTCAAAAGGAAATGACGTGGCCAAAAATTATTCAAAAAGATAAAAACAAAAGAGAAGATCATGATATGAATCCCTGCGCCAACACCCATACTGCGCCATACAGGGAGGGAATTAGCCTGTACAGCACGCTGACCAGACGGGTTGCACAGGGCGTTTCAAGATTTCCTTCTCTTGCGGCTAGGTTTTCGACCTTGTCCTTCCTTTTTGTTTTTTTTTTTGGTTGGCGCAGTGTTTGAGCGATCGACTGCTGCGTAGCATGTCGCGGGTTCGATCCCCGCACGGAAGAAATATTTGTACGACCTACAAGTATTTGTTCCGGGTCTGGGTGTTTTCGATCTATAATATGTATGTATTTACAATATATATATATATATATATATATATAGTTATAAGTAGTTTATCATCTATCTCGTTACCATAACACAAGCATTAAGTTACTTAGCTTGGGACGAGATGGCGTTGTGTGAAATGTCCAAGGATATTTATTTATATTTTTGTCGGCTCTTACAACACCCTCAGGATGAAATGGGATGGTGGCACTGTATATTCTAAATCCGTCACAATACGGTAGGTTAGACACTTAGATGATCCATAAGGTAAAAGTCCAGCGGTTACCTCCTCGCTTGACCCAGATAATGCGCCGCAAAGTCTGGCTCAATTACCATTTAGTTATTTATGGCGTGTTTTGTAAAGGGAATATCTGTAAACATTACCCTCACCGCGAGAATTTTTCAGCAAATGCCGTGAAATGGTGGCAAATTATTAATTTCCATTAGCTTCCATCATTCGTAACATTATCTTGCGGGCTTCGAAGGGACTCGACAATTTGTCGTCGTTCCCATTCGTCGTTATACACGTAGTCAGAAGCTTGAAGACTAACAGGTTTTTTTTACGTTGGAAATCCTCACGGATACCCGACCGCTAAACGCCAGCCGGGTTATGTGGGCCTCCGAGGCGCGGAAACATGGTAATTGCGCCCCAACCTACCCACTAAAACCAACAGTGTCCTACGTCTCCGACTGCCCTAAACACTCCTCAATGGGGAGCATGCTTTACAAATATGTAGATAATTCACGAACACAAATGACACCCAGACTCGGAGCAAGTACCTCTGGTTTACACAACCCCGCGCTTAGGTAACTGCAATCGAACTCGACCCTTTATCCAAAGGCAGCACAGCCAACCCCTAAGCTAGCTAGGCAAGGTTGCAAACTGTTTATAGGGTGGTTAGTCTGGTGCTAACCTTAATTAAATTGGGAAAGAAGCAAGAAGTAAATTTAATAACTGTTTGTCTTGAAGCCTACTTACTACGTGTCCTATTGGTCTTCTCAATTCCGGAAGGGCAAAATCAGGGCACTTTCCCACGTGTTGGCAAAGCCTTTTTATGTATCAAATCTCCTTTGTCTTGCGGCTGGGAAGTCCGTCTTTCTTAGTTACGTCATACAACACCCTCGTAATGGAATCAATTAGTAGGCATGTACTTTATAGCGCAAGAACGAAATATAACCTCAAAATCAGTTAGTAGAATGCCAATGTTATCGATTGTGTCAGTCTCTGGTAACTCACATTTTTTAACGAATTTTTACTAATAATATAGGACTAATGATTTCTTCAGACCACGTACTGGCAAACGTAGGGTGGGACGCCCCCCTGCTAGATGGAGCGATGATCTGCGACGGGCAGCAACTGGATGCATAGAACCGAAGACCGGGTTCAGTGGCGAGCCATGGGGGAGGCCTACGTCCAGCAGTGGACTGAGATAGGCTGATGATGAATGATTTCTTCCCAAAGGGCAATTGAGAGGGCTGTGCTCGGAGTTTCCCTACGAGATCAAATCAGAAATGAGGAGATACGCGGGAAAACCAGGGTTACCGAGCCCACAGGATTGCCAAACTTAAGTGGCAGTGGGCAGGGCACATAGCGCACAAGACCGACGCCCGATGGGGCGTAAAATTCCTCAAGTGGCGACCGCGTTTCGGTAAGCCTTTGTGGAAATCCTTGGGAGAGGTCTATGTCCAGCAGTGGGCGTCTTTTGGCTGAAATGATGATAATGATAATGAATGATTTCTTAGGTTTTCGTGATTAATATACATTGAAATTAAACACCTTTTTAACGGATTTATCGCGTGTATATTACATTATCTAATTCCCGACATGGAGACTGAGTCGCGTGACCACGACTGCTTCAAAGCATTCGAAACGTCGGGAATTAAATAATGTAATTAATATACACGTGAGAAAGCTGAAAAGTATTTAATTTCAACTATACTGTTATTTCGAGACGTAGGCTACAAGCTTTTGGCACAAGCAGTTGGCAAGATCTTCTGAATGTCGCAGATTAGTAATTCTAGCAAATGCATCTAGTCGGATAGGCACGTCGGTAGAAAGTTCCAAGTTTGGGGCATAGATATTCTACGTTATCTATCATTCCGGTATTGCTTTTTCAGTATCCAGGTATTCTTCCGATGCAGCTTCAGATGATCAATCTCACGTCTCTGAGCGTGGAGCGGTGTCAGAACATCTACCAGAGCATCAACCCCGTGTATGAAACTCAAATCTGCTCATTAACTAAATCTGGAGAAGGCGCCTGTCATGTGAGTAATTTTTTTCTTACCTGTTTTCACACAATTATCTTACTTCTTGCTTGCCGTATCTATTAAAAAGACAATAATACGCGATAGAACAAAAGCAGGTAGCTTTTGTTACCGGTGTATACTAGATCCATTTTCTTTTTAATGGATGTTGTTAAGTTGGTTCCATCTAAATTTAACTGCAAAAGCTAAAGCGTAAATTGCTTTATGAATAATGCCCGCAACTACAGACGCCATATGATATCTACACCTCCGTTATCCCATTTAATAATCAGTTTCCCCGTGTGTTGATTGAATAATTAGTCGCTACACCATTCCATTCTGAAAGCACCGTAATAGCCGACACAAGAAGAAGAAAAACTTGAAATGAAACCCTGTCAACACGTCTGGCCAGCGTGACACAGTAGGGTAATTGCCCTCCAAGTAATGGGAGGTGACCTGACTCAGCATTGAGTCAGTTATGTGCTGAGTAGTAGAACCCCGATGCAACTAGTTAAGTCGTGATTATCTTGAAGCTGTTGAATCAAATTTAAATGAATCTTCACTATAGCTAGTACCTACATAGTATAAAACAAAGTCGCTGTCTTCTGTCCGTCCCTAAATCTTCAAAACTGCGCAACGGATTTTGTAGCGGTTTTTTATAATAGATTGAGTGATTCAAGAGGAAGGTTTATATGTATAACTAGCGACCCGCCCCGGCTTCGCACGGGTGCAATATTGGCATATAAACCTTACTCTTGAATCACTCTGTCTATTAAAAAAAACGCTTCAAAATCCGTTGCGCAGTTTTGAAGATTTAAGCATACATAGGGACGGACAGACGACAGCGACTTTGTTTTATACTATGTAGTGATAGTGATAGTGATACATGCATAATATTGTACAGAAACACTGATATATTTTGATGTTCATCGCTGCACCCGTGCGAAGCCGGGGCGGGTCACTAGTTATTTATAAATCACTAATAGAAAACTTGTTTTTAAATAAACACAAATGTGTCATAATCGTGCCATCCACTTATGAGCTACAGTGATAGAGCATCAATCGCATAGCTCACCTTTTTTGTCGGCGGTTTAAAAGTTCGATCCACCCTTTGTCAAGTCTCGCGTGCGTGAATAAGGGACTCACGCAAGGAAATGTATGTAGCAACATTCATATTGATTAAGTTAATGTGTACTATTAACTTGTGGGTAGGTTCATAACCACAAATTACTAGACTCATTCAATCAACATTAAAAAGAAAAGTTGGAATAATAATAGGTGCTCTTTTGACAGATTAAAAATGACTTTGCTCTATGAAGAAGAAAACTGTAGTTGCTTTTTTAAATCACCATTATGGTTACAGAAACAAAACAAAGTTTTGCCCGCGCAAAATTTATAAATGGCCAAAAATTACCAATATCATGTCAAACATACTAGGATATATTGCCAGAGCTGACTGAACCAAAAAACGGCACCTGTTCACAAGCATGACGTATGCCCCACTATTTCCCTATATGGTTGAATATTACATAGAAATGAACGACCCGCCTTTGAGTGAACATGACAACTCAACTCAACTCATGCATCATTCCCAATATAACTGTGTAAGCCCCACAAAATTGCCAGTAAGCCATGCAAGTGGCAGAAGGTTTCATTTAATTTCCCTTTTCTTGTAAAGGCTTTAGCTTTACTCAGTGGCGTCGTGTGGCGGGTCATCCTCTTCCCTACAATATGGTCCTGGAGGACGATGGCTGTCAAATGCGTCAATCTTGTTAACAAGTCCTGTTACTAGGGTCGGAGAGCTCAGGCATGCAGTTCTAAATACTGACAAAATACTGCTGATGTTTGGTTTTTGTGCGCCTTTGCGCGGGCTTTTTCTTACTAATCTGTCATAACAATCCTTGTATACAAAAATGACGATTTATGAAAAGCAACCGCTGAGTTTCTTCGCGGCTCTTCTCTGTAGAGCAGCTATCCGAACCGTTGGTACATGGTAAATTGTTAAGGTAAAAAGTATATTGGAGAATCAAAAGACCTCAGATGAGCTAACTAGAATAGACTTTTGATTCAGATTTTTAAGAATAAAATAGATTATTTGATTTTGATTTTATAAATTCCAGGGTGATTCTGGCGGTCCACTGGTGTCGGGTAACAGTGTGGTCGGCATTGTATCATGGGGCATGCCATGCGCTCGAGGATATCCGGACGTCTACAGCAGAGTTTTTGCATTCAGGGATTGGATTAGTGATAAGATAGCGGAAGAAGCCAGTTTCGTATAATGGACAACAGCTCAACACAGACACTACCAAATATTCGAGTACCAAAAGACATGAAAGTTATTCGTATGAAATAAAATAAAAACGTATGAAATATCTAAATCAGCTTCATTGGCGTAGTCCTTTGCAAAACAAAAATGATAAACATATTTTGGAATTGCTATCACTCAAGATTATATTTGCTAAAATGACTAAGCGTTTGTATATTGTCGTCTATATTATGTATTTAATATACCTTGTCAGTTAATGATTAAATAATCGATATTATATTTGAGTTTTTTTACATTCTGCGTCGATAACATGTTTTAATAACGGATTTATCTCGTTTATACTACGCACGGATTTTACACGCGATAAATCCGTTCAAACTTGTTTAATTTCAATGTGTAATAGTCTCGAAAGCCTTAGGCATCATTTTTTTTTTTGCCTCAAACATATTGACAGACGCTGTCTTTGCCTGCCCTCCTGTTCCTAGAATACATAAGTAACGTTAACATAATTAGGATGGAGGTATGTATTTAGGTGCCAACCCGTTTGGCCAGCATGCCACAGTAGGCTTAATACCCTCCCTGCGATGGGAGGAGTTCCGACTCAGCAGTGGGTGTTTTATGGGCTGAGTAGTAGTAGTAGGTATATATTTAAATCATTATTATTTTATACTAAATACCTTCATAATAGCTACTCATATCAAATAAACCAAATCCGTAGGAACAACAACGACTAAGAGTTACATTAATTTCCACACGTGCCGAAGGATGGGGATACAATTTCCTTTTATTGCGCGTTATCAGGAGTTATGGGATCCAATAAGACGAGTGCCAACGTGTAAGCTATTCATTGTACACGAAGTGTGATTTCAAGTAACATTAGGTGCTAGTAGACTAAGGCCTGGGACTAAATGGGGTTATTACCTCGTAAAACATTTCGCTGGCTATTCGTTAACTCTCAAGTGAATCTAGATATTTAGTTTGAAATTTGATATTATCTTTGTTCAAAACATGACAATATGGAGAAATAAGGAATTATATTCCCTGTTATTTATTGAGTTGAATCGTGTCGAATTGTAAACTTTAAACTAAAAAAGGTATGGTTAGCTTTTTAAGGTTGTTTAGGCTATGTTGGATGTTTAGGCTATGTTGGCTCTTTGATTTTTCTGTCCATTATATGGTCAGTTTGTGTTAAATTTATAACTCACCAAATTAAACAAATAATATGATATAATTTAAGAATTAAGAACTGCAGCATTTTGTTCAATTAATTGCGATTCTGCCAAACATTAGACTCGGCCGGTTACGGTTACGGATATTTAATTTAGTTTGTGGGTTACGGAACGGAACTGTCAAGTGTTAACCTAAAACTAAAAAAAAATAGTTTGCGGGCCTTGTATTACCGTGTTTTTAATTACATTTAAGTGCTCGTGATTTAATTGTGAATGAAATCAAAGCATGGATTTCATTATCGACACAGCTGGTGATGAGGATCTTCAAGATAAAACAGAACTGATCCAAAATAATGAAAGACCATACTATATAGGTTAGGTTAACATAAATAATACGTTCATGCATGTAATGCTCCTACAGCAAAATTGCTCGTACCGAAAATTTTATAATAAAGTAGTCATAAAATAAACTAGTTTCTTCTATCCTCAAATTTCACGTTTCCATAACCTGTGAAAAAAATATGTTTTGTTTATTCTGACGTTAGAGAACATCGGAAATAGCATTACAACCGAGAACCATTCCTCTATCATGCCGTTTTACTTATTGAAACTACTACACTATCTTTGTTGTGTGTCAGTTTTATAAACTTAGTGAATTTTCAGATAGAGAAGACAAAACCGCAGCTTTACTCAAACTGTTTGAAAAAAAAAAAGAACAGCTAGACGCACAGGAGACAGCAGAAGAGGAAGTCCAGAAAAAATTAAAACACCTCAAGATTGAAAGCCAATTTGATGAATTCTTTGAAGAACTAGGATGGACAAAGCCAATGCTAATGCGAAAATCTAAACAGAAAAGAACTCTGTTTACATTTGACCAGTTAGATATTGAGACAGGGAAACTGAAGTCCAATTTAGGTGGTGTAGATGTTGAGAAGGAAATGAAAAACTGTGTGCTGCATCCAGGGATTGAGAAAGAGCATAGCCTTCCAAACTACTATGTGAGCGAGAGAAAACTGAAAGCATTAAGAAAGGTAAATTGTTATAAATTAAAGTGACAAGACCAGGCCACCCTTTGTCTGTGGAGACCCAGCCGGGACCCATGAGGCATGAGGTGCAGGATGGTGCACCTTTAGAGAGTATGGGGATGCATAAACGCAGTCTTCTGTGACTATTGCAACTATCGGAACCCTCCGATAGTTGCGATATGGCAACTAGGATGCCCTCAGACTCAGTCAGTGAGGCTTTTGCTGGTGGTGGGTCCCCCAACCCACTGGCCTTCCCAAGCCTGTGAGAATAGTCCAAAGGATTTTGCACTACACAAATAAATAGGCCACCCTTTCTACATTATACCTGTCCTTATATAAATTTATTTTATTTTTAATTTACAAATTTTTTCCTAGATTTTATGTTGTCACATGGCTGGGTAACATATTTCTTTCCGTGCCCAAGAGTCCTGGATAACCATTGCAACTAATCATCTCACTAAAACTATTACGTAATCCATTTTCTAACATTGCAGAAAGAACGTGAGAAGACCAAAGGACCTGCATGGTTCAATCTGCCAGCACCAGAGATTAATGAAGAGTTGAAGAATGACTTGCAAGTCCTCAAGATGAGATCAGCTCTGGACCCTAAACATTTCTACAAGAAGAATGATATGGAGACACTTCCAAAATATTTCCAGGTAAGGCAACTTTTATTGATGAAATTAGCTGATTACCTGATGATGAGTCTTTGCCTGTGTTGAATTTATATTGGGTTAGTTCGTGTTTTGAAAATAGATAGTGTTGCTCCAATCTAATCTATCTATATTAATAAAAATGAATTGCTGTTCGTTAGTCTCACTAAAACTCGATAAGGTCTGGACCGATTTGGCTAATTTTGGTCTTGAAATATTCGTGGGAGTCCAGGGAAGGTTTATATGAAAAAACATTCATGTTTTTTGTTTATTGATTTTGAGGCAGTACAGTAGTAGTAGTACAGTAGTAGCGGTACGGTAGTTTACCGGGTCAGCTGGTTTTAACATAATATTACTATTTACAAATAGCATATTCTATAATAGTAATATTCATTCTATAATAGTAGTTTACTCACTTTGGGAATTATAATGGTAGTATTTATTCGTAGCTATAGTACATAGATTGGTTACATTGGGTGGAATAGCACAACATAAACTCATTAGAGCTTTTCTGCACTCTAGTATTGTCGTATTTACAAAGGTCTACCTAGATCACCTCATTAAGTACCTAGTCACAAAATAGTTTTTTATGATAAGAATGTACTTACAACAATGAACTATGAACAGAATTAAAAAATATTATATTCGCAAATAAATGGTAGTAAAAACAGTTGTATTATTAGCTCAATTCTTCGTGTTTTTGTATTGTTGTCTTGTGTATGAGTAGGATAGGAAAAATTCGTGTGAATTTATGTGTAATAGAAAGAATATAGTATGATGTTTTTGTAAATACTATTTCTTCTAGACTATTTTTAATGTTTGTTTGTATTGAAGTAATATATAAGCTAGCTGATGATTTATGTAATAAATACATTTCTTCATAGGTTGGGCGTATCATGGATTCTGCTTTGGACCATACTAATGATAGACTAACTAGGAAACAACGGAAGAGGACCATGGTGGATGAGCTACTAGCCGATGCAGAATTCCAGAAGTACAATAAGAAGAAATACAAAGAGATTATAGATGAGAAGAGAAAGACAGAGTACAGAACATTTATGCGGGATAAGAGACAGAAGAATAAGACGCAGTTGAAGAAGCAGAAGTTAAAAAGTAAAACAAGACAGTCTAGTTAGGTAATAAATTTTGTTGTTTAAATAGTGTTTTATTATTATTCATCTTAGTCCATAATATTTTTACATACATATAACCACGCCTCTTGCCCATAGTGGTAGGCAGAGACCACTTCTTTCCACTTGCTACAATCCGTACATACTTGTTTCGCTTCATCCACTTAAATTATTCCCTTCATACCTACTCTTCGGTTTAGGGTACTCTTGACCGGGCCTTTTTTCAAGACGTCCCTGATTTGGTCTTGAAACGTCCGCCTAGGTCTTCCCCTTCCAACACATTCATTCACACTCGCCTTGTACTTTATTTTTAACTAGTGGCCCGCCCCGGCTTGCCCGTGCAAAGCGGGGGTGGGTTATACATATAAACCTCCCCCTTGAATCACTCTATCTATTAAAAAAAACTTCTTCAAAATCCGTTGCGTAGTTTTAAAGATTTATGCATACATAGGGACGGACAGAAGAATGCGACTTTGTTTTATACTATGTAGTGATAGTGATGGTGATAAATTAGCCTCTGTTGTTGATAGGTAGTAAGTACTGCGTGTGATCGTGTGTGACGACATTTGATCCTGAGGCTACCTACACTACAGAAAAGAGCCGGCAAAAAACTCTGTAGGTGATATGCTTCTTGCGTTCCTGGTATGGATTGGTGTTCGCCATCATCACTTAAGCCGCGGTTGGGGCACGGATCCTCGGTTCGATTCCGGAGTCAGGCAAGTAGTCCTTGCTCTAAGTCTGGGCGTTTGTAAACAGTCCCAAAGTGGGTTTCGTTTAAAAAAGGACATGAAGTTTACAATAACTAGATAGGTATACCAGGAATAAAACAATATCCAATATTACAAGACCATCTTTATTAACATCGTTATAAATGTATCAAAATTACCAATCAATAAATTACCAAGTACCACTAAAGTAAAACATAAAAGTAAAATAAAAACCTTACAAATATCTTTTTAATACAGTTGCTCAACCATGAAGTTTTTACTAAAAAAATCATAGAAGTTTTTATGATTCATGCAAATACGTATATTTCTAAAAATAAACTAGTTACTTACTAATTTGTTTCAATATCAGATTTAATGATTTGATTGAATGAGTTAGGTTAGGTTTAATTTCATTTCATCTCTTTAAATTTCATGGGCATAGTTGCTTTTGCCTACTAGAATGGGTGAAGAAAAAAAATCTCTGCTTATATTCTACGGTTGGCGCCATTTTTGTTTGTATGTCATAAATGGTTAGTTAGTTGAATTTATTGTGTTTTTATTATTTTATTAAATTGCTTCATTTTTTCGCAACTGTATTATAAATAGTCGTTCAGTACACGTGCGGAACCGTCATTGCAACTTGTTCCGACTGTCAACCCTCGCCTTCGGCTGCGCCTCGGCTCGGGTAGACATTTGTCGGAACTCTTTCCAATGACAGCCTTTCCGCACTTGTAATGAAATATACTATTATAACATCTCTCCCTTAACCAATGAAAGGTTTGTGTTGTGTTTTAAGTACATATGTACTTAATATTATTTTTGTATATTTTGTACCAATATGATACAGTTAGGAAAATATCACAAATATGGAAGACATTGACATGTTAACCCTAGCCGCAAGAGAAGGAACTCTTGAAACAAAATCCGTCTGGCCGGCGTGGCCCATTAAGCTAATTTGCCTTCAGTCATTGAAGCTGTCCGACTCAGCGGTGGGTCTTTTACGGGCTGAGAAGTAAGCATACGCATTACGCCTTCTCCTACATTAATCGACTATAGCGCAGGATCAAAATGCTTGTTACTATACTAAACTACTGCTTAATATCCTCCCGTTATATCGATTGCTGCTCCGGTTATAAAGGAACTCTTGTCGGACCCCAAAAACGTTATTAACTCGGCCACCTCTGAAACAAATAAAAAAAAAGTCACGCAATGTCTCCCATCTCCGCAATAAATGTACAGGGTGCAACTTAAATCCCACCACGAAACAACAGTTACGCCCGCTATAAAAATATCGGGGAGGTGTTTGTTGTCGAACTCCTCCGAAACGGCTTGAGCTATTTGTATAAATAAATAAATAAATATCCAATCAATACAAGGCAATCCGGTGGGCTATGTCGGTGACCCTGGATTTCCTGCGTATCTCCTCATTTCTGATTCGATCTCGCAGGGAAACTCCGAGCATAGCCCTCTCCATTGCCCATTGGAAATTTTACAAATGGCAATGGAGTAGAGTAGTAGCTTGTTTTAATATAAAACTCTTTTCATATCCATCAAGCTTATAGGAAGACACCTGACTCAGTAGTGGGTTGAAATGATTATTATGAACACAAATGACATTCAGACTGTATAGAGCAAGTACTAACTCGTTCTTCTACTGTCTTCTGCTGGATTCCAACACTTTTTGATGATCTGTTTGTGCAAAGTATCTGAAACATTTTATAGTATTTTATATCACATCACTACTTTTAGTATCTTTATTATCTATGGTATTTTTTGATTGCATTACATTTTATTACTTCTTCAAGATAAGACGTTCTTATTTATACAAAATCCGAAGACATTAGGATGATGATCATAAGAAAATCTGCCTAAGTAGACGTAGACGACTCCCTTGTCCGGGTTAAGCTCCAAAGTCTGGAACATCGCCGCAAAGTTGCTAGCTTCTCTGTATTTTATCGGATAAGTTTCGGAAAGTGTGCATCAGATCTTCACGATCTTATTCCCCTTGCCCTTTCTACTATCGACCGACCAGGAGCACAGATAACCGGCATCGATTCATGGTGGATATTCCGAAAATCCGAACGAAACACTTCCAAGTCCACATTCATCATGCGTAACGCGGAAATGTGGAATGCGCTTCCCGAATGTGTCTTCCCCGATAGATCTGGGAGTCTTTAAATCACGAGTGAATCGGTTTCTTCTAGGCAAGCGCGCTCCATCTTAGGTCACAGTGTCGCTTAACATCAGGTGAACTGGCGATCAAGCGTAGGTAAGCATATAAAAAAAAACTGTTCTCTACACAAAGCAACATAAACTGTGAATTGTCGGAGTCCAGCAGTAGACCTACCGTCGAATAACAGCCGAAAGATGATGATAGTACTTATAAACATGACGATTTATAAGAGTTTTGTTAAAAAACCTACATGAATAAAGTTTCCTTTGAGTTTATGAAACAAAAATTATCACTTGTTATCTTACCTGATGGCTGTCCAAGCCTCCCCAAAGGCACCATCTTGAGTAAGCCCTGTTTGACCTTATCTGGCACAGTTGATATAATAGGCGTGTCTATAAAACCTGGCAATATAGCATTTACTCTGAAAAAAACAAAACCAATTACACTTTTATGATGCCTTTTCACAAACTTCTAACCAACGGATTTGGAACACACAATGTCACCAACGCAGACCATTCTGAGGGTGTCGTAAGAAGTGACTAAAGGAACGCAGTAGGCAGCCCATCTAGCCGCAAAAGAAGGAATGCTGGAAACAAATCCTGTGCCGATCTGTCTTACCAGCGTGGCAAGGTTTGCTAATTGAAACCTCCATGAATTTGGATACAAAAGATATTTTAAATTTCGAAGAATCCCGCGTGAGATGAGAGGAAAATCCCAGGGCCGCCCTACGTCACGTATTTTCTGACGGACGAAACGTGGACGATGAATAATGTTAGTCTGTACTACGATTTCGTCCCTATCTGCTAGCTTGGTCAAACGGCCAATTACCAGGTATCAGGTGATCAAGGCACATATAAACTTTACTTACGCAAATTCTCGTCTTTATAGTGTATTTGAAGCAAAATGGCCGACGGAAAGTGTCTGGGAGTAATGACGATTTATTTTTAACAAAATTTTCTATAACATACGTGATAGCTTTCGCTTTCGATTGTGTTCATCATGATATCCTCATCAGGAAGTTACACCATTACGGTATCCGCAAACAAGCCCTCAGCCTTCTGAAATCTTACCTTAGTAATAGAATTCAGAAGGTTGATGTCAATGGCATAAAATCACATGGATCCATGGTCACTATTGGTGTGCCCCAAGGTTCGATTCTTGGTCCTTTTTTGTTCCTTGTTTACATTAATGACCTACCTTATTATGTAAGAAATAACCACGGTATTGTATTGTTCGCGGATGATACTTCTTTGTTGTTTAAAATTAAACGACAGCTACAAAATTTCGACGAAGTGAACAATGCACTTTCTACAGTTGTCCATTGGTTTAATATGAATAACTTGCTTTTAAATGAAAAGAAAACTAAATGCATCAAATTTTCACTGCCCAATGTTGTTCAGAATCAGGCCAATGTACAACTGAATGGAACAATATTGGAACCGATTGAGTCAACCGTATTTTTAGGCATAACCATTGATAATAATCTACAATGGGGCTCACATATAGAAAAGCTATCTAATAGACTCAGCTCGGCGGCTTTTGCTGTTAAAAAAATTAGACTTTTCACAGATGTCGATACGGCTAGAATAGTTTACTTCAGTTACTTCCACAGTATCATGACTTACGGGATACTTCTCTGGGGATGCTGTGCAGACCTTAATAGTATATTCATATTACAGAAAAGGGCTGTAAGAGCTATATACAAGCTTGCTCCTAGAACTTCTCTACGAGATAAATTCAAAGAAATAAATATTCTAACCGTGCCATCTCAATATATTTTTGAAAATTTGATGTATGTTCATAAAAATATTAATAACTTTAGTAAGAACTGTGATATACATAATATGAATACACGAAACAAGAATAATCTTGCTGTCCATTGTACTCGTCTCCACAGAATAAGCAACTCATTCATGGGTCAATGTATACGCTTTTATAACTAACTGCCCATGCAACTTAGAGACTTGCCTCGCAATTAGGGTTCATTCCCGGGAATTCTCGAGCCGAGAATTCCCGGGAAATCGTTGGGCTGTGTTCCCGGGAAATCAAGCTCGAGAAAAGTCGAGAACTCGAGAAATCATGTACGTTTGTAGAAAATAAACTTGCAGAGTTTTAATTTGTTTATATTCTATTAACATGCTATAAATGGTGCTATGATTGTAATGTAATTATAATTTACATTTACTTTCTACCTGAGTTTAAGATATTAAAGATTTCTTTCGTGTTTTATAGAAGCTATTTTGTTTACAAGATTTATGTTGATTTTTTTTTCTATATAACCAGCCCAAAATTCTGCTGTGATCCTAAAGTAATGTAAGTTAACATAATAATAATAACTTTATTTATCAGACAATGTCCAAACCTTATAACTAATTTAATTTGGTAATTATATTATTAATAATATTTTTTTACAATAGGACTATCGTACCTATGGGCAATCACCTTTAGGATACCATTATTACTACCCCTCACTCTTCTTAATAGGTTGGGGAAAAAGTTTCGTCGCATTTTTTAAGAAATTTTAAAACATTTTTTAATATCGTTTATTTACATTTAACTAAAGTATGTAGCTACCATTTTGTTCGATAACTTTTTGCCATCTTGTAGGTAGGGACATGATCCCATTGCTATAGAAATTTTGGGACTACTGATCAAAATACCGCGACAAGTGGTTTTGGCAATCCTCTCGTGACGTTAACCTGACACTGCCTAAATAATTCTGAAGAGACCGAAACATGTGGAAATCTGAAGGTGCAAGATCAGGACTGAAGATTTTATTACAAGTTCATACATACTATAATGCGAAAAGACTTTTTCCCCAACCTAATATTTACGTTTCCTTTCATGTTGATTTTTTGTTTAGTTTAAGTTCTAAATAACCAACTAAAAATGGTGCTGATATAATATTATGAGCCTGAATAATATTTTTTTCTGTAATATTTTATAAAACAATATTTATAAGATTAAGGTTTTAGAATAACATCGATGAAAGTTTTATAATTAATTTGATACTTTTATTTGAGAGGAAAACCACTTATTTTTAGACGTCCAATTGCGTCTACCAAATAATATGAGATAACGTACGTAAATGTAAATTTCTCGACAACCCGAGAGTCCCGAGAAATTAGCCTCGAGAATTCTCGAGACCCGAGAAATTGAAAAGCTCGAGAAATCATGAACCCTACTCGCAATGCTTTTAAAAAGACGGTCAAGACAAAACTTTACAAAAAAGCGTATTACCGCATTGCTGATTATGTAAACGACACAGCTGCTTGAGACTAAGCTGTTCAGTGCCAGTATTTTTATGTTACTCACTTATGTTATTGTTTAAATACATAAGAGATAGGACCGCAAAGCAAAAAAAAAAATTACAAGCCCTCTGAGTTTCTTGCCAGTTCTTCTCAGCAGTGATCGCGTTCCGAACTGGTGGTAGATGGTAGACCATTTGTTTTATATAGACTCATTATAAATATTGTATTGACTTTTTGTAAGTGTCCATCGTGACCCAAGCAAAATAAATTATTTGAATTTGAGCCAGGTGAAAATACGTGAGGTAAGTAATGATTTTATGTACCTTGATCACCTGATACCTGGAAATTTGTCGTTTGACCGAGCTAGCAGGTAACATACTACTAACACTTCAATCGTCCACATTTCGTCCGTCAGATAATACGCGACGTCTGGATTTTGAACTATTACGCAATGCCAACCAAGGGGGGAGGGGGGGGGGGTGGTGTCGAAAATTCTCAAAAATGCCTCACGTAACTAATGGACGCCCCCTAAGCATGCAAGATTAATCAGAATAAAGATAAAGGGAAGTGAGACGGTACCTTATATTAAACTTGCCCAATTCTTTGGCGGCCGATTGCGTCATGGCAACAACACCTGCTTTGCTGCCGGAGTAATTCGTTTGACCTGAAACATAGCCGATCCAAAGGTGTTGCAACAGCTAATATTTAAGTGTGGTGACGGGTGGTGAATTTAGAGTACATAGTGTCACCATCCTGACGATGTCGTAAGCGCCGACAGCAAGAGAAGGAAATCTTGATCCGAAACCCGTTCCCTTTCAGACGTTGCTTCACGTAAAAGATCGACTGCGATGGCAATCTTCATACGGCTGAGCAGCTTTCTTCATAATTCGAGGCTTGAAAGACAATCCTTACTAAGCGACGAAATAACGCAAAATGAGTTATAAAAAAAGATTGGTATCGTCAGACTTTTCTTCTGCGTTGTTTAGTCTAGGTTTCAGAGCTCTACGGCGAGTTCTATGTCGCTTAGATATTGTGTGATTTCGATTGAGCGCATTTTAGTGATGGTTTTTGTAATTATACGAACTTAAATTACTCTCCTGTAAAGTTTACCCAATGTCGCTTAGTAAGGCGTCAATGTATACCGGAGAACAGTGCCGGATTAACCAAGCGCGGGGCCCGTAGCAAATTCATTCAAAGAGCCCTTGATCTGCTATAGGTTCTTATGTATAACTAGCGACCTGCCCCGGCTTCGCCCGGGTGCAATGATGAACATCTAAATTTATAAGTGTTTCTCTACAATATTATGCATGTATTATACTTAGAAACGTTCCTCTTGAATCACTCTATCTATTAAAAAAACCGCTTCAAAATCCGTTGCGTATTTTAAAGATTTAAGCATACATAGGGACGGACAGACGACAGCGACTTTGTTTTAAACTATGTAGTGATAGTGATAGTGAAGTGGTGAAAATATAATTCAATACTCAATACGTTTATTTGCTATTTATAGGTTACAATTTTGTGGGTAATTAATACATACCACATCTTAATAAGTTTCACTCAAAAAATTACGCTCAGGCTGAGACGAGTGGGTTTAAATATGCGGGGCCCCCTTTCGCGCGGGGCCCATAGCAATTGCTACTCTTGCTAAGTGGTTAATCAGGCACTGCCTGAGAACACTAGATTATTTGATTCTTTTGACACGTCAAGCTTATAACACCATTTCCTTTCATTGGTGGTAAAAGAACTACGTTTCACTTATGTTAAGAGGACGTACCTATGTTCCCATATTTGCCGACAATGCTAGAAATGTTGATGATGGACCCAGCCACAGCGGCATCAGTCATCGCTCTAGCGAAGGCTTGCATCACTAGAAACGTACCCTGAAATTCATGACAGATTCTTTACTGTGGCACAAATTAATTAATTTATAAAGGTCAACAATACTGTTCCGGAACTACAGAAGTACATAGTGTCACCACCCCATTCTATCCTGAGGGTGTCGGCCGACAAAAGGAAATGACAAGACCGATAACCGAGCCGTAAGGCAAGGAAAACTTGATTTACTGTGGCACAAATTAATTAATCAATAAAGGTCAACAATACTGTTCCGGAACTACAGAAGTACATAGTGTCACCACCCCATTCTATCCTGAGGGTGTCGGCCGACAAAAGGAAATGACAAGACCGATAACCGAGCTGTAAGGGAAGGAAAACTTGATACGAAGAAAATTGCCAAACCGTTGGGCCTGCGTGGCACGGTAAGCTAATTACCCTCCATGTAAGTGGAAGAGGCCCGACTCATCAGTGGGTCATTTATGGGCTGAGTAGTAGTAAACAAACGTAGTTATGGAAGCTCAATGGCGTGATGCGTAAGTACCCATTCTATGTTGAATTGGATTCTATTAAAAGTCCCACAACTACGTGGACACCGATCCACTGAATGGAATGCGGTGGTGATACAATGTATTCTAAATCGGTCACCACACGCACTCACACGTACACCAAAAAAAAAGAACAAAAAAGGAAAGGGATATGTTTAAGCAATTTTTCACGAAGAAATAACAAAATAGTATTTAAAAGAAAGATACCAGCAAGCACATAAACCTACATGCAATCTGGTGTCAGTACCTTCAAGTTGACATTGATGACATTAGAGAAATCGTCTTCCGACAGTTTCAGCATCCAATTATCCCTGGTAATACCAGCTGAGTTAACGATTATTGTAGGTGGCGCCTTATACTGATTCAGAGTCTGCTGCAGAAGACTATTGACTGCACCTGAATCAGACACGTCGAGTTCCACTGCGCTGTGATCCCCATCTAGACGTACAGTCGAGTAAAAAATCCGTGGTTAGTTTTGGTGGGTACTACTAATACTCACATCATATATTACCCACCGCTGAGTCGTGCCTCCTCCAATGGAATGGAGGCCACGCTGGCCAGACGGATTTTACATGGAGGGTAATTAGCCTACTGTGCCACGTTGGCTAGACGGGTTGGCACAGGGATTCGTATTAAGTTTTCCTTATCTTGTAGCCAGGTTAACGACCTTGTTATTTCTTCCTTCTCTTGTGGCTATATTATCGGCCTTATCATTTCATTTTATCGCCTCTTACGACACCCTCAGGATGGCATGGGGTGGTGAAAACATGTCTTCTAAATCCGTCACCACACGGACCAGTGGCCCTCCGAAAGGTAAGAGACATTATCATATTGCTAAGTTTAGAATTTTAAAGTAGTAACTAAAAGCCCGATAATATTCGTAGCAAGAGAAGGAAATCTTGATACGAAACGCTGGGCCAACTCGTCTAGCCAGACACAGTCGCGGCCCGGCCCGACTCAGCAGTGGGTAATATAGGGGGCGAGTAGAAGTGAGTCTTGAGCGCGACCCAAGGTGACCGACTAGGGACATTCGCCTTAGAAAGAGACTGGTGCAAAAACTCTATTTTGAATTAACGAGTAAAAACATTTTCGTATAAAATTTTATGAAGGTGAACACCAAATAAAATTTCTTTGTAGTTGAAAGTGTTGTAACATACTTCTAGGCAGTTGTTTGACGTGTTAGCTTATTAGTACATAGATATTTTAAAGTAAAAAGTGCATTATTACGGTGTGTAAGTAAAATTCTCAAAAATGCACAGCAGATTTTGGTTACAACGACGATAGGTAATAAAAAGCTCCGTTTGCTACCAGCATTATAACATGGATATATTTTGTTAAACTAGTAATACTAATAATGTGGGTCGGCAACGCGTTAATGACCTTTGGTGTTACGACCATATGGCATAGGCTATGGCGAGTCCTGACTATTAAGTAGGCGGCGGAATTTAAATACTAGGCGCAAAGGAGCATCATCCTGCCAGACGAGGTAGTATGTCTGGCAATAGGCCGCGAATCTTAACTGTGCGAAATGCTCTGAAAACTTCGCTATCGTGGTGTCCTTTTTTGGTAATTCTCACATTTGTAGGCGATATTTCTTGATAGTTCAGTTTTTTCGGGAAAATTGTATAAAGTAGGTATTTATCATGCTGGTCGCTACAATACATGGTACAATAAGTAACAAATACAAGAATAGTACATAAAAAAAAAGGTTTTATGAATTACTAGCGACCTGCCCCAGCTTCGCACAGGTGCAATGATGAACATCTCAATTTATTAGTGTTTCTATACAATATTATGGATGTATTATTTAAATAAACTTTCTTCTTGAATAACTATTAAAAAAACCGCTTCAAAATCTGTTGCATAGTTCTATAGATTTAAGCATACATAGGGACGGACAGGCATACAGAACTACTGTAACTCATTTTATGAACAAAAAAGATTACAAATTTACTATCTCAATAGTTTTACCTACTAAATAATAGTTGACTTCTAAAGTTGTTTCTAAGAGCAGACGCATTATAAACGCATTTGCGCAAAGTCACAGTTTGCGACTTACAAATTATAATTATTTTCTTAGAAGTCTCATGGCCAAGTTATTGCAGATTTCCCATCTATCTAACCCTGCAATCTAAAACTGCCTGTATAGTGAAAAAATGTGTGGTAACGAAACAAAATAATAATTAGACTTACTATTATTTTTGCCACACGATAAAGTGGTATGAGTTTTTATGGTTTCAACAGCAGATTCGTAGTTTCTATCAGCAGCTATCACAGTGGCGCCCTCTCGCGAGAGAACCTGGCATGCGGCCCGACCCAATCCTGAACCTGCCCCTTTAAAACAAAGCTACATTGAAACCTCATCTCATATAAACAAATTGCTGAATGAGCTGCATGCAACGCAGGTTGTATGTCATGTCAGAACAGCAAACCCCTCCTGTGACGAAGAGGGGTTTGCTGCGCTTTGGGGCTTGGGCCAATAAATGAGAAGCATGCACCCCCATTGGGGACTGAATCCCAAGGCCCTGATTGGGGCAGTTAATGAGGATTTAAACATAAATAAAAAGGGTTCCTCTACATGTTGACATTCATCATTCAGTTTTTGGTGTAGTAATTAAGGTAAAATGACTAATATTATTTCATTAGAAAAGGAAATCACCCATCATAATAATTCTTCTCCATATCATTTGAAATAAAAAACATTAACTAATTACTACTTACCTAATTAGCTTTAATTACTTACACATCATCATCACAACCCATAGAAGACCCACATACAGAGATGGGCCTCCTCCAATAACATAGAGGGAAATTGGGATACAGTAACACACTGGCCAAATGGATTGGCACATGGTTTTGTATTACCACTCATCAACTGGTTGTCATTTCAGCTTTCAGAGATCCACTGCTGAGGCTAGCCATCGCCAATTACATGGACATAGCTTGCAAGGAATAATCTTTGCTTAATTTTATAAAAAAGAAATTAGTTCACAAAAACCAGACAGGTTCTGATTTTCTTTTTTTACTGACTGAAACTATCTAACATTTATCTATCTTATTCTAAATATATGAAAAGTTATGACCAAAAAATTATTTTGCATGAATGATAGAAAGATGATAAGAAAAATAAATTCTGTGATGCTGTTTGAATAGCAAACATACAGGAAAAAAATTAAATATTATTTTTTTACTTTTAATCAGAAACTAGTTTTTAAGTAATGCCACCAGAAACTAGTTTACAATTATTTTAGGTTCTGTTACACTTTAAAGGGATCTACAAATAAAACTATTTAATAATAAAATAATTAATATCAGTTTAGTTACCCAAGCAGTATAATTGGTTAGACAAATTTTTAACTAATTTCCTTACCAGTAACTAGTGCAAGGCGTCCTGCAACCAAACCAGATGCCATTATTGTCAATATAGTCCAAGAAGAAATAAATTGTACTTGCTGAAAGTAAATTTGACTTTGAACTGTCTTATCAATATCAAACTGTTTGTTATGACGTTTGTTATCACTCTTTTTAAATGTTTCTTGTACCTAGGTAATAGGGGTTTTTGGCAATGGGCAGTTGCCATAAATAAAAAGATTTAAATGTTACTATTCGACTTTATTTTCAATTCATAAATGCTAGATATTCAAATAACTACTTTAAAACATAGTACAATGAAAGTGCCCATATGGAAAACCAACAAACTTGCTAAGTCAAGAGAGTCAAAATCGACAAATAATGTCGAATCGACAGTATCGTGTAACGGTTTTGTTATATTATTAATACCGTAATGTCCGTTTGGGATGTGTGCCACACGCTTTTACCGCAAGCACTCGGTGAGAACTTTTGAACCTGGGAAATTAATGCGATGATGTAACTGCAAGTGCCGGAAGGGTACCTTTCCAGAAAGTATATCAAGTTTGAGGCCCTAACTTAATTTGCGATTTAGGACTCCATTTCTCAAATTCCTGTTGCGTTATCGACCTCCCGTTATGTCGATCGCGGCCCCAGTTATAAACGAACTTCTGTCTGAAGCTAAAAACGCTATTAACTCCGCTATTTCTGAAGGCTGTCCAAATCGCCCAAGTGGGACTAACTTTAATATGTTTTGTTTCACTTTCTCCGGTACAGTTGATGTGATCGGTGTCTCTATAAAACCAGGCAGAATCGCATTTACTCTGAAAACAATACATCGTCAGTTAAGTGAAAAGCACACAATGCAAGGAAAATCAAGTGATATTGTTGCTGTGTGTATTAATTAATAAAAAATGAATTTTGCGACATTTTATTTCCTAAACATTGTCCCGAAATTACTTGTATCTGTAGGGTACATACCTTACCTCCATGTATCATACCTTACCTTCATATCTTTTAATAATAATATATTAGAATTTACCTAATATTGTACTTTCCTAATTCCTTCGCAGCGGATTTGGACATGCCAACAACGCCAGCTTTGCTCCCCGCATAATTTGTTTGTCCTAAAATGTATCGTAAACTATTATGAGAAATCATTTATGTAGGTGAAGATACTTCCTGCTTTTTAATGTTCCTGGTATCTCAATCTATAATAAAAAAAATGAATCGCAAAATGTGTTGGTGCATAACTCAATAACGCCTGGATCAATCTGGCCAATTCTTTTTTTAAATACACTCGAGAGCAATGAATCCGGGTCACTTAAAGAATGTTAAAAATCTCGGAAACTAAAAATGATAGGTTAATGCAATAAATTGTATTTAATAGACAATGTAATACTCCTTAAATGAAAGTAAAAAAAATATGAGTCACCATACATTTTAATAACACAAAATTACATAAAGAAAAAAACTGCTGATCTCTCCTTAAAACAAAAATAGGAAACATGAAATTTTTGAACTTTATTACGATTTTCTTGAATTTTAATACTTCGTATTGCCTCCTCGTGCTTCCATTACTGCGTTTACGCGGTTTGGCATGCTGTACACCAAGTTCCTTATACGATTTTGGGGAATATTCTCCCATTCCTCTGTGAGAGCAATTTTGAGCTCACGAAGCGTGATTGGGGGAGGGTTTCGTTGTTTTACGCATCTGCCTAGCTCGTCCCAAGCATGCTCGATCGGGTTGATATCCGAGCTGCGTGCTGGCCACTCCATACGAGTAATGTTCATCTCTTGAAGGTAGTCATTCACAATCCTACTTGTATGAGGTCGGGCATTGTCATGCATAAATATAGCATCCTCACCTAAATTGACCATAAATGGACCAACGTGATCATTGAGGATTTCTTCCACATATCTTACGCTAGTTAAAGAGCCGTTTTCTATGATCACCAGCTCTGTGCGACTTTCAGAAGAAATTCCGGCCCATACAAGTACAGACCCACCACCGTAGGCTACTTTTTCTTCGATGCATGCTTGCTTGAATCTTTCCCCTGGTCTTCGATACACTCTGTGTCTTCCATCGTGCTTGTAGAGCATAAATTTTGATTCGTCGGAGAACATAACTTTTGACCAATCTTCAATTTACGTGGCTCTGGGCATATCTTAGTCTTGAAATACGATGCCCACGCTCCAGTTTAGGGCCGTTTGCAGGTCTAAGGGGTTTTAAGTTAGATTCAGCAAGCCGACGTCTTACTGTCCATGCACTTGGGTTACTTCCTCCGAGACGTCGAAACTGATTTGTGAGTTCAGTTCCTGTGAGAAAGCGATTTCGAAGCATGGTGTTCACCAAGTATCGGTCTTCTCGTGCTGTGGTACACCTGGTTCTGCCCGTTCCTGGTCTGCGTAGGTTAGAACCAGTTTCTTCGTAACGTCGGAGAACTCTTTGTACTGTTGACAGCGACACACCGACAGTCCTGGCTGTATCGCGCAGACTCCGGCCGGTTTCCAGCATTGTAAGTATTCTGGTGCATTCTTCAGGCGTAAGCGACATAATTTCAACTTGAATAATGAATATAGAGCACTATCAACATGGTTTATGTACCCACATAAATGACAGATTACAAACAAAAACAAAACCAAATGCTGTAATTTCGTAGTTCCATCTTCGAAAGTGGCCCTTTTTCAAGTTTGATTTTTTTATGATATAGCTTTACAATAACTAAGAAGTTTTAATACCTTCATTTAAGGAGTATTACATTGTCTATTAAATACGATTTATTGCATTAACCTAGCATTTTTAGATTCCGAGATTTTTAGGATTCTTTAAGTGACCCGGATTCATTGCTCTCGAGTGTATTCGTTGAAGTTCAAGGATGGTTTTTACGGCGAAAAAATTCGAATAATTGCCGGAAAACCCCTAAACTAACTTTTTCTTTTTCCCATACAAACGTTTTCTAACTAAACATAGAGTCAATATCATTATTAATATATACTAGCGGCCCGTCCCAGCTTCGCACTGGTGCTGTTACCTGCGGTTATTGTCGTATCGCGGGTGACGCCGCGGGGTGAAGCCAGTAGTATATATAAATATTTCAAGATCCCACCCTTGCACTAGCCGTTTAGCTGTTTATCAGGTTTCTTTACAGATATGCTACCCAGACTTACAACAAGTACCCGTGATCCAATGGTAACGCTTGAAACCCCTTGACTATGCCCTTCATTAAGCAATGTAAGTCCTTGAAGTAAGCAACAAAGATGTCTTCGAATCGACTTGAATATAATCTTCCTATGTTCGGACACATTACGAAGATTTCTGTCCATCAACGGTTATTCTACCAAAGCGATGTTATTTGTGTCCTTAATGAAGTATTTTATAACCCTCACCTATATTACCATCTCTGCCTACCCTGCTGGAGATGTTGATGATTGAACCTGGAAGAGTAGCCTCCGTCATCGCTCTGGCAAACGCTTGCATTACTAAAAATGTGCCCTGAAGTCAAATAGTATTAAATATGAGTACCTTTGAGACTGCTAACATCCAGTTTAGCTAACATTATAATATATAATAGCGAGCACAGTGCATTCAATTTAAAACGCATATTCGAATCTGTTATCGAGTTTGACGTTTACATATTACGCGTCAGATTTTCATGCTGCATTAGTAATTTGGGGTTAAGACTCATGGCTGGCCCGTTGACCATAATAATACTTTAGTATGTTGAACTAGTCTGCCCCGAAATGAAGAGAAACTTCTATAGCCCGACAAAAATTACCCATCATTATCAACTTTTACCAGACCGTTAAAGACAATTATTTTATTCATCACAAAGCATTATTATTTTTCTCAAGAAATACAAAACTGCGTTACCTTTAAATTAACGTTGATTACACTATCAAATTCTTCTTCCGAGAGTTTGACCATCCAATTGTCTTTAGCTATACCGGCAGAGTTGACGATTATCGTAGGTGGCGCTTTGTATTGGTCCAACGTCTTCTGCAGTAATTTATTAACTGCGTTCGAATTGGCCACATCTAATTCGACTGCGCTGTGATCTCCATCTAGCCAACAAATCAACTGTCAATTTATATAATTAGTTTAGATATATATAAATATATATTGGTTTAGATGGATTACTGAGACAAACGGCTCCTAAAGAGATTATCGCAATGGGGACTTTTTTTACGTCATAAACAACAGTGCTATGCAACATCAAGTCACTGAGGGAAGGAACTCCTAGTATTTCAACTTACTATTGTTGGTACCAGATGCCAAAGTTGTGTGTGCTCTGATAGTTTCAATTGCAGCTTCATAGTTCCTGTCTGCTGCTATGACTGTGGCGCCTTCACGAGACAGCACTTGACATGCTGCTCGGCCCAACCCAGAACCAGCACCTATTACGACGAAAATTATTCAACGAATACGAATAATAAATACCATACTCGTAAAGTGGCCACCTGGAAAAGATTTTATGTACTTCCTAGATAATTTCTTTTCTTAGAAGTATGAAAATGTTTATGTAATGCCGACACATACTCGTAAACATTTTACATATTCATATAGGTACCTATATAATAAAAAAAAATATGTATTCTTACCAGTAACTAACGCCAAACGCCCTGCAACTATACCCGACGCCATTTCAAATTAAAAATACTTAGTATCTAAATTTATATAACGAAATAACCATGATATGACTTTGAGATGAACAAATTAATTCTTATCAGTTGTTTACTTTAAAATCACCTAGCAATGACTTTGTATTTTTACATAAAACACTTGTGCATCACGCGTTGCTTTGAGCGATGAGATGAATTAGTTAGTATTCTAGATGTGCAACTATTGAACAAAATCAACAAATCTACTTTATTTAATTGTGGAAGCCATCATAGGTCTTCGTCAATCACTGTTGAGTTAGTATACTAACAACGAGATTCACCTTAGCGATAAGCAGTGTACAAATAGAAATAATAAACTAAAAAAAGGTTATTATTCAAAAAAATTAAACCGACTTCAAAATAGGAACAAAAAAGCGTTAAATAGCCAAATTTTGAAGTCAGTTGAAAAGAAAAACTATTACAGGGTGCCATTTGCATAGTCCTTAGAATCTATCTATCAGCCACAGAGGTCCACTGCGGCCTCCTCCATAGATTTCCACAGCGCACGATCTCCTGCATCCACATACTCCCCGCGACCTTCACAAGGTCATCCGTCCATCTAGTCAGGGGTCTTCCCACGCTTCTTTTTCTCATAAGTGGACGCCACTCCAAGACTTTTACGCCCTAAGGGCCATCCGTTCTTCGGGCTACGTGGCCTGCCCATTGTCACTTCGACTGTGCAATCCTTCTAGCTATGTCGGTCACTTTCGTTCTTCTACGGTTTTCTCATTTCCGATTTTATCACGTAGAGTAACTCTGAGCATAGCACACTCCATCGCACGTTGAGTGAGCCTCAGCCGCCTAATCAGCCCCATTGTCAACGCCCATATCTCGGCTCCGTATGTCATCGCTGGCAACACGCACTGTTCTCAGACTTTTGTCTTCAGGCACTGAGGAATATTGGATGAGAAGATATGGCATAGCGTGGATTCGATGAGTGGCCTCCCTCTCGAAGTTGGACTTACCTAATCGGACCAAATTGTACCAAGTATACGTCAATAACTTCGAGGAAAGAATTCCCAACAGCTATCGGTTACGGTGGAACATTTGACATGATTTTTGTAAAAGCCATGTTCATTTTTAGACCCAACTCTGTTGAGGCCTCAGAACATTGTACCGTCGTCTTTAGAATACGACTGTTAAAATTATTAACATTTTTGGCTTTACTTTTATGGTTCTATTGGTTTGTTGTGCGGGCTAGAAGACGTACATTATCTTCTTTCAAAATTTGTTACCCATATCTTAGCAGTGACTAAGTTTAACGTAAACACCATGGATACTGCAAAGTGGCTGAAACGTTGGGAAAAGAACCATCAAGAAATAATTTCCTGTACAACATTTAGTTTTAAAACATTTGACTGGCAAATAATGCCGTAGTAAGAATATGGCATGGCACAAAAGACGTTCGAGCTATGTCAAAACGTCCAAACAATAATTAGATTTGACAGATTAGGTTAGGTTAATACTTAATGTTTTTGTTTAATTTAGTTTAGTATAATGTTTTAGTTGATTTAGCTAATCCACTTATAGATTAGAAGAAAGTAATTTTAGTTAAAGAAAAGAAATCCAATAATGTGGCCAAAAGCATACAAACCACTCCTAATTATCCTGTCCGTCGCGTGTGTTTCTCGTGCCGCCTACAACTTCTTTAAACACAAGAAAAAAGTCAAGAACCATGTCCCAAAAGAGATCCACGACGTACTCTTTTTCGCTAGTGGAACAGACGAGCTTAGGAAAAGTAAATACTCTCGTTGCATGATATCTAAAAGTATGGATAAACTTCTTACTTTCATGGATCAAACACGCTATACAATCGACATTTGCATGTATGTTATCACAAATGTTGATTTAGTGAACGCGATATTGAAGCTTCATTTCCGTGGCATCAAGATCCGGGTAATCGTGGACGCTGACATGGCGTTTTCATCTGGGTCTAACATTCGAAGATTGGAAAAGCACGGAATACCAGTTCGCTGGATGAAATCCACAAATCTCATGCATCATAAGTTCTGTATTGTTGATGCTTGCGTAGAAGAGTCTGTAACACCATTTCTCATTACTGGCTCCTTAAACTGGACCAACCAGGCTTTATGTGGCAACTGGGAAAGTGTTGTTGTGACTTCGCAATCAGAATTAGTGAAAGGATTTCTAGAAGGTTTTGAACTTTTGTGGGAAGCATTTAAGCCTATAGTATAAAACTCATTGTGATATATAATTAATATTAATATAATATATAAATTTAATACTCAAAAAATATTGCAACATTTTGATGATTGTATTTATGGCTATGGTGGTTTGCCTTTGATGACATCAGGGTTGAAATACCGGCTACTAAAACTGTGTATTATATTTGTGTTATTCGAATAAGTTTAGTAAAAAATGTTGAATAAGTTCATAATGTTAGAATAGTAATGTAAAACTGCACTCTGTTAAGAATACCTTATTGGGAGTAAGGGTATATTAGTATTTATATGTTGTGGTTAAATCTCTACTAATGTATAAAATACAAAATCTTGTGATAATAATTCTATAAAAAGCATAAACTTTTAAAAAGATTTAAGAATAACTCACAGATATTAGTCTAGTATGGGGTGTCCCATTCAAAGTGAGGGCTTACCTACAATATAGAACAGTACTGTCTAAATTACTTTTTTATTTTGAAGTGTGTTGGAGTTGTCTGTCTGAACTTTTAATTCCAAAATGTGAGGTATGGGGAATACTATCCCACAAGCTCTAATATATGTGCTTATTTCTTTAGTAATGAGTGTAATGACACTTAAGTCAATTGCTGACAAGCTGGTGACCAATATAAGAAAAAAAATTGGTTGTTTTTGTCTGATAATTTGCATTAGTACCTTTAACCAGTGTACTATGGATCCTTTTTTACACCTATGGGGTTTTATTAACTCCCTGTATGTTGGTCTTGATATAATTTGGATTGTATATAATGGTTGTTTGGTATAACTTTTTAGGATTTTATCACTTTTTTTTAATCTGAAAGACTAACTTAAAACACATACTGAAATTATTGGGCTTTGTATAAAAAGCCAAATTAGTAACAACATTTTTAAGTGTATAATTTCACTTATAACTTAGAGAAATTAATCTTTTTTTTTATTGTTTGATTTAAGCAGAAGATATGTTTTTTTATATTTGTTTCCATTAAGATTATATATTTTTTATGTAAAAGTGTACTGTAATTGTAATCAGTCATGATTTAATCAAGTTTAGTTTATGTATGTAGTTAGTTTACTTCACTGTAGTTGATTTTTTATAGAATCCTATATTCTTTTAACAAAAGCTAGTGGCGGCGCTACAAAACCTAATAGGTACGCCTTTAAATTTTACGTACGTAACATAGAATGCTACACGAGCATGTGAACTGTGAATGTAACGCGTAACTAGAAACCGATATTCATAAATAAAAACCGGTGTTTATCGGTCTAAGCGCTTATGACACGAACGGCATGTAGGTCGCTGTCGAAGGCTGCAGTTGTCTGTGCCGTTGACAACATGCCGTTCGTGTGTATGAGCGCTAAGTCAATGCAGAAATGTTAGTTATTAAATAACTATTGTACTATCTACGCCAAATACTTTGAGCTTATAGTGCCGTTTTGGGTCGTCATAATCAGCCAATAGCGTGCGTTACGCGTTCAATCTCCCCTGGTGCGACACAAAAATCGACTTTCGCCCAAGTTATTAATAAATAAATAAATATAAATATCCTTGGACATTTCACACAACGCCATCTCGTCCCAAGCTAAGCAACTTAATGCTTGTGTTATGGTAACGAGATGGATGATAAACTACTTATATACATTTTTTTTTGTAAATACGTACATATTATAGATAGAAATGACACCCAGACTCCGAGCCAGTGCCTCTGGTTTAGACAAAGACACATGCCCGACCCCGGAATCGAACCCGGGATCCAAAGACGGCATCTAACCACTAAACCAACGAGGCAGTCAAAAGGCGTAGTGTTGTAGCGTATTTGGCGTAGTGTATGTGGTTGATATTCATTGTTTCTGTCATTACAATAAATGTTTGCACCTAGGTATTTTCGTATTTACGGTAGTCTAGAATACGCTTTGTAAACGCAATAATCAAACAATTTGTCGTCCAAATACTACTTACTACTCCGCCCATATCCGGTGACCCACTGCTGAGACGGGCTTCCTCCCGTTTCATGAAGGGTGATTAGCCTGCTGTGCTACGCTGGCCAGACGGGTTGGCAAATAGTTTCGGTTCAAGAGTTTCTTCTTTTGCGGCTAGGTTTTTGGCCTTATCATTTCCTTTTTTCGGCTCTTACTGCAGGATGGAATGGGATGGTGACACTATGTATATAAGCCCGCCAACACAGGGATTCAAATAATATTGTAATTTTATTTTGACGAGTGTACTCGGGAGATAGCTTTTTTAAACCATAGTAAAGACCAACAGTACCATACAGTTACACGTTATAGATTTAAGAAAAAGCTATATCTTAGAAACGTTATTTATTTGTTTTGTATTAAATATTTTTTGTATTTTCACGTAATAAAACACACTACTACACTAGATGTATTATTTTTCCAGTTGTGTAAGAAAGTAAGTGGTTCATATAATTTGGCGGCAAAGTAAGCGAGTGAATACATCTTTTTGTTTCTGACACATCACAATTTGACGACCGGCGGATGCCACCAGCAGCGGACACAGACTTAAGGTGGATGCTCCAGGGTAGCCCGCGAAATTCAAATGTTCTTACGTTTTTTGCAATTTGCAGGTCAGTGCTAGGTTGTATGTTGATTACAATGTTATTATGTTACCCATCAATACAACCCTCCAAGCTCATAAAGGTGCAAGAATGACTTTGACGTTGAAAAAGATTTTCTTGCACCTTTATGAGCTTGGAGGGTTGTATTGATGATTTTGATGATTATAATTCTTTTCCAACATAAGTCTTACAGCCGCGAATCAAATGTTCATCATCATACAACCTAGCACTGCCCTGCAAATTGCAAAAAACGTAAGAAAATTTGAATTTCGCGGGCTACCCTGGAGCATCCAGCTTAATTAATTGACGTACCTACGTAAGTAAGCGCCCTTACGCACTAGCGGTTGAACCGCGGAGGCGGCTAACCGCACGGCCTGCCGCTTTTCCAGTTTAATATGCAACCGCTTATGATTGTACGCACTGGAGTTGAAAGTTAGTGGCGGTTTAGTTTAGTAACTTTGAAAAGTAGCCTAGCCGCCTAAGCGGCCAACCGCTAGTGCGTACGGGTACTTACATTGGTCAACCGTTTGAAACAACCGAGGCAGATAGTAAAGCGATAAAAATGTAAAATGGTTATTTTTGGCTTTTTATTGTTTTTGAAGTCTATACATATATTGTTAAAAAAGTTTTTATATTAAAATTCTTAGTCTTTAAGTATAACTCTGAATCGTCAACTTGTTCGTCATACAAGAATACCCAAATTTGCCTTTCGACAAATAGTTTCGTTTCACTTATTTCAAGATGTATAGCAGTTTGCACCGAATTTAATAAAATGTATACGGGACCAAGTCGAAGGCAATAAAATAAAAACATTTTTAAATCACTTATAGTTGTGCCGTAACACAAATAAAGAACATACAGACGTATTGAGAACCTTTTTGGAAATCGACTAAAAAATAAATCCTTCTTTACACACAATTTATTTTTCAAAATCAAAAAGGTATACACATATCATAAGGTTATGTTGTTTAAACTAAAATCGTGGGGGCGCAATCGCAAGTTTAAATTATAGGAGCTATGAGCTGATGGTAGAGAACCACCGTAACCTCCGATCAAGGCACAGGAGCCATAATTCCCCTCACTGGTAGTACCATAGCCCACCACACCTTGGCTTACCAGGCTATTCGAATTAGGAACATATTGTCTATTCCCGACGTTTTGCATCATAATCGAGTAATCATTTTGATACAATCCTGTATTCGTAATTGGAATGCCAAGGTTCAAATTTAGATTATTCGATTGGAAATGGTGCAGCCATGGTTCTTTTCGGCCATAATCTTGTCTGGGGTCGGCTTGGTGATGTATGCCTATTGGGACTGCTATCGGCTCTGGGGAACTTTGACTGGTGGAGCTCCTATGCGTGGATAAGGCAGACCTTTCGTTTCTTCTGAATTTCGCGCGACGGTTTTGGAACCAAACCTGTGTGAGATGCGGAGAAAGTATTGTTACAAACAAGCATTTTAGTTTCAATAACACATTAATCAATTTTCACTTTATGATTGATATTTCTAACCTAAGGATAAAATATTGATAACTCTCAATCTTAAGGAGTTACTCATAAAATCTGGTGGGGTTTTAGAGACTAATGAGCGCTGAATCTTATTTAGACGTTTTATAAACACAGCAAAGTTGTTAATTTCTAAGATTCTTCTCAAAGTGTTTTACTAAAAATCGCGGGGACTGTAGACAAACGTGTAATTCACGAACAGAAATTTTGCTCAGACTTAGAGCAAGTGCCTCAACTGGTTAACACAGACATTTACCGGACTCCGGAATCGAACCAGGGACCCGTGATAGAAAGGCTAGGTTTAATTTAGAGATTACTGCTATATTGCTGTTGTAATTCATAATAAAAATGTGTTGCAACCTTTAGATATTATATGCTACAAAATGGTCGCTCGCTGTAAATAGTCATTATTGCTTTTCGAAGGCAATCTGCTAGGAAATTTAGCTGTAAACATACCTGAACTCTAGCTTCCGTCAGATTGACTCTGGTCGCCAAATCTTCTCTAACAAACGCGTCAGGATAGTGTGTCTTCTCAAACACCTTCTCCAAGGCTGCTAGCTGTTGACTAGTAAACGTTGTCCTATTTCTTCTAGGTTTCTTCCTCTCGTCGACTTTCCCTTCTCGTTCTTCTTCAGACTCTTTCTGCGAGTCCCTTTCCTTTCCACTTTTGTCTTCGAACTTTCTCCGCATGTCTTCGTAAGCTAAATAATCGACAGGTTTCATGTATGGGCGTTGCAATTCTTTAGGATACCAAGGCAGGTCGTTTTGATACGAAGAATCGTAGGCTCCATTAATCTGGCGACCTGCTGTGAGGTGGTGGAGCCTGAGAAGGCTGTCCTCGTGACATTTGATCATTTGGAAGAGGTTATGGTTGTTTTCTGTGTAGTTAGACGGATTCGCGTTGTAGTTGATAGAGGCTTGTGTTTTGGGTTCATAATTTTTTGTGATGGGTTGTCTTGGATTCTGGGGATCTGTAACAAAGTGTATAGAATAGAGAAATGCTTTATTGTATTAAACCAAATACGGCACAATCGTCAACGGATACATATTTTTAACCACTACTACCAGGTTCAACTGACAATACCTGCAGAAATAAACTCAGTAGGCTTGTCTTTTAAACGCTGTATTACAATAACCGTATTCATATAACTAACTTTCTATCTTTGGTTACGAAAACTGCTGAACTGAAATTGTATACTTAGTAATAAACCTATATATTACATCAGTAACCCAATAACTGACTTGGGCCATACTTCCTTTAGGCGTCGCTCACGAGAAGCTCAGACGGTTTCGGATACCCGAAACCCACCACACAGACCTACATAACACTTAGCAATATTTCGGATTATCCATTCTGCATTTATAATTTCCATAATATCTACTTAAATAAATCACGTATAGTCATTAGCTACGTCGTAGGTTCAAGTCTTAATAATTTCTACAAATAGACAAGTTTCAATACGCTCAGTGGCGTAGCTACCAAGGGGCTAGGCGGGGCAGTGCCCCGGGGCCCTCAAGCTCAGGGGGCCCTCGAATCCTTATCAGAAATCTCGATCGAATTTTCAAAATAAATATGACAGGTTGCAGCCCCACTTTAATCATGACAACTCAGTTGACAGAAATCCAAAAGTTATGCCAAGGGATTCCCCTAAATTCCCTTAAATTTCTGTAGGTTGGCAGTGTTGTCAATTTGACGGATAGTGATATGTGCGTTTTATTATTCATCGACGTGCGTTTTATTGTTAATTCGAGTTAAGATATTTTTCGAGAACGGTTTAAAAATTAATGCTGTATCAGCAGTGCCGGATTAACCACGTAGCAAGAGTAGCAATTGCAACGGGCCCCGCGCGAAAGGGGGCCCCGCATATTTAAACCCACTCATCTCTGCCTGAGCGTATTTTTTTGAGTGAAACTTATTAAGATGTGGTATGTATTAATTACCCAAAAATTGTAACTTATAGATAGCAAATAAACGGATTGAGTATTGAATTGTATTTTTACCACTATCACCCATAGCAGATCAAGGGCTCTTTGAAAGAATTTGCTACGGGCCCCGCGTTTGCTTAATCCGGCACTGTGTATCAGGAACGGAGTAAGTAAGCTAATGTCAATAAACTTTTTTGTACTGGGCAATATAATGGTTTAAATTTATTAGATTTTATCACTCATATTGATGTCCATTAGGTCAATAAATCGTGTCAAACCTATAGATTTTAGCTACAACTCATTGTATAACGCGAAATCTCGTGAAAAAATGCAAGTCCCCTGCAGTTGATACGTTAATTCCCGCAGGCAGGAGATCGGTCATGGTCTCCACCGATAAATGTGGTAACACTAACGGTGATAATTCTTCTCCGGAGTTTCCCCACTTGTAGCGTATCATTGTCATCATTACCTTTTATTTTACTTTTAACGTCGTCAATGAACAGTGAGTACCTACATAGTCGAGCACAATCTAATATTGTATTGTTTAAATAAATTAGTAAATTAAAATTATTGTTATAAAGAAGAAACCCAGTAGTGTATTTAAACGCAAACAACGCCAAGAAAGAGAGAAAGAAGATAGTAAATAAAAATTGCCAAAAATTGACAAGTTTTTTAGTCAACCTTCTGCAAATACACATGGCCAAAATATTTATATTGATAGTGACTCAAATAATATGGTAACTGCAGTGTTGGTTGAAAAATCCAAAACTTTACAAATTGCGACATCAATTTCGACGAGGCAAGTAAAGTTTTAGCAGAGCCCAAAGCAAAGTTGCTAATTTATTGAAATGATTTCGTATTAGGGTGAAAACCATTTAAGATGACCATTTTTACATCTTATCTTGTCCATACGCAATATTTAACAAAATATTCTCGTGTCTCAAGTAATGAGAGCATAATGTAGTAAAGTCGCAGTGTGAGCTAGCGACCCATCAGGTTTCAGCAATGGTGGTAGTGATGACTGACAGAAGTTCGTCTCCACCGATTTGGCGAGGGACCAGAATGCTTTACTCCCAACTGGGTACGAAGCAAGCTTAGTCCCGATGCGACCAACATGGAGGAAATGAGCTTTCCGTAAAACCTTCTTGCAGGACTTGGCAATTTTGTTAAAAGCCTGCTTTTTAAGGTGTACATCCGGAGCTTTGCGGCTACGAGCATCCGCCCAAGATAGGTATGCCGAATGTTTATGTGCCTCAGCACTGGCACACTCAGCATTAAACCAAGGGCGTGCTTTGCCACCGAGTGCGATATCAGAGTAAGGAATAAAATATTCCATACTCTGACGCAAGACATCGGTAATGGCTTCCGCGCAGCTCGACGGATCATCACAGGAAAAGCAGGCTTGTTGCCAGGGATAAGACGCAAGGAAATGCCGCATCTCGTCCCAATATGCTGACTTGTATCGCCACACCCGCCGTAAGCCTCTTGGGCTGGGATCGGGCGGTGAGTAGTGCGATACAGATTTAACCAGACAGTGGTCGGTGGTTCCCAAAGGGGCTGACACTGACACATTATACCTGTCCGGGTCGGTTGTCAGCAGAAGGTCCAAGCAATTAGGTGTGTGGCCAGCAACATCTGGAATGCGTGTCGGTTCGTCGACCAGCTGAGTGAGATCTAGCGATAGTGCAAACTTGCGCGCCTCCCTCCCAGCATGGTCCGTAAACTGGTATGGGCACAACCACTCTTTATGATGAGCGTTAAAGTCCCCCAGAAAGACCAACTGCGCACGCGGGTACCGCTGCTGAGCCTCACCAGCCATATCACTGAGCCGTTCGAAGAGTCTCGTTGTCTCCTGATCACCGCTGTGCGACCGGTAGACCAAGGCGTAAACAATCTGTTCAACGCCCGTGTCCACCAGTAACCATAAGTTAGAAAAACTAGGATCCTCAAAGTTACGGAGACGCTGACAACAGATGTCATCGCGAACATACAAGCAAACACCAGCGTGTGGTATAAAAGAGTGCTCCAGGGTATACCCTGGGTATTGCAAGTATGACGCGTCGAATGGACATCTGATTTGCGTCTCAGTGAGGCAAATTTGCGTCTCAATGTACCTTATAAGAAGTATTTAGAAGTATTTAGTCTGTTTTCAGTCCAAAACCGGATTTTGTCCATACAAAATAATTTGTCCTTTTCATGACAAGCGTTACAAAGTACGTTTTTAAAAAATACTATTATTTATATCGAAATATTTTATTATTTTCTGTAAAGATAATATGATTAGTTACAGTAATCGGGTAAAATTATCTTAATTTACTTAATTTGTAAATAAATACTTGCTTTCAAACACGTGTACATTATTTTGATCATTTTTGTTATTCATTTTTCTCACTTTTAGTAGTGTATTTGATTATCATCAAATGGCAACACTTCATCAAAGGAGCCAATCAGATGCCAGAAGCGATTATGTAATGGCCATTTTGTTATCGTATGTCGAAGTGAGTGAACGCGTGCTTTTGTGTCGGCGAACGAAATTACAACTTTAATTCATCATTTTTGTTGTCTACTAAACTGTGCAGGTAAGAGAATACGTATATATTAAATTTATTCATAAACACGGATTATTTTAGTAATTATTGAAAAGCAAGGTGCTTTAACTCCTAGTGATATTCTTGTTTGGCTTAAGACATATAAGGTTATGTTCCAAGTAGAGAGTTTGTTCATTTTTGTTACGATTTCGTCACGTTTTTTTGTCACGTCACAAAAATGATATAACAAAATGAACTAAAGACGCGTTCACAAGTCTGATTTTTGTGTTAGTGTGGGAGTCCTCCTTACCCGAGCGTTATCCCAGTTGCCGTATCATGGGCCCGGGGTCCGCCATGATCCTAGATTTATTTGGAGAAAGTGGCATTATAAGTCCCTTATTTCACTTTTCGTCCCGTGTTTCTTTGGGAAAGTTGTTTACTTTCTTGGTCTGAACCACCTATTTAAATTTAGCGGGTGGTCCAAAAATCACCCTGTATACATCGTAAAATTTTTGTAACATAAATAATAATAAATAAATATTAGACAACATCACATACATTGAACTGGTCCCAATGTAAGTAGCTTAAGCACTTGTGTTATGGAGACCAGAACCAACGAAGGCACCACACATATTTACTTAAATTAATTAAATTATATAAACAACCAGACACAGGACAAACACGATAAATTACGGATTTGATTTTTTTTTAGAATTCCGATGACAGTAGCTCACCGTCAGCAACTATATAGACGACGATTAAAAGAACAGAATCCGCAAAAATATGAAGAATTAAGATTAAAAAAATTTAATAGAATCAAGAAGAAATATGTGCAAGTTTCTAAACTAACAGAGAATCAAAAAATAGTCAGAAGGAAGAACTGGCGATAGCTTAAGCAAAATCAGAAGAAAAAGCAAGACATTCAAGAGAATACTAAAAAGATTTGGGAATAAAATAAAATAAAACAAGCATAACCGTGAAGAGATCATTTCCTGCAATGTGTAAAGATCGTGAAAACTTAAGACATCATTAAAGAAATAATTATTCGTTAATGTGAATATTGTGAAGAGAGCCTAAGTTTTCATTTTTGTTACTTTTTTGTTACGAGATTCATTTTTGTTATTGTTTCATTTTTGTCACAATGGTCATTTTAAATGGTTTTCACCCATTATTCAAGTGCAAAGCCAGTGAAACTGCAAGAAAATAAGGTATTGATACATTTTCAAGAAAAAAAGCAAAGAAAAGTTAAAAAATATTTTGATGAAATGATTTAAAATTGAGATTTTTAATAATGTACTAGACACAGTAATGTCTCAATTAGATACATATTTTATTGTCATGACTGCATTGCAGTCTGTCATTTATTCGATTTTCTAACACCATCATTTTTATTACATGTCGATGAAGCAACTTTACTGCAAAAGTGTGACGAATTCCAAAGAAAATATTCAGATATAATAGACCCTAGTGTTTCACTTCAATTTATTAATATTTGCCACCTAGTTTTACCTCAACTAACTCAAGCATGTACTGTTCACCAATTATGTAAGGAAATAATGAGCAAATATGGAGTGATACAGAAATGTTATTATTCTTTACAATTCCTGTCACCTCTGCAGCAGCTGAAAAGTCATTTAGCAAATTAAAAATAATAAAAAAATATTGAAGAAATAATATGGGCCAAACTCGACTCCGACATTTATCGCTAATAGCAATTAAAAACAAAACCGCATCAAGCATGGATTTAAACGAAGTCATTGATACTTTAGAGAAAACTTGGTTGGTAGGCACAAACTTTATATAATAAACCCTTGAATCTTCTTTCAAGGTTCGTTTTATTAGCCAAACCTACACCAAGCATTAATTGTAATTTATGTTGTTACTGTTTAATATTTTTATATTACCTGCCCTGCAGTGCACAAAAAGAGCCTATGTAGCTTACTAGCATTTTTAAAGTATTTGTATATTTCATAATTTTATTTGATAAGACCTAATCAGTTTATATAGCAGTGGGGCCCCATTTTTTAATTTGCCCCAGGGCCCTTGGTTACCTAGCTACGCCACTGAATACGCTCCCCATAGCTGATTTCACACCGCTCATTCTTTACTTTTTATACCTTCTACCATTACATTGCTTACATGGTACTTACAAAAAAAATCAATATAATTAACCCAGAATTGCGATCAATGTGTTGCCAATGATGAGATATGTTACAGAGGTGTGCTTACTATAAAAGGCTTAGTGTCACTCAAAGGGAAATGTTTCCGTGGGAGATCAAGTGATACTCAGGCTAACCAGGGGTACCGAGATAGCTCAAAAGATTGCGGGCAGGGCACTATAGCTCACAGGACTGACGACCGTTGGGACGAAAAATCGTCGAGTGGCGACCATGTACCAGACAGCGCACAGCAGGCTCCAACATAGTGAACTGTCGACCTGATCACGGTTGCCGTAATCTACTGGATGCGGGCGATCTTTATGTCCAGGCTACACTATGTCCAGAAGTGGACTTCTGATAGCTGAAATTATGATCTGGGTTCATAATCTTACATAGCTCTTACGGCACACTTTTTGTACTGTGCTCCGCTGGCCAGCCGGGTTGGTAGCAAGTTTGTTAGCAAGATTTCCTTGCCTTGACGCAAAATTGTCTGCCTCTTGCATTTTATTCGCCTTAAGGCACCTTCAGAATAGTATGGTCACATTTTTAATCAGAGACGTGTGGTCTCTGATTCGGAATATATATTCGGATAACCGGCAACCGGGAAACTCAAATTTAGGATCTTAACACGCAGTCCTCAAGGTCGATTAACACGGAAAGCAAGTTCGGAGTTAAGTGGTTTTTGTTAATCGCTTGATAGTGCCACAAACAAGATATCGCTTGTTCAAAGGGTAGATCTTGTTTACGCGCAAATGGTCAGTGTATGAAGCCGTTGTTAGGCGGTACGCTCGCAGCACTATCAATTACAACCCGGCACTTGAGTCTCGTTTGCATGGTTGACCAAATTAGCGAGCCGCTGTTTTATTTTGACCTTCGATGATAGCTTTCAGTTTTCTTTGGAAATCTCTGCAGAGATTGGAAATAAAAGAATAGTACCTTAAAAAATGCGGTGATGGATTTAGAATACATAGTATCGTTACTAGGGAATGCAATCCCGATCTCGCGGGATTCCGATCTCGCGAGATCCCGTGTAATTTTTAGGGATCAATCCCGAAGCATAATATGACGAGATCCCGTTCGAGATTGACGGGATTGGGCGGGAAGAAAATGCGTCAAACTTTTTAGGAAGTCTCCTACCAAGAATGATATGCTTCAGAATTATATTCACCAAGAGTTTGGCAAAACAATTTAGCTGGTTCTTGACTGCAAGACACGTTGGTCTAGCCTATGCAACAGATAAGTACATACAATAGAGTATAAAGCAGTGTTTAGCTAAGACCCTAGTTGACCTTACACTCTGTTCCAATTTAGACTATTATTTCACGGATGAAGAACATGCTGTCCTTATCGATTTGGAAAATACATTTCAGCCAGTGAAAATGGCTGTTGAGGTACTGTGCTGTCGGAATACTGATTTAGTTAGTGCATTGCGTTTCATGATTCGAAAGCTAGAAGACCTAAAAACTCCTCTCTCAGAAAAATTGGTATCTTTGATTAACAATCGTATCTCCGAGCGTCGCATAAAAGCAACTGCAGCGCTTAAAATTATATTTGGAAAAATCCGAATAATTATCAAGATGATTTGGAGTAATGGAAAGGCAACGAGACTTTCGAATTGCCAAGTAAATATCTCATAAGGAAAGAAATTAACGACGAGATCCCGCAAATTTCGGGAGCCCGCGGGATTGACATTTCTAATCCCGAGGGATCTCGACTTCACGATCTCGAGTCGGGATTGCATTCCCTAATCGTTACCCTATTTCATACCTATGGCGTCTAGAGCTTACAAAAGAAAATGTTAAGGCCGAAAATCTAGATGCAAGAGAAGGAGCACTTGCCACGAAACCTTATGCCAGCCCGTCTGGCCCGCGTGGCACAGTGAATTAATTACCAAACATGTACGTAGAGCGTTGAAACATCGGGTGCTCAAACAGAAGCAAAATGACGGATTTTATTTTATTTTGGCAACACTCACTTTACAATAGGTACTACCAGGCTTTGTGCGCGGATCTTGGCTTCGTATATAACCTAAGGGAAAATGTAGTAATTCAAATGTCAAATTCTTCAAATCAGTCCGATAGTTTTCTTTCTTAAAAATATGTACTCAGAGTTCTGGATCTACAATAATTACTACTATTACCAGTAGGTAATAGTAAAAGAGGGTCATTTGTGGGCTGCATACTTAGTAATGCAGCCCACAAATGACCCACTGCTGCTCAGTCCCCCCTCCTCCCATCCATAATTACTGTTACAGGTCACTGTTAGACGGGTTGGCACAGGATTTCTTATCGATTTTTTCTTCTCTTGCATTCAGCCATGTCATTTCCATTGTTCACCCTCATGGAATGGGGTGGTGACACTATGTAATCTATATCTATCACCACACGGAACCAACACTCTTTAACTAACTATTCACAATTTTAATTAAATTGGGGAAATGCTGGCAGCATTTCCCCTTTGTATGGCCACTGGCCAGACTTAACCGCTGGCCAAGGAAGCTGCCAGCCCTTGGTCGGCTACTGACACCTCTATATATGCTTTTTGCTCATATTTCTATGGAAGTAAAAATCCTTAGGACATCTCTTCCAAAAAAAAATTACTAAAAAAGTGCATAGACCATGTGGATAAATAATTTCGAACGAAATCTAAAGCCAGGAATAAAATAAAATCAACATAAATATGCGAACGAACAAAATTGTATTTTATAGTGGGAAATGTGTATCGACATCGTCATCATCAGCCAAAAGACGTCATCTGCTACTAGGATTTCATCACTGCGCTGTTCGGAACGTGTTCGCATCGGGCGTCAAACCTGGAAGCTATGTGCCATGCCCACTGCCACTTAAGTTGGCAATCCTGTGGGCTATGTCGGTAAATCCTACGTAATCTCCTCATTTCTGCTCGGAGCAGAGCCATCTCCAATGCCATTTGGGTGACTTTAACCCTTTTGATTTTCCTTATTTCTTTTCTGGTTTTGTTTTTGGATTGGATACCTACATTGTCTTGTTTATTGATTGGAACAATCGGTGATAGGTTTTTTGGAAGAAATCGCACCCGGACATTGGACATTTCACACAACGCCATCTCGTCCCAAGCTAAGCAACTTAAGGTTTGTGTTATGGTAACGAGATGGATGATAAACTACTTTTATACATATTTTTTTTTGTAAATACATACATATTATAGATAGAAAACACCCAGACCCGGAACAAATACTTGTAGGTCGTACAAATATTTCTTCCGTGCGGGGATCGAACCTGTGACATGCTGCGCAGCAGTCGATCGCTCAACCACTGCGCCAACCGTACCACCTTACATAAGTATACGCCACTAACTCTGTAATTGTTTCATGGTGTGCTTTAAAGAGTTAATAAAAACAATCATTTAAGTGATACTTTGTAGAAGAGACTACATTTTAACATTATTTTACGATAAGTGTGTCTATGTCATTAACCATTCGCATGGCTTATGAGTTATTTCACATAAAAAAATCATAAGTATCATAAAATCATAAAATTAAGAAAATCGTGAAATATGTACAGAAGAAAATGAAAAATGTATCTTACCTTTACTCAGTTCCATTTTATAACTCACTGCATCAAAAATATAGATTTCTCAAATTATTATTAAGTCATAAGTATTTCGCAAACACTGTCACATTTGTTATAAATAAAAGTTCGTGTCCACTCTACAACGCCGATCGAATGCGGCCAAACCGAATAATTGTTATTAATCCACTCGCTTATTGAATTACTTTATTTAATTAAATAATTCGACTAACTCATACTAATGTGCGAACTAATGGACTCTGTATCGTGATCTGGCTGTTCAGGGCACCATCTCAAGCCCAACATGTGTGATGAGTAAAATAACTGAAAAGTTGCACCCTACGAACACACCCACTATAAAAACAAATACAATTTGATCTCTATGTCCACAGAATCAGATTTGAAATTTCGGATACCGATCTTATTACAATACCTTCAGAAAATTGAGCCTTATTTGTAAATAAATTAAGGATTATTTTGTGTTGATTATAAACAGTGGGAGTTTGACACCAAAGACAACCTAGGCGTGGCCAATATTTTCTCCGCCTTCATCGTAAAAAATAAAATCATTTTGAGCGGGAAACGATTTCAGACAATAATTGACACGTCAACGTGCATTATTTATAGCTTTCGTTAGAAAATGAACATAAAGTTTTTAAGTAATTGGATGTGATAAGTTTATGTTGGTGAAACGATGCGATGCGGATGTGGTAAAGAAAATAATTTTCCTTTCTTATTGAGCTAGGTGAGATTTTAAATTTATTGGACATGAAACCCAAGTAAATGGCGGAAGGTAAGTTTTGCACAAAAATATACCTACTGCTGCAGCAGCAGCCTATACCTGCAGCTAGCTGCAGTTATGTATTTTTTACTTAAAGACGATTATAATTAGTACAATACCCTGTGTGGGTTGCTTAGTAAATCTAGACGTATAAAATCAGATTATGTACCGTTTTATGTCTTGCATTGCATCTTAAAAATTGTTTTAAAAAGTTTAGTTACAAAAAGGTGGAAAATCAAAAACAAAAAATAGTATTTGTTAATTGTATTGCTCTATGCAAAAGACAGTTGTAAATATACATTTGTATTTAAATACCATTCCAATATAAACCATAAGCATCCGGCGTGCAAGCCAACCTTTCTGTCTCAGCCGGGAATAGAACCGGCGACCCGTCACTTCGAATTAGTGTGAAACTCTGAAAAACGCCTGAAGCGTATCGTAACGTGCCGCGCGCGCAAAGGAGGCCGTAGACTACATGGGTAGGGGTGAGCACCTCCCTACATTATTTGAATAAATACTTACTTTATATATTTACACACAATTTTCTATTAATTACTTATGATAGGGATAAAAGGTTGTCTGGAAGAAATCGCCCTGTGCGATAAGACCGCCCATTGTACATTTCTTTGTTGTATTTCTCTGATGCCATGTTAACCTTTTCTATTATTGGTGTCCAATAAAGAGTATTCTATTCTATAAGTAATTAATGATGATTACCTTAGAAGACACCAATTAAAACATGCTAAAGAATATCTAAAATATTTATTCTCAAAAATATAATGTGAATAGATAAGGAGAAAGAAAGTTCTATTAGGTAATTATACCTACTATCTAAATTATTACTGCCTCTTTTTCTTTCAATGTATAGACACCTACATTGTGTATGCTTTTATCAAAATTGGGAAATAAAAGTTATTTCCCATCACTAAAAACTCGCTTTTATGTATTACACTCATTCCATGCACATTATAAAATTAATAACTATATCCATAGTTTACGACCCTCTTTGAACCCGCTGATATATTTACAATCATAGACATTATTATTATTTATACGAAAGACGCATTCGATGAGCCAGTAGTAAAACAGAAGAAAAACATTACAATTTAAATTCCTACGACGCAAACGTTCTAAATTCAAACGCAAGCGCGTCTCGGTATCATGGCAGACGTAATTGCAGATGACAGATTTCGGCGGGAACGCAACCCGGGACAGCTTGTTTGCGACTGGGCATAACTAAAATGTACTAATGTCGACTTGTCTTTTGTTTTCTTATTCAATCTCTACATTAATGGATGTCCAATATAAGCCAAAAAGAAGAGATATATTTTTACATAAAAAAACTCACTAGATAAGTAGGTAATTTAATTAATTTTGTTTTAATAAATATCTATTCTTTATTCTATTCTACCCGCCGAAAATATATTATTTTAATTTAGTAGAAAAATAGAGCTGTTCCAGATGGCTGGACAGGACGAAATTTTCAAAACTGACGCCCGATCTCCAGAAATGGCGAAGAAGAACATTGAATGTGCCTTTTCGTTTTACTTACATCAGAATTGGTTTTTACGCTTTGATGTTTACTATATTTACCTGAGAATATTTGAACGATACGTTAGACACGGGTTTTGGAATGCCCAAATGTCGTACACAGGTTCGTGAACCAAATTATACTCATAACATCAGATGGTCAAATTTGCTACTGCCAATTAACTCGTCGCCATTCATAAATCATTTGCAGGCAGTTTTCGGAAGCTAATGAATTTCGCCACGGTGTGGTCCTGGATGACTTAGGGGTTCGACTTATTCACCTTATGTCTGTACCTACAACCGTAATAACGCGTGAACAGGACCATTTGTCATCGCTCCATCCGGCACTAAGCTATAGTGGCCACGCGTTGTAAACTTGGAGATAGTATTCAGTTTTAACAAAAACGATACCCCTGCAATATCGCTATAATCTATCGCTGGGGCTGTCATCAACATCATGCAACCTGGAAAAGGACACGAGTAAGTCTACTTTTTTTTTAAATGCATTTTTAGAAGTAGATGTTTATTTAAATACTATACCGCCGATGTAAAGCGATAACGATAATACCGACAAACTTTTAATTATTTCACCCAAACAATTTAATAGAATTGATGTGAAATTGACGGGTGTGAATATATTTAAATGCTCACAAGCGTAGCGCCAAGAGAAACTTGGTATTTACTTGGTATTAATATAAGCATTTGTGTCTTTTTAACATGTTGGATATAAGAAAGTAGTGTTTCACAGTGGCTTCGCCATCTAGATTTTTATACTTTTTCTTCTTCAAATCATGGCCAACGCAATACGCGCGCGCTTGACAATTACCTCAAATCAGTGTTGCCATCTTTCACGTCACTTTCACGCAGCCGTGCGTACCAACGATTAATTACAAGAACTGTTTTAGAGTTTACACGAAAAATACGAAGACAATCGAATCTTATACGCAAATAGCATTTCATTGGTGACTTATTATGGAGACCACGAAACGCTACTTAAATCGTATAATATCTATTAATATACCTTGAATCTCTGACATTAGTGCCGCGAGTGGGCTAAGGTTTATTAAAAAAACTAGCGACCCGCCCCGGCTTCGCACGGGTGCAACGGTGAACATCTAAATTTATCAGTGTTCCTCTACAATATTATTCATGTATTATAGTTAAAAACCTTCCTCTTGAATCACTTTATCTATTAAAGAAAACCGCTTCAAAATCGGTTGTGTAGTTTTAAATATTTAAGCATACATAGGGACGGACAGACGACAGTGACTTTGTTAATATGTAGTGATTTAAAATTAGCTCAATTACAGCTCAGACTAATCCTATAAGTTTATCAATAGAGTCATATTATCGCACTGTTGTCGCAGTTGGATAACTATAGGCAGAAAATAAATATTTTATTATTATTTTTGCAAGACTGTACACGTAACTATCGGTAACTACTACTTCTACCCAGTCGTGGCACAGCAGGGTAATTAGCATCCCTGTAACTGGAGGTGGCCCGATTCAACGCTGGGTCATTTATGGGCTGAAAAGTAGTATAACTAAAAGGAACAAATCCGTTTGTTTTTATCGCGAATCTCCCATTTCTAATGGGAGGTCAAAATACCCCGATAATCATCCGAACATTAGTCGTCACGGCTCATCGCAAAACACTCCTATGTTGACGTTTGTGCGAAATAAATGGCTTCTGCGACAAACGAGTCGTGCCGCGACGCGCGTGCATCCGGAATGAAACGATGGCGCCTAAAAAATAAAAAGGAATCATTACTATATTCATAATATTATCATTGGTCATTATAATCTTTAGAAAGGACAACAAAACAGGTAACAAATAGCAACTGAACAAGTAATTTTAATAGACGGATTTAATCTAGGTCATAAATATGTTGACACATCATGTCTTATAGTACATTTAACAATAAAAAGCAACTATAATTTTAATTTAAACAAATGTAATTTAAAAATTCTAATTTTTTTTTCTTTAAGCTAAACATTTCTGTTTATTTCGAAATAATTTAATTGAAATTAATTAGTCACAGAGATTGATTTCCTCCAAATTTAATGGTTTGAAATTGGCGACGCAGACTGTTGGCATACCATTTCGATTCAAGTTATCTTCCTCTTTTCTCTATGGCTATCTTGTTCATTTATAGTTCACAGTTCTCTCTTATATGTTTAACACTTTTTTGTACACTACACATACGCACAAAAAACATTCGTATATGTTTTCTTATGACCAATAAGTAAGAGATGAACAATATAGCAATATCTAGCCTTATGACGCGTATGCACATAGAAATGTACAATGTGTATAGAATGCAGTGCAGTTCAGTACTTTAAGTACCTAGAATGCCGTCCGTGTTGCTCGCGAGTGAGGCCATCTCGCTCTTCCTACATCTCTGTGTTGACATCCAGATTATACTGCATGTCAACACATCTGTATAGCGTGGTACGGCAGGCTAATTTCCCTCCATGAAATTGGAAAAATCGCGACTCAGTAAGAGGGGTTATGTATGAGCTGAGATGAAGAGCTACATGCCAATTGGTAGGGGTACCTAACGAAACAAAAATTCAAAATGTGTCATCCTTTTGTCTAAGTCTCCAAGAAGTGCCACTTGAAAACTGGTTTTTAAACCGCGTATAATTATTCCATTCGGTAGGTTAGGAGCTACGATACCACAGACATACCTAGAGAAACTTGTCACACCCCTCGGCTTCAATACGTTTGTTGTGGGTTAAAAATCTCTTTAAAATTTAAATAGAAATTTAAATTTAGACCTATAGTCTTGAAGGTACTTCTTTCCAATAAGCAACTAGTCAAAGGTGTACTGTTTTAATTTTATCAGATTATAATCTACAGATTAATACAAAACTGCCAAACACTCATAAACTTACAAATAAGTTTCGAGATAAAAACGTAATTAATAATCACACATTTCCTCAGGAAACGTGTAATTTGTGCCCGCAACTATCGTTTTTTAATTAAAAACATTCGTTCGAAAATAGAACAGCGCCTTTCGGTGGCTTTTAACTTTTTTAAACTCGCCACAGTCGTTAAACTTTGACACTTTTTTACGAACTGTTTTTTTAAATAAACGTCACTAAGTGCACGTCAGTGTTAGCGTGGCGTAGAGATTTGGCATTTGTGTTTCTAAATACCGATTCTGCCTCTAGGGGATTATAAGTGATCTCTTGACATTTTGACGCACACTTACCTGCTGTTAACCAAAAGTTTTTTTTTATACGTACGACACCTACGTACTTTCAAATTCCTGATTAACAGAGAAAATATAGACTGAAGATTTGAATTTTTATACTTCTACAACCAACCTGAAGGTAAACGGCTGCCATCGCGTGGACATAAGAAGGGACATTGGGTTCTAAGGGTAGGCGCGCACGGGTGACTTTTGTCAGCGTGACATTATAAGTTGTTGATGAAAAATTGAAAATGTCCCCCAGATGTCACGTCGTAACGTGCGCGCATCTTCATACTTAGCCACGGACTTGATACAAGTGACGAAACAGTTACGGTGACAAAAGTCACCCGTGCGCGCCTACCCTTACACTTACACTACCTAATGGTGGCAGTATACTGTAACATGGAGGTCGTATCCAAGGAGGGCAGTTTCAGTGAGCGGGTGTGGAACTTTCGGTCCTTTTCTCTCACATTTAGTTCAATTAATGGAATGCATTATTCGGTGTATAGACGGATAATTCCACGTAGTGACGGATTTAGAATAAACAATGTCATCATCCTTAGATGCAAACCCATACCAGAAGGAAACCTTGAAACAAAACTCTGTGCCAACACGACTGGCCATCGTGGCACAGGAGGCTAATTTCCCCCTTTTAATTGGAGGCACGCAGTTCTGGTAGGCTTCCCACACGGTAGACCGACCACCTGGTTAAGGTCGCCGGAAAACCATGGATGCGCTCGGGACGGGCCTTTGTGGAAATCCTTCGGGAGGCCTATGTTCAGCAGTGGACGTCTTTTGCCTGAAATTATGATGACTTAGAGGAGGCACGACTCAACAGTGGATATTTATGGGATGTAAGTAAGTAATTACAATTTCCATAGAATAAGAACGTCTACGAAAAAAAAAGTAGGCATATCATCTAAGACTACAGTAAGTCTTAAATCCCAGTTCCGACGACCGTTGTACGTAACAAAGGACCTCTTGCAAAGCGAGTTGAGCGTAACCTAATCTTCTCAGTACCTACTATTTCCAAGAAATCTAACGAGCGACCACCTCCGCGTCGAGGCACGGCGCGCGGCGAGTATCGATTTCAGAGGAACGCTTCTCAGTCGAAGCCGTCTCTGCTGACAGCACGTCAACAATATCACCAGACCGTGACCTTGTCATGTGGCGGCGCGTCACTGCGCTATTGCAAGGAGCCAACGTGTAAATATGAGTACAGTTTGCGACAACTAACTCGAGCACAAAGAGTAGTGGGGGAAGGAATCGCATTTTACCGTTATTTGTTATTACCACTCGTTATTTGGCGTAGTCCGTAATAGGGCCCAGAATGAAAACTTAATAGGAAACTGCCAACCCGTCAAGCCAAAGTGGCAATGAGGCAATGAGCTAATTACCCTCCATGTAGTTAGAGGAGGCCCGACTCAGCAGTGGGTCATATATGGGCTGAATAGCTGAATAGTAGTAGTACTAGGGCCCAAGTGTGCTATTGTACACAAATTGCCGTTCTGTCGCGCTGCGATTTAGATTGTGTCAAAAAATCGTACATTCACAATTGTCTGCCAATGGTCGTACGGTACCTAAGTAAACGTGTTCAACTGTCTTATCCATGAAGTTTGTCATACATATGGCCATTCATTCTATACTGAGGTTGTCATAAGACTTGACATAAGAAGCGGATGTGTCAAACAATTTCAAGAGAAGGAAAACTAGATACAAGCACAGTGTGGCACAGTATCGTAATTTCATTCCTATAATTGGAGGAGGTCCGACTTAGTAGTGGGTCATCTAAGGGCTAATACGACGAAGTAAATTACTTATTACAAATGATTGCCCGTTTTCGAATACATAGGTTGGTGACACTATTCACTCTAACTAGGTCACCACACTGACGCAAACTTATTTATAGCTAATTAGCCATCCTAAAATCGTGAACGCCAAAATTAAAAATATAACGACCGCAAATGTCTCGCGCAATTTTCTTCTATATCAAAACACGTACGTTATTGCCGGCACCGCCACTCATTCATTCTTGTAGTTTAAACCTAATAAATCTGATTAAATCATCGGTCACAGCGCTTAAATCCCGCCGATTTCAAAGACTCGAAATTTGTCCTGACAGAATTTACTGCGACAGCTTTCGAGGCTGCTGTATTTTGCCACAGTGGAGTGATAACAGTAGTACAAATCCGTAAATATAATACGATACATGGTCGCGTATTATTACGATATATGTTACATACTACTACTATTGAGCCCATAAATGACCCACTATTAGCCTATTGTGTCACGCTGGCCAGACGGGTTGGCACAGGGTTTTGTATCAAGTTTTCCTTCTCTTGCAGCTAGGTAGGTTATAGTGCTTTTCATTTCATTTGTCGTTTCTTAAGACACCCTCAGTGTACAAAGAACGGGGTTGTGACAAATCCGTCACTACACGAACCGTAAAACACAAAATCATGTTATTTTTTATGTTATTATTATGTTATATTATATTTACTGTATAGCTGCTTTCCGGTGGTAAATAGTAAATTATAATGGATTTTTTTTATAACGTAATTTTAGGACCTGTCAAACGAGCATAAAAATAAAATTCATTTAATCAAGTTGGATATTTAACCGACTTGATTAAATGAATTTTGTTAATATTAGTTTTGTTTAAAATATGTTAACAAGTTGTTATTTTTCTAAACATATTCAATTTTGTCCCTTCTTACCTATATTGTGTATTTATAACAAAACACAGAACAAAACATTACACAATCAAATTGTAAATAATTCGGTTTAACTTTTCCTACCATGATTATTACATTTATCTATTTCTAGTCCAAACCTTAATTTAGAAAAAATCTGCCCTATTCTACTGTTCCGTATTTTACTGTGGCGTTATCGAGATCAAAGCTGTATGCGCAGGCACATCGTCACATGTTCATAGCATGTAGGTCGCCGTTGCCCCTCGGGAGCACTTACAAAAAAATAAGTTTGTGTGTTTTGTAAATAATATTTTATTCGTTCTCTTTTGGTTAACTAACCGTTTTTAGTAGTAACTGATATAATGTTGCAATAGACAGATCACTTTTTGCGATGTTTCAAAGGTGTTTATGATAAAGCATTCTTAACATTCTTTTGTAAGTCCAATACAGGCGGTTGATGAAAGAATTATCATCATCGTCATCATCATTTCAGCCAAAAGACGTCCACTGTTGGACATAGGCCTCCCCCAAGGATCTCCACAAAGGCCGATCCTGGGCCGCCCGCATCCACTGCTTTCCAGCGACATTAACCAGGTCGTCGGTCCACCGTGTGGGAGGCCTACCAGCAATGCGTCTTCCGGAGCGCGGTCACCACTCTGTCATTTCTGCCCAGGGTCAGCGACATAGCCCACCGGATTGCCAAACTTAAGTGGCAGTGGGCAGGGAACATAGCTGGCAGGACCGACGCCCGATGGGGCAGAAAGAATTATACAACACGGTTAGCGCAGAGGTTGAGCGATCGACTGCTGGGCAGCATGTCGCGGGTTCGATCCCCGCACGGAAGAAATATTTGTACGACCTACAAGTATTTGTTCCGGGTCTGGGTGTTTTCTATCTATAATATGTATGTATTTATAAAAAAAAAATTATATATGTAGTTTATCATCCATCTCGTTACCGTAACACAAGCATTAAGTTGCTTAGCTTGGGACGAGAAGGCGTTGTGTGAAATGTCCAAGGATATTTATTTATTTATTTTACTCAAATTCTTCTTTCAACAAGAGCTGTATTGGTTTCATATTTTTGGGTTGGCAGCTAGATAAATATTTAATAAGCCTACTGCTACTATCTACTATTCAGTCCAGAGATGACCCACCCACTGCCGAGTCGGTATTCCTCCATTTACATGGAAGGTAATTAACCCACTGTCCTACGCTGGCCAGGCTGGTTGGCACTAGGTTTCGTGTAAAATTGTCCTTTTCTCGCGGGTACGTTATCGGCCTTGTCTTTTTCTCTCGTCGGCTCTTACGACACCCTCAGGATGAAATGGGGTGGTTTGGTGACACTATGTATTCTGAATCCGTCACTACATGGATACTTATTTATTTAGCTTCATCATCATCATATCCACAAAGGCCGGTCCTGGGCCGCCCGCATCCATCGTTTTCCGGCGACCTTAACCAGGTCATTGGTCCACCGTGTGGGAGGCCTACCAGCACTGCGCTTTCCGGAACGCTTATAGCTTAGTTAGCTTATACGTGTTTAGTTAGCCAGGTAGAGTTGGACTGGTTGCTGGGGAAAAGATAGAAATATCCGATAATCAACAAAAAAAAGGCGTAAAACCCCCTGAATCCAGGTCTGGTACTTTCATCACCTGCTTTTAAAGTTTTAAGAATCTTCGATTAAAAACCAATAGTAAATATGTACAATGTTTAATGTCAAAAATAATGATCTTGCATTAGCAGCTGGATGCGTCTAGCTGAAGACAGGGCGCTATGGTGCTCTTTAGGGGAGGCCTATGTCCAGCAGTGGACTAATGTGGGCTGATGATGATGATGATGATTAGTTTATGAGTTAATCCCAGGCTCCAGGACAGTTGTAATGTCTGTTGAGACGCAGCCAGTCCTTGTCAGTGATGAACAGACGCTGACCCATCTCGCCTTCGTGCTCCTGTCAAAGAAAACTGGTTTAAACCGGAATCCATATGTAATTTGAGCGTCAAAACTTGAACTGTATCGCCTGGTAATAGGGTCGGAGAATATCGTTATAACTCTGTCATTTAAAAAACGATTTAGAAAATACTTCCGTCGTATTAGAGCTTGCGCGCCAAGAAATAAAAAAGACGATGAAGAAGAAGAAATGAAATAAAAAGTCTACACTAGTTACCTGAAGAGCCACGATAGTACGTTCTCCGTTGCTGGTGAAAGCATAAGCGCCGTAGTGGAGGCAGCTTACATAGTCGTATTCCACATCCAGGTTATCAACGAGATCTTTCGTGTAGATAGCAAAGTTGTGTTCAGTTCCTGTAACCAAATTAATGAAGCACGTTAGTCTTTCATACTTTTTGGGATAATGTTGACGTCACTGACGTCAACAACTCAACATTATCCCAAAAAGTATGAAAGTCCGCCTATAAACGACCCAATGCTGAGTCGGGACTCCTCCAAATTCGTGGAGGAAAATTTGCTTACTGTACCAAAGCTAGCAAGACGGGTTGAGACAGGGTTGGTAAAAAAAATCCTTCTCTTGCGGCTAGGTTATCTGCCTACCTCATAAGAATCTTCAATTTAAGAATGGTATGGATTCGTGGCACACGACAGACGTCGACAGTACCACATAAAACAGTTTGCTATTTCAGAAATATGTATTCATTCTCCATTTTAAAATCCATAGAACAAATTGTAGCGATATATATCTCTGTTTCATTGTGTTTTATCCACCAGTGTCTTTGTACTTTATAGAACAACTAGCTGCTCCCCGCTGTGTCAATCGCGTAAAACGGTAATTTTTTTTTTTTCGAAAAAAAAAAATTGCATATAATCTTCCTCGATAAATGGACTATCCAACACTAAAAGAAATCGGACAAGTTGACCCTGAGATTAGTGCGTTCAAATAAACAAACTCTGAAAAAAATAGTATAGATAAAGATCATTTTGTCTGTGATACCTTCAAGTAGGTTTTCTTCGACAATCTTGACGAAGTCGTCTCTGTTGTAAGTAGATTGCATGTGGAGGAAGCCCAGGATATGGAGCCACTCGTGGACGATGGTGGCATGACGGAAGCAGCCCACACCGGGGATGTTACGGGCAAGGTTGAGAATGTGTACGCCACGGGTCGCCCAGTACCCGACGTTGGCGTAACAACCGCCGGCGCCTCCCTAGAAGGAGAAAATTCAAATGTTAAACATTATAAACACGTTTTGACAAAATTTAAACAGACACCAATAACAATACTAAAACGGGACAAATAACGAATAAACAGCAATTTGAAGTCGCTGCATTAGGTAAGTATACCTATATTTCAATTAACATCGGTATCAATCTCTAAGTCAAAAATGGTTTTATTCGAATAAATTCTTGTGAATGCTTTTTACACGATTGCTTATAATATGTTATTTATTCATGAGTACACAGTTAATGATTACTATTTAAATACTACACTGAAATATAACTATACAACACTGTATAAATACATTCTGATAGACAACGTCAGGATGCACTAGGGTGGTAACGCTATGTTTTCTAAATCCGACACCATACGGATTATTATAGGTAAAAGCGATAAAAATCTTAATAACAAATAATATTAACCAACTTCAAAATAACGGTTAACACATTACACAAACTTTCATTTTGCTTTTTTTTTTTTATTTAATATGAAGATTAAGTTAAACTAAAAACCGAAAAGGAGGAAAGATGTAGTACAAGATGGATACTTACGGTCAAGCTGACGTAAGCTGTGTCTTCTGGCTCACGGTAGCGGAACTTGATGCAAGAGTGCTCTTCGATGTCTTTGATACCTTCCAAAATAGCAGCTTGCTGTAGGGGACCTGGTACAAGTAAATAATGATAAACTTGCCGAGTGATAAAACCATGATCATCGTTCGTCGTTTCAGCGCATTACAAACATGAAATTCACGAACACAAATGACACCCAGACTCGGAACAAGTGCCTCTGTTTTATACAATTACACTTGATCTACTGGCGGCAAATCTAGCCTTTAGCTAGACCAACAAGACAGTATAGCATCTATGACAGTTACTGCTAATCAGTAAGTGGAAAGACAGCTGGTCAAACCAAATAATGACCGGTAGTCCCACTAGACGTGTCGCGAAGGGCAAAATGCAATCGCTCCATGTCCTTGTAATACTGGTAGTTATACAAATCAGATTAGACAGGAGAGGAGAGAAGAGAGTGAGAAAGACGAAGTACTCATATCTTAAGGCCCTAAGGAATCTACGGCAGTGACAGGCCGATATCCGAGTGAATAGGTCGTGTTTTTGCATTTATTGTAAAGGAATACCAATAACTCGGCGCTTATCGCTATTCTTTTGTTCTCGGCGGTCGGGGCATTGGTGCACCGGCCGGCGACTACCTGTGCGTAATGTAATAACAAATTATGTCGCTAAACTCGCTCGAGGATTATTTAAACACAAATAGTGAGCTGCCGATTGAAATGGGAGAAGAAATTACACAATCAGAACAGATATCGGAACCTAGTGTTCAAAGAATAGAAAACGAGGACTTACAAATACAAAATTCAGATTTAGCAGTATCTGACGAAAACCAGTGGAAAATCGTAGAAAAATCAGGAGGGCGCAAACGAGCAAGAATAAGACGAGAAGATATAAACACAGATGAAGAGAAGACTGAAATATGTATTACCTCCAAGGAACCCTTGCCTAAACAATTTAATCTAGCGAAATTGCTTAAAAAATATAACATTCACAATATATCGAGAATAAAGTATATACATTCTTATAAAGTAATTGTCCAATTTGAAAGTGATTCAACTGACGTACAGAAGTTATTGACGTGTTCAGATTTGATAGAAAAAAAATGGAAATTTCAAAGAACAATGGAAGTTGGCTTATCTTACGGTATAATTAAAAACGTCGATATGGATTATCAAGAAGAAGACATAAAAAGAAGCATAACGTGTCACACAGAACTACTGTCGGTAAAAAGACTTAGCCGCAGAAGCGATGATAGTTCGGAATGGGTGGAGTCTGAGACAGTAAGACTTTGCTTCAAGGGACCTGCACTTCCTGCATATGTATGTGTGTATGGACTACGTATACCTGTAGAACCTTACGTTTTCCCCGTGACACAATGCTCACGGTGTTGGAAATATGGTCATATTAAAAAAGTTTGCCCCAGTAAAAAATTAATATGTCCTAAGTGTTCAGGAAATCATGAAAACTGCGAGTCAACAACTTTTAAATGTGTTAATTGTGGTGAGGGACACATAGCCCTTTATAAGCGGTGTCCTATATATCTAAAGGAGAAGAAGATAAGAGCAATTATGTCTGAATTTAATTGCACATACAAGCGAGCCGTCACCATGTACGTCCCGGTCCCATCTAGTGAGACAAATGAGCGCCCACGTCGAGAAGCACCCTTGGATCAGCCAATAATCCCTTCAGAACAAAGAAATATAATCCCCGCAGATACACTTTCACCATCATATGCGGAGGCAGTAAAAACAGGTCAAGATAGCAATCCGAACGTCTATGTAACCTGGGATAGAGAGGATACCCCGGAAAAACCAAATAGGGCTAGAAACAAAAATAGCAAAAAAACTAGAAAAAATCATAGGCAATATATCAGTGAAATGGAAATTGATTACAACCTCCCAAGTTCTGATACCGATACCCCTCATAATTTAAATGAAATGACAAAAGACAAAGAAGATAGAAGGCAAAAATCCTATCAAAGAGATAAAGAAAATAATATTTACGAAAGATTTACAAAATTGTTGAAAAACTTGAAAAACATTTGGTATATGAAAAGCGTCTCCATCAGCGAAAAACTAAAAACAGCAATGCAGACTATAATTGAGTGGGCAATATCATCAACAGTCACATGTATTAAAGATCTACCTTTCCTTAAAAATTTCTTTGACAATGGGGACACATCTTAACACAAAAATTAGGCTAAATTTTATTCAATGGAACTGCCAGAGTTTGAAAAGCAAACTTCTTCAACTAGAAGCTTTACTCGTAAAAGAAAAAATCCACATTGCAGCGTTAAACGAGACCTGGCTGGATTCACAGGCAGGTATAAAGATGAGTGGGTACAATATCTTTCGGAAGGATAGGGTCGATGGATATGGAGGCGTAGCGATCATTGCCCACCACTCTATAAAAGCACAGATAGTTGATATTCATTGCCGCCATCCAGGAATTGAAACCCTCTGTGTGAAAATATACAATTGTAAGAAAATAAAATTCGTAGCGGCAGTCTATTGCGCACCGTCAGTTAGTACCATACAAGAAGATTGGGAATATCTCTTTTCAAAATTCAGCGAGAAAACACTGCTTTTAGGAGATTTTAATGGACATCACACGAGTTGGTCTCATAAAAACGACACAAGAGGAAACCAAATTTTTAATTCGCTATTAACTTCTAATCTAATAACACTCAACACCGGCGAGCCTACTAGAATTAGATTATCAAATGGAGTGCTGCAAGAATCGTCCCCAGACTTATCAATAATTTCTACTGATATTGCTACAGACTTCAATTGGTCGGTGATGAATGAGACCTTGGGGAGTGACCACCTTCTACTCAAAATCTGGCATGACACTGAAGTAAATCAACTTTACGAAAAGAAAAGGAATTTTAAGAAAGCGGATTGGAAACAATATACTCAATGCTTAGAAAGAAAATTTACAAATTTTTGTTATTTCGATCAGCCTCAAGAAATGTATGATCAATTTATTAAATGCCTAAATGAAGCCGCTGACAAGTATATACCAGTTAAAAAAACGAACAACAATCCGTGTGTGAACTTCAACCCAAAACCTTATTGGTCGTCAAGTCTATCGAAAGTTGTAGCTGAACGTAGATTAGCACTAGCACAGTTCAGACGCAATCCTACTCCAAACAACTTAAACAAGCTACAGCTAAAAACTCAGGAGGCCCAGCGGCAGATACGTAAGGCAAAAAGCGATTCATGGCAAGGATTTTGTTCAGATATAGATCGAACCACCTCTACACATGAAATGTGGAAACGAATGAAGTGGTTCAAGGGCTATGGAAACCAGAGGAGATTTGTGAATCATGAACAATCCCAACGACTTCTGGAGTCTTTGTGCCCAGACTATGTAAGTAACCAGCAACCGTCATTTAAATCCGTTAATGATCAATTACAACAAAATATCACGGAACATGAACTTGATAAATGTATTAAGTCATCAGACACAGCACCAGGAATTGACAATATATCATTTTCGATGATTAAATACCTCCCTAGTAACGGGAAAGCTATTTTAATTCTTATATACAATCTAATACTAGAAAAATGCTTTATACCGGGTCATTGGAGAAGCATTAATATATGTCCAATTACAAAACCAGGGCGTAATCAAAATGATATATCGTCATTAAGGCCAATTTCACTTATTTCATGTGTTTGTAAAATCTTTCATGTTATTATTGGTAAGCGGCTAGAATGGTATTTAGAACGAGATAAGTTTTTCGCAGATTATTCATTAGGGTTTCGAAAATCACGTTCTTGTCTTGATAACTTAAGCATTTTAGTTTCCAAAATTCAATCAGGGTTCCTCAAGGACTCTTTTTCGCTGGGATGCTTTATTGATATTAATAATGCATATAATAATGTTGATATCAATGAATTACTGGTAATTATAGATAACTTAGGAGTAGGATCAAAAATATGCGCATATTTGTGGAATTTTCTTAATCACAGAACGCTACAAATCAGCGCAGGTGATTATTGTATAAATAGAAACACAAACCGGGGGCTAGCACAAGGTGACCCGTTATCACCTCTTCTCTTTAATATAGCAACGGCTCATCTCTGTAAGCTGCCATTAACTAACGCAACATTATTGCAATACGCAGACGATTTGGTGATCTTAAGTATGGGAAAAAATGTACCAGTGGCCCAGGAGTCTATCCAAGAAGCTTTAATTGTAATTACAGAGTGTTTAGAAAAGTTGGGATTAGAAATTTCGGCTGCTAAGAGTAAGATATGTCTATTTGAAAATGGTAGAAAATACTCCAAACACGTAGTTAACGTTAAACTTAACAATGCTCGTCTGCAGCTAGTAGATTCAGTCAAGTATCTCGGGTTATGGTTGGATAAATCTCTAAAATGGGGCAAACATATCAATGAAGTATATCAAAAAGTAATTAAATTCGTTAACATATTTAAAGTTCTGTCTGGATCTGGGTGGGGCATTCATCAAAAACATCTGAGACGATTTTATATTTCTGCGGTGCGGAGTAGATTGGAGTATGCCAGCTTTCTAATTGACAATAGCTATAAAAAATATCTCGATAAACTAAACAGTATTCAAAACCAATGCCTGCGTATAATAGGAGGCTATATAAAAACCACGCCGATCCACGTGATGGAGTGCGATCTAAGTGTCCCTCCCTTAGAAATAAGGAGACAATATTTAGCTGGCAAATACTGGCTTAAAGCTAAATCATTCCAAAGCTGCAACATTGTAGAGCTTATTGATACATTGTACAATTTATATAATACACCAAAATGGAGAGAAAGGAGAAAGCCTCTCCTTGTAAGTATGCATTGTAAATTAAAACACCTTTATATGTATTCAAGCGATAACCTAGAAATTTACTCCTTCAAAACTTGGACCATAAATATTAACCTATCGAAAACGTTACAACTAAACATTAATAGTATAAATAGGGCAAAAAAATACTACAGCACAAATCAATTAAAAGATATATGTACAGAATATTTAAATAAATATCAGGATTTTTATAGTATTTATACTGATGGGTCAAAAGAAAATAACTCAATGGGGGCAGCGATTTTTGATGAGGTATTGGGGAAACATGTCAAATTCAGAATTCATAACAATGTATCAATAATGCACATAGAATTATTAGCAATCGCGGAAGCCATCGCTTATATTGAGTCTGTGAAATATAATAAATTTATTATTTTCACAGACTCTAGAAGCTCACTTCAGCATTTGGCTCGTTGCACCTCGACGTTTCGAGGAGTACCGATAGCCTACTCAATTATTAATTCTCTCATAAAGTTGCAAGATCAAGGAAAAACTGTTGTACTTCACTGGATTCCATCACACGCAGGCCTGTTTGGCAATGAGAAAGCAGACTATTATGCAAAACAGGCATGCTCCGAGGGTGTTGCAATCTATACTACTCCGCACTACTCCGAACATATACCCTATCTAAAATCCGTGATAGTAGATTGCTGGAAAGAATACTTTGATAAACGGTCTAGAGAAAAGGGCATATGGTTTAGAACTATCCAACCACACCCGGGAATCCAACCGTGGATAGATAAGAGTAAACTCAATAGAGAGGACCTAACTTTATTACTACGACTTCGAGCAGGACACATCCCCCTTAACAAGTTTGCATACACTATGAAAAAAGTAGAATCTCCTAATTGTAGCGTATGTAATGAGGAAGAAGATGTCTACCATATTTTAGAAAGATGCTCTCGAAATGCGGCCATACGGAACCATATCGGGACCAACATATCTCTTTCCGAACCTTTATCCGAAAGGATGGTAGCTGTTCTCGGTATGGTGAGGTATGCTTTAAGGTTAAGGCAGACTAACTGATTTTATGTACCCATAGTGTAGTAAGTTTTACTTTAAGAAATTTCAGATACCTTTAGTACTAAAAATTTTGGAACCCATACGGAGTGGCATATTCGCACAGCGAATAAACTCCTTAAATAAAGAATTAAGAAGAAGAAGAAGGAATCTACGGAATTAGTTATGCAAAAACAAATCCTCGATTCCTAAGCGTTTTCTTATCTTTACGTTATCATAATTCAAATTGTAAAACCCAACATGACAATCATATCGATCGTAATTACCATATTACGATAAACCGATTGAAACTAGTTCTTTGAACCAGATTTGCCTACATATTTTATTAAAGTTGTTTGTATCCTTCAGTGTCAATCAAATGACCGACAAAAGGAAATGACAAGGCCGTACTTAGCCGCGAGAGAACGAAAACTTGACAAGAAACCCAGTGACTACCCGACTGGCCAGCGTGGTACAGTAGGCTAATTACCCTCTATGTGACCGGAGGAGGCCCGACTCAGCAGTGGGTCATCTATGGGTTGAGTAGTAGTAAGTGTCTACTACTAGTCCGTGTGGTGACGGATTTAGAATACACAATGTCACCAACCCATACTATCCCGAGGGTGTCGTAAGAGGCGGCTAAGGCAACGGATGGGGCTGATCAGGCTAGCCGCAAGAGAAGGAAAACTTGATACAAACCCTGTGCTACAATACAAACCCATCTTGCCAGGGTGGCACAAGTAGGGCTGCCAACTTTTTTTTTACAAGAAATAAAGTATATTCAGCTCTATGAAGAATATTAAACAGTATTTTAGAAAAATAAACAGTATGATATTTATTTATTGATTTAAATACATATTTTTAGAGCTTCTCGCGCAACTTACTAATTTATAATGTTTTTTAAAAACTTTATTTGCCTCACCACACTTATAGCTGAAATTAAAATAAATGAGGAGCTCATTTGCATTTTGATGCTGAAAACAGTATTTTGTATACTTTATTTTTGGTCAACAGTAAAAAGTATAATTTAGTGTAAAACTGTATAATACTTTTCAAAACAGTATAGTTGGCAACCCTAGGCACAGTTGGCTATTTCCCTCCATGAAATTGGAGGAGGGCCTACTACTAACTAGTAAGTGTCTAGGCGGAGAGAAAATCGGGCCGCAAGGTTATGACTGCTTGATATACAGAAGCAACATGTTAGGCCACTATGGTAGTCAGGTAATTACTAAATTAGACTTAACAGAACATCAATGAGCTTCAAAAATGGAAAGTTCTTATTTCACACAAATAACCACTACATATCGACAAAGTCGCTGTCGTCTGTCCGTCCCTATGTAGGTAATGCTTAAATCTTTAAAACTACGAAACGGATTTGAAATGGTCTTTTTTAAATGATAGAGTGATTCAAGAGGAAGGTTTCTATTGTACATATTATACATGCACAATTGCACCCGTGTGAAGCCGGGGTGGGTCGCTAGTAACTAATAAACTAAAAAAACTACAATAAATATGTACTCTACTTAAAAAACACTGATAAATTTAGAGGTTCTTCATTGCACCGTGCGAATCCGGGGAGGGCCGCTAGTATACTTCTAAGAAAAAAAAAGAGAGACTTTAAACTAAATTAAAATAGGCAACGCATCCTCAGCGCTGCAGGTGTTGCAAACACGCACAACGTGGCCAGAAGGATGTCGGCATTACCACGTAGGATGGAATTCCTTATTTGCTTAACGAAATAGGGGCTAGATTCGAACGGCCGCTTTGCTAGGTCCAAAAAGGCTCAAGAAACAATCTCTTACCGAACTCTCCCTTGGCGAATTCCCAGATAACTGTGTCATTGGGCCACTTGGTGTTAGGCCAGGTATAGGCGTTGCGTCCCATGGCGTACTCCTTAATCATATCTTCGATCATGAAGTCATCCAAAACGATATCTCCCTCGTACTTGCCGCTGTTTTCCTCGGCGTTTGCGAGGGGTGCTCTTTGTGAACGGAAGAGGAAGAGACTCTCATCGTTGTTACCTAAGTATAGAGAATACGTCTTGGCAAAAAAGGAAAATAATGATAACTAAATAAGAGGGTTCTGTTGTAGTTGCTTAAAATATCGTCTAGTTTTACTGGAAAGCTAAAGGATTAAAAAAATATTGTTGATTAAGTAAGGTTAAGACAAGCCGCCATTTTGAACTCGTTTCGCTGTGAAAGTTTTTTAATCAAGTACAGCTAACCTGAACCACGATATATCCGAACTACAATTTTGTTGGGTAACTGTTCCCGGACGAGTGTACCTACCACTAGCTTTAATATCAATATAAAATTTTCCCCTTTGTGTTTAATAACTTTTAACATAGCTTCGAACTAGGAGACAACGCATATGGGACTTTCACAATGTATTTAGTGTTGGATTAAAAAAAAGGAAACCCTTGGTACTTTTCTATAACCTGTATCGCTGGGGGAGTTACAAACAAATGACACTTAGAGCGAGCGTCTCTGGTTTACACAAAGACACTTACCCGGCCCCGGAATCGAACCAGTAATCCAATGGCGGCGCAAGGCAGTGCAAACCATAGCGTGGTTTGGCTCATTGTTTGTGTTGCATGGTATTTCCAGATGTATTTATGGCATAAAATGAAACCATTGACACTTACCGACTTTAGTGCTCTCCAAGAAGCTTCTGAACTTCTCAATCTCTTCCTTCGACCTGACCACGGCTGGTGTGGCCAAGGCCACGCCCAATAATCCCAAAATCACCACAACGCGCAACATTTCGCCCCACTCACAAACAATACATGGATCCAAGTTGATTCAAATTTATAACAGCATAATTATCTCTATTAGATTAACTTTCTGTTATCATTTGATGGATCATTAATAAAAATATTTAATTAACACTTTATCCTTGTATTGTAGGTACTCCTGATAGTCGTATCAGTTTTGATGCGATCGGCAGATATTGCGTTGCATATTTTGTAAAATATGAATACCGTCATTGCTTGGACGCCGATAAGGTACTTTGCTGCCATTCACTATATAGAATAACAACAAATGACGACAGTCGACAAACTGTCTGTGTGAATGGCACAATTAATGCGCTATCACTTACTCATTTCAGTATGGTGTCGTAGCTTATGGATATATTATTTCTGCTCATACATACCTATTTAAAATGTTGTTCAACGGTAGAATGAATTCCTTGCTTATAGGTGTTTTTGGATAAGTTTGGATTAGTAGTGGGTCATTTAAGGGCTGAAGCGACTACGACGATATTGGTGTTGATGAGAATTTTAGCCAAACGCGCGTCTATAAAGAATCTTCTCAAAGGAACCTACATACTTTCCTGTCCATTGGTAATCCGGTGAGGAATTTAAAGCTATTTTATTTTATTTATTGTCAAACTATTTAAGTAAATAGCATTTTACTAAATGGGGCAATCCGGAGAGTACTAAAACGCTATTAGGTATATTGTCTATTTATTTACTATAAGCACATAATTTCTAAACTACCCTGATGAGACCTTTACTGACGAATAGCCGATGTTTAAATGAGTAACCTAAGCAATTTATATTTTAGAAAAGGAATTGGTTGGAAGACCGCTACTTAATCTAGTATTGGATCTAAATTACGGGTCCCGGATTCGATTCCGAGGTAGGGCAAGTAAGTATTTTTGTGTATGCCAGAGATACTTTGTCTTTGTGTAATCTAAAAACAATGCTGCTTTGTAACAAATAAGTAATATTCAACTGTTTTTACTATACCTATTTACGTATACATAAATGCCTAAATATACATAGGTACTTAAAGACCTCACTATGGGCTATGGTGGCACTATGGTCGCTCACTATGGGCTCCATCAGAAGGCTCAAAGTCACCCAAAGGGCAATGGAGAGGGCTATGCTCGGAGTTTCCCTGCGAGATCGAATCAGAAATCAGGAGATACGCAGAAAAACCAGGGTCACCGACATAGCCCACCGGATTGTCAAACTTAAGTGGCAGTGGGCAGGGCACATAGCTCGCAGGACCGACGTCCGATGGGGCAGAAAAGTCCTCGAGTGGCGACCGCGTTCCGGAAGGCGCAGTGCTGGTAGGCCTCCCACACGGTGGACCGACGACCTGGTTAAGATCGCCGGAAAGCAGTGGATGCGGGCGGCCCAGGACCGGCCTTTGTGGAAATCCTTGGGGGAGGCCTATGTCCAGCAGTGGACGTCTTTTGGCTGAAATGATGATGACTTAAAGACATTTTTTTAAATCCTAGTATAAAATAATGTCTTGTAAAAAGGTCATTCTGTATTTAATCAGTAGTGTCGCTAAAAAGCCGAAAATTTTAAGCAAACTGGAGGAAAGAAGTAATTCTCAAAAAACAAGTATCAATGTATTTCTATGTACCAAACAAAATATCCCTACATAGTATAAAACAAAGTCGCTGTCGTCTGTCCGTCCCTATGTATGCTTAAAATTTCAAAACTACGCAACGGATTTTGAAGCGGTTTTTTAATAGATAGAATGATTAAAGAGGAAGCTTTTTAATATGATACATGCATAATATTGTAGAGAAACACTGATAAATTTAGAGGTTCATCATTGCACCCGTGCGAATCCGGGGCGGGTCGCTAGTAATGAATAAAAATAAATAATATATAAAAAGTTCAGTAATGACCAATCGCTACCACTTGCCAAAGTGCAAAGAAGACAAGATGCGTTCCCGCGCTGGATAGCTATGCTAATACTTTGCGTGATTTTATTAATGTTATTAAAATAAGTACATTACATATTCACATAATGAACCTGTAGCGACAAAGCATGCCACATATTTTACACAATTTACCCGAAAAATCTGAACTAATAACATCAAGAAATATCGCCTACAAATGCGAGAATTACCAAAATTGACACAAATACAAAACCGTGCGAATAAACGGCAATTCGCACGGTTAAGAAATCCCAGACTACAGTTATTGGGAGATAGGCGCCAGGGCCCCCTGCCAGACATATCACATCGTCTGGCTGGATGATAATCCCTTCACGGCAAAAACCATAAAGGACTGGGGAAGTATGTCCACCTTACAGAAAACTGTAGCCAGATGACACCATCCTTGCCTGGTCTTGTGTTATTGCGTGTGAGTAAAGTCACCAGGGCTCCATCTGATGGGAAGCAAGGGACTAGCAACGGGATGAACTTTTCCTGTTTGGCCCAGCGTTATGTCTTCTTAATTAACCTACCCTATTTATAATCTGACCAATTAGGCAGTCTGGTTCTGGTTTACACAAAGGCACTTGCCCGACCCCGAGGACCCGTGATCCAAACGCGGCACATCCCAAGACAGTCCACAAGGCCGGCAGCGCACTTGCTGCTCCTCTGGTGACGAACTTGACGGACCTTTCGGCCTCGTTGGTCTAGTGGTTAGATGTGCCGCCTTTGGATCAACGGGTCCCGCCCGGGTTCGATTCCGGGGTCGGGCAAGTGTCTTTGTCTAAACCAGAGGCACTGGCTCGGATTCTGGGTGTCATTTCTATCTATAATATGTATGTATTTAGAAAAAAAATATATATATAATTAGTTTATCATCCATCTCGTTACCATAACACAAGCATTAAGTTGCTTAGCTTGGGACGAGATGGCGTTGTGTGAAATGTCCAATCATATTTATTTATTTATTTATAAAATATATAAAAAAAGAATATTCGTATAAAGTTAGTTCATATTTAATCGTGGTATGCTATTCCTTCGTCTATTTAACTTTAAGATAACTTCAGCTCCAGGCACCCACGCAATTGTAGAGTCGGTTCACCCTTTTCCAATCGTTTTTGGTCACGTAATCCAACTGACCCATGGTACCACTGTGCGCCTGTAAACCACATGTTAAATTTATGAGTTAAATCAACCCGAGACTTGGCCGACTACTACACAGGTCATAGATGATCCACTGCTGAGTCGGGCTTCCTACAATTACATGGAGGGTCTTTTTTTTAAATAAAAAACGTAACCTCTGCTGTAAGTTAACCTGTGTCGCAGAGGCAGTTTACAAACATGAAATTCACAAACAGCTTCCTTTCTACTGCGGTTTGATTTTCAGCCTTTTGACGGCTCTTACGACACACTTTGGATAGAATACGGTGGTGTTATTTTTTTTTCATTATTATTCCAAGCGTCATCCGCTTACAGTTTTAAAACTATGTCACATATTATTATAACTACGATAAACTACGATCAGTTGTAATTTGTCGAAGGTAAGGTAAACTTGATTCGAAAGCCTGTGCCAACCCGTCTGGCGCGTGGCATTACTGTAGGAGGCCGCAGGAGGCAGTGGGTATTGGTTGAGTAGTAGTAGTATGCCAATAACTATCCTCAAATAAGGTACCTTAGTCGGTAAGAGAGTGGGTTGCCCGTTTACGCTGAACCCGTAAGGCCCGTAATGCAAGTTGCTGTCATATTCATAAGGCAAACCCAGGTTGCTCACGACATCGATACTGTATTTATCAAAATTGAACGCCATTCCTGTAACAAAGTATTTACGTCGTGATTTTTTTTCAATAGATATACCATAGAATAATATTGGTTGCCAGGATTCAGGAAGGAATTGCTTTGAGTACACTACTTTAATAAGTTTAAATAATTACACCCTGTGCTTAATTCTATCCGTTTTTTTTATTCTCATACTCGCGGTGTAAGTCCAAAGTTGACTGAGGAACGAGTTGAAAAAACTCATAAGCCCTAGGGAGGTAGGGAGGGAGAATGGTTTAACGTAACCCCTTTTTTTTCTTTTTTTTTTTTATAGTGGGGGAAACCTTGAACTAGGTATAACCTGTATCGCAGGGGCAGTTTACAAACATGTAATTCACGAGCAACGATGTTTAATTGAAATGGCATAAACTTAAGTATTAACTAAAGAATATAATTCTTAAAATTTATTATAATTTAAAATACGTTCACTTCATTCTGAATAACATAGATTTGGAAATTATTTAACTTTTTTTTAATGATGAAAATGAAAAAACAATGGCTCAATAGCTGGTTGGCCACAGAAAAAAAAGAATAGGCTAGGCGGCAAAGCAAGCGCCAATCTGAAATCCGATCGTCGTTTGTGCTTCCAAATTGTACAGTTATATTTATAATGTACTTTAATAGGTATAGCAGAGATTTGTCTTATCACAATGAGTTCAACTTATTCAGATATGGATTTAACTTTAGATTTCTTTATCAAAACTATTTTAACAAAAATCGTACGATTTTAAGAAATGGCTACTTCAACTTCATTTCAAGATAGTTTTTCTTTACTTACAAATGCTTACAATACATGTTTTTATTTTTACTTTGCTTGTAATCGTAATGAAAAACATAGTGTTTATATTGTGCTAAAGGCTTATTTAGTCCCACGAACTATTGGCGCCCGAGCGGACATACCGTAAATAGGTAAGTTACTTTCAGCCCTTTTTTTCGTTGGAATTCCTCATGGATACCTGGCCGTTGAGGATTAATCGGGATATGTGGGACTTCGGGCGCGAAAAGTTAGTTATTAGCGCCCCGACCTACCCAATAAATTCGACGGCGTTCGTCGATTAAACCCGCTTTACGGCCGTGGGTTGCGCTCAAGTTACTTTTACCGCTTTTTGTCACGTTGGATATCCCCATGGATACCCGACCGCCAGCCGGTTATGCGGACACCGGCGCGCGAAAAGATGATAATTGTGACCCAACCAACCCACTACAACCTTGTCCTTCAACTAACCGAAACAAGGCCACGCGTTTCACTCCGACTCATGGTCCGCGACTCTTATGAGCCTTGGCCCGCCTGTCAACGAGCCCCACGCTTTGATAATGAGCTCTGGACGCTGAACAACACCACAGAGGGGCACATGCGATAATAGGGAAACAATGTAGGTACTAATAATGTACACTTTCTATCATAGGGTTGCCTGTAAGAAATTACCCTTTGTACATTTATTGTTTGCTGTACCATGTGATCCTGTGTGTATTAAAATGATGTATTGCGTTTGTTGCGGGCTTAGCCTGACCTAAGGCAGCGTACATTACCAACGCCCCTACTCCCGATCAACATCCAGTTACCGAAAAGTCACAAATGAAGTTGTGCACTGACTGACTCACAAATGAAATTATGCACTCTATATTGTAGTGGGTAGCTCTTAGCGTTATTTGCCGTGGCGATTGGGTTGTAGTTGTAGTCGATGCTGACCCTTAATCTGTCCCTGCCCGCTACCAAAATAATATCGAAAATCTTACCAGGCATAATATTTTGCCACATAACCCTCACATAATCATCTCTATTGTAAGTAGACTGCATGTGTAAGAAGCCTATGATGTGTAACCACTCATGGATGACGATTGTGCGAAGAATGCAGCCATTGCGGGCTAGGTTCAGGGTGTGGATCCCACGGGTGGACCAATAGCCCACGTTGGCGTAGCACCCGTCAGGTCTACTCTGAAAAATGTCGCGTCACTATTAGATGTCATCGTAATCAGTTTCAATTATTATTAAAATACATTTATGACTCAACAAAAACAAGGGATAAAAATCTAAAGAAAAACAATTGTTATCAAAATCCACGCATTAAGTCTCTTCTTTGTTTCAGTGTAACAAAAAAAAAATCAAGAACCTGTTATGGTTAGAATCACACATCCTTTGAATAATCTTTCACTCTTTATCTTTACAAATTATAGCCTATGTGTTATTCTGATGTGTAAGCCATATTGTTGTAAATGTTCATCAAGATCGATTAAGTACCTAGTTTTTGCGTGAAAGGGTATCAAACACCCATACATTCGTGGAAACTTCCGCGTTTATAATATTAAAGATTATTAAACCAATCGCCTCTTTAAAAAAAAAACGTTGACGTGTGCGTGTCTTCTTGGCACTCCAGGTCCAGGTATTGACTTAGTTCTCATTTTTGGTTTAAGGTACCTTAAACCTGTGTAAGTATATTGAAACTCAAACTCAATAGAAACTATTGACGTAGGTTTTATCACAAAACTCGTAATTATAAATCATCATTTTTTTAAACTTGACTATAATGCCTTACATTTTATTTTATACAGGGTGGTCAAAAAGTCGTGGATCAAACGAAACCAGCGGTTAGATGGGGCCATCAGCAGCAAAAAATTGTTCTACGTGAGGTCCTTAGGGTCAATCTAAATCCGTCACCACACGGACAATTTATTAGAATTGTATTCTTTATGAGCGTACATGGAGGGAGTCTTACCGGGTCAGCAAACCCTGTGCCAACCCGTCTTGCCAGCGTGGCACAGTAGGCTCATGTTCTTCCATGAATTCTGAGTAGGCCCGACACAGTAGTGGGTCATTTATGGGCTGAAACGAAGACGATAAAGAATAAATAATGTCACCAACCCATACCATATTAAGGGTGTCGTAAGAGGCGACTAAAATAACGCATTAGGCAGATCACCTAGCCGCAAGAGAAGGAAAACTTGATGCAAACCCTGTGTCAACCCGTCTTGGCTGCGTGGCACAGTAGGCTAATTTCCCTACAAGAACTTAGAGGAGGCCCGACTCAGTAGTGGGTCATTTATGAGCTGAAACGACGATAAAGACCCTGTAGTCCGGAAAACGATCACGCTTAGGTAAGGTTAGGTTAGTAGGCCTAACTGAGTTTTATGTATGAATTAACTCTGGCCTTGCTACGAATGATCGTCCTTGAAAGTTATCGAAGCCACGCATAGCCATGTGTAATACCTTTTTAGAATCCCTATTAAATGCGCCAAAAATTGTGATACAGTGGCACTTTTCTGTAGAGTATTTTTTTTTTTCACAGTGGGGTCCGAAATAATTAACAAGTTTTGATTTAAGAATTATTGCTTTCGTAAAACTTAATATTATCTTCAACACACCCAATAAACTACCATAAATAGCATGTCTAAGGAAAGGACTCATCAGTACCAATCTAGTAAAAATTATACAAAAGATACAGGGCGTCGATTTTTTCGAATTTTATCAAGTTTTAGTAAAAAAAAGACCATTTCTCATAAAAACACAAAATCAATTGTAACTCTGCAGGGTTTGACCCTAAGGACCTCCCGTAGAACAATTTTTTGCTGCTGATGCATCTAACCGCTGGTTTCGTTTGATCCACGACTTTTTGACCACCCTGTATAAAGACAAAACATCGTTTCTTTCATTTAAATAGTTAAATTATGTACTTACTGTTATCATTACATAGTTACGTTCGAACCAATGTCTTGGTCGGAACTTGATACACGTCTCCTGTTCGATTTCTTTCATTGCCGCTAATATATAAGACTGTTCACTTGAAGCTGAAACACAAATAATTTCTAAGCACTAGAAACAAATAACTACGAACTATTTTAACCATCGGTAGATAATATCACAATAAAAAGCTAAGAAACGTCAAGTTAGCTAATGAACAATGAATTTGCTAATTTCCTACGAATAATAAAACAATAAAAGAGTAATTACGCTTCAAAAATGGTTCCACGTAAATAGCTACCGCGGAGGGCGGGGCTTAAAATAGCCACAGAACGGCAAATTTATCAGATTAGAAATACACTCGAGAGCAATGAATCCGGGTCACTTAAAGAATCCTAAAAATCTCGGAAACTAAAAATGCTAGGTTAATAAATAAATAATAAAAATAAATCGTATTTAATAGACAATGTAATACTCCTTAAATGAAGGTATTAAAACTTCTTAGTTATTGTAAAGTTATATCATAAAAAAATCAAACTTGAAAAAGGGCCACTTTCGAAGATGGAACTACGAAATTACAGCATTTGGTTTTGCTTTTGTTTGTAATCTGTCATTTATGTGGGTACATAAACCATGTTGATAGTGCTCTATATTCATTATTCAAGCTGAAATTATGTCGCTTACGCCTGAAGAATGCACCAGAATACTTACAATGCTGGAAACCGGCCGGAGTCAGCGCGATACAGCCAGGACTGTCGGTGTGTCGCTGTCAACAGTACAAAGAGTTCTCCGACGTTACGAAGAAACTGGTTCTAACCTACGCAGACCAGGAACGGGCAGAACCAGGTGTACCACAGCACGAGAAGACCGATACTTGGTGAACACCATGCTTCGAAATCGCTTTCTCACAGGAACTGAACTCACAAATCAGTTTCGACGCCTCGGAGGAAGTAACCCAAGTGCATGGACAGTAAGACGTCGGCTTGCTGAATCTAACTTAAAACCCCTTAGACCTGCAAACGGCCCTAAACTGGAGCGTGGGCATCGTATTTCAAGACTAAGATATGCCCAGAGCCACGTAAATTGGAGTATTGAAGATTGGTCAAAAGTTATGTTCTCCGACGAATCAAAATTTATGCTCTACAAGCACGATGGAAGACACAGAGTGTATCGAAGACCAGGGGAAAGATTCAAGCAAGCATGCATCGAAGAAAAAGTAGCCTACGGTGGTGGGTCTGTAGTTGTGTGGGCCGGAATTTCTTCTGAAAGTCGCACAGAGCTGGTGATCATAGAAAACGGCTCTTTAACTAGCGTAAGATATGTGGAAGAAATCCTCAATGATCACGTTGGTCCATTTATGGTCAATTTAGGTGAGGATGCTATATTTATGCATGACAATGCCCGACCTCATACAGGTAGGATTGTGAATGACTACCTTCAAGAGATGAACATTACTCGTATGGAGTGGCCAGCGCGCAGCCCGGATATCAACCCGATCGAGCATGCTTGGGACGAGCTAGGCAGATGCGTAAAACAACGAAACCCTCCCCCAATCACGCTTCGTGAGCTCAAAATTGCTCTCACAGAGGAATGGGAGAATATTCCCCAAAATCGTATAAGGAACTTGGTGTACAGCATGCCAAACCGCGTAAACGCAGTAATGGAAGCACGAGGAGGCAATACGAAGTATTAAAACTCAAGAAAATCGTAATAAAGTTCAAAATTTTCATGTTTCCTATTTTTGTTTTAAGGAGAGATCAGCAGTTTTTTTCTTTATGTAATTTTGTGTTAATAAAATGTATGGTGACTTACTTTCATTTAAGGAGTATTACATTGTCTATTAAATACAATTTATTGCATTAACCTATCATTTTTAGTTTCCCAGATTTTTAACATTCTTTAAGTGACCCGGATTCATTGCTCTCGAGTGTATTATTCGTAGCTAATTTCCAATTAAAACCGATTCAAAAAGTAGAGGTTCTGTTCGGCTTGTTTTCGTCAAACCCATCGTAACTGTGAACTGATTTCAATGATTTAGAATACATAGTGTCACCATATGACACTAAGCCCCTTACGGACTAACGGTTGAACCGCGTAGGCGGCTGGCTGCGCGGCCTGCCGCCTTTCCAGTTTAATATGCAACAGCGATGAAACCGCGTTATGCGGTTGGACCGCTCTAACGAACCGCCTACGCGGTTTAACCGCTAGTGCGTGAGGGGGCTAAGGGCAAGTCTTAAGAGCTGGCAAATAGATTATCATGGCCGATAACCTAGCCGCAACAGAAGGAAAACTTGATACGAAACCCTATACCAACCCATCTGACTAGCGTGGGCCAGATGCAATTTTTTTCACGTAACTCTGGGTATAGCCGGTAACATGGATTCATTGCCCTTACTAAACTGTCCAGCGCCGAATACATAAGGAATAGTCTTCTCAGGCCATTTAGTGTTTGGCCAAATGTACGCGTTTTTTTCTTCATTGCGGGCTTGGACCAAACGTGCCAATTGGTATTCATCAAGAAGAATATCTCCCTGATACTTGCCGCTGTTTTCCCAAGCCTTCGCTTTGGGGTTTAAGGTCATTCTTTCTTGGAGATTGAAGCCGTCTCCTAAAGAAAATGTTACATGTTACACAAAGGTCTTTGGACAATCAACTCTGGGCTCCAAGCTATTTCATCGCCGTACACATCGAACACGCTGCAATTACTAGCGACGCAAAAGTTGTTGCTAAATGCTTAATATAGTGTCAAAAGCGTGTGCATGTTTTGCGTGTACAGTGTACAGGATACGTTATCAATAAAACAAAATAATAAGCGGTAGATTTAACTGTTTCTGTGACCACGACTCCTGCAAAATAAATGATCCCTTGCTGAGTTGAGCCTTCTCCAAGTTTAAGGAGGCAAATTAATGACGCTTACTCTGCCTAGAAAGTAATTGTTTCAAGTTTCTCGAGACTAGGCGGTCTGCACGTTGCGTAACGTGCTTTTAGTCAAATCTTACAACAACTGCAGGATAGCATGGGTTTGATAGTCATAGCAATCAAAGTCTTATTATTCATCATCATCATTTCAGCCAAAAGACGTCCGCTGCTGGACATATGCCTGCCCCAAGGATTTCCACAAAGGCCGGTCCTGGGCAGCCCGCATCCACTGCTTTCCGGCGACCTTAACCAGGTCATCGGTCCACCGTGCGGGAGGCCTAACAGCACTGTGCTTTGGGGCTGTCCATTAATCACGTGATGTTTTTTAAACATTTTTTAACCCCTCCCTCCCCCTTGGTGATACGTGGCGAGGTTTAAGACTAGCCCCCCACCGCCCAATAAAAAGCACGTGTATTTTTTAGTACCTACAAAGAATCTTACACTAAATGTTACACGTAGTTACTTACTTTTCGGTTTAGATATCAGGCGTTTGACGAAAAAATAAATACACTTACTATACCCCCCTCCCCTCTTGTGATTTTTGCTGAACTCCTCCCTCCCCCATCCGAACCTCACGTGATTAATGGACAGCCCCTTTCCGGAACGCAGTCACCACTCGAGGATTTTTTTGCCCCATCGGACGTAGGTCCTGCGCGCTATGTGCCCTGCCCACTGTCACTTAAGTTTGGCAATCCTGTGGGCTATGTCGGTGACCCTGGTTTGCCTGCGTATCTATTCATCTCTGATTTGATCTCGCAGCATAGCCTTCTCCATTGCCCTTTAGAGGGGACTGTATTATTAGTCTAGAGTCTAGACTAATAATACAGTCCCGGTATTATTAGTCTAGAGTCTAGACTAATAATACAGTCCCCTCCAAAGGACTTATTGTCATAGATACATTATATTCTCGTACCTTTCTGAACATTTCGTATGAACTTCATAAACTGGCTGTCTTCAGAAGCTGTTGGAGAAGCGGCACTCACCACCCCGATGATAGTAATAATCACTATTGGATATATTATTTTAACAACAAAGGACGTCATTTTTTTCTTAATGCGATATACGATTTTCGTACAATTATATTTAAATGAAACTGATTATATTTCAGTGGATCTTTTTATAACAAAACTCTATCGGTAAAGGTTGTTTACATGGGTCTATTAATTTAAAAACAGTACCTTTGATTTAAATCTATACAAATAAATTAAATTGGAGTGTCTGTTTGTAATAATAAAATAACCACTTTTGACTAAATGTGTAAGTATGTATGTATACACAGTACATAGACCAAAATAAAAGAATTCTGTGTTTGTTCCGGGTAATCTCTGGAACGGCTGGACCGATTTTGACTGGGCGTTCAGTGATAGGTAGCTGATGATATAAGGAGTAAATTAGGCTGCTCTTTTTTACTAGTTTCGCCCCGCGGCGTCGCCCGTGGGTAATATCGCACCCGTGCGAAGCCGGGACGGGCCGCTAATAAATAATCTATTACACTGGTTACCCTCGCCGCACATCCCACACTCGCACTCGTTCACGACACTGCCCAATGTCGCATTGACATTGGTAGACACGTGCGTGTCCGCAATTGCTTTCCCGAGTCGTACATCAGTCAGTGTCTCTCGTACACCATTCGTAGACAAAACAGCAGGATGGACGCGTTTGATATATGTTCAGAATCCGACAGTGATAACGAGTTTTTAAATAGATTATTGTTATTAAGGAAACCGTCCGGAAAAAATATGGATGAGTTCTTACATGTCCAAAAGGAAAACACATGGAGAATTCAAATTAACATCTGAGTTTTCGGCCGAAAAGATTTAAAAATATTTTAGAATGACTAGGAACGATTTTATAAAGAAGTACATGCGATGATTGCTTCCGATTTAGAAGATCATTTGGAAACACTCGCGCCACTACCACTCGAAAACAATGTCTCTGTCAACTAGCTGACACGCGCTTACTAGCTCTAACGCAGTACTAACGAAATGGAAAGATTAAAAGATTTTCGAAGATTTTCGAAGAAAAATTAGAAGATTTTCCTATGTCATACGAGGTTATTATTAAGAAAATTATTTATTCGTCTATATCGACGTAGGAAAACGTATTTGCAGTAAGCCTCAAAACACAAAATGTTCAGCAGAGCCAAAAAACATTTCTAAAATTAGAAAAAAAATCATTACTCAAAAACTATCCATCGTAGGAACATGATTTTAAAAACGTATTTTTAGTTTTTCTTGTTTTACATGTTACTTAAAGAGATATCCTTCTGAGTCAATTAATACCAGTGTTTTTGTGGCTTACAGCAAGCAAGTTTTTTTTACAAATCTATAAAACGCTGTAACCATCAAGAATTTTCTATGGCAAAAAAACATTTCTATTATGTTTAGAACTTTTAAGTGCTGTAAATGGCATACATATTTTTTAACGTAAAACTAACTAGATGTGAGCCACAGTGAAGCATATATCTTATTATTTACGACGTCATTAGAACGTGTAAGTGTCGGTATTACAAAAAACTCATCCTGCCAAAATGGCGTAAGTATCTGTTTGAAGAATGGCGTAAGCCACAAATGCATCAAATATACTGGTTTTTGATAGACTTACAGCCAAGAACACACCAATAATTTTCAAAAAACTTACAGCGTAAGCGATTTTTTTTCGTCGTTAAAATTATGAGAGTGATCAATCGACGTAGATTTTTTTTCTGATCAAAATGATGTAAAAAACGAATTTTCGATTTTTTGAGGCTTACAGCAAATACGTTTTCCTACGTCGATATGAACATTGCCTTAGTCTTCTAATCGGAGACAAATATTTAGTCCACAGATTATAGGAAACAATTTAGTTCAATGGGTTATTATGCGTATCTAAATCCTCCATAAATTATCACATTTACTATAAAATACTACGACACCTATTCTTTTGTTTTGGAGAAATAAATTTTCTAATCAAGACACCCTTATGAAATGCGGTTAGGGCTCCCACACATAAACACGATACGACGTCGGGTCGAGGAAATCTACGACCATTGTCCATTTTATATTTGATACAAAATTCACAAGAGATTAAGACACACACACAGAAAGATCACAAGAACAATGTATAATTAAAAATAAGATTTTGTTAATATTTTAACTATTTATATTATCTCTGTAGTGAATTTTCACGACGCGACGTCGCATCGTGTTTATGTGTGGGAGCCCTTAGAGCTAGTAACTGTCCTAGAAGTTGTATATTGTGCCATAACCAATATTATGAAGGACGTCATTTTTCAAATCAAAATCTTCTTGAAAAGTGGCTATTGGGGTACAGAGTAGCCAAACTATTAATGGATATGGAATAGTTCTTTAGTGAAATACTAGTACTAGACCAGCAATATGGATGTCAAAATCCACAACCATGTTGTAAAAAAAATGTGAGACGAAATAAAACAACAATTTCCTGGTGGTACCTTTAGTTTTCAAGTCTTCGTGTACGTGACCGAGTATATAATCAAAAGTACCTATGCTTGCACGCGTATAATAAAAAAAACGTGATAGTTCTTATATTCGTAATAGAGTGTGAAATTCGCCAACTTCTCTGCTTTTCTGGTTAACTGGGTGCGCTCCTATTTTTGACTTAATGATATATTCTGCTAAGAACGCTCTTGTTTCAAGGCAATATCCTGCCACTTTTGATATTTTAATAGTTTAGCCGATCTCTAAATACGTGCCTGGCGACGCCACCGCGGTCGCATATAGTCTAGTTGTGGCATACCACCGCAAATCGCGCCGCTCTACGCACCGCGCAACGCAACGCCTGTAGCTGTGACCAGGCCCTTACAAATGTATGCTTTTTTTTGTAAGATAATAAGATTTAGGATTTGTCCTCAATTTAGAGTATTCACCTTAGCTTTAAGCTGGGAGTTAAAAATAAAATCAAACATTAAATCAAAATTGAATTTATTTCTTTTGCGCTATATATAAAAATCTTCATAATTCTACAAAATAAAGAATACGATATCACTATAATACTTATGTGTAAAATAATAACAGTAAAAATATGGACGCCATACCATTCTTACGCTCCTCGTAATTTTTAATATAAAAATTATTCGGACCTCACAAACTTCCTCACCGCACATACCAGCTACTTTACCGAATATAAAAATATAATCTAGCGTACACCTAACGAAAGTGTATAGAATACTATTGGATGGACAACAAGGCTTTTCAATGACAAGAGTAGCAGAAAATTCCCCATTCGAATAGAGAACATGTCATAATATTAATTATTAATATTGAGTTAAATATAAAAATAAATATATAAAATATCCTTGGACATTTCACACAACGCCATCTCGTCCCAAGCTAAGCAACTTAATGCTTGTGTTATGGTAACGAGATGGATGATAAACTACTTATATACATTTTTTTTTGTAAATACATACATATTATAGATAGAAATGACACCCAGACTCCGAGCCAGTGCCTCTGGTTTAGACAACACTTGCCCGACCCCGGAATCGAACCAGGGACCCGTTGATCCAAAGGCGGCACATCTAACCACTAGACCATTACAGTTTAACGATGGGGCTTATAAGGCGGCTCAGAGTCACTCAGCGTGCGATGGAGAGAGCTATGCTATGCTAATGCTATGCTAATCAGAAATGAGGAAATCCGTAGAAGAACTGACATAGCTAGAAGCATTGCACAGTTGAAATGGCAATGGGCAGGCCACGTAGCCCGAAGAACGGATGGCCATTGGGGCATAAGTCTTGGAGTGGCGTCCACGTATGGGAAGGAGAAGCGTGGGAAGACCCCCGACTAGGTGGACGGACGACCTTGTAAAGGTCGCTGGGAGTCGGTGGATGCGTTCTGCACGAGATCGTGCATTGTGGAAGTCTATGGGGGAGGCCTATGTTCAAAAGTGGACTTCTGTGGTTGATAGATAGATAGATAGAGATAGATATTACAGTTTATACAAAGTGTAGCAAAAGCCATAGCGGTAGGATCGATTTAATTTCTACTGATAAAAATTAGTATACCAAAAAAACATTTTGTAACTGTTGAGAACAGAGACATTATATTAGGGTACCTAACTCAGATAAACAACGAGAGCTAGTTTGATGGTTTTGGTCACCCATGATTGTTAACAAATATCTGGTTCGGAAAAACATCGTAGCAAGATAGCAAAACTCGTAGAACTGCTTTTCTATTAGCTCTATGTCTTCATTTTGGATGGATATGCTATGGAGTTTATACAAACGATAATTATATTAATTGTTTATAAAATTTTAAGTGAACAAAAATGTTCAAATCCTTCCTAAAACTTTTTTTCAGATTTGCACACACAAACATTGTTATAGAAATAGAATTTTGTACCATAATTTATTCGAAATTTCAAATTTTGATAACTTGTTTATGTACTTGACTTTCAGCCTTTTCTAACAGTATTCTACACACGTTCGATCTTAAATTTATCAGTTCAGTAAAGATTCTATACGACTATGAATAGATGCCACAAAGTTTCATAAACAATATAACAAGTAAACACATAGGATATTTTTATACAGGTTCAAAATTGGTTTCAGCCGCAAAATGAAACATTTAAAAACGTCTCTCATCACTTGTCTTTGAACCGAATATGAACAGGGAGGTATTCCCGCCAATAATTCAATTAGATTATTGAAAATGAATTGTTATTTTTAAAACTGACCTGTGGCATACAAATCACAAGAGACAATCTCAAAACTTCCTATTCTAATCCGTGGCACAGATGTTGAAAAAAGTCCAAACTGTACTTTTACAAAAAAAAAATCTAACATAATTGTCATAATTACAATATATATACAAATTTCTTTTCCAAAAAACATACAATCAATCGTTACTTTAATTTTATTACAAAATAGGCCTTCGCCCCCGGCCACGAGCTACATACTGTATTCCAATACAAAAATATATAGCACAGAATAGTGAATTGACCCGTGTTTAAATTCTTCCGTTTGCTTGTGAATGTATTACAAAAAGCATATTTTTACATAATATAAGCCAGCTTCATTAAAATAAATTACATCTCTTAATTATACATATTATGAGCTCCGGTAAATTAAATCCTAAGTTGAAGTACTTGTGCCCGTTTGCTAAACAATACTTACATACTATCTAGGCGTAATAATATCTTTGTTTCAAGTCTTTCTAGCGCAAATTTTAAGGGCATGGCTGCATTTTGTGTTTAACGTAGACTAGGAAAAAACAAATGTGTTACAAAATTCGAGTACGGCAATTATGTGAAGTTTTATTGAAGACATTTATAATCTGTGACACCGAAAATCATTGTAGAGAACCAGGCAAATGTTTTGTTTAAAGGTGTAGATTTTCCTCAACTAATACAACAGTAACTTCGAAAAGTAATTATATTTATGCTAAATAAAATGTTTCAGAGAGAAACAAAACCTGAGCGCCAGAATTATAACGAAACTATACAACGAAGGTGAACTATTTTTCTAATTATCTGAAAAACAAAACTAAATTATTTTTTTATGTCTATACAACTAGCTATACCTAGCACACTATATCTATGTATAATAAACTTAATTGAGAATATTCCTTTCGTAAAAATAATAAGTATTGCAATAAAGAGACAGTTTTGCTTATAGCAGCGTCTTATATTACATAGGGCAGTGAATGACTGGTTTAACAGAGCAGTTTTATCTCTGTAGAAAATATGCAATAGTCATAGCATAAAGAAATAATATTTAAACATGTATAGTAACACACACTATAAAACTCCAAAATAGCACTTTATGCTAAGTATTGCACCACCAAAATTTAACAAGAATAAAAAAGTAAAATAAATAAACAAAAAATCTAGAATGGCGGAAAATAAAGTCTTTAAGAAACGTTGTTATTGGTAAATATGGTTAAGTTTTTTATAAAAACTGTTTCGTAATATTGAAAATATTATGTATGCACTTTCTGAAGGTTTCACCTTCAAAAATTACAGTTGGCTACACTAAGCTGCACATATTAACAATTAACAAAAATATTATTTAAGTATCTTATTCAAAATGGCAATGATTACAATCTTAACTTGCGCATACAAGCCTTCTATTATACATATACATAAATACAATATTATTATAAAGTATCCATTACATACATGGTTATAAAATAACCAAGTTATATTAATATTATTACTATCCATGGAATTCTGGGCATAAATTGTATTCGTTATCAAATTGGGCATCGAAAATGGTCCTTTATTCATTAATAGTATACAAAGTTCCTCGGTTCTTTTGTTTTTTTGTTTAACGGAGTGATGCGAACATGTTATATTATTTTAATTTCCGACGTAATTCCTAACGAGTATTGTGATATCAGCAATTACAAAAAATGCTATTTAATTAATTCAAGTCAAATAGCGTTTCATTTCAATGTGCTTTAATAATCGAAAAAATCTATATTCTAGAATATCATACGACCAATGCTTGGCTATAGTGCGGTCACAGTATTCTAGCCCGGCTTGACTGTTTTACCTACATAAAAAAATAAGATTGTACTTTTTTAATAAAAAGGTTGGATCTAATTTAGTCGCGCTTACTCACAAAATATTCTATGAAATGCGTAGGCAAGATTTAGTTTTTATTGAAGTTTCGTTCAGAAAATGTAAGTTTACGAATATATTATACACGAATTACTTATAAAACTGTCAATAAGCTCACAGACTATAAAACACTAAAGCACTGCACCTAAATATAAAGAATCTGTTGTTCCCTTGGCCCTATTAGTCTTAGAACTAACACAGACATTTAGTTTTGTAAAAAGCATTTCGTGGCAGTGCAAGTTGCATGATACATTGTCATGTAATATAAGTGTATACAAAAATATAAGTGAGCTATACGAAACTACAATAACGAGAACTTTTCCTCGTAATAAATATTGTTTGTAAGTATGAAAAACTTTTTTTTTATATATTGTACTACATGTTTTCATAGCTTCAATGTGCCGATACGTATTGATAAATGAATGCTAATGATTAATTTCAAAGCAGAAAATTTTCATTTTTTTGGTTATGCACTGTGATACCATAGATCTATTAAACGAATAGAATGGATTACAATAGTTTATACGTAATATATTTAAAAAGATGGCTACTGCACAATGAATACCATTATACATACATATCTACAAATTCGTAAAACAGTAGGACTGTTACATTACTATGTAGGTATACATTTGAGTAAAAATATTTATTATATTTTTTCGAGAGCAAGGCGTCGTATAAAAATAAATGCATTATTTTATTAGACATTAAATTGGCACTGGCTATGTTATTAATAGAAGACTGTTTATCTTGATAACTATTTACAAGTTTTTGACGGCATCTAAGTCTGCATGGACACTTAGTTTAGACAATGTCACAATGAGACAACCGAACCGCGTCGCGAGCAGTAGTTTGGGCAGAAAGTAAAATCGTCTACAACGAACAGATTTGGCTTTATTACGATAATAAACGGGTACTAAACATCCTCCACATACAGATATTGATTAGTTACAATTTTATTATGTGCATTGATTCTAATAATAATACTAAGTCTAGCAATTTACTTAAAATATTGATATTTGAAAATGACAATGATACCAACAATTGCAGTCTTTTTTCTAAGGCCAAATGCAGAAGATATTTTTCCAAAAACGCTCTTCTAGTCACTCTTGGGACATGTAACAAATACCCAACATACACCCGACGTAATCCCATTTGGTTGACCCGAAGATACTTATACACTTTTCATTTATTTTGTAACAATCTATAATGTTCTTGAGCAATGTTGCATGCAAGGAAATCAAACGTATAATATTATATTACTTATTTGACTGAGCATCAACTGTAGAAATGTACCTAAGAAAATAGTTTGTTTTTTACACGATCAGTTCAAATCTAAGGAAGGAACGTCCTTCACGTTGCATTGAAGTTTTTTCACGAAATTCCCCACTTTGATTGTGCTCAGACAAAACAATTATTTTGTCATTATGATTTGGCACCGGTATTAGATCTATCGATTTGTTCGTTTAACTTTGTAATTTACAAAGTCAAAAAGGCGGACTTAAGACACGACGTTTGTTACAATCCGAGAAACAAAGCCATTTTTAAATACCAAAGCAAAGTTTATGAGATATTTCTCATAGCTTGACATAATTTGATATATTCTATGACCTCAAAAGAAGGGTATAATAACCCTTAGAACTAAAATTAACCTGGTTTATGGCATTCAAAGTGTCAGTGATCGCCGCGTAGAAGCTCCATGAGTAAGTTGAAACTGGGACCGTCGCCATCTTTACTCTTGTTTGCAGGGTTAAGCATCTCTTTGCCGACTTGCATGAAGAACTGTAAATTATATTAGCAATTATCGTCTTCATCTATCTGTGTATATTTTGTAAGGTATGCCAAAGTCCTTTCGTGATTTGACAACATTGAGACAACAGTCAAGATCTGAATCACGGTAGAAATAGGAAGGTGAACTTATTGACTATCATATTGCAACCACGAATCAGACAGATGACTTTATTTTAAATATTAAACAGACTACCGGGTCCGCCAATAGCCATATTCAATACTACTCGGGCCATAAATGACTCACTACTAATTCGACACGGTTGGCGCAGTGGTTGAGCGATCGACTGCTGCGCAGCATGTCGCGGGTTCGATTCCCGCACGGAATAAATATTTGTACGACCTACAAGTATTTGTTCCGGGTCTGGGTGTTTTCTATCTATAATATGTATGTATTTACAAAAAAAAACTATATAAGTAGTTTATCATCCATCTCGTTACCATAACACAAGCATTAAGTTCCTTAGCTTGGGACGAGATGGCGTTGTGTGAAATGTCCAAGGATATTTAATATTATTATTATATGGAAGGTAATGAAGGCCCGAATCAGTAGTGCGTACAGTGCCACGCTGGGCATATGGGTTAGCACAGGGCATCGTTTCAAGTTTTCCTTCTCTTGGCGCTAAGTTTTAGGTCTTGTCAGTTCCTTTTGGCGGCTCTAACTACAACCTCAGGATGAATTAGGTTGGTGACACTATGTATTCTAAGTCCGTCACCACACGGATTAGCTCATACACAAGCTGTGTGATGAAGGGTTTGCAAAACATATTGTCTCAATGTGATTTATATAATATCATAAGAACTGTTGGATTAGATCCTGATATAACTGTTTATACCATAAAATTAATCATCATCATTTCAACACATAAACGATCCACTTTTTGTTTGTATAAAGTTTTCCTTCTCTTGCGGCTCCTTCTCCTTCTCTTCCTCTTGCGTTATTTTAGTCGCCTCTTACGACACCCACAGGACAGTAAATAAATAAATATCCTTGGACATTTCACGCAACGCCATCTCGTCCCAAGTTAAGCAACTGAATGCTTGTGTTATGGTAACGAGATGGATGATAAACTACTTAGATATTTTTTTTTTTGTAAATACATACTTATAATAGATAGAAATGACACCCAGACTCCGAGCCAGTGCCTCTGGTTTAGACAAAGACACTTGCCCGACCCCGGAATCGAACCCGGGACCCGTTGATCCAAAGGCGGCACATCTAACCACTAGACTTTAATTAATTGATAATACCTGGCAAGTCCTCTGCAATTCCGGTATACGCAGCAACAGCTCACCGAACTTGGCCGGTGTACCGGGTGAATGCGTCGCTATGTACGCTTGGAGCGCGGCCAAAGCTTTCTCTTGGGATGCCCGCACTTTCTCCACTTCGCGCAAATCTGGCGCGTCTGAAAATTCATTCATAATCAATCAGTCAGGCCTCCTTGAATATGATGGAGGGTGTGTGGTTACTCGTTTCCTTACAGCTAGCTTCTCTGGCTGCCTTAGATGCCATAAGATAACGGTAGGGCTGAATACATTGCTTATCTTCTTCTTTACATAGTATAAAACAAAGTCGTTGTCGTCTGTCCGTCCCTATGTATGCTTAAATCTTTAAAACTACGCAACGGATTTTGATACGGTTTTTTTTAATAGATAGTGATTCAAGAGGAAGGTTTATACGTATAACCCACCCCTGCTTTTCACGGGCGAAGCCGGGCGGGCTACTAGTTAAAAATAAAAATGAATTGCTGTTCGTTAATCTCGCTAAAACTCGAGAACGGCTCGACCTATTTGGCTAATTTTGGTAAAAAAAGTCAAAATGTGGAAGAAAATATGAAAAAAAAAAACATTTTTTTTTGCGGTGCGAAGTTTGCCGGATCAGCTAGTATTGAATATTTTTTTTATTTAATGAAGTTTTTATTTGTTGTGTAGGAAGTCAAATAAAAAATTACTAATAGCTATTTTAAAGGAAACTATTTAGTGTAATAAGTTGCGAAATTCACACATGCACACTAGTGGCGTACCATTAAGTTTATGATTATTTGCTTCGCAGCGGCGGGTCATTGAGAGCGTATGGTCTGTGGAGTCACTGTGATATATGTATGCTTGTTAATTTTATAATCGTTTCTCACAGACAGGAAAGTTTTATATGACTTTAGAAATGCCCCTGTTTATCGAAATATTCTCAAAAATTTGCTTTGTGACATATCTATAAAATAATAATATTATAAGCAAATAGACCCTGAAAGCTCTTTGCCAGTAGCGTTCTACCTGTTAGAGATAGTTGGAGACGTAATGAAGACAAGAAAAAACAGTTCACGTGGAACTTACCAGAAGTGAGCAGTACGATGACTTTGAGGGCCACGTATTCGTATCGATCCACCCGCAGCCGCCTGAGGTGGTCGGTGAAACTCAGCATTCGTTCTATACAGGGCGTCAAGCCCAACCTATAAAAAGATTGGAAATCAATCATATTCAATTTAAAGAAAACGATAGAGCGATACATTTAGTTTTGGTTACAAACATTTAGTTGATGGTTATATTATAAGGGCTATGGGCTCCATCAGAAGGCTCAAAGTCACCCAAAGGGCAATGGAGAGGGCTATGCTCGGAGTTTCCCTGCGAGATCGAATCAGACATGAGGAGATACGCAGGAAAACCAGGGTCACCGACATAGCCCACCGGATTGCCAAACTTAAGTGGCAGTGGGCAGGGCACATAGCTCGCAGGACCGACGCCCGATGGGGCAGAAAAGTCCTCGAGTGGCGACCGCGTTCCGGAAGGCGCAGTGCTGGTTAGGCCTCCCACACGGTGGACCGACGACCTGGTTAAGGTCGCCGGAAAGCAGTGGATGCGGGCGGCCCAGGACCGGCCTTTGTGGAGATCCTTGGGGGAGGCCTATGTCCAGCAGTGGACGTCTTTTGGCTGAAATGATGATGATGATATAATATAAGGAACGTGGTAGATTTTAATTCGAAACCAGTTGTTAAACGATAATCGATCGAACCTTTCAAATCTTTCCCAGTTTAAGTTTATGAAACAACTTATTATCTGGGAAGCATACAGTTTCATAGGGAATTTTGGACATAATATAATGGCAACGGGCACATCACTACAATGGTTAACAGTTTTAAAAAAGAATAAATGCACCAACGCGAAACATATCGGAAAAAACATTCTTTCTAAGAAATTGTACTGTAGAAAGAAAAGTAGTAGAAAGAAATTGTGCCATTTGTACTGTACATAAACATTATCTCTATCTATCTATTCTACTCGCTGGTTCACGTTTAAAAGTCAGTCGGTAGTAGGGTAATACTTACTTGGCGCTTTGATGGAGGGTAATGCCCCGGCCGCCACCAACTCTGACTTCTCCTGGCGTGCTAACACCCCGGTAGCAACACGACAATACTAGTAACTCACACCAGCTGTTGATCAGGAGGCAGATTTGATCGTCGATCTGAGAACAACGCATAAGATTACGTAACAGTCATAAAAGCTTTTTTTTTACGTCGGAGATCCTCTTGGATTCCCGGCCGTTGGGACTAGCCGGGTTATGTGGGACTCCGGGGCGCGTAGAGATGGTAAATTGCGACCCGACCTACCCACTAAACCCGAGGGCGATCCTCGACTGTCCGAACTAGGGCCACGGGATTCACTCCCGATAGGACAGCATGCTCCGGGACCCTGGGTACCTCGGACCGCCTCGTTTAGTGTAGCCTCAAGCTCCAAGGCCCGATCACGATCTTAATCGTACTCCTAATATTTCGGTCCTTATTCAACTTTAGTGCGATATAGATACTTTTTCATCATGTCAGCCACTACTTGAACTCAAAGTTTCGATCGGCCAACTGTCAACAGCACAAGTAATCAACAATCAATTCTCACTTATTAAATTGCCTACATTGACACGTGAATTTTATTTCTTCACTATCGAATGCAAATAGAGAGATGAGAGACTGAGAGACAATGAGACTAGTCCACCAATTTAAAGTCGCTCAGCGTGCTATGGAGCGAGCTATGCTTGGAGTTTCTCTGAAAGCCTATCTTTCCTTCCGTAACGAGACTATCCGACAGAGAACCAAGGTCACCGACATAGCTCAGAGAATTAGCAGACTGAAGTGGCAGTGGGCTGGTCATATCTGTAGAAGAACCGACAACCGCTGGGGTAGACGAGTTCTTGAGTGGAGACCGCGAATCGGCAAGCGTAGTGTGGGACGGCCCTCTGCTAGATGGAGCGACGATCTGCGAAAGATTGCGGGCAGCAACTGGATGCGTCAAGCTGGAGACAGGGCGCTATGGCGCTCTTTAGGGGAGGCCTATGTCCAGCAGTGGACTAATGTGGGCTGATGATGATGATGATGAATGCAAATAAATTTTTGATGGTGAACCCCTGCTAACGAATTGTGCACCCCCATTTTTAGTCACGCCAGCGTAGACCCCTGGGTGTCCAGCTAGACCAGTTTGGGAACAAAGGCGTTAGAAGATCCTCAGCAGTCCGGTTCAGCGACGAAATCATATTGGCTATCACTAAGTAGTTCATTCGTTTCTAGACGCAGATGGTATTTATAGTTTACGGAAATGTTTTCTTGCCTATATATTTCTGTAAGAAATTTTGTATAGCCAAAGTCGAATCATTTATTTTGCATAAGACACAATTCAACTTGTCAACACATTAATAAAAAAATATACAATGCAAAGTAATATAGTTTACCACCGGTTCGGAACGCGACCACTACTGGCAAGAAAGAGGGCTTAATAACGTAAATATATAACCATTTTTCTTTATATTTCTCGAGTATTCGTGTCAGATAAAGAGGAGAAATGCATTTGAATATCTCCGGCCTTGACATCACACTATGCTAATAACTTAAACGACTCGCTAACCCATCATTTGAACAAGTGAAACAGTATCCTGATCTACAATGATAAAGATGTGTCGTTACTTAATATTTATATATGCCTGTAAACTTTATAGAGTTTTAAAAAAATATTCGGTATGGGTTTTAATGTCTATTTTACTAGCCTCTGTGTCATTTGAATTTGTGTTTGAAAATATTTATGCTGCGTTTAGTAGGAGCGATTTTGTGAAAACAAAACTAGGTGTTATAAGAGGCTTGAAAGCAGAAGATGGAGATTATGTTATGTATATGGGTGTGCCTTATGCTGCAGTGAATAGAAGTAACCCATTTGGGGTAAGTAAACTTTGTACATATTTTTAAAATATTATTAAGAATGTTTCGATTTTTGTTATTCGATAACGAAATATTGAAACCTACAATTTTATCTTTAAAAATTGCACACGGTATAAACAACCTGTAGGCATCCGAAGTGAGGGCATTGAGATAATAAATAGAAGCAGTACTGTGCTTATAATGGTGATCAAAATTATAAGAAATAAAAAGCGACTTAATTTTTCAAGAAATTTTGCATATATATCTTTTCACTTCAGTAGCTCAAACATGGAGGTTTTGCTCACTGAAAACAGTGGGCAAAATGCGATTTTGCCCACTGAGTGAGACAAAGTAACTTTTTAATTATATTTCGAAACATTGCCACTCTATATCGCCAATAGAAAAGAGAGAGGCAAAGCACCAACAGCTCTGATTTTGAATTCGACCTCAAAGACAAACACGTTCGGAATTTCGTAATAACTAAAGAAATTTAGCTAAAATGATATTGTCTTTTAATTTAATTTATTGACTTTTTTACTTATTGTTGTATTTAAGTATTTACTGCTTAAAAACTGATATATTTTAACCTATACATATTTAATTCTAGTTTCAAAAACGTTACGTAATATATTTCATCTCCTATAGTGTTCTCGCTGCTGAAGTGAAAAGCTATGTGTGTTACACGAGAGCAAAGTTTTTTGCATCTCGTGCCTTTGAATCCCTCGCAACACTCAGGAATCAACTTTAGAATCACTCGCTACGCTCGTGATTCAATCATTGATTCCTTCGCTTGCTCGGGATTCAATATCAGCACTCGCAGCAAAAAACTACTTTGCTCTCTTGTTGCACAAATAACTATTATATCAGTAGTAACAGTGGGTCATTGATAAGCAATCTTATGAAATTTTATTTTATGTTATGCTATTTGTTTCAGCAATCCATACCCTACCCACGATTCAAAGGAGTATTCAATGCAAACGACGACAAAGCAATATGTCCTCAAATAGAAGAATACAATAATACATTCGTTGGATCATTGGACTGTCTCACTCTAAATATTTACGTCCCAAACTCTTCAAAACTAAAGCCTCTGCCAGTACTAGTATATATTTATGGGGGGAGATATGAGATAGGCTTTGCTGGCCGGTATCTTTATGGCCCTAAGTTTTTAGTAAGACATGATATTATTGTAGTTACACTCAACTTTAGAGTGGGAGTCTATGGATTTCTGTGCCTCGGTATCCCAGAAGTACCGGGAAACCAAGGCCTAAAGGACCAAGTATCGGCGTTGAAATGGATTAAAGATAATATAGAAGCGTTTGGTGGTGATAGTAGTAAAATCACTATTGCAGGTAGGAGCAGCGGAGGCCAGAATGTAGATTTTCACGTAATGTATAACAAGGAAAAATTATTTGATAAGGCTATTATCGGTGGAGGCACTACATTAGAATCTTTAACTATGGCACCCATAGATCAATCAATAGTATTCAACATAGCTAAAGATTTCGGTTATAAGACTGATAATATTATGGAAGCTGTGAATTTCCTTTCGAACCAATCAGTAAAAGCAGTAATAACTTCGAGTGATAAATTAAAAATTCAATACAAGCCGTGTGTTGAAAAAACATTTACTAACGTCGAATCTTTTATAACAGAATTCCCAAAAACTCGAATTGATAACGTTAAAACAATACCAGTTATAATAAGTCAGAGCACAAATGAATATTACAACTATCTAGCAAACAAAGATTTAGATACTAGTAAATTTAAAAATATATTCAAAGATAAATTAACAGACCATTTTAATATAGACAGAAAAGCGATTAATAAGGTAGAAGCATACGTACGTCATTATTATATAGGAAATAAGAATATAGGAAACGCTGTTAAGCAAGAGATCATAGACTTTTGCTCCGATTTATTCAAAAATTACCCAATGAAGAAGAAAATAGATCAATATCTGAATAATGACGCTAAGAAAATCTACGTCTGCCTACTTGGATATGCTGGGCGAAGGAATTTCATGAAGCTTTTTCATCACGTAGACTTAAACAGTACTGGAGCAGCTCATTCGGATGAGATTGGCTATCTATTCGATGTTTCTTTTATGCAAGGTCCTATCACTGCTAACGATCAACTTATGATAGATAGAACAACGACCCTGTGGGCCAACTTTGTCAAATACGGGTAAGTATATTTTGACTAAATGTACGTGACTGGTTTAACATACCAATTTGTTTTTAACCCAAACAAACCACCCAAAAGCAGGCGCTAGTTAGGTGGATTAGAATTACCTTGACAGGCAGTTCGTTTAGTCTTGATCCAACTTGAAAGATTACATTTAAAGACGCAATATTATTTTATTGCAAATTATTTGTCCATTATTTGACAGTCACTATTATCTGTTAGCTCCAAACGATTCTAAGAGATGGCGATATCTGTCGACTAGATTGAGTAAGATTTCAATAGATGGCGCTATGTTTATAAGTTTAATTATTCTATGTTATTGTAATACAACCTAAACTTTAAGCACAGCAATGCGTGACCGGTTCTGCTAGTATTAGTATAGATCTTCAGTTTTAGATATTTCTGTTTTCTCTTTCGCTACGACATCATTTCCGCTAGTAAGTTGAAAATTAAGAAGAAGTAACACATCTTGTAATATATTTATTCCACAGCGATCCAACACCAGAGCCAACACAACTGCTCCCAGTTAAATGGATGCCAGTGACGAAGCAAACTAGATGGTATCTGAACATAGACTTAGAAATGAGCCTAGATAAAGCGCCATTCCGGGAAAGGATGGCATTCTGGGAATTTTTCGAACATTGCGTCGAAACTGGAAGTCTAAGTGATATCATCGACAATTATATAGAAGATGTTGTCTAAAAGGCTTACGCAAACTAGACACATGCTATTTTTTAAAAAATGAATCAAATGTGTTATAACATCATAAACAACAGGAAGTTTATAGAGTAAACGTATTGTACAAGGCCAGTGTGTATAATAACTTTCGTTTGTACAAGTGAATTGCTGTAAGTGCAAATTGTCCTCGTATTGCTAATATTGTAGCACAATATATTTTATGCGTCGTTTGTCTGTCTGATAGTTCTTAAAATAAAATGTAAGTCTACCAAAATGTGTCTATTTTTGTTGATATCTTAATTATTGCGTTAAGCCGAAAAAACGGTAATTCATAGCCCATATAAATCCCATAGCTGAGTTTGGTCTCCTCCAACAATGTAGAGGGAAGATTATAATGTCTTCAAATTCTATTAGCTTCTATGTTTGTCACAGCATTTATAAACTCCGACATTTTTAAACCGATTAGAAAAAAAATTTTTTTGTTCGTATGGTATTAGGTTCAGATTGGTCCCATATATTGTTGGCACAGACTTCAAATTGTAGTTCGTTAGTGACGTTTTTGAAGTCAGTTTACGCACATGCTTGCAATATTTAGCTTGCGTATTTACTATAAAAATATGTGTAGACATCTTAGACTCGCATTCATTCATTCAGTACATTAGTAAGTCAATTCACTTAATTTGTAAGTGCTATCTATCAATTTACCCAACCCTGCTAACCAATGACCACAATTACATAATCACCTAAATCATTATAGCTATAAAATCGCCGATGGCCTTAAAAGGGATGAACCGATTTTAATTACACATGTCTTTTAACCACCGCACAATAAGCTTGCATATTAAAAAATCGAGTCAAAGTCAGTCTATTCGATTTTCGTTTCACGTAAATCATATGACACCGCTCTTTTTGTCGGGTATTAAAATATATTACTTTTACTCACCGAAATATTTTTAAAGAGAGGCAAACTCTTGCACCACTTTACAATCTTGTATAGTCTGTGGTCCGCAATGTTGCATAGATCTGCCAAGAAGTCGGGGCTAGAATTGTGCGCGCCAATCCCGCTGGCAGCCAGCAGGGGGTTGGCAGACGGGCTGCCAGTCGATTTGCCAAGCCTGCTCAGCTCAGATTCGTTGTATTGCCAAAGATGTTCCACGTCCATTATTTCCTTTAAACAAATGAAGTTTTCAATCAAGTGTCAAATTTTAAATACCATTGTTCTTCTACCAAAAAGTTTAGTACTGCTATTCCACAGAGAAGAGCCGTCAAGAAGCTCCATGGTTGTTATTTTTAATAAAAGTGTTACAATAAAGGTGGTTCACCAACCTATTCTATTCCGAGATCTGTATAAATAAAGTAATTTAAAATATTCTAGACTGGGTTTAGAACTGGAGAAGAAAGCCTTGATATAAAGCCACGTCTGGACAGCCTAGCACACTAGGCTAATTTCCATAGTTAAAGTAGAGGAGGGCCAATTCAGTAGTGGGTTGTTTTTGGCCTAAGATTATAATGGATTCGGATTTTACTGATGTCACACTTCAAAAACATCTTCGTTTTCACTATTACTACATAGTATAAAACAATGTCGTTGTCGTCTGTCCGTCCCTATGTATGCATAAATATTTAAAACTACGCAACGGATTTTGAAGTGTTTTTTTTTCATAGATAGTAATTCAAGAGGAAGGTTTATATGTATAATGCATCTGTCAACGGAAAACAACAAGAACCGGAAATTTATAAATTTCCTAGGAAATTTATAAACGGCCGTAGGATTCCAAACGAGAGATAAATTGTATTATTTTACGCCCACATTTTCGGAAATTTATAAACTTACTGAACTCACGCGTAAAATAATAAGTAGCAATAACCAAACGCCATGGGCGCTCTGATTGGTTGAATAAGTCATTGTTCGATATTGTCTAATTGTGGTAACCTAGACCTGATACTGCTGCATCATCAGATATACCTGCTGCATCATCAGGAATCTATAAGATACCCAACTCCTTACCAAATTACAGTAAATGATCGTGTTTGGACTCATTGTAAGGGTATCAATGAAACAGATATAAAAAAGTTAGGTACCGGACATTTATGGCTGAGTAGACTTTCAATGTAGTGAACATTGTGTGTGTACTCAGCCATAATGCAGTCCGCTGTCAGTGGTTTTTTAAGTTAAATACTTATTTTATTATGTTTAATTTGTTACATGTTTTTAAGTATTTTTTTTATTAAGTACTTAGCGTTTGGCAATTCGCCAATCGCGATCGCTCGCAAGTCGCGTTTTTTTTTTTTTAATTAAACTTTATAATGTTTGGTTTTTTTGGCAGAAGGCCGGCTTTATTGTTTTTCTTTTTAATAAAACTTTTTAACTTCGCATCACTCTATTTCTATTGTTTTATTTTGGTAGAGTGAAGTAGGGGTTATTAGCATATTATGTGAAACAGTAACCCTGTATAGGTACTTACCTAGTTTTAAAGTAAAAATACTGTTACGTACTGATAAATTTATAGTTTGGCAAGTCTAATTGTACCTATGTCTATGGACATAAGCATGCCACTATCAACATCGACCAATCAGAGAACAGTGTGTTATTTGCCGTATCTTGTAGAAGCGTAAAATTAAAAGCTCTACTGTGATTGGTCGAACCGTTTAGAATCTTACGAATGGATATCCGTTAGTTTATAAATTTACGACGAGACGTCGTAAGTTTATAAATTTCCGAAAATGTGGGCGTAAAATAATACAATTTATCTCTCGTTTGGAATCCTACGGACGTTTATAAATTTCCTAGGAAATTTATAAATTTCCGGTTCTTGTTGTTTTCCGTTGACACATCCATAACATTGTAGAGAAACACTGATAAATTTAGAGGTTCATCATTGCACCCGTGCGAAGCCGGGGCGGGTCGCGATAGGTAGCCATTTTGTTAACTTACCTGCAATAATGGCGGTATATCCGGCGTCACGTGACTATTGCTGGATTCCCCTCGACTGCCGTACGAGCCTGGACCGTTAACCTGGACATAAGAAAGGTGTAGAATATATTTTAAACCCACTTAGCATTTTCCCGATACCATTGGGGATTTTTACTACTACTCAGCCCACACATGACAACCCACTACTGAGTCGGGCCTCCTCCAACTCTATGGAAGGTAATTAGGCGACTGTTCCACGCTGGCCAGACGGGTTGGCACAGGGTTTGTATCAAGTTGTCCATCTCTTGCGGCTACATGATCTGCCTTTTGCGTTCCTTTACGACACCCTCAGAATGGTATGTGTTGGTGACATTTTGTATTCTAAATGCGTTACCACTCTGACACATGACATTCATAATTGAATCTTATATGCTAATGGCATAAATCATAGGATAACTCACGCATGTCAGACTGGAAGCGTGCCGCAGCGTGGTCGGCGCGTGCGCAGAGAGCAACGAACCCGTCGACGCGGCGCCAGACAACGTATACGAACACTGGTACGTCGATCTTCCTCCTCTAGTCCTGTCTTCTCTTATAGCTAGGAAAAAAATAAACTGATTGAGCACCTCGTGCATGTGATCTGTCACCACCCGATATCAGCCCAAGGGTGTAGTAAGAGTGGACTAAACGATTGTCTGGCCAACATTCACTGTGCTGTAGGAATGAGGACGCACCTTGTATTAATAAATGGCAGACACCCAGCCTTCGCGAGGCCATTTCGCGCCCAAACTGATTTATTTCTTAATATAAAAATAGCGCGTCACGTTGTTTGTACGCGATGATCTCCTAAACTACTTAACCGATTTTAATAAAATTTGTACACCGTGTGCAGTTTTATCCAACTTGAAAGAAAGGATAGCTTACAAGTTAATTTATAGCCGCAATACTATTTTATTGAAAATTATTTGTCTAAAATTATTTCAAGCAACCACTGTGGTAGACAAGTTCTTGAGTGGAGACCGCGAATCGGCAAGCGTAGCGTGGGACGCCCATCTGCTAGATGGAGCGTCAAGCTGAAGACAGGGCGCTATGGCGCTCTTTAGGGGAGGCCTATGTCCAGCAGTGGACTAATGTGGGCTGATGATGATGATGTTACGTTCCGGTGCGTCAGTTAGGATCAACGCCCCATTCCATCCTGAGGGTATCGGCAATAGGAAATGACAAGGCCGTTAACCTAGCCATAAGACTTGATACAAAACCCTGTGCCAACCCGCCTGGCCAGCGTGGCATAATAGGCTTATTACCCTCCCTATGGAGGCCCGAGTCATTTAAAGGCTGCGTAGTAGAAGAATAAAATCTAATCTAAACTCATTTAATCAAGTTGGCTTATTAGAGCTCTTTTGACAGGTCAAACAAAAAAACAAAAATTTAAAATTTACCATTTAAAATTAATTATTTAATGCACCTCTACAGCGAAGAGCCGGCAAGAAACTCTGTAGTTGCTCTTTTTAGATCGCCATTTGGGTACAAGACTGGTTATAAGACAGATTTGTGAGAGCGTTTGCTCGAGTTTTCGCGCAATAGTTCCAAAGGGCCAAACATCAGCCAGATCTAGTCGACAATAGTAACCTTGTAATGCCCAAGCCAACCGACCCCCAGCAACGGCACCTGTTCACAAGCATAACGCATGCGGCAGCCATCGCCCTCCTCAACCATATTGCAGGGAAGAGAACGACCCGCCGCACGACGCCACCACTGCCACGAGTCTTCATGAAAAAAGGCTCGACATAGTATGGATGTGTGAGTAAGATTAAGATTACCTTCCAACTTCATTCCACAGCCTAAGCACTTGTCAAACCGGCAAGCGGGGCACTTCTTCCTAGTGGCCACGGTGACAGGACAGTTGCCGCCCCTGAGGCACATGTAGTTCTTTCTGTTCTGGACGGTTCTCTTGAAGAAGCCCTTGCAGGACTCGCAGGAGAAGATCCCGTAGTGGAAACCGCTGATCTTGTCTCCACAAATCGGACAGGGGCTGGAAGAAAGTATGTGAAGAAAGAAAGAAGAAAGAAAATACTTTTATTAGACACACAAATATACAGAAAGAAAAAGTAAAGGTAAATTTAGGTTACGATAATATGGTGTCTAAAAGGCAGGAGCTCAGTATACACTGCAGGTATATGCAGCACTGATTTTCAGCTCCAGCCCGGACGATTTTATTTTTCAAATTACAATTAAAAATTATACAAACATTTCTTAAATAATTGCGTAATGACATCTCTATATGTACAGGGTATGGTCACAGAGTATGGTCAATGGCAGATGAGGAATAAATATACTAAAATATAAATTATTATGTATTAAAATGATATTAACATAATTAAAACAATTATTGTGAGTGATATTACGGTTAAAATTAATAAAAATGCAAATAAAGAATTAATAAATAAATTAATTAATTATTGGATGGTGATAAATATTAAATATAATATTGAATTGATTATTGCTACATGGTGAAAAGTCAATGAAATTAATATTAAAATTTTAAAATCCCACATATATTAAAATGAATTTTATTATATTAATAATATTATAACTATGTCGCGTTTAAAACAGGTTTTCGCTGTGCCTCGACCAAATACTGACGCAACCGTGTTTTGAAAGTTGCAAGGATGCTTGCATCTTTTATCGGTGGAGGTATATTGTTCCAGCATTTGGTCGCAGCATAGCGAAAACTCCCCCGGAAAGATGTTGTTTTATGGGCTGGAATTAATAACAGTTGGGCGCACTTCCTCGTAACATATCTATTTCTATCTGATATCCAAACCAATTTTTTATATAAGTACCTTGGCTGCTGATATTTAATAACATTAAACAATAAGCATGCCAAGTGTAAATTCCGCCGTGATTTCATTTTTAACAATAGATTATTATTAAGAAATGGAGTAACGTGGCTCCGTGGTGGAATGGCGAAACAAAATCGAGCACATGCATTCTGAACCCTCTGCACTAATCGTTCTGTCCGAGAGTACAACCGAGAGCCATATACAGTATCCGCATAGTTCAATTTGGATAGCACCAGAGACTCGACAAGTTGAATTCGCAGCTCCTCAGATAGATAAGGTCTCATTTTGTATAAAACTTTAAGCCGAAAGAAACAGTTCTGTGCTGCATCAGTTACATGCCTTTCAAACCTCAGATTGTCATCCATTTGCAGGCCAAGGTTCCGTGCTTCATGCACTCGGTCTACTTGGACATCTAGAACTGTAACCCGAAATTCAGTGGGTAACTTTTCAATCTGTTTTTTTGTACCAATTACCATGTATTTTGTTTTAGTTGGATTTAGAACTAAACAATTCTGTCTAGACCACGTTGCTAACCTACTTAGATCCTCATTTAACAGCTTTATTGCCCTGTCATGCTCGTCAGGCCGAAATGAGATATAAACCTGGACATCATCTGCATAAATATGATACTGGCAGTTTTGAAGGCACTTAGCAATATCTGCCGTGTATAAAATAAATAAGAGCGGGCCCAAAATAGATCCCTGGGGCACACCTCTATTTAACGAGGCAAAAGACGATTCTCTGGAAGCTCCAGCACTTGTGTGCAGTTTCACGTATTGATTGCGATTTTCCAAGTAGCTGTGGAACCATTGTATAGTATCCTGCCCAAACCCGTTATATCGTAACTTCGCTAAAAGTAGAGATATATTTATTGCGTCAAAAGCACGGGAAAAATCCAGCAACACCAAGACCGTGCACATACCCTGGTCTTGGGCGGCAAGGATATTATCCGTTACATCCAGCAACGCGGTTGTAGTGCCTCGGGAACGTCTGAAGCCGGACTGTAACATTGGTAAAACGTCGTTATTTTCCAAGAAGTCCGTGAGCTGTTGGCTTACGACTTTTTCCAATACCTTTGAAAGACACGGCAAGATACTAATTGGGCGAAGGTCCTTCGCATCCAGAGGATTCGGCTTTTTTGGTAGCGGTTTAACGGCAGCCACCTTCCACATCTCAGGTACTACTGATGATTGTATGGATCGATTCACTATATCGGTGATGGGTTGCAAGGTATGGGAGAGTGTCAAATTAACCATATCCAGAGATATACCATCATGTCCTATAGCCTTCGACTTAAGACTATGAATGACCCGAGAGACAACATCTGAAGAGACCGACTTCAGATTAAACGTTTCATCTGTAGACCTATGGAACTCAAAGTAGGTGATATATGAGAGGCTAGTTTGAGGGTCACCCGGTACGTTAAGAAAATGTGTATTAATTTCGTTAGGATCATTAAAGTGCAATGGGAGATGGTGTTCTTGTTTTTTGGGAAGAACATAGTTTTTAATATTTTTCCACAAAATTATAGGATTTTTTATTTGGTTATTTATATTATATCTAAAATACGCAGTTTTTTCATGAAAAAGAGAGGTATTGACTAACGATTTCAGTTCTTTATAATATTTCTTTTTTGACTCAGATTTCGTGTCTCTATATAACATTAGTGCTTCGTCTCGAAGCCGCATCATAAGCCTGATGTTATCAGTTATCCATGGATACTGGGGATTCTTTATAAATTTCTTTGTAACCGGTGCGTGGATGTCGAAGAGACATGTCATATAATAAGTGAGTGCACAGACCATTTCATCAACATCAGACATTTGAGATATACTAGCCCAAGGTATTTTGTCCAAATCATCCTGCAGTTGGTTAATACATATGTGTTTTAAAGGTCTGAAGATTACAGTATGCGGAACAAACTTTGGTCGTTTCGCAAGCAACTCACAATATATGTAACAATGGCCATTTATGGCTTTGTACGGCAGGATATTCAGGATTTTAGATTTTAAATCCGTGCATACTAAGTCGATTAGAGTCTCAGATGTGTCTGTGAAATGAGTAGGACCAGTAACCAGTTGTGTCAAACCCACCGAATGTAAAAACATATTAAATTTCCTTGTTGTGCTGTCATCGCTTTTTAAAAGATTAACATTGAAATCGCCAAGTAAAATAAACCTATCACAATAGGCCAAGGCACTCATAGACTCATTTACAGCATCAAGGAACAGATCCAGATCCAACCATGGTGGACGATAGGCTGTGCCGATAGCAATTTTTTGAGCGTTAACAGTGAGTGTTAACCACAATTGCTCGACGGATTGGAACCTAATGTCCGAGCCGTTGGAATACAAGCGGGCACTAATATCTTGCTTGATGTAAAACCCGACACCGCCGCCCCTACCCCTTCCAGTACTGCTGTGTCTTGGCACATGACGCAGTCGGTAGCCAGGCACGGCCGGTGCCCGGTCATCCTCTCCTTGTCGCAACCAAGTCTCATTAATTGCTAGGATGTCGACTGGATGATTTGTTAAAAGTCCTACAAAATCATCATGATTTGTTCCCAGAGAACCCACGTTTAGCAAACCAACCTTGAGATATTTATCAATCAACATTGTAAGATTAATATCTCTTGGCAAATGAAAGTAACATGTTTGCAAAACAGCACCTCATATTTGATAAGGTCACTACTGGAAATGAAAAAAATTCTATTACAAATATTGTATTTCTCAACTAGTTTTGTCAAGTAAAGGACTTGTGTAATAATTATTTTTAACTTTGTATAAAGCGTAAAATTAAGCAGGCTGTTATTTAAAATAGTATATATAAATGTCGAATAAATAAAAAGATTACATATGCTTAAAGTGTTTAAACGGTATAGATTATTCAATAAATATTTAGCCTGATTGTAACAGGGAAGTTTAATAAGCTTGAAAGTACCATTAGTAGCTAAGAATAGTTGAGTTTTTAATAAATAACGATAGTGTACACGGAAATAATATAAAAGTATAAGATGTAATGTATAAAAAAAAAATAATTGATTTAATGTCAAATTGTGCAATAGCAAGTGACTAATTAAATGATTATAGAAAAATATTAGAATTACACAAAAATAAACATTAAAATAAGTAATAAAATTGATAAGCAAAAATAACTTAATGAATGAATGAATGAATTTAATGACGTTAGCAGACCTTTTAACTCCACCATACAGTACATGCCAAGATAACAACTTATCTATTAACGATCTCATAGGATTAGTTACTTTATTACATATATCCAAATGACTTGTTAAACAAAAAATTTACCAATGTCTTTGTCGCTAAAGATTCGCTGTGTCGGAGCGCCTGCCTCTTTTTTTACTAGGATTTTTCCATTCGTCGTCCAGGCAAATCTCCAGTTTTTTTGACGGGCAGTTTCCTTTGTTTTGTAGAACAATTGATAATTTATTCGAGTTAGATGTTCATTTAGATATATTCGCCGATTGGGCCCCAGCATTCCAGCATCCACGGTGGTCAGTTGCCGTCGCACACGCGCTGCACGCAACAAACTATCACGCGTCACACGCCTTGCAAGCTTCACAACAATGGGTCGCGGGCGCGACAGTTGGTTATCATTTTCCTCCACTATATTTCTGCGAATGGACCCAATGCGTTCAGCATGGACCAAATCGGCATCTTCTAAGGAGATCCCAAGTTTAGATCCAAGAACTTTAATTAAATGCGCTGGACTTTCCTCCTTTTCTTCAGGCAGACCGGCTATAATAACATCATTCAATAAAAGTTTTTGTTCTCGGTCGTTCAGCTCCGATCGTAGGGATGATATTGTATCTTCCATATTATTAATGGTTTGTTGCGAGACCTCCACCTCCACGGGGCGATCTTCTAGCACTTCGATCCTCTTTTCCAGACTGATGATTCGCTCTTCGTTCTTTACAAGGGTACTTCTCAAACTGCTTACCTCACTATTGCATGTCTCTATTGCCAACCGCATGGCTTTCAATTCTTTTCTAATGGCACGTAGTTCATGCGCTAATTCTAGGTTAACGTCTTCATCCGCCGTGTTATAAAACACGTCACCATCGTCCTGGGTATTACTGGTAACGCCTGACGGTAAACCAGGCGTAATGGATGATGCCATGAAGTCCTCCCCAGGGGTAGGGGACGTGAAATTGTCGGCTTTTGCGAAGGGTGTTTCGCAATTTGAGCATAGCCAGTCGCTTTTATTAGTAGCCGTTTTGAAAGATGAAGTAGAACTTATGCAGGCCCGGTGATAACCATTAGTGCACTTGCAGCAGCGTACCACCGTGGCACTTGTGCCTTTCCCAATCATAAATTTACCGCAAGCTCCACACTTGTTCATGTTGACTATTTAGGATAGATAGGCAACAGATTTCCACACGTCTTGCTACTACTTAAAACGTAGGCTCTATAAATTTTAACAGTGCGATTGCTTTTTATTTTTATTTATTTTTTTTAACCCGCTGATCCTTATATGCGGCTCTTCCTGCAAGGTTCGTATATTTTATACACTATATTCAGGTGCAACACAGTACTCAGCTTTAAACATAGATCGGTTGTATCACTTAAAATATCCAAGTACTTATTAAGTGTTTATTGTGGGTAGAACTGTTGTATTAGTTATTAATTATGTTCAATTTATATGAAAAGGGATATCACTGCCACTGAATTTCACTTTGTAGAACTTTGCACGACTTTATTTCATATTTATATTGATGTTACGCTACATGAACTCATTAAAAACTATTTAAAATCAGTAATTTAGCGCCCCGAACTACCGCCTGTTAACGTCATTAGAATACACATGATGTAACTAAAACTCTACAGCCAATACTAAAGGATCGATAATATAATGGTCCGTGTAGTGACGGATTTAGAATACGTAGTGTCACCACCCCATTCCACACTGAGGGTGTCGTAGGCCCTGGACAAAATAATGACGTCATCATCAAATAACGTGCGGTGACGGATTTTGAATATATGGGGTCACCACCCCATTCCATACTGAGGGTGTCGTAACAGCCCGCAAAAGGAAAAAATAAGGCCGAAAACCTGGCCGCAAGAGAAGGAAACCTTGATACAAACCCAGTGCCAACCCGTCTGGCCAGCGTGGCACAGTAGGCTAATTATCTTCCATTGAAATGGAGGAGGCCCGACTCAGCAGTGGGTCATAAATCGGCTGAAAAGTAGTAGCACTATTTTTAAAGTAAATAAATAAACAATCATCATTAATCACAACATTAAAGTATACATTGCCTTCTGTTTTTATTCTCTTTTTTTTATTGTGTCTAATAAACATTTTCTTTCTTTCTTTCTTTCAATCAATACCTGTTAATAAGCTGTTGCCTGCTGATGCCCTGATGATGGTGCAACCTGTCTTCGGCTGGCTCCTGCTCGTCCTCGTGGGTTGTCGACTCGTAAACAGCCGCCGCAGCCGCTTCCCTATACACCACGTGGGGGTGCCGGCCCTGGACAAAATGACGTCATCATCAATTGCCATGCGGTGACGGTTTTATAAAATATGGGGTCACCACTCCATTCCATTCCGAGGGTGTCGTAGGCCCTGGACAAAATAATGACGTCATCATCAATTAATGTGCGGTGACGGATTTAGAATATAAGGGGTCACCACCCCATTCCATCCTGAGGGTGTCGTAGGCCCTGGACAAAATAATGACGTCATCACCAATTAATGTGCGGTGACTGATTTAGAATATAAGGGGTCACCACCTCATTCCATCCTGAGGGTGTCCTAGGCCCTGGACAAAATAATGACGTCATCATCAATTACCGTGCGGTGATGGACTTATAAACCATAGGGTCATTATCCCATTCCATCCTAAGGGTGTTGTAGGCCCTGGACAAAATGACGTCATCATCAATTACCATGCGGTGACGGACTTAGAATACGTAGGGTCACCAGCCCATTCCATCCTAAGGGTGTCGTAGGCCCTGGACAAAATAATGACGTCATCATCAATTACCGTACGGTGACAGATTTAGAATACATTGTGTCGCCACCCCATTTCATCGTAAGGGTGTCGTATCAGTCGACAATAGGAAATGACTTGGCCTAAAACCTAGCCGCGAGAGAAGGAAAACACGCTACGAAATCCGTCTGGCCAGCGTGGCACAGTAGGCCAATTACCCTCCACGTAACTGGAGGAGGCCCGACTCAGTAGTGGGTCATTTACCTGCACAGGTGAATGTGTGGGTGAGAACTCCGAGCTGTAAGAGTAGCACGAGGAATGCGAGGCGTCACTGTTGTTCCTTGACAGAGATGGCGTATAGTGTCGAGACGCGCGGGGACTTGCCGATGGACTGCTGTAGACGCTGAAACAACACAAAATATACTATCATATAACTTTACTAGCGACCCGCCCCGGCTTCGCACGGGTGTAATGATGAATCTCTAAATTTATCAGATGTATGTAGTATACTTAAAAACCTTCCTCTTGAAACACTCTTGAATCACTCTATCTATTAAAAAAACCGGTTCTAAATTCGTTGCGTAGTTTTAAAGATTTAAGCATACATGGGGACGGACAGACGACAGCGACTTTGTTTTATACTAGGTAGTGATGATATAGGAGCTGTTCTACATATATATATGTAGATTGACTCATCACGATATGTCTGGAACCATAAGACCTAGAGCCTTGAAAATTTGGTAGGAATATTCTTTACACCGAGTAGGGATCAGCTAAGTATTTAGCGGATTTCAGGAAATTCCAAAAAAGGGGGAGCAAAACAACGATTGCGGGATCTGCTATGTATTATAATAGTCTCGTATCACGGCTGTTATTGAACTCTTCCGAAATAGCTCGACCGATTTTCGTCAAATTTTCGGACACCATCTATTTTTCATCCCCCTAAATGTAAAAGGTAATAGAGGTACACACACCACAAAAAAAAACTTTTTGCAAAATATCTTGTTTTCTTTTTTTAATACAGCATACAAAAATACCTAGAACTCAAAAATTTCACCTCTATACGATAACCCCTATTTTTTAATAGCGATATTTATATGGCACTAGCTTTTGCGCGCGGCTTCGCCCGCGTGGGCTTCGAACTCGTGCATATTTTTTATGAACATAAAATCGGTTATTGTGGCTAAACTATGATAGTTAGATATGTGCTCTCGCGGACTTTTTTGTAGATCTTTATAAGACCTACAAACCCGTAGTACATAATTTTGTTCTATTGTCAATTGTTTTTGCAGCGCACGCATAAATAGGTTTTCGATTTTACACCTTGGTTTACAAAATCGCAATTTTCCTACGGATCCCTAATTCTTTTGAAAATAAAATATAGCCTATAACCTTCCTCGGTAAATGGACTATCTAACACTGAAAGATTTTTTGGAATCGGACCAGTAGTTCCTGAGATTAGCGCGTTCAAACAAACAAACAAACAAACAAACAAACAAACAAACAAACAAACTCTGCAGCTTTATATATTAGTATAGATTAGTATAGATAAGAACGTTTACGGGGTCAACTACCTATACTACCGTCGTCGTCGTTTTAGCCCATAAATGACCCACAGCTGCAGGCCTTCTCCAATTAGGCTACGGTACCACGCTGGCCAAAAGAGTTGGCACAGGGCTTCGTATCAAATTTTCCTTCCCATGCGGCTAGCCTTTGACCGTCTTTTTTGTCGGCTCTTACGACACCCTCAGGATGAAATGGGGTGGTGAAACTATGTATTATAGGCGCGCGAGTTCATGTCCATCGGGGCCTGAATAAATAATGACAAATCACATTTAATTTGTTTCATAATTTGCAAAATTACCTTAGGTTTATTGTAAAACCAAATTGGCAGCTGTTGACTACATCGGTAGTTATTAACGACATTACCTTAACTAATTAGGTAACAGCATTACAGCATTCCTCAGGATGGACGTGAACTCGCGCGCCTATAATATTCTATATGCACTTTGAATCTTAAAACTAATCGGTAAGTGTTTACTTGGTTTTTTTTTTGCTAGAAACGATCGATTGATTGAATTTGAAAAAGGGCGTATGTACATACCTGTGTGTATACATTGAATGCACTGCCGAGTCGGTACTTGCACTGGATTGCACCCTGGGTAGCCGGCCCAGAAGTGGGGAGCCGTGCAAAGCGCCAATCAACTTGTCCATCCCAACAGACTGCTCACATTTAAAGTCTAAAAAAAATATGTGGCATGGTTTACTTTGGCTTAAACTTCTACAACTATTCAGCCCTTAAATTGCCCACTACTGAGTCGGGCCTCCTCCACTTACATGGAAGGTAGTTAGCCTACTGTGTCATGCTAGCCAGACGGGTTGGTGCAATGTTTTGTACATAAATGTACACGACACGAGTATGATAAATACACTTCCCCGACCCCGGAATCGAATGGGACCCGTTGAGTCAAAGGCGGCACATCCAACCCCTAGTAATTCGGTTGCGGTTTTTAAGTTTTTTTTTTATTAATTAAAAATCTGAGTTCCATATAACGCGTATTCCCAAAGGTCGCATACCTAAGAGGATTTCCAACGAAAAAAAAAGAATGTAAAGATAATGTCAAGTTGTCTTACCTGATAACTGCGTCTCTTTCTTTATGGTTAGATTCTGAACTTCTCCAAGAGCAGTCTGCGGCGGCGTCGGTGCTATTCCGGGTTCTAATACTAAAGATTTAGCACTGTTCGTCGGAGACGACGTCCGTCTAGCGAGGCTCAATGATGTGTTGTCCGTCAGAACTGATATCTGCAAAAGACAGTATCGATATTTAGTTCATTCATATATTAGGACTAGGTATAACCTGTATCGCTCCAACTGACCCGCGCCGCGAATGGAGGCCGGGGGGGAGGCGGACGTGACGTTACGTCCCCCTTCTACTCTCACCTTAGAGGCCAGTGGTGGGTCGGGGGACCCGCCACCGAGGAAAGCCTCAATGTCTGAGGGCGTCCCAGATGCCCGGAACGCCCTGCGCCAGTCGCTAGCCCGCAAAGCCGGCACCACGTCGGGGCGTCACAGTGGAATGCGTTTACGCGAACCTGTGGCGCCCCAAGCGTGTCGTGTGAGGGTATACCGCTGGGGTTTTAGTGGGTAGACCGAGTGCTTTCCGGAGTCCCACATAATCGCCGACCCCACCCCCAAGGGGCGGCGGTATGCCTAAAGCATTTCCCCGGTGAAATTAAAAAAGAAGGTATAACCTGTATCACGGGGTCTGTATACAAACATGTAATTCACCAACAGAACATACACACAGACTCAGAGCAAGTGCCTCTGGTTTACACAAACACACTTGCCCCACCCCGGAATCGAACCGGCGACCCATGATCCAAAGGTGGCACATTTACGGTTGGCGCACTGGTTGAGCGATCGACTGCTGCGCAGCATGTCGCGGGTTCGATTCCCCGCACGGAAGAATTATTGGTACGACCTACAAGTATTTGTTCCGGGTCTGGGTGTTTTCTATCTATAATATGTAAGTATTTACAAACAAACAAAAAGTATATTAAGTAGTTTATCCTCCATCTCGTTACACAAGCATTAAGTTGCTTAGCGTTTAGGCTTAGACGTTGTGTGAAATGTCCAAGGAATATTTTATTTTATTTATTTATCCAACACCAACAGGCAGACTTGAGGTTTGTGACCCCTGTCCCATTTTCGTAACCGTATGCGTGCCTTTCGTATCGATTTTGACTCTATACTAGGCCCTGATGTGTAACTCACCCTGTTCATACTCAGACTTCGTTGGTGGGCTTGAAGTGGCGAACTGAACTTCAGGTCTAGAACCCTCTGGTCGTCCATGCTTTGGAAGCATTCCGGCTTCAAAGGTTCCGTCTTGACGGTCACATTTCGCAGCGTGTCTATGGAATCCCGCGAAGACTGCAAGTCTAGAGAACTGCTGTTTTCATCTGTAAGTTAATGTAGAAAATTTTAAAATGTATACAGGATAACCTTATAGCCGGAGTCATAAATCATGGAGACTACCGATATAAATTGTTTTTTTTTTTCATTTATTGGTGTGAATTTTAAACTTAGTGATACGTGTTTGTGCATCTTTTCAAGTTGTCAAAAATATCTAGCACTAGGACATACACGATCAAGTTTAAAGCCGAACTTTTGCGTCCACCGACGGTGAACTAACATGTTAAAAAAACTGGCTCATCTATGCAAGCTAAACTAAACTAACTTAATTTAGCTGGCGGTGGACGTTCGGCTTAATTAGGCATCTAAGGTGCTTTTATTCCATTATTGTTTTTCATTAACAAGTATGGGAGATAAGCCGACGGTTTTCAGCCGACAAAATCAACTAGCCTATCTAGGCTTTCCGATAAAGCTATTACCCACCATTGTTGGCACTGGTGTCGATGACCATTTCGGAGTCCGACAGCTCCCCCTCCCAAGACATCGGTCGTTCTCTGTCGTTGATGTCGCTGTGGCCACCCGTCGAGGGTCGTATCTTCTTATTACGCATGTTGACCTGTGAATTATTTACTTGTATGTATTTTACATGTATATTACTTTTACAATAACTCCTTTTCGACACATTGTAACCATTCCAGTTATAGTTGATCTAGTAATTATACTCTATGTTACGTTTGCACCGAGTGGTGAAGGATTTAGAATTCATACTGTCACCAACGCATTCCACCCTAAGGGTATCGTAAATGACGACAGAAGGAAATGGCAAGGCCGCAAGAGAAGGAAAACTTCAAATGAAACCCGTCTAGCCAGCGTGGCACAGTATGTTAATAACCCTCCCTGTGGTGAGAGGAGGCTCGACTCAGCAGTGGGTCATTTAAGGGCTGAGTAGTATTAGTAGTAATTTTACATTTTACTGGTTGTATAAGACTAGTCAGTACCCACAGTTTCTTAAGCAATGTTCCAATGATTAAGTTCCAAAAATCAAGTACCTCGTACTGATGTTGGGTGAAGTCGATCTTGGAAACTTCCGCATCGGTAGAGTCTTCATCGTGAGGCACAGAAGACACGCTGATGCGGACCCCGCTAGAACTGTACGAGAACTGGCCTGGAAAAGATTAGATTGCACTCAGTAAATGAGATGAATCGTAATATGACTTTTCACTATGGCGTTTGCACTATAGCGTTGAAACTAACAAACAACTATTATCTCCTGCTAACTCTTCTCTGTAGAACTGCATTGAAGAACCGGTGGTAAATGGCAAATTTGCAATGTTAAATGCTAAATTTGAATTATTATTTTTTTGTTTGACTTGTCAGAAGAGCTCCAATGAGCTAACTTGATTAAATCTACACATTAAGGTGAATGTTCCAGAGAAGCCCGCGAAATTCAAATTTTCTTACGTTTTTTGCAATTTGCAGGCCAGTGCTAGGTTGTATGATGATTAATATTTGATTCGCGGCTGTAAGACGTATATAGTTACAGAGTTATAAACATCGAACTCATCAATACTACCCTCCAAGCTCATAAAGGTGCAAGAATGACTTTGAGCTTGAAAAAGTTTTTCTTCCACCTTTATGAGCTTGGAGGGTTGTATTGATGATTATAATTCTATAACTACATACGTCTTACAGCCGCGAATAACATTTTAATCACCATACAACCTAGCACTGACCTGCAAATTGCAAAAAACGTAAGAAAATTTGAATTTCGCGGGCTACCCTGGAACATTCACCTTAATGACACCTCAGGTTCTGCAATCCTCCATAGACAATGGCTACAACTTACCATCGGGTGTGCCGTAAGAATATCATCATTTCAGCCTATAAATAACTTACTACTGAGTCGGACCTCTTCTAAATTCATGGAGGGAAATTAGCCTACTGTGCAACGCTGGCAAGACGAGCTGGCACAGGGTTTGTATCAAGTTTTCCTTCTCGTGGGGCTAGTTGGTCTACCCCTTGCGTGCCTTTAGTCGCCTCGTACGATACCCTCAAGATGGTGGTTTGGTGACATTGCGTATTTAAAATCCGTCACCACCGCTCACAGAAGTGAAAACTACGAAAAGAGTTTCGTAGTTTTCATTTCTGTCTCACAAACCAAAAAGCATTCATTATTTTAGCGTAATGTAACCCAATAGTATTCCTTAAAAGTCGTTCAGCTCTCGGTCATTTAAAACATCGGTGTAACTTGCGGAACTTGAGAACGAAATGAACCGGGGTGAACTGACGTTAACACAATAAAATTATAATAAAATAGTTGATAGCTGGGGTCAACGGACCCGTTATGGGGGGTTCATTAGGCTTGAGGCCGTGTTTACGAAAACTTCGTGTGATAAGTCATGGCGCTTGTATGTGTGTGTAGGTGATAGACTAGTGGTGTTGAGCTTTTATCGATAGTATCAATTATAATTGCGATTAATTAATGCACTTAATTTTTTATTTAAAGTGTGGGCATGAGGAGTTTTAACACATCTTTTTTAATTTCAATTTTTTTTGTTTTAATAATCTACGCAATACAGCACGGCTAAATGTGTGATTTCTTAAACTCAAACTCAAAAGGAACTTTAATTACGTAGGATCTATCACTAAACTCTTATAAATCGGTAAATTTATAATTACCACTAAGGTCTTTGGCCCTTGTCCCACGCTAGTTGTTACTCTCCATGATCTTCTATCGGTCGTCATATTTACATTCAAACCTTTCATACACATTTCCTCATTCTTAAAGTTCGTTCATCTCTTTTATACTCCCACAACCCTTGCGTCATACATTCATACTGACTACCATCGGTTCGGAATGCCGCTCTACAGAGAAGAGCCGGCATGCAACTCTGTAGTTGCTTTTTATTCAAACGATCGGTCTTGTTTACAAAACGGAATTAAGGTCTTAGATATTTTATTTTTAAGATGAATGGCCATCTCTTGTCAAGTACAATCAAATGGATGCAAAAAGGTCACACTATTTGACAGATTCATTGATGTTACCACATGATTTGTTTAATATCCATACAAATAAATAAAATCAAACAGACATTCCAATGTCTGTTTGTAATAATAAAAAAACCACTCTTTACTAAATGCGTAAGTATGTATACACAGTACATATACCAAAATAACATTTTTTTTAAGTTTTTGTCTGTCTGTCTGTTTTTTCCGGCTACTCTCTGGAACGGCTGGACTGATTTCGACGGGACTTTCACTGATAGGTAGCTGATGGTATAATATGGTGTAACTTTTTAGACTAGCTTCGCCCCGCGCCGTTCTCCGCGGGACTCAGCTATTATGAAGTATAATTTTAGAGTCAAAGTTAATTAGAATTTATCTGGATATTTAATTATTTTATTAAAAACAAATCCGACATCATCGTGGCCGAAAACCTAGCTGCAAAAGAACTTTTTATGAAACCCTGTGCCAACCTATCTGCTATCTGGCCAGTGTGGCAAGGAAGGATAATTACCCGCCTGAGCAGTGAGTAATGTTTTTTAATAATATAATAGGATTACGTTTGACCTCCATGATCCATCTCGCTTGATGGAAGGCGAAGATGAGGCCTAAGATGGTACACGATTGCCTAGAAGGTGTCTTTTCACTTTGGCCTTTTAAAAAATTGCCTATTAAAAATAAGACTTCGTTCCATAGACGGATCAATGTTCATAAAGAAATCACAAAGCTCATTTGCCATTCTTAAACCTTCACTAAGACTTTTCAAATTAAATGTCACGTTTCCAGTGCTTGTTGAAGCCTCTTCTTCTCTCGTCGTATTCCATTTGCGTTTCGGCTATGTTTGCAGTCAAAGTTTGAACTTGCACAGAATCTTCGTATTTAACTTTACTTTAGTCCATTTTCAAAGGATATTGGGTTGGATAACTATTGGAATACTTTTATTATTATGTATATACTTATTAGATCCGCGAATAATGAATTTTTTTGCCGCGAATATAGGAATTGGGTCGCATTTTTTTGATCGGCGAATAGTGAAACCGCGAATGAAGGAAGCGCGATTAAGGAGCTGTTACTGTATACTACTAAACATTAGATGTGTATTATTTAAGCAGGGGGCTACACGGCTTCAGAATCGCTTCAATACAACAGAAAAAAATGATGGTCGTGTCAGTTCCATACATTTGGATTTCTACTCTACCAAGGCTTACGTTTCCAAAGACACTTGATTAGGCCGCCTGGCGCGCTGGTCGGCCGTAAGTATAAGTTTTTATATGATTTTTGTGGCTATTTTTCTAGAGTATCTAAAACATAGTTCTTTTCATAGTTCAACCAAGAAGCTATTTAAAAGTCAATCTGGAATATATTGGGTTTCAGATTAAAATGTATTCCTAAGCAGTAATTTGTTCATATTAAATGTTCAATTATTTTAGAGGCGTCAAATTAATATCACTTCTTCAAATCTGACTCTGCTTCTAACCCTATTACTGCTATATTTTTATGTGTATGAACAGTGTTTAAAAAATATTTAAACAATCTATTGACCAGCAAGCCTTACTAAAATGTCCAGGCCAGAAATTTGATTAGAAGTAATTGCTTTTCTAAGTTTTTCCATTATTATAGTATACAAATATAAACTAACCTTTACTAGTTTCTGGTCCCGACATGCTGATAGTAGTGACTGAAACGTGTCCCCCCTCCACTTTAACTGGGTCTCCTTCACTGGACATCGCGGTACTCATCACCAGATCACCACCATCACCACAACAAAACTATCGATAATAATTTGTCCAAATCAATTCACTTCACTACACTAAGAGCACCATGCATTATTTTGTCTATGGTAAATGTATAAAAAATACAATTTGTTTTTAATTGATTGCAAAATTTTCAAAAACTAGTGTCTTCTCCGCATAATGATTAATACAAAAATATTTCTAAATCAATCATCTTTGATCATCTTGCATCGCCATTGATTTTTAAGGCAACATTTTGATTCAGTCTTGCGTTGGCAGCTTTCATTTCATATGTTTTTCTGACGCATCCTTCGGACGACCGGGACATTTGTTTTTGAGCCAAGCAAGGAAAATTGCGGCCAGAAGATAAAATCAGCATCTTGGTCAACCTGAAAAAAAACAAAAAATAATTATAAAAAATATATTATACATGTATCTGTTGAATAAATTTACAACAAAGAAACTAACCATTTCACGAATTTAAAAAATATCGTATCCAATTTAAACGACGTTCCGAATTTCCATTTTAAATTTGGAATAAAGTGTCGGTCGTTGCGAAACAGTGTGTTTCTGTTTGTGTTGTGTACACGCATGGGACGTAGACGCGCCGCGGCCTTGCGAACAAGTCCAGTGCTGCGCGATAGCACACCGATACTATTATCGATACTCTGCGACCCTCCGTGTCATTGGCATTATGTTTACGGGGGCGAAGCGCGGTCGCGATAACGACAAAGCGCGTCACAGTTTTAATCAATGAAATGGCAGGGTTGGCTGGTATTTTAAGGTTACAAATTAACGTTATTTGGTGATTCATTGCATTTTTTTAATAATCTATCAATGATTGAATGGATATTTTAACTAATAACCAACGTCTTGTATACATATATGTATACTATTTTATGATATACACTTTGTGGCTACTTTCTTTCTACTTCGTCCAATTAAAGACAAATTTAACTGTGAAATTTAAAATCATCTATTTTTCTCATAGCCGTTAGTAAAATGCAACACAGGTAACACCGTACATTTATCGATAAAACCAGTCTCCAACGCAATCCCGGGAGCGGAGTGGGGGAGGGGCGTTCGGCCTTCACGGAGCCGGTTGTGGCGACCGGCCGACCGCGAGCATTTCGCCTTTCGCGCAGGACCAGTCCACCGCTCCCACCAGGGTTACCAGGTTCGAGCTTTGCTCATAATGATGGCATAATTTTATTTGTTTTTTAATGGGTAAAAAGCATATTTGGATTTTGTTCCTCAATTGTACACAAATTATGACAATAACGAGGAAAATTTAATCATAATATTAAGTAATTAACCACAATTTTGATTGCAAGCAAATGCAATAATGCGTATGACTCATGCTTCGCTGACGAAATGAAAGTTGACTCGAGCCAAATCGCGGTAGGTTTAACATCATAAATCATTTGGAGAATGTTGCAACGTTTATTAAGTTCAAATACCTATACAGGGAAGGATAGATATCTATCAGTCGCAACTGTCTGGCGGGCCAATTAACGTCCAATAAAGTCCCTTGCCCCCAGACATTTCCCTGTTATTGTATCAGACAGCCAGACAGAGTCGCTTAGGAGTGCAGTCGCTTTGGTAACGCAATTACTGCCAATTACACAATGCTTAAAACTTGTCTGTTGCACTGGCGTTACTATAATGGCGACTTTGAAATATCATATATGAATGTTGTCGAAACTATAATCTTAATATTACATATAAGCATTTCCACCCCGTTTACCAAGTTGATGTTAGGTTTTTCTCACTATTTCCACACTAATAAATAATAGTATTATTGTAAATATAAAAAGTTTGTCATAATTACGACTGCCGAGGCGATTGTTAAATAACAATTTTATGCAAACTTACAAATAACAATGAAATATTATAAAGTTATATTTTTAAATGTAAGAAAACACGAGCTTTTGTTATCGTCATAATCTAAACGTTGACGCTTAAGTTCCATAAATTAAATTCTGTTGTTTCAATAAAAAACGTTCTGTCTTTTTCCTCGACTTTATAAACGCGTGTTTAAGAGCGAGATGGAACGAGATTTTGGTGTCCCAATAAAAGGAGTTCATCCGCACGCAAGATGGCGTCATCATGGCCTAGACAAGGCCGAGCGGTCATTTATACTATACGCCATACGCCAGACGAAGCGCTTTGTCTGAATTTTATTTATGGAATATTCTCTTCAATGAGGCAAATTCCTACATGGGTGAGTAAATAATCATTTGCGGAATACAAACCTTTTTTCTACTACCTTTTTGTTTGATTTAGAATTAGATTTAGATTTTATTTTCGGTGTTAAGTAAATCAATGATTTTTTTCAACAAAAACTGTGTTTTACCTAATGCAGAGCAGGATTTTCCGGCCATATGCTCTGAAACGATTTATACATAGAATTCAATTCTATGACTAAGAAAAGATAACGCAGCATATCGGAGAAAATTCTGGGTACCTACACTGTTAATAGGTTTTTCGGAATTACCTAGAGCTTCGTATTGACAATACCAACAGGAAAAGCATCGATTGAGTAATGAGGTAAAGCAACTTGTATTTCGGATGAAATTATATTTATAGGCTCTACAAAAGGATGTCCTTGCTTTGTTGTATTACACTGCCGAGTACATGAGGCGTGAGACGAGGCATCGACCGATTATTATCTTAAGGTCACTATCTGTAACGTAAATGCAGTTCTATTGCATTGATGTGATGGCTAGTATCTTAAGTAATAGTAAGTGTACGAATAACAACACATGTACTCGTATGTGCGGTTGAGAATACGAAGCAGAAAATTTCGAATTGAATTGAACGCGGCAATTAACAGCGACTGTCTATCTGAATAATTTCTTATTTTTACACAAGAACATACCAATACACAAAGGAGCGGAGCAGAAATTTCAAATGTTTTTTTTTTATAGTGGTCAGAAACTAGTTATTATATAAAATTACCGCAGTTTTTGCTTGAGTTACGGTGTCGAACAAAAAAGATTAAGCGACAGCAAACAAAAGCGTGGATAAACAATTACGGGATGACGTCCGAACTGAAGTACAGTTGAGGAAAATTTGTGGCGTCAGTTTCCTACATCCTTGACCCCGATGAATGGAGAGGTCGTGTATCCCCCCTAGAGTACGACGCACCCTGTCACCCACGCCGCAACTAAAATAGTCGAGGTTAATACTCTCTAGCATTTAGCATGCTCTTATTTACTTTAAACAAAGAGCTGCCACCTGGTTTCAGTGACTTAACAGTTTGAACCAATTAGTGGCGTTGAATAAAACATTGTTTAATGAGCGCATGTTTTACGTGTCCGTATTTTGACTTTCGAATGAATGAAAAACCGGCATTTTAGTTTAATTTCCACGCGAAATGAGTGTAGGCAATTTTGGCCCCTTACCATAGTCGGACCAAGAGTTTGCTTGCCCCGTGGTATTAAAAAATGTAACAATATTGCTTAGATTAACTGCATTTTAAATATAACTGTCGCAGTTACGCTATCCTAAGTAATAATGAGTCACTGAAAGCATTCATTCAGGTTCTATTGAATGAAATAAAACCTTTACGCACGAGCATCTGAAGAAAGCGACAGAGGTGAACGCCTCGATCTTATGGCTGTCTGGCTAACGATCGCGCGTTCGTACACCCCTATGGCTGGTAGCCATGCCAACAGGTGGCCAGTACTTCCGTGTTATTACATTTTCGAATTCAATTTCAAATAAAATAATTGTAGCTTCATTTTATATCTTCCACTAGCATTCCAAATGTGTTTCACAATTAAATTTTGATCAGCCATAGGTTTAACTATCGGTTATAATTAGAAGCTCGAGGTAATGTTGTAATATAAATTAATCATACGGTATTTGGTAATGATTTTATTTTAGTTTACACATCCATCTTTTACTAATAACATTGTTAAATTTCATATGCAACATGTAAAATAGACACATGCTTTACGCATTAATTCTATTATCAGACATATTGATAAAACCTGAAGAATCTGTTAACAGAATTTTATACAGCAAGTGTGTCCGCACAAAAAGGCTAATATTTACGTTAATACGATCGACGTAAACATGAGGTAAGTTTGAAGCATACGCGTTCATACGTAGGTGTACCTACTAATATTATTTTTTTAAATACGTCCGACAACAACTGTCTAAACAATATTGCAAATAAATTTTGAAGTGTATAATAAGCACAGATTTTAGTGTGCTCTTGCACGTAACAATATACGTACATTATATTAATGTAATATAGTGGCTATACTTTTAAATATACCTACAATACTAAGCTTCTAAGACTATCGATAAAATGTGCTCATTAAGCACATCACTATTTCGAAATATATTGTATAGGTAAAGATATAATAAGGAATAAATGACTTTAATAAGACAAAATTTCAAATCATATCTATTGGGAGTTAGTGCCATCGTAAATTGAACAGTCACTTCAAATGGTATGAATTTCAAAGTGCTTATACTTTTATAGATTAATTGTGATTAGCAAGCGTTTGACCACTATGTCGCCTGATGTTAATTTTATCAGAAACTAATCTTCACTTTTTTGGCTTTTGAGCCGACTTAATAGGGTATGTCTGCTTATGTTTTTCTTTGCTTTTATTGATTATATTTTTTCATTAAACAGTTAAGTTAAGTTAGTTTTTTGTACCTAATGCAATATAATTAAATCTAAAATTCACTAAATTAAATGTGATATAAACTTATTAGGTTTTAATAATTGCCAGTATCAAAATTATGGTTTACAGTGGAAGTTCATAATAAGGAAAAACCCACTGGAGTAAAGATGCTTCTCCGGTGACTAGAACAAAATTTGTGAAATAGTGTAGTGCAGACTTTAAACGGACGAAAGGCCAAGGTTCCCATTCTATCATAATGTATGCAAATATCCGCTGACACCTGTTTTATGAATCTGTGACCTCTACGTTCTATTCGATATTTAAATCTTATAACACGCTGTGTATATTTTTTGTTGTTCTAAATAATAAACTTATACATAACCGCTTAGTAGTTTCCTTACAGTCAAAATGAGGTTGAGGTTAATATGTATAATACCAGAGACAAAAAAAATCCGTCATTTCTTGACAGCCTCTAAATTAAGGAGGGAATTATGGCACTGTTCCGCCTTGGTCAGATAGGTTGGCACAGGGTGTTTTATAACGTTTTCGTTCTGTAGCGACAAGGTTTTCTACCTTGTCAATATGTTTAGGCTGCTGTTACGACACCCTCCGGATAAAATGGGTTGGTGACGCTATGCACTCTAAAATGAAACACAATATTATATCTAACATATGCTATTTATAAAGATATTATCTACATTGGTGATGCTTATTGCGTATACGAAGTCGCGGGCACAAGCTATTACATATGTATATTTGTTAATAATATCAATGACATTATTTTTAGCGCCAACACAAACAGCCTTTTGTCCCACTTGGTGATTAACTATAAATATCCATTGTACGAAACTGTAACTAACATTGTCCAATTGATGTTGGTAAAGTAGTTAAATTAAGTACAACAAAAACGGCAACAGTTTTTTCTTGTTGCAAAGTAATATGCAAGTTAATCAGCGGTTTGTTTTCGACGTCCTTGTATTCCGTATTGGCAACTGATATCTATACAAGCTTTTTAAATAGAGAACGACGTACAGATTTCAAATTGACTTTGTATTGTAATAAGTCGACTTTGAATACGAAATTGTATTCGGTGTAAACCACATTCGGCCCATCTTTACTGGCGACCGTTTTTATGCGCAGGGACACAACACTTCCAAGGGTGGTCTTACGAGTAGTGGCTGCGGTATTTTCAATGAAGGAGGCCCACCTACCTCTCTTAAATGCCAACATCTTGTCAGACATCCACGGCGCCTCACGATTGCATTAAATAAAAGACTGGGTCAAAATATTATATTAACAAATTAATCTTATATATGAATCGCGTTGACAGTAACCTTGTCGGTCGACACGGCAACGATAATTATAAATCTTGGAGAATGGAAATTCTTAGCATCGTTCCTTACTCCGTTACTTGGCCGAGCAGTTTATAAATAAATTGTTGCATAGGCAACTATCTTGAACAGCCTACCTATGCCGTTCAGTCTCTACTACCGAACTAGATCCGGTATCTGTTCCGTGCTGGCATTTGGAATAGACTAATCTCGGCACAAATACCATGAAGTTCATCGCCTTAGTCCATGTATGGCCCAATGTTGAGTCAACCCAGATGCATTCAGGGTTTCATATCAAGTTATCGGTATTCTAGGTGTTCTGCATGTACCTATAGTTAATTCGTCATATCGTAGTCGCCTCATGATAGAAAGAATTGGTGACAATATGAATTAAAAGCAGTCACCTAGACTGCAGTTTGTTAATTTTATTCCAGTCTTGATTACAACGCAATTTCGATCAATAGGAATATTTCCAAACAAATATTTAAATAAAGGGATTCATAATTTTGCTGTGACAACTACTAACACTTAGCTGTAGACGGCCCACTACTGAGTCAAGCCTCCTCCAGTTACATTGAAGTTCTTCCAATCTCGTTTTCCGCCTGCGTATTTAGTTCCTTAGGTGCCTCGACTCCAAGAGATGGTTTGGAGGTACAACCTTTTTTATTTTCTGGACCACCCGTCCTGTTAAACTACGAATCCTTTTGCATTCTAACGCTCTCTGTGAGTTCTTTAAAAAACGTGTTTGATTTTTACTAAATATCTCCAATAGCACTATGAGTCTCTTCACCGCGGGAGCTCTGTACAACTCGTGTCAAGTTAACATACATAACACCTAGACTTAGTGCAATGTTTATGTCTGGCTTACAAACACCAAGGCTCATGAATATAACAGTCAATGGATACTTTGAAAATTAAATCGTTACTTGAAACTTACGCGGAATAATCGCATTGAGAGCACGCAGGACCGGTATACACCCACCATTGCTGACTGCGGCCAAGGGTTACCACCTGGGTAACAAACCTGTTATTTTCTATTGAAGTGTTTATCTGACACAATGCATGTGCGCTAAAATTGGGTCAATGAAACTATAAAAATCGACAATCAAAGGCACGGTATCGATTATGACTATTTTTTTTAAGGCTGCTTTGTCGTTGTTTTAGCCCATAAATGACACACTACCGAGACGGGCCTCCTCCAATATCATGGAGGGAAATTAGCATACTGCGACACGTTGGCAAGACGGGTTAGCACAGGGTTTGTATCAAGTTTTACTTCTTTCGCGGCTAGGTGGCCGTTTTGCATTCCTTTAATCGACTCTGACGACACCCTCAGGATGGTATGTGTTGGTGACATTGTGTATTCTAAATCCGTCACCACACGGTTGCTTGGATCAGCTGATTGTTGACTAGTGACCATCGCATTAGTAGTACGAGTATAACATCTGACCTCCTATGTGCTCCAAAAGGCCAAATTAGGTTAGCCTGGTGCCTCGATACATGCGAACGTTATACAAATATGCATTCTATTTAATGCTATATTAGGTGAATTATTGAACGATGTTGGCAACGATTAGCATTATTATTTTTTGCAATATATGTCTTCATGCCATCATTTTAGAAAACAACACTGCTTAAAATAACTAGCGGTCGCCCAGCGGTCGAAATTCAAGCATAATTTATTTGAATTATTGTTCTATTCTTAATTTGACCAAAGACATAAATAATAAACAAAAGAGTAGGTATACATACATAAATGCGTGTGTGTGTCAAATAAGTGGTTCTGTGTGTAATGTTTTTTTTTTATTGATTTAATATATTTTTATATATAATTTAAAAAATATGCGTTCAGCAGGCCTTCTCTATGTAAACTATAAGTGTGGGAAATTTCATACTCCTCCGTCCAAGCAATTTTCGTATTAACTAACAACACGGTTGTCAATTGCGGTGGGATTTGAGTATAGACATGAAAGATTGAAAATAAATTTAATTTTAATTGAATGTAGGTCCATGGGGGGGACCTATGGACAAAATCTATGGGGGAGGCCTATGTTCAGCAGTGGACTTCTGTGGCTGATAGATAGATAGATAGATAGATAGATAGATAGAATGTAGGTAATGTTCTGTTGAGACAGCCCTAATGTTAAGGGGATCTGAGGGTTGGAGCGGGGCGTGGTAAATGGGTCGCCGCAGCCGCATTCCGCGGCGGTTGACATTACCACCAAGCTGTAGCCTTTGGTGGTAACCTTCTTAAATAAGTGGTAATATCGATTACACTAGTTGGCAATTTCGTCTAACGTAGTTGCCATAATGAGGGCATAATATAAAGGCTGTTAATGGCAGTGTTGAGGTTAATTAAATTCGTAGGGAAACATAATTATATTGTGTCATTCCTCTGGTGAATGATAATTTCACCATGGTAAAAAATGGGGTCAAAAATGGCTAAACGGGCTAAGTGATTGTGACTCACTGAGGCTTCTTAATTTGCAGCAGTTTTACCCAGCTTCAAATGAAGATGAGGTTCTCAATTCACCTGTATGTTGCTTGTATCAACATATGCTGCGGCCTGCGACGTACTCCTGGTATATACCACTAATACTACTTAGCCCATAAATGACCCACTGCTGAGTCAAGCCTCCTCCCATCACAGGGACGGTAATTCGTCTACGATGCTACGCTGGCCAGACGGGGTGGCACAGGATTTCGTATCAAGTGCTCGTAAGGAGCCTGAGGAGAGGAGGAGGGCCTCCTCGTCTGCGGCGGCGTGGTTCTGCATCAGATCCCACAATGCCGCAACAGGACGCGAGTTGGAGCACTCCGGGGAGGTTTAGTGGGTTTTCCTGCTGCGCAGCATGTCGCGGGTTCGATCCCCGCACGGAAGAAATATTTGTACGACCTACAAGTATTTGTTCCAGTTCTGGGTGTTTTCTATCTATAATATGTATGTATTTACAAAAAAAATATATATGAGTAGTTTATCATCCATCTCGTTACCATAACAAAAGCATTAAGTTGCTTAGCTTGGGACGAGATGGCGTTGTGTGAAATGTCCAAGGATATTTATTTATTTTGTCAGCTCCTACGACACCCTCAGGATGAAATCGGGTGGTGACACTATGTATTCTAAATACGTCACTACACGGATAAACCTGGTATTTATCTTACTAATATTAAACGTGAAAGTTTGTAAGTATGGATGGATGGATGTTTGTTACTCTTTCACGTAAAAACTACTGGATGGATTTTAATGAAACTTTACCATAATATAGCTTATACATCAGAATAACACATAGGCTACAAGTTATAAAGATATTATGTGAATTACAACAATATAAACAAGTCGAATTCAAAATTTCTAATTGTCAAATTTTCGGCCATATTAAACTATAGACAACATAACATTTCGCTGTCAGTTGCGTTTTGTTAAAGTAGGTTTTTTAAGGACGGGATAAAAATCTCAGGTATCCTTTGTACAACTTTATTTTTGTTTTAAATATTTATAATGCGGAACAAAGTTCGCCGGGTCAGCTAGTTGGTCTAGTATAAAAGAATGATCGCCATCTATTTAAAAGAAAGGTTTTATTGGCTCACGGACGGTATATTTACATAAATAGTGTACCTACACTTCATATTACTAATGCCAATGATACCAGTATTACAGGTGGCCATTAAGTTATTTCCATTCGTGGTATTTGATTTTATTTTATTCAATAGATAAATCTCTACTAATTAATATTTTTAATTTCAGATACAAAACGTGTTTGTATTTCGAAACACATTCGACATTCAAAAATCCTTTATAAAACTAACGCATAGAATAGCCGGCTGACTCATAGAGCTTTATTAAAACAGTCACATTTTTTTTAAATAGACGGTCCCAGTACGATCGCCTTTGAGCACACAAGCGGTGGCAATAAAGACCAAATATACATACATTTTGAGCGTAAAAAATATCCTTCGCGGCAAATGTTAGCAAAACCGGTTGAACCGTCACTGGCAGTTTTCCGGTGCCTAAATTAAAGCAATTTAATTGACGCTCGAAGATAGAAAAAGAACCCCGGAAATTACTTTACGATGCCGTCATAGGAATTTGCCTAAAATTATACCCACAACGATGGTATGTATTACTATTTATATACATACATGTAACTAACTCGCTAACGTCGCTCAGCGTGCTATGGAGCGAGCTATGCTTGGGGTTTCTCTGAAAGATAGGCTCCGTAACAAGACTGTCCGACAGAGAACCAATGTCACCGACAATTCTCAGAGAATTAGCAGACTGAAGTGGCAGTGGGCTGGTCATATCTGTAGAAGAACCGACAACCGCTGGGGTAGACGAGTTCTTGAGTGGCGACCGCGAATCGGCAAACGTAGCGTGGGACGGCCCTCTGCTAGATGGAGCGACGATCTGCGAAAGGTTGCGGGCAGCAACTGGATGCGTCAAGTTGAAGACAGGGCGCTATGGCGCTCTTTAGGGGAGGCCTATGTCCAGCAGTGGACTAAAGTGGGCTGATGATGATGATGTAAGTAACTGCCAGTAGTTTCATCCAAGTGGGAAGATATGTTGAAGTAGAAATTGACTCTACAAACAACAAAAAACTTACGCCGGCGCCGATTTTAAAAATAATACACTAAAACCGACAAAAAGTCACAATTTCTAGAGCCAATTTAAATTGACACCCACTGGATATATGTAATTATATTTTTTTTTTTTGATATCAATGAAGGATTTTAGGCAACGATTTCAACCCTATTGAATTTATTCCATAAACACTAACTTAAGTAATATGTACTTACAAAACACTAACTCAAGTAATAAAACAAGACTAAAAATACCAATTAACCTAAAACTTAAATACTAAAATATATTATTTAAAGGAGTCCCTTTAGGCAAGGTTCCGAAGATACTGGCAGCGTTTCCCCTTTGAATCGCTAGACTGATTCTTTGTCCGAGGTAGCTACCAGCTCTTCGGTCTCCTGTGATGTCGACTAACCTTTTTGCTATTTCCTTAAAAAGGCTTATAGCGCTAGGACCCCACGGACCAAGGGTCTCGACACCGAATGGGACAAATTCATATTCGGAGCCTAGACCCCTGTATTTGTGTGCTTTAGCTTTTTCAGCCGCTTCACAAGCCGCACCAGCTCTGTTGTTGGTTCCATGTAGATGGGAAGGGGCCAGTGTGTCTGAACAGGTTGCATCCCACACCAGCACCCGACCCATCTTCCATGGAATCAAACTCATACCGTCTGGTCTCTTACCATCGTCTCTTGCAATGCCAGTCGGCTCAAGTAGACTGGGCACGTTGACGGAGGTAAGGGACCGGCGTATGATATCGTTAAGTGCGGCATGTCTCGAGTAATCATATATATGTTAATTAGGTATACCTAAGACATTATTGTTTTTTAAGTCGGTTAACTTTTTTCTTTTTTTTTCTTTATATGAACGTGAGTTAGTAACAAACGCCAAGAAAAGAAGTATAACCTAATTTGCGTCGGTATCAAATACAGTTGGAACCGATTTGTAATGATGGTGTATTGGTAATTTTTCACTTTTCAGTTTTTTATGTCGGTTTACTGTTTTTTTAAAACGATTTTTATTTTTAGTCCTAACACCTCGGAACCAATCACTAGTAAGTCAACCAAGAATACCCAACTTAGCGTTTTGACCAATATCTTTGTTCACTTGCTTCAGGTTTTATACTACTACGACTACACTCACCGCTGGTCGGGCCTCCTCCAAGTACATGGAGGGTAATTAGCCAACCGTGCCACGCTGGCCAGACGGGCTGGCACAGGGTTTCGTAAAAAGTTTTCCTTCTCTTGCGGCTAAGTATTATATATTACTAGCTGACCCGGCGAACTTTGTTCCGCATTTTAAATATTTAAAACAAAAAGAAAGTTGGACATAGGATACCTGAGATTTTTATCCCGTCCGTATAAAACCTACTTTAACAAAACGCAACTGACAGCGAAACGTTATGTTGTCTATAGTTTAATATCGTCGAAAATTTGACAATTAGACATTTTGAATTCGACTTGTTTATATTGTTGTAATTCACATAATATCTTTATAACTTGTAGCCTATGTGTTATTCTGATGTATAAGCTATATTATTGTAAAGTTTCATTAAAATCCATTCAGTAGTTTTTACGTGAAAGAGTAACAAACATCCATCCATCCATCCATCCATCCATACTTACAAACTTTCACGTTTATAATATTAGTAAGAAGATTGGTGTACAATAAAGAGTATTCTATTCTATTCTAAGTCTTCGACCTTGTCATTTCTTTTGTCGACTCTTACGACACCTTTAAGATGAAATGGGGTGGTGACACAGTGTATTCTAAATCCGTCACCACACGGATCAGCAGCTAGTTTTGGTTTTGATATTTTTTATGAGACTAATTCGAAGGCTAATCGAATACAATTAATTTGCCAAATCGGTTAAACAAAACCTTCAAAAAAACAGACAGATGAATTCAAAGTCCTACTTTTTTAAGTCGGTTAAAAATGAAGTAAAGCACTTTTTTGGATGCTGCCTGAAAAACCTACAAACTTAATAAAGTCGTACAATAAATACGCGCAGTAAAATTTATGACATCATGTTAATTAAATAATGATTTATATCTGACATAATAATTCCAACCATTTATAGTAGCGCAAAATTCATATCGCAAGGTTATGGCTTAAGAGTACATGGTATCACCACCCCATTCCATCCTGAGGGTGTCGTAAGAGCCGACAGAAGGAAATGACAAGGCGGAAAACCTAGCCACAAGATAAGGAAAGGAAGTCTTGATACGAAACCCTGTGCCATCTCGTCTAGCCAACTAGGCTTACTAATCTCCTTGTAATTGGAGGAAGCGAGACTCAGAAATGGGTTATGTATAGGCTTAGTAGTAGTTTATAAACGCGGCAATAACTTGCAGACAAAATCAGTAGATACCTAATGAACGTTTGATGACCATATTTGAAAAGATTTAGAAGCTCCTCTAATATGTCTAGTTTCTTATATTGAGGTGTCGAATCTAAATATAGGAGTCCGAATAAGTTTCAAACTTTTCGAATACAACGCCAAAACTGCCCAATATCAATGACAAGAGTCAGCAAAAACTGTTCAGCTTTCGACAGAGTACCAACCTAACACAATAATGGCTGCGAAAGCCAAGACCCGTTCTGTATCAACACTAGGGTTGAGCCTTGTCCATGTTTCTAAGGGTTGATGATTATTACATTTCGAAAAGCATTTGGTAGCCTAATAATAATAATATTTATTCAAAAATCATTTTTTACACTATAGTAACTATAAATGCAATATTATACTAACTGTGCTATGCTTTAAGTGCCTGAACTAGGAAAACCTGTGTCTCAGGCGTATTGGGCTATAATTTTCTTAAAAATAATCACTTTTCGTAACGTGTTACTAAGAAAAAATGCTTTAGCGGGTACAGTAAATTTACTAACGATAATAGCTATATTTTATTTTAGTACCATTAATAACTTCTCTGTATCTTCGTACGATAGATTTTGAAGGACATCTTTCAGTACTTTTTTGCACATTCTATAGTTGAGTGGATAGATGTCTGTTATTGCATTTAATTTATTGTATAGAATTGGTCCTAAACAAATATAAAATTTTGATGTAAAAGCATGTTAATACTATAGTGTTAGTTCAGGACGTACGCCACATGCTTTTAAAACAAGAACTTAGAAACTAATTTTAAATTTGGCAGATTTAGGCAGAGGCCGAAAACTTAACCGCAAGAGAAGGAAAACTTGCTACGAAAGCCTATGCCAGGCAGCGTGGCATAGTAGACTAATTACCTTCTATGTAGTTGGAGTAGACCCGACTCAGCAGTGGGTCATTTATGGGCTGAGACGTAATAGTAGTAGGCAATTTATGGATCATCACCCAAATCAGGTGAGACAGGCCCATCGCATATACAGGGTTGATACGACATAGGGGCATTTTTTTAACTGCCTATACTAGGTATCATTTCCAGGCTCTGTACCAAAAATCAATTAAATTGGAGCAATAGTTTAGCCGCAAATGATTTTTTAAATTTTTGCCTCATTTGAACATGATGTATCTTTCCTAACACATGTTTATGCCTAACGCATCGTTTATTAAGCTTAGGGGCTGTCCATTAATCACGTGATGTTTTTTAACATTTTTAACCCCCCCTCCCCCTTGGTGAGGTTTAAAACTACCCCTCCACCCCCCATGAAAAATCACGTGTATTTTTTTTGTACCGTTTCGAATTCATACTAATCACATATAGTAAACGTGTGTAATTTAATGCCCCTCTGTCATATCAACTATGTTTAATGGGGAAAATGGATGATATATGAAATTATTGGACTAATTGAAGTCTAGGATCGATTTTGGGCTTTCTCTATTAATTCTATAATATCAGCTAGCGGGTCACTTGAGCTTCAGGTAGGTGCAGCCCTGCTCGTAACCTTGCTGAGTCACCCGGTAGGTAATGGTTTCTCAGAACCGTTCTGTATCGAGGCGAACGGTTGCGAAAACCTGTGCACAAGGATGTCTCATGATTTCGGCGCGCGATCCGATCCCAGACGTGGGAACTTTGCAATGGAGAAAGCTCGAGGTTAATTTGGACATAAGACCTAACACATGTAAACACTTATTTATTCTATTTATATTTACCTACATTGCACCCGCTGGTATTGTACCCGAAATTGCGATGCTGGCACAAATTCCACATACAAAAAGTTATTAATTAGGATTTCCAACAGAGAATACAATACACGTTCACATTTACGAGATGATTCAATACAAATTCTTTTGCTGCCTAATTAAAGGAAACCACATCATTGACATAAAACAGAACACAATATAACAGAAATGAATCTTATTATAGAGATATACGAACTTAAATTAATAAAACCATGTTGTTATATATATTTTTTTAAGAATATGTATATAAAAACTAAGACATAGAGATAATTTGAACAAAAAAATTAATAATATTACAAAACAAAACAAATTCACACAGTGAAATAAAATTATAATGTCTGAAAAGTATAATGGTCTCGTGCACTTGAGAAGAAATACAACTTTTGGTAAAAAAAACACATATCAGCGTCATACGGTTTTGGCAGGTGATATTTTTTTATGTTTTAAACCTTGCGGAAACTTGAGTAAATATAGTCTTACATTCCGCAGTATTGTATAACGGTGCCCGCGCAAGAAGCTTTTATTGACTAGCTTGAAGCTGTTGCTACACTTTAGGCATTTATTGCACTTGTAAACAAAACGCGGCGAAGAATGTTTCTTTGATATTTACCTAGGAACATGAGCAATGTAATTTAATCTGTGCAAATACAAATTACGTGTGATATAGACTAGTGAAAAAGTCAATCATTGTCAACTATGACTCAGTCACAATGACGAACAAAGCTTTGGCAAATAGCATGACGAATGAAGCTTTCAGGCGCCGTTCGGTTGCCATTTAATGTTTTTCTTAGATACGTCAAAATTTATTATATTTGACACGAACAGTTGTGACTAAGAATCGAATGTATGTTTTATTGTATTGTTTACTATAGTGCTGTCTGCTAACCTTAACTCTAACTCATGATCAAGTAACTTCCATAATTGCTCGAACTTTTTTAACAAAACATACTTGTGATTGGCAAAATCATCGATGGAAACCAAACCCTAAATGAAGAAGAAGAAAAATGGTATGTTTTATTTTTAATTAAAGAGTCCCAGTTAACTAACAATGACCCTCCCAAAGGCCAACCCCACGTCCGTGCAGAACATCTTAGCCACGTGGGAGGGGGACACTCAAAATGAAATTACTTATGAGTGGCTAACAGGGAAATGGCAAACCCATGATGATGGAGAGAAATAATATTGAAATGATACAAAGTGACTTGACATTGGCTAAACACAAACCGTGAGAGCCACAAGGAAGATAAAAAAAAAACTAACAATGAAAACAAAAATCGGCAATTATTTTGCCAAAGAAGTTTTATTTAGTTTCATCTAATACTGATATGATGAAAACTAACTATATGTAGACTATATAAGTATTTTTTTGTTTTCGTCTATGTATAATAGCGATGTAAAACATACAGGTTTGTGTTATAGTTAATGAACTCACAGAGAGCGTATATGAATGTGTAACGTATGATTACTTCTGTAACGTATATATGAATGTCTACGTTGGAAATATGTCAAGGCAGAAGAGACCTAAGTATTTAAATATTCTCGACACGCAAACCGCGCAACGTAATTAAAAAGGAAAGAGAAATTGTTTTTTAAAAAAGCTTTGGCCAACATTCAAAATGTGTGTTGATTAAAATATATATTTTAAGGTCTTGCCGCCGTTCTCTGTCAGCCGGTTGGCGGCCATGCATCCTATCCTTTTACTTTTGCGCTTGCAAGTTGCAACACTCGTGCGTCCCGGGGTCAAGTGGCGCCGTGAGCGGATGAAATTTCAAATGTTACGTTTCAAATCACCTGTTCGCAATTTGTATTTGGAAATAGCAGTTTATTACATTCTATTAGTTTCTAATGTTTTCCTGATAAACCTCTTTGTTTAACAATGTGCACACCCGGGCCACTCTGCTGTTTTTTTGTTATTTATTATTATGTTCTTTATTATTTTCTTGCCTAACATGTCGAACAACAAAATCGGATTTTATTTTATATCTATCTATCTATATAATTTTAGAGCTGTGTTGATTACTTAATATTTGAAAAAAATACTACCGTTGATAAAAAACTGCCACCATGTCCGCTAGTTCAAATAAGTCGCCAGATTCTCAAAATTTATACGAGCTAGTCTTGCCTAATTTATATGTACCTATACCTAGATAAATAAACAAAATGAAAACTTAAACCCCTGGTGAAGCTAGGAAAGATCTTCAAACGGCTGGCAAAAACGAGAATAAAAACACTCATTGATCGTCAAAAAAATATATCGAAATTTAAATTGATAGAGTTATAACAAATAGTAGATGTTTCAATGACATTTCGATTATATATAACACTTTTCGATAGTGTTGTAGTCACTTTTCTCGATAGTGCGTTATTCTTTTCTGCGCACCAAAACTGCTAATTCAATATAGCCAACATTCATAATCACTGTCCTGTCAAGACTTGTGTCAGACTTGCGTCAGATCGTTCGTCAGACGTACGCCACACGGTTTTGACACAAGAATGTTTGAATTTAACCGATTATGGCTAGCAATTGAATCGTGTCGGTTGGGCGTTTCTATAGAAAATAACATGTTTCTGGTCTTTTATATGTATCTGTTTAATTTTGTTCGATAATTTCACTGTAATGTTGTGGCTAACAGACATTTGTCTATTCCAATCGTACTAATAACGGTATCAGGAGCGAAATATAGTATGATCTCAGCGATATCCGTGTCACGGTGGGAATCGTGTCGCAGCACTAGTACCGCTAGGGTCATAGTGATGTGCTCTGCTACACATGCGTGATCCGAACGTCTGTCATTCCGTTTATTTTTTAAATAAAAACTGGCTTTGCGCGCTCTTTTCGCATAGACAAGCCAGACGGAATTTTCAAATTAAATATTTACCCGATTTTCTCAGATTGATTTCAAATATAGCCAAACACGATTGATATATCTTTCGAATAAATGACCAATTAACACAAATAACAAATGAATCGTTCAGAAAATAAAAAAGACACCCAACCATCACGGATACATTTAACGCTTTCCTTGTCTGTCGGGGCTTAAGAAAGGATTATTCTGGTTTGTTAAATCCCCTTTTATATGTCGTCGTTCCAGCCCATAAATGACCCACTACCGAGTCGGGCTTCCTCCAAAATCATGGAGGGAATAAGCCTACTGTGCCACGCTGGCAACACGGGTTGGCATAAAAACTAAAGTAGTACCTAGGTACTATATCGATCCGTGGCATACATATAGGAATTCTGTTAAACGCTGTGGAGACTCAAAGCCACAAGCACATTGAGGTACATACAGTACCTCAATGGTTAGTGGCATGGTGTATAGAAGTATTATAGACGTTACGAAGGTCTGTGCTCCCTCGGCAGACGCGCTGACTCACGCGTCCGTACGCTTCCGCCTGATAGCAAGGTCACCGTCCGCAACGCACACACGCCCGCAACACTCACACGAGCACACGTGAAAGTAGTGAGAGTACAGTCGCGGCCGATCGTGTCTTCCCATTTTATTATTTTGGTGCCTCAAACCTTTTGTATTGTAAAGGTGCCATTGCTTGTTCAGACGCCATATTTGACTTAAAAGTGTAATGTGTCATTTGTTACTTTTCTAGCCCACGACTAAAAGAGGAGTGTTATAAGTTTGACGCGTATGTGTATATCTATGTGATTGGAGTCTCCGTTTGTTGCTTGATTAGTTTCGATTTTGTTTGAAATGAATGCTCCTGATAAAGAGTTTAAGACAATTATTTTATTAAAAAATCCGCTATTAGTTATGAGTTATGAAATTGAAGCTATAATTTTATGTTTGATATTTATTTTCCGTGTGCATCCAATATTAGGCTGCCTGAAGACGTCAAAACAGTCTATTTCCGTTCAATAATTCGAGGTCGACAACGCAATTGAAAATCTTTCTAGTTTCAATACTACGGTGATATGTGGATTATATATTTTGCGTCTTAATTTATTTTGCTAAGTCATGGAAATACTAAGACAAGGTCGATTGTGTATTATTGCAATCATCATCATCATCATTTCAGCCAAAAGACGTTCGCTGCTGGACATTCCTTAAGGATTTACGCATCCATCGTTCTCCGGCGACCTTAATCAACACGTCGGTCCACCTTATCGGCCTACCAGCACTACGTCTTCCCGAATGCGGTCGCCACTAGAGGACATTTCTGCCCCATCAAACGTCAGACCTGTGAGATAGGTGCCCTGCCCCCTGCCACTTAAGTTGGCAATCCCGTAGGGTACCGTGGGGTATTTAGGTAACTCTGGTTCTCCTGTGTATTTCCTCATTTTAACCTATATTGTTAAATCCATCCAGAACCAAATATAATTATTTATAAAAAAACAACACAATAAAATATGAATCAGTAATTTTTATATTTCTTGAGCATATACACATATCGAAGTCAATAACACTGGAACATGGCAGTTTAGCTAACTGTGAAATTAATGGCTAATTATGGAAGTAGCTCAGCGGTGAATACCATCCGGCTTAGTACAAACAATGAGCAAGATCCTTTCGACATACATTTTGCAATTAAAAGCCAATGTTGGAGGAGAACGGCAAGATGGAACACGATAATATAATGCTGGAGACACACATCGGGGGAGATAATATTAAACATAATGCTGGTACTTCACATGGGGCCATTTGACGTCGCTATTCACCTTGTTGGTACAGGGGTTAGATGTGGGAAATTTCATACTTCTCAGCCCGGGCAACTATCGTAAAAAGGGGTACAACCGTTTTGCTTCACGATCAATATAGATTCATAGAAAACGGTGAAGCCGGATAAATAAATACAAACATTATGTATAGTACTCATGCGACAGTGTCTTAACCAGCCAAACCACTTGGTCCGCAGTTTGCTAACGTTGCCTTAAATAACATCAGTGACGAATTAGAATGTTTTACATAATTCTTAAATAATGGTCATTATAAATGGTATTTCAAATGCTAATGGATTTGCTAGTTAGTTATCATTGCGTCTGCCGTACCGTAGTGTATATTTTTCCCTAAAATTATGCACTATACTTTTGCAAAATGCACCCAAAATTCATTTTATATGTCATAGAACTCCTATATAATATTTTACTCCTTTAGAATTGTTAGACCAGACTTATTTCCCTACATTAAATTGAAGGTCATCTGATCAAGCCGTGAATCGTTTATGGGGTGAATAATATTATATAGTTGTTGCTCAGCCCATATATGACCCACTCTTGAGTCGGGCCTCCTCCAGTTACTGGAGGGTAATAACCACGCTGTCCAGACGGGTTGGCACAGGGTTTCGTATCATGTTTTCCTTCTCTTGCGGCATTTCAGCCTTGTCAATTCCTTGCCAGTTCTTATGACACCTACCGTATGAAATGGGGTGTTGACACCATAGCTTCTAAATCAGTCACCACACGACCAGACATTAATGGCCTGCAATTGCATTCCCCACTATCCGGTACAAAGCTATTATAATTATATCCAAAGATATTCATAAAGTTGCTCAACGCTCGATTATGTGAATGTATCGTTGCATTATGTATCAATTACACGTAAAGGCGTGGTCACACTTGGCAAGTTGGATAACCTATCTCTCAGCCTGTTAACGAGCCTTTACTGAGTAAGGCTTCAGAATTCGATATAGAGAATGCCCAATGTGCTTCGCTGATTGGTTTTATATCGAGCTTTTTTCATATAATGTACATACATTACTGTCTGTACTCGTTGGGCGCGTTGCTACACCACTAGCTAAAATAAATTTGCAAGAAAGAGATGACACAAATATTATTATTTTTTGTTTATAAACCTTGGTGGGCTCATGCACAACACTTTGCTGAAGATCATCACAATAAGAAATGTATATTATATGTAGTTTACGATTCTAAAAAGGGCATACAGACAAACATTAATTTTTATATATGTATTTACAGCCACACACTAGTGGAATAGAAATATAAAGACTACTATCCTAAGCAATGTAATTTTATGTATGTAAATGTAACGCTTTTCTCATAAATATACATAGTAACTATTATACCATTTTGCATGGCGTACATTCAGTGTCATAGTATTTTAACTGGATGTCTAGAAATACGTAACGTAAAATAATTCAATAAATTCTAACACATTATTGGTACCTCTTAGCGTCTGTTACTAACTCACCTGCGTATAAAAAATAGCAAAAAGTAAACTGACTTCAAAAACATAATGACTTGGGCATACCACCTACGTCCTAATTACTATCAGAGTCAATTTAAGTTGTCATGGACTTCAAATGGTTGTTTATTGTTTAGCTTTTTATATTTTTTATTTTGAAGTATTCGAATTCATTTTATGATAGATAGTTAACATTTTACATGACCCACTACTGAGTCGGACCTCCTCCAAATTCATGGAAAGAAATTAGCCTACTGTGCCGTGCTGACAAGCCGGGTTAGCACAGGGTTTGTATCAAGTTTTCCTCATCTTGCAGCTGGGCCGGCTCGACCGGGTAAGTACCACACTCTCGCAGACGACCGACATTTGAGTAGTAGCTTTTAGCCACTGCGCTTCGTTCGGTGAGCGAGAGGGCCGGAGGCCCACCACCACCACCACCCCCCCCCCCACCTTAAAGGCCGGCAACGCACTTGCAACCCCTCTGGTGTTGTGGGTGTCCATAGGCGGCGGTGATCACTTACCATCAGGTGACCCGCTTGCTCGTTTGCCTCCCTCTTTCATAAAAAAAAAAGGTGATCTGGCTCTTGCGGTTCTTTTACACCCTCAGAATGCTATTGGTTGGTGACCTTATGTATTCTAAAACGAAACGAGCACACGGGCAAAACCAAGTAGAAGCCATTATTTGTATCATGACGATAACACAAGCTAGATAACATTCTAGCTTGTGTTTATGTCTTTTGTACCCCTTTTATTCTCTCTCACGAACCCGAAGGTAGACTGGTAGAGAATGCCGCAGGGCATTAAGTCCGCCTCATGTACCATTATTATGTACATGAAGAATAAATAAATAAATAACGGACATCTAGCATCGTCCACAGTTAATGTAGTAACTGTATTCAATTAACTTAACCACGGTCCACGATACAAATAAAAAAACATAATTGCTACCTACGGCGTCTGTGACGAAATCATTAGCAAACGAAGGTGTGGTTACATTCAAGGTAGACAGATTATATGACAAACACATCGGTATGTAGTACTAGACAATATCAGCGTAATAATCTAGGAATTGAATTGATATTCGAGGTTCGGCCTGTCACAATTGATCTTAATGGATCAGATTGTAAGCAAATTTGCAGTTTAGACTCTTGGCCGTGATATATTAGCTTTCAGCTGAGACCAAGACTACGGTTGGATTGTCTGCGAATTGGTTCCTTTTTGAAAATACATGGTTGTCACTGTTTAAATACTTCTTATTAGTTGTTTTTTTTTTCACTATCAAAATTGACATATTATCAGGATATATAATCATCATATTATATGTTACAAAATACGAACATCATCTTCTACTACTTCAGCGAACCGAATTATAACTTTTTTGTTAATTACCACACTGACGAAGTCGCGGGTAAAGGCTAGTTTTATCATAATTGTGTGTACAATTGTATCATGTGTAAATAATTCGCGAACACAGTGAAAATGTCGCAAGGTCGAACTTTAGTCTCGTCGGTAGACGAAACACTAATAAAAAGTCGGCATTAAGGCAAAAATATACAAAAAATGCATTCTTAATCCTCGGGAATGCGCCATAAATTCGTAATCTCGGTACTTTATGCGCCACACATTAAAAAACATTTGGCGCGCAAATAAAATGATCCAGGAAATGTCAAATGCGGCTAGGAATAAACTATAATGAATTCTTTATGACATTATGGACGTACGTTTTTTGCAGTTCTGAATTAATTTAAACTACATAAATTGAGGACCGTCAACAGCTTCATATGCGTAGAAAAGAAAAACCTGCCTTAGAAAAAACAAACCTATAAAGATAGATGGAATAGGGTTGCTTTAAAGAAATTATGTATTAATCTCAGGATTAAAACCTTCGGTATTGACGACTGCTGTTTTTAGCTTATCATGGTATTTAGGAACATCATATCATGTTATACTTTTCTTATATGGTCAACATTCGCTGTGCCAGCAATATCTGAGAAGAAACCCGAAACTGCAGCTGTGTCAAATCTTAGCCTTAAGCGCTGCGATAATATTGCAAATGTTTCTTAGTCTGATTTCGTTTATTTTATTTCACAACTTTTCAACAAATTTGAGTACATGTACGTAGTAGTACGTTTGTCCGTGTGGTGACGGATTTAGAATACACAATGTCACCAACCCATACCGTCTTTATTGTGTCGTAAGAGGCGATTGAAAGAACGCACGAGGCAGATCACCTAGCCCCAAGAGAAGGAAAACTTGACACAAACCCTGTGACAATCCGTATTGCCAGTGAGGCACAGTAGGCGAATGTTCCTCCATGAATTTGGAGGAGGCCCGATCCAGTAGTGGCCGAGTAAATATAGGGACGGATTTAGCATACATAGTGTCACCACCCCATTGCATTGCGAGGGTGTCGTAAGTACGGCTCCCTTAAAATGCAATGGGGTCTACACTTGTAGACCAAAGGAAATAATAAGCCAAAAACCCTAGCCGCAAGAGAAGGAAAACCTGAAACGAAACCCTGTTCCAGGCCGATTGGCCAGCTTGGCACAGTAGGCTAATTGCCTGCCATGTACAGCCATAACTGACTCAGCGGTGAGTCGGGCATTTCGGGCCTCCTGGTCTCCTAGGTTCTCCGGTAATAGTGTGGGTTAGTGACATTGTGTATTCTGCAGTCACCATAGGAATAAAATGCGGTAAAACCAGGTAAAATAATGTACCCAATCATAAATTTTCCGTATAATGCCACAAACCTTGTAATGAAAGTATATCCTAAATATACTTTCTAAAGCTAAGCTAAAGCTTTCTAAAGCTTATTCATAGTTTTTTTTTAAGTTTTGATTTTGTAATATGGATTTTTAATCTGATATTAAAGTATATTATTATTATATGCATTTTTAAATATCACGTTGTACTTTAAGCCGACGATTCGTCATTCATTAAACAAAATAACTTGTGTTTATCGCATTCTAAGTACCTGTGGCCCGTTAGTTAAACACGTTTTGCGCATATGTTAGCCAGACGTACGAGACTCTTCGATATCGAAATTAATATGTATCTATATATTGAATACTTGAAACAAAAACATTGTACCCCATTTTAAGAAAATTGGTAGGTGGAGGAATATGAAATTTCCCTCGCTTATTGTTTATTTAAAGAAGGTAGTAGTTTTTTTAATTATCCATCCATTAAACCAATAAAAAGATCATTACACACACTACCATGTATTTGGCACACACGCATAGCTAAGCTATGTACCTACTCTTTTGTTTATCGTTAAAGTGTGCGGTCAAATTGAGAATAGAACTATAATTTAAATTACCTATGGTCGAATTTCGATTGCTGGGCGAACACTAGTAAATTATAAAACTAGCAAACCGCCCCGGCATCGCACAGGAGGAAATTTACCTATTGTACGAGGTTATGCATTTTTGTGCTAGTCATATGGGGGGTTATGCCATAATCGCCACGCTTGGCAGGCGGGTTGGCGATCGCAGTAACGGATGGTGTGTTTTTGGACAGAACGTCGCTGCTGCCCAACGTCTGTTGTCCCTTAGTCGCCTCTTACGACACCCACGGGAAGATATGGGGTGGTAGAATTCTTACTCCGCTACCATACGGTGCTGAAACGTGGACGGTGCGGCTAGTCCATCAGCTAAAAGTCGCTCAGCGAGCTATGGAGCGGGCTATGCTCGGTGTCTCGCTACGAGATAGAATTCGTAATGAAGTCATCCGAGCGAGAACGCGTGTCATCAACATAGCCCATAGGATTAGCAAGCTGAAGTGGCTATGAGCTGGCCACATCTGTCGTAGAACTGACGGCCGATGGGGCAAACAGGTGCTACAGTGGAGACCACGTACAGGCAAACGTAGGGTCGCGAACAAGGTAGGCAAACGCGACGATTTGCGACGGGCAGCCGGCAGCAACTGGATGCATAGAACCAAAGACCGGGTTCAGTGGCGCGAGCCATGGGGGAGGCCTACCTACGTCCAGCAGTGGACTGAAATAGGCTTATGGTGATGGTGGAAGAGGTTATATCTCAAACGGTATAGGCAGTGTTTTTTTAAAACACTTCCAAACGGATGTTTTTCCAGAATCTTAAACAACTATCATCATAATTTCAATTAATTTTGTACTTTTAGCACGCACCATATTACATGCCGTTTCAATGATTTTAATGTTATTAGCATTGGTTATTAGCTATTATTTTGACGATTCTAGACGCTTAAGCGTGTCATTGCTTTCATTAATTGGTCAGATTTATCTGTACCGCCATGATTGCAACAATTTTATTTCTAAGAGCAAGTCATTAAACAAGTTTATACGTATAGCGTTCTGTTCGTGAATTATTTGGCCAAAACGCTGATTTTTTGGATGTCACAACTGTTTGGATCAACATGGCTATCAATCGAACAAACCAAACTTCTTACATACAAAAACATGCCTACTACGCATAAACAATCACCTCAATATGTATTACAAATAAAATAATGTAGCTATCTGAACGCCCTTGACTACAATCAATTCAGAAATTGATAATGTAATCGGTATATCCGACAAGCGGACTTGATAATAAAACATTGCGAGACTATGAATGTCTGCCAAAATAATGGATAAGAAAATTCTCTTCTCTTTATAATAATTATTCCATCCGCAATTAAATAATTTCGTATCCCAAATGGAATTGCTCGTGTTTTTACTATAGAACTTACAGTTTGTTTTCTAAACGTACATGAACAAAAGGGTTAATTAGATTATTAATAACAAAAAATTGAATTTCTAAAAATGGTGTTCGCTTATGGATTTAGGTCAACACTTGTCTACGCGAGTGTCATATGTTGGGGCGGTAAAGAGTGCGCGCGGGGTGAAGAGGGGTGTGCACCCTCCACGTCACGTGACGAGCGACCTTCAGTCGGCGCACCGACCTTGAGCGCCGCTCGCCCCGCGCGGGTCAGAGGTGAATGTACGCGCCTGCCGCCCGGACCCCTTACCCCCCCTTCAACGCCCCACCGCGGCCCCTAAGCCCCAAAAACAATTTCCTACTTACCAAAACTATCTACGACTCCATGCCACCGGCCTCCGACCCACCATCCCAGCTACCGCGAACAGGTACAAGCGAGACGCGGCACACCTTTCCCATAAAATACAACCGACAAGTTTATTGACATCGAGTCTCACCGACGATTGCGCAAATGTAAATCTTTTGGCAACTTTAACACTCTCACAGTCTTCGTTGGTCCATAAAAGCACTATAGGTTATGATATTGTGTGTCTGTTCACTCAAAAAATACTTTTTATGAAGAAAAACATTGAACACAAAGCACGATATACACGGTCACGTACACTAGGTCCTCTCGCGTCCGCAAAACAAAGCGGAATAATTTCGTGGCGGCCACCGACAGCCGAGCGATCGTGACATCTCGCGACCACGAACGAGTAGTTTTTACCCGAGGTCGTCAAAACAAAGGTAGCGAGGGTCGACACCTGGTGAACATGATTGTCTCAAAATTAAACAAAACTGTAATATTTGTGTCAATCAAATACTAGATGGCAGCACAATGTAAGTAAAAAAGTAATATAGCTACCTATATTATATATCCGTATCAAGAACCAAATATGTAACTATTTAAAAAGTAAAACTACATGTTATTGATTTGAAACTATTAAAACAAAAGAGTTTTCAAGTACTTATGTCAAAAACTCACAGATGGCGTAGTATTATTATATCTAGTGATGCACAGGTTTTAATGTGACATTCAGTGACAATAATTAGTCGACTTATATTTTGATGCAATTGTTGGCTACTGGTTGATAATAAAAGAGTATTTTAATATTGGTGTTCGTTTTATAAAAATGTTGTCATTGTTCCTGTTGTCAAATATATTTTATTACAGTCTACTTCAAACCGAAAAAAAAACGTCCGTTCAGTTTGAAGCACGCTCCGGTTCTCCCCAGCCGGATCGTATTATCCACGCGCCTGAGCAAATCTTTGCACGCCTGGAGCTGCTGGTGGCCTATGAAGTCGCCGCGCTGCGCAATTTCCCCAAGATAAGTACCGCTGAACAAGCCCAGATGGTGAACTAGCGTCTCTCCAATTTCTCAGCTGGAGGAACAGGCTGAACAGATGAGGGCTGAACTAGCGTCTCTCCAATTGCTCAGCTAGAGGAACAGGCTGAACAAGCCCAGATGAGGGCTGAACTAGCGTCTCTCCAATTGCACAGCTGGAGGAACAGGCTGAACAAGCCCAGATGAGGGCTGAACTAGCGTCTCTCCAATTGCTCAGCTGGAAGAGGACTATTTTGGACCAAGGCCCTTAGGTCGAATAACGAAAGTCTACCGAGGAAACGACAGTCATGCTCGCGTTGTGGACCTTGCTACAAAAGCAGGCATATTGAAACGGCCAGTAAGGAAGATTGTTCAAACGTATAATTAGGCGTCGAACTGTATTAGTCAGTAGCCACTCCCAACTCGTGCTTCACACTGGGGGTCCAGAATGTTGGCTACTGGCTGATAATAAAAGAGTATTTTGATTTAGTGTTCGTTTTATAAAAATATTGTCATTGTTCCTGTTGTCAAATATATTTTATTACAGTCTACTGCTTCAAACCGAACGGACGTTTTTTATTAGCAACTAGCGACCCGCCCCGGCTTCGCACCTGTGCAATTATGCATTTAATAAACGTATAAACCTTCCTCTTGAATTAAATCTATTAAAAAAAAACTGCGTCAAAATCTGTTTCGTAGTTTGAAAGATTTAAGCATACATAGGAACGGACAGACGACAGCGACTTTGTTTTATACTATGTAGTGATGATGAATTATATTATTATTTTATTTACTGTTCAGTTACTATATGAAATGAAATACGTGCGATAGTAACATAAAAAATATATTTATAAGACTGACAGTATTACTTTTCGATATAATCAAAAAGGTACTAAGTAAAACTTTATATCAAAAGATATACAACAATACTAAATGTCATATGATTTATGTTATTGGATTTAAAACAAATTAAGCGACTGAATGCAGACTAACATTAGTACTTTTCAATGAATACGTTTAATAAAAAATATGCATTTTTCAATTTTTTGGTTACACATGCCTTTGGATCAACGGATCTCTATTTCGATATTCGAATATTAGTATTATCTTTATGTAGCCAGAGGTGAGGTACATTGCTCTGGGTCTGGGTGTCATTTGTAGTTATGAATTATGTGTCTGCAAAGTGCAAAGATTTTCTTTTATTACAATTTATGCAACGAAATTAATCTTTTGTTGTTATATGATCGACTAACTATCATACGAATCGGTACAAGGTATGCACTGCACTAGTTGATTTTTGACGTTACAGTCAGTAAAGTCAAGTCAATTACATACAGTTTTCCGTAAACAGCTGTTTGTGTCTGTAGTTTGTTTCGACAAGAATTTGTGTATACAACGTTAAATAACTCATATAAATATTGTTACCATAGGTGTTTGTTGTAATCGGTTTTATTATTTGAAATATCTGTTTAGAGAAATCGCAGTAAATAAGGACTACATCGTTTTGCTTGCTCTTGTGAGTCATTAATTAAACAGTGATTTGTTCTAACTTTCAAGGCTGTGGTACTAAAGGAAACGATTTTACAGACTATGTGTGTCTCTTCGCTGTAATGGGGGACGATAATGATAACAATTATGGCCGTACGCCGAACAAGAGTACGCTTTTAAAGATTGTTATTCTTGGGGATGGCGGTGTTGGGAAATCGTGCTTGATGAGTCGATTCATATCGAACCACTTCGACGATCACAGTTTCCATACTATAGGTGTCGAATTCATGAATAAAACTATTGAAGTTGGTGGGAAACAGTATACCCTGCAGGTAAATACATAGATTATTCATTGTTTAAATTCTATGAAAGTTTTAGGTAAGATGCCTATTTTGTTTATTGTAATTGTTTTATTATTATTATTATTTATTGTAATGTATAGGATCCTAGATAATAAACAACAGGAACTTTACTTAATACAAATTAGGAATATGTTATTTTCTTCTTTCAAATCTTAATCTCATCAGTCATAATAGGTTTTTATCAGATGAAATAGTAATCAAACACATTAAAAAATCGTTATATTGTCTCTTCTAGTTATTGCACAACTAATAAATAACCGTAATGCATTTTAAAGCTAAGAATTTAATTTTTTAAAAGTACACTGATAAATTTATGTTAAAATACTGGTTTGCCGAATATTGAGTAATCTATATTTAAAACATGAAGCTGTTCCGTTGAATTAACAATGTGATTTGAATTTGTAATGCATACCATTTTATAACAAATGGTATTTGTTGCCATTCTGGAGAATGTTGTTCCAAACATAAATATCTACATTCAAATAAGTCTATTATATATTTAAGATACTATATGTGTATACAAGATATATGGTTATTTGAATTGCCTCATACATTTTGAGGTTATGTAAAAATGGGTAAATACAAAAGTTGTACTAAAATCTTTTTATTACCTACAACTTTGTCATGTAATTTTTGTCCATGCAACTTGCAGTTTTGCCGGAAATTGAGTTCAAGAATGTTTTCACTCTTCTCTTTCTGTGGGGTTCGTCCTACTATTTTTTTTCTCTTTTTACCATTTATTCAGGTTCCGCCCTGGTCTAATAATGATAGCTGCAGTTATAATAACAATATGCTCAAAGAAGCCTTTTATCGAGTGGCAATAAAGAAAGAGCCTTCAATAGTTGAGTCGACTCACATATTCCTTTGGCATATTAAGGTGGACTCAGGCGGATCCGAACGCTGTGGATAGAAAAGTTTGTCGACTGCTAACAGCATATCGAACGCACCATCCATGTTCGTCTGTAATGAGAATGTATATCTCGCGGCAATACGGAGGCCATGGCTTTTTAAATGCCAAGGATGCCTAAATACCTACATAATCGCGAGATATATTATCTCAGGGAGTATTTTCTTAAGGCTAATGATGATATGTATCGATTTTTTTTCGCAATTGATAAAGGACTAACCCCGCTTTCTCTTGCTACGAGAACTGGAGGACTCCAAAGGTAATGAGAAATTCGGATCGCACAGCCATATGGAAAGTCAAGGAATTACACGGCATGTTCTATCGAGTTCTCACGAGATCCGTGGCCTAATTACGATTCGGTAACCTCTTCGGGGAAACTGAAGGGTTTGTCTTTGCAATTATGGACATAGTTAACATAACGAACAATTACCGGAAGCATATTCTGAAGAACGGCACGGTTGACATTTGTCGGGCATGCCCCCGTCCCGGCGAATCTATCAGACATTGTTTCCGGTTGTTCTCGTCTTGCTAACGGGGAGTACTTTAATATTGACAACCATGTAACCAAGATTATTCATCAGCAACTTGCCTTTAAATATGTTCTTGTGAGTGCCAAAGTTCCATATTACCAGTATCAGCCTCAACCAGTACTCGAAAATGCACAAGTCACGCTTCACTGGGTCTGGTCTATTATATTTATAACGGACAGGTCGATTGATGTCAATAAACCTGACATCGTTGTGATATATAGGTCTTTAAGCCGTGTAAAGCTGGTTGACATCACCATTCCACATAATGAGAACGTCGAGAAGGCGAAAGAAGAAATAAATATTATATATTTTGACCTGGCCATTAGGTGACCGCTATGTAGAATGCCAATCAACTAGTATTATTCCGATCGTTTTACATTGCATGGTTTGATATTAAAAAAGTTTTGATGGACATTTAAATCAACTCTCGATATCCGGTTGGGTGAAGCGTCTGTGCAAAAGGCAGTTTTACTTGAGACGGGCGCGCATTGTTAGGCGGTTCCTCTCTTTGCAGCACTAACCACTAGGCGGCTTGAACATTTTTCCTCGGATGGGTTGGTACAGGGTTTCGTATCAATTTTCAATCAAACTTGAAACGAAACCCTGTGCCAACTGGTCTCGCTAATGTAGTCCAGTAGGCTAATTACTCTCCCTGTGATGGGAGGAAGCCCGACTCAGCAGTGGGTCATTTATGGGCTGAGTTATAGGAGTAGTAGCAATCCTGTTTTCTATTTATGTTGTGGATTTCGTAATATGTCCAATGTTCTTTTTTAGGTATGGGACACAGCTGGACAGGAAAGATTCAAGTCACTCCGGACTCCTTTCTATCGGGGATCCGACATCTGCATACTGTCATATGCCATAGACGATAGAAGTTCATTCCAAAATGTCAAGATGTGGTTAAATGAGTTCCTGCATTACGCTGGAGTTAAAAACGGCATTGACAGATACCCTTTCATGGTTGTTGGTAACAAGGTATGTTTAACCATTATTTATACTACTACTCAACCCATAAACGACCCATTGCTGAGTCGGGCCTCCGCCAATTACGCGGAGGGTAATTAGCCTACTGTGCCACGCTGGCCAGACGGGTTGGCAAAGGGTTTGTGTCAAGTTTTCCTTCTCTTGAGACGAGGCGATCTGCCTCTTACGACACCCTCAGGATGAAATGGGATGGTGACAATAGTGTGACGGATTTAGAACACATAGGTGTTCTAAATCCGTCACACACCTTATATTAGCCCATAAAAACCCACATGGAGAGAAATTAGTAAAATTAGTACACATGGGACCGAATGCAAAAACATCACTAATGGTATCCACAATGCTAAAACTTCATTTTCTATGGCAATTGTGTCTGGAAGTTTTGCCAGTGTTGAATTTTTTACTAGTTTTGTGGAAGGCAAAAATGTGTGTGATGACATTTCGAAACGCTCAAGTCACGTGACTTTAAAATGTCATCTTACACATTTTTAGGTCAACTCATTATAGTTTTCCTCATTTTGCGACGATGTTTTCTACCTTCTCATTTCCTTCTTTGTCTACTCGTACGACACCTTCTGAAAAAAATGGGATAATACACATATACATTATGCAAAAAAGACAACCGCTAGTCAATCTTCGTTTATTTAAGGTATAGCGACTTTTTGATAATTATTAGGTGCTTTTGAGATAGTCAGTACACACTTGGGGTCCATATCCATATCAACTGGAGAGTGAAACCTATGGCCATAGGGCGAGGAAGACCAGGAGCAGGAGCAGGAGGATTTCCGGCCGTGTCATTTCCTTTCGTCGGCTCTTACGACACCCTTAGGATGGAATGGGGTGGTGACACTATGTATTCTAAATCCGTCACCACACGTGTTCTACTAATGATCGAGGAATAGAAAGCTCCCGCGAAAAGCAAAAGACAAATTAAGAGAAATGTATATACCTACCGCGTTATAGTTTTTGGTGCTGTAGTTATTTGTACATTTCCATGTCTAGGGATTTTACCGAAGTGGTCTGATTTAAAATGCGGTAAACCACAAAATAACAAGTTTATTTGCTAAAGTCGTATTGAATGAGTAGACTGTTGTTTTTGTTCTCTTATGAACATTATTACGACACATTTATCTCATCGGCCCAATTCGATTCAGCCCGTTGTTCGGTCTCGCTGCAGAAATACTCAATGCAATGGTGGTAAACCATGCCACCAAGTTGCGGTCAGCTGTTATGTGGGACTGCGGCCCGGGGTTAGATCCCTTATGGACTATCTCCACCTAGGGATGGCCGGCGGAGACATTTAGTGACTCTCCTCCTAAGAGGCATACCCACTGAATATCTCCGGGGTGTACTGTAACTAGTTGTTGGTGAACCAACCGTTTGGTTCACCAACTTATAAATAAATATAATAAATAAATATATAATGATAAATAAAGATAAAACCTAAACGATATAGTTTACTTAAATGATATATAACTTAATAAATAGATAAAATAATATATAAATAATACAATATATACCTTAAAGAACTTAATAATAATAAACTTAACATTACATTGAACCTAAGATTAGATTTAAAATTAATATTAGATTTAAAATTAGATTGAATTTTAGATTGGCCAGTGATTGTCTAGTAATGAGGACCCTTATGTTGTGCCGCATTATAACCTAAGAACGTTTAGTGAAGGATTGGTACATAGTTTAACAGATTCCCTAGCCATCCCTATGTCAATACATTACCTAAGTAACATATGGTGGAAACATATAGTATGATTAAATGATATCTAAGTGTTAGTGAAACAATGATACCTACAGAAGGTTTCCTACATATTCCTATTACCTGAAGACCCTATATGACCTAGATGCCCTAGATACCCTATATGATCTAGATACCCTATATGACATAGCCACCCTATATGACCTAGGTAAACTATATGACCTAGATAGCCTATATGATCTAGGTACCCTATACGACATAGCCACCCTATATGACCTAGGTAACCTATATGACCTAGATAGCCTATATGATCTAGATACCCTATATGACATAGCCACCCTATATGACCTAGGTAACCTATATGACCTAGATAGCCTAATGTCTAGATACCCTATATGACATAGTCACCCTACATGACCTAGGTAACCTATATGACCTAGATAGCCTATATGATCTAGATACCCTATATGACATAGCCACCCTATATGACCTAGGTAACCTATATGACCTAGATAGCCTATATGGTCTAGATACCCTATATGACATAGCCACCCTATATGACCTAGGTAACCTATATGACCCAGATAGCCTATATGATCTAGATACCCTATATGACATAGCCACTGTATATGACCTAGGTAACCTATATGACCTAGGTAACATAAGGCAGACAATATACTTAGTACAACTAAATGATAATTAGTAAACTAATGATATCTATAGTAAGTTTCCTAGACATCCCTATTACCTGAGAACCCTATATGAAATACTATTTGAATATTTGGTTAGTATAACATCCTAAGGCTAAATAAATCTTAACCTGATAACGTAATCATTAAATTACCTGAAGCTTTGTGTTACATTAAATTAAAATACCTTCTATATTTTATTCTATAGAGATCATGGTAAAGACATGGTAGTATGCCAGTAAATCAAACCACGAGTCATAGAGCAAGATAAATAATTCTATTTGGAGTAAAACACTAGAGATCAAGAAACTACTTAATAAAATATTTTCAGCGGGACTAAGGGAAAAGGCCCCAATTCCCCGCCTTAACCTGTGAGCTTCGACTAGCCTGACTTGGACACTCTCCACCCCGTAATTTGTGGAGAATTGTGATGAATATTCCACAAATTATGTAGTTTCATTTCTCTTTAAAACTACTTTAAGTATTACTCTAATGTAAAATCTAACATTACCACTGGTTCACAAAGTCCATCCACAGAGAAGAGTCTACTCAGGGGTTTATTATTGAAAGATCTGACTTTCAATTCATACAAATAATGCAACACTATAGCAAATGCAAAATCTATTACTCCATTACAAAAGAGAGGACTCAACTCATTGTACTACAAAATGAAGATATATTTGTTGATATCATCTAAGTACAATAATAATAATAATAAATAAATATCCTTGGACATTTCACACAACACCATCTCGTCCCAAGCTAAGCAACTTAATGCTTGTGTTATGGTAACGAGATGGATGATAAACTAATTATATATTTTTTTTTTTTGTAAATACATACATATTATAGATAGAAAACACCCAGACCCGGATCAAATACTTGTAGGTCGTACAAATATTTCTTCCGTGCGGGGATCGAACCCGCGACATGCTGCGCAGCAGTCGATCGCTCAACCACTACAATGAATCATTCTAATGATGATGATGATGATGCTTCGACTCTAGCATGAAATACAGCACACTACTGCATTGAATATGGTTATGTATCCCAGCCAACCCACAGCATGAAAACCCAGAGACTATTCAGTACAATAAGAATTAGGTATTTAGTAGTAGATGGACAATCAGATACTGCAGATTGATGGTGTGATTTCTTCTCTAATACTCTCACATAAGCACTCTTGCTAAGCAGGTATTTGACTGAACAGGTGATTTCTTTCCTCATGAGCATTTGATAATTAGACTAATCTCTAAGTCTAGATTTCTTTCTCTATGAACAATCCACTGACTCCCCAGTACTGATAGGTAACTAGGTACACAACCACATCAAATAGATAGTATCATATTGCTTATGATGTTCAAATGTTAAGTAATTATTTAAATGTTTTAACCTTGAAACTTTGACTAGGTTTGTTTAAGTTATAGTTAAGGTTTCGACACCTTACCTATATAGATAAATGTCTCGCTAGGTTTTAAATAGTACTCCCAGAAAGTCTAGAACGCTTAATAGGTCTTAGTTCAAACATAGACATTAGACGACACAGTAAATTCCGAAATAACGTAAAATAACAGTCTACAAGCCGTAAACTAACTACTATGAATGCACATCGTAATATCTCAGTGAATAGATACATATTCCCGCAAATATAACTCCAAATATGTTTGAAATAACCCATTAAAGTGGTTTACTAGGTTTCTGTCTAATCATAATGATCATTCCTCGATCTATCACGTTATGCACTCTAATTGGAAAGTCCTCACTAAGTTCTGCTCCCAGATCAGGATCCTGAATCCATATATCCAAACCGTAATCCAAAGGCTTAGGCACTAACACAAGCACAGGAGCCCTATGAACGCTTATATTAACACTGAAATCTAGGTTCTAAACTAGTTTAAGCACTAAACCGACTAGTACACATCCGACAAGAGTTACGATCCTCGAATCAAATACTAGGCTAAGTCACAGTACTGTCCCGAACCGAGTAGCCAGCTAGAACACCTAGGGTCCAGGGCGACTACAAAAGACCAGCATAACGATTCGCGACGAAGAAAATTATTAACTAACTAACTGTCCCTTGTTGCCCGCGACCCCTTTTATAAACACCAAAAGTAGCTCCCCTCTCCGTCGAAAGTAGCTTCGACTTTTTACCCTGATTCCCGAGCTCCCCGAGTTCGCCGGGCCTCCGGTGTTACCCGTGCTTCACTTGTTTACCTTTATGTTTTCATTGTATTATTCTTTTATTTAAACCGTACATTTTAGGTATTTGGTTGAACTTTAAAGTATAGTTTTATACATTCCTGTAAATAAATATGTATTGGACTTAATTATTTATGTGGGATTCATGGCGTGATGAATATGAATTGGAGACATATGTATAGTTTAGAATGAACAAGTCTGTGCTTGTTTTAGCCTCATTCCTAGTATGTACTTGTAAGTTTAACATAAGACTAATTATATGTACCTATATAAAATAAATAGTTAATACATAGTATTGATATAGCATATTTGGTTTTGTTGTTTGTATATTTGTGAATCACGATCCGAATTGCGGGGAATTGTCAGAACGATTCAACCCCCCCTTTTTTTTTTTGCCCGGGGTAAAATCCTTTATGGACTATCCCTGCCAGCCTGGAGATGGCCAACAGGGGGTGTGTGGGAGTCCCCTCCGCCTCTGTCAGGAGACGGAGTCATACCCACTAAACGTCCCCGGGGTGTACCGTCCCGCGCTTGCTGCCCAACCCCCCTAATCTAATCTTTTACTCCTTTTGGGAGCATCCTCATCAGGAGCAAGGTTGCTTGCTTGGTGCCATGCCTGGCACACGTGGCATGGCACCAGTTATATCGGGAGTCTCCTCTCCCATGGGTGAGGGATATCCCTAGTCCGTGTGGTGACGGATAGTGTCAGCTCCCTGAGGTTACTGTAAGAGCCGACAAAAGGAAATGACAAGGCCTAAAACCATGCGTGATTGGTACTGGGTTTCATCAAAAGTTTCCTTGTCAGGTTTTTTTTTGCCTTTTTTCCTTCAGACGGCCCTTACGACACTCAGAATAAAATGGCGAAGAGACACTGTATTCACACGTCACGTCTTAATGTGTCCCACATGTCAAATAACTTAAATTAAATTTATTTTAATAAAATACGATACGTACATTCAGAAACCATCTTTAATCTGACAAGTCTATTTACATGTTTTTTAATTCTAAAATCATAAATGGCCAGTACCACACGCCACATACAAATAATCAAATACATTTTCATAGTAGTACAAAATCTAAATCTATTATTAGATATTAAGCAAATAAACGGACATAGCATTTTAAAATAACGCAGCCACTGTAAATCCTTGATTTTTAATGTACTATTAAAGGTGATCGCACATAATATGTACGCGCCGAACGAATAGAATTTTAGAATTATTTGTATGAAATCCTATAAAACCTCGCTCGTCCACATCAAATCTTAATAATCCATCCGAATCTTGAAGAACCCTAGTCGAATTTAGATGACCTCATCATAATCGGCCCTGGTGATGCGGTCGACTCCACCAAATCGTCCGATGCGCTCAGTGTGACAATTGCACATGCTGCAGCGCGTGCTGAAGCATCATTTCCTGCCTTCATCTTCGCAATAGCCATTCTGGTCACTAGTCTCATTTCAACCTTGGTTCCAACCACTTGTTTCCAATTTCCTATCTTCAATTGAATTTTCAATTTAATTTAATTTTCCATATTTTAATTAAAGTTTGTTTTAGCGCACAAATAGTTTAAATAAAAGTACTCCACGGAGACTCATATAACAGTAGGACCACTGTTAACTAATATAACAGTATTTTAGCTTCATATAAACGGAACCCATCATAATAATGTTTATAAACCTACTAGTAATTTGTTTCTTTTATAATAGGTATTTCACTTTATTAAACAAAAAATGTGTGGCTAGAATGAAAAAAATCCGCAATATCAATTGCGATGTATCTATAACCTAGTGAGAGATATCCCTATTATTCTCAATTTCCTTAATTTCCAAAAGTATCATCACTACATATTAAAAAACAAAGTGGCTGTCGTCTGTCCGCCTCCGCCCCTATGTATGCTTAAATCTTTAAAACTACGCAACGGATTTTAAAGCGGTTGTGATTCAAGGGGAAGGTACATATAAACCTTCCCCTAACATGAATAATACCTGCATAACATTGTAGAGAAACACTGATACATTTAGAGGTTCATCATTGCACCCGTGCGAAGCCGGGGCGGGTCGCTAGTTTTTAATAAATCGAATACGGGTTTTATACTATGTATTATATTTAACGATAAAGGTTCGACGAGGTTAAATTTGCGACAACCTTACGAGGTATTGCATAATGTATCAGTCTTCAACCAGTTTTAGATGACCTCTGTAAATATGGTACTTATTAATACGTAATTACTTTTTTAATAGTTACTCAAAAAGTGGCATATTGCAGGGACGTATAGCGTTCCCAACTGTCAAAATAATGTCTATTATAAGGAAAAACCAACCATGAAGGTTTTACTAAAATAAAATCATAGAAGTTTTTATGATTGATATATTACGTATATTTATAAACTTAATCATTTGTTTCAATATCAGATTTAATGATTTGATTGAATGAGGTTAGGTTACATTTCATTAAATTTCATTTCATATCAATAAAAAAATTCTACTGAAGACTTGGCTGTATGGGCATAGTTGCTTTTGCCTACTAGAATGGGTGAAGAAAAAAAAATCTCTGCTTATATTCTACGGTGGGCGGGCACCATTTTTGTTTATAAGTCATAAATGATTAGTTAGTTGAGTTTATTGTGTTTTTATAATTTTATTAAATTGCTTCATTTTTTCGCAACTGTATTAAAAATAGTCGTTCAGTACACGTGCGGAACCGTCATTGCAACTTGTTCCGACTCTCAACCCTCGCCTTCGGCTGCGCCTCGGCTCGGGTAGACATTTGACGGGACTCGTTGTAATGACAGCCTTTCCGCACTTGTAATGAAATATACTATTTAAATATGTAACAAATTCAACATATTATCTTTTACGAAAATTTTGCGGACGTCGTCCATCCGCTAAAATGTATGAATGAACGAGTACCTATGTATGAATTTAGAAATAATAATTTAGAAACCCGAGATATAAGTAGGTACCTATCAACCAAAGTACATTACATTACATCGGCGTAGCAATCAAATGCAGCGTGTGTCCGAAACACATCGTTAATATGATGCGTTACATTACAATATCCTATCTTATTTTGGCAAGTTGAAGATGGACATATTTTATCAATACAGAATTCAGTATCCGGTTACAGGTTCCGAAACTAAAAACAAAAACAACGAGTTGCACTCCGGGAGTGCCGGCAGAGGTGAAAACTTGAACCTTAACGTTGTGCATCTTTGAATAATTTCGAATGGTTTATCGGAATAATTCCGCACGAAGCGCGCGCTTTATTTATCACTATTACAATGATTTCCTCTCTTACGCCGCGCCGTCTACACTCACTCCGTCTTACGAATTTTCGAACAGGTCACGTGCCCTGACGTGAGTTTGTCATTTTATACCCATCCCAAGAAAAGTGCTCAACCCCGGAAAGAAGAAGTTTTCACTTAAAAAATAGTTCGTTGCATTCATACAGACTGATGGTTCGGTAAAATGAGGATAATCATATCTTAAATGTCAGCGTGTAACTCTTCCACCAATGTGTGCTGTGAATATGTCAGTTATTATATAAGAAAAAATAAACTTAGAATGTTGTATATCTTAAAGCAGTAGAATAATAAACACTTTTTATTAATTATACCAATTCGTATTCAATATTCATAGTTAGGACAGGACAACGTCTGTCGGGTTAGCTAGTAGTTTATATAGAGACACACACACATAAGTATATACTGTTATGTTTATTATTAACGTCTGTGGTCTAATTGAGAATAGAGCTATAATTTAAATTAATAATGTTCGAATTTCAACCGCTGGGCGACCACTAGTTGTGATTAATACTGAGAGTGCTTTCAACTACCACCATGCTACATACTGTACTCAATCTCCACGAAAATCATTATCAAGAAATATCGTCTACAAATGCGAGTAATTCCAAAAAGTACTTTATCGTGATAGCAAAGCTTACAGAGCAATTTGCACGACTACAGTTATCAGGGGATATGCGTCACCTCCCCCAGCCAAGGCTGGCTGGATGATCTTCCCTTTGCGCCGAAAATGGTATAATTTTGACTGCGACGGCTTTACGTGCACTCCGTGATACGGAAGAGGTCAGATGTAACAAATTATGGGATCCAACAGCCTTACCAGCTTGGCTATATGTTGTTTAACGCGCGTTCCGCACTGTTCAATGGACTACATACGATCTCCTTTTGCCATAGTATGAAATATAATTAAAGTAGTTTTATTTCTGGACGATGACGAATTCTTATCGCGTACACTAAAGCAAAATGAGCCCCCATCATGTCGTATCAGAACGAAGATTTAAACCAATGACGTAACGCAGTGGGGATTATTGTTTGACCTAATTGACCGCGTGGGCTAGCACTCAAATAAACGTTCTGAACGCATATGACACTCGTTTAGAAGGCGGTTAAATAGTTTGTCGCTATTACACATCGCTACTAAACTTTTTCCATTCCGTGCGGTGACGGATTTAGAATACATGTTGTCACCACCCCATTCCAGCCTGAGGGTGTCGTTTGAACCGACAAAAGGAAATGACAAGGCCGAAAAGTTGGCTGCAAGAGAAGTAAAACTTGAAACGAAACCCTTTTTTTTATTTACGTTGGACATCCTCATGGATATGTGGGACTACGGGGCGCGGAAAGATGGTACTTGCGCCCCCAACCTACCCACTAAAACCAACGGTGTCTCTCAACTGCCCGAAACAGGGCCACGGTTTTCACTCCTCCCGATGGGGGAGCATGCTCCGTGACCCTGATGGGATCTTGGCTCCACGCTTTGATGGGGAGCTAACGCTCCCCAATCCACCGAAAGTCATGTGCGGGACATTGCTCGTGCCTCTGCCAGGCCCCGGATAGACTGGCGCCCGACCCACGCGGTTGCGGCGGCGGCCGTGGCACGCCTGCCTGGCCGCCCTGCCCTGCATTACCACGCCGTGTGTCGGGGCAGGTTACGGCTTCCGAGTCAACTCTGAGGACAGGATGTCTTTCGTGGCGTAGCAACGCACGCAGGGTAACAGCTAGTGATAAATAAATAAAAGAAGTAATATGGGCTGCACTATAACTTGCGGCCCTGCATCAATAGTGTAACTAAAGAACTAAATCCTTTTCTAGTCTGACGTGTCATCGAAGGATAGAGAGGTGTCACACGACCAGCTGCGCCAGTGGTGTGACGACAATAAAATTGCAACGTACATTGAGACCTCCGCGAAGAATGACAATAATGTTGTCGAAGCATTCTCTATGGCTGTCCAAAGGTACGCTGAACATCATTTTGAACGTAACTTCTATCATAAAATGCACATAGTTAACAGAGAAAACTAACGGGAACGCGTAGACAGGCGCCCCAATAAGGCCACCTCTATAAAGAAAAACGAGTGTCCTTTATGCTGAAGTAAAACTTATTAAAGTAAATATGATCTTTAAACTCACGTAAAGCCTTCGGTCCCGGCTATCATTCCATCAGATCAACACACAAGACGCTATAGACACCTGTCCATTAACCAGCTGAGCCAAACCTTCAAATGAAAATCTAAATTCAGATGAAATTGGCGCATTACAGCTTTTTTGACAATTAAAAAAATAAATAACCACCACTGGTTCGGAATGCAACTCTACAGAGAATAGCGCGCGAGAAACTCTGTAGTTCCTTTTTTAGATCGCCAGTTTTAGGTACGAGGCAGGGTATAAGACATATTTGTGAGAGCAACCTCGCGCAATAAGTCCCAAAGTAACAATCATCATTAACATCTAGTCAATAATAGTAACCTTTTTATGCTTTTTTTTTACGTCGGAGTTCCTCATGGATACCCGGCTCTTGGGGACTGGCCGGGGTATGTAAGACTCCGGGGCGCGTAGAGATGGTAAATTGCGCCCCGACCTATCCACTAAAACCTTTTAATGCCTGAACCAACCGATCGATTGCGTCGGCTAGGGTACGACATTCTCCAGCAGCAGCAGCTCATACGCAACATATTTGGTTTCCATGTGTATGTAGTTGCATGTGCCCTTGTTCTAGGTGGGTAGAATTAGAGCAAAGGGCAGAGAAAGAATTGGGTCTGCTGCAGCACCCTGACACGGTCACCTTGCACGGATCCAGCGCGGCATCTACGATCAGGCAGACTTGCTGTTCCAGGTTTAGCGACGTATGAAACTGGTAATATTTTAGGTGGTCAAGTAGTGTTACGCCTTAATTCATCTGGAAGGCCAATGTTTTTAGCTCCAATAGATATTAAATTGCTTTTGGTTCACTGCACCACTTATAGGTTGACTGGGAGAGAATGCCCATGGCATTAAGTCTGCTTTTGTACACGCTATGTGCAAGAAGTTTTAATACATAAATAAATGCAAACATACCTGAGCCCAGTGAGAACATATTTTTTAAATAATGAAGTATTAGACCCCTGCGCGTTTTGAACTGTTTGACTGCATCATACTTGATATCTGAGGTTCTTAAAGATTCGGACGATACAGCCGGGTTTGCAAGGTTTTATAGGATTTCATACAAAGAATTTTTAGATTAGTTTCGGTCGACTCGGATAATTGTGCGTTCACCATAATCATCAACTGGGACTTCTATGGATATATTATTCGTTTCGACTTCTTTTAACTTAATGATGTGCGTTTGAATATAATTGAGTATAGCGCCACCTATAATATTGATTTACATAAGTTTACAATTCGAATTCATAATTGTTTTCGATTATTTCTAAAAGTATCTTAGTTTTCAAGACGACTGTCGTGAAAAAGTCGGTAACGTCTATGCATTTTTAAATATCAAGATATTTTGTCTCCTAATAAATATTATTATTAAAAAATGCGGCTATGGTTTGTTTAGTTACTATTATAACATTTAGGTGGCGCTATAAACATACGTAAAAATAGCTTTTTTAAATTCAACATTTAATGACAATAGATGGCGTACGACTATATTAAACTTTGTAGTTTTTGGTATAGTTAAAGATATTCAAAATTTGCGGGAGCTAAACATGTTGAGACAGAAACACAATTTTATGACGACGTAGTTTTTATTCTATTAAGGAAACACTAGAAACCAGATACATTTCTGTGCTGTATTGTTCAAGATTATTAGTAACATTTTATTTATTTATTATGAATTACAAAAAGAACAGAAAACAATACAATCTTACACAATCAACATGGTTCTATCATAACATTTTAACCGACTACAAAAAAGGTTCTCAATTCTACTGTATGTTATTCGTATTATTTTTGTTTCGGCGCATTATGCCGTACTACTAAGCCCATAAATGAGCAACTGCTGTGTCGTGCCTGCACCCATTAATGGACGGAATTAGCCTACTGTGCTAGCTAAGGTACCAGATGGGTTGGCGCAGGGTTTCGTTTCAAGTTTTCCTTCTCTTGTGGCTAGGTAAACTATCCCCTTAGGATAGAATGGGGCTGTGATTCCGATTTAGAATACATAGTGTTACCACACCTAACTCCTCATGCGGTCTAGAATACACAATGTCACCACCCCATTCCACCCTGAGGGTGCCATAAGAGACGACAACCGGAAATAGACTGAAGTTCTGCTTATCAAGATATTTGGCCTTTTAAATACCTAATATATAGCCATAGGCCCATAATTAACACGACTTATGATGTTTTGTCTGCCACGGTGATATCACACTAGGGATTTGCCAACCAGTTTAGAAAGAAGCGGTTACTTATTTGATAAAAAAAATTATCAAGCTAAGCAAAGAAAATTTGAGGACAGATATCCGTTTATAAATCAGTAGTCTGTGAGAGCCCTTATTGATAGTGATAACCGCTTTAGAGCACCAATTTATAGTAGATTAGTTTGCACTGTGCATAGACTTACATTATAGCTGAAAACTTTGCCTTTTAAAGTTAAGCCTATTAGTGATTACTATGATAAGTAAAAAATATTGTAATACATTGTTTGTGATGCAAAGTTTAAATTATGTAGGATTCTTAAATTCCGTACCTATAATATATGAATTTATCAATAGGTTACAATAACAATGTCAAACTCGATTTGAACGCTGTATTCAAACTTAAAAGGCGCTTCCATTAGTCGTGAGGTATTCGTAAGGTACGTCCGATAATTTGCGTTCAGCTTAGTTCCGTTTAGATGCGTTCGGAAATTGTACAAAAAGTTACCGATCCAACATGCTTTACCCCTAATGTATAGGGAATGGCACCAGAATCTTCGCTAGTCGTATTCTGACAAATAAATGTCTTATTCGAAGTGAATATTAAACATTTGTTTTCGTCAAACGTCCGAACGCCAGAGTAATTTATCAAATAAATAATAGATTGCATCTAACTATGGAACATAATATAATTTGTATGATAGCTCGGGATAATATAAATAACAAATAATATAGCTCACTTATACCAGTTTATACAGAAAAGTAATATGCTATATCCCATAGTGAAAATACAGATTTACAGGTGCATTTAATGTTTTTTGCTTTCGCGATATGCGAAAACACATTTTAAACGCAGGTTTAAATGTAAGTAATAATAAGATGTTTATTCTAAATCCAAATTGCACACATTTTATTAGAAGAGGCAACTAAATTCACTCACAAACATTCCATTAATAAAGACAACAATAGATCTACAATAGTTATATACAATATACCTACTAATTGTTTGTATATAAAAAGTATCATTGTTGTTGAATGAATGAATACCAAAGAAATACTTGATAATATTTAGAACTAATATGGCGCTAGTAAATATTGGTCAAAATAAAGGTAAAATATGTAAAGCCGGCTCTACACTCGCGCCGCGAACGGTCGCGACAACTGCGAATCACGAGTGTAGATGTTGTTCACGCCTTCTCGTTCGCGCTTCACACCGTTCCCCGATCAGTGTCGGTTTTTTGACCCGCGTCAAAAAGGATTTGCTTTAGAAATCGCGTCGTCGCGAACACGCGGAACACGGCATTTATTCACGGCGTGAATTCTCGGCGCGACGTCACGCGTGAGTGTAGAGACGAACATGATTGTGGAACAATTCTTTAGGACTGCTTAAACGATGTGTAGACAAGTTTTGTACTACGGGAACGTTTCAGCCCAGAAATGACCCGCTACTGTGTCGGGCTTCCTCCATAAATTAGGAGGGAAAACACGTTGCAAGTCACGTTGGCAAGACGAATTTAGTATCAAGTTTTCCTGCTCTTGCGTTCCTTTATTCGCCTCTCACGTCCGACACCCTCGGGATGATATGAGTTGGTGACATCTGGTGACACTAAATCCGTAAAGCGTACTTTATTTAGATCCAAATGTTCACAGCGCCATCTATGTAAAAAAATATGCAAAGCAATCTTGTTCTTTTTGTTGTAAATAAATGCTGAATTTAGCCGTCCTTTGATTTAAATAATAAAATATATTTATTATCTATGTATTTTAATGTCATAAGATTTTATTGTGTGCTTGCATAAATTACTGTTGCTTATTTATTGTGGTGAATTGTTATAGATAGTCTTCTAATAATCTTAACTTGTCGTCTAATGACCTTATCTTCTGTAATTGTGTTGTGATCTTGGTTAGTCTTTGAAATGTCAGGTGAACTAAGGGTCAGCGCCGACGGACGGAGGGGCGGCGAAGAGACTAATTCAGTAACAATTTAAATTCAACCTAAAACGCTTCAGAAAATAACTGTGTTTATGTCGCTCGACGTCTTTGTATTTCGTTGTACCAAATACAGTAGTATTCAGAAGCGTTTTAGGTTGAATTTAAACCATTCAGTCTGTCGGCGCTGAACCTAACTCCCATTTTAACGCTATAGATAATTTTGTTCTCCTTATTTATACATTTTGCTAAGGTTGTATTAATGCCAGTCATAGACTTGCTTTAAGTTTTGGTCATTGCTTTAAGTGTATTTAAACAGTATTAATTTAGTCACACTTCACTATTGCTACTTTTTGTGACTTATGTTCAAATTAAATTTGCTTGCCTTCGATATGTTAAGAGGCAGACTGATTTGTATCATTTGCTTATCATTCGAGGCGAACGCGATACATTGCAGCTAAATGTGTCAAGTCAGTCACAACCTTTACACCACTTCTTTCTCCTATGTTTGTGTTTCTAACTTACATGTTACATATTGTTGTATAGTGGTTGTTGTAAAAACGATTCTTATTTGTATCCATATTAAAGTGCAAATTTCACTAAGTGCCTGTCTTCAATATTTATTACATAGTTGATGGTATGACTGTTGTTGCCAGACTTGTTAGTTAACAATACAAATCATTTTACTTAGGGTTAGAACTAATACTCGTACATGTATATTATATGTAGTAAAAATTCAGAATTCTCAGTTACATAGAATTATGTAGATGATATTTATCGATTGTCTTAAAGTATAAGACTTGGTTAGTGAAATGTTAAATTAGATACCAAAAACGCAGTGAGATTTACATTGGTTTATATGGTATACAAAAAGTTGTCGAACAGGTTTTTTATTGTATTTAGTAATGGGTTTTCATAATAAAATTAGTAATCGGCTTTGCTAAGTTCGCTTCAGTCGGTATCATTGGAATTGCAAATCTGAGATATGATTTGTTACCATTTTGGGCAGAGCTTTGTGATTGGTGCATAATAGAAATGTTATAAACATAAATCGTTTTACACAGATTCCCTTCGTAAGAAGTCCAATCATTGCTTTTCATTAAGATATTTCCCTGAGATGTCCAGCTAAATAAATACGCCACAGATAGCGACTGTTCCGATGAATAAAGACTTATCTGCATTACTGCTAATTTCATATTATATTTTAAATCACTACATATTATAAAACAAAGTCGCTGTCGTCTGTCCGTCCCTATGTATGCTTAAATCTTTAAAACTACGCAATGGATTTTGAAGCGGTTTTTTTTAATAGATCGTGTGTTTAATAATTATAATACATCCATAATATTGTAGACAAACACAAACAAATTAGATGCTCATCATTTCACCCGAGTGAAGCCGGGGTGGGTCGCTAGTGTATATATATGTGTGAATAATAGAGTTAAAAATGGTTTCAAAGCAGTATTGCAGATAGGTGTTTATTCTTCGGAACAGTCGATAGGTACCTTTTTTCGTTGGAAATCCGCATGGATACCCGGCCTTTCGGGACTATCCGGAGTATGTGGGTTTGGGGCGCGGAAAGATAATGATTAGGGCGTTCGTAGACTGCGTGCTTCAAGGTCGCGTTCCGCCTCTATTAGCCCCAAGCTCCGAGGCGAGCCCCTCGGATAGATCAGTACCTACGTACCTGGTTGTGGAAACCAATTGTGACATCAATCCTAAGTTTACTAACATGGTGCTTGCTTTTATTCATTCATGTATTATTTAGCAAATAGATTTATTTATTTTTATCTCTTGAGTAGTGTAAGCGATGACTTGCTATATAAAAACTGGAAAAATATTTGAGCATATAACTAGTATGCAGAATGGAGCAATGTAAAAGGTGAAATCTTAATTTTATCTATATCTTAGTTTGTTCAATAAGTCATAAGGAGAATAAAGAATTTTAAAATACTCAAGATTGTTTTCATTAAAATCCCTATCTGTCTTCTTCAAATATGCAAATACACTATACAGGGTGGTCATAAAGTCGTGGATCAAACGAAACCAGCGGTTAGATGGGGCCATCAGCAGCAAAAAATTGTTCTACGTGAGGTCCTTAGGGTCAACCCCTGCGGAGTTACCATTGGTTTTGTGTTTTTATGAGAAATTGTCTTTTTTTTACTAAAACTTGATAAAATTCGTAAAAATCTACACCCTGTATCTTTTTTATAATTTTCACTAGATTGGTACTGATGAGTCCTTTCGTTAGACATGCTATTTATGGTAGTTTATTGGGTGTGTTGAAGATAATATTAAGTTTTACGAAAGCAGTAATTCTTAAATCAAAACTTGTTACTTACTTCGGACCCCACTGTGAAAAAAAAATACCCTACAGAAAAGTGCCACTGTATCACAATTTTTGGCGCATTTAATAGGGATTCTAAAAAGGTATTACACATGGCTATGCGTGGCTTCGATATCTTTCAAGGACGATCATTGGTAGCAAGGCCAGAGTTAATTCATACATAAAACTCGGTTAGGCCTACTAACCTAACCTTACCTAAGCGTGATCTTTTTCCGGACTAAAGGGTCTTTATCGTCGTTTCAGCCCATAAATGACCCACTACTGAGTCGGGCCTCCTCTAAGTTTATGTTGGGAGATTAACCTACTGTGCCACGCAGCCAAGACGGGTTGACACAGGGTTTGCTTCAAGTTTTCCTTCTGTTGCGACTAGGTGATCTGCCTAATGCGTTCTGTTAGTCGCTTCTTACGACACCCTCAATATGGTATGGGTTGGTGACACCACACGGACAATTTATTAGAATTGTATTCTTTATGCGCGTACATAATTCGTACATGGAGGGAGTCTTACCGGGTCAGCAAACCCTGTGCCAACCCGTTTTGCCAGCGTGGCACAGTAGGCGTGGCAGTAGGGAATTGTGAGTAGGCCCGACACAGTAGTGGGTCATTTATGGGCTGAAACGAAGACGATAAAGAATAAACAATGTCACCAACCCATACCATATTGAAGGTGTGTTAAGAGGCAACTAAAAGAACGCATTAGGCAGATCACCTAGCCGCAACAGAAGGAACACTTGATGCAAACCCTGTGTCAACCCGTCTTGGCTGCGTGGCACAGTAGGCTAATCTCCTAACATGAACTTAGAGGAGGCCCGACTCAGTAGTGGGTCATTTATGGGCTGAAACGACGATAAAGACCCTGTAGTCTGGAAAACGATCATGCTTAGGTAAGGTTAGGTTAGTAGGCCTAACCGAGTTTTATGTATGAATTAACTCTGGCCCTGCTACGAAAGATCGTCCTTGAAAGATATCGAAGCCACACATAGCCATGTGTAATACCTTTTTAGAATCCCTATTAAATGCGCCAAAAATTGTGATAGAGTGGCACTTTTCTGTAGGGTATTTTTTTTTCACAGTGGGGTCCGAAGTAAGTAACAAGTTTTGATTTAAGAATTATTGCTTTCGTAAAACTTAATATTATCTTCAACACACCCAATAAACTACCATAAATAGCATGTCTAACGAAAGGACTCATCAGTACCAATCTAGTGAAAATTATAAAAAAGATGCAGGGTGTAGATTTTTACGAATTTTATCAAGTTTTAGTAAAAAAAAGACAATTTCTCATAAAAACACAAAACCAATTGTAACTCCGTAGGGGTTGACCCTAAGGACCTCACGTAGAACAATTTTTTGCTGCTGATGGCCCCATCTAACCGCTGGTTTCGTTTGATCCACGACTTTATGACCACCCTGTATATTAATTTACTATAAAAACGAAGTGTGCTAGAATTTAAGTGGGATGTTATTACAGGCACATCACAGCTGTCTAACCTCGTAAACACTGTTGCATTTATTATATTACTAGCGGTCCATCCGCTAGTAATATAATAACACGCAAACGTTGTTTTGCCAAATAAAAATATATTCTCAGGCCTACAAAACATACACGTAAAAATCGATCAAGCTATGTCATTCCATAGCGGGGTTATGTAGAACTCTCAGTAGTCATGCGGCCATGAGAAGGCGCCGATCCTCAGCCTACCCGGTCCACGGTCAAGGGTTTCCTTCCTCACACAAGACCTCCTAAGACATTCCTAATATTGGTTGGTGACACGATATGCTCTAAATCCGCCAACACAGCCGTGGGTACGAAATCGCGCATCGTACATTTCATAACCAATACGAATGTAGCTCACTCACACTAACACGCGGGTGCGAGGACGTTTGCAGGTAAAACGACGCGCGCGGGCATGCCGTTTCCCCGCTGATACCTGATTTTGTGTTGTGCGCAGCGTAATGCGGCTACATTCAGAGCAGCCATAAAGATTGGCGAGGACTGAATCGTTGATGCCATACACCTTTATTATTACTTATTATCTTTACGTTCGTTGGGTAGTCGAGTAAAGTGTGTCAGCTTTCTCGAAACCAAATTTCGTCAAAATCTGTTCTTCGGTTATCGGTTTTTAAATGGTGTAACTAACCAGACTTTTGTTTTATTTGTATGGATGTGTGGATCTACCACACAGCGTGTCATTATAATAAAGGGTTCCAACTTATATTGTTGTTACTTATCTGTTTTGTTGACCGTATGATACTTAATAAATAGATAAAGCGACTGTAAGAATGTAAAATAGATACATATTCTGGACATGTTCCATCTTAGAAATCTTTTCCAGACAATTGCGAACGCAACAAGTAACCCAACTAAAGTGCAAGAGTTAAATAAAAACAGCATGCTCCCCATGAAATCTTTAATAAATAAATAACATACAAATATCCACATCTTTTTAAACTACATAAAACTATTTACGACGTAATTAGTAAAATTAGTATTGTCTAATTAAGGGGACAGAACGGTTGAGACTAACAACATTATTCTACCACTGGGTATCTATCAAATATATTTTGTGTCACAAAATAGGTTTTACTACATATTAAATACATGAAATGTACAAATTATGATCAAAATAAAACGGCATATAATATGTGATTGATTGTATAGTACAAACCTCAAATACCCAGAAACAAAAGTTTAATTCAAGATATATTATAAAAATTATACAAATTCAAAAATACAGAATATTGCCATAGCTTTTTATTTTGCACAGGTAAAAATAATGTGATCAAAAATATAAACTTGCTTAAAACTCCACCAATCAATAGATTCTGAGTAAACTACTTTTAGGTTTCATAATACATAAACAATAATATACAATAATAACCTGTATATAAATAATAGTTGCTAAAACATTTCAGACCAGAAGACGGATTTCAGAATGTTAGGAAAGCAATGTATCGTCATCTTAATAATTCAAACGGAAAGGAAAGTATTGCGTCTTTAAAATATCTGCAAGTTTCTCGCAATGGCATAATAAAGAAATAATCATGTATCGAAATTGTACAGGACTCCTAACATTAATTAGGGTACACACATACTCTTTGGCTTTCAGAAATCATTACAGAGAAATAGCGAAAGAGCCATTATAGCGTAACTTCTTTTTAAAAATGATGGCATTACTACTAACGAATTTAACTACATTTTTACTTTGCAGATCTATGTACACTCTAAACAAAAGTAAGGTTTAATATGGATTAAGGCACTGGAAATTAACATATAGAGTATTTTATTTGTATTGAACTGTGCATTCTCCAGTATCTACAGCACTAAAATGGCACATCGAAATGACATATGTGGTCATTTACAAGTCATTTCTTCCGTCTTCTTTTTAATCTATGGCAACTGATTAGCGCAAAGCGTTGGACCTAGGAACTGTACCCGAGTGGCATTTAAAACGCCTACTTTCGTGAAATAGAATTAGAGGATCGGTACGACCTGTCAATGTCAATACCCAAAGCCTCTCTCGCTAATTCCGTAGAGCATAAAACAGAAGACAGGCCTGTGTCATATAGATTGAAGTTATTACATAAAACCTCTATTTAGTTGTCTATAGTTAAAAACCACACACTCCGAATTTTGAAAGAACATTTTTAAGAAATATGTACTGCTGAAGAAGCTGATCGGTGTAACACATTAGTTAAAAATACTATTTTTTTATTTTTTTATCTATAAAACGAAGCCCTTGCATTATGTACAGCATGTACCTATCGCGACGGCTGTTTACAAACTTAAATCTTTAATTTATGAACACAAATGACACCAATACTCAGAGGAAATGTCTCTGGTTCACACAAAGCCCGAACACAGAATTGACCAGGGTCCCGACATCCACAGCCTCAACCAACGAGGCACTGAGTCAATCTGACCAGTATTTTGGTTAGACGTCACCCGATTCTTAGTATGAAATTATTCCCGCACCGCCCTATGTCTTTCGTATCCATTTTCGAAGCATATGGCCCTTAACTCCTACACCCAACACATTCGACTCAAAGTGGTTGACGAGCCTTGATCATCTGTTCGCTGACCTCCCAGAGACGGGTCTCCTCCTCCTTGGTAAAGGGGTAGCGGGACTGATAATCTTCACAGTCGCGGTAGAACTTTCCAGACTTACCCTCCACGCGGTAGTCGGTCGCGCAGTATACTACTGTCTCTGCACCCTGTGTACAACATTAAAGCCGTTATACCAGACGGATTTAGAATACATACGGTCACCACCCCATTTCATCCTGGGGGTGTCGTAAGAGAGGACAAAAGGAAATGACAAGGGCGGTATGGGCCTAGGATGGACACGTCGATAGAAAATTGCAAGGAATACCGGTATTCATAAGTGATCACAAAAAGGATATCAAAAGTAATACGAAATTATCGACAGTAATAAACAGTTATTTTTCTGTCTTTGTTCTGTTTTGCACACTATTGCTAAATACAGATTTAGCAATAGTGTGCAAAACAGAACAAAGCATATTGCAGTTAAAAGAAATTTGTAAAATTATTTCACTCACTTGTCTCGCAGTCTTCATGTAGTACAGCAGAATAGGCGCCATCAAGATGTAGTGGTACCATTTGATCGAGTGCCTGAAAAAGGCATTTATACACAAATAAACATTTTGAAATATACAGAATACGGAAAAGCCATCCAATCGATCGACGATACGACAAGTAATAGTATTATTACAAAATAATTATTCCTAGTAAGGCATTCAACCCCATGTAAAGACGCACCAGTACTATGTGCAGATAAAATTCTGAGGAAAAATGTAATATAGCAAACGTAAGCTTAAACTTTATATGAAAGTGTGTGCGAACCCGTCTTGCCAGCGTGGCACAGTCGGCTAAGTACCCTCCATGTAACTGGAGGAGGCCCGACTCAGCAGTGGGTCATCTATGACGACTATGAGTGGGCCTCCACTGACCTCAGATTTGCCCTGCGAGCCTTAGATGGTCGCTTTTTTCTGCGAGGCCGTTATCTCGCAGAAGGGGGTGACAGGGCGGGTCGGAAAGGACGAGCTCTGGCTGATGGAGCTTGGGGTGGAGTGGGACATGACGCAAGCCCACCTTCTACCCTCGCCTTAGAGGTCGGGGGACGTTACTCTGACAAAAGCCATGAGGCTCTGATAGTCGTAACCCGAAGAAAAAGAGACGTGTGAGAGTGTGATGCACGGGTTTTAGTGGGTGTTCCGGAGCCCCACCTAACCGCCTCCCAAAAGGGTAGGAGAAAAGAGTAGTGGTTAGATGTGCCGCCTTTGAATCAACGGGTCCCGGGTTCGATTCCGGGGTCGGGCAAGTGTCTTTGTCTAAACCAGAGGCACTGGCTCGGAGTCTGGGTGTCATTTCTATCTATAACATGTATAATAAATAATAATAATAAATATCCTTGGACATCTCACACAACGCCATCTCGTCCCAAGTTAAGCAACTTAATGCTTGTGTTATGGTAACGAGATGGATGATAAACTACTTATATACATTTTTTTTTTTTGTAAATACATACATATTATAGATAGAAATGCCACCCAGACTCCGAGCCAGTGCCTCTGGTTTAGACAAAGACACTGGCCCGACCCCGGAATCGAACCCGGGACCCGTTGATCCAAAGGCGGCACATCTGACCACTAGACCAACGAGGCAGTCAAACGTGTATTTACAAAAAAAAAAAAATGTATTTATGTAGTTTATCATCCATCTCGTTACCATAACACAAGCATTAAGTTGCTTAGCTTGGGACGAGATGGCGTTGTGTGAAATGTCCAAGGATATTTATTTATTTATTTTAATGTATTAAGAATTTCCCCAGCGAAAACTAAATATGGTTGCTTGGAAGAGATCGCTTGTTAGCGATAAGGCCGCTTAAATGAACTTTAATTGTTACTTTCTAATTATGTTTTATGTTTAAAGTATTAATGTACAAAATGTGATAAATAAATAGGCCTAGTTCAATATTTATAGATTGTTGCACGTAGCACACGTACGTAAACACGTTACGCAAGTGTTTACAAAAGTTCAATCATATAAATAGACCGATTCCAATTGAATTTAAATGTTGTAGTGAACTAAAATACATTATGTATATCGATTAGATTTCACTCCAGATGTTTGGACGATGTCGATAGACGAGTAGCTATAAACCCAGTTATTACTAAATCGTGCACCAAACTCCAACCCCTCATACATAGTAACTACTACTCTCTATACTCCTCAGCCCATACATGACCCACTTCCGAGTCGGGCTTCCTCCAATTACATGGAGGGTCAGCAGTGGGTCATTTCAATGTGTTCAATGGAGGGTCAGCCTGGGACTGCCGCGGTAAAGCATAGCATTTTTTATCAACTTATGCAGTTATAATTTTTTATTTATTTATGCAGTATTTTTTATTTAAAGTGAAGGACATTCTGTTTATAATATGTCCTTGGTGGGCGGTATGTTTAATGTCGAGTTGTATTTAATGTATCTAGATGGCGCTGGCGTCATGTTTCCCGCCGATATGGTTTTGATTATAATGTCCTTGGTGGGTGGTATGTTTAATGTCGAGTTGTATTTGATGTAACTAGATGTCGCTGGCGTCAAGTTGCCTGCCGATATGGTTTTGATTGACGAGCACTGCTCGTCCAGTGAAATTATATCATATAAATCCAGTGAAACTCCTTCCCAGGGTGTGTAGGCGGAGTGTGGGGTGTTAGGTTTTTATTTTTCGTTACGGAATTTCTTGATTCGGTCGCCGCGCTCAGAGTTCAGAGCCCGCTATAGAAGTTATGGTCTATACAATAGCTTAAAAACCGCATCATAATCGTTCCGTTCCTTTAGGAGCAAGACAAATTTACCATACAAGATACCTTTTATGTTGGAGGTTAAAAAGCGACTTACTTGAAGAGGTTTGTGTAGCAGAACCCGGGGCATACGGTATTCACGTCGATGCCAGAGTTCTGAAGGTGCATTGCCAAGGCTCTGGCAAAGTACACGTTCATCAGCTTGGAGTTATTGTACCCAGGGTTGTGACGGCGCCCGGCCTTGCCACTCTTCGCCAGCTCGATTGCCTTCCTTAGGTTTAGGTCGTCAAAGTCCAGTTTACCTCGTTCGTGTAGCGTTGAGGATACCACTACTATTCTGAAATGACGTCAGTGTTAGTAAATCACGTAAACACGGCTCACTGATGGATTTAACGTCAGGCAAAGTAGACTCAAGCCCAAAGCGGCAATGTTTTTTTAAAGAACATGGCTCCTGCACTGAATATCGCGGGGGAAGTTTACAGACATGAAACTCACGGACACAAATGACACGCAGACTCGGAGCTAACACTTTACTGACACGGGTTAACACAAAGACACCTGCCCGACCCGGTAATCGAACCGGAGACCTGTGATACAAAGGCAGCATAACTAGTGCGGCGGTAATTCAGAGTGTTACAGTAATCTAGGGTAAAGTATTGCAGGAAATGATTTCTTGACGGCTTGAAAATATCTTGAACGAAAAGCACCCTGGTGGGGGTATGCGTGTATGTGTCATGGTGGCAATACGCTTCGGTTTTCGTATACCTACAAATATCTGTCATATTTGACATTATTTACCAATCTCATCATTCGGCCCATGTCGAACGCTAGTTGGTAGTCTCCATACATATTTATCGGTCGTCATATCTACATTCACACCTTTCATACACATTTCTTCATACTCACAATCCATCACCAGATATACTTAGGTATATCCTAATTAACTTAGGTGTCAATTTAAGTTACCGCCGACTTCGAATGGTTCGCTGTTAGATGTTCATCGCTTATCTAATAAAAAAAGCACGCCATAGCGATTAAGCAGCAGTGGGCCATTATAAGGAGAACAACAATCATGACGACCTACTACAGGAATCTTGAAGCCAATCAAGTCCGTTAACATGCTCCCATCTAGTAACGAGTAATTGGTATTCACGTACTACGGCGAAAATCATTAAGCAAGCGTCAATTAGATCTTGAAGGTAGCATGGATACCTTATTGCATAAGAGGTTCATGAATCTGGTGGTGACGGCTTTAGAATACATAGTGTCGCCACCCCATTTCATCCTGAGGGTGTCGCAAGAGCCAAAAAAGGAAATGACAAGACCGATAACCTAGCCGCAAGAGAAGGAAAACTTGATACGAAACCCTGTGCTAACAGCTGGCCAGCGTAGCAGAGTAGGCTAATTACACTCCTTGTAGTTGGAGGGAGGCCAAGCAGTCACTGTCACTGTGTTTGTAATTAAAGTTCTCCGAAATGGCTTGACCGCATTTCGTGATTTTTTTTGTGCATATCGGTTAGGTCTGCGAATCGGACACCATCAATTTGTCATCCCCTAAATGTTAAGGGTGACCACATGTCCTTAAGACCTAATTTTTTTTATTGTTTAGCTTTTTCTTTTTTTTTATGATTCAGCATACAAAAATACATAAAAAACCTAAATTGTCACCCCTCTACGATCAACCCCTATTTTTTAATAGCGATATTTTTATGGCAAGTCAACGTTTACCGGGTCCGTAAACATATAAACAAGTTGTTGACTTCAAAGTCAACAACAAACAAGAACACGCACTCTGACCAACTATGCAATTATGTAAATAAACTCAAATTCCGTGTACGGGTTTACAATACATAGTGCCGCCATCGCATTCCATCCTGAGGGTGTCGTAAATAAATAAATAAATAAATATCCTTGGACATTTCACACAACGCCATCTCGTCCCAAGCTAAGCAACTTAATGCTTGTGTTATGGTAACGAGATGGATGATAAACTACTTATATACATTTTTTTTTTTGTAAATACATTCATATTATAGATAGAAGAGCCGACCAAAGGAAATGAGTAATCTAAAAACCTAGCAACCTAGAAGGAAAACTGGATACAAAACCTTGTGCCAACCTAGGCTAGTTACCTTCCCTGTGATGAGTGAGACGAGGAGACCCGACTCAAGAGTGGGTCATTTATGAGATGCGTACTAGTAAACACGTATTGAATATTTATGCTCTCACTATGCTGTTTAGTGCTTTTTGTAAACAAACCCATTGATTTGAAAAAAGCAACTACAGAGTTTCGAACCGAACCGGTGGTAGTTTCAACATGAATTTGGGTGGACGTAAGGGTTGTGGAAGTTCAAGAGAGATGGATGGATTGTAAGCATGAGAAATTGTGTATGAAAGGTGTTACTGTAGATATGACGACTGATAGGTGTGTATGGAGACTACCACCTAGCGTGGGACAGGGGTCGTAAGATGATGATAATGGTAACTGTATATATGACGAGATATAATTATAAGTTTTGTGATAAAACCTACGTCATCATCATCATCAGCCCACATTAGTCCACTGCTGGACATAGGCCTCCCCTAAAGAGCGCCATAGCGCCCTGTCTTCAGCTTGACGCATCCAGCTGCTGCCCGCAACCTTTAAAACCTACGTAAATAAAGTTAATTTTGAGTTTGAGTTATAATAAAGACAAACTTCTCTCGGCTTCTCGGTGTAGAAAATAGTCTCCACTCATAGTCACTTACAAATTCTAATCATCAACTATGTATTATGTAATACAAAAACCGAACAATGCAATACGTTATATTGAATATTAATAATGCATGATACCTTTCTCTGTCGACCGCCACCCAAGGATAAGGTCGTAATCACTACTCACTACATATTAAAAAACAAAGTCGCTGTCGTCTGTCCGTCCGTTAGTATGCTTAAATCTTTAAAACTACGCAACGGATTTTGAATCGGTTTTTTATTAGATAGAGTGGTTCAAGGGGAAGGTTTATATGTATAATACATACATAATATTGTAGAGAAACACTGATAAATTTAGATCGTCATCATTGCACCCCGTGCGAAGCCGGGGCGGGTCGCTAGTGTTAATATAAAAACAAGTTGTTGACTTGTGATTATGTTCGCGACACATAGTATAATATTTGCATGTTTATTTTGTGTCGTACGTATGTCAATGTCATGTCTTTGCATGTATGTGTGCGATTGTCGAAGCTGGTACACAGTAGACACTTCAAAAAGTTTTCCCGCTTTCTTGCGTATGTTACTTCTTAGTTCTTGCGACTGCCTCGTTGGTCTAGTGGTGAGATGTGCCGCCTTTGGATCAACGGGTCCCGGGTTCGATTCCGGGGTCGGGCAAGTGTCTTTTTCTAAACCAGAGGCACTGGCTCGGAGTCTGGGTGTCATTTCTATCTATAATATGTATGTATTTACAAAAAAAAATGTATATAAGTAGTTTATTATCCATCTCGTTACCATAACACAAGCATTAAGTTGCTTAACTTGGGACGAGATGGCGTTGTGTGAAATGTCCAAGGATATTTATTTATTATTATTTTACTGACGCGAAAAATATATGTAGAGATGTATATGATAAATGACCCACTACGGAGTCGAGCCTCGTCCAAATTCATGGAGCGGAATTAGCCTACCGTGCCTTGCTGGCAAGACGGGTTGCCCCTGTGGTTTGGTAATCTGCCTCTTACGTTCCTTAGGACACCCTCAGGATGGTATGGGTTGGTGACATTGTGTATTCTAAATCCGTCACAACACGTTACGTTTCGTTTCAGCCCATGAGTGACCCACTACTGAGTCGAGCCTCCACCAAATTCATGGAGGGAAATTAGCCTACTGCGCCACGCTGGCAAGACGGGTTGGCACAGGGTTCGTATCAAGTTTTCCTTCTAACACATTACGTATTTGGATTAATTAATAAATTCACCTCATACCAGTATATGCACCAAATATTAATAGATGGTTAGGCAATGTCTAGCTCAGCTAGGTGTTGGATGGGTTGTATGTACGCCATTTGTAATACATGACCTCCTCTATTCTTCGGAGGGCACGTAAATACCAACAGTTGCTATTCTACCTTCTATGGCAGTCAGTATAGCGGGAATACTGAAAGCTGGTCTAACCATACAATAACTGGTTGTTCCACTACTCGGACAAACGACAATTGCGCAGTTTAAATACTTTAGCCAAAATCGGCTAGGTTAAAACTAGGAAGCAAATCTTATTCTAATTTCAAATTAAAAAAGAAAAACAAAACATAGACAATATCGCTCAACATACCTGCTAGGTGTTGCCCTCTTTAGCAAATCAATCAACAGATTTGTTAAATAAAAGTGGCCCAAATGGTTTGTCCCGAGATGAATCTCGAAGCCCTCCTTAGTTTTTTCATCATATGTCAGTGGCACCACCACTCCAGCGTTGTTGATAAGCACATCAATCTTGTGAAAACCTGCCTTAACCACTTCCACAAAGTTCTCTATGGATTCAAAAGATGAGAGGTCGAGTTGCATGGGTATCTGAAAAAGTTTAATCTTTAAATTGATTTATTAATTATTTAATGTAATAAACTTTTGGTTTTCAAGGTGCCATAAAAATAAGTATAGTGATAAGGTTATCAAAAAATAATTTATTACAACTGAAAGAGACTTTATTAAGTTAAACAGTGTTAGTTTTCCATTTAGTGATGGGTTAAGAATACATAGTTTCACCATCCCATTCTACTTTAAGTACCCTAATAGGGTAATGGAAATGAAATGGCAAATGACAAAAGGAAATGTCAAGACTGATGACCTAGACGAGCCAACCCATCTGGTCAGACCTGTAATTAGATATCACAATGTCACCACCCTATACGATACTGAGGCTGTTCTAAGTGGCAATTAAAGGGAAGCAAGGGGCAGATCAACCAAGGAGGTGGAAATATTAATACTAGCCCTCTAGTACGGTAATTTCCCTCCATGAATTAGGAGGAAGCCCCACTTGGTAGTGGCTCATTTATTGGCTGAAATGATGATTATGATTATGTGATCTTGGAATGTAGAAAAAGAGGAAAAAAGTACACATCATTCTTTATCACTACAATGGTACCAGCCAAAATAATAATGAAATGGTAACATTTTAGTGCTCTAGCAGTTGAGTAATTATATGGAATGAAAAGCTTATGAGTTTTTACAGAAGAGAGAATGATCTGTATTCAGTATTAAGTACCTAAGTAATGCCCGTTGTCATTACACACTGTTTTCGAAACTCTTTACTCACCATCTCCCCACCACTTGGCTGCTCTTGCCTGATCAGAGAGATAGCCTCTTTGGCCTTTGCAATATCTCTGCAGGCAAAAATAACCCTTCCTTTCCTTTTAACAATCGCTTTGGCCGTCTCTAGGCCTATACCACTGTTAGCCCCAGTGATGAGGAAAGTTTTTCCTCTCAAACACGTATTACTTATACATTTCGTCCAAGACCTTGCCTTCCACTTGCGATAAAGTCCTACAGCTACCACCACCGCCGAAATTGGAACAGCCGCGCAATATATCACATGATTTGACACCATTTTTGAAATATACTTAAATTAAGTTTACACTGAATTTCAGTTACAACTACGTATAATTAATTATTAAGAAAAATTGGCCGCTTTTCCGAGTTCCCCGACCCGACCATTCGTATTGAATTGAATGTCAAACTGTAATGTCAAATTATCATATCAAGTGTCATTCGGTCAAAGGTTAAAAATGAAACGATAACGCGCAGTACGCGCACATACTAAGTTACATAAATTTAAATAACTATATATCTATTGCACTATTCCTGGAAGAGAGAAGTAAATGATTTCACAAAATGTCCTTTATTTTTAATTACGAGTTCTAGAAATATGTTTCAAAGAGAAAATCGTAGGTCACAGTAAGTTGCCTTCAGCTACACCTGTTTTTTATCTGTCATTATTTATTTATATATCTAAAAAAATACTGTAACTTCTATAATCCACGAAACACAAAGAATATTTTGCACGGGTAAGTGCAATTATTGCTTTTTTCCATGTATTTTCAATAAAATGTTTCGTAGCTTAATCAAAGAAGAAATTGCAACTACACTTTAACATTGTGAAGCTTTGTTGGGTGAAAAGTAAGTAAAGTATGTAACAATATTGTCATGTTATTTATGTCATATATGATTTGTCAATATTGTCATATATAATTTGTCATGTCACTTAAAAGTTTCGTAGAAGAATTAGGTAATAAATGGTAATAGACAAGGTGTATACCATGATGCTCGCTCTATTCACGCAATAAAACATTATGGGCGCAAGTTTAATTAGGTACGTCTTTTGTACAGGAATAGTGCGCGATCGCGATGTACAAGAAGACAAAATTCTTCAATCAATGTGTGTTGCCAGTGATGACTTAAAGTACAGAGACGTGGGGGCTCCATCAGAGAGTCAAAGTCACCCAAAGGGCAATGGAGAGAGTTATGGTCGGAGATTCCCCGCGGGATGGAATCAGAATTGAGGAGATACGCAGAAGGACCGGAGTTACCGACATAGCCCTCAGGATTGCCAAACTTAAGTGGCAATGGGCAGGGCACATAGCTCGCAGGACTGGCGCCCGATGGGGGAAATCGATGGATGCGAGCGGCTGTTGGCCGGCCTTCGTGGAAAACCTTGGGGGAGGCCTATGTCCAGCAGTGGACGTCTTTTGGCTGAAATGATGATATACGTATATATATCTATATAATACATAATTTGTATTATTATTATTGATTTAATTACTTTTTGATATACCGCAGTTGAATTGATCTGGTTTTTGAAATTATATATGTCCACACAGTGGACCTATAGAAATGGTCAATTTTCTAAGTTTATTCCTTACACTGATTATTGCAGTTTAAACTGGTGTCACTTCGTTACGGATTTAGAATATATAGTTTCCTCCCCATTCCATCCTGAGAGTATCATAAGAACCGACAAAATGTAATGAGAAGGCCGATTACCTAGCCGCACGAGAAAAACTTGATACGGAACCATGTGCCAACCCGTCTGGTCCCTGTGTCTCAGAAGGCTAATTAGCGCCCACTTAACTGGCGGGAGCCTCCGCCAGTTAAATGGGCACTCAGGGCATACTCAGCAGTTGGTTATCTATGGGTTAAGTAGTACTAGTAGTAGATAAGTAAGAAAACTTTGAATTTAATTTTATGTTCCTACCCATGGTTCCTACCATAAACCAAAAATGACGTCAACTGACTCAAATGTCCTCATTTTTTTAATTTAAATGTTTATAACGGTTGCTTTGGTCTTTTATGCGACGGTTATTTAGAGAGCTATTATGTAGGGAGCCAGGGTGTTTTTATAAACATGTACATACATTGCGATAATTACGTGGGAGGTGCAGAATGAAACAAAGTTAGTAGCGGGGCCATTTATTAAAAATACACAAGGGACAACTAGATAAAAAATTTCGATTCAGACTAAGAAAAAAACAATTGATATGGCAACATTATGAATATAATATCGTACGAATTTTTAAAGTCCTTATTTATGTCGGTAAGAAGTATCAGTATTTAAATTGGCTAAATTATAAAATTCTCTAGACATTTTTTATCTAAAATGTTATTTATGAGCACAGTATTTTTTATTTATACCATTACTTCGCACAAATTTTTCAGTGTAATTAATTTACGAGCCGTACTATCTACAATTTTTTATTATATATTTTTTTGTAAACAGCATCCATTATCTTTTTTTTGCTCACGTAAAAACAAAACCCGAACACATTATTTTAAGGTGGTATTTTGTATTTAAAGAACAATTGGGAAAGTACAACTAGTTAATATATATTTATAACATAAATAATAGCTTTATGCAGGCAAGTCTGCGACTAAATTTTCTGTTTCTGAATCGGCATACTATAGTAAGACCGTTACCGCTGTACCGCGCCCAAGGAATGTGCGGCGAGGCGGGGGACGGGAAGAAGAGCACCGCCATACGGGTAAGAAGAGCACCGCGCACATCGACGCGGCCGGAACCCTCTCCCGCCTCGCCGCACATACCTTGGGCGCGGTACAGCCAATGATGTTACAAGTAAAAAGGTGTAGATGGGTTATAAGCGGTCAGCAAGCGGCACGTTAAAAGTAGGCTAATTAGCAAACCCGACCTCAGTGTTGCGTCGCTGGCGTCAACAGATGCACGTCAAGAGCCGTGTGTAAAAAGTGCTATAGAACAATTGAAAATGCCGTCGTGTGTTATGAGATATTGCACAAACTACTCTAACAAAACTTCTAAAAGTCAAGGAATCACCATTCGTAACTATCACTATTTCTGTAATATAATTAATATTTTTTACAAATTAAAATGTTATTCGTAAAATATGGCGGTAAAAATCAATGAGTGGAACAAAAGTATCCTCATTACCAAGTGCAAAAGAGATAGATGTCATTACGCGTCACAGACTTGTCAAAATGTTATGTCTAATTTAATTAATCTATATTAGCGATGGGACGGGTCGCATTTTTATTAACCCGGGCAACCCGAGTTCGTATTTTGTATAACCCGGGTCGCAACTCGGGTTGACTCGAGTTGAGAAAGAACGGGTGTTGGCCGGCCGAAATATGGATGAAATTGAGAACTTGAGTAGGGTTAGCCCGTTATCTGCCTAATAAGTATACAACGGGCTCGACTCGCGCGTATTTGACTTGGCTTAGGTTGAGCTGTCTTGTAATACTTAGTTTTGTTTAAAAAGATTTGAAACAAAGCCTCGAAATTCTTAAAATAGTCTAATAACAACAACATGAAAATATTTATTTAATATAACAAGCAAGTAATCACATGGTGGAGTCTTCTTCTAAGCAATAATTTACTTGTAAGAGAAGATCCCGCTCTTCCAGAACTTTCGTATTCATTAAATATACTAAAAGGTTTAGTACTTAAATTTATGTCATGTATTTTTATTAATCACAGGTATTCATACGTTTTTTATCAGTCAACGTATTTATTATTTTATAATACAAAGCGAACCGTTTGTCATCATGTGCCGGTGCCGAGTACTGCCGAGTTGCGACGAGCGTCGACCCGGCGCGGCCGCCCGTTCCTTCTTGCCCGAATTTAAACTTACCTACCGAGGCGAGTTAGCCCGACATATGAAAACATGAACTCGGGCAGGCGGGTTAGACGGCTGACCCGAGTTGCCCGGGTTATTTGACTCGAGTCGCTCATCACTAATCTATATTGTTTCTAGTGCATGTGACGACGCATCACAACAAATTATATTTGTCTCTATTTAGCACGTGATTATTAAATCATACCATCCTACTTTCACGACTCATCTAATGCAGTGGGCATATTGCATATTAAGTTAACTATGTGTGCGTTGGCTTGCCATTTTTATAGATCGAATGTTGTACAGGTAACGTATCTACACCTTTTATTTGTAACATCATTGGGTACAGCGGTAACGGTACCACTATAGTACAGTACCCATTGTATTTTTAATATTTAATGTTGCTAGTACAAGTACAGTGTTGTACCACTTTTATTAAAGGTTAAGTAAAACCTACATAATTTGAATATAATTAACTTATTGTTTTTTGTTTTAGACTTTATGTAGTTACGAAATTAATAAGCACCACGTTAACGATAAAATTCAAATATATTTAACTTATAAAGATAAAAATGTACCTAAATTTAACACCAATTAGGTGTAAATAGTAATACATTCGAGTGTTTTGCTTCCCTAGCCCACGTTTTGTATAGCAGTATCAAGTTTAAAAGTGTTATTAATTTATCAAACAATACGTATATAGTTATTAGTTTTGTTTTTTAATTTAATGGAATCATTATTTAATTCATGTAAATTTTTCGTTTTTTATTCGACATAAACTACGATATCCACTTTTTTAATTGGCACATCTCACAGAACATAAAAACGTAGGTACAATTTTATTCAGACTTATTTTTGTGCCTTTTTAAGTAGGAATGTAATATTGTAAAACATTAACTACCTACTGTGCAATCCATTTAAAAAAATGCGCTTAATAATAACAGTTACCTTTAGAACATATCATATACATCTTATAAATAAGGAATGCAATTGTGTACGAACAGACTATTAAATACTTATATAAAACGTAACTTGCATTTAATAGTATTACTTGCAGAACAACAAAAGCACTTTTAGTTTTATAAATATTAGTAAATATATATTAGCAAATTTACTATTATGCAAATCATCTATTTACCTTTTGTAAAAACCATAAGCAACAGTTAGAATCAAGTTAGATACATTACGGAAGTATCTACTTTCGTTTAGTTATAAAATAACAACGTAAATATTTCATATTTTATCAAACGTAATATTTAAAACACAATGTATCAGAAATGCAGAAAAAAGAATCCGAAAAATACCTAGTACTTTGCTAGTATTTAAATTATAACAGGTACTTTATAACAATGATGAATTATTCTTTTCATACTATATTTTATTACCTACTTTAATATTGTAATTTCGTATGCATACAGTAGAAAAAGATGATTTCTGAAGAAAGATTTAAAACGCCTCTATGTATATTACGTTAACAGCAATGTTACGAACAGTATAAAAAATAATATAAACAACATGCATGGATTAAACATATGTTTCTTTGCCTTATTAAGTACTATAAATTGTAAGGGCACGTTTATAGCAATATTTTTACTTCACCAACGAGATTCATATTGGAGATTAAATTTTATATAATCGGGTGAATAACATTCCATATTCAATATCAGCATGTCTTTAACCATTTGGTACCGCAATTTGTATTTCGCTTGTGGCAACCACTAATTCAATACTATATATTTAATACTACATGGGAGTCGACAATTGGTGTCGTGATCGGTCCACTCCTACGTCAACCGTGGTTACTTTACCGTCGACAGGTGTGCTACTTTCCACTTCACTATCCGGCATAATAATACACATAAATGATTTCCCACTTGTCACGTCCTTCGGGTATATTGTCATTGGAATGAATCTGTCGCTGGTACCGTCCACGTACGCACCGAGCCTTGAGTAAACTTCTGGAAAGTGTTTTTTTAAGTTAACACCCCTAGTTTCGAGTTCATTCGATATGTTTTTAAAGCAAATTTCCCTGAATTTGTGCGCTGTGGCAGCATTCTTTTCACCGGCATTGGTTAGTTTAGAAGTTAGAATTAAAGTTTCCCTATCTTCGGGCGTAGATTTACTGTCTCGTCTATATCGTCTGCGGTTTTGCTCTTGTATTGCGGCTGAGACTGTTTTGCTCAAGCGTAGTTTGGCACATCTAGACACCATTTGGCGCTCCCATTTGACGGCACCTTTCGTCGGCACTTCACTGATGATACACACAGCCACATATAAAATGACCCTCGTCTCGGGATTGTATGCTTTACAAAGTTTGACCACCTCAGTGTATAGCTCTACACCCATTTCGTTGGGTTGCAGGGAATTCCATTTAAGGAATTCTGGTTCGCTTAAATTTTGGAATCCGTGGGTGGTAAACTTTTCCGCCGCTTCAGGGCTTGTAAAGAACACTTTGACAACTCCTCTACCTTGAGCCAAGTATCCTTTGTGAGCTATAGTGCTGATAAGATGCAAAGAGTCAGCATCTTCTTTGGCCGCAGATATGATTTGCCGGCACAGCGTGCTCGCTCTCGTGTGCAGACAGACCTTCCTATGCTTCTCCCAGTGTGCTCTTCGACATTCTTTTGAGCAATATGTTGTAGTGCAGTTGTGACATGTCTTGTAATGTCGTTTCGCGTCAGGTAATGGGGCCCGGGATGAGCATTTAGGATATTTGCATTTGACAAACGCGTCCTCTGTGCTGTTTTCTGTTTGTAAAGATAAAAGCGAGGTTCGGGAGTCGTGGTGAGATAAATTAGTGTCATTTGGACGTAGAACTGCGGCATCGAGGCTAGTACGGCGGTCGAGAGAGACGCTAGCCTGTGCGAATGGCTCACTCCTCCGTCGCGAGTGTTCACCATGTGCTGAGCGCGGCCTTCTTGACTCCTGCATCGCTGCAGAATTATCAACTGTATCCTGGCCTGAAAGAGCGAAAAAACATGAAATTCCGGAAACTTTATAACAGTAAACCATGTTTATTTTAATGATTTATCAGTATTATCACCTTGTGAAATTATCGTAAGACTCAGAACCTCTAAATTATATTCAAAAAGACATCGAAATTAACGTAAACCACATTTTTTTGCCATGCGACATGCACATTTATTCATGGGCATCTACACAACTAACAAAACATATATTTTACAATGCTTAAACTGGTCTGAACAAATCCACATTAGAATAGAGTAATGAACATGTTTTTTTTGTTGTAAATATTGGAAGTAATAAAAGGATATCTCCAACGGACTGTATAATGATTAGGTATGGAAAAATGTTGTTCCTTGGAAGTAGGAACCAGTTTATTAGGTCGTGCAGTGATGTAAGGTAGTTATAAAAATTGGAACGGCTCAGACTTACATATCGTTCCTACCTGGTCGGTCGTGGTCGGGACTTGGTTCAGTGAACGAACTGGGACCCTCACTGGGGGTACTGATGAACCTCGACGCTGGAGACCCGCTGCTATGACCGCTACTAGCCAGTTGTTCGTACCGTGGGCTCTGGGAATGGTTTTATGGTGTACGGTATCGCACAAATTATGATTAATCGAATTCCGTTAATTAATGTTCAACTTATTTTATTTTGTTCGGTAGTTTTACTTTTACACCTTGTTGGTCTATGGTCTACAATATTCCTACTTTAAATCAAGAGTCGCACTTTTTACTCCAAGTTTCCGCAGGTGTCTTTGTAAGCCAGTGATGCAACTATCTGGACCTGGGCGTAACCTGTATCCATTAATTACATGATTAGAATGAAACAAAGTATGGAGGCCAGATTAAAAAAATAACATTCGATCAAAAGATGCATTATGTAATTTATTTTTACAGCACTCTTGATTTACCATGATAACATCAAAATCAAGATAAGAAATTAGTACCTATTACATAATAATGTTTAATCTGTTAATAATAATACTTAATAATACTATTCTGTACTGTACTAATATTTTTAAAGCTTTCCTATTATGTATCTGAATTGCAGTCCTATTATTTTTTATGCTCAGGGGTTTAACAATTTCCGCCTTGGTCTTCTATAATTACATGGCAATATAATTGTCGTATAACAACAATAAATACTTTGATAAAAATTTATATATTGCCAGGTCATATAAACCAGATGAGGATAGACAGAAGAAAAGTATATTAAGGTACCTTGCCACCCATCAAATAATAAGGACTAGAAGACTTCCTAGGACTTGGCTGAGGGGTGGGGATCCTCGCCGGCTGTGACGGCAGCCCCAACAGCGAGTCCAGTACGTCTTCGAGCGTGGTAGAGCCTGGAGATGGCTTCGTAATACCCAGGTTCAGGGGACGGGACTCTTCCCAGTCTGCAAGCCATCGTATTTAACGGTTACGGCTAATAAAGATCCCGTATATGATTGGCAGTCCCTTTTAAGATTAGAACGATCATTATTTATTAAAAATATATTATTTTTTAAAGGATGAAAATGGGTAATACCCCTTCTAGAAACGCTTTGCCATTTAAATTGTGAGCATGAGGTTCGAAATTTCCAATTGTTTCAGTGTCTCCTTTAGTTTATCAATTTAAAATAGCTTGCAACCTGCCAACTACATTGGATAGGTAAATATATTATTAGGCAGTCAAAAAAAATGAATTTCTAGTTTTTTAGATGGGGATTAAGGAATTTTGCTCCACACGTTCGTGTACTTAATCTAATAAGTATTATGTGCTGGGATTACAAAAGATTGTGCTTCGGTGGTACCGATCAAAACCTTTCTTACCTGATGCACATATAATGGATATCCAGTGGTTAGTCACAAGAAGCGTGAAAGTGGCAAATAAAATTTCATAATAAAATCCGTGTTTGGATAACACAGACGAAATCAACGGTCACAAAAATAAAAAATAAAACGAAATACATAAAATAAAAATGAATATATTCAATAATCATTATGATTAAAATGTAACTAAAAGTACAATAATCGAAATGATAAAAGAAGACATTTAAATCTTCTTAGTTGATAAGATTAAGGTACCGAGATTCTAACATACAAATATTAGTCTATAGCTACGTGTTGATATTACATTTTCTTTTAGGTACTGTTTATTTGGAATTTATTTACTTTAGAGAGCTGCTCATTTTACACTTTCTATTTTGGCGCCATTCTGCAAAACCCACTGACCTTCAACATGTGTTGCCACACGCAATAAATATTTTTATTAAAATTACTCAAATGATAAGTTTAGTAATACTAAACTATCGACTCGTGACGGCTTCGGAGTTTCGGCTATACGATTTTTTAACGAATTTTATTTCTAACCTAATCAGAACCTGAGTAATTTACTTAGGGCTAATTACAGCGCCAACATAAATTACGAGGTGATTTAAGTAGAAGAAGCTTGAAACTTAAGATTGATCGTCACTTCTCAACATCACTATTTTTATGGTTCTGATAACTGTTGGTTGGCAATAATGAAAAAAAAAAACAAATAGGGGCAACATTAAAATAGTTTGTGACTGTTTTAAAGCTTCGATATAAATAATTAGATAGCTGGAAATTAAAGAAGCAAATTTGACGTTCAGTTAGCACCTAAAATAAAATATAGCAACGTAATATTTTATTTACAAAACTATTAATATTACTAGCAATTAAACTAATAACTAAAGATATTGCATTATAATAACCACACTATAACATAATAATTTAATCTGTACATTTGATGCAATTATTCCTAAAGAAAATTACTGGTTCGTGTCAGAATATTTAAATAATCATTATGGCAATATCTAAACAACAATATTATCTATGACGTGAACTTTAATTAGGCATCAACGGTTATTTTAGTGGAAACTTTATTTCCGTAACAACAAGTAAACTATTATAACATTATAGAAATGCAAAAATAACATACACAGCACAACAATCGTGGTCCACTTTTATTTTCTTACATTTGGGATATTTTCTGTCAAAGATTGGCGGGTAACATTACGTTATACATAACACTTTAAATATATTTTTTTGTGATAGGCAATATTACGTATACAAAAAATAGCCGCCAAGATAACATTCAGACATAATAACAACGCTCTGCGTTTGACGATCACGTAAGTAAAAATAAGCGACTACAAGCCAGTGCTTAATCCACAATGCAAAAATCAAAATAATTGTAAACAGGTATTTGAGGGAATCCACAAACAGTGCATAAAGTGACACAAATAATATAATTAATCATATAATAATAATGGTCCTGAGTCTTACACACAATCTATAAAGCTCTATTACACAAATGTATATGTTTCTCACGATTAAAATATACGAGTCAGAATTTATTCAAGAAAGTCATTTTCACAAACAACTAAATACACAGAACAGCACAAAATTAACGCACAGAGTATTAACGTAACATAAAAATTAACAAATGTATCAACGTACACTGCAGGTCAAACTTTCGAAGCTTAAATGCAGAATCATGGCGTTTTCAATTATTTGCTGGCAACATTTTTCGTTCTGAGTACAGACCTCGTCATTAAACAAGGAGGCAAACCGTACTTGAATAAAAGGACGCGTTTGTTTCATGCAACTTTATTTGGAGCGTCGTTCATGCCGCTTTTAATAGGGAATGTGTCGCGTGCTTGTGCTCGTGTAACCTGCAGTGTAATGCGTGGGATGGTCACGCTCGCTCACCAGGCGCCGCGCGGTGATCCAGTCGTAGCGATGAGGGGGGACGTGGGTGGGGGGGAGGTAACGCTTCTGACACTACCAGAGGCGTTTGGGGCGATTCAAGCGGTTTGGTACCTGAAAGGTAGAAGAAATACTGAATAATGTATTGAAACTGAAATAAATCTCAATGGTTCTTTTCCCACTACCACTCAGCCTATAGATGACCCACTGCGGAGTCGGACTTCCTTAAGTTACATGGAAGGTCCTATGCCTACGTTTTGTATCAAGTTTTCCTTCTCTATCTAGGTTATCGGCCTTGTCATATCCATTTGTCAGCTTTTACGACACCCGGAACCAGGAAAGAAGACTTTCAGAGAATGATGAATTTAACATTATTAATCTGACATGCATTCTATCGCCCGTTCACAGGCGGATGAACTAAATGCTAATGGAAAACTAACTATTTTTTCAAATCGAAAAGTATGAACGAATTGCAACACTATAAGCAAAGCAGCCCTCCTCCAGCGCCATGTCCTCTTTATTAAAAACTTACCAACAAACGAACTTTCAAGCCAGTACAGTTTCTGACTTGACCTAGGCGAGGGTTGCCTGTCGATGTCTCCATTGGCCGGCTCCAAGCCCGACACGTAGTGGACAATCGCTGACGTCACTTCTTTGATTGACGTCTGAATTTCCTCTGAAGCTTTCGATGCTTCTGACGCTTCTGAGGCCTTTGATGAAATAGACTGCTGTAGTAATGATGATGCTAGCCTGAAATTTAAAATTACACAGCTATTAAAACCGAGTCTGCTATAGACCAATGTTACTACATGACTATGTTACTGGCTATGAGAGAAGGAAAATGTGTGCTAGCACCTATCTTTTTTGCACTTACAGTAATATACGAAACGTATTTATGTAACTAGAAATAAAACGAAAATAGAAAGCTCTTTCTGTCTTCACTAACTTATATCTCCCTCTCAACTTCCGTTCGGTTCGCGGGATCAGGCTTTTCGTAACGCTCTCGTCACGCATTCACCAGCGTACTCCCCAAGTCATGCGAGCGTAAAGAAGTGTTACTTCAAAAAACTTTCTGTGTATAAAACCGACGTTCGAAGTTAATTTACAATTGTGATTCTTGAGCTGCCTCACAACTTTATCTCCAATTTTCTGGCAGTAAAAGTATATCGTACCTGAGCAAGAACAAACTAATCTGTGACGATGGCATATGCTAAGCAGTGGACATCGGTGGATCATAGATAGAGGTAACTTGTAATAGCACGTAAAGGTGAATTTCTTCTTTTTCTAGAGATTTTAGTTTCGTAGAATACTGTAATTTTAATTTAATATTAAAATTGCAATATACCGAAGTTGCACCATATCTTTTATCGTCTTACCTTTCGTGTGGCGTTCGCGGTGTACTATTCAGTCGTTCTTGGCTTCTCCAGCCGAGGTACGGTTGTCGGGCACTGAACGAGGACCGAGCAGAGGGAGAACATAGGGGGCTTGTGCCTCGGATGCTGCTACGCGTTGAAGAGCAGGGAGACGTCTGAAATATTGATGGTTTATCAATTTTTGCCAGTAACAAGTATTGTGCCATTACAAATGTAAACATACAATATGTTTTTCTTGTTGCGCCTACAATAGACCTTAGAATGAATTACAATAATCACATAACTTAAGGTACACCTAATAATAATAAAAGAAACATTTACCTAATTAAAACATATGTATGTGTACATTTGTTAAAAGTATTTGAGGTAAATAAAACACAATAAAAATAAATCTGCTTTTAGTTGACACGTATCACAACAAAAGTCTGAGCCATAATATCTTGTATCATATTTAAAACAATTAAAGTGATTTACCTGGTTGCGGATCGCAATTTAGTATGGTTACGTTCCAATTTAAAAATAATTTAAACGGTGTTTTTTGAAATCAGAGTAATATTCGTGGGAAACTTAATTACAATAAGAAGATTTCACACCCTGATGATGACTGTTTATAAAGTGATAAATCAATTCGAATTGGTAATGCAATTTATTGAGTACTAACGTTTAGTTAGCGTCATGCTTCGGTAAATAAAAGGGTTCTTAAAATTATGGATTCATTTTATGGTTAATTCACTGATACCGCCCGTTGGGACATTAACTGATATTGCAGTAGAATTTACATAACAAGAGTAAACCGGTGAATGAACCTTTCTCGCAGAGGTTTCTCGGAAGCCTTATAAAGTTATTACTTGCTTCAAAGAACAATTTCTTAGCTAACTGTAGTCACGCTATCACAATAAAGTGGATGTTGTCACTCGACAGAACTGAAGAACTATAATAAAAACTAATAAAGCTTTTGATGTGGTTACTCGTGTGTGCAAAGATCTCATCGTCGGGATATTAAAATTAGCAGGGTATTGCATGGTGAACCATCAAGAACTAATAGTTAGAGGGTATAAATATTTGAAATTTACCCCAATTTGATGTGCAGAATAACATCATAATATGGTGTACCCAAAGGGTCCATTTTAGGATTCGTACATTTTAATTAATATCAACTTTCATAGACACTTGTTCTCTTTCATTGCGGTTGTTATTATGATATATTATTATTGACACATCCTGTTATTGCGCAAAAGGCGACTTTACTTACTTGATTAGAGTTAAGTCGGCTAGTCGACCATCTGCCAAAGCTGGTGGTGTGAGGAGACAATTGAGGAGGAGGCGGTTGGGCGTTGGCGACGCCTCCGAGACTGCCAAGTGAGGTGGTCTTCGAGTTAAGTCCACTCCAGCGTGTAGCCGACGCCGACGCGTCAGACAAGCGCTTTCGTAAAAGGAAGCCCTCGCGGGGCGTTGGTGCGTTTTTGTACCTGTAATGGAATATTTTTGGATTTTAATTTCATCGAAGAGCCACTAAATCCGTGTAAGTTATAAGTATTTGACCGTCATACGTAATGATGGTCAAATAAGGAATTCTATGAAATTAAATCTACTGAGGGCTGTAGCTGGGCTGAGTCGGGCCTCCTCCAGTTACATGGAAGGTAATTAGCCTACTGTGCCACGCTGGCAATACGGGTTGGCGTAGGGTTTCGTATCAACTTTGCCTGCTCTTACGGCTGGTTTATAATTCAAGTTCTAATTCTGTTGAACCACAAGCGGGTTTTAGGAATGATCAAGTAAATCGTTTAAGCGAATTAAGTAATAAACTCAATAGGTTAATGGTCGAGTAATTGGTTCGGTCGGCCGTTATCGGCCGAACCTACTGCATCAATGCAAGCCGCCGATATTGTACACGATCCATTTACTAAAGTAAACGGCTATTATGAAGATGAACGACTATGTGATCGACTATTAAATACTTTAGCATTTTGGCTACACTGGCTTCCGGCGAATCTAGCCTGTCCGTGGTTCCCACAATACCTGCATTATTCCTGTGAGTAAATTTATCCAAATATCTACATCCATTCAGATAGACCTGTCTTTTTATAGAAGCTTTAAAATAACAATGTAAAAGACGCAAGATGAAAAATAGAAATATTATACTAACCATGTAATTAATGTTATAGATTTCCTGACCTAATTTACCTTCAAATTTATAGCCAACAAAAGAGAAATACAAACATCAGACGGTTTATAGCACATACAGTAATCCGACGTATAACATTCAGATCAAACAGGTTCCAATGATCCAGGCACTGAATTCTGACATATGACCATAACTTACATCAGTGCGAGCCGTCCGTGTTTTAAGATAATTGTATCGTAAGATCGTTCGTACTGGGAATTTAAATAGGCAGAATAGTTTAACGTAGGGGATACTTGGTAGACGTCTCAGTGCCAACCAGCCGCGGCTCAAAACGGCTAATTCAAGAGTCAAAATCAACAACTTGCCTTTGATTGTCTATTTTTAATTTTGGTAACCTATTTATACTATAGTGTCATTTCGGGAACTATGCCGTACGCTTTTGACACAAGAACTTGGCAAAAACTTTTGAATTTAGCATATTACTTTTTGAGAGGCTAGCAGCAATTGCATCGTGCCGAATGAGCACTTCAATAGCAAGTTCAAAGCCATGGGAAACTACTTTTAAAACGACACTATGGTGCTCCATTTATTTGTTACTGGCAATCACAAGTGAGAGTAGTTACATCGATACTATTGAATAATGTGTCGCACGTTTATTCATCGCTATATGAAAAATGTACCTATGAGTAGCATTCGTCACGAAAAATGTCACGATATATCGATTATCATTAATAAGAGACTAGACCTCTAGGCCATCGTGGTGGTAGGCAAATTCCTCTACATCAAATCGAAGAAGCGGTAACACGTTTGAAGGTAAAGTCAATCTTGACGATACTGGTAACAGATAGTGTACCCCGTTCATAAATTTGTCTGCAAGGTCGTTCGGGCTCGTCCTCTGTCCAGCTAGATTAGCTATAATTAGGACAACGCTAACTATAATGGACACCGTCAGCCAGTTCATTAGTATCAGCGTGAGAATCTGTTATGAGGTGTAGATGTGCTTATTTGCAAAGTTAGCATATTTCGTCCCTTTGAGGCAGTGACCATTGGAATCGAAAGTGACGAAATTATTCGGTGTATTTTGAACTGTCCGTGACGGATTTAGAATACGTAGCGTCACCGACATAACAAGGCCAATAACTTAGCCGTTAGTGAATTTGGAGGAGGCCCGATTCATTAGTGGGTCATTTATGGGCTGTTGATAATGAAGAGAAGGAAAACTTGATGCGGAAACCCTGTGCCAAACATTCGAGCTAGCGTGGTTGAGTAGGCTAATTACTACTACTATTCAGCCTATAAATGACCCACTCGGACCGGAGTCGGACCTCCTCCCATCACAGGGAGGGTCATTAGCTTGCTGTGCCACGCTGGCCAGACGGGTTGGCACAGGGTTTCATATCAATTCTGCGAGGACGTCATGTCGCAGAAGAAGGCCGCGGAGCGGGTCAGGGAGGAGGACGTCCTGGGCGACCCGCGCCGCAGACGAAGGCCGGGGAGGAGGAGGCGACTGTACGCCCACCTCCTTCCACCGCGATAGAGGCCGGTGGTGGGTCGGGGGACCCGCCACCGACGAAGGCCTGGATAACTGAGGGCGTCCCAGTGTACCGGGACGCCCTCTCTGATAGTCGCTTGCCCGCGTTGCGGGCACCTCATCGGGGCGTCAACGTGGACTGCGCTTACGCGAACCGTTGGCGCCCCAAGCGTGTCGTGTGAGGGTATACCGCTGGGGTTTTAGTGGGTATACGGGTTCTGTCCCGGGAGTCCCACATAATCACCGGGGGCGGTTGTATGCATAAAGCATTTCCCCAGGGGAAATAAAAAAGTTTCATATTAAATTTTCCTTTTCTTGTGGCTAGGTCTTCGGTCTTGTCATTTCCTTTTGTCGGCTCTTACGACATCCACAGGATGGAATGGGGTCGTGACACTATGTATTCTAAATCCGTCACCACACGCACTATAAGTAGTTGATAAGAAAATCTTCTTTAAAACTAATAATTTAGTTTTAGTTTGAATAACGTACAAGATTTTTCATCTAAAATTGAACCCAACTGGAATAAATCGTGGTTTTATTTTATCGCATGCCTTTCTTAAAACCTTGACACGATTGGTCGTGAAGTGAGTCGTGGCTTGAAGTTTTAAATCTTACTTTTACTCGGTCAGAAAATATTTCCTGTTTTAGATTTGAATACTAGATAATACTATTTAAATAGACTTAGGGTTACAATGGCTTGCCAAAAACTGAATTATACTTCTGATTATGCGCTAACAGATAACTCAACATTTTGTTTCGGATTATATTTTGTGTTTTAAACATTTTCCACTAGTAATCGTAAGCCACATATGTACTTAACAGGTAAAAAGCGATAATAATTTAGATTTATAGATCAGACGGTAGAGTTAAAATAATAAAATTGAAAACTACTAATTCACTAGACACTACAATGCAAATTCTACTTGGAAAACCAAATCATAACTCACCATTCTGGCACATTGAGTTTCTGCAACGATCTCTGAACTCGCAGCTCGTGCTCAGAAAGCACTCGATCTGAATTCTTCTGAAGTTCGTTCTCTGGAGGCTGAAACAATGAAAACAATAGTATTACTAAGCGAATTTAATATGCCCCAAACTTGCTATGTTCTATTGACCTGCCCGACGTTTCATCCGACATAAAATTCAAAAGTTTTCATCATGCTGATGATGATGTTTCAAAGCGTGTCGTAAACGTTCTGAACTAACACTATAGAATTTAGAAGTATTTTAAGTTACAAAACTGTAAAACCGTCATCACGTTGAATGTTAATTTGACTCTATTGATTTTGCAAGCTTGGGGCCCTAATATTTAACAATACACAAAGCAGTACAACTAAAAAGTCTAGTACCTGTTTTCTGTACTATGTTGGGTTCGTCCTAATAATTATAAGTCCGTTTATTTAATATAACATTTATTTCTAACACATTTTTAAATATTTGTACTTAATTAATAATTAACATCACTTTCATAACAAATTATTTACCGATTCTTGTATGTCGTCAAGAGATTTAGGAGCTAAACAATATACAGTTGCGTAAAACAATGGATCCATTTTAGTCTTTTCAAAAGATATTTGGTCGTAATTTTCATCGACGAGATCATCTAGAGGAGACGAGTCTGGCATTCTTCCTTGAGTTTTTAGAGTTTGGTGAATTTTGTAAATTGCAAATCGAGCATATCGTGTTTCTTCATCATCATCGCTTTCGTCATCTTTTATGTAATTCTGATCTTTTGGATTCATACAGTGGGACTGACTCAAAATTTCTTCGTATGAAAGTCCACATTCATTGCTTATTACCATACTGTCGTTAAATCCACATTCATTTAGAATTTCCGACCATGACGGGAAGAAATCAACACGGTCAGATTCATTCATCGTTTTATTTGAATATCTCTCAACTTCTGCTGATTGTATTAGATCAGACACACCATAAATAGAATCGTACCAAGTGTCATCAGTCTCTGAATCAGACTCTACAGCTTTTAACTTAAAGTTTACTTTCCTTTGCTTTCGTAGCGTCGACGTTGTTGGCAATATGGTTTGTTCTGTATCAAGCTGAATAATTCTACCCTTTTCGAACTCCGTATAGTCAGGAATGTCAATGTCACTGAAATCGATGTCCTCGTTAGGCGGTATTATTACAGAACCTGAATTCGTTTCAGCTGACAAATCTTCCAAATCTTCTACAGGAGGTGGAGGAATACTTTCTAACAAACGGTTAAAGAAGTCTTTTATCTTTTCGTCACTGTTTATGTAAGGCCCTGTCTTTTTTGCAGTATCTTGTTCCTTTCTTGACTCGATGAGCGAAGTAACTCTTTTCGTCACATTATTAAACGATTGATTGCTGGAATATTTGATATCGCTCCAACTTAAATGTTTTGAATTACGTCTTTGAGCTTCAAATGTTTTCACAATTATTTTAGATTCCCAATCGCGGTGTTTGTTTTTGAATCCGTTCAGACTTAAAGATGTTTCATCTTCCGATTCACTTCTTGGTATATCGGGATATTTAGCATAATAAATGTCCCTAGGTAGTGGTTTTAAGAACAGATACTCAGGTTTCACGTCTTCAAACGGTTCCAAATCTTCAGTTACCCAAAAATTATCCAGACAATGCCAAAATCCATTCCTTTGAAGCACTTCTTCCGTTGTTAAAAGTAACACAGACACCATTTCCACTGAGAACTTGTCTTCATATTCTCACAAATACAATTGAAATGTGTTATTCGCAATCAGCTTGTTAACTACTAAAGTGTAAATATTATTGACAAATGATGTTTTCGCAGAAGGTGCTTTTAAAATATCGTAATTAGTTAATCATTAACTGTACGATTATCTATCGTTGTTATTTGTCTAATTATAACTAGCTACTGTTTGCAACAGTAAATAAAAATCCTCTATTTGATTCTTAACGTTGGTAATAATCTAGGTCGGAGTTTTATTGTTACTACAAAAGTTGGTTCATTGAGTCGGAAAATTACAATTATTACAAGTTTAGGGGTCAGTTGAGCGGCGATGCGGAACTTTTGTTAAGCGATTGTTGACCCTATTTTTAAGCTTCACAATAATTTATTTCCTATACTTTACTACAATAATTTAGTTACAGATAGACAAATTAGGAGTTATTTACGTAACACTATCTATTGATCATAGTATATGCATCTTACTAGATAATCAGTAAAGATGATTAAATTTTAATAACATGGAATATGGAAATTGTTTTTGGGGGTAGGGAACTCACCCTGACGTCTGAGGACGCAAGTAGCGCGCATGGGCCCAGCAGTCCTACGCTTTCCCAGCAAGTCATCTCCACAATAGTGCTTCCACGCACTAAGAGGACCTATGCACCGTTCGTATTAACGCATGGTAATGCACCAGTGGCTCCCTACGTTACGTAATTCGCGTCGCACTCGATGTCGAACCAAAATTTTCTCGATACACACAAAGCGGCTACACAAAAAGCCTTCGAGAGGGAAGAAGCAAGCTGCAATACCGAAGCGGGAAGCGTTCGCCAATCAAATCAGAATAACGTTGCTTATCGAACGACAAAATCCAATTACGAGACTGAATCGGAGCGACCGCGGGGCTTCGGAGCTTAGGGTCGCTCTGCGGGCTGCCGTCGGGAGGGAGGCTGGGTCTGGCATGCGGCACTGTCGGAGTCACGCGGCGGCCACTGCGGCACTAGGTAAGGTGCACGGCCTAGTCGACTGGCCCCGGCGCTGCCTGTCGCCTGACTGAGGCGCGGCGCGTGTCCTTGGCCGCAGCGCATGCTCCGCTCGAGCTCCCTAGGCTGGCTACACACGGAAAACCGGAGACAGCCACAAGTGGTCGCCACTTGAAGACAGAAGTGTGACTTCCTCAGGAACACCGCGACCTAGTGTAAAACGGATGCCTTTAAGGAGGATGTTCCTCGTGACTTGGATGTATTTACCTGTGTAGTGCAGTTTCCTTCTCCCACTCAGGTACTAATCACAAATACCTGAGGCCTGATACTGAGTAAGTTGTTATACCTGGCCAATGCCAGCTTTTATTTTATTTTTTATTTCTCTATATACCCCTAGCTCCATACGTAAATGCTGATAATCCGAAAATGGTCAAAATAGCATATATGTGTAGACACTTCATCGATCACTAATAATATCGATCACTTTTATTAGAGATCGATGAGACACTTAGTATTTCCGTCGCTTCTGTGAATACTGTCGATGCTTATTATTGATTCAAAATATACGAACAATACTTGTAGCAAGATCGGTATCTCGTGGAGCCCGTGTGCGATCACCCTGTCTTTCAGATTCAGTATCTTCAACAATCATTCTATTATGTCATATTTTCCTTTCGCTTATTCAGATGGAAATGATCACTAAACGCGACTTTCACCCGAATAGGTCGCGATTTAGAAACAAATTGCAGTATTGTGTACGATTTATTTCGGTTAGTACTTCTGACAAGCATTTGATGGATTTTTTGTATTAGCGAAGTTTGGTTACCTATATCAGCTACTTATATTATCACAAAATAGTCAGTGTGCACACTGGATTGCGACTAAATGTGCTATTGAAGCAAAATAGGTTCAGGTTACGAATACACGCCTGATTGGATTAAAATTCAATTAAGTATAGAATAAGGGCAACGGGAAGATTTGAGGAATTATTCAATCTAATGCATTAACAATCAAAGAAAGAGTAAAATGTAGAAATAGTTCGCATTAACAATGTTCCTATAGCTATGGCTTTCGCAATCAAATCAAAGTGTAGATTTTTTAACCTATCGTCTTCTCTTTTTAACGACAATCGACGAATTAATAAAAAAAAATTGCATTCTCCGAAATTTTATGTGATTTGGATAAAAAATTACATCAAAAAATCAAACCTGTCTTTTCTTTGTCGACATAATATCCTTGGACATTTCACACAACTAGGGTTCATTCCCGGGAATTCTCGAGCCGAGAATTCCCGGGAAATCGTTGGGCTTTGTTCCCGGGAAATCAAGCTCGAGAAAAGTCGAGAACTCGAGAAACCATGTACGTTTGTAGAAAATAAACTTGCAGAGTTTTAATTTATTTATATTCTATTAACATGCCATAAATAGTGCTATGATTGTAATGTAATTATAATTTACATTTACTTTCTACCTGAGTTAAAGATATTAAAGATTTCTTTCGTGTTTTATAGAAGCTATTTTGTTTACAAGATTTAAGTAGATTTTTTTTTCTAAATAACCAGCCCAAAATTGTGCTGTGATCCTAATGTAATGTAAGTTAAGATAATAGGTTGGGGGAAAAGTTTCATCGCATTTTATAAGAAATTTCAAAACATTTTTTAATATCGTTTATTTACATTTAACTAAAGTATGTAGCTACTATTTTGTTCCATAACTTTTTGCCATCTTGTAGGTAAGAACATGATCCCATTGCTATAGAAATTTTGGGACTACTGATCAAAATACCGCGACAAGTGGTTTTGGCAGTCCTCTCGTGATGTTAACCTGACACTGCCTAAAGAATTCTGAAGAGACCGAAACATGTGGAAATCTGAAGGTGCAAGATCAGGACTGAAAATTTTATTACAAGTTCATACATACTATAATGCGAAAAGACTTTTTCCCCAACCTAGTATTTACGTTTTCTTTCATGTTGTTTTTTTGTTTAGTTTAAGTTCTAAATAACCAACTAAAAATGGTGCTGTCATTATGATTATGAGCCTGAATAATATTTATGTCTCTAATATTTTATAAAACAATATTTATAAGATTAATGTTTTTGAATAACATCGATGAAAGTTTTATAATTAATTTGATACTTTTATTTGAGAGGAAAACCACTGATTTTTAGACGCAATTGGAACCAAATAATATGAGAAAACTTACGTAAATGTAAATTTCTCGACAACCCGAGAGTCCCGAGAAATGAGCCTCGAGAATTCTCGAGACCCGAGAAATTGAAAAGCTCGAGAAATCATGAACCCTACACACAACGCCATCTCGTCCCAAGCTAAGCAACTTAATGCTTGTGTTATGGTAACGAGATGGATGATAAACTACTTATATACATTTTTTTTTTGTAAATACATTCATATTATAGATAGAAATGACACCCAGACTCCAAGCCAGTGCCTCTGGTGTAGACAAAGACACTTGCCCGACCCCGGAATCGAACCCGGGACCCGTTGATCCAAAGGCGGCACATCTAACCACTAGACCAACGAGGCAGTCTAACATACATCTAATATAAACATAGTTCACGCTATACTCGTAATTAACAGTTTGGTGAAGAGGGAGCTGTGTTTTTAAGCTCACATTGAATAGAGTATTTCAGTTTCAGTTCATGGTTAGCGGCATATAAGTATGTAGCAAACAAGAGAAGAACCTGACCGAGCGTGACTAGTTTTCAGTTCTGACGGTGCGTGTGCAGGCGTCTCTAGGGCACGTTGATGTGGGTGTGGCACAGAGCGACAGGGCACCGTTGTTAGAACTCGAGTGTTATACTTTTAATTAACTACGTATGTAGTCTTTATCCCGTTTTTAACCCCTGTCAAAAGGAGGGTGTAAGACACAGAAAACAAACAACAAAAGTTGTAATCGATTCTATTATTTGCCATTAGAAGATCATCATTTAGATGTGTAACGGCACACAATTTATCTTTTTTGGTACACAGTAAGTACTGCGGTCAAGTAGCTAATAGACATGGAAGCATCTATTGTGCGAGCCATCTCTTGATTAATTTTCAACCTCCATGATTATGGCAAGAAGGCAGCTGAACCTTTTTAAATTGTGGGAATCCTTCAATAGGTGCCACCCGAGTGACGGGGCTGGCATATGTGGGTATCAACACGAGGTAATGGAGAATTGCACCCGGGTAAACTAAAACCTACCACTCTTATTCGTCTCGAGCCGTCTGCCGTACGGATAAACCACCTGTACGTTTCGTCCATCCTTGCCTTCCGACCGTTCCTGCCTTACTCTATTGAATTTATTCTAAGTTTGTCAAAAGGTGATGGTTATCTTGATAAAACAATTGAATAAACTTCATAAACACATTTGCGCCCTCTGTCGAGCAGCCAGGTTTCCATGACAAGGGCGGGACGTGACGTATTTAGTTCAGTGGCTTAATGCATTGAATGTCGTGAGCAGTCGATAAATGGGACATTTACATTGTGACGTCATACAGAATACCGATGACGGAAGAATATAGAATAAGTTGGCACCATGTCTTTGTAAACTACTATGATAGATACATAATAGATATCATCCATGACAAGGCCGATAACCGAGCCACAAGAGAAGGAAAACTTTCTAATTTTAAATAACTGCTAGGGTACTAGGTATAATAGAGTAACCAATAATGACTCTAAATTTGAATGACTGCTAGGATTTCTTTTAGAAATTCCAAATTTGAATAAATGTTAGGATAGGTGACACTATCCTAACATTTATTCAAATTTGGAATTAGTATTCAAGTTTAGGACCACTGTTGGTGACAACAGTGGTCCTAAACTTGAATACTGCTAGGAATAGTATAGCCAATCTAAAAATAGTTTGGCCAATACGGGTCCTCAATTTGACTTCAACGAAGATTACTATACCAATTTACGTGTGGCACTGTAGACCAATATGTCACCAACAAAGGATACCTAACTCAGCAGTGCCTGGTTTATGATAATCATAGACAAACATAGACAGTCCTAAGGTTAACTTGTCACACGTTATAACAAGTCCGGAGGAGGAGTGTGTACACGAAATTCGACTGTGTGTCTATAGTCACAAGTGACAATTAAGCGGAGCAGTATGTATACGAAACTCGGGAAGAGCATGCTAATAACTGCAATTTGCGTCTTCCTCTGTCTAATAGTTCTGGTGCTGTTAATTGAACGTCAGCTCGTCAGTGTGACAATTATTATTCGCCTGCGAGATAACGCAATTGGTGTATTTTTATATTGCACAGCTCTAATTTACGGACACTACGTCACCAACCCATACCGTATTGAGGGTGTCGTAAGATGCGACTAAAAGAACGCAAGAGGCATATCGCCTAGCCGCAAGAGAAGGAAAACTCGATACAAACCCTGTGCCAACCCGTCTTGCCAGCGTGGCGCAGTTGGCAACTCAGTCATTTATGTAATTTACTCATTACACATTGAGAGTATCATAACATGCGACAAAAGGGAAACTCCGATACAGATGTGGCTAGCACATCGCATCTTAGATCATAGAGCTCATTGTTCAAGTAAGCCTCCTCGACATTTATTGAGCTAAGGCATACCACTCTTTTTTACGTTGGAAATCCTCGTGGATATAGTAGATTCCAAACATCTTGAGCCAAAATCTATCCGGTGCAATAGTCAATATTATGGGTCTCATTGGTTAACGGCATTTCTACCAATTATAACATTTTGTTGTCTCGTACGACACCCTTACAATTGGATGAGCTGGTGACAGGTTTTCAAAACCTTACACCGCACGTTGCAACGGTTTAATTAATAAATTCTCCGGTATAAAGCTAGTGGAAAGTTTTCTCATATGTGTACTGGCGAGTAATTGCGCTCACTCGCAGTCGTACTACATTTTTCATTGACTAAGCTTTTTTTTCGTTGGAAATCCTCATGGGTACCCGGCCGTTAGGGATTGACTAAATATTCTTCTAAATAGGTACTGCAAAATATATGGTAGAATACGTACGTATATGTATACATATAATAAAAACGAAGCAAGGTGCTGAAAAAATTTATGCCTCGTTGGTCTAGGGCCCGTATTAATAGACGTTACTCAGCCCAAGATACCGCACTTGATATGAATATTGAGATCCTCATCGTATTAATAAACGTGACTCAAGTTGCAGATTAGGTTTACGTCATCATCTGAGTGATGGACTTGAGTGCAGACAGTCTCAGTTCTCTCGGACTTTGAAGTTACATAATTCGAAAAGTAATGCGATAACCTATAGATATTAGTGTTTAAAATTATCCAAGGGGTAATCATTTATCCTAAAAATAAAGAAAATCATATTTCATAGTAAAAAAAAAATTGTGTACAAGCCCAAAACTGACCATTATATTTTTTTGGGTTCTCTCGGACTTTGAAGTTATATATTTCGAAAAGTAATACGATAACCTATAGATATTATTGTTTAAAATGATCCAAGGAGTAATCATTTATTCTAAAAATAAATATAACCATATTTCATAGTAAAAAATATTTATGTGCAAGCCCAAAACTGACTGTACAAATTTGACTTCAGATGAATTTTTATCACCCAAACTTAAAAATTAATGTAAACTACATCTTTACAGAAAAACTAAAAATATGAACACTAACTGAACGCTTAGTTCTTAAACTAACATATTTGTAAAAATCGTGACAAGAGATAAAGCGATTACTGAAAAATATGGATTTGATTGTAGTAACTACCATTTTCGTAATACGACATGGTGCGTTTCTGAAGATATTTTGATAAGTATAGTTTAGATAAATAAAGTACAGTTTAAACGACTGTAAACAACAAGAAAATCCCTTTCCAACGATATTTATCACATCATCATCATCAACCCACATTAGTCCACTGCTGGACATAGGCCTCCCCTAAAGAGCGCCATAGCGCCCTGTCTTCAGCTTGACGCATCCAGCTGCTGCCCGCAACCTTTCGCAATAGTGTTCAGTAATCGGTAACGCGAGTAATGAGCAGAGTTACATAGCAAGTAGTCGTATTCAGTAAATCACGACAGTACGCGCTCAAAACGTTCGTCATACTAATTATTTACTGTGTAGAATGGTTCGTTTAGAAAGAGATAGAATAATAGTTAGCCATGTGATTTAAGAAAAAAATATATTAATAAAATTATAAAGCGGACCGGTCGCAAATAGGGAGCCGGCTCCCTGCTTACTGAGATAAGTAGTAAACAATTATGTCGTATTGGGAAATAAATACAGAACCTTTTTAACAATTTAACGCTCTTTTGGGTAGCAATCCACTATATAACGTGTATTAGCGCTATTTATTAAATAAGTATTTAAATTAAAGTATTTCAATCAAAAGTTTTACATCTTTTGACATAGAAACATGGACGTATAAAAAAAGTCGGACAGTCTCGTTAACAAACAACTGTGACATCATAGTCGGCCAGCTCATTTGTATGTACGCACACATTCACACATTAGTCGGCCATTACGCGCGCAAACATCGAGTCATCGAGACGCATTACGCGGCGAAAAAATATAAATATACATCATGTCTTGCGTGGTAAAATGGTGTAAAAACCGTAGTGACCGAAAGAAAAACCATCCAGGAATCACGTTTCATACGTAAATGAATAATTCAATCACTTATTTCCCGATTTTATACATTATAATCAACTAGTGGCCCGCCCCGGCTTCGCCCGTGCAAAGCGGGGGTGGGTTATACATATAAACCTTCCCCTTGAATTACTCTATCTATTAAAAAAACCGCTTCAAAATCCGTTGCGTAGTTTTAAAGATTTATGCATACATAGGGACGGACAGAAGAATGCGACTTTGTTTTATACTATGTAGTGATTTGCATTTGCTAGAACAAAACAATTAATTTTAAGTTCAGTGTTGCAATATTCACGTGTGCAAATTACCCGAAGTATGGACAATTTTTAGTTTATTGTTCAAATCAATATATCAAGGGTAATTATTTAATAGTTACTACTGGGTATTTTATTTTATATTCCTATTGCTAGATTTTCTAAGGAAAATGAAGTATGGAGAAGGATTCAAATAATTAGAAATTGTAATGGTGAAAACGATTTGATTCCAAACAAATACAGTGTCGTTTGCAGTGCAGTAAACATTTTGATGCGAATGACTTTTAAGCAACTAAAGGAGGACTCCGGCGTGTTGATACTTATGCAGTACCTCAAAAGGTAAATTAGCAATCTAACAAGACGTCGTTTTTATAAAAAAAAAGGAAACATTGCTAAAAACTAGGCCTACATTTACCATCGAAAGATATATTCGATATTTGTTGTATTTGCGAAATGGTCATACGAAAAATTATAAAAGAAAGCATAACATTGTACAACGAAAGGCAACATAAATATATCATCACAAAAATTCAAGAAAAAATTGTGGGTAATGAAAGCGTTTTTTTTAACTTGAAATCTGAACATACTTTCGCCGGAATAGAACACAAAATTTTAAAATATATAGCGGAAAAATATCTAACTATTCGGTTTCACCACATCTCGAAATTAAAAGAAATTACAAGAACGTCTCAAACATTATTATAAAAAAATTACTCAGCATTTGGGATATTACATTAAATAGGACCGCAAATTATTAAAAAAAGAATGACAAGCCCTCTGATTTTCTTGCCAGTTCTTCTCAGCAGTGGTCGCGTTCCGAACTGGTGGTAAACTACAATATATTATTTATTTATTTATTTATTTACTCTTTATGTACTACAAACTCGGTACACAAGGCGGACTTAATGCCATGCGGCATTCTCTGCCAGTCAACCTTCGGGTTAAAAGGAAAGAGCATATGGGGTATAAAAGGAATACCAGACATATATATATATATGTATATACACACACATAAATATATATAAATACATACAAATTTAATGAATACATACTATAATACTATACATTTTTACAATATACGTAATATATATAAAAAATACAATTTCAACGTGACGAAGATTAATCAAGTCTGAGGCAGTGTTAGAAAATAGTGTTGCTTAACTTTGCGCTTAAATGTAAGTTTGGTCTGAGCTTTTCCAATGTCAAGAGGGAGCGCGTTCCAGAGCTTGATCGCCGTAACAGCGAAAGAATTAGAAATGAAATTGGTACGATGCAAAGGAATCTCAAGGAGTAAATTGTCAGCAGAACGAATATTTAGGCAATGAGAGCCACCCAAGACTAGAAAATAACTTTTGAGATATTCCGGAGTACAAGGATCGTTCATGACAGAATAAAGCATACAGAGATATCTGAGAGATCGTCTCTGTCGGATAGGAAGCCATTTAAGCTGAGCACGAAAAGAGGAAATATGATCATACTTACGCAGACCAAAAATGAAACGTATAGAGTTGTTGAGAAGTCGATCCAATTTGTTTAGAAGTTCTTGTGATAGGTCTGAGCTACAAACATCTGCATAATCAATAATGGGGAGAACGAGGGCATGAACAAGCAGGGATTTAATTTTGGATGGGAGGAAATTTTTAAATCTATAGAGAGAACGTAATATTGACGTGACATTTTGAGTAACATTAGATACGTATTTGTTCCAACTTAAACTGTCATCAATGTATAGACCCAGATCTTACTTTGCATTCTATATATATTTTTAATATGTTGACCATTTGTAAGTGTCCATTGTGTCCTATACAAAATAAATTATTTGACTTTGACTTAAACGTTACAATTTCGAACAATACATTTTTTTTTATTACGTTGGCCGTGTTTTTATGGCAAATTTTTGTGTAACTTGGCCACCCCAAAATTAACTCACACATAAAGAGCGGCCGCCATCTTGGGGTCTCACTTTTGTCTTAGCGAGAGTTCCGTCCGCCTTTTTTTATACGTCCATGCATAGAAATAACGAAATGCGACAAGTCTCATTCAAAACTTCGTTCAATTTGACGTCATCGTTCGCGAGATCTTGGTTACTGAGATGTGACTATTAATTAGCAATAATCTTAAGATGCTGATGACGTCATAATGGCGTATCAAATGATAACGCACTTGAGTACGTTTTTGAGTGACGACTATTAATACGGGCCTAGGAGTTGGATGTGCTGCGCTTGGATCAGTCGGTCCCGGGTTTGATTTCGGGGTAGGGCAAGTATCTTTGTCTAATCCAGAGGCACTTGCTCTATATCTGGGTATCATTTGTGTTCGTGAATTAAATGTTAGCAAACTGCCCACGCTATACAGGTGCAGGGGTTTTTTCCGTTTAAAAAAAATGATACTAAAAATAGTTCACAAAAAAAATAGTGTGGTGACGAATTTAGAGGATACAGGATTCACTTACAGGCTGATGGTGATGAATTTGATCACAAATAATTCGCAACATCAAGAGAAAGTGACTTGTTTGAAATAGAGCAAATCTAGGGCACATAATTATTTCTGCAGCACATCAAAGGACGCATAAAACTGACACAGATGTTCTGTGACTTCCAAGAATTTGAACTGCTTTTATTGTTAGAGTGAGGAGAACGAGTTCCTTGTTGAAGTTTCACACACATGCAAGTATGTATGTATGTATGTATGTATCTTGGAGCTTCGCGTCTGTAGCGCTGTACATAAGGCGCAAAGGGATGATCCTCCATCGAGACAGGTTGTATGTCTGGCTAGGGGCCGCAGCACATATCCCCCGATAATTGTAGTAGGGGAATTCCTAACTCTGCGAATTGCTCTTGAAACTTCGCTATCGAGGTGTAGGACTCTTGGTAGTTCTCGCATTTGTAGGCGATATTTCTTGATGTTATTAGTTCAGATTTTTCGGATACATTATGCTGGTCGCTACAACATCATCATCCACCCACTCCAGTCCACTACTGGACATACTAATACTACTTGTCAGCCCATATGATGTCCCACTGCTGAGTCGGGCCTCCTCCAACTACATTTCGGGTAATTAGCCGACTATGCCACGCTGGCATATGGTCCGTATCAAGTGTTCCTTCTCTTGCAACTAGGTTTTCGGCCTTAAAATTAGCCTTTGTCGGCTCTATACCCTCAGGATGAAATGGGGTAACGACGCTATGTAATCTAAATCCGACATAGGCCTTTCTAAATAACGCCATAGCACCTCAGGGCGCTCAGCTTCAGCTTGGTGGCTTCAGCTGAGTAGAATATGTACTTAGATATGTCACTTAGGTATCTATTGACGAAAAGCTTGTATTTTACATACGATTTGTATGCTAAACAACGCAGCGTATATCAATAGGGTATTGTAGAAAACATTAGCATATTAAACTACTTTTTTAATTAGAATAATTTTGCAACTCAACACTAGATGGCATAAGCATACTGTATAGATAGATGGCGATAATATTTGTGATTATTGTAGTTTTTAAATATAACTATCTACTTAATGATGATTTTTTTTAAAACCTTTTGTACGTTAGCACTTCTGAAAGACATATGCGATCGACATAAAGGAGACTCAATTTGTGTGGCTATACAAAAGTTGCATCTATTTGGCACTAGATGGCGCTATTTCATCTTTGTACCAATTTAGGTTATAAACCCTCACTCCTATGCATTGTTGACAGAAATAGTAAATTAAATCATATTCTGTTTATCCCGGAGCTTCCTACAAACAGATTTAATCAAGTACACCGAAAAATTAATCATCACGATAAAAAATATATAACTCTTGAAACATAAAAATCGCAAAAGCAATTCGTTCATAATAATGTCCATTCCTGCTTTGACAAAAAGCGGACTTCAACTTGTGTCGAAGCACCAGGAGCTGCGTAAGTTACTGATAAGACTGTGAGATTAAGTATTATTAAGCCGAGTTAAGGATCTTAACCGCATCTTGTAAGCTGTTGACTTTTGTTGAAGGCTCGGTTTTAAAATAAGAGGCTTTGACGATGGTTTATTATTTAATCTTTATGTAAATTGGGTACGGTGCTATATGATAGAGAATTGAGCTAGTAATAGGGAAAGCGTTTCCTACGCTAGGTAGCTTCATTTAGTAGTATCTGTGTTTAAAACAAGCATCCGTAAAGGATGGATCGAAGGAATTTAAGTCACTGTAAAAAAAATTGGTGGACTTTAGCTTCTTTTTCTAGGGGACCCTGTTCTAGGAGAGAACGCGTGCACCGGTGGTGGGGTTATGTGCGGACTTCAGAGTGATATTTCATTGAGGAGAAGGGTGCCCTCCTACCCACTAACACCCCCTGGGTTCCGACTCGCAACTGTGCGCGGCGCTCGGGAACCTAGGCGCCAAACCAGCAATTAAAAACTAGCATTGTTGGTCTAGGGGCTAGATGTGCCGCCTTTAGATCACGGGTCTGTTCTATTTCGATTTTTTGGTGTTTGCGTAAACCAGAAGCACTTGCTCCGCGTCTGGGTGTCATTTGTGTTCGTGAATTTCAGGTTTGTAAACTGCCCCGCGGTAAAGTTGGCCCATGCCTAACGTGACCATTCGTCCCGCTTTGGGCGGGATTGTCCCGCTTTAAGTCTGTCCGTCCCGCTGTCCCCAACGAGAAAAATAATGTCCCGCTTTTACGACTAAACCTGTATACCCTTTGCACTTAAATATGACATCTTACACCGACGTACCCTGTATGTGTATTTATTTAAATACAAAAGTCAGAAGGCGTCCCACTCAAACACGAAAATAAAATGGTCACGTTACCCATGCCTCATCTGTTTAAACAAATATCTACGAATGCAACAGTGCATTCGTAGACCATACAAACATTTACCAAAACGGTCAAAAGCCGATTTTGATCGTTTTGGTAACCTACTTTTGCTATAGTGTCAGTTCAGGGCCTATGCCACATATTCTTGACATAATAAATTGGCAAAACTTTTCAATTGCATAGTGCTTGATGGGCGTATAAAAAGATAGGGTTAGCCCGTTCAGCCTTTTAGATTCATTAGACGTTCTTTAATTTTTTTAATTTATGTTTACCCTCAAACGGTTTGAACGATTTTGACGGGTCTTTCACTGGCAGCTCTAAAGTTATAAGGGTCAATTTAGGCTGCGTGTTTATTTCGGCATCATCATCTAAGAACACACATGAATGTGCTCGAAACCGCGAGCTGCAGTAAATAAATATAAACCTAATAAAACAGACACCGAAAAACTATGCAGCGCTGCTGCAGCACGGAGAAGTTTTTGGACTAAATCCAATTTGAACAAAGTTTTTAATTTAACTAGGCGCTACCGCAATTAGTAAGTTTCCCAGATAACCGTCCTGATATGAACTAATTTTGTTGGTACTTTGATAAAATTCAATGAAACATATTGACATTACGAGTATATACGTATTTATGAACTCTGATCTCAATTTGTTATTGCGGCAACAGATGATAGATATCTCCGAGACGTCTAAATTTTGAACAATCAGACGTTGAGGTGATGTTTCTGTATATTTTTTTTTTTGGGAATTTGTAGTGTAGGCACTATATTGTCAACAACTAATTTTATAATTATTAAGTACTAGCTTCACCCCGCGGTTTCACCCGCGCTTACTTGACATTTTATCGTTACATTTTGGATAATTCACACAATATCTCTATAAATTATAGCCTATGTGTTATTCAGTTATATTATTGTAAAGTTTCATCAAAATCCGTTCAGTAGTTTTTGCGTGAAAGAGTAACAAACATCCATCCATACTTACAAACTTTCGCATTTATATTATTACATAGTAGGAAGTAGGATTTCGATCATTTAAGGTGGCGTCCATTAATTACGTGAGGAGTTTTTGTGAAGTGTTCGACCCGGGTGAGATATCAAGGGTGTGATAAAGGGTATAATCAAAGGCAAATGTACCACAGGAACCGGACTTTTGTGAACAAAGAAATGATTTATTTGTTGCTGCCCGCGCAAAAATGGTCACTTCCAGTGTTTTCTTCTATTCCATAATGATGTATTTATTTTCGTCCAACATCGTACTGGCAATTCGGTTTCCCAACTTCAAATGCGCTGGCGCCGCGCCAAAACGAAGTGGTGCATTTTCATGCAACATGTTCTCCATGCGGACAAAATTCCAATAGCTAGCTCAAATTTAGGGTGTGTACAAGGAGTAAATACAGGATGTAACCAAATCCCTATATTTAATAAAGGAATTACCGATAGTACTACTGTTATCGATAGTACTGTGAGATATGCCTCGTTGGTCTAGAGGTCAGATGTGCTGCTTTTGGATCAACGGGTCCCGGGTTCTATTCCGAGGTCGGGCAAGTGACTTTGTCTAAACCTGAGGCACTTGCTCTGGGCCTGGGTGTTGAATTTTGAAAAAGAAATGTTATGTATAATATGCTGTTTGTTGCAATTTGTAAGTGTCTATCGTCACCAATGCAACATAAATTATTTGAATTTGTTCTGCTCGGTTACAGTGTTTATAAAACAAAATTTAACGCGTTTTCTGTATAGAAATTCTGATGTTTTAAGCAAGCATAAACGTAGACTATTTAGATTAAGCTGATTTTATAGGACGTTATCTTCATAAAGAACTGTCGGTACACTACACGAACATGCGCCAACTTGCAGTAATTTACATTTATCTAACCGTGGATCTACATGGGATTTGTTTGTCGGTATCAAAAAGCTTATAAACTACACCCTGACTTTTCCTTTAGAGTTTCTTTAGGGGTACTTTTTTAACATAACCCGCAGGCCTGAGAGCCTCTTCAGGCCGTAAATGACCCGCTATTGAGACGGGTCTCCTCCAATTAAATCTCCTACTCGTCTCCTACTGTGCCACGCTGGCAAGACGGGTTGGCACAGGGTTTCGTTTCCAGTTGTCTGTCTGTAGCGGGTCGGCTCTTACGACACCCTCCGGATTGAATGGGGTGGTGACACTATGTCCGTCACCACACGGATACCGTTGGTTTAAGTGGGCGCTAATTATCATATTTCCGTGCCGAGGACTCCTAAATTCTATCGCGTAGTCCCTTACCATAAGGATTTCCAATGAAACCTTTCTAGCATTGTATCGAACTTTTTTTTTACGTTGGAGATCCTGGGACCCCGGGGAGCGCAGAGATGTTAAATTATGCCTTGACCTACCCACTAAAACCGGCGGCGATCCTCGATTGCCCAAACCAGACCCACGGGGTTCACTCCCAGTGGGGGAGCATGCTCCGCGAACTACTATAATTTACCACGTGCCACCAGTTAGGCAAAGTTGGCAAAGTTTGTCTCCGTATTTCCCTCAGTGTAATAGACGGACAATTATCACCTACTTGCTAGGTCTTAAGCATTACCATTTGCGATAGTATCAAATCATTGTCGCAACGTAGATTGACCTTTGCTTATCGTCAAACGTATTCAAATGAAAATAACATCAACTGAAATCAATTAATTTTATTGTAAACAGTTATGCCGTCGAGTTCAACAACCGTTTTCGTTTTCAGTTACATAAGGTTCGTTCACTTGCCGAATCTAAGCTACAGTATCAGCCAACTGATTGCGTTTGAAATTGGAAACTGAAACGAAATTTAATATTTTCAGACAATTGAAAAAAGAAATCATTTAACGGTTATGGAAAGTAGAGTTTCGTTTTTTAAACTTAGTTAAATGGATCGGATTTTTAAGCTACACTCGTGGCCCGCTCTTTCAATCATGCAGATATTGTTTGAGTAAAAAATAAAATCAATTTTTAAAGAATGGTATTCATTAGTATCTTAGGTACCTATGTCTAATGTTATTACCTTCGGTGTCAAGTTGTAATCGACTTCAAATGGTTTTATATCGGTTATTTATCGTTTTTTAGATTCTTTATTGTTTTTGAAGTCGGTCAACAATTTTTGATATAACTCGGTACCAACTACCGGTAGTAAGGCTTTCAAAAATACATTTTCAATCTTCCACCGATTCGTTAGAGCAAAATCTACAGAGCAGCCTGCAAGAAATGCAAAAAAAAAACTAGGAATACTTTTTATGGGTACTATTGTGAACTAGTTTCCCGCGCAATTTTAACAAGGGGACACAATGTATCTAGCCGATGGCCATCACTCTTCGTTAGTTTACGAGGGATTTAGTTAACCAATGATCCTTAGGTCAATTTAGAGCAATGGACCGCGGTCAGTAACACTCGCGCTCGATTGTGGTGACAGAATAGGGGTTATGTTATTCAGGTACGTATTGTATGAGTGCAATTTGTAAGTTAGACACAAAATTTATATCGTTTATAAAAAATACAAGGAATTACTGATAAAAAAAGCAAATGTAGGACAGAATTTTAAAAAATAACGAAACCCCACAAGATGGAACAATTTAAAGAGGCTTGTAATTTTGTAATCCTCGATAATAAGTATTGAGTACGGTTACAAAATAGCTAATCCTAGTATAAGAAAGATATTTATTCCATAAGATCTTTAAAAATAAATTGCTAAGAAATATGCAACGTCAGAAAATAAATATATTTGAATTATTAAAAAGAAACCAGGTAAATTCCAAATTCGAATAAACAATTTTTTTAATTCGCGGTTTTTAATAACAGTGGCAAAGTCTCGATTTTGTAATCCCTCTTCTAAACCTCAAGCCGGGTATTCAAAGCGTTGCATCAGCCATTCAACTGGCGTTCATCCACCCGCTTTCATTTCAAAGACGGATCTTTGAAAGGATCTCTTTTCTACGGTGCTTATAAGGCTTGAACATGGCATCTTTCTGGGCTATAATGCGAGTATTATAAACGAATGTGTAATTGTCAGTTGTCATCTTAAGACTACTTTTTTACCGCTTACGTGTATCTCAATTTTGCGTGTTAACAATTGAATAGTCCGAATGTGTACTACTACTATTCAGCCCACACAAGACACACATTGTTGAGTCTGGCCTCCTCCAGATACATGGCGGGTAATAGGGCTACTGGGCCACGCTGGCTAGAAAGGTTGGCACATGGGTTCGGTTGATACGAAGTTAAGTATACGAATACCGTTTACCTTCACTTGCAGCTGGGTTTTCGGCCTTGTTATTTCACATTGTCAACTCTTACGACACCCTCAGGCTGAAATGGGTTGGTGACACATATTCTAATCCGACACCACACGGAAAACGAAGAGACGACCTGGTTAAGGTCGCCGGAAAGCGATGGATTCGGGCGCCTCAGGACTGGCCTTCGTAGAAATCCTTAGATGAGGCCTATGTCCAGCAGTGGAAGTATTTTGCCTGAAATGATGATGATGATGGTAGATCGCACAGGAAAGGGTATGCATGCTAAATTTACGGCATAAGCGATGCGTAAATTGAGTGGCGTAACATCGTTATCTGCGATACGTAGCGTACCGTAAAATCCGATAATGCATGAATCTGTCGTACACGATGAAAGGCGTCAAGTTATTGGCCCATTTCGTTATTTTTTTCTTCCCGCACGAGATAATGTCATTTTGGCGTTTCAAACATGCTGGAGACTTACTTCCCTTGCTCGTGGAGCATGTTCCCCAATGGGGAGCTCTACCCGCGGCCCTGAAGCGGACAATCGAGGAACGCCGTTGGTTGAAGCATCTTTCCGTCCCGGAGTCCCACATACCCTGGATAGGCCCCAAGGGCGGTTATCCATGAGGATTGCTTACTACCCTTCATCCAATTGCACGAAGCCTCATCCCATTTATTAGATCAGAACTCAGATCAGTTGAAAAAGAAACTTCAGCATAATTCGCATTCTGATTTAAGCACCACATTATTAATTCGATTTATTAATGTATCTTGCATTAATAAATCTGTACATTAATAAAACTTTGTCAAAAACGCAACATTACCTATAAATATTTCTACAACGGGTAAACCTACCTTACAGTAGAACAATAGATGTTGATGATTGAATAATCATTTACCTGAAACAAAATAAAAAAACAATTGAGTGGGCACATCCAGCTATATATATCACTTTAATCGTCAGATCAGCTTGTGTAGGCATGTTAAAAAAATGGAATATCCTCTACAAGCATTGCGCACCGATGCGGTATCCGAAACGTTACACAATGCAATCATTACGGGTGCTTCTCGTATAGTCTTCTTCCCCCCTTCTTGAGCGGAGGAGCCCGCCTCAAGCTTTGGGTTTCCTCAAGTTCGAGGAGCATTTTCCCCTCATTGCGGAGCGTAACCAGGTGGCCTAAAGCGGGCAGGAACACCGTTGGTTTAACTAGGCAGGTCGGGTCGGTAATTGTCATCTTTCAGAGCCCCGGAGTCCCACTTATCCCAGCTAGTCCTCAACGGCAGGGTATCCATGAGAATTTCTAACGAAAAAGTATGTGTATCCACTTCCATAGATAGCAAAATTGCGGCTTTACGTGGCCCGCGAAGCCCGAAAGATCTCACTCATCAAGTAGTTAACCTGCAGATCGATTGCGTACCGCACTATCTGATAGTCTAGGACCTAATCCCATAGCATGTCTTGTATAATAGCCGCTAGATGGATTTATGTTAAGCAAATAAATCAGGTTAGAAAACCAGGAAACACCAGATATGGGGCGAACGTAGGAAGCTGTGGCTATGAAAGTAACTCTATACTTCCTTTTACGACATATAAATTTCTACATGCGCAATAGTGAAAACATGTGGTTATTTTAAGCTTATGAGAGTGACAAAACAAAACAATTTGCATATACTCATTATTGTTAAAGTCTTTAGAATACATAGTGTTCCCGACCTATAGGGTAACGTAAGAGATGACTAAGGGAAGATTTATATTAGACCGGGCCGTGTCCGGGTCGTGCCGTGTACGTGGCCCGGACGGGGCACGAATGTGAAACATTTCATACATTTTGTATGAAGCCCCGTCCGGGCCCTTAAGGATCTTATCTTCCCTTAAGGAACGCATGCGTGATGCGACAGAACACTTAGCAGCAAGAGAAGTTAAACTTCATATCAACCCTGTGCCAACCCTCCCGTTTGGCCTAGTAGGCTAATTTTTAGTAGTTGTAAGTTATTTAACGGGGGAAAATGATGAATGATTGGACCCACGAAGGCGTCGGGCATCAATATTTTTTATGCATTTATAATACATTGTGCCACTAAGCCATTCCACTAAGTTGACGTTTCAGATGCACCTAAAGACTCGCAGTTATGGGGCTGCTGCGAGTCTTTATGGAGGGGGGGGGGGCAAAAATCACAAAATATCACACGTGATATCTTACTATACATCCCTATGTATAGTAAGATATCACGTGTATCTATTTTTTTTATCAAACGCGTGATTTCTAAACCGAAAAGTGGCGTGTAGTGTATCAATGTAACCTTTGCATGTTAGATTCTTTGAAGGTACTAAAAAATACACGTGATTTTTAATGGGGGGTGGGGATGTTGTCTTAAGCCTCACCACGTATCACCAAGCGGGAGGGAGGGGTTAAATAATGTTATAAAAAACATCACGTGATTAATGGAAAGCCCCTAAGCAGAAACTCTAGTCACTAGAAAAGGGCATAATGTGAAACCCTACTTAGTACAGCAGGCTAATTTCGCTCTATTAAACTGGAGAAAACTTAATGGCAATAATGATGACGTAGGGGAATTAATTGAAGAAATGTTGCCAGTGTCATTCGATCGAAAGGTCTTAATTAATTACTTATTGGAGAATGCTGCTCGCTTTAACTATATTGATTTATCTTCACTCTTCGTTGTAGGAGTAATATTGTATAGGCTAAACTTATTTGAGATAAGCCACAATTGTAAGGTTAAATTGTGGTCAAAGGCCAACTTGTAGTTAGCGGTTCAAACTTGTAGTTTATCGGCGGTCTATGACTGTTTAACAAAGGGTTTTACCGACAAAGCTGCCGTGCAAGCTTAGTTTAGTTTCTGTTTCAAGAAGCTGTGCTTTCTCGGCAAAAGATGTAAGTACGTGTAAAGGATGACTTGGTGGATGTATTTCACATTTTCGTAGTTATATCAGGTTTAAAAAAGGACATTGTCTTTTGCCTGCCGTCAAATGGAGTATTTTGTGGAAAGTTTTTTTTGTTTTTGCCTTCGTTATAATATGCTATTAATATAACGCAAAAATGGAAGTAATCCAAGTTCTAGTCTACGCAGATGAAGAATGCGGGAAATTCAGCTAGATAAAGTGGCTTAATAACATCTTGCAAAACCGCCGTGATGGGGGAAGTTCGCGTATACCATCAACCAATCGCGTGGCTTACGCCTCCCTTCTCCGCCAATCACTGCCAAGGATATCCAAAAATCGATTATTCTGCCGGATATATTTTGGCATATGATGTTTGTAAGGTTATTTCTGACATATTATTATGTACGTCTTGTTTCATTGCTGTACTTAAAATTCCTCCAAAATTGATGAAGCAATATAGCAGTTTCGCCGCCAACAGTATTGATAATTTCATAGGTGTATTTTCAAGCATGAAGCATTTTCTTTATATAATCTTTATCATCACTACATAGTATAAAACAAAGTCGTTGTCGTCTGTCCGTCCCTATGTATGCTTAAATCTTCAAAACTACGCAACGGATTTTGAAGCGGTTTTTTTTAATAGATAGAGTGATTCAAGAGGAAGGTTTATATGTCAATATTGCACCCGTGCGAAGCCGGGGCGGGTCGCTAGTTTAAAATAAAGCAAGTTTACAATGTTTATACTGAGCAAACATTCGCTATTACAAGTTCGCTATTCAGACTCTGTTTGACACATTTTGTCTTGCATTTCTTATCCTAGTAGACGAAAATTATATTATGGATTTATGAGTCATTTTAACAAATTACATCACTCAGTTCGCCTACTTTACGAAATTTGGCAAAACGCCAGTTATGATTCAATTTACTAAATTAGCCACTTTTTTTGTTTGTAAATAAAGTTTAGCTGAGTAAAATGTTGTTAATAAAATGAGTTCACGTTTGTTAGTCGCACAAAACCTCGAGAATGGCCGATTAGGCTAATTTTGGTTCTGAAATATTAGTATTAGAAGAAAGGTTTAAAAGTTGGCACGTTTAAAAAACGGTTTGACATAGGGTTTCGTTTCAAATTTTCCTTCTCTTGTGGATAAGTAATTGGTCTTGTCGTTTCCTACTTTCGGCTCTTACGACACCCTCAGGATGGAATGGGGTGGTATACAAGATAATATTGTGATGGTAGGCCTCCCACACGGTGGACCGATGACCTGGTTAAGGTTGCTGGAAAACAATGGCTGCGGGCGGTCCAGGACCGGCCTCTGTGGAAATCCTTGGGGAGGCCTCCCCCAAGGATTTCCCCCCCTGTCCGGCAATGGATGTCTTTTGGCTGAAAAGAAGATGATGATGATGATTGTGATAGTAAAGGTTGGTGACATTTTATATTCTAAACGCACATCACCGTCTACCCGTCAGAAGTTTTGGTTCAAGTAGCGGTATTCTTTTTAGTTTGTGCCAAAGTTGGTAAAACATAAAAGGGTATTTGTTGACCCTTCAATACCCTTTCATACCTTTGACGTTCAGTCCTCTGGGAAGACCTTTGTGAAGGGTTCACGAGCCAGGAGGAGGAATTGCTTATAAAGCCATTACAAGAGAATTAGGTTATCCTACGTTGACCTACATATTTATTTTGAGAGAGATCTATCTATCTTCGGACTATTTTGCTAATTAAAAAAGATTTGTTGATACTTTAATTTGACTATAGTATGTTTCATTCTTAAACCAATTAAAATTTATTTTGTCATGCAATAGGTACCTACTTGGGAGGCAGATCATGATAATATATAAAAAAATACTTTGGTTTTTTTTTCTAACATGGACAATGATGTGTTTTAATATCTGTAAAATGTTCTTTAAATAGGTACATATTATAATATATATAAAAGGACTTACTCAGCCCATAAACGACCCACGTTGAGCCACGCTGGCCAGAGGCTAGGCTTTCGGCCGTGTAATCCCTTTTTGTCTTACGACACCCTCCGGTCAGAGCGGGGTGAGGACACTATGTATTCTAAATCCGTCACCATACGTACGATATGTTGTCGGCTAATCTCAAAAGGTAGTACGTACCGAATTAAGTTATTGTCTTGAAATCTGTTTCACAGTTTTATTTATGCATTATTTTTGATCGAGTACAAACATGTAATTGTCTTTGATTTTGAAAAAAAAGAGTCATGTATTGTAGCTTAATTATATGCCAAACTTACAACTCAAACAAATAATCACATTATGCACGGGGTCCTAATAGGCAGGAGTCATGGTTATGAAGGAAGATACTTGTCCTCATGCATCAAAATATTTGTTTGTAAATACTTAACGCGAATATACTAAGTACGTATAAAACCACTTATGATTGTCGAACTTATCCTGCATAGGAGAGGAAAGAGGGTGAGAAACTAGTTATGAAGATAATAGACGGTTGATAGTTCCTTGAGGAGTTATGCATGCATGACCCACATGGTGGACACACGTGCGCCGCACTAACATATTTATAGACGGCGCCCGCAGATGAGCGCGGGTTTCCGCTTCACTTTCCCGCCAACGTAGTAAACTTTTGACAGTTCTCATTTTTTTAAACTGCGTTTTTGTTTTTTGTTTACTACGGTAATCATACTGCTTCCGTTTTCGTGCACTTTTTGTTATTTAGAGCAATATAATTCGACTTTTCTTTTATTTTAGTGTTAATCTAAAAAGGAATAATTTGTATGTACGTACTGATTGAAGACTGTGTGTGTTTATATTTAATTATATGAATAAATATTAGGGATGTGACATTAGAATTCTTTGTATCAAATTTGTGTACGTTGTATTTTTTTATTAGATACCTACTCTTTTTGTATTTGCAATTTTTTGTATGTCTTTTTTGACAATTAAGTATTGCATCCACACATTGCACTTAATGTCAAATATAACAAAATACGCAAATACTAAGAGTCAAGTGAAGTACCACCGAATATAATTATTTAATCGCTTTTTAACCTGGTTAAGAGGGTTATGCAATGTTAATTATAACTTTTAGTGTTATACGAAGGCAATAAACTCGATTACATAAGTTTAAACGCTGGGAGCGTTAGAAGTAATAGGTATGCAAATATTGTGGACACCTACTGAAATGTAAAAATGTTAGTAGCATTCATCTAAACGTCACTGTCAGATGTCTATAATGACACATATTATAATACATTTATGTATGTTTTTAAATTATAATCACTATCACTATCACTTCACTACATAGTATAAAACAAAGTCGCATTCTTCTGTCCGTCCCTATGTATGCATAAATCTTTAAAACTACGCAACGGATTTTGAAGCGGTTTTTTTTAATAGATAGAGTGTTTCAAGGGGAAGGTTTTTAAGTATAACCCAACCCTGCTTTGCACGGGCGAAGCCGGAGCGGGCCACTAGTAGTATATATATGTTAGCATCTCGCCGCGCCTGCATTCTTTGTAAGGTTGTATGACTCAATGTCAATTTGTAATTGTGATACGCTTAATATGTCATTATTATTCCTTAGCGCTCGCATCATTTATGGTTTTATTTTCAAACACTTTTTTATGATATCAAGATTTAGGGAATTAGGTTGTAAAATCTTTGAGAAATAAGTACATTCTTTTGAGAATTGTGTTAGTTGAGAAAAAAATCAAATACTTTTTGAACGACAAAAGGAAATGACGATGCCGATAACCTGGCCGTAAGCTTGATACGAAACCAAAACCCTGTGCCAACCCGTCTGGCTAGCGTGGCATAAATATCCTTGGATAAATAAATAAATAAATATCCTTGGACATTTCACACAACGCCATCTCGTCCCAAGCTAAGCAACTTAATGCTTGTGTTATGGTAACTAGATGGATGATAAACTACTTATGTACTTTTTTTTTTTGTAAATACATACATATTATAGATAGAAATGACACCCAGACTCCGAGCCAGTGCCTCTGGTTTAGACAAAGACACTTGCCCGACCCCGGAATCGAACCCGGGACCCGGGCGGCACATCTAACCACTAGACCAACGAGGCATAGTAGGTTAATTACCCTCCATGAACCTGTACTGTAGGCGGGCCGACTCAGCAGTCGGTCATATACGGGCTTAGTCGTAGTACTCGTAGTATACACATCAACAATTTCAAATAAATAATAAATGTGCCAGTTACAACATCACTACATAGTATAAAACAAAGTCGATGTTTTCTGTCCGTCCCTATGTATGCTTAAATCTTTAAAACTACGCAACGGATTTTGAAGCGGTTTTTTTTATTAGATAGAGTGGTTCACGAGGAAGGTTTATATGTATAACACACCCCCGCTTTGCACGGGCGAAGCCGGGGCGGGCCACTAGTTTTAAAATAATTTACAATTTTAAATTACGGTAAAAAAACTCATCCACTTAACCGGGACAACAAAACTCGCTCTCCCCCCATGTGTCCATAAATAAGCAATTCGGATTCCAATCGCAATCGATTCTATTCGATTGAAAGTGTTCGATCATTAATCGAGTGAGAGCGTGCCGACCGCAAATAGACGAACCCTCGATCAAGGTGGCCATCGCGAAGGCCGAAGCTTTGGCAAGCGCCTTATAAACATTCCATGATGGATGTGATTTAACGAAGGCTTTGATATACATATAGTTGTATTGGTCATGATTTTGTCCATTGTACTCGTATCCACAGAATTAACTCTTTCATGGGTCAATGTATACGCTTTTATAATAAACTGCCCATGCAACTTGGATAGTTTCCTGGCAATGTTTTTAAAAGACGGTTAAGACAAAGCTTTACAAAAAAGCTTAGTACCACACTTCTGATTATGTAAATGACCAAGCAGCCTGGGACTAAGCTGCCCAGTGTCAATAAATTCTAATAAATAAGTGTGGATGGATGGATGGATGTTTGTTACTCTTTCACATAAAAACTACTGAATGGATAATAATGAAACTTTACAATAATATAGCTTATACATCAGAATAACACATAGGCTATAATTTATAAAGATACTAGCGACCCGCCCCGGCTTCGCACGCGTGCAATTATGCATGTATTATACGTAAAAACCTTCCTCTTGAATCACTCTATCTATTAAAGAAATCCGCTTCAAAATCCGTTGCGTAGTTTTAAAGATTTAAGCATACATAGGGACGGACAGACAAAAGTGACTTTGTTTTATACTATGTAGTGATAGTGATTGTGTGAATTGTCTAACATATCACAATATGTGTCAAGTGGGTGGAAAAAACTGACGATAAAATAAATTCCATCACCACACGGGTAAAACTGCGGGGCGCAGCTAGTTGTAAATTGTAAATATTCAAAATATGAAGGCACGAAACACAATGACAAGCCCTCTGAGCTTCTTGCCAGTTCTTCTTAGTAGTGTTCGCGTTCCTAACTGGTGGTAGACGATCGAATGTTGAATTACGTAAATGTTATGAATAATATGTTCATAATTTGTAAGTGTGCATCGGGATCTAAGCAAACAAATTATTTGAATTTGCTGCTTTGCCACTGAAAGAAACGATTCAGGAAACAAAACACACTTCATATTAAAACTTAAAAACGAGTGAGTGCGTGGGTGGTATTACTCACCGAATAATACCCCACTTAGCATGGAGATAGACGCGCGATTCTATTCTCAATTTATCCACAGACTACTAAATACACGGTAGTGTTCTTAATCACGGTAAAGTTCTTTTTATGGTCATAAAGTAGTTTATTGCATAATTTTAAAAAAAGCATTCTTCACTTGTATTCTTTATACACTTTAAGTGTGGGAAATTTCATATCGTGTGCGCAATTTTCTTACAAAGGTGTACATCGTTTTAGCTTTGTTTTGTTTTTGTTCAAAAAGGCTGGCTTAAACTCATTGATACTCGGAACAACACTGATATATCTAGAAGACGCGGAGTATTTAGAACCTACGATTCTCCATTTTGCGTGATTCTAAGGTCTTAGGTATTTGGACATCGCAGCAAATGATCTCCCAGTCGTCCCTGTGTCTGTGACTACAGCGTCTGAAACGTAAGATCTAAAAAAAAAACACGATCAGAAGCATCGAAAAATCATTTCCTGCAATAGACCGATTGTTTAGGCGATGCTTAGTCTTAACTATTATATGCCAGCCACAACCGTGCGCGAGAGTTAGTGTTGATTTATTTTACAAGAGGAATCTCTAAAGCAACCGCCGTAAAAATATATGGCCGCTACCAATCTTTGTAGAAGCATCACTCATTTCTGGTTCAAAAATAGCCATGCTTCTCGGTGTGTTAAATAGAAATATCATCATCATTTCAGTCGAGCCTCCTCAAATTTCATGTAGGGAATTAAGTCTACTGTGCCACGCTCGCAACACAGGTTGCCACAGTGTTTGTATCAACTTGACTTGCATCTAGGTGATGTGCCTTTTGCGTTCCTTCAGTCGCTTTTTACGACAGCTTCGGGGAATGGTATGGGTTGGTGAAAAAGTGTATTCGAAACGTCACCAACATTATTTTCATTCTTTCAAATGGAATTACATATATTTATACAATAGAGAGATGATGATGTCTTAGGTTTTCGTGATTATCACACATTGAAATATAACACTTTTAACGGGAGCGACCATGACCACGTTTGCTGCAAAGCATTCGAGACGTCGGGAATTAAATAATGTATTATACACGCGATAAATCAATTAAAAAGTGTTTAATTTAAATAGGGAGGTGGTTAATATTATATTAATGGAGAAAACAGAGTTTGTCGTAGCATTACGTCATCCCATAAATTACCCACTACTGTGTATATGAAAATTGAACCACAGCTGTAGAAGCTTGAAACACAGTAGTGTTGGGATGGTATCACGTTCTGTGAAAATCTACTCGTTAGAGTAATTATTGCGCTTGAAAAATATTTGAAGTCTTGAGAAATAGTTGCACCGAACGATGTATCGATTAGTCGTTTCATGGGAAGCCAGTCTTCGCCAGCTGGTCTTAATTGACGATATATCAGATGTATTGACGCGTTTGGTGGTCATGGTAGAGCTTATTTATTAACCTAGGTTAACCAGTGGAGATACAGCTGGGAACCACGAGGCAGTCGGCGCGGGATAGCCTACCGGGAGGATGTTTAGTGGGAATGGGGACGCCCTCAATATTGTTGAATAGAGAGAGAGTCAGAACAAATGACGGAGTTACATACAAGCGAATTGATAACCTCCTTCTTTTTAAAGTCGGCTGAAAATTATGATTGGCTGTTGGATTAGTGTGCCCACGACTTCGTGCGCGTAGAATAGTTTCTTTGGGAGGCATTTTCACCCCCCCCTTTTCAACCCTTTACAAGTTTTTTTCGCACTAAAAAGCCTTTAACCTTTCTCCGGCTCTCGACTATCTGTGTATGTACCAAATATCATTTAAATCGGTTCAGTACCTAGTTGTGGCCTGAAAACGCGACAGACACACAGTTACTTTCGCATTAACTCGTATAATATTAGTGAAGATTGTGTGAGATGGCACTAATAAAAAGACAATAAACGACGCGATGGCAACTGACATTATGTAAATGGCAGATAGTTTATCTACGCAGTGTGTTGGGCCCAAGCTAATAATAAATTGTGACTGTAATACCGGCTCATTAATTAATAACATCAATTATCAAGTAAAAGTATCATTGCAAACAGTAAACACTGTTCTTTAAAGCACAATGAATCGTTTCAACACTCGGGTGCAATGTAGGTTTGTTTGTTCGTTGAGCACTGTAAACGGTACTGTTCAAAAGAAACCGCGATTACCACTGTTTGACGATGAAGTCAGGATGTTTTGTGATGGGAAATTGATAGGTACGAGTACCACTGATGTGTTTGGACTAGTGTTTTTTTTTAATTTGAAGTTATGTTACAATTATTGTAACTCGGCATTCCACTATTTAGATCCAAATCATAGTTAACTTTTTTAACACTTCAAATACTATAAATATTTTTTTTACTATTTGAAGTCGTTGCTTTGTGTATACCCCTCCAGTTCCATGGAGGGTAATTATGCTAAATCCGATATTTTTTAACGGGTTATAAATGAGTTAAGCGGTAGCACACATATGTATACATAAATGAAGAACCTCCACCTTGTATAATTTAGTACAACCAGTATGTTAAACTGTTAAAATAGAGACGTACTTACTTACATTTGCCGAAATCCGAAAAAAACTACGTAACTATAGGTTCGTAAAATACCAAGTAAAAATGTTGTTTGTTGTGTGTGTTCTTTTTAGAAAATAGAACTTGAAGAGTTTGGTGTCAGTACTAAATACACATAAAAATCTAGACAAAATAAGATTCAGTTCTGTTTGCTCCTCTGTTTTGTTTTCAGTCAGTAGTTCACGCTTGCAGGCTTGCATAAATTTTCCGCAAAAAATGAGGAAGATAAAATGGACTGATGACATTACGTTTTCTAAATCCGTCACCGGGCCAATTAGAGCTTTCAAATACATTCTGTGCATATTCACTTCGTGTTAAGATGAAAGGGTATCGGGTATACGCATGTACGGTCCGTTTCATCGACGAGCAACGAGGTGAATGGAGTGGACAATAAAACCGTTTTATCACATTTACAAGCTTTATGTACTTTTACAGACAGAGTGATTCTTGTCAAATATCTGCTTTAAAATGTGTTGAGGAAACAAGCAGTAGAATGATTATATTAAATTATATCGTAAATCGATAAAGATATATATAAAGATATGTACAATAAAGAGTTATCTATCTATCTAAATCGACGCTGACATGCGAGGGTCAAGAACCAATAGAATGTGCGGAGTGAAGTTAAAGTCACTAATAGTCATGACTATTTGTAGATTTCTATACAATTTTTCTTGCTTAAAATAAGAACATGTTTTTCTTTCACAATTCGAAGGTATTGTCGATTCTAAATCGTCTATATCAACCATCGGCTACCGTTTCAAAAATTACCCTGTATAATAAAACTAGCTGATGCCACTCGCTTGGATCCAAATCTGGATTTCAGAACTTGACGGTAAAATATGTCTAACTAAAACCACCGCTTTCTAGATGTCGTCTACATTCTAATTCAAATTACAAAGTGCATCCAAATCTTTTCAACCTTTTATTAACGGTGCCATAGACAGCCACACGTACACACAATAATGTCAAATTTACCACACCGCGTCTGAGGAAAATCTGGGACATGTTTTCGAACGCATATTCGGGACATTAGAAAACGTAATCGTACGCTACAGAAAGATTGCCTATAAATATCAATGAACAGCCAAATTGCATCTGCATACAGGCCTGACACGGAAACATACTTTTAAAATAAACTGATGCATCTAACACCTATCTCACGTTCAGATGGCGCTAATTCGGCGGGCAAACAACGGTGCAGTGTTACCGCCTCTCAAAAATATTTACCACTTTTTTTTTGTTGCCCAGGGTAAAATCCTTTATGGAGTAGCCCCGTCGGTCGACGAGGGGAGTGTGAGACTCTCCTCCGAAGAGGCATACCCACTAAACATCCCCGGGGTGCTACCTATCTCGCGTCCATGTTTGTGACATCATGGGACTTGCCTCTGTGGATTCTTCCACGATATCACAGACAAAAAAAAAAACCCTAAATTAAGACATTATTATCTTGTTAACCTTGTTCTAGGCCACTGCTGGATGTAAACGCAACCAGTTGCCTGCCTGCTACGCTCGTTCGTAGAGGGAAATAGGCTACTTTAAATCCCGCGCCACTAATTTAGACACCAAGTAGTTGTCTCCTTCCGGTGCTGTGCCTCGTCCAATATGGAGCTAGAGAAGGCAGGTGATTACGCACCTAACATGCATAAGATGATCTAGCTTGCTGGTAGTGTGAGGGGACCTCGTGATTGTCTGTATAGCGCAGAAGACAGAACACACGGGGATGTTTAGTGTATAAGAGGTCGCTCTCACTTTGAGGGCATACAAGGATAGTAAATTAAGGATTTTACCCCGGATAACAAAAAAGGGATATAGCCTACTGTGTACGCTGGCTAATGAAATGTCATAAATATGAAACAACCACAATCTATGTAGGTAAATAATAGACTTATAAAAAAATTTTACGTCCCTAAACTCACATATCCCAATTTTAGTAAAAATCTCTCTAAGTTGGGATCCCTGCAGCGGACTTCTGTTCTGGTATGCGGGCGATCCGACGTTCAGCCTATTTCTGGAACACGGAACTTCGGCACATGGAATCTATGGTTTCGATTGTTATTTTGTCTTACACTTATCATGTTTATAGCGTCTACGGAATTTTGAGGCCAATTCTTCATTTGTTTTTTTATCCCGCATATGGTTAGTCTAAAACGGTTTGCATAGCTCGGTTTATTTATTTCTTCTTCACACATCCCATAAATGTATAGCTGTTTTTGCATCAGTTCGCTTTCAATTAGTACTACTCCTACTAATCAGCACATAAATGACCCACTGCTGAATCGGGCGAAGGGATTAATATCTAGGTTTATAGGGTGAAATTTTCAAATGCACGTAGATGGCCGAAATTGACTCCACAGGGCAGTTTTCCTTCTCCTTCTCTTGCGGATCAACCGGGTTCGATTCCGGGGTCGGCCAAGTGGCTTTGTCTGAACCAGAGGCACTTGTTCTTGTGGGTGTCATTTGTGTTCGTGAATTATATGTTTGTAAACTGCCCTCGCGATACAGTATATACCCACCCCTGCAGGGTGTCGTTAAAAAAATTATATCATGGTGCAATCCTTAACATGTTATCCTTTGGATGTGGATAGCTTGCAATGTTTTCACTTATCATAATTTTAACTGCACACAAGTGAGATTTTTTTGTACTACTCGTATAATAAAAAAGCAGGAAGTGAGTCATGTGTTTAACACAATACGTTCGTTAGGCTGATGTAATGAAAGTTGTCTATTTGGACGATTGGTAGTATTAATTTCCGTTGGTAGCACGCCAGATTATTCTCAATTTAATGATTGATTGGCTTCTTGTGAATGAGACAATTGTGGTTAGGATTTCACGGATTTAAAGCATGTATTTGACACAACTATACTACTCATCCCATAGATGACCCACTGCTGAGTCGTGCCTCCTCCAGTTACAAGGAGGGTAATTAACCTCTGTGCCACGCTGGCCAGTAGGGTTGGAACATGGTTTCGTATCGAGTTTTCCTTCCCTTGCGGCTAGGTTGTCGGCCTTGTCATTTCCTTTTGTCGGCTCATACGACACTCTCAGGATGGAATGGGGTGGTGACACTATGTATTCTAAATCCGTCAACATACGGACCTGTCCGCAGTGTCCGCCAGTAGCTAATAGATTTCAGTGTCATCATATGAGTAAGTCTTCTTCATAAATAGTCCACTGCTGAGCGTAGGCATGGGTGAAGAGTTCATCATCATCATCATCAGCCCACATTAGTCCACTGCTGGACATAGGCCTCCCCTAAAGAGCGGCATGGCGCCCTGTCCTCGGCCTGACGCATCCAGCCGCTGCCCACAGCCTGGTGAAGAGTTATGGGGCTTGAAAGTAGGCCTCATCATTCTATTGGTCCCATGCGAGGTGATTTTTTATATATGACACTAGCGGTACCCCCCGCGTTTGTCCGCGTGGTATTTAACAATGTGGAAAACTCAGTAACTATGGCGTCCTGAAACCCGGAGGCGTCATTAAATCAGCTATCTACCAGTGAAATTCCCATCAAAAGAGGTCCAGCTATTTAGGAGATTAGCCCAAATAAACAGACGATAGAAATACATTTTAAAAAAAATTGTTTAGTTAATGTACCGTGTATACATCCAAATGCACTGAGTAACAAGCGTTTTTTTTTCATTATTTTTTTGTATAGATATTAGATTAGGTATTTTCGAATTCGACACGCAACGAGCAAAATATGGACATGGGATAGTCTACCAAATGACGTAGCATATAATAACTGGCATCCGTATTCCGGAACGCGAATTGCATATGAATTGCGTTCGTATGAATTACGCAACGTGGAGCTCGATTCAATGGCACAAATATGTGTACTGGAAATGAGTGCTATAGTTATCTGGGCAATAAAAATCATTAGTCCCTTGTTGGTCTAGGGGCCGCCTTTGGATCACAGGTCCCCAATACAATTCCAGAATTGGGCAAGTGTCTTTGTGTAATCCAGAGGCTCCAGGTCTGGGTGTCATTTGTGTTCGTTAATGACATGTTCGTAAACATGCCCCGCGCTACAGGTTACACCTAGAACAAGGGCTTTGTTTGCTTAAAGTCAGAGTGGTGACAGATTTAAAATATATAGTGTCACCATCCCATTCAATCCTGAGGGTGTCGTAAGAGCCGATTAAGGGAAAGACAAGGCAGATAAACTAGCCGCAAGAGAAGGAAATTTTGATACGAAACTCTATACCATCCCGCCTGGCCAGCGTGATTCGGTACGTCTGATCCGCAGACACTTTAAGAAGAAACTTAGACAAATCTAGACTAAGTTCCCTTTTAACCGACTTAACTACTACTAATATTATAATCTGTAAAATCCCAGCAGGTTTAAGAAAAGGTTTTATCGATATAAAATTCCGTATTTCCAATATGGTAAAGTATAAAAATACCAGCTCATTACGCAGCCAAGCGCAACACACCTTGTTATCGTGGTGAACGAGTTTTGAAATTTCTAGAAAGTGCATCTTTGGCCACTTGCAGCGAATCTGAATTTGGTACTTGGAAAGAGGCCAAAACGCTATTCGTTCTATTTTCAATCAATTTAACTGAATCGAGGAAAATATTCCGGCCAAAAATATTTTGAATCGAATTACTTATCGGTTGTTTAGTGTATCTGGCTTAAAATTTTCTACCTGTCATCGCGACCTTCTTCATCAATCAGTAAATACATTATCGACAAATGGCATCGCTATTTTAAAGGTCCAACCTATGAGGTCGATTGCAACACTGTTTACATTACACAATTATCGTGGCCATCTCAAAATATTACGGGGATTCCTAATAATGATAGATGCAAAAGTATATAAAAATATACATATTATGTACCATATTATGATGATGACAGGACCAACTGAAGGTAAAATTTACCATTGAAATTTGAAATTTAAATTCTCAGTCAAGCTTTACCGAATAATTATGGTTTTGTTTTAATAATTGGTTAATTTTATGTACACCCCATGTCATGGGAGGAGGGCCGACTGTGTAGTGAATCATTTATGGGTTGAGTGGTGGTAGTAAACATCCTCAATGAGATTTCTCCAAGTTTTTTATTATACACTCACCTTTTCTTCCAATTATAAACATTTACCCCAGATATAAGAATTTATTTCTTGGCAACCCTTAGGGACGCAAGGTTTTTGGCAATATTAAAGCTCATGTTTGCCACATGAAGAGGTAAAAAGCTTTTCCTACAACAACGATTTGGAAAGCGAAAATAGAATTTTATTACACATTCACATTTGTATAGAATTAATTTTAAAGTATATTTTTAACGGACCTCAACTAAGAAAGAGTTTCTCAATTCGACAGTAGAATAGAATACTCTTTATTGTACACCAATAATAAAAAGATTAATTAACATGACATCAGACAACCTTAGGGTGAATACGAGTTGTGAACGTTAAAACAATTAATTACACATGTACGACATAATAATGTAGATGAAGAATTGACTGTATGTAAAATAACATTCACTAAATTATTTAAACAAAATTAAAAGGCAAAATATTTATTGTCGTGTATTTTATTTTCACAGATTTATATTCGTATGGTAGAATACTATGATGGCATTGCTTTTGTAAATTTACGAGGAACTTTCCAAACTTCGTGTTTCAAAAGATACTCTATTCTATGCAGCAAAACATCTCGGCAAAGATGGCAAAAACTAATTATAATGTACAAGTTCTTTGAAAAGCGTTCCAGATTATTATTAAGTGGCACTTCGCTTCTGTTTAAAGATTAATTAGCTTATTTTATGGCAGTTTTATTACGTCATCCCGTAAGAATAAAATCTGGGCTATTAAAACTGACGAGAGGCCGTTATATTTTTATCACCAGATTGCACCAGCTGACTGGGGATCACGAATCGCAAACAAATACTTAGAGTGAATAAAACAGTTGATTTCATGATGAATAAAACCATATTAGCAAAGCTAAACGCGATATTTTAGACTAGGTCATAATGTTGAGCGTTTGGCTTCTTTTTTGTCCTAATGTGTTGTCTATGGATTTTTTTGTAATCACTATATAGTATAAAACAAAGTCGCTGTCGTCTGTCCGTCACTAAGTATGCTCAAATCTTTAAAACTACGCAACGGATTTTGAAGCGGTTTTTTTAATAGATAGAGTGATTCAAGAGGAAGGTTTAGAAACACTGATAAATTTAGAGGTTCATCATTGCACCCGCGCGAAGCCGGGGCGGGTCGCTAGTATTAAATAAATATACTAGATGTTTGGAAGATAAATAGGCCATTTTATGTTTTAAGATCGACTATTGCGCAGGAAATATTTGGCTCAAGATGTTTTTAGTTAACTACTGTTACCGTTAGACTTTGAATTGACTTAGATACTTTTTTGCAAAAAGTTGACACTGCTTAAATGTTTAATGCATATGAAGTGGGGAGAATAAGAAGCGAGGCGGAATGAATTGTAGATCAGTCGTTTTCAGAATTATATTTTTTAAGATTTTCCTCAACGTATTTGGAGGAGGCCCAACTCAGCAGCGGAATGCAATGATAATGATGATTATACATAAGTTTTTAGCGTCAATTTTCTACAAGTACTGGACTGAGCTAAGCGTAACTCGATATGAGCTGTATAGCAGAGTTAATACCCGGGGTATTAACTCTGCTATACAGCTCACAACTGCTATGATGCGATTGTCAGCGTAATGCAATTCAAAATGGACGACAGCTAAATTGAAAAATTACTTCGCTGGCTTCCTTCTTCGCCATTGTGCGGGTTTTGGAGATGATACTTGTAGGGAGAGGCCATTTTAATTTAATATTGTAGCACCAATTTTGATATTAGCACAAGAGGATCCCTTTCTGGGAATGGGAAGCGAAGGGGAGATTATTTCAGGAGTCTTTAGTATAGAGCATTTGTTATAATATAAATATTAGCTTTAAGGACATGCCATACTAGAAGAATGGAAACATATGATTTCCAAACTGCTATCCAAATTCATTGTGGTTGAATTGATCTTTCATTTAAAATCTCTGAAATGTACAGCAATATTAATGATGTCTTAGGTTTCACATTGACATTAAACACATTTTAACTGTTTTATCGCATGTATATTACATTATTTATTTCCCGACGTTTGGAATGCTTTGCAGTATCACCGTGGTCACGGGAGAGACTTTTTTCTTCAAAAGTACTAAGAAACAGTTAAATCTACCGCCTATATTTTTTGTCCTGTGCACGCAGTAATAAATATTAGTTATTAGTCCAGAATATTACTAGCAACATCTGCAGGAAAATATATTCTATCTCTGTTTCTGCACGTAAAAATATCAACAAACTTCTGGCCGAAATATGGAAGCATTGAAGCTACGGTAGTTTGCAGTCATATTTAAATTCAATCATTTGTATTCTAAGTCCGTTCTGTATGGTATTAGTCCTAAATAATATGTTAACCATGCTTCCGGTAACGCTACTCACTATGGCAGACTTTCCACTGATATCGGGACAATATTAGTCGACTATTTTGGTACACCTACGTATGTAAAATATAGGACAAATTTGGAATCATTTTAATGTTAAACTTCTTATGAGCAGACACTACAGAATGTCATTCTACGTTAGAGGATCATTACACCCTCGGAGTTCGCATGAGTACCTGTAATAATTACATACTCATTCTTTACATTCTCCAAACACTGTTAAGAGTTACAACCATTACAATATTGTAGGTCTCCGATGTTACAATCATTTCTTTTTTTTTAACCCCCGACGAAAAAAGAGGGGTGTTATAAGTTTCACGTGTCTGTCTGTCTGTGTGTCTGTCTGTCTGTGGCACCGTAGCTCGCGAACGGATGAAGCGATTTCAATAAAGTTTTTTTTGTATGAAAGGTGAGTTACGGGCGAGTGTTCTTAGACATGTTTGATGAAAATCGGGTGAGGCGTTTAAAAGTTATGAGGGGTGAAAGTGGGGAAGAATAACCGAATGTCTGCAAATATAATCGAGTGGGGTCTCAAATGAAAGCGCATCACGTGCAATTTAACAAAATCTACATTATAATAAGTATGTACCTATAAAAAAATATAAAATAAAAATTAAATTAAAAATTTAAATAAACCCCCGACACAATAACCTCTAAAAAGTAAAAAATAAAAATAAATACTTCGCGTTGGGGGACCAGGGGTCAGGTAATAAATAAGTGGGAGTGGTCCCCCAACGCGAAGTATTTATTTTTATTTTTAACTTTTTAGAGGTTATTGTGTCGGGGGGTTAATAAAATTTTTAATTTAATTTTTTACGTTGGAAAGTTCATGGATGCTAAGCGCTAGCCGGGTTGTGTGGGACTCCGGGGTTCGGAAAAATAGTAATTTACCCCTCGACCTTCCCAGTAAATCTAAGGACATCCACAGCTGCCCGAAACAGGTCCACTGGTTCCGTACCCAAATGGGAAACATGCTCCGGGGCTGCTCTTTGAAGGTCCATATTGATGCGAGCTAGGACTCTGATGGACCCTCTGCTCCCTCTGTTGGTGGGGGATCTTTATCCATCAGCATTATCGATGGCCCTGGGCACCTCACCACGTGTTGCGTGTCGCATGCAGCTTAAGACAACGTATGCCGCTTTTTTCTTGGCCTCTCCCCATGGGCCCGCTTAGCATGAGTGACCCTGAGCCGCTATGGACCCAACGGATTATTAATATTGCTGAGCATGCATCACCTCTAAAATTCGTGCAGTTCATAATACAACCTCTATATCGTTAGAAATGAATCTTTGTGCGAAAATATGTACATTTCTATGGGCAATAAACAGTAGCGCCTTCAAGTCAGTGCCATGAAACTTGCGACTAGTCACGTTCCACAAATCTAGCAGCAGGGCGATATATCAGTTACTCATTTTCTTTTAACAATGAACCATAACCCATACGGCCAAGGTTCATAATTCAGTGTACCTAAATCTAAAATAAATTTATTTGACAACACTAAGGGCCGCCAATGGATGTGGAGGTAGCACTTATATTGCAATCCTTATCGCCATTTACCCAGCAATATTTACCTCTCGGGTTTTGAATTACAATAAGGGACAAGCAATTGAGCACTCAGTACACTTCCCACGCTACATCGTTGGGTTGCTTTATTGGTCAGTCAGTTAGGAATGCCGGAAATATTATGCTAACTGTCGACCTCTTGTTAGTATAATAAGTCCTTAGTTTATTATTCAGTAGATATATTTCTGCTTTCAAAGCTAAAGCTATGACTGGATTTTTTAAAAACAGACGTAATGCAATAGTCTCCTGGTCAACCGGTGGGTTTGGTTTAGGGTTCATTCAAAGCCCAACGATTTCCCGGGAATTCGTATTCTGAATAATATTTTTTCTCTAATATTTTAAAAAACAATATTTATAAGATTAATGTTTTTGAATAACATCGATGAAAGTTTTATAATTAATTTGATACTTTTATTTGAGAGGAAAACCACTGATTTTTAGACGCAATTGGAACCAAATAATATGAGAAAACGTACGTAAATGTAAATTTCTCGACAACCCGAGAGTCCCGAGAAATGAGCCTCGAGAATTCTCGAGACCCGAGAAATTGAAAAGCTCGAGAAATCATGAACCCTAGTTTGGTTGGATGTATGTCATAATCATAACAATCATAAATGGTATTCAGGCCTACGTGAATTTAGAAAACATAATATATTGTCAATGGATAGACTCTGTTCTTAAAACAAACAAGGAACATTCATCTGTTTTAATTAAAAAACAAAAACGCATTCCGATACCTTGAATCTTAGATTCGTTAAAATTTTTGAATGTAGAACGAAAAGTAAACACTCCACAAATGTTTATTCAACGTCCAGAAATAGAAATTCTTCAAACATTCAAGCGCTCAAGTTTGCACAGAAGAAATGCTATGTTGCTTGCAATTTTTACGATCTTAACCCCAACAAAAAGTTTTTTTTTACGTTTGATGTTACTTTAGAGCAGAAACTATTTTCACTTCAGAAGAGCTGATGAATCAATCGATTTAGTCTTTGCAAGGCGTGTTAACCGAGAATGTTTGAAGACAATATAGCAATTGAAGACAATAAGTAAAAGTTAAGTCGTTTTATCTAGTTGTATCGGGGTTCCAATTTCAAATATTCTTTTTATGTTATCCCACGTAGCAGCAGTTCATTTACTAATTAAAGCCATCCAATTAATCTTGGCATAGTCACAATAGAATTAAATTGTTCTGTTGCCAGCCCGCCGCTATCCGGATGGCCCACTTTCAGATATGGACCGGGCTTATCCGGTCATCCAGATCCGTTGGCTGTTCAATGTACCCGGCTTTAATATTTAACATTTATAGGTCAAACAATCCAATTCACTGTTGGAGTTAGAGTGCACGAGACCTTATATTCAATTTATAATTTCACAGTCAATTTATTTTGTAATTTTATTATAATCCTTTATTAATTTTATATTTTTGTCAATGATGTGTGATTACCTGTAATTAGAGAAGTATAAGAATTTGTTATTGTACCATCTCTTATATTTGAATGTGTATTGTATGCTCTGTTGAAAACCCTAAATAAATAAATAAATATACCTGACTAATAGTGTATTAATTGAACGGGTATAAGTAATTTGATTTGTAAAAATATATTCTTGACAAGTTGACCCGGCAGACTTCGTACCGCCTCAAAATCATTAAATAAAAAAGCTGAATGATAATTCCAGAATATTCAATAATTAGAATGTTATTAAAATATTTGCAAAACATAACTTAAAAAAAAATATTCTTTTTCATATTTTCAACCTTCCCTGGACTTCCACGAATATGTCAAGACCAAAATTAGCCAAATCGGTCCAGCCGTTCTAGAGTTTCAGCGAGACTCACGACCAGCAATTAATTTTTATTTTTAAAGATTAGTTGAAATACAATTTCAGTCGTTTTAAATAACAATCTCTTTTTCAATCGTCTTATCACAAAATGTTGGACGAACTAAAGGGTTTGAATCTCTTATAGAAGGATTAGCCCCTGCCTCTGCTAACAATCAAATTTCATAGGCAAAGACAAATACATACAGCTAAAACTTGTACATGACATATGGAATACAACAAAACAATCATAGTAAACATGTCGCATCGAGAAGGGAGTTGACGCATTTTCCGCATCCAATGACGTCACTACTAGTCGTAACAACAACAAAATAATAATTTTAAATTAATGCTAGTAATTCACGATAGTTGTTCTGTGAAGTTTGATGATATTTAAGTAATCTCTGCTGCTAATTGAACCTCCATTAATTTTATTACACACCATTTTTTTTAAATATAGAAAATTAGATAAACAAAAGAAATATACGTAATCAAATTGTTATAAATGTTAATAGTAGGCTATTATTTCACCGGTAATTTTTTTAATAATTAATTTTATAAATTGACTTTAGAATAGTGTTTTGATTTGCAAGATTTAAAATTTCGTGATATCGGTAACTGACTTGGTAAACAATTTACTTGAAGGGCCAGGCCAGATATTATACCTACTTTTACTAAAACTTAAAATCTAAACAAAATAAAAAAAACGTTGTCAATATCTCTTCCTTGGACAGAAATGTTTCTAACATGATGTTGATGTATCTACACCCTGGCTTTTTAAATAATACTACTTAAATACAATATTAAAATTGCGAGATTGACCTGTCCTTAAGCAGATAGGGCACAATAAAAGGGTTAACGTTGTATTGTATTAAATAAAACACCCCATAATTTTCCTTGCTTCTAAGTTATCGGCAAATTTATTTTAAAGGCATAAATAAAATCCTAACCTCAAATTCCTAATTAAAATTGCATACAAAGTAAATAACACGCTGAGTTCAGTTCAAAGACGGACTCAGGCGCAGGCTGCAATACAAATTAGCAGTTCTTTAATTAGCTGAACATCTGTGGAATTGTTATTACAAACAAAAGGCGTAGGTACTAGCGTACTAGCACTGGAAGATAGTAATCACTAATACGTGTAAATAAAATACCATTAAATAGACAAATTACGAATAGAGTAAATTTTTTTTTAAATGACTCCGGTTTGCAACAATTTAAGAAAATTCCTTACTACTGAGTCTGGCCTCCTCCATATGCACGGAGAGATTAGCCTACTGTGCCATTCTGGCAAGACGGGCTGAAGAAGGAGGGTTTGTATCGAATTTTCTTTCTCTTGCGGCTAGGTAAACTGGCACTTGCGTTCCTTTAGTCGCCTTTTACGACACTCTCAGGATGATGTGGGTTGGTGGCAATGTGTATTCTAAATCCGACACCACACGGTTCCATGGAACATAAATTTGTACGTACCTAAGTACCTATGCAGTTATTGTACTACTTACAAAGGCATTTATGGTGACAGCCACACATGTGACATACATACATACTAACAAGCGACTCCTAGTTGTAGTTGTAGCCCCACGTCTCGATAACATGTAAACTTGTGAGGCATTTTTTTGAAACCTTTGTTTTCTATACCGTCATCTTCAGTAATATTTATTGGCTTAATGTAGTTGAAGATTTAATTTTGCGATATCTCACCACCATTCATAATGATATTGAAGATCCGTATAACATCGATCGAATGTGTTGTTGAAACTATGTATACTAAATCCGCCACTGGCTGGCTGTCCATTCAAATGCTTTTGCTTCGAAATAGAAGAAAACTACATTCTATTGTTTTTTTAATCTCCCTAACAATACCACTTTGTGCAGTTAGTCGAAACAGACGATAAAGAAATAAGTTCCGTTCGAAATAACAAAAAGTAAATGCTAACAAAAACTTTTTTTTTAAATCGTTGGGTTACGGCAATGTTCATTTAAACCGCGAATGCGGTAAAAATATATAGTATAGTAACCACGAAATATTTAACTGAGATAAAAAAATACGTATAATTTAGCTTATAAAAACTTCCTAAAATGAGTTTGAAGGAGAATTCTCATCCAACATTTAACCACGAAACGTCAAATGAGCATCTTCGTATCAAATCAATTCAATTTCTTTATTCACTCATATCGTGAGCATTATTCTAGATCTAGTTATGTGTTCCATGATTGCTTTTTGTGTCATTCTCTGGTTATAATACTGTCCGCAATCCGGAAATTTAAAAATAGAATCGTACTTATTATAACCTCAAATTTTGCTCAACGTATGTTTAAGTGTAGTATGTGCTATTCATTCAATATGTGTATAGGGGTTTTGTTGCAGCCAGTACATACATATAAGAGGTAGATAATTCTCGAAAACTGTTAGTTCTATGAATGAATAAAAAAAAGTTGAAATATCGAAAACAATGGAATAATCTCAAGAGTAAATACTGTTTACTTGGCGGCCCTTATTTTGCTTCGGATTTTTCCACGATAGCCAAAACAATGAGAGATAAGATTTCGGACGTTATTAACACTAATAAACATTACTGAATAATAGCTTCTTTTTTAAACAATAGTAACGACCATAATAAGTTTAGTTGCTGGTTTTGTCTGAAAATCTCACGTGCCAAGGCCGTGTAAGTGGATGTAGACCGACCGGTTGTAATACATCTCAGTCGCCTTAGGTTAGGTAGTGCCTGATATTACTGAGATTGACGCAATGTCTTTTTAATAAACCGGGTCGAGCTCAAGCATACGGCCCTGATGATGGTTACGATGACGCAGTGGTCCGTGCGTTAGTGTCACCACCCCATTCGATCCTGGGGGTGTCGTAAGAGCTGACAAAAGGAAATGACAAGGCCGATAACCTAGCCACAGGAGCCGTCTGGCCAGCGTGACACAGTAGGCTAATTGCCCTCCATGTAATCTTAAGAGGCATATCTCAGCAGTGGGTCATTAAGGGCTGAATAGTAGTAGAGAGAAAGCATGAAGCAAGGGGAAAGTTGCGAACACCGTGCTTCCCGTGAGCCGGTGACATTACTGACTTTAAAAAAAAATCGGAACCATAAACAAGTCTTCCATTCCCGATACTTATTTATTTACACAATGTATTTATAAGTACCATATTGTAGTATAAACTGCCAAGGGGACTTTGGAAAGTGCCACGATTTTGGTGATTGCCACATTAAAAAGCTAGTACCGTGTGTGCTAGAACTTTCTAAGTGTTTCCAGTTATATATTGCTCGTAAAATTCTAGATTTACTTCCCAGTGAGATTGTTTGTTGTGACATTCGTGGTAAACTTACTGACCACACATAATCTTGACAGAAATGTTATTAGTAATTTATTTATTTTCTGTAATAATCTAAGGAATCATTGAAACTAAGATGCTTGTTATGCTTTCCACTTTCCAGTTAGCGTGATTGCTGCAAAGCATTCGATAGGTTGCTTGGGAATATATTTTTTATTCTTAAGCAACGTATCGGATACTTGTCCATGTGGTGACGGATTTTGAATACATAGCGTCACCACCCCATTCCATCCTGAGGGTGTCGTAAGAGCCGACAATAGGAATTAACATGGCTTACAAGCTAGCCGCAACAGGAGGACAACTTGAAACGAAGATTTGCCAGCGTGGCACAGTAGGTTAATTACTCTCCTTATAATTGGTGGAGGCTCGACTCAGTAGTGGGTCATTTATAAGCTGTGGAGTAGTAGTATTCAGAAAAACAGTAGTCTAACTTTAGGTGACTACATTTTTTTTCAAGAGAAACAGGATGTCTATCTAATAGATGACACTCTAGCGACCCGGCCCGGCTCCGCACGGGTGCAATTATGCATGTATCTATACTACTACTACAAATAAATAAAATTGGAGTGTCTGTTTGTAACAATAAAATAACCACTTTTTACTAAATCCGCAAGTATGTGTACACAGTACATAGACCGTAATAACTTTTTTTTAAATGTTTTTCAGTCTGTCCGTCGGTCTGTCTGTTTGTTCTGGTTTGTTCTGGAACGGCTGGACCGATTTAAACGGGACTTTCACTGATAGGTAGCTGATTATATAAGGAGTAACTTAGGCTACTTTTTTTAGACTAGCTTTACCCCGCGGCGTCTCCCTCGGTACGACAATAAGTAAGCGCGGGTGAAACCGCGGGGCGCAGCTGCGTAGTTTTAAAGATTTAAGAATACATAGGGACGGACAGACGACAGCGACTTTGTTTTATACTACTTAGTGATTCAACAACAAAAACATACAAATTAGGCATCACAAAATTTACAGAGGTTCTAAGGCAATGCTAACAGCAATTTCTTTAAAACAAGGTTTGCCAATATGAACACTTAGAGAGTTGTGTCATGCCATATGGCGAGGTCAAGTTAGGTTCAGTCGAACAAAGGCAAGTGAGATCTGATAAGTTAACTCATGAATGGTCAATAGAGGCATGTCCTCGGTACATAAATAAGGTTAAAAGCGTTTCACTGACTTTTAATGGGGGACTTAATTGAATGGTGGATTGGTTTTCAAAGAATTGAGCAAGTAAAACGGAGCTTGCAGTGCCTTTTGCATATGCAAAATTAAGTACCTTTGCTAAGGATTGATTCTCAAGCCGAACGACTACCGGCAGCTTAAATAAGTTAGTTTAGCTTGCACAGTTGAACCAGTTTTTCATACATGTGCGTCCACCGACGGTGAACGAAATTGTATGAAAAACTGGCTCAACTATGCAAGCTAAACTAACTTATTTTAGACGGCGGTGGACGTTCGGCTTCAAACTCAAAATTTCCGAAAGTTACACAATACTTTTATAAATCGTCATATTTAAAATTACCATTATCATATTACGACTCCTGTCCCACGCTATCAGTCTATCTATCAGTCATCATTTGAACATTCACAATTCCGCATTCTACAATCCATCTATCTCTTTTTCTCCCACAACCCTTGCGTCCACCCACATGCTGAAACTACTACCCGTTCGGAATGATCCTCTACAGAGAAGACTTGGCTAGAAACTGTGTAGTTGCTTTTGATTATAATAGTTCTTAAAAAATAGGGTAATATTGCTTAATATACGAATATAAGCGAAATAGATAGTTTGGTAAACGCGAGTCATAACCAACCTGCCGATTTGAAATACTACTCAGCCCATGAATGACCCACTGCCGAGTCGGACCTCCTCCCATCACAGGGAGGGTAATGAACCTACTGTGCCACACTGGGTAGGAGATTTGGAACAGGGTTTAGTATCAAGTTTTCTTGCCAGTGTGCTTAATTATTTATTTTCTATCGACTGCAAAATTACATTAAAATGAACAGAAGAGTCATTGTCGATCTTTTTTAGCACTAGAGTACAAACACGGTATCCTTACAAATAAATAATTTCAATACAAATAATGCTGAGATGGTTTGGCCATGTCGAGAGAATGAATGAAGAACGATTGACGAAAAGAATGTTTATGGCGCGCGTTGGAAGGGGCAGACCTAGGCGAACATTTCAAGATCAACTCAGGGACGTCTTTAAAAAAGGCCAGGTCAAGAGTACCCTAAACCGAAGAGCATGTAGGAAGGGAATACTGAAAGTGGAAGAAGCGAAACAAGTATGTAAGGATCGTAGCACGTGGAAAGAAGTGGTCTCTGCCTACCCATACGCGAAAGAGGCGTGATTATATGTATGTATGTATGTAAAAAATAACTAATCATAACTAAAGTAACAATTGATTTAACGGTTAGCCAGCGAAGCCAAGAAGAAAAAAATATAATATACTTGTTTAAACTGGATCACTATCCGCTGACCAAAAAGTCTTGTTATAAAAATAAAATAAATAAATATCCTTGGACATTTCACACAACGCCACCTCGTCCCAGGCTAAGCTTGGCTAATGCTTGTGATATGGTAACGAGATGGATGATATGATAAACCACTTTTATAATTATTTTTTTGTAAATACATACATATTATAGATAGCAAACACCCAGGCCCGGAACAAATACTTGTAGGTCGTACAAATATTTCTTCCGTGCGGGGAATCGAACCCGCGACATAAATTGTCAACATTATTCATTACATACTACGCCCATCAGCAAGTGCGCTCCGATTGATACCACCTATAAGGAAATAGCGTGATGTAAATACGACATGAATTACAATCTGTAATAGCATCATGACATCACATAAGTATTGTGTCAGGGACAGCGGTTACCTAAGACTGTGCGAAAATACGGTACGCATTGTTTGCTGAGAAGATAAAAATGGAGTCGAATTAGGGTTCTCAAGTACTTTTAAATGGTCCGTCTTTGTATTTTCAAAACGTTTTCTGATGCTGATGCAGTTCCAACTAAAAAAAAAGATTTTGTACAATTGATATCTTCTTGTTGACCAAAAATAGTTTGAAAAATAACATCATTCGAATTCTGATATTCCTATTACTAATACCTTAAAGTAGAGGTTCCTTAAAATAAAATAATTTAATTTTATCACAACACTTAAATAAATCGTCATATTAAAACTACCATCACCATCTTTCGTCCTTTGTCCCACGCTAGGTGGTAGTCTCCATACACTTATATCGGTCGTCATACCTACGTTCGCACCTTTCATACTTACTCCTTACTTCTCAGCCCATAAATGACCCACTGCTGGGTCGGGTCTCCTCCAACAACATGAAGTCTACTGTGCCACGCCGGCCAGACGGCTTGGCATAGTGTTTTGTATCAAGCTTTCCTTCTCTTGCGGCCAAATTTTCGGCTTTTTCATTTCCTTATGTCGTGTCGTACTTATCCGAAATAAATTTTATGGCTTTATGGCGCGCTAACCTAACTAAGGAAACTAAATCAGAGGCTTCACTACATAGTATAAAATAAAGTCGCTGTCGTCTGTCCGTCCCCATGTATGCTTAAATATTTAAAACTACGCAACGGATTTTGAAGCGGTGTTTTTTTAATAGACAGAGTTATTCAAGAGGAAGTTTTATATGTATAATAGATGCCATGCGAAGCCGGGGCGGGTCGCTAGTTATTTATAAAAAACTAGCGATTCGGCCCGGCTTCGCAAGGGTTCAATTATACATGTATTATTTATACATATATATAAACCTTACTCTTGAATCCCTCTATCTATTAAAAAAACCCGCGTCAAAATCCGTTGCGTAGTTTTAAAGATTTAAGCATACATAGGGACGGACACACGAAAGCGACTTTGTTTTATACTATGTAGTGATGAGATTTCTTACTACTACTTCAAAGCCAATAAATGAGCCACTGCCACTGTGCCACGGTGGCCAGACGGGTTGGCACAGGGTTTCGTATCAAACTTTCTTTCTCTTACAGCTAGGTTATCGGCCTCGTCATTTCCTTCTGTCGACTCTTACGATACCCTCGGGATGGAATGGGGTGGTAACATTATGTATTCTAAAAACACGGACTATATAATTACTACCCTTCTATAACTATCGATTGTATCTCACACACTCACCATTTGGTGTGCGGTGCCATACTGTGAAATAAATAATTATTTTTCACGTAAGATGTCCATAATAAAAACTTAATTATTCGCTTCTATTCTGTTCTATATCATTACGTATTCAAACGAAGCCAGAGATCAACCTAGGTCAGATTATAATTAAAGAAACCAACGTCATACACGATTAATGACTCATTGTCGAGAAATTCCTCGCGTAATTTAACTCCCAGGGATATGGTTAGGGATATCTATTTCGTTGTCACACGGGTCGCCCTCTATCAACTCTATGACCTTTTGTATGTTACCGAACGGTTACATTATGTCCAATACCGTTTGGTAGAGGCATTGGGTCCATGGGCCCTAGTGTTCATCGGCTGTTTCGAAAGAGACTGAGACGTTGGTGAGAGGTTGGTTGGTGGTTGGAGGCACTTCTAGTCACCAGAGGGCTCAAAATCAAATATAATTTGAAAAAAAAAACTTAAAATTTCGGTATTTTAAACCCATAAGTCTTGGTCCGTGTGGTCAGTGGTGACGGATTGAGAATACATGGTGTCATCAACCCATTCCATCCTCAGGGTGACGTAAGAGTCGACAGAAGGAAATTACGACACCGATAACCTAGCTGTAAGAGACGGGAAACTTGTCACGAAACCCAGTGCCAACCCGTCTGGCCAGCGTGGCACAGTAGGCTAATTACCCTCCATGTATTTGGAGGAGGCCCGACTCAGCAGTGGGTCATTTATGGGCTGAGAAGTAGAGAAGAAATCTCATTTTTTGTATAAATAAAGCCTACTGATTTCGTTTCTTTATTTAGGTTACCGCGCCATAAAGTATCAAAGTGGGTCTAACGCAACATTATTCAAATACTATTTATTTCGTAATACTAGTTGGGAACGTGTCATATTTTCATTATGTGGCAGTTGAGTAACGGACAAGGGGATTACAAAACTGTTCAATGTTATTGTTTTACTCAGAGATAAGCATTTGCCCGGAACTTGTCTATTGAGCATAAACTCACATAATCCGACTCGGTTATATAGAATACACCAGATGTGATGTGATGACGGATCTAGAGTACATAATGTCACCACCCCATTCCAACCTGAGGGTGTGGCAAAAGCCGACAAAATGAAATGACAAGGTGATACTTCCTTCGATATATTTCGGATACAGTTTTGGAAATAGGAAGTAAAAAATGTGTGGCTGTCAATACGGTTTATTGCAGACTGGTGTTTTTATGCAATATGTTATCTTACGAATGCTATAGTGGACCGAACACAAGGCTTTTCGCTCTGAAAATGAAAGAGCCGAAAACCTAAAGGAAAACTTGAAATGAAACCCCGTGCCAACTTGTCTGGCCAACGTGGCACAGTAGGATAAAAACCCTTCATTTATTGGGCGAAGGCCTGACTACAGCGAGTCATTTAAAGGCTGAGTAGTATACCAGATTTTGGGCTATAGAGTTACTATGCTTAGAGTGAGGATTTTACATTGAACCAATTGAACTACATATTTTTTTAAGTTATGTACAGTATATATTTACAGTAGTTTCTATCATATCTTAAGATGGCGTCGTCGTGTCGGTCGGTAGCAAATGCGCTTAAGGCTCATCCCATGCAGTGCTTGTTTTTTTTTGGGGTTATATAATCAGCTGCGCCGTACATCATTGGCGTGAGAACGAAACCTTCCTTTTTCTTCTAACAGATGTTTTGAATGGCATTGTATTTAGGTATCATTGCGAAACAACTGTTTTGCCGTGTTTTGTATATAAAAAAACCTACCATTGTTGTTTTTTTACTACATTTTAATACATTCAATCCGTGCGGTGACGAGTTTAGAATACTTAGTGTCACCACCCCATTCCATCCAGAGGGTGTCGTAAAAGCCGACAAAGGGAAACGTTATGGCCGAATACCTAGCCGCAAGAGAAGGAAAACAAAACCCTTTACCAGGACGGGTTGATAACTAGCCTACTGTGCCACGATGGTCAGACGTGTTGGCACAGGGTTTCGTTTCAAGTTTTCCTTCTCTTGCAGCTCTTTCGGCCTTGTCATTTCCTTTTTTACGCTCTTACGACTCCCTCAGCGTGGAATGGGGTGGTGATACTTTGTATTCTGAATCCGCCACCACACGGAGTATCGTCTTTACTCAGTTTCGCGTAACACTGGGTTTAATTAAACATGCAAATAACTGAAGCGTGGTGCATCAAATTACTCCCACACTAGCTAATTCGATATTGTTTGAAACCTACAATTACTTTGTGTCAGCCTACTCGCACTACTCAACAAGAATGCCGCAACTCACATCCTATTGATATTTACTAAAAATCAAAACTCATATTTGAGCATGTACATAATATATACTATGTTAACCTTTTATATTATTGGTGTACAATAAAGAGTATTCTATTCTATATATCTTTTGCGTGTAGTGACGGATTATACACAATGTCACCAACCCGAAGCATCGTGTGGGTGTTGTAAGAGGCGAGGCCTAATATAGAAAATACGCGAATACATGATGAGTGATTTTGTTCCGGCCTTTCGTTTCGGGTTCCAATAAATTCCTTCTTTATCACAGAAGCTGAGTTTGTCCCTCAAGTTATCTAATCTATATGCCGCGGCACATTGCTTTGTAAAGTTACTGTCGCTATTTCGGTACTATAAAGGGAGCTTGTTTGCGGAAGGAATATGGCGATGAGACTGACATGACATTTATTTTTAGAGGGATACTTGATAAATTGCCCTTAGTTTCTGTGGCTTAGAAGGTTTAATTTAGTATCATAGGTCGCATTCTGTTTCATCACGTTGTTGGGTGAGATGCTCAACGAATGTACCTCGTCACAGCGAGATAAATTTACATAGTTACGCCCACCGTTAGTTGCGATATGGCGTGCAAACATAATGCCGATAGACGCACTTTCACCTCCGCCCTGCACAAACAACTCGCGCGTGAATAGGGCCCGTATGGATGCCGGTGGTGAAATGTCCCCCGGGGACTATTGCGTTGGCTGACCCGATATATTGCAGCCATTATCTCGATTAGTTAAGTGGCTTATGCTTTTTGTTAACGTCAATTACTATGCTGCATGTGACCCACATAGCGACGGTTTCGACTGCTAGAGGCTACTTAAAAAACTACATACGTGAGACTACGTGCTTTCGCCGCAAGAGGTCGACGATTGATGGGAAAAGCGTGGAAAATATGCCATACGGCGCCGGGCGAGAAACGTGACGCCGGCGACATCGATCGCGCTGTTTGTAAACATTGCGACCGCAGCGAGCGATGTGTGAATAAACGGAGGCTCACCTGTATGATCTGGGCGCTGTCCTTGTCGAGTAGGAACTCCATCGACTTGTGGGGCCGAGGCGCGCGAGCGTCGGGCGGCGCCAGGGCCAGCAGCGATCGCGCGTGCAGCACCGTGCGCTGCGTGTCCACGTCCGTCTCCAGCACGCCAGCGGGCGGCGCGCGGGGCCGCGGCGGACGACCCGCCACGCGACCTGGCGGCGGGACGGCCGCGCGGCCCGTTGCTGAGCCCGCCGGCCGCGAATCACCTGCGCCCGGGTCGCTCAGCGGGACGCGCACCGAAGTCGGCGATGCGGCCGCCGAGCGCGCGCCCGCTCCCGCATCTACCGCACCCGCCGGTCCGCCGCCAGGTCGCGGCGGCGCGCCTGCGCCCCGGGCTTTCTTCTCCTTGCGACCCGAGAATCGGAAGTTCGCGAACCGCGACAGGAAGCCGGCGATACGACCGCGCGGCGCGCGCACGCCCGTCTCCGTCATGTCTCGCGCGCAATCTGCGGGCTGCGCGCGCGCGCTCGTTTGCTCGCCGCCCCCCTCCACGACGACCACCTCCGCGTCGTCCGCGTCGTCGCTGCCGGTCGTCTCGCTGTCCGCGCCGCTCGAGCTCGACTCGCGCCAGCTCACCTCCGCCACCACGGGGGAGAACGTGACTCCCTTGGAGCCGGCCGATATGGATCGTGCCGGAGGCGCAGCGTCGGGTGCGGACGGCGCCACCAGCTGCAGCGACGCTCGCAGCTCCTCGGGCGTCTCGCGCGCAGGGCACGTGCGCGCGCGTAATTCCGGTGTGGACCGCACTCGCGCGTCCCCGGACCGCAGCGGCGTCGAAGTGAACGCCGGCTCCCGGATAGGATCAGGCGAGGGGGTTCGCGGCGGGGAGGGCGAGGGCGACGGGGGCTCCATCCGGCGCCGCAGCTCGTCGAGCACGTCGTCCCAGGCGCCCCACGAGTCTCGCAGGCGCCGCGCGGTCATTACGGACAACTCCCGGTCGTAGTCTCCGCTGTCGGCGAGCGCGCGCCGCGCCGTCTCGTCGAGTCGTCGCGCGGTCGCCTCCATCTCCCGGGCGAAGGCGCGCTCCGATTCCGTGGTGGAGTCGCTGCCGGCGCTCGGCTCCCGCGCGGGCGATTCCTCGGCTCGGCGGACGACATCGACGACGGGGGGCGGCGGTGGGGGCTCATCGCGCACGACGCGCGGTGGAGGCGGCGGCGGAGGCAACCGCGGGCGGCGCGGGCCCGCCCGGTAGTCGAGCGCCGTGAGGTCGGCCACGCTGACGGTGAGGCCGTCGGCCAGCTGGAAGGCCTGGCGGAAACGCGCGGCGTGGCGGCGACCGCCTCGGTGGGTCTCCGTGCACACGTCGAGACCGGCGGGAAGAGAGAGAGCGCGGGCGCATGCGGAGCGCCCGGCTGCGTGGAGGCACGGGACGCTGGCGGCGGCGGCGCCGAGCGACGAGCGCGCGGTTCTAGTCGGCGCTGCTCGGGATCGTTCACTGTAGCCGCTGTCCTCGCTTAAGTTTTCGGCGGAGAGGGCGGCGCGCGGCGCGGGTCGGACGGGCTGCGGGCTCGGCGGAGGAGACTCGAGCGAGTCGGGCGACAGGCTGGGCGAGCGCGGAGCGGCGCACGAGCGCTCCAAAGACTCGAAGCGTGCGAGGCTGGAGGCGCGGGACAAGGAGCCCGAGCTGGCTGGCGATGTGGCTCGCTCGCGGCGCCGTCGCTTGGCCGGGCACGCCCACTCGCGCTCCGACTCGCTGTCGCACTCGGAGCCTGCGGAAAGACTCCCGTCAGAGCTGGCGGACACTGATGCGGCACGCGGCTGCGGTACGTGGCGCCGGCGGTGCGACGACAATGACAATGACACGGAATACGAATCCGTATATTTGGATACTGTCCAAGAGATATGTAGGATTACTGCCTGACTTCACTATGGCTGCCAAATGGAAGCGATGTTCGTCGAATGTTTTAAATAAAAACTGGTAATTTTGATAAACACTTTTGGGGGATTTATCCACAGTTTTGTTTAAACTGTCTGCCTATATAATCATTAACCTCATCAAAGATAAATAACTCGACGGTTAATGGAAACAAACCTTAAAATAGTATAATACAGTTTAACGCCATCTATATTTTGAGAGGGCAAATTAGGAAGCTACAGTATAATTTATACAGTTTGAAGTTACAGCTATTACCCACCAGATGCCGCTATATCGAAATTATTTTCATGTTTGTAAAATGTACCTAATAATTAATTTAATTTACCACATTTACCTATAACACGATTATATTATATTTTGGCAATGATGACAAGGAAGTACCGCTTATTGAGTATCATGTCCAAAGGATAATAGAAATTTATCTATTTTTGTAGTAATAATACAGCTTATGTCCTAAAACTTACCTTGTGCCCCTCGTACGTGTATGACGGAGTCGGCATCTGAATCTGAGAGCCAGGTCGCGGCGGAGGATCGTTCGGAACGCAAGTCATCGCTTGTTTCCTCAACTATCGTTTCGAGGTACAAAGCGTGATTGCTGCCATTGTCACCTGTGGACAAAAACAATAAAGTTTAACTATTGAACCATACTGGATATCATCACCATTTTGTTTAACCAAAGGAAATCTACTGCTGTATACTACCATTTTGGTATTTTTATTCGACATAAAAAGAAAAACAGAAAGTAAAATATATTTTATAACTGAATAGCATCTTCTTTGAACGAATTATCCAAAACTGCCACTTATTTAATACACTGACATACATTATATACAAAAAGAATTGTTTCTATTCACCGATAGATGGCGTTACAAGACTAATAATTGTACCGTAACGTGTGGCAAATAAAAAGCTTGAACAAATTATTTGGAAAAGAGTGAATAGGGTTTTCATATGAAGGTGTATTTTCTCACTTCACACTCTTCTTTATTATGCCTCTCATGCAAATTGCGAAATGATAATAGTTATAAAAATACTTTTTTTTCTGACAAAATTCATCAAGAACAAAATATTTACACCTAACTTTGAAGTAAATTGATCATTCGTAAATCTGTCTATAGATTAAATTAAACAGTACATACAAGAGCTACTACGTAAGCCGGTGTTGGCAGGGAGCCGGTCTAATTCCTTGCAATCAGAAACTTACAAACAACTTTTAATTACAAATTTATTATGACGTTTGAAGAAGGCTATAATAAAATATAGGGTATCACTACATAGTACAAAACAAAGTCGCATTTTTCTGTCCGTCCCTTTATAAGCATAAATCTTTAAAACTACGCAACGGATTTTGAAGCGGTTTTTTTTAATAGATAGAGTGATTCAAGAGGAATGTTTTTAGGTATAATATAAATGCACCCGTGCGAAGCCGGGGCGGGCGGTCGTTCTCTTCCCTGCAATATGGTTGAGGAGGGCGATGGCTGCCGCATGCGTCATGCTTGTGAACAGGTGCCGTTGCTGGGGGTCGGTTGGCTTGGGCATTACAAAGTTGCTATTGTCAACTATATCTGGCTGATGTTTGGCCCTTTGGAACTATTGCGTGAGTTTGCTCTCACAAATCTGTCTTAAAACCAGTCTTGTACCCAAATGGCGATCTAAAAAGAGCAACTACAGAGTTTCTTGCCGGCTCTTCTCTGTAGAGGTGCATTCCGAACCGGTGGTAGATGGTAAATAATTAATTTTAAATGGTAAATTTTAAATTTTATTTTTTGTTTGACCTGTCAAAAGAGCTCTAATGAGCCAACTTGATTAAATGAGTTTTGATTTGATTTGATTTGGTCGCTAGTATATAATAAATACAAGGATACTTCCAAGTTAGGCTAACCTAAATTGCTGACGATGTAATAACAAATGTTTACATCGTGTAAGCAGTAGCGGCCGTACCATCGGAACTTTCTCTGCATGTGACGTTACACTATATTATGTAAGTACACTACTTCCCTGCCCATTGTGATGATTAGTCAAGTTTATATTTTGAACAAGTCTACCTTCCAAATGTTAAATGTAGGTAGGTGCAACTTGATTGTCATTAAACCAGTCTTGAGCCAACCTGCTTGTTTTACTGATGTGTCCTTAAAACAACATAACATGGCGCAGTCGGCATATATCGTTTTATACGTACAATAAATAACAAAATTGAGAATTATGTCAAGTAATTAAAATTAGTGTCAGAAATAATGTAAGAATAGTTTACGGAGCAGAGAAGACGAAGAAAAATATCAAAATGGAAGCCATTTTGCAGCCACCGCAGCCGTTTATATTCGACAATGACTTGTCGAATGTTACATCAGGGAATCTCAGCAAGGAATGGGAGAAGTGGAAAAGTTCATTTCAAATATATTATGAAGCGTGTGAACTGCATAAGAAAGACAGCAAGGTTCAAGTTAGTATTTTGCTACATATCATCGGTGAGAAATGTCGAGAAGTTTACACACAGTTCAAAGGTGACTACAAAACTACAAGTGAATTACTCAAGGAATTTGATAAATTTTTTTTACCAAGAAAGAATCTTACTATTGAACGACATCACTTTTTCACAAGAGACCAAAAAGAACTGGAGTCTACGGAACAGTACGTGTTTGAGTTAAATAAAATTGCTTCAAAATGTGAGTTCAAAGATTTGTGCAGTGAATTGGTGCGAGATAAAATGATATGTGGTATAAGAGATGGAGCCTTGAGAGAACGATTACTAAGGGAGCCGGATTTAACACTTTCGAAAGCGATCGATATTTGTAGGTTAGCAGAAATGTCGCGAGCACAAGCCAGCAGCATCAAAGCAGAACAACATAATCAAGACGTTCATGCCATCGCCTCATCGTCACAAAATACCGTGCAATACGTTAGGGGTGCATCCAATAATAAGTCACGTCGAAACATAAAATGGAAGGCGAATTCGAATACCAACCAGCTTTCGAATCAACGTAACTCTTCAAGATTCAATCAAAACCGTAACAACGGCCCGTCGGGAGAAACAAGAGGGCAGGCTCGCAGTGTTACAACATTAGCTTCGTGCACCAGATGCGGGACAAAACATAGGAAGTTTGAGTGTCCAGCCTACGGACAGCAATGTATGGCTTGTAAAAAAATGAATCACTACGCGCGCATGTGTCGAGTTTTTGAAATTACGGAGGACTCCAGTGATCAGGTAAATTTTCATAATCAGCATTTATCCTATGATAATGAGTGGTCCGTTGAATTAGTTATAGCAAATAAAGTTATTAAATTTAAATTAGATACTGGAGCGGACGTAAATGTGTTGCCTAAATCTTATTTAGAAAAAATTAACTTAAGCCCTAATAATATCACAAAAACTTCCGTAAAATTGCAAGGTTATTCGGGCAGTACCATACCAGTTGTTGGGAAATGTTTTCTTAAAGTGACATTTAAAAATAAAGTGTATATTTTAAAATTTATCGTTGTTGACACTTCCTCCCCTCCTATTCTAGGCAAAAGTTCTTGTCAGGAGTTAGCACTAATTAAAAGAGTTATGAGTGTCAAAAAACCAAACGATAGTAGTAAAGCTATTCTGGATGAATTTCCGGACTTATTTGTAGGTATCGGCTGCATGCCGGGGACGTACAAAATACAATTAAAAGATAACGTGTCACCCGTTGTGCATGCGCCCAGGAAGTTGCCTATTGCAATAAAAGATCAGGTTAGAGACAAATTAATAGAAATGGAAAAAGATGGTATTATAGAAAAAGTTCAAGGACCAACCGACTGGGTCAATAGCATGACAGTCGTGAAAAAGCCTAATGGCGACCTGCGTATTTGTTTAGATCCTCGTGATCTAAACAAAGCAATAAAACGAGAACATTTTAAATTACCCACGCTCGACGAAATTACAGCCAACTTATCCAAGGCCAAATACTTTAGTACTTTAGATGCAAAACAAGGATTTTGGCACGTGAAACTTCATGACAGTTGTTCAGACCTTTGTACCTTTAATACTGTTTTTGGTAGGTATAAATTTTTAAGATTACCGTATGGGATATCTTCAGCTTCAGAAATTTTCCACAAAAGGCTTTATGAACACCTGGATAATATGGAGGGGGTAATACAATTCATTGATGACATTTTGATTTTCGCGGAAAACAAGGAAAGTCACGATAAAATTTTACGCAAGGTCTTGCAAAAATGTCAAGAAATTAATATAAAATTAAACAAAGATAAATGCAAAATAGGCCTCAACGAATTAACCTATCTAGGTCATAAAATAACAAAAAATGGAATATTTCCGGACGAAAAACATATTTTGGCTATAAAAAATATGCCTAGACCGCAAAACGTAAAAGACGTAGAACGTTTTTTAGGTATAATTACTTATGTTAACAATTTTATTCCTAATTTCTCCGAAAAAACATTTCCACTGCGAGAGTTACTAAAAAAGGACATTGCGTGGCACTGGGATAACAGGCACGAACAATGTTTTCAAAACTTAAAAGATCAATTAAGTAACCCTCCAGTATTGAAGTATTATACTCTGAGTAAACCGGTTGTCATATCAGTCGATGCTAGTAAAAATGGTCTGGGTGCATGTTTATTGCAAGATAACTTGCCTGTCTGTTACGCATCAAAATCACTTACAAAAACAGAACAAAACTATGCACAAATCGAAAAGGAATTATACGCATGTGTGTTCGCGTGCGAAAAATTTTACATGTATATCTACGGCAGATCAGATGTTATCGTCGAAACGGATCACAAGCCTCTCGTCAATATAATTAATAAACCGTTAGCTAGCGCCCCGCCCCGTTTGCAAAGAATGCTAATGAGATTGCAACCATACTCATTCAAACTTGTTTACAAACCGGGCAAATATCTCTTCATAGCCGATGCGTTATCACGTGCAGTCGCACCGGCGAGCGGTGATAACAACACGGCCCCCCGCGATCACCTCGACGCCCAGGCGCAGGTATGCGAAATATCGGCTAGTAACCCGCTCACGGAATCGCATTTTCTACAGATACAGAGATGTACGCAAGAAGATATCGAAATGCAATCTTTAAAGAAAATAATAAAACGTGGTTGGCCAATGCATAAAAATGAGGTAAGTGACATTAACTTGAGGCAATTTTGGGACTGCAGGGATGAGTTAACAGTTAGTTACGGTTTAGTTTGGAGAGGAAATAGAATTGTCATACCAAAAAAAATGCGTTATGAAATGTTAAAGAAAATTCATGTAGGTCACTTGGGTGTAGAAAAGTGTAAACTTAGAGCCAGAGAAATAATGTATTGGCCAAATATGAATTCGCAGTTACAAGATTTTCTATCACACTGTCAGGCGTGTTTGACGTATAGGAAACAAAATACAAAAGAACCGCTTATGTCACACGATGTTCCAAGTAGGCCCTGGTATAAAATTGGAGCAGATATTTTTTACTTTGGCTCGAATTCATATTTAATTGTAATTGATTATTTTAGCAAATTTATTGAGGTCGTAAAATTGCGATCACAAACTTCTCAAGAAGTAATAAAACAGCTAAAATTAATTTTTAGAAGGCAGGGTATTCCACAAATTCTTATGTCGGATAATGGCCCGGAATTCTCCTCACGATTATTCAAAGAGTTCTCGCATATGTATAATTTTGAACATGTTACTTCTTCTCCTGGACACTCTCAGTCTAATGGCCAAATTGAGAGGGCGGTTCAAGTGATAAAAAATATAATGAAAAAAACTAGTTATGAAAAATCCGACTTTGATTTAGGTTTGCTTGAATATCTGAATACACCTATCAGTCGCGACTTATGTTCCCCCGCGGAAATGTTATATAACAGGAAACTGCGTAGCATTCTTCCTTGTACACCGCATTTATTATTACCGAAAATACAAAAAGATATCAGTAAAAAGTTAAAAGATCGCCAAAGAGTTCAGAAAAAATATTATGACCGAGGTTCTAAAAATTTGAAACCCTTGAAACCTAAACAAAAAGTTAAAACAAGAATAAATAATCAATGGGTGTCTGCGACAATAGAAAAAATAATCGGTCCAAGGTCCTATTTGTTACGTAACATGAGAACAGGAACCATTATAAGACGCAATAGGAAACATATTATTGTTGACTCGGAACAACGGGTCGATGAGTCGAACGACATCGATTTCACCTACGGTGACACAAACACGAACACCGTCACTCCTCAACAACATACATGCGCCAGCTCCAGTACTCCGCAAAATAACTCGGCATCTGATTCTATTGGTAATAACTTAAACCAAACTCGTTTCGGCAGGATAGTGAGGCCACCTGATCGCTGGGTTCATCCGGGCAACGTAAGGGCAAGGCACTAATCAGAAGGTGATGTTACAAAAGATAAGTTATGTATTTATAAAGTAGGTAATATATTTTATACATTCTTCATAGTTTTATATAGAAATTTTTTAAAATGAACTTAATTTATCTGAATAAATTTGGTGCCACTTACTTTACAGAAAATCCAGTAATTAATGTACTTAATTTTTAATTATTTTCCATATCACATCAAAATTAATCGAATGAATTTTGTCCAAAAATCAATTTTAACTTTATATAGCTAAAGTTTTTAATTGATATTTATTTTATACGTTTTAATTTTTTTTTATAACCATACATACCGATTTACATGATGGTTTTGTTTAAATGTGTAGTATAAATTTTTGTTCTGTCTGAGTTTGCATGAAATTAAGATTTTTTTTTTATAATTTTATGCATGATAATGTTTCTTAAATTTACACAGGAAATAAAACATACAATTTAGATAGAATGAATATATACAGTTATTACTATTTTTTAGAAAGGGTATAATATTGTATTTAAATATTAAAATTGTATTAAAAATTAATTTTGCGCATATTGCATCTATGTACCTTGTTTCATTAAAGAAAGGGGTTGTGATGATTAGTCAAGTTTATATTTTGAACAAGTCTACCTTCCAAATGTTAAATGTAGGTAGGTGCAACTTGATTGTCATTAAACCAGTCTTGAGCCAACCTGCTTGTTTTACTGATGTGTCCTTAAAACAACATAACACCCATTACTGACCCACTGCTGAGTCGGGCCTCCTCCAATTACATGGAGGGTAATTAGCCTACTGGATCTTGCTGGCTAGAGTTGGCACAGGGTTTCGTGTCAAGTTTCCTTCTCTTACATGTAGGTTATTGGCCCTGTTATTTTCTTCTGTCGACTCTTACGACACCCTCAGGACGGAATGGGATGGTGACACCATGTATTCTTATTCCGTCACCACCAGGACTAGTATAATACTAACCTATTCATAATACCACGTTTCAGCCCATAAATGACCCACTACTGAGTCGGGCCTCCTCCAAATTCAAGCAGTTTTCCTTCTCTTGCGGCTAGGTTACTTGCCTCTTGCGTTCCTTAAGTCGCTTCTTACGACACCCTCAGGATGGTATGGGCTGGTGACATTGTGTTAATCTCCTGTAGCCCACACTTGGTATCTTTCACACTCCAATTAAGAACCGAAACTGGCATTCGTTTTCTACAGCAGTAACAGATCTTGGCACGATGACAAGAGCTTATGTTACGGATTCCGCGAGCGTGCAGCCCCGGAATCGAACCACGGACCGTTAGAACATATGTCCGTCAGGTGCGCCCCAGTACACGTCTATCATTGTAACAGGAGTGCACAGGTGCAACGCATTCACAATGAACGCCAGTGGACTGAATTCAGTATTAGTGACAATGACATGCGGTTTCGACTGTATTTACAAAATAACTAAACAAACCCTGTTTTGTGTGGATTACGTGTGGATTTAGAATACACAATGTCACGAACCCACACTATCCTGAGGGTGTTGTAAGAGGCGACTAAAGTAACGCAAGAGACATATCACCTAGCCAGAAGAGACGGAAAATTTGGTACAAACCCTGTGCCAACCCGTTTTGCCAGTGTAACACAGTACAGTAGGCTAGTTTACCACTATTGCCCTATTCCATCCTGAGGGTGTCGTAAGAGCAATACTTTTAAAATACATATTATAGAATAATGAATGTAATATAAAAATCCTACGAATATTAAAAATAATATAAGTAAGTAACTCTGTATTTTTGTCGCGCTTTCACGCCATAACTACTAATCCGATTTAAATGAAATTTGGTACACAGATAGTCTAGCTAGAGAGTGAGAAAGGACATTTTAATGGAAAAAAAAGGTTGTAAGGGGTTGAAAGGGAGGGATGAAAATGCTACCCAATATTCCAGGCGCACAAACTCGCGGGCTCAGCTAGTAAATAATAAAATTGCCAACGAGACGGCTGAATAAATATCAATATCAAATACTATAGCCTAATTTCTACATACTAACAGCACTGCTAATTGAACGGTTTATACGTAAATTTATTACTTGTCCGCATTCCCGAGTAATTACTGCCTACATACTCAATCAATAGATGACCTGGCCGTGTGTCGTAATTAAATGTTACCTCATTAATTAATAAACAACCGTTTGGAAAGCTAAAATTCCTTGCGTCCACTATATTATGTTCCGAGTTTCCCTGCGAGATCGAATCAGAAATGAGGAAACACTCAGGAGAACCAGAGTTATCATAACCCACAGGATTGCCAAACTTAGGTGGCAAAGGGCACATAGCGCGCAGGACCGACGCCCGATGGGGCAGAAAAGTCCGTGAGTGGAAAGCGCAGTGCTGGTAGGCCTCCCACACGTTGGACCTACGTGGAAATCATTGGGGGAGACCTATATCCGGTAGTGGACGTCTTTTGGCTCAAATGATGATGAAGCGAAGTGAGGACATAGGGCCAATAAAAAGAAGCCATTCTATGTTTAAATAGTTTTGTTAACCAACATGTTACGGCAGTTAAGGTTCACGGTCCAAAGGCTGGCGGAGCCATGCCGTTGGCGCGACTCAAAAGGCTCGTTATGGCTATAGGATTTTTGTTACAGCTTGTATATATATAGAAGCCATCGCTGAATAGGCAAACCACCAAAAATAATGGTCGTAGGAATAATACTCGAAAAGGTGACACCTTTCACTAGCAAAATGACCTCTGATATCTGATGGAAAAAAAGTGTTGAACTTGAATGATTCATTCAATGCGTCCTTAGTCTGTCTCTTGATCATAAATCAAGTGTGATAAAGATTAACTCACTGATACATGATAAAATATTATCGTTTACGTCAATCCTACGTCTTCTCCGAATATTAAATCATAATTAATTATGGTATCATCGACCTGTCATAATCTACTACTCAACCCACAAATGACTGCCACTGCTGAGTCGGGCCTCCTCCCAACATGGAGAGGGTGATTAGCCTACTGTGCCACGCTGGCCAGACGGGTTGGCACAGGGTTTCTCTTCAAGTTTTCATCTCTTGCAGCTAGGTTATCAGCCTCGTCATTTCCTTTTGTAGACTCTTATGACACCCTCAGGATGGAATGGGGTGGTGACTCTATGTATTTTAAATCCGTCACCACCATCCATCATAGTCACTTCACTACAATTATAAAACAAAGTCGCTGTCGTCTGTCCGTCCCTAAATCGGTCACCAAACAGATATGTAGAAGATACAAAGTAGTTAATGAACTTTAAAAGATAATGTTATGGATGTGCACTTTTGTTCACACCGCATTATTGCTCAACATCAACACTAGCCTAATGGCGCATCTAGTTATTTTATGCCTCGAAACGAAGACGGGAAACGGTTTTAACTCACGCAAACGCTTAAAATGGCAATGAAAGTGTACGTTTACTGGCATTATGTAGTGGGTATACATTAGTGCATAATATTATAGAGAAAAAATACGTCTAAACCTCAAGTGCAAGTAGGTATGTTTGATGTCAATACGACTCTAAATTTGCTTACACACACTCCCTCTGTGGACAACTGATAATTCTACTTGATACTTTTTCTTCTTTCCAGCCCGTAAAAGATGCAGTGCTGAGTTGGGCAATTACAAAGAGGGTAATAATCCTACTGTGCCAAGTTGGCCAGACAGTTTGGCACATGATTTCGTGTCGATTTCCTTCTCTTGCGGTTAGGTTTTCGGCGTAGTCATTTTCTTTTGTCGGCTCTTACGATACCCTCAGGATGAAATGGGGTGGTGACACAATGTATTCTAACTCCGTCAGCCGAAAACTTAGCTGCAGGAAAAGAAAAACTTGAAACGAAACTCTTTTTTTTTACATCGGAGATCCTCATGGTTACCCGGCCGTTGGGAAATGGCCGGGGTATGTGGGACACCGGGGCGCGTAGAGTTTGTAAATTGCGCCCCGACCTACCCACTAAAACCGACGGCGATCCTTGACTGCCAAAGCCAGGGCCACGGGATTTACTCCCATTGCAGAGAGCATGCTCCGTGACCCTGGGGGCCTCGGCCCTCCTCATAGTGGATCCCCATGCTCCGAGGCGGGCCCCTCGTGCCAACCCGTCTGGCCAGCGTGGCACAGTAGGCTAATTACCCTCCGTGTGATTGGAGGAGACCCGACTCAACAGTAGGTCATTTATGGGCTGAGTAGTAGTAGATTAGGAATAAACCTAAAATTCCAAAAAGTTTCTGTAATAGGAAACTTGTACCTAATACTGTACTGTAATAGGTTATAATGTAAAGGTTCAATAAATTATAATTATAGGCTTGTAATCTATAATATGTAATCACTACATAGTATAAAACAAAGTCGCTGTCAAAACTGTTCAAAACTACGCAAGGGATTTTGAAGCGGTTTTTTTTAAATAGATAGAGTGATTCAAGAGAAAGGTTTTTAAGTATAACCCACCCCCGCTTTGCACGGGCGAAGCCGGGGCGGGCCACTAGTAATAAACATGTTTCAAATATCAATAACTAGCAGACCTAAGGTTGCAGTGGCTAAGGTATTTGTTATATTACATTTAAAATAACATACATTAATTAAACTTTTAACATAGAGCCATCTATTTATTGCTTGCTCAATCCAGTCCACAGATATCGCAATCTGTTAGAATCGTTTGTTGCTAATATGTCGCATTTTGACCGTCATAACCAATGATGATATTATATATTAAAAAGAGGTCATAACAATATATTGTTACTGTTATAACTGTCAAAATGCGACTTTAAATTGAGATGTAAGTTCAAACTGCATCAAAGTTCTCACGATGTGCAAATTTGATTGAAATCGGTTCATTAGTTTAAGAGTCCATCGCATAAAAAAAACGTAACGCGTGATTTACTTTTAAAATTGCAATAACTTTTTAAGTACACAAGATTCGATTCGTACTTTCGAAATAAAAAGGACTCGAAAAAAAGTTTGTAGAGTTTGCTATAGTTACATAGAAAGCTGATAATATTTGCTACATAAAACTGTTTTTATTTTTAATCTCTTTTACAAGTTTAGAAAAAAATGATATATTAAAAGTGTAGTACTTAGAATTGCAGGTCAGTGTACATATATTCAGATAACGGAGTAACAAATACAACAGTTTATTACAGAATTATCTAACCCGCGTATAAATAAAATTTAACGGTTTCATTACGAAATAGCGGCTAACTAACCCACCCACATTTTGGGCGCCTCGTTTCCTATTATAAATGATGTCATTTTTTTATAACTTCCCTAAACATGAGGAGATGCGTTTTTGTTAAGCTTGAAATGTAATCTATAGCTCATAAATTGTAGACTAGAATGTAGTCACTATATTGTTTGACTTCATTTAATTTTATAATTGTACGAGTATACGAGTATACTACACAGCTCATATATTATTTATGACCCACTGCTGAGTCGGGCCTCCTCCAGTTACAAGACGGATAATTATCCTACTGTGCCACGCTGGCCAGACGGGTGGACACATAATAAATCGTTCTTCTCTTGCGTTAAGGTTTTCGGCCTCATCATTTCCTTTTCACCCGACTGTCCACGAGGCACATTAAAGTAATTTCCCTCCATGAACCTGGAGGAGGCCCGTCTCGGTGGTGCAATTTGTGTAGGTTAGGTTAAGCAACGTCTGGCTCTGTTGCATATTAGATGGGTGTCCATTATATGTATACATTAGTTGTGTGTAATATTTGAACTCCTCCGTGCGTGGGAGGAGTCACACGTAGCCAGCGTGGACACTACCTTGTCTCGCGGGTACGTTTTCGACATAATAAATTCCTTGTGTCGGCTCTTACGACACCCACAGAATGGAATGGGGTGGTAACACTCTGTATTCTAAATCCGTGAACCGCAGACACCGGTAATTAGCCAAAAAAAATACTGGTTTATGGGTCATACAGTTACGGAGTCACGGTTGGCGGTCTTACGGTCTGCAGCAATCTCAACCATCAAACGGTCCAGTGACCACGAAAGGTGAGTCTATCAAAATATCGTAGTCCGGTTAACAAGTCCGTAAGGAAACTTACGTGTGGTGACGGATTTAGAACACAGTGTCACCACCCGTATCGTAAGAGCCGGCAAAACGAAATGACAATTCTTATAACCTAGCCGCAAGAGAAGGCAAACTTAATACGAAACCCTTTTTTTTTTTTTATCGAACCCTGTGCCAACCAGTCTGGTCAGCGTGGCACAGCAGGCTAATTACCCTCCATGTAATTAGTGGAGGCTCGTCTAAGCGGTGGGTAATTTATAGGCTGAGAAGTACAAGAAAAGGAAGGAACATCGGACCAAAGAAAAATCGTGTGACTTTTGTGTAAATTATTCAACAAAAACTTCAATATCCTTATTATGCCAGTCAGTTAAGTTTTACAAGACCACAGTTCAAATATTATTAGCCCATACCTGTATATTTCAGTAACGACCACTGTAATTTGACACTTTAATCCCTATTAACGTATTCAGTAGGTAAAATTTGAAATTTTATTTTAATATTATTCCCTGTACCAAAATGCAACAGCCGAGATAAGGTAAATTTTTATGTAATGTACCTTAATATATTCTGAGCTTATGGCGAATGTTCCAGGGTAGCCCGCGAAATTCAAATTTTCTTACGTTTTTTGCAATTTGCAGGCCAGTGCTAGGTTGTATGATGATGAACATTTGATTCGCGGCTGTAAGACGTATGTAGTTACAGAGTTATAATCATCAAACTCATCAATACAACCCTCCAAGCTCATAAAGGTGCAAGAATGACTTTGAACTTGAAAAAGTTTTTCTTGCACCTTTATGAGCTTGGAGGGTTGTATTGATGATTTTAATGATTATAATTCTATAACTACATACGTCTTACAGCCGCGAACAACATTTTAATCAACATACAACCTAGCAGTGACGTGCAAATTGCAAAAAACGTAAGAAAATTTGAATTTCGCGGGCTACCCTGGAACATTCACCTTAAGGTACAAAATCGTGCAGTATGTAATGTGTAATTTGTCGACTCAGCAGTGGGTCATTTATAGGTCTGAGTAAATCCTTTTTCTATTTACGAGAACCGAACTAACTAACTCCATTTAATTAAAACGCAGACAAACTCGCAGGTCATCATCATTTCAGCCAAAAGACGTCCACTGCTGGACATAGGCCTCCCCCAAGGATCTCCACAAAGGCCGGTCCTGGGCCGCCCGCATCCACTGCTTTCCGGCGACCTTAACCAGGTCGTCGGTCCACCGTGTGGGAGGCCTACCAGCACTGCGCCTTCCGGAACGCGGTCGCCACTCGAGGACTTTTCTGCCCCATCGGGCGTCGGTCCTGCGAGCTATGTGCCCTACCCACTGCCACTTAAGTTTGGCAATCCGGTGGGCTATGTCGGTGACCCTGGTTTTCCTGCGTATCTCCTCATTTCTGATTCGATCTCGCAGGGAAACTCCGAGCATAGCCCTCTCCATTGCCCTTTGGGTGACTTTGAGCCTTCTGATGGAGCCCATAACCCTTTTACTCGCAGGTAAAAGCTAGTATTCCCAATGCAACAAGCAATATATTCACGATCTTCTATAGCACGTCTGCTATAACTAAAGCTTATTATATTGATTGACTGGCCTTGAAACCGTACAGTAAATCTTACGGTGCGCCGGCGCAAGTGTAAACGTTAAACATTTTAATTGAAGTCGTTGCGTGCGTTGAATTGTTTTCATTTGTACAATTCTCGGAACCAAACAGTTAATTTAGCGTTTGTGTGATCTGTTACATTTTCTCTGAAGACAGGCGGTCTTGTTTAACGATGGGAAAGTTAAATGACGGTCGATAACGCTGCGTATACTCATTTAACAAAGTTAATTTGTACTCTACTACTCAAGTGTGTTATTGCTTTCACTAAACAGACTTTGTCAGACTTGTCTGTACCACCATAATTGTAACCCTTTTATTTAAAAGAGCAACCACGGAGTTTCTTGCCGGCGCTTCTCTGTGGAATGGCATTCTGAACCGATGGTAAAAACTATACGATAAATTATTTTCGTTTTTTTTTTAAATTTTGATTTAGTGTTATATTTTTTTTTACTATTTGAAAGCATTCGCAAGAATTTATTCGAATAAAAAATATTTTGATTTTGATTTCAAGTAGTAGTCATTTGTACTTTATTCAGTCAGTATACAAGACTTATTTGTAAACAAAAACAAAGTAATTACAAAGTTCCTTGCCGACTCTTCATTGTAGAGTATGACTGGCCCGATCGGTAGGCACAGGGGTTCCTATAAAGATTTCCTTCTCATATGGCTAGACTCTGCGTATATGTTTAAAGATAAACCTCCGTGCGTTATTAGTACACAGTATCTATTATTATTATATTTCTCTACGTCTGGGCGTCCGGCATCTGTCACTTTTCTTTTTTTAAGGAAACCCCTTTACCGATACAGATACCGGTTATACCTAGTATAACCTAGTATATGTATACCTAGTATAACCTGTATCGCGGGGGCAGTTTACAAACATTAAATTCACGAACACAAATGACACCCAGACTCAGAGCAAGTGCTTCTGGCTTTCACAAAGACACTTGCCCAGCCCTGGCATTGAACCCGGGACCCCGTGATTCAAAGGCGGCGCGTCCAACCCCTAGACCAACAAGGCAGTCAAAGCTCAAAAAACTCCATGTCTGCCTGTATGGACTTTTTTCACAGTAAATTCTCTTACACTTTACAAACAGAGATTTAAAATAGGAAAAATATCGTGAAGAATATGAATTTTCTTATTTTCAATTTATATTTTAGTGTAAGAATTATTTCTTTTTCCAAATTTAAGCAAGTGACTCGTATTCTGTGCAACTGGCGGGTCTTAGAGAAAGGGCCTGATGACTTGACTCAGTGGGAAACTCGGCGATTTGTGTCGTAGATGCGACCCTTCAGATAACCTCTTGTCTGTATCGCAGTTTTACGCAGGCTTGAGCAGTGAAAATAGACTTAGTCACGTTTTGTGTTTGTTAGGTTAATGACAGCTGCCCGCAGAAACCTACGTACCTACTAACAATGCTATTCAGTTTTTTTAAAGATGTATTTATTTTTCTATACTTTGTGCACATCTATCTTCTATTCTATTCTATCTATATAAATAAAAATGAATCGCAAAATGTGTTGGTAAGCGCATAACTCAACAACGCCTGGACCAATTTGGCAAATTAAATTTTTAAAATGTTCGTTGAAGTTCAACGATGGTTTTTACGGCGAGAAAAACTCGAATAATTGTCGGAAAATCCCTAAAACAGCCTTTTTCTTTTTCCCATACAAACGTTTTCTATCTAAAACGTAGATAGTCAATATCATTATTATTATATACTAGCGGACCGTCCCGGCTTCGCTCGGGTGTGATGTTACCCGCGGTTATTATCGTACCGCGGGTCACGGTGAGCTGCTCCTTTCAATATGCTCGTTGCTAGAGACTATATATAGGGTTTTTATTTCACCTTGTATATGTCGTAAAACAAATAAGCGTAGTCTGTGAAACTGATTTCACATACAGATTCTTTGTGATATCTTGTTTACAGTATTTTGATCACTGTTCATATTTCCTTACAACTTGATTGGTGTTCACATCCGTGTTAGTGCTGTTTGAAGGAAGTTATGTTACGAGCATTGGACAATAATGGCGTGGTTAATGATACGTTTAACATTATTAAAATTAATGTGTGGGTCACCACACCGATGAAAACATTAGGGCACGTTAAAAGCTATAAACTAAGCACAAGAACCGGATGAACAGTGAACAAGAACACTTAACCAACTTTGAAAAGAGAAGTTTCTAAACATATTTTTTCTCATCTATATAAATAAATAAAATTGGAGTGTCTGTTTAGTATAGGGTTCATACCCGGGAATTCTCGAGCCGAGAATTCCCGGGAAATCGTTGGGCTTTGTTCCCGGGAAATCAAGCTCGAGAAAAGTCGAGAACTCGAGAACTCGAGAAATCATGTACGTTTGTAGAAAATAAACTTGCAGAGTTTTAATTTGTTTATATTCTATTGACAAGCCATAAATAGTGCTATGATTGTAATGTAATTATAATTTACATTTACTTTCTACCTGAGTTAAAGATATTAAAGATTTCTTTCGTGTTTTAAAGAAGCTATTTCGTTTACAAGATTTAAGTTGATTTTTTTTCTAAATAACCAGCCCAAAATTGTGCTGTGATCCTAATGTAATGTAAGTTAAGATAATAGGTTGGGGAAAAAGTTTCGACGCTTTTTTAAGAAATTTCAAATCATTTTTTAATATCGTTTACTTACCTTTAACTAAAGTATGTAGCTACCATTTTGTACGATAACTTTTTTACATCTTGTAGGTAGGGACATGATCCCATTGCTATAGAAACTACTGATCAAAATACCGCCACAAGTGGTTTTGGCAGTCCTCTCGTGATGTTTACCTGACACTGCCTAAAGAATTCTGAAGAGACCGAAACATGTGGAAATCTGAAGATGCAAGATCAGGACTGAAAATTTTATTACAAGTTCATACATACTATACTTAATGCGAAAAGACTTTTTCCCCAACCTAATATTTACGTTTTCTTTCATGTTGATATTTTGTTTAGTTTAAGTTCTAAATAACCAACTAAAAATGGTGCTGTCATTATGATTATGAGCCTGAATAATATTCTTTTCTCTAATATTTTATAAAACAATATTTATAAGATTAATGTTTTTGAATAACATCGATGAAAGTTTTATAATTAATTTGATACTTTTATTTGAGAGGAAAACCACTAATTTGTAGACGCAATTGGAACCAAATAATATGAGAAAACGTACGTAAATGTAAATTTCTCGACAACCCGAGAGTCCCGAGAAATGAGCCTCGAGAATTCTCGACACCCGAGAAATTGAAAAGCTCGAGAAATCATGAACCCTAGTTTAGTAATAACGAAATAACCACATTTTACTAAATGCGTAACTATGTATACACAGTACATATACCAAAATATGTAAATTCACTGATAGGTAGCTGATGATATAAGGAGGAACATAGGCAACATTTTTTTACTAGCTTCGCCCCACGCCGTCACCCGCGGGTAATATCCCACCCGTACGAAGCCGGGACGGGCGGCTAGTCGATACTAAAAAGGATCCAAAATCGATGGTTCATTTCAGCCCGTAAACGATCCACTACTGAATCGAGCCTCTTCCAAGTTCATGGAGGGAATTTTCCCTATTGTGCCACCATGGGTTGATGCTGAGTGTCGTAAGAGGCGAATAAAGAAACGGAAGAGGTAGATCAATACTTGATACGTTACCCTGTAACAACCCGTCTGACCAGCGTGACACAGTTGCCTTATTACCTTCCATGAATCTGGAGGAGGCCCGTCTCAGCAGTGGGTCATCTATGGTCTGAGTAGAAATAAGGTTTAGATTTGTTTTTTTTTAAATACCGTTAATATACGAAGCAGCAAAAGTAATTGAAAGTAAATGGAGGTAAACGTCAGTAGTGATAATAATGTACTACTATTTTTAATGAGTCACGTAGTTATTGTCAGAGGAAGATAAAAAGTTGAGTGTAACACTCGGGCGCCAAATATGTTGGACTCTGGGGGTAGAACTGCCAGGATTCTACTTTAGAATCCCCCGCTGCGCTCACGATTCTATTCTAGGTATTTTCGCTCGTCTGGATTCAAATAACACGCTCACTTTGCAATACTGTTATCATCATCAGCATCATTTCAGCAAAAAGACGTCCACTGCTGGACATAGAGGCCTCCCCCAAGGATCTCCACAAAGGCCGGTCCGCATCCATTGCTTTCACATGACATGACATGACTCCGTAGACAGGCAGACTCATAAACATAGAATCTTTTTTTGGACAATTTAAAAAAAGGCGTAATGCCATTTAAAATCGAACGCAATTCGCGGCCAATCAACGATGACGGTTGCAGCTGCGTTCAGGAATTCGTTGAGAAATCGCTGCGGTTTGAATAATTTATTAAACCGCCACTCCATAGGCGCCGAGGGTTGTCAGATAGATAGATAACACCGACCAATTTAGATACAATATTCTATCCTATTTTGCGCTATAGGAGTTCACCTGGTTAGCCAGCCATCCATTCATACAATTAAACATTTCAAAACAATTATGAGACTTAATTTGAAATTATATGGAAGCACTTACTTAACTAAGAAAATAGCTACGTGATTTTATATTTTTTTAAGTGTATACTGTGTACTCAATACGCATAAACATTGATAAAAAGGCATTGTAAGGTAGGTCTTTAGCAGAACGGCTCTTTTTAAACTATTTAGGTACTGTTATAAATGTATTTAATTGGCTTTAAATTACTTAAAATAGAACATTATACGGTTATAATAAATGACTAAAGCTATAATCAATATGCAATTTTAATGTAATTATTTAGATAACTTTACTAATAATAGAGAATAATATAATAGATAAAATAATAGAATAATATAATAGATAAATAATCAACGCTATGTATAAAAGTTTACTGTGTAGATCAGTAGCTTAAAAACAACTTGAACCAAAAGGGAATAACCAAATTTAAACGACCTTTATTTACGTAGGTTTTATCACGAAAGTATTACAAATTGTCATATTTAAAATTACCATTATCATCTTACGGCTCCTGTCTCACGATAGGTGGTAGTCTCCATACACACCTATCAGTTGTCATTTCCACTTACACAACTTTCATAAACAATTCCTCATTCTTAAAACCGATCCATCCCTTTTGCTATCTCCCACAACCCAAATTCATGCTGAAACTACCACCGGTGCGGAATGCTGCTTCATAGAGAAGAGCCGGCAAGAAACTCTGTAGTAGGGCAAGATCGCGCAAATCATCACCCAAATGCTTGTTTACTAACACTTCTTCTATAAAAGCATGTTTAGAAAAAGTACCTACACGACACTGTCTTTAAATGGACATGTATGACCAGTTTTTTTATTTTTTTCAGTGACTGTTCCATATATGTTTATGATACAATTTTCATTTCTTATGAAAACAGATTACTTTCTTGAAAACTGGAAGCATTGAAGAAACCGGGGCTGGAACATTTCTTATCGGCCTTTCTCTGAGCAGCTATCCAAACCGATGGAATATGGTACGTATGTATTTCGGACGCTTTAAAATAGCTATTATCATATTTGAATTAAGTGGTCCTCTCGTTCGCACAATGCTATGTCTGGAAAGAGATAGCAATACGTAAGTGGCAACTCAAAGCTATCGGCAGTCTAGAAGTTCAAATCTTACTAATATTATAAACGTGAAAGTTTGTAAGTATGGATGGATGGATGGATGGATGTTTGTCACTCTTTCACGTAAAAACTACTGAATGGATTTTAATGAAACTTTACAATAATATAGCTTATACATCAGAATAACACATAGGCTACAAGTTATAAAGATATTATGTGAATTACAACAATTTATACAAGACGAATTCAAAATTTCTAATTGTCAAATTGTCGGCCATATTAAACTATAGACAACATAACGTTTCGCTGTCAGTTGCGTTTTTTTTTTTTTTTTTTTGTTAAAGTAGGTTTTATACGGACCCCCCCTCGCCTGTGCTGCCACCTTGCTGTGGTGAGGGGGCTTGAGTGCCTCAATGATCCGTGGGGCCATACCGGCCAGGGCCTCCCATGCCGGGCGGGCCCACGGGGAGAGGTGAGACGAAGAGCGGCACCCAGCGTCGTGGCGGGTTGCGGCTCCAGGGACTCCTCTGTTCTCAGAGCTGCCTTGCGAGTCGTAAACCGCTGCGGCGCATCATGAGGTCCTCGGGTTGGCGCTCAACTTAGTTGGCCGTCAAACCGAGTCCTCACTAAACGTCCTCGGGTTGGCGCCGGCCGAGGGCTGACGGGCCTCCTCTGCGAGGCCGTATGTCGCAGAAGGGGGCTCCGGGACGGATCACTGGTGCGCTGCGGTAGATTGGGGCTGCGGGGACTTGGGTGGATGGGGACCCTGTCCCCAGTGTCTCGCTGCGAGCCCTGGACGGGGGCTCCGGGGACCTGGGTTGACGGTGGACCCTGTCCTAAGGGTTTCCCTGCGGGCCCTGGACGGCTGCGGTGCGCCGGTGTCCTCTGGTTGGCGCCGGCCCGAGGGCTGACGGGCCTCCTTCTGCGGGGCCGATGTCGCGGAAGGGGGCAGCGGGGCGGGTCGCAAGGGAGGGAGCTCCGGGTGACCCGCGCCGCGGACGGGGGCGGGGGTGGAGGGGGGTTCGTGACGATGCGGGCCCCTTCTGCCCTCGCCTAGGAGGCCGGTGGTGGTTCGGGGGAGCCACCACCGACGAAAGCCTCGATGACTGAGGGCGTCCCAGTATATCGGGGCGCCCTCTCTGATAGTCGCTTGCCCGCGTTGCGGGCACCACGCCGGGGCGTCACAGTAGAATGCGTTTACGCGAACTTGTGGCGCCCCAAGCGCGTCGTGTGAGGGTATGCCGCTGGGGTTTTAGTGGGTAAACGACGCTTGGGTAGACGACCCTTGTCGGAGTCCCACATAATCACCGACCTTTCCCCCGGGGTGCGGTGGTATGCATAAAGCATTTCCCCAGCGAAAACAAAAAAAAAAAAAAAAAAAGGTTTTATACGGACGGGATAAAAATCTCAGGTATCCTATGTACAACTTTCTTTTTGTTTTAAATATTTATAATGCGGAACAACGTTCGCCGGGTCAGCTAGTTAAACATAAACAAACTTTGATCACCACATACAATCTTCTTACTGTGTACACATACATTCTTATACTACTACATACGCAGCCCATACATCACCCACTGCTGAGTCGGGCCTCCTCCAATTGCTTGGGGGGGGTAATTAGCCGACTGTGCCACTCGGCCTAGCACAGGGTTTCGTGTCAAGTTTTCCTTCTCTTGCGGCTAGGTTTTCGGCCTTGTCGTTTTCTATTATGTACTCTTATTAAAGGACTAGCTGCGCCCCGCGCTTACTTATTGTCGTACCGCGGGTGACGCCGCGGGGCAAAGCTAGTCTAAAAAAAGTAGCCTAAGTTACTCCTTATATAATTAGTTAAGGTCAGGTGGGGTAAGAGAAACATACTTTATTTTCCGTAAAATATTTTGGCTGCTAGAAAGAACAGCTTAAGTCATAGAAGATCTTTGAAACAAACAAAACTTGCCTTTATGTATTAGCTTCCCGTGGGCTAAATGTCATTAAGCTAATAACAGCTCTTAGGACGATATTGACGTAAATGTCAAGATTAAAAAACGTTCCTCTTCCCCCTCACATGGGGTAAGAGGGACAGTCACTGTATTTCTTATAATTGGAGTTTGAATTAAAATATTTGTTGCAAAATGTTAGTTAATTTGTAGGTAGACCTGCTTCGGTCAATATAGGATCTTAAAATCGATGAAATAAGGTGTCATTTGGAATGAAAAAGAAGAATAAATCAATTTGGGGTAAGAGGGACATACATGATCGATCAGGGGTGGCACACTAAAAAAAAGTTGACTAGTAATAATTCTATATTTATTTAATCATACAAATGTGCATACAAACACCTGCCGTTTTAATTCCTATTGCACTCAAAAAGTTATTTATTTCTAAGTAGGTTATTTATTAAGTTATTTTAGTAAATGTTTGTTCTTAGTCTTTAGTGTCTCTAAGTATTAAAATATATTTAAAAAAAAAACAAAAAACCTATAGGTACTTATATTATAGCATGGGATTTAAACGGTTAACAAATTGTTGTTCTTGGTACCTATATTATAAAGTTTTGATGCGGCGGATGCAGATATTGTTCAATTTTTACAGCCTCACTTAATTTATCATTATCCTATCTACTTCTATCAGATTTTCTTATATATTTTCGCGGCATGTCATTCCTGCAACAGTCAAACAACAACAAAATATTAGTATTAAAAAGAAAGGGACGTATACAAAATGCATGAAACTTCATTTATCTAAACTATTATAATATGATAAAAATAAATTATTTTTTGTTTGTTTGGGATATGATATAACTGAAAAACTACAAGCCCAATTAAAACAATCTTTTATACATAGGATGCTGCTTTGTCCTTCGATAGAGTCTATAAATAATACGATAAAACGGCAATTTACGGGAAAGTTAAGTTACACGCAGACGAAGTTGCGGGTAGTTTCTAGATTAGTTATATTTTAAAATTGTAATAAGTACAGAACAGTTGGTCAATTCTATTCATTTCCTTATTAATTATTAATAATATTGGTCACCCCTGAGTCATTATGTGATAGAGAGTTAACACTAGGCGGAAATGACGAGTTATTAAACCTGCCATGCCCATGTTGCGTGCTCTAACAAACCAATAAGCCCCCACGCTATTTTTGGTAGCAATTCATTGACAAGGAAATAAGATCTTGCTAGTGGAGAGTGCGTCACCGAAATTGGACAATTCTGACCATAATGGGTTGATTACGAAGTTAATATCACACCTCAAATGCGAACGTCAATGTAAAATTAATTTTAAACTGGCTGTGCTTGGAGATTTTGAGAACTCTAAATAATAATAGATAAAAAATATTAATAATAATCATATAATAAAAATATTAATTGTAAACTTATTACATATTTTTATTATCTTATATTATATACATATTTTTACTATCTTCAATAACATCTCTCTATCACTCGGGTTTGCTGTTAGAAAACTCGCGTATGAGTTAAGCTCGCCTTTGTACATGAAATCACCTAGTATATATTTCTGCTTTATGCTCATTGAGTACAATAAAGAAAAGAATAAAAAAATAAATTAAAAAAACGCTGTAATGAAGAGCTTTTTCTTTTCTATGATTTAACGTGTTTCACAATTGAATTCCATAAATTTTGCAGTCAATGACATCAACGCAAGTTAAAAGTTTAAATTAAACAATGGACAGATATTTATGGAAAAGGTCAAATTAAAAAAGTTTTCTATAAAAGTAAAAAAAAGTTTTAGCACGTGTATAAACACATCGTCTAATATGATCTTGTATCTACGAATACCTACGTAAACATTATAACCTTCTACAGACATAACGCGCTGCATTAAAAACTTAAAACACTTGATTGTGCGAAAGCCACATAAATGCAAAACACAACAATGCTATGGCCTCAAAGGATGTGGAACCGGTTCGTGTATAGTACTGATTCGAGATACTGTGGCATGCGAGGAATGCCGCGGGCTGTGGTAGCCGATGCCACAGATAACCATGCGACTGCGTTTTTTTTCTTTTCGTTGACGTAAGCTAAGGAACACTTTTGTTATTTATCGATTAACTAAACAATTTGGGTACTTAGTTAGGAGACAATTGTAACGCTATCTAAAAAGAATAACGATAGCAGGCAACGTCGATTAAAAATATGTTTTAAACTGCGTTCCATTAAAAAATTAAAAACTAAATGTTTAATTGCATAACATAGTTGACAAACAATTGATTATTTTCTATGTAATAATAGTATTTAAAGGTGTTGTACGTTACCTAAGGTGAGCGATTAGCAACAGGTGATAAACCTCTTCCGTTCCGTCTAACAGTACAACAAAACAAAATAACATTTCCTTCAATATCTACAAGCAACTTCCTATTGTCGAAACATGCAATTAAATAAATAAACTCTCGATTACCCAATCGTAATCGTCGACTCGGCATTTACACCACAATGACCACAACACAAGCGTAAAACGTCACTATTGCGGCGCGCGCGGGAATTTATATCGTTTTCGAATTTCGAATTGCATTTTTACATTTCGTTTTACAAAACAGGAACAAAAGGCGAGTGTTCCTAGTCATATCTCGCGTTCGACTCATCGAACAGTGATGTGATGTGAATCGGTTGTGTAGTTTAGTCTATTAATATGCGTGGCGGGTGACCGCGTGTCAAGAGCAAGGCTCCACTGTTTGTGTACTAGTGATTCGTCCACGCCCGTCACTAATGGTCTGTTATGTAAATCGTCTCGGTTGGAATGTGTTAATAATTAATTAGGTACTGCACTAAATTAGTTTGATGTACATGCTTTTGATAAGACAGTTTGCATAATGCAAGAAGCCGCGAGAATAGACATTTTTATTACGTAAATAACTTAATGTAAACAAAGTTATGTAACTGAAACGTAACAGACTGACCAGTATGGCAAAGGCAATTTTTTTCTTGTCGCAGAGGATACTTCCCCAATGGCGAGCACAACCCGCGGCCCTGAAGCGGGTTGTGAACGCCGTTGGGTTTAGTGGGTAGGTCTAGGTGCTTATTATCATCTTTCCGCGCCCCGGAGTCCCATATACCCCGGATAGTCCTCAACGATCGGTGATCCATCCGGATTTCCTATGAAAAATGTTCTATTTTCCCTTCCACCAAATTCGACGAGTCTGGATTCAAGAGTAGATTAACGTTAAATATGAAAAAATAACAATAAGAAAATTCACGTAGATAAATATCGGCCAGGATGTATACATACACCTATTATTAACAGATTTGTTTACCAATAATAAACAGTAACAAAAACAACAAAGAAAAATAATAAAGTTCAAATTTTAAAAACCACAGAAACGTCCGTTTATAGTTCTTAGTTTCAGATAAATATTACCCTTTTAAACCCTTTAAACAATAAAGCACTGAATTAAATTGTAACTTAACAATACATTTAACTGTGGTGGCCATATGATCGTGTAGCGTCATTTTCATAATCATTTTCAGCCAATAGTCGTCCACTGCTGGAGATAAGCCTAGCGTAGCGTGAAACCTCAAAATAATAAAAAAAATCTAAAACAGAAGAAAATAAAATTAGTAAACATTTTGCTACTAATACAACATAGTGCAGTTAAAACTGGTTTTTAAATTGGAATCAATCAAATCGTGCAGTGCATACTAGTAACATAAAATACGAACATAATAAAAAGAACAGTTATTTTTAATACTTTCCATTTACTAGTTATTTCTCTAACGTTGGTAAACAGCCACCCGTAAGGTACGTTTCCATTGGCAAACCAAATTATAAGCCTCTATCCTCTATAGTAATAAAAAATCTGCGAATCGGACAACATCAATTTTTTCATCGCCCTAAATGTTAAGGGTGGTTATTTGTTTTATGATACAGCATATAAAAATACATACAACCCTAAATTTACCCTCTACAATTAACCCCAATATTTTAACAGCGATTTTTAAATGGCAAAACTACGTTTGCCGGGTCAGCTAGTAAATATATAAAATGTCATTACAAAGACGATGACGTGGATTACAGACAGAAGTTGTAAATCTTGCATTCTCAGCAGTTGGAGTTACGCCTTAACATTGGCCACTACTATAGTAATAACTGCACTTAGGCACGTACTAACTATTATTACTGTAATACTGTTATTTTAGCTGTGAGGCCAACGATCACGAAGCCAGCTATCGAACAGGAATTGCAATTTTATGTTTCAATCACGTGGCCACTCACTGCCTTTCGAAAGAAAATTAATATCTTATGCTTCATTTGTTGCCTGTGAGTTTGACATGATAACACTAGTTCGATTTCTAACAATGTATTTTGTATCTTCTACTTGTTAATTAGAGGTTGATTAGCCTGGCCTGACGGTTGGCACAGTGTTTCAAGATTTCCGTCTTTTGCGGCTATTTTATCGTCATTTCCTTTTTTTATGTTGGCCGGCACTAAGCATACACACCCAGGAGCTTCGCGTCACGGAGATGAAGATGCTGAGGTGGATGAGCGGCGTACTCATTAGGGTTCATGATTTCTCGAGCTTTTCAATTTCTCGGGTCTCGAGAATTCTCGAGGCTAATTTCTCGGGACTCTCGGGTTGTCGAGAAATTTACATTTACGTACGTTTTCTCATATTATTTGGTTCCAATTGCGTCTAAAAATCAGTGGTTTTCCTATCAAATAAAAGTATCAAATTAATTATAAAACTTTCATCGATGTTATTCAAAAACATTAATCTTATAAATATTGTTTTATAAAATATTACAGAAAAAAATATTATTCAGGCTCATAATCATAATGACAGCACCATTTTTAGTTGGTTATTTAGAACTTAGACTAAACAAAAAATCAACATGAAAGAAAACGTAAATATTAGGTTGGGGAAAAAGTCTGTTCGCATTATAGTATGTATGAACTTGTAATAAAATCTTCAGTCCTGATCTTGCACCTTCAGATTTCCACATGTTTCGGTCTCTTCAGAATTCTTTATGCAGTGTCAGGTTAACATCACGAGAGGACTGCCAAAACCACTTGTCGCGGTATTTTGATCAGTAGTCCCAAAATTTCTATAGCAATGGGATCATGTCCCTACCTACAAGATGGCAAAAAGTTATCGAACAAATTGGTAGCTACATACTTTAGTTAAATGTAAATAAACGATATTAAAAAAATGTTTTGAAATTTCTTAAAAAATGCGACGTAACTTTTTCCCCAACCTATTATCTTAACTTACATTACATTAGGATCACAGCACAATTTTGGGCTGGTTATTTAGAAAAAGAAATCAACTGAAATCTTGTAAACAAAATAGCTTCTATAAAACACGAAAGAAATCTTTAATATCTTAAACTCAGGTAGAAAGTAAATGTAAATTATAATTACATTACAATCATAGCACCATTTATGGCATGTTAATAGAATATAAACAAATTAAAACTCTGCAAGTTTATTTTCTACAAACGTACATGATTTCTCGAGTTCTCGACTTTTCTCGAGCTTGATTTCCCGGGAACAAAGCCCAACGATTTCCCGGGAATTCTCGGCTCGAGAATTCTCGGGAATGAACCCTAGTACTCATTCATGATCCGCATCGCATACGCAACTCATTCATCCGAGGTCGTCTTGGTGTCCGTGACGTGGGGGAAAAACTGCAAGAATGTCGTCTACGATGGTATGGCCACATCATGCGTCGCCCTATGGTTGGAGAGGCATGAATATGGCTGTCCTTGGAGCTAGGTCCCGTGGTCGCCCTCGTAAGCGCTGGCTGGACGTCGTCAAATCCGACATGACAGCCAATGGCCTAACTGAAAAGGACGTTGAAGATCGGGCAAAGTGGAGGAAGCTCAGTCGGAAGGCGGATCCTGGCAATAGCCGGGATTAACGCCAGGTAGAAGAAGAAGACTTACAACACCCTTAGGATGGAGTGGGGTGGTGACACTTTGTAATTTGTATTCTAAATCAGTCACCACAAGGATTTTGTTTAGGCTACTTTTAGTCAGTTGTAACCAACAGTCTTTATTATTTAAAAGTAGCGACGCTCCCCGACATAAGGCGGGAAGAATGGAAAGGTCTGTCTTTTTTACAGACTTAAACTTTCCTCAGGAATCGCTCCTGCGATAGGCTAGAACCGCATGTAAATCTGAACAGTATTTATTGAAATTATTACTAATACGAATAGACAGAGATATACGGAGACTGGGGATTTTGTTTCTTAATATTACCGAGGCGTACTAAGAAATAAAGAAATATATTTTTAATAGGATACTAAATTAAACCTTCTGCCACGTCACATTTACATATTCAAATGCTCGAAATACAAGTGGAAACAACTACATTAGTCATCGAAATTTGAATGAATTCTTCATAATTTTAAGCACACCTGTCAGCCAGTGTCTCTACCGGAGAGTTTGCAGCAAAGTTTTTTAACCTAAAACCGTAGAGTTTATATTCGCACCTGCTATACATATATGTATATTTATAACCAGCGGCCCATCCCGGCTTCGCACGGGTGCGATGTTACCCGCGGGTGAGAGCCGCGCTAGTCGCGGCCGAAGCTATTCAAAAAATGTAGCTTAAGTTAGTCCTTATATCATCAGCTACCTATCACTGAAAATCGGTCCAGCCGTTCCAGAGATTAGCCGGAACAAACAGACAGACAGACAGACAAAAAATAAAAAAGTTATTTAGGTCTATGTACTTTCGCATTTAGTAAAAAGTGGTTATTTTATTATGTATTAGAAACAGACACTCCAATTATATTTATTTGTATGTGTTGTATAGATTTGGTTATGTTCATGTAATTTTGGTTCTCCTCAGCATCTCCTCATTCCTGATTCGATCCCGCAGGGAAACTTCGACCATAACGCTCTCCATTGCGCTTTAAGTCTGAGCCCTTTGATGGAGCCCATAGTAAGCGACCACGTTTCATAGAATTCAGTTACGTTAGTTCAATAAACATTTTAATAAAAAGTATCAAAGATTTCATTTACATTACCACTGCTAAAACTAAAGAAATCTCACCGCTTCCACAATATAAGAAAACCCGTTAGGTATGAACAGTGCCTAACGTAATAGGAACTGAATCCACTTGTTCAATTGAATTCAAAATATTATAACAACTGCATATTAAGGGTAACTTTAGCATATAATGACTATTTAAAAAAAATTTAAACTCGTACTCTAAAGATAAATAAATAAATAAATATCCTTGGACATTTCACACAACGCCATCTCGTCCCAAGCTAAGCAACTTAATGCTTGTGTTATGGTAACGAGATGAATGATAAACTACTTATATACATTTTTTTTTTGTAAATACATACATATTATAGATAGAAATGACACCCAGACTCCGAGCCAGTGCCTCTGGTTTAGACAAAGACACTTGCCCGACCCCGGAATCGAGCCCGGTACCCGTTGATGCAAAGGCGTCACATCTAACCACTATGTATAGGTTTATGTGTCGCGTTTGTTGCCGTTTCTATCCCAAATGGCTAGACCAAGTTCAATGGAGGAAATGGGGTGTTGACACTATATGTATATTCTAAATCCGGCTTTTTGATAAAATAAACTATTATTTTATCAAAAAGCCGGATTTAGAATATACATACTAGTTATAGAATATAAACACTAGTTTACAATAAGCTAAATACCTCGGCATGCATCTAGTATGTTAGATAATATTCACCTACTCATGCAATTTTAAAGACAGTATGATAGGGGCAATTTAAGAAAGAGCAATGAAAAAAAGGAGTTGAAACAATCTTTATTTACTAAGATATTTGTAAAATATTATTTTTTTCAGGGTGTCATCACTAGGCATGCCTTTATCGAGGAAAACTTGGCTTAACTTACTTACAACGAGTAATGCTCGTTGATAATATACAGTATACATATATATCTAAGTTCAGTTGCTTTATTATTTAATGTTATGCTTTATTTTTTAATGTTACACATGATGCTTGCATTTGAAATTATACGCGCATTCGGCTTTTAATTTTCTTCAAAGTGAAAGTTAGCATTTATCGTTAAAGCTTTTATTACGCGTTGCTGTTCTAAAGTGTTATTATTGTCGAGTGCAACGTTATATTCTCGATTTTCTGTTTGGTTTGGCACAAGCGGTGACTTCTTACTCATCTTTAGTCGCGTTGACCGGGATCCGACGAAATCCTAAGACATCATCATGTAGGTTTTATCAAAAACAACTGTTATAACTAACTTTGATTCTTACTATCGCCTAATTTACTATGTATTTATAACTTATATTTACTAATGAGTGCTTTACCAAAATTAATTTAATTGGTTCTAAGGTTTTATTAGGTTTCCAAAATTGCCGAAACAACATTTTAAGAAAAGATTCATGGCATGCATAAGTAGCTTTTGACGTCAATAATTCGGTGCTTTTTTATAGCTTACATATTTTAAGGCAGCACCCTCCCACACGCATGGTTGACTTACATGGTAACTGGATTATCAACATACTAGCATATAATTAAAAAACTGTTTCTTGTATTATATATCCGTTATAGGCATTGACGCTATTTTGTGACTATTCCTTCATCCGTACACTCTAAATCGTCGATAACCTAGACATAAGAGAAGGAAAACTTAATACGAAACCCTGTGCCATCCCGTCTGGCATTGTTCATTGTTTAAGCCCATAAATGGCACATTACTGAGCCGGGATTTCTTCAAATTTCTGGAGCGAAATTAGCCTACTGTGCCGCGTTAGCAAGACGGGTTGTAAGAGGCGGGCCAAGGCCCCAGGGTCACGGAGCATGCTCCCGTAATGGGAGTGAATCCCGTGGCCCTGGTTTGGGCAGTCGAGGATCGCCGTCGGTTTTAGTGGGTAGGTCGGGGCGCAATTCACTATCTCTACGCGCCCCGGAGTCCCACATACCCCGGCCAGTCCCCAACGGATGAGGATCTCCGACGTAAAAAAAAAGGGTTTGTATCAAGTCTATCTTTCCTTGCAGCTAGATTTCGGCATTTTAATTTCCTTTTAGCGGCTCATACGGCACCCTCACGTTAGAATGGGGTGGTGGCACTTTGTATTCCAAATCTCTCACCAAAGGGACTCAGCAGGGGGTCATTTCTGGGCTGAATAAATGAAGTAGTCTTTTGCCTCAGTGCAACTTCTAGTAAATGAGTAAAGTAATAGGTTTTCCTGATTATTACTCATTGAAATTAAACACGTTATAGCGCGTATGTAAATTTTTTTTAATTTTCGGCTTTTCGAATGCTTTGCAGCAGCCCTAAACACGGGAGAGACTGAGGCAGTTAAGAGTATCTTTAAAGGTACAAAGAAACAGTTAAACCTATCGCCTATTAGTATATCTTGTATAATTTGGCCGTCGGCGGTAAGAAGTGTGCAGCTAGTAAGTACATACAAGCTATAGAAAGTGCTTTACATAGGTTTTCTTGCATAACACAGCCCGGTTGCCTTGGAAACGGTCACGCAAGATTGCACACAATGTTAAGCATGGGAAACAGCGATAACTGTACTGTAGTGTACTTATATCTCTGTGAGAACCTTGTTAATACAATCCCATTGATTAAACTAGATGTACAGCCCTAAAGGCTAACAATAACGTTTTTATTCGGTAAATACCGCGACCGGTTTTTAAAGAGTATAATTCAGGCTATGGGCATCATAGATAGGTACAGCAAATTGAGACGAACAAAATGTTTAAGCATCAAAGTAAATAAATAAGATAAGAAAATATATATAAAATTCCCTCGAAATTAACTGACTCTGACCAGCGCTTTCATTCTTGTGAAGAAACTGAAAAATGGATCGATTCTTGGATAGCCTCAAAAGACATGTCAGCAGGAAGATGTGAGAAAGTGGTCGCTAATGATAGACTAATGAACTATGACTTCGTTTCATTCTTAACTTCGCTATGAATGAAATGTTTTTGAAATTAAACACTAGAACGGATTTATCGCGTGTATATTACATTATTTAATTCCCGACATTTCGAATGCTTTGCAGCAGTCGTGGTCGCGGGAGAGACTAGATGACAGTTGTCTTCAAAAGTATAAAGAAACAGTTAAAGTCTACCGCCTATAATTTTGTTTTATTGATAACGTTCCATGTGCACGCAGAAATCGCTCACGGTGTCCAGAGGTCTTGCAGATGAGTATTTTGCTTGAGATTTGATCAATTGAATGACTGGATCCCAGGCAGGTGGTACTTGCCAACCATCCTCTCTATTGAAATTTGGATGTTTTTTAATCTCAATAGCCTCGCGGATCATTCTTGGAATGTAATGATTTTCTTTGGCAAGGATTTGAGGTCTATCAAAGTGAATGTAGTGGTTGGTTTTGTTGAATGTTGTTAATTTCAATGTGTAATAATCGCGAAAACCTAAGAAATCATTATGAAATGTTTTTGTTCCTAATAATTAATATAAAGCTTTTATTTTGTTAAAGAAACAGCGAGAACTTATTCAAGGTCTTTTATGTAGATAAAAAAAAACAGAGCATGGCTCTGCTGAATGTCGCACACCCATCTAGTGTCCATAATTTGTGCGTATCATCTGATACTCTTTTTCATCTTTCTGTGTGGTGACGGAATTAGAATACACAATTTCACCAACCCAAATCATCCTATGAGCGTCGTAAGAGGCCATTAAAAGAACGCAAGGGGCAGATCACCTAGCAGCAAGAGAAGGAAAACTTTAAACAAACTCTGTGCCAATCCGTCTTGCTAGCGTAGCACAATAAGCTAATTTCCCTCCGTGAATTTAGAGGAGGCCCGACTCAGTAGTGGGTAATTTATGGGCTGTTGATGATGATGATCCGATACCCTCCGTGCTTCGGAGGGCACGCAAAGCTTGGCCCAAATTGCTATTCTACCATATATGGCAGTCGTTACCCGTAGGTAGTAGTTTCACCAAATAATTACCGATTGTTCCACTACATGGGTCACGGAGGGCAGACGGTAATCACTCCAGGTAAATACTGGTAGTTAGCCATCTCAGGCTACACAGGTGCCGACCCCAAATTTAATTGGGAAAGGCAGGAAAAAATGTGACCGTTGGCTAATTAGGTATTTTATTTGCAAAAACAGCCTAAGCCGCACAAATAATTATATTCATTTTACTAACGTTCGAGTCCAGTAGTTAAGCGACCACAAATGTCACCTACTCCGAGGTACATAACTACTATCGGAAAATAGCAGGTTTGGGGCAACTCGTAGAATAATAGACACTAGTGGACCATAATGAATCTAAATTATAATGCGTAGTGTGGGACGGCCCTCTGCTAGATAGAGCGACGCTAGATCTGCGAAAGGTTGCGGGCAGCAGCTGGATGCGTCAAGCTGTAGACAGGGCGCTATTGCGCTCTTTAGGGGAGGCCTATGTCCAGCATATTTGCATTTTGCGTTCCTTCTTTAACTAAGTGTGGGAAATTTCATATACGAGTACCTTCGTCCGCGTAATTTTCGTAAAAAGGGGTACAAACTTTTTGTTTCACGTATTAAGGTGATTGCTCCAGGGTAGCCCGCGAAATTCAAATTTTCTTACGTTTTTGCACTGGCCTGCAAATTGCAAAAAACGTAAGAAAATTTGAATTTCGCGGGCTACCTGGAGCAATCACCTTAATATAAAGACAGCATAGCAATCAATAGTAGGAAACTCGACTCCGCACTGGGTCACGAAAACCCTAGAAACAAATTCCCTAATAAGGTTTCTATGCCACTAAAGCTATTGTTGCCAGCAATGAAATAACGTAGAAAATTTTACGAATTTTATTAATTAGTCAGGCTTGATTATTACAATGGACGTTTTCATACCCCAATGGATTTGAAGAAACAGGGCCATAACGTTTCCGTTCTCGTGCAATACGTCGTGCTACATTGTGATTGGACATTACTCACGTTTATTTATTTATATTGTAGTTTAATATACAATGGAGTCACGGAGTACTTTGCTATACTATACACAACTAAATTAAAATATCTTTATTCAAATATGTTCCCGTGACACAGTTATACGAGGCCTTTTTAAACGTTTAAATAATACGTACATGTATAATACTTTACCACATTCTCTATATAGAAAACCTGACAAGAAAGTTTGCAGTTACTTCCTAAAAATGATCTTTTTTACTCCACTACGGTGGAAAGACGCTGCCTGGTGGTCAACGTTGACAGTTAAAAAAAAAATAGAGACAAATGTCCTAAAAATATGAGCGACAGCTCATTGGTTTCGGAATCACCACTAGAAAAACGATGATGAAGGATATTGGTGCAGGAAAAAAAAATGCTATTGATATTAACAAAATAAGTAAAAAAAAGTATTTAGTTTTCGTTAATATCACAAAAAATATTACTAATAATAAAAGCTCGTTAAAGAGGAGGTAATTTTCGATAGAAAAGTCTGAACTCCCGGTACACTATTTGCATTCTCCACTAATTATAATATTCATTTGACATAAAATGTCATTTTAAAAGCTTGAAAACATTTTATTATCTTCGTAAAGCTCGAAATTATCCCGCTGTATTTTTTTTTATTTTATTTTACTTTAAATATCTGTGGGGAAGCAAATGAGTCAAGCTCCATCTGTTTTGCGAATGTGATGATAACGGTTCCCCGGCTTACACAAAGTCACATGCATGACCCCGGAATCGAACCAAGGATCTGTGATCAACAGACAACACTCCGGCAACTTGCCGCAGAATTCCTATCACCATAATATCTCAACCCAAGTCAATTTTACTGCGAACAAAGATAAGAAAACAATGCAGAAATATACATAACCTGTACATTGGACGTTTACAATACATACGTTTAGTATGTACCTACACGTGACGAGGCTTTTATCTACTTCGGTTGTAAATAAATAAATTACGTTTATTAGACACACAAAGAGGACACTAAAAGTTAATTTAGTTAACAATATGTTTTCTAAAAGTTCTGAGTTCAGTATATTCTACAGATTACTTGGTGGTCACATCTAAACCAACAAGCAGTTTTACTGTAATTCGTCGTGTGTATGTGAGAGCCGGTGCCCGACGGGGCATTTCCATGAATTGCCTGATCTATCTTAGACCCTGGCGTTGCCCATCAGGCAAGCCTAGGGAGGGTCAAAGGCATTTAAGTCACAGATAAAGAAGAGTTTCTGCAGTACAGATTTTCAGCTCCAGCCAGAGTATCGAGTATATAAAGCAAATAATTACAGATTATAAAAAAATAATCGTAATTTTACATTATTTCAATCCAGATGTTTGCTGAAAATACAAGTGAGAAATTATAAGAAGGTGATAGAAAAAGGGTTTAAGTTCAATGTGTATTAACCGCGAAAATCTAATTCGTTACTACAATACATTCATTGATACATCGCAAACAATACATGTATATAAACTTCAACAAACAACGGCTTCTCAGCTATATGTTAATTCCCGTCTACAGTTAGTAGGCCGTAGCAATAGACTTTCGAACAAAGCCTGCCCACGTGTGGGCTTACTAATAAATAAAACTAGGCCAATATTTGCAATTGCTTTGTACCTGGTCATAACGTTATATAAGTAATAAAATCACTTATGGCAGTGTGGAAACTAACTCCCAATCATTATTCAATAGTGACCCACCTCCGCGTCTCTTATCTTACACATTCAACTACTATCGTTTCTTTCCCACCTGCAGACTACTGATTTTCTGCATCATTCCGAACCGGTGCACAGTGTGATATTTTAAGAATCTAGGTGGACAGAAGTCAATTTAGGTACATGTCTTAAAATACTATTTAACGTAATAAATTCAAAGCTAACAAGTTATACTACAATCTAGTACATTTTCTAGGAATCTTCGCGAAACAATAGCAGGTATAAATAGGTCGGGACGTCCGACTACCTGAACCATACTGACCGACCGCTTGCTGCTATCTTTTCATTCGTCTGAGTTTACTCGATGAATACGCTGTGTTTCTGTGTGCTAGTGGTTATTTTATGTTGTTATCGGTATTTTGGGACTCTCAAGGTAAATTTTCATGTATTTGTTTTGTTAGTTTGTATATAAATTTAACCAAAAATATTAAATTAACAGAATGAGGTTTTTATTGAATCATAAACAGTACTTCTTTAGTTTCATCTAGAGTTTTAGTTGGTTTCCCCGCATTTCCCCGTACATTGGGTATATTTTTCTGAAAGGTATGTTTATATACTACAAGAAAAATGTTCATTTGCTTGCGAAAGTTTGCGACACCCATACAACATTTTCTTATTTACAGAATGACTTCACAAATTTCTCGCCGTTCATTTTTTGACGTTTGGTTTGCTAACGCCAAAGAATCAAGACAGGGTGCCTTGTTACATTATATTTTCCAAGAACTTGGTGTCCAGTCCGTTTCGGATGATATTTTGAAGAGTTTAAAAGCAATAATCAGTCATGTTAGTAAAAAAATTGACGAAAAATGGTCGAAATCAGGAAGACATCGAGAACGTTTCCTGAAAAAGAATTTTTCATGGCTCGAAGCAAACATATCATTTACGGGTGTTGTCCGTGAAACTATAGTTGATGTTTCACTACCTGGAACAAGTAGCCGGGCCGGAAGACCACCGAAAGACTTTGAATCTTCTAGTGATAGAACAAAGAAACGGCGAATTCGTCATCTTCTTGAAACTACGTCTCCGGATGAGATATCCATGGCCAACGAAGCACATCTTCGCCAGTCCGGAAAAAGGTATTCAGCAGCTATTGTTAAGGAGCTTTCGCTGTTTTCACCCAGAAGAGGTACAGAAATAAAAAAAGCACGGAGATGTCTAATCAACCCAAAGCATGGTGGGCTATCCAATGACCAAGCTCTGGCATTAATGGTTGATGCAAACCTGTCGACACACCAATATGGTGTCATCCGCGATCAGTCAAAACTTATAAAAAAAAATCTGTATCCACCATACTATAAAGTCAAAGCGGCAAAACTCTTGTGTTATCCTAGTGATATTAGTGTTTCAGAAACACATGCCGAAGTTAAACTTCAATCTTTAATGGATGACACAATAATTAGATTATGTAAAGTGCAAGAAGAGGTCCTAAAAACGATAAAACACATTAAAAACCTAGATATAATTGTTAAATGGGGGTGTGATGGAGCCGAACAAAATCGGTATAAACAAAAATTTTCTGAATCATACTCTAGTGATGCAAGTTTATTTAGTATTTCAATGGTACCAATACAAATGTATGCAATGAATGGTCAAAGTGGTATACAAATTGTATGGAAAAACCCTTCGACATCATCAACTAGATATTGTAGACCCATTAAGTTTGTATTTGCCAAAGAAACTACAAATGTTATTGTTATTACAAGAAAATCTTCGAGAATTAACACAAATCGAGATTTACTGAATAGATTGTTAATTTCATCGGATCCGTATATTGCTAGTTTGCGTGCGCCTCCAAAAACAAAGCTTGGTAAAATTAATCCCGAGGTAAACGAGCTATTAGAAATAAGGATCCCAACTATTGAACATGAGATACCAGTAGACGAATTAGACACAGATTCGGATGGATCTGAAATAGAATCTGAAGACTCGGATGAAAGTATTGAAGAATCTGACGAAGAATCTGATGAATCTCTATCTGTAAGCTTTGTATAGCATATTTATTGTCTTTACTTTTATTTTAATTTAGATGTGTAGTTGTGAAAATATGTTCTATTGAAAAATGGGTAAATTATACGTATAAAACAACATTTATTATTTTTTTATTTATTCGTTCATATTTTACCACCCTATAACACATAAATATAGAACAAAATAATTTTGTCCCGCTAGATTTCCATAATGGTGGTAGTTTCATTATGACGGAAAGAGATGGATGAATTGTGTGAATGAAGTCACGCGAATGAAAGGCATGAATGTAGATAATACGCCGACAGGAGTGTATGGAGACTACAACTAAGCGTGGTACAAAGGCCGAAAGATGGAGCTGGTAGTTTTAAGCATGATGATTTAGATGTGTTTTGTGACTAAACCTACATGAATAAAGTTCGAGGTTGAGTTCTCATTAATGACCTCCTACTCCGTTGTATTATTATTAATATCTGGTTGACCGATCTTTGCTCGGTATTTTTTTTTATAAATTGTGTTTTATGGAAATTATATTTAAGTACGAATTACGCAAACACTCATTGACTTCGGCTATGTGAACTTGGCACCCGACTTTTCCAAAATTATGTTTTTTTGTGTTTTTTAGATAGATTTGGGTAAGTAGTAGATAGTAGTAAAAACATTTTCGTTTGTAGTAATACCAAAAAAAAAATAAAAAATGTTAAAAAAAATCCTTCTCCCGAAATTGAAAAAATCAAATTTTTTTTTACTATTTATATTATTAATCGTATGTAGTGGATAGTAGTAAACTTTTTTTTGTTTGTAGTAAAACAGAAAAAATATGAAAAATATTTTCATTTGAGAGTATTATATCATCACGATCTCGGTAACGAAAAATCGGTTTCCAAGGTAAAATCGATTATAATGAACGTCCAAAACCTCTAAGAAAGGTTCCCAGAGGTTAGTAGTGGACGAATTTTCGTTTGTAGTAAACGTTTTTTATTAAAAAAGTGACTATCTTAAGAAGCACTCGTTTCGGCGTCGTTTACGTGAAATAACTCTTGTTACAAAGGAGATACGGTTACTACAATCCTCCTAATCGACTGAGAAAGGGTCCTAGAGGTTAGTAGTGAACGAATTTTCGATTGTAGTAAACGACTTTTTATGAAAAAGTGACTATCTTAAGAAACACTCCTTTCGGCGTCGTTTACGTGATATAACTCTTGTTACAAAGGAGATACGGTTACTACAAACCTCCTAATCTACTGCGAAAGGGTCCTAGAGGTTAGTAGTGAACGAATTTTCGATTGTAGTAAACTACTTTTTATAAAAAAGTGACCATCTTAGAAAACACTCGTTTTGGCGAGGTTTACGTGAAATAACTCTAGTTTGCATAGAGATACGGTTACTACAAACCTCCTAATCAACTGAGAAAGGGTCCTTGAGGTTAGTAGTGAACGAATTTTCGATTGTAGTAAACAACTTTTTATAAAAATGTGACTAGGAGTAGATTAGGAGGTTTGTAGTAACCGTATCTCCTTTGTAACAAGAGTTATTTCACGTAAACGTCGCCAAAACGAGTGTTTTCTAAGATGGTCACTTTTTTATAAAAAGTTGTTTACTACAATCGAAAATTCGTTCACTACTAACCTCTAGGACCCATTCTCAGTCGATTAGAAGGTTTGTAGTAACCGTATCTCCTTTGTAACAAGAGTTATTTCACGTAAACGTCGCCAAAACGAGTGTTTTCTAAGATGGTCACTTTTTTATAAAAAGTTGTTTACTACAATCGAAAATTCGTTCACTACTAACCTCTAGGACCCTTTCGCAGTAGATTAGGAGGTTTGTAGTAACCGTATCTCTATGCAAACTAGAGTTATTTCACGTAAACCTCGCCAAAACGAGTGTTTTCTAAGATGGTCACTTTTTTATAAAAAATCGTTTACTACAATCGAAAATTCGTTCACTACTAACCTCTAGGACCCTTTCTCAGTCGATAATAAGGTTTGTAGTAACCGTATCTCCTTTGTAACAAGAGTTATTTCACGTAAACGTCGCCAAAACGAGTGTTTTCTAAGATGGTCACATTTTTATAAAAAGTTGTTTACTACAATCGAAAATTCGTTCACTACTATCCTCTAGGACCCTTTCTCAGTCGATTAGAATGTTTGTAGTAACCGTATCTCTTTTGTAACAAGAGTTATTTCACGTAAACGTCGCCAAAACGAGTGTTTTCTAAGATGGTCACTTTTTTATAAAAAATCGTTTACTACACTCGAAAATTCGTTCACTACTAACCTCTAGGACCCTTTCTCAGTCGATAATAAGGTTTGTAGTAACCGTATCTCCTTTGTAACAAGAGTTATTTCACGTAAACGTCGCCAAAACGAGTGTTTTCTAAGATGGTCACATTTTTATAAAAAGTTGTTTACTACAATCGAAACTTCGTTCACTACTATCCTCTAGGACCCTTTCTCAGTCGATTAGAATGTTTGTAGTAACCGTATCTCTTTTGTAACAAGAGTTATTTCACGTAAACGTCGCCAAAACGAGTGTTTTCTATGATGGTCACTTTTTTATAAAAAATCGTTTACTACAATCGAAAATTCGTTCACTACTATCCTCTAGGACCCTTTCTCAGTCGATTAGAAGGTTTGTAGTAACCGTATCTCTTTTGTAACAAGAGTTATTTCACGTAAACGTCGCCAAAACGAGTGTTTTCTAAGATGGTCACTTTTTTATAAAAAGTTGTTTACTACAATCGAAAATTCGTTCACTACTAACCTCTAGGACCCTTTCGCAGTAGATTAGGAGGTTTGTAGTAACCGTATCTCTATGCAAACTAGAGTTATTTCACGTAAACCTCGCCAAAACGAGTGTTTTCTAAGATGGTCACTTTTTTATAAAAAATCGTTTACTACAATCGAAAATTGGTTCACTACTAACCTCTAGGACCCTTTCTCAGTAGATAAGGAGGTTTGTAGTAACCGTATCTCTATTCAAACTAGAGTTATTTCACGTAAACGACGCCGAAACGAGTGTTTTTTAAGATGGTCACTTTTTTTATAAAAAGTTGTTTACTACAATCGAAAATTCGTTCACTACTAACCTCTAGGACCCTTTCTCAGTCGATTAGAAGGTTTGTAGTAACCGTATCTCCTTTGTAACAAGAGTTATATCACGTAAACGACGCCGAAAGGAGTGTTTCTTAAGATAGTCACTTTTTTATAAAAAGTCGTTTACTACAATCGAAAATTCGTTCACTACTAACCTCTAGGACCCTTTCTCAGTCGATTAGGAGGTTTGTAGTAACCGTATCTCTTTTCAAACTAGAGTTATTTCACGTAAACGACGCCGAAACGAGTGATTTTTAAGATGGTCACTTTTTTATAAAAAGTTGTTTACTACAATCGAAAATTCGTTCACTACTAACCTCTAGGACCCATTCTCAGTCGATTAGAAGGTTTGTAGTAACCGTATCTCCTTTGTAACAAGAGTTATTTCACGTAAACGTCGCCAAAACGAGTGTTTTCTAAGATGGTCACTTTTTTATAAAAAGTTGTTTACTACAATCGAAAATTCGTTCACTACTAACCTCTAGGACCCTTTCGCAGTAGATTAGGAGGTTTGTAGTAACCGTATCTCTATGCAAACTAGAGTTATTTCACGTAAACCTCGCCAAAACGAGTGTTTTCTAAGATGGTCACTTTTTTATAAAAAATCGTTTACTACAATCGAAAATTGGTTCACTACTAACCTCTAGGACCCTTTCTCAGTAGATAAGGAGGTTTGTAGTAACCGTATCTCTATTCAAACTAGAGTTATTTCACGTAAACGACGCCGAAACGAGTGTTTTTTAAGATGGTCACTTTTTTTATAAAAAGTTGTTTACTACAATCGAAAATTCGTTCACTACTAACCTCTAGGACCCTTTCTCAGTCGATAAGAAGGTTTGTAGTAACCGTATCTCCTTTGTAACAAGAGTTATATCATGTAAACGACGCCGAAAGGAGTGTTTCTTAAGATAGTCACTTTTTTATAAAAAGTCGTTTACTACAATCGAAAATTCGTTCACTACTAACCTCTAGGACCCTTTCTCAGTCGATTAGGAGGTTTGTAGTAACTGTATCTCTTTTCAAACTAGAGTTATTTCACGTAAACGACGCCGAAACGAGTGATTTTTAAGATGGTCACTTTTTTATAAAAAGTTGTTTACTACAATCGAAAATTCGTTCACTACTAACCTCTAGGACCCTTTCTCAGTCGATTAGAAGGTTTGTAGTAACCGTATCTCCTTTGTAACAAGAGTTATATCACGTAAACGACGCCGAAAGGAGTGTTTCTTAAGATAGTCACTTTTTTATAAAAAGTCGTTTACTACAATCGAAAATTCGTTCACTACTAACCTCTAGGACCCTTTCTCAGTCGATTAGGAGGTTTGTAGTAACCGTATCTCTTTTCAAACTATAGTTATTTCACGTAAACGACGCCGAAACGAGTGTTTTTTAAGATGGTCACTTTTTTATAAAAAGTTGTTTACTACAATCGAACATTCGTTCACTACTAACCTCTAGGACCCTTTCTCAGTCGACTAGGATGTTTGTAGTAACCGTATCTCTATTCAAACTAGAGTTATATCACGTAAACGACGCCGAAACGAGTGTTTTTTAAGATGGTCACTTTTTTTAAAAAGTCGTTTACTACAGTCGAAAATTCGTTCACTACTAACCTCTAGGACCCTTTCTCAGTCGATTAGAAGGTTTGTAGTAACCGTATCCCCTTTGTAACAAGAGTTATTTCACGTAAACGACGCCGAAACGAGTGCTTCTTAAGATAGTCACTTTTTTAATAAAAAACGTTTACTACAAACGAAAATTCGTCCACTACTAACCTCTGGGAACCTTTCTTAGAGGTTTTGGACGTTCATTATAATCGATTTTACTTTGGAAACCGATTTTTCGTTACCGAGATCGTGATGATATAATACTCTCAAATGAAAATATTTTTCATATTTTTTCTGTTTTACTACAAACAAAAAAAAGTTTACTACAATCCACTACATACGATTAATAATATAAATGGTAAAAAAAAATTGATTTTTTCAATTTCGGGAGATAGATTTTTTTTAACATTTTTTTTTTTTTTTTTTTGGAATTACTACAAACGAAAATATTTTTACTACTATCTACTACTTACCCAAATCTATCTAAAAAACACAAAAAAACATAATTTTGGAAAAGTCGGGTGCCAAGTTCACATAGCCATTGACTTCGTGTTACTTAACAACGCCATCTGCTGTTGTGCTCACAAAAAAGTAGTATTATTATTCGCCAATAGATGTCAGGAATTAAGTCTAACCTCAAAGCAAACACTCATTGACTTCGTGTTACTTAACAACGCCATCTGCTGTTGCCATTATTCGCCAATAGACGTCAGGATTCCTAGCTAGATCGATTTATCGCCTCCGAAACCCGAAAATGACATTTTCTAAAAATGATTCCTAGCTAGATCGATTTATCGCCCCCGAAACCCCCTATATACTAAATTTCATGAAAATCGTTGGGGCCGATTCCGAGATTCCAATTATATATATACAAGAATTGCTCATTTAAAGATATAAGATTCTATTGGTTATTAAGATTTTTTTCTCCTACAGCAAGATAGTAAATCTTGATACAAACTCTGTGCCAACCCGTCTTACCAGCATGGCACAGTAGGCTAGTTCACCTGTATGTAACTGAGAAGGGCGGACTCCCGAACAGCGAGCCATCTATCGACTGAGTAGTAGTAGTAATTACTAGTACCCGTCCGTATGGTGTCGGATTTAGAATACACAATGTCACCAACCCACTCTTCTGGGGGTGTCGTAAAAGGTTACTAATGAAAGCAATTGACAGATCACCTCGCCGATAGAGAAGGAAAATTTGATACAAACTCTGTGCCAACCCGTCTTACCAGCGTAGCACAGTTAAAGGCTAAATTCTCTTCATGAATTCGTAGGGATTTGTGACGTAAAGCTGATTCCTTGTACTTAGTCACAAAACCTTTTTACAGCTTTACAAAAACTAAAAGGTCAGTCCAAAACCACTGAGCCTTGAATTGAGCTTGTTCGTAATTGAATACCATGTCGTATACATGTCACGGATATACAATTACTCTAATGTGTAATCTGTGCCCCATTGTATTTTTCGTTTCGTAACACAGCAGTCGGGGCTTAATAAAAGCGCTTTCGAAAGAATCTCAACAACTGTAAAAGAGCTATGTAAAATAAACTACATACAAATAAAAGTTGGATTGTAAGTATGAGGAAATGTGCATGAAAGGTGTGAATGTAGATATGACGACCCGTATGTACGGAGACTACACTAGGGTGAGACAAGAGTAATATGATATTGGTAATTTTAAATAAGGTGCTTTATAAGGATTTTGTGATACGTAAACCGTAAACCTACGTAAATAAAGTTCCTTTTGCGTTGGAGTTTGAGTTACTAACACGTTTAACATCTTCCAGGATCTTCAATTAAGGCGGGGAATGTCGCGATTTCTACAGAACACCGAAAACGGCGCGTGCAAGCTTGTTGGTCTAGGGTTTGAATGTGCCCCCTTAGGATGAGGCACTTTCACGCCTCCCGCGAGCCTGAAGCGGGCAGTCGAGGAACGCTGTTGGTTTTAGTGGGTAGATCGAGGCGCCAATTACCATCTCTTGCGCTCCGGAGTCCCACATATCCAGACTAGTCCCCAACGGCCGGGTAACCATGAGGAAAAGACATGCGACTTCTACTGGAGTCTAGAATCGCAATCATATTTAGGGTACGAGAATGAATGCAATGAGCATTTTACATAATCTATATTTTTGACGTATACTAGTATTAATGTCAGGAACTGTTCCATATTTCTGTGCAACATGCAGTCTATTTTGATATGGCTTCGCTGGCACATGTATCGGTAATCCCTTCACCACAGCACACTGACCTCTTTTAATAGTTATAATCACTAGAAAACTAGGCTTTACAGCATTAATGTCAATTATAATAGCATTGAATTAAATCCAAGATAACATTAAATGGTAAATATTAAAATTCAACAACAATTCAAACCTGGTTTAGTGTGAATTAAAAGAATATGGAATGGATAAAACATCTTTTAATTACGTAATGAACCTATTTTTTCCGCGCTTAAATAAATAAATAAAATAAAAAAGCCTTTTATTCCATGCATTTAAAAAATAATTTAACACTATTGAATTACAAATTTCATGTTTGATTATTCCACGCTTAAGTTTCTACAATTATTTTCATTTCGTACTCGTATAATCTGATTAAGTTAATTCTCAATGATTTAATTAAAACATCAACAATATAATTGGATTTATCGATTCTTACTACGCCACGAGTTCCTCGTCGAGAGATTACAACGCACTGCACTATTTAATAAGTAGCAGACTTACGTAAAATTATGTAAAATTCAACGCGTAACTATCAAATAAAGTCTAAAGGTTCGCCACTCCATTCCATCATAAAGACGTCATATACAACTATACATATGTCGGAAGCCATATTATTTAACAGCTGTGAGAGACGGCGGCTAGATGGCGCTAGTGAAACGTGCACCGGATGCAGACAATAAAATATTGTAACGTTTCCGCCAAGTGATCGCCTTTATAAGGAGTCGCGCGGTTGAGTCGGTACGCATTTCTATCGGATGCGTCGCGGTGCACGGATCACTGTCTTTCGACAGTCAGTTCAGCCCGGTTATTGGACGTGGAACGTTGTCAGACAATTAGTACTGTCCTTATTGCGGTGGGTGCGTGGAACCCTGTCTCTGACAGTCAGTACTGCTCTCACTGTCACGTTGCTATGCTAGTTATTTAATTAATTTGATTTCATTTCTAGATTAAATTAAAGTGACTATGTTTGACTGAAATAAATTTGTATGTTGCCATATCTGACTTTTACTTCTGATGTCTGCCTGGGGCCAAACCCGACACATATAAAAGTAGGTGCAAGAGAAGGAAACCTGATAGAAACCCTTTGATAATCCGCCTGGCACCAACGCTGAACTTACATAATACAGAAATGGCTAATACTGGGTCTCATATGACTGCGCATAATGCAAAGTATACATTGTTCGCGTTATTATTGCAGTGAGTCGGATATTGTCCGCCGACTACGCCACGCCCCGCCCCGTAAATAGTCAAATCGTTCCAAATTAGAAAGTCACGTGTACGGTGACGGTGACCAGTTGTAGGATACTTTCGAACGCTACGGTTGTATCATTGAAATAAACACATACACCTTCACGCGAACGAACTATAAGATTAGATTAAAATCTATACTAATCTATACTAATATATAAAGCTGCTGAGTTTGTTTGTTTGTTTATTTGTTTGTTTGTTTGTTTGAACGCGCTAATCTCAGGAACTACTGGTCCGATTTTAAAAAATCTTTCAGTGTTAGATAGACCATTTATCGAGGAAGGTTATAGGCTATATTTTATTTTCAAAAGAATTAGGGATCCGTATGAAAATTGCGATTTTGTAAACCAAGGTGTAAAATCGAAAATCTATTTATGCGTGCGCTGCAAAAACTATACGCTGATTTTCTCAGTCTAAAATTTTTTTTAGGAAATATTGACACCGTATAATATACAACCTAGCTTTCAAGACCAATAGCGGGTCTTACTGCAATGTTGAAACTATTTATAGTCGCCTTGGGTACAGTTTTTCTCTATGCTTGCTGTAACAGTTTTTGCTGACGCGAAATCTAAGCATTACATCAAGGAGTCAGTGACCCGTGACCGAGCTAGTATGACTCAAAATGTAAACAAGATTTAAAGTAACTATGAGGATTTATCTAAAAACATTTATAGTTTTTTAGTGATGACATACTATGGCTATGTAACTAACTATACGTTAATACTCATAGGATATTTCAACATCAAACGTATAGAGGGTTTCCCTTGATAGGTAAGCCCGTTACTGGGAATCAGAAGGTTACTTTGGTTTATTGTTGACTAGATCTTGCTTAAGTTTGGCCCTTTGAGACTATTGCGCGAGTTTGCTCTCACAAATCTGTCGTATCCCTGCCTTGTACCTGAAAATGACATAATAAAAAAGAGCAACTACAGAGTTTCTTGCCGGCTCTTCTCTGCTTTTCCAACCGGTAAACTTACAACTATAAATGGTAAATGTGAAATTTTATATTTGTTTGACCTCTAATGAGCCATCATGTTAAATAATTTTTGATTAGATTATAGACGCTAACCTAAACTCAATTATGGCATCTAATCTACCATATGAACCATCATTTATTATAAGTTCAACTCAAACTCAAGATAGTTGGGATACGAAGAACATATTTTGAGGGTTAGTTTGTAGGGTAAGGGTTGTGGGAGAGCAAGAGAGATGGATGGATTGTAAGAATGAGAAATTGTGTATGAAATGTGTGACTGTAGAGATATGATGACTGATAGGTGTGTAAGGAGACTACCACCTAGCGTGGGACAGGGGTCGTAAGATGACGATGATGGTAACTGTAAATAAAGTTCATTTTGAGTTTGAGTTTGAGTATGGACGGTAATTTGAATCCTTTTGATAACCTACAAACTAGATAGCCCGTTATCTCAAAGCCTTTGACATCACCAAGACTAGTTCCAGATCCATTTAGACAGTCATGCAATACAATTAGTGGCAACCAAACATTTGTTAGCTCCAGACTGGATTGTGTTTTACGAATATATTGTCGAGACCAAGGAGTGTCCTAGCCACTTAGTTAAATGACAGCAATACAAATGCTAGCTCTGAATCACTCAGAACACCGTCGCTCATTCTGAGAATGTGGGAACCGGTAGCGATTTGCCCAAGAGTACGAACACGTGAAGGTCTTTTAACAGCTGATAAAATAATGTGTTGTTTGTCTTTCGTACTTTGAAAAATGAACATACGATCTTGAGACACAAATTGTTTTATTAAGAATGTCTTTGCGAAAGGGCTGTCATAATTTACTGCCGGAAGTAAGTATTTGGGGCCAATAAAAAATGTACACAAGCAATTTCGTGACGAGACGAACCACGGAGTATAGCCGCTCTCGTGACCTTCATTTAAGAAGATTACGCTAGTACAATCTCCTTGCTTCATTGATGACCTTCAGTGTGTTGATAAATAATTGAACATGTATTTTTACATATACTTTTTTTTAAAAGAAAACGAAACCTATGCTCTAGGCATAACCGGTATCTCGGTGCAGGCAATGCATGCCTCCACAAAACATCTTGATGTTTTCAATGCAGTTCGTTACCACCTAATTTGAATACGTATACGTCACGATATTTATGTGCTATTTTAGTGTTGCTAATGTAAGTCGTGTAGATTTTCCGTACACACAACTAGATTGTTTGTATTGGCAAATTGGTTCCTTATGACTCTGTTACCAAATTAGAATGACATTGCAATGTTAATGTAAAGTGCAGTAGAAAGAACTAGTTATATAATACATCAAATTTATTTTACTTGAATAGACATATTACATCGATCAAGTTTAATAGTAGTACTAGCGCTTTATACCACCTCGTCTGTAAAGCTCTTGTTCATAATCCCTAGGTAAAAAAATAATACTAAATAAATAAATAAAATATCCTTGGACATTTCACACAACGCCATCTCGTCCCAAGCTAAGCAACTAAATGCTTGTGTTATGGTAACGAGATGGATGATAAACTACTTAAATACATTTTTTTTTTGTAAATACATACATATTATAGATAGAAATGACACCCAGACTCCGAGCCAGTGCCTCCGGTTTAGACAAAGACACTTGCCCGACCCCGGAATCGAACCCGGGACCCATTGATCCAAAGGCGGCACATCTAACCACTAGACCAACGAGGCAGTCAATACTACTTACTACTACTGCTCAGCCCATAGATGACTCACTGCAAAGCCTCCTCCAACATGGAGGGTAATAAGCCTACTGTTCCACGATGGCCGGCGGGCAAAGGCAAAGGTTTTTGTGGTTTTTCTTCCCATGCGGCTAGGTTTTCGGCCTTGTACTTTCCTTTTGTCGGCTCTTACCACACCATTAGGTTAGAAGGGAGTAGTGACATCCGATATAATATCCGTAAATGACTGTCTTATCCGTGATTTAGAATACATACGAAACGCTTCAAGTCGTTGGTCTAGTGGTTAGATGTGCCGCCTTTGGATCAACGGGTCCCGGGTTCGATTCCGGGGTCGGGCAAGTGTCTTTGTCTAAACCAGAGGCACTGGCTCGGAGTCTGGGTGTCATTTCTATCTATAATAAGTATGTATTTACAAAAAAAAAATGTATTTAAGTAGTTTATCATCCATCTCGTTACCATAACACAAGCATTTAGTTGCTTAGCTTGGGACGAGATGGCGTTGTGTGAAATGTCCAAGGATATTTATATTTATTTTATTTATCATGCGTACCGCGGAAATGTGGAATGCGCTTCCCGAGTGGGTCTTTCCCGATATATATAATCTGGGTGTCTTTAAATCACGAGTGAATTGGTTTCTTCTAGGCAAGCGCGCTCCATCTTAGGTCGCAGTGTCGCTTAACATCAGGTGAACTGGCGATCAAGCGTAAGCCTATCAAGAATAAAAAAAAAAAACATAGTGTCACCACCCCATTCCATCTTAAGGGCGTCGTAAGAGCCGACAAAAGGTAACGACAAGGCCGAGAAACTTGTCGCAAGAGAAGGAAAACTTGTTACAAAACCCTGTGCCAACCCGTCTGGCCAGCGTGGCACTGAAGGCTAAGTACCCTCCATGTAACGGGGGAGGCCGGACTCGGCAGTGGGTAATTTTTGGGCTGAGTGGTAGTATTAGTAAACCTTCTTAATGTCAAATATGACAGCTACGCGATTGCCATTAAAAATGTTAATCCATTTGTCCTTTTGTTAAATACGGTCACTATCATACGAAGATGTCGTTGAAAGGTTGCAGATAACTAAATAGTGACATCACCGAAAATACAAATTATGTTTACACACACTTGATAAGCACTGGTCGATAAGTTCATAGAGATTCCTTTTTATCTATGCTCGTTTCGCCATTTTATATTAATTGGTCATTTTGAAGTAATTGCGCATGAACAGTAGAATGCTATTAAAATGATAATTACTTTTGCTAGGTATTTTTCATACATCATCATCATTAGCTCACTTTAGTCCACTGCTGGACATAAGCCTCCCAAAAATTTTCATACGAATATTGTAAATGTGAAAGATATGATTTTCGTTACATAATCTGAAAAATGGGTGTTAAGATTGAGCTATAAAGATTGTGATCCAAAAGATATAACGATCAATCCTACCACCAAGCGTGCCGGGTTTTATTGACTTTTACAACACGCGTTATTTCCCTAACCGTATCTAGTTTTCCTTCTCTTGTGGCTAAGTATTCGGCCTTAACATTTTCTCTTGTCGGCTCATAAGACACCTGGCTGTCACTATGTAGTCTAAGCGCGTGGATGAAAACTTCATTTAAAAAAAATCTTCGTATACAATAAAAAAAATAAAAATAACCAACAAGTTGAAGTCGTTGCTTTAAATATACCTATGTACTTAAATTAAATAATCGCCGACTCAAAGTTTGATTTTAAAGTCGGTTTACATTTGATATATATGTCAACGGAAAACAACAAGAACCGGAAATTTATAAATTTCCTAGGAAATTTATAAACTATATATATTATTATTTATCTCTCGTTTGGAAACCTACGGACGTTTATAAATTTCCTAGGAAATTTATAAATTTCCGGTTCTTGTTGTTTTCCGTTGACATATATATAACGTATTATTATAAACCTAAATCGGAACTAACGACAAATCGTTTTGTCGACTTGTTTCATGTTTTATAGCAAACTAAAGAATCGCTATACAATATCTTAAAAGATTGGGGATAACATAGTATTTATCGCAAATCCATGCAGTGATAATGAATTTATATTCCTAAACTCTACTGATAACAAGTCCTAGATTTGGAATTTGGGTTTGTTTATATGTAGGTAAGAGCGGATAATCACATGCTAGAATATTCTACGATATGTAGACGATTTAGAATTTGTAATATCAATAGTACTATTACATAGTCCTTATATGACTCACTGCCGAGTCGAACCTCCCCCTGTTACGTGGAGGGTAATTAATAAATAAATATAAATAAATATCCTTGGACATTTCACACAACGCCATCTCGTCCCAATCTAAGCAACTTAATGCTTGTGTTATGGTAACGAAATGGATGATAAACTACTTATATACATTTTTTTTGTAAATCCTACTAATATTATAAACGTGAAAGTTTGTAAGTATGGATGGATGGATGGATGGATAGATGGATGGATGGATGGATAGATGGATGGATGGATGGATGGATGGATGTTTGTTACTCTTTCACGTAAAAACGACTGAATGGATTTTAATGAAACTTTATAATAATATTGCTTATACATCAGAGAGAATAACACATAGGCTACAATTTATAAAGATATTGTGTGTAAATTTATAGAGCTATAAGTTAAATTTAAATTTCTAATTGTCAAATTTTCAGCCATATTTAATTATAGACAACATAAGATTTCGCTGTCAGTTACGTTTTGTTATACCACGTAATATATCACATTCTACGGGAACGGGATAAAAATCTCAGGTATCCTATGTCCGACTTTCTTTTTTATATAAAGACGTTGGACAATTCATAAAATCATACTTAATATTATAAACGTGAAAGTGTAAATGTGTGTAATCCCGTTCCGTGATATAAAACATCGTATATCAAAATGCAATTGCTGGAATAACAAAACGTCACTGACAGCTAAACGTTATGTTGTCTATAGTTTGACAAATTTGACAATTAGAAATTTTGAAGTTGACCGGTTGATGTATTTATTTCGAGTAAATACTGAATTTGGATCTAGCAACGTTTCGATACGATGGCAGGCATTGGACCAATAGATGTCATGTAATATTACAAAACACTCCTCTGCGGCTAAAGTTTTATCAAAATGGAAAATCGTCATCTGGGACGTATGTACAATAGCGCATACACGTGCATTGGAAGCACTTATCCGATCCGACCGAACACCTACGCAATGACTCGAGATGTTTTGGAGGCGCAATTATTTTACTGCCTGGCTATTTCTGCCTCAAATCATCGAAATATGTGGATTGATTTTATTTTCTCAGAATTTCTGTTCATCGAAGGACGAACTCACAAACACAAAAATAATGAATGGTTGACTGAGCGAGCAATTTTGGCGGCTAAGAATAAATATGTAGATGACATAAAGTAACTAACATAATTCAGAATGAAATCATTGGTACACTTGCATTAATTCAAATATATTGACTGTGTAAAAAAGACTCCTTGGATGTGCCTGGCTTACCACCGCACAATTTACGACTAAAGATTGGCTACGTACTAAGTTTGCTTCCAAATATAAACCAAAACCACCAAACCTGTGCAACGGAACGCGTTTGGTGGTAAGTGAATTGATGAACAATGGAATATACTCAAAGTAAAGTTGGAAGGTGAGGAAGTTCTCATCCGATGATCTCGACGATATCAACTGATATACCGTTTTAGTTTTAATGATTTCCGATCCGTCGTGTAAAATTATAGATTTTTTATGTATATACTGATAAAAAATTGAAGTTAATAAAACCAATAATCTGCTCATTTATTGCCTTTAAGGCGAAACAAAGTTCGCCGGGTCAGCTAGTACATACATATTATAGATAGAAATGACACCCAGACTCCGAGCCAGTGCCTCTGTTATAGAAAAAGACACTTGCCCGACCCGGGAATCGAACCCGGGACCCGTTGATCCAAAGGCGGCACATCTAACCACTAGACCAATTAGCCTACTGTGCCACGCTGACCAGACGGGTTGGTTTTGTATCACGTTTTCCTTCTCTTAGGGCTAGGTTACCGGCCTTGTCATTTCTTTTTGTCGGCTCCTACGACTGCCTCAGGATTTAATGGGGTGGTGACACTATGTATTCTAAATCCGTCACCACATGGACAATATCATATTAATAACTCATTCTTTATTGAGAGACTTGCAATGCGACTATTCGAGTTATGGGTTATTTTTTGTTTGCCTATTACAAGACAAGGTAAATCGGTTTGATAATTGCGCATAGATAAATGTATTCGATATTTTTTGAGAAGCGAATTGTGAAATATGCGTTTTTAAGCCCTATCGATGGTATTCCAAATCAACGTTGCCTACAAATCGACAATTCGATTCGGTAATACTGATCGATTGCGTCATTTGTCGGCTTTCAACTTTTTACAATCGATAACTACCCACGCCTTGCGTAAACTATATTTTTCCATTGATTTGGTTGTGACATCCGATATGCTTGGCGGAACTAATTTAAATCGACTTCTACAGTGGCATGGGAAAAGTATAATTTGAGCACTACCTGCTAAAATATCTTATGTCAGAAATGACGCATCTCGTGACAATTGTATGACAGTTATACGACTCCAGGCTAAAATATAATATTCTTCTTTATGACAGCTGTCATTCTATTGAATCTTTTTATATATCTCTGCCCTTATATTGGACAGCCAAACGAAAGGGACAACGACAGATATAATACACATTTTAGTTATATAGACAATAATATTTTTATATGAAATCGATAGCCTAAAGTCGATACTAAACTAGATAAGGTTTATCGATTTTATGAAAACAGGCAAATTAAAGGGCACAAATTAATTGACAACGATGTAAAAGCATAAATTAGATTAAAGGAATATAAAAGAAAGAATTAAACGGCCACGAACAAAAATAATGATAAACACATAGCTACTTACAAATACACCGATCTATAGCACATTCACCTATCCGCAACAATGTAATGTTACGATGTACAATATTATCTATCACGAAGCAAAATAATGCAATAGGTCGACCTACCAACATCAGTAGCGTTAACCTGAATTATCTGTCTCCACAATTTATCTTACGAGCTACGACGTCTCAAGGACCAGCGGATCTTGGCAAGAGTTTGACTCGATAATATAGCGATTCGATTGAAACGGAATACTAAGGAGGTCCGTGTAGTGACGGATTTAGAATGCAGTCACCACCTCATCCTGAGGATGTCATAAGATCCGATAAACAAAAAAAAACAAGGCCGGATACATAGCCGCAAGGGAACGAAAACTTGAAACCATCTGGCCAGCGTGAGACAGTAAGCATATTTTTTTTAAATGTATTACGAGGAGGTCTGATTCAGCAGTGGGTCTTTTATGAGTGAGATGGTGACTAAGTCTTATTTGTTCACTAATTGTGAACTTTGTTTGCACAAATGCGTAGCAATAGGTCCTACATTAGAGTAAGTAAATACAATTAACCTTGGTAATAAACATTGAATGGATTAATTATTTAAATATTATTCATCATCCTCTTCTTACCTAGTCGTCTGTCTTAATACATTTGGGAGACTTGGAACATAGCAAAAACCTTCTCGATAAACACACCTCTCAAACTAAACTAAACAAAATCTGTCAGTCTGCGGCGATAACCTCATAACACCTCTTTATCCTCCGTGGTTACGCAGGAGTATAAAAGTATCATCAAAATAAATGGTCCTAAAATGGATCCCAGGGGTACACCCGCGAATTGTACGGAATTAAAAACGCGAAGGTGTCGCCAACAAGCACACGATTCGCCCACGTCCAAGGAATGACCTATAGGGCCGAGGACTGGTCGGACCGCATGCTTCTCTGTACTCGCTCCGCGTGGAATTTATAACGCAACCGTGCCCAAAGCCGGCCGGCATAGCCATCATAAAAATTCAACGTCCAAAGTTCTTTTTTTATCTTCTTAAAGGCTTAAACGTTTTAAAGTTTAGTTTACCAAATCTCAACACAACTAATATTACCCATTACCGTCTTGTAGTAAATAACGATCAAATGCTTGTTATAGGATGTAATAAATAATAACCTTCGCAATAATGTGAATGTTGGAAATAGGTCAATATGGACCATTCGCTCTTAGTGCTAAAAATCGTCAGTTGTGTATTTATCACAATTTTTGTTCAACGTCATTAAATTAACCTCGGTGAAGGGGCACTGAGAACAAGTTCCAAATATCTGACCAGAATAACTTCCAGCGGCGTGGCGCTACAAGGATTTCTAGAATTGCATGATCATTATTCATAGTTCGATCATATACCTACTGAAATACTGGTTAATATTAACTAGTCTCACAGTATTATTACACCTTAACCGCGCCGCTACCTTTCGCATCTATAATACTATATAAAGCTGCAGAGTTTGTTTGTTTGTTTGTTTGAACGCGCTAATCTCCGGAACTACTGGTCCGTAAAAACTCTATTCTATCTATCTATCGTAAAGGTTATAGGATATATTTTATATTCAAAAGAATTAGGGATCCGTATGAAAATTGCGATTTTGTAACCCAAGGTGTAAAATCGAAAACCTATTTATGCTTGCGCTGCAAAAAGTATTGACAATAGAACAAAATGATGTAGTACGAGTTGGTAGGTCTTATTAAGATCTACAAAAAAGTCCCCGGGAGCACATATCTAACTATCATAGTTTAGTCACAATAACCGATTTTATGTTCATAAAAAATATGCATAGAGATAAGCACGGGTTCGAAGTCCACGCGGGCGAAGCCGCGCGCAAAAGCTAGTATTAAATATACACGTAATTTTAATCTTAGAGACACTCAAGGATCTTGGGTTGTCCTTAAATTACTATACACATAGTATCAAAAGCCATCATAGCCTGATTGGAAAACCTCTACCTTTTCACTTCACAATTTCATTGAGTTCTAACCGGATTTGGCACCTGACGATAAACCTTGTGCCACACGTCTAGCCAGAGTGGCACGGTGGGCTAATTTCCCACTATAAAACTGCACCCGATTCAGCAGCGAGCATTCCTTAGGCTAAAATCACGAAAGTGCTTTGTAAGATTTAAGAACGAAACAAGATGAGTTTTTGATCAGATCAGTTAATGTAAGACTGCAGAATGGTCTGTAGTGGACACCACGTGACATGCACAACTCAATCGAATGAAATATACATAATTGTATAGAATAGTCGATTTCACATAAGGTGAAACGAATAGCGCGAGTGGCTGTTGGAAAGTCGAACGTTGGTGACGTCGAGCTAATCTGATTACATATGGGTCATATATGAATAAGTTATAAGGTTGTTGAACTTAACCATAATGTATATGTTGTTACTATTGTTTACAGAGACAGTGTACCATGACGACGGGTTTTGTTTTGATTTCAAAATCAACAAGAAATCGTAATTTTGTGAGAACATGCAGATTTTACTTTACGATAAAATAAATTTCAATGTGTTTTTTTTCATTTCGGCACTTTATTGTTTATGATTAAGTTTTTTCAATAATATGAATTGGTCGCGTATAACAGGTATCCAACGCGCGATTTTTAAAATTTCTTATCGTGTAATCTAAAAACTTTCACGGCATTATTTTCTCTTAGCAAGATATCAAATACTCTCAGCAATATAATAGCCCTGTATGTTATAATGATAGGCGCTACTGAATCCAATAATTTATATAAAACTTCATATGCTCACGTTACTAATTACATACTTTCACTGCACTTCTCTCCACGTAGAGATTGTTTGAAAAAGGCATTAGAATGTGCGCTGGTAGATGTTTCCATTGAAAAACAAGCGATTAGTCAATTTTGAACTGAATCGGCGTGCGCTAATATTGCAGAAAGTATTGTTCTTTGTTACGGACGTGTGATTACAATTATTAGATCTACACCGTACAATAAATGATCAATTCGGATATTACTAGATTAAAACACAGTGGTCTACAAAATGAATTACAAAGCTAGAATCTTTTGCTTTCACAGTTACACTGTCGTGGAAAGTTTGTGATTCATATTTTATTTGTGTTAATGCTTGATATATTGCATTAATACTAAATCAATATTAATGTAGTATGTAGTTTTTTATGCTAATACTATAAGATTTTCGGCTTCAATAGCTTCCATGCCATAAGAGCAATATGAGTAAAGTTTTGATTTTATGGCCAAGCGTGAATAATTTGAAGCTAACTGGAAAAATCCTCTTCTAATGAAATGCTGTCTTAAGAAGAACGGACAAGAAAATGTGTAGTTGTGTTTTTGGCTGACATGGTATATTTACAAAAAAGCCTAGATAATCTCAAAGCAAAACCTTTGTATCCCTTTTTACAAAAAATACCTGAAAGTTGAAATTTCCCACACTTAAAGTATACTTAGAGGACAGAAGTGCAGAATACATTTTTTTTTAAATTAAGCATAAAAAATATTTTTAATCAATAAAAAAGCATTACACACACCATCATAAATTTAACAAAACCGTTTTAATACTCTTTTGTTTATTATTAAAGTCTGTGAAATTAAGAAAATAACTATTTCTATAATTGAAATTAATCATGGCCGAATTTCGACCTTTATCACTACATAGTATAAAACAAAGTCGCTGTCGTCTGTCCGTCCCTATGTCTGCTCAAATCTTTAACTACGCAACGGATTTTGAAGCGCTTTTTTTTAATAGATAGAGTGATTCAAGAGGAAGGTTTATAGGTATAATACATGCATAATTGCACGCGTGCGAAGCGGGGACGGGTCGCTAGTATATAATAAATATAAATTTAGGAATAAACATACATTGTAAAGTTGCGCCTGACAATCAATAATGCATCATGAAATCATTCTGCCATGGCATTTCTGATAACATATGACAATTCATGGTCTAAACCAACGAACTTAATGCCACAACATAATAACGAGTAGTAGGGTAGTAAAAAAGCCTGAAATTCCAAATACATGTTGTCATGAATATTAACATTACACAATTTGCATGTTTTCGTTTTAATGTGTCGACTTTCATTCCGTTTAAAGATTTACTCATAGCATACCATGTTTGGCGTCATTTACGATGGTCTCTTGTGAGCTTTAGGAACTTATGTTTGTGCATATAGCATACCACAAGATTATCTATATTTAAAACGGGTTTTGCCAGCGACCCGCGTAACTTAGCTGCCAAGTTTTAAGACAACCTGCATCTATTTAGTGCGACGACACGTACCATTTTCGGGTCTACGGGCGTTAATCAGATTTCATATTTTTGTCGCTGACCTCCGACCTAACAGCGGTCATCATTTATGCATGTACACACCTTTTTTTAAATTACTAGACAAATATAAGGGTTAATATTTTACTGTTTCTGATAATATTTATGAAAAAGAAGTCGTCAAATTAAAAATTATCCCAAATTATACCAAAACAAGTTAAAGTGTAGGTTGTAGGCAATATTGTGGCCATGATTTTATGCCAAACGTTCACTTGTTGTAAGTTTGTCATTGTTAAGTAAATAAAACGGGGGTTCGACTAAATACTTATTATCTAAAATAATTACAAGTAAAATAAATTAAACGTTTTTTTTCTGGTAATTAAAAAATAGCGGTATATTTAGATTATTAGGCACTTCAACAAGTAGCGTATTCTTTCAATTCGGTAGACCAACAATGGACCATTCAGCAGAGAATAGTTTAAAATGTGTATCAATTGACAATACTTAAATACAAGTTAACTTACGTACTCTACACTTAATGTGTCCTACATCTTCACGGGGTAAACACGCATGATCTAGCTAGAGTATGCAGACAGCGCGGTAAAAACAGATTTGTTTGATTGGTTTAGTTTAGATTAACAAAACGGTTAATCTAATAAATTATGCTGACAAAGGGTCTATGAATGTATAAGTCAACAATAATTGTTGATAATTAATATTGAGAACATTTTTTTTTAATTTGTATGTATTTTGTTATTATTCTAGCAAATGATAAAAAATCTGACCACTTCTGCCAGTCTTCTTTAACTAACGCTGATATTTTTCCAAGCGATGACTTAACCCAATAATTATGACGCGTTTAAGTAATTATTAGTCTCGCCACCAGAACTTATCTTTCAAAGCGATTGAATTGCTTAACAGTATACATTATCTGTGGTTTCAGCGCATTGTTTTTGTGAACAAAGAGGCAGTTTAATTACTCTTTTTGCCAACTGCGAAATTGTAAATTTGTGTTGCGTTTCGCCGGTAATGGAGAACAATTAGACTAACGTGTATACCAGCGGAACTTTAAACTTCCTACCTTCTAATGGTGTCTATCAATGTCAATTATTGACGAATAATAATGTCGGCACTCAGTGTTCGCTGTTTATTTGTGATGTACATTATGTATGTCCACAAACAACAAAACTTCTAAAATAAAATCGATGTGCTATATGATGATGTGAAATCGATGTTGGATTGTAGTTCATTAGATCATAGATAATGTTATTGTTTTATGTAGGTGACATTTGGAGAAAAGTATGGTTGTTCGTGCGGTAAATTAAAAAAAAACTGTTAGCTATGGAGAAGAAGAAGGCCATCAGTGAGATTATTGTCGGGTTAGCACAAACAACAAAAAAGTTAAGTTACTTATCTTAGTTACATAGTCTACAGTTTAGTTATCAGTAGATTATTCGGCTAAAATTGCTGCAGGTGTAACCTTCAAAATACTTTGAAATAGTTAAGACGACACGAAACGTTATTTTAGATGAGGCGCAGTTTCTTTCATTGGCTACCAGCCACAACACTATTTGCCGTGGAGATTAGGTCAACGACAGATCAGATAGCAATCCAATTAACTGAGGGAAACGAGTTACAAAACTCATGTGTAGAGCCAGCAGAAATTAAGTCAATGTCAATCAGGTTTGTTTACAATGTTTAGCTGAGCTGAGTTTTAGCGCTTTCGGGCAGCTTTCTTCACAAATAATTCGTGGTCGATGTTGTTCTAAAGAACAAGAGTTTGGGTAAGTGATACCCGCCATAACCATACTACTGGTAGAAAGTTACGGGTGAACCACAAAACGGGCTCAAAAATTATTGGACATAAATATTTGGAGTGTCATGCTATGTAAATACTGTTTAAATTTCCAATATTTTTAGACAAAATTGATCTCTTAATACATGGATTCTGTTATGGGCTTATGAATGACTAGTTATTTATCGTAACTTCGCTATGTAGGTAAACACGAAACCGTGCGATGCAGGTGAAAAAAAGACAAGTTTTCGAGAGCGTATAGGTACGTCGGAAATCGCACAGTAAAGACTTAAAGAAAGACACATTCTCCGGCGTAAAATATTCTAATTTTTCGTATATGTGTCACGATGAAAGTAGATTTCTTAGGTGCATTCGATTTTGACATAAAACCTGTCCGCGCGTTGCTGCTGACTCTACATTTTTGATCCGGCATGCGAGCTAATGACAGAAACTCCGAGACAAAGCGAGTAAGCGGTTCGACATTCCAAACAGCCTGTTCTGTCACGTCCCAGTCACGATTTGACATTGCACTGAATAAAATCGTTAGGACGCTCACCGTTGCTGCCAAAGTATTCATCCTTATCCAATAGGTCATGCTGGAAACCATAAGCGGGGAGCCATGCATGTGAACCGGGCGGTTCGGGCCAATCGGAGATCTGAATCTCCTCCATCTGAGCATCAACACAACACTGCACTCCACGTTTAGTTCACAACACAATCATGCATGGACTACCTTTTCGTTCGTCCATTAGGCGATCATTTGGGGCGATAACGGTGGATGGGGCCGATGGGCCGGCGTCGGGTTATCGGATAATGGTCACAAAGACGTGCGCACGCGGCGGAGAGCGGCGGTTGACTGACTGGCGGCCGGCGGTTGGCGCGCGCGCCGCGATCACTCCGTTAAGTATGCAGCAAAAAATCCAGACGCCATCACCTGCTCAGCTCGGCTGCAGACATCGGCCCTTAACGGAAGCAGGGGCTGGCCTTGCATCAACCCCTTTGGAACACGAACACTCTTTAATAAACTAAAGCCTAAAATACACAGGTCACAGGAAGCGCCTGAATTACTTGTAAGTAAAATATGTACAGTACAGGCAGGTGATTGAAACGGCATAAACCCGAATTCTGGACTTATTTTATTAGGGAGTATTTAATACAGGTGTGCTAAACATATACTTGGTGCAATATAAATGTAAATACTGGCAGGGCCGGATTTAGGGGGGGGGGGGCAACCGGGGCGAAAGCCCCGGGCCCTCCACAAGCAGGGGGCCTCCCCAATAGACTTCGGAAAAAAAAAATCTTTCAAATTGGACTCCAAGAACTGGATTTCAGCGAAATCATTTTAGGCGCAAAGGGATGATCATCCAGCCAGACGAGGTGTGATGTCTGGCTAGGGGTCGCAGCGCCTATTCCCCCCCAATAGTTGTAGTCGTCACAGCTTTCGTATTAAAAAAAAATCACATAATTTATCACTGTGTGTTATTGAAATTATGACAATTGACCATCGGATGCCCTCTGCATAACTCTAACCACTCACTGTTCGAAGAATGTTTGATGATTCAAAGAGCATTGTCATTTCTTCATAACTTATTTAAAAAAATATCGTGTCACAGTGTTAGTTACCATACTCCTCCGAAACGGCTCGACCGATTCTCATGAATTTTTGTGTGCATTTTGTTTACATTTGGGTAAATAATTTAAATTTTCACCAAGTAGTATAAAACAAAGTCGCTATCGTCTGTCCGTCCATATGTATGCTTAAATCTTTAAAACTACGCAACGGATTTTTAAGCGGTTTTTTTAATAGATAGAGTGGAAGGTTCAAGATGAAGGTTCTAATGTATAATACATGCATAATTTATAGAGAAACACTAATAAATTTAGATGTTCATCATTGCACCCGTGCGAAGCCGGGGCGGGTCGCTAGTCTAATATATAAAATTGTCGTGTCGCGGTGTTTGTGGTTAAACTCCTGCGAAACGGCTAGACCGATTCTCATGAAATTTTGTGTGCATATCGGTTAGGTCTGCGAATCGGACAACATCTATTTTTCTTAATTTATTTATCTTAAGGGCGGTCCAGTCCATCCCTAAATTAGTATTTTTATTAATTAGCTGAGTAGTAGAGTAACTAATATTCAAACTACCTTCTTTATTTATTTATTTATTTATTTACACTTTTGCACTACAAATGTACAAAGGCGGACTTAATGCCTTAGGCATTTTCTGCCAGTCTACCTTGGGTGGTGCAGAGACAAAATGTGGTAGGTGTAAAATAAGAAAATATTGTACATATATATATATTATAAGTACTAAATAGGTACATACACTACATGCATACACTACATATATACACTACATATATACACTACATACATACACTACATTCATACACTGCCTACATACGCTACATACATACATATTATACTACATATACATATATTATTTAAGGTTGTCAAGATAGTTAATGATTCATCACTTCCACCCCGACTAATTAGTAATCTCTAAATGCTTGCGAAGTCTCTGCTTAAAAATGTCACGACTATCAACCATCCTGATTTCCGGAGGTAGCGCATTCCACAGAAGGATGGATTGTACGAAGAAGGAGCGGTGTAAAAAATCAGAGGAGTGGCCTACCCACTCCTCTGATTTTTCAATGTCCTAACATTGGAGTTGTCGGTTGAAAGTGGAACGCAGGTACTTGTTATGACTGGAGGAGGAGTATTGGAAATGACAGGATAGGTAACTAGGAGGATTAGGAGAGTGAAGGAAGGAGTAAAGAGTCGTCAACGCCCTTAACTCGCGACGCTGTCGAATGGGCAACCATTTGAGTTGGGTTCTCGACGCTGAAACGTGATCATACTTGCGAAGGTTGAATACGAATTGAATGCAGTTATTGAGAAGACGGTCAAGTTTATCGAGGAGATCTGCATTCAGGTCAAAGTAGCACACATCACCATAGTCTATAATGGGGAAAATCAAGGCCTGCACAAGCATCACTTTGGTGCCGGATGGCAACATGTTTTTGAACCGGTAAAGGAACCGTAGCATACCAGTGACTTTCTGGCAAACGCTGGCGACTTGAGGACGCCAGCTGAGAGTGCTGTCGATATGTATGCCAAGGTCCTTAACCGATGAGCTGAAAGGGATAATAATGCCGTCAAACTTGATGTTAGGTAACGTGGCGCTATCTAAACGATTTACTAATCGGGAGCTCCCAACAATGATAGCCTGACATTTGGACACGTTTACTGCCACGCCAAACTTATCTGACCAGCTCTTAACACGATCCAGATCCCGGTTAAGTTTGTAGATTATGCTTGGTAAATTATCAACGCTGGCTTTCCGATATAGTTGTAAGTCATCAGCATACAGATGATACGCACACTGAAGTTCAGGTGTCTTTAATGTCAGATGCGGGTGTTATCAAATTGAAACTTGATGGAAAAAAATATAAAGGTATTATAGTCACTTTTTGTAATTCTCTATAGGTTGGTGCCATCGATATCTCGAAAATTCGGAAAACTGGTACCTACCGATGTTTCCTCCCTACTCAACCCACAACCCTCAACATCATAAAATAGGCGAAAGCGAAATCATCATCCGGCCAGACGAGGTGGTATGTCTGGCAGGGGGCCGCGATAACTGTAGTCGGGGATTTCTTAACTGTGCGAATTACTCTGTAAACTTTTCTATCGTGGGGTAGGACTTTTTGGTAATTCTCTCATTTGTAGGCGATATTTGTTGATGTTCATAAGTAGTTCAGATTTTTCGGGTAAATTGTGTAAAGTATGTAGCGAGCTGGTCATTACACGCTTATTATATTCTAAAATCTATAGGCCTGGCAATACCATCTTTACAGTAGCATTTACTTTTCACAAAAGGTCAAAGGTACTTCACACGATCAGTCAACGTATTCACAACAAAATGTTGGCACGCAACCACCATTATTTCAACATTACTTTATACAAGGGGCGACCAAACCCCTTTATACGTAACGACGATGAGGGTAGCAGCCAAAGTTGCTGAGAAGACATAATATGTATTGTTCTAATAGAGTTGACCGATGTAGTTTAGCGTGTGATGACGGATTTAGTCCATCCTGACGGTGTCGTTCGAGCTAACAGAAGGAAATGACAGTGCCGAAAATCTAGCTGACAGATGAACTTGGTATGAACCCCTGGGATCACCCGTCTGGCCAGCATGGCATAATAGGCGAATTACCCACTTTTAAGAACCGGACTTAGCAGTTGAATGCAACGGATCAAAGATAGCCAAGTAAGCTTTAGGAGTTTGTTGATTTAAATGTAAGTGGGCAGCCATCCCAGCATTGTCTGCCGGCTGGGGATTATTAAAAGATTTTCCCTGCTATCACTACATAGTATAAAACAAAGTCGCTGTCGTCTGTCCGTCCCTATGCATGCTTAAATATTTAAAACTACGCAACGGATTTTGTAGCGGTTTTTTATAGATAGTAGTGTTTATATGTATAATACATGCATAATATTGTAGAGAAACACTGATAAATTTAGATGGGTATCATTGCACCCTTGCGGAACCGGGGCAAGTCGCTAGTAAAAAATAAAACAACAAAAACGGCTCCGTGTATACCTTTTTTTATATATCTTGTATAGAAAAAGTACAGTGAATATTTTATGACGTGAGTATGACGAAACATATTTATCAACGTCAATTCAATAAAACTATCATCTATCTGATGGATGAGACTGCATTAGAAGCTTATTGTTTGAACAATCAAATTAGACACTGCATTTTTTTTGTATTAGACAAAAAAATGTTACTTACATACCAAACTTTAAGGTTTTTGAATTCAGTTGAAATAGGTCGTTTTGCCGTCTTTTGGTATCGGGTGTAGAAAACATAGTGTCACCGCCTTTTCCATCCTGAGGGTGTCGTAATAAACAACTAAAGGAAACTCCGGACACTGACAACAGAGTTTGGATGTCATTTGTGTTCGTGAATTGCATGTTTGTAAACTGCCCCCGCGATACTGGTTATACATAGTACAGGAGGTTCGGTTTTTTATAAGAAAAGATAATTAAATTACATAATAGTAGCTTACCTCAGCAGACCCCGTCAGAGATTATAAACGTGGTGATAATCTAACATAATCTCACGCCCGTGGTCCACAAAGCGAGTGTCAACGCTCTGCTTGACAGACTTTCACCAAATATTTTACTATGACCGTGTTGTAACTGTAAGTAAGGTAATCGTGCTCTGAGTAAAGATTAATACCCAAGTTAAAATCCATGCTCCGACTCCGTAATGAATGATAATCGAACGAGCGAAAACGACCAAGTGTTTCTATCTAGCGAAGAAGGTGAAGATAAAGGTTGTTCTACATCTCTGCGTGCTAATTCAAATGGTTGCAATAGAGAACTTGAGAGCTTGTTCGAAATGTCAACCCTGAAAATAAGTAGGTACTGTTTTATCGATACCTATTCTAGATAAGTTTTCTATCTAGAATAGAAAAATGCTTTATTGTATCAACCAGGCTTCCTATTCAAATCAAATCTTATGCTGATTTTTATAACACTACTACCACTTAAAAATGCCATATTACAACGACCGTGTATATATATTATAACTAACTAATTTCGTTTGGTACCGAAAGGCGCTCAAATGAAAAACGATTTTTTTTAAAAAGGAATAATTAAAATGAAATATGAAATGTCTTGAATCCAGAGAGCCGACCAGAGGATAAGGAAGGAACAAAACTGAAACATTTAAATAAGTTCTTTAAATATATTTAACACATATTGTTTGTCTATCTTCGAATCGATAGGTCATATTTGATTACCTAAAGATCAGCTAGATTTCGCACGGAGCAAGATAGACGACGATTTATCTCATGTCATCATCATCATCATTTCAGCCAAAAGACGTCCACTTCTGGACATAGGCCTCCCCCAAGGATTTCCACAATGGCCGGTCCTGGGCCGGCATCCATCGTTTTCCGGCGACCTTAATCAGGTCATCGGTCCACTGTGTGGGAGGCCTACCAGCACTGCGCTATCCGGAACGCGGTCGCCATTCGAGGACTTTTCTGCCCCATCGGGCGTCGGTCCTGCGCGCTATGTGACCTCCCCACTGCCACTTAAGTTTGGCAATCGTGTATCCATCTCATGTATCTTTAATAAAATAAAAATTAAATTAAAAATTTAAATAAACCCCCGACACAATAACCTTTAAAAAGTAAAAAATAAAAATAAATTCTTCGCGTTGGGGGACCACTCCTACTTATTTATTACCTGACCCCTGGTTCACCCGATTTTCATCAAACATGTCTAAGAACACTCGCCCGTAACTCACCTTTCATACAAAAAAACTTTATTGAAATCGCTTCATCCGTTCGCGAGCTACGGTGCCACAGACAGACAGACAGACAGACAGACCGACAGACACGTGAAACTTATAACACCCCTCTTTTTGCGTCGGGGGTTAAAAATATGCATCTCACTCACCGATATTACTTAACGTACTTACTTCTCAGCCATTGAAAGAGCTACTGCCGAGCCTCTTCCGATTACAAGAGTTAATTAGCCTACTGTGCTACGCTGGCCAGACGTTTTGGCGCAGCGTTTTGATTCAAATTTTCTTTCTCTTGCTGCTAGGTTTATTGCCACCGATATTTCTTTAGTTGTCTCTTACGACGCCCTTATTAACCCTCGACGCAAAAAGAGGGGTGTTATAAGTTTGACGTGTGTGTCTGTCTGTCTGTGGCACCGTAGCTCGCGAACGGATGAAGCGATTTCAATATAGTTTTTTGTATGAAAGGTGAGTTACGGGCGAGTGTTCTTAGACATGTTTGATGAAAATCGGTTGAGCCGTTTAAAAGTTATGAGGGGTGAAAGTGGGGAAGAATAACCGAATGTCTGCAAATATAATCGAGTGGGGTCTCAAATGAAAGCGCATCACGTGCAATTTAACAAAATCTACATTATAATAAGTTTTAAATAATTATGACACGGGTCTTAATCGCGGAAATATTTTGAAGGTAAATACCTTATACTGCCTGACGTTTCGGCGTGGGTTACACCAGCCGTGGTCACAGGCTGACTGATGGATGTAGCTCAGCGCCGTCTTCGTGAAGCTCGGGTCTCCATGCCTACCCTCGCTTGCTCTTCACAATTTGTTAGCTTTTGTAAATTGTCGGTATTCCGACACACCACACTAACGACGTCTACACACGAGCGGATTGGTTTTTTATTACGGAGATGACATTCACTAAAAACTGGATTCCACGATGATGATAAACGGTAACCATCCTCTCTATTAAAGCTGGTATGTTTTTTAATTTCAATCGCTTCCCGCGCAATTCTTGAATAATAGTGACGGTCTGTGGAGAGGATGGTTGGCTTATGTAGCTCAATCCAATGGTTTGGTCCTGATTCCAGTAGATGCTCCGCAATCGCCGACTTATTGACCTGTCTGTTTTTGACAGCTGCAATATGCTCCTTAATTCTCTCTGCGACAGTTCGCTTTGTTTGCCCGATATAGGAGCTACCGCAGCTGCAGTCGACTTTGTAGACGCCTGGGGTCTGAAAGGGTATAACGTCCTTTGGTGTCCGTAGGTGACGAGAAACAAGAGACCCACGCCGAAACGTCAGGCAGTATAAGGTATTTACCTTCAAAATATTTCCGCGATTAAGACCCGTGTCATAATTATTTAAAATGTGTGAAAATCGCGTTAGTCTAAAAACTTTAATTATAATAAGTGTGTACCTATAAAAAGTATAAAATAAAACATTATAATAATGGTTATAATGTTTAATTAATATATATTTCACAATAAATAATTTATTAAAAAACTCGACAGATTTTTTTTTTATTTTTATTTGGAAAATAATTTGGGGCAAGGGGGCCTCCACTCCTTTGTTGCCCCGAGGCCTCTGGACCCCTAAATCCGGCCCTGAATACTGGTAAATAGTCCCGACTCCAATTAATTGTAAAGAAGCGAAGAAAAAAAGTTTTACATAAACTAATACAGAATTGTCCGCGCGGTGATGGATTTAGAATACATAGCGTCACCACCCCATTCCATCCTGAGGGTGTCGTAAGAGCCGATAGAAGGAAGGCACACCGTGACCAGGCCGGAAACCTAGCCACAAGAGAAGGAAAACATGAAACGAAACCCTGTGCCAACCCGCCTGACTAGCGTGGCACAGTAGGCTAAATTACCCTCCATGTAGTTGCAGAAGGCCCGACTCAGCAGTGGGTCATTTAAGGGCTCAGAAGAAGAAGAATAAAGAATACATTGTAAAATCATTGTGTTTGTGTCTATGCACACAAGTAAGGTTATGACGTCAGTGTGTAGTTTCTTTGTATAATTACGGTCTGACATATCCGCCATATACACAAAAACACTTGCTCGAGACCTGTAATTGAGCTACGGACCTCTTGACCCAGAACGTATACTGACCTTGGACTAATAAAGCAACAAAGTTCGGATGCAAATGTTAACACGGGTAATTTTCATCACACGTGCTTTTTTTTAAGAACGTATCCGAATTGTATTTGTTATATCGTGTTACTCTGCTAAATACAAGAGTTTTTGCCAAACCCTTGCGCCAAAATCGTGTGGCATACGTCCTGAACTGATAGTTTAGTATTAGCACATGAGTAGATAAATGACAGAGAGAAACCTTCTAAGAACAGCGCCACGGTAGGTACACTACTACAAGTATGATGCGCGTGTGTGCGGGGGCACTGGGGCGGCTCTTCACGTACGGAACGAAACCGGTTTATACTGGTTCGGCCAGTGCTTTAACAAAGGGCTTGTTTGTTTAAAATTGAAATTAGATAAATTACAAAGAGTGTAAATATGGTTTATTGTACTGTTTGCATGAACAGCAATCCAAAAAATAAAAACCTATCTTTTTTTATTCATCCCAAAGGCCAAAGAAGACTTTTTAAAATTAAGTGACAAGTTTATGACTAAAAGTATGTCTCAAATTATTAAATGACAAATAGATGTAAACAAACTTTTGTGTATTCATTTTAATCCTCCTGTGCCAACCATATAAGAATAGGTAAAAAATTTGCTCACTCTTTAGAAGGTTTCCCTCTGTATACTCTGTGGTATTAGTAGGTCATGTCAAAGTCGACGATCAATAGCATGTTGATTGTCGATTTTGAACCGATTGTAATTAAAAAAATACTATTAAATTAGCTTGTTTTGGGCTTTGGCCTTGGGGTAGTGATTTGGCACAGCAATTATCCGAATGTTCGGATATTGCATAATTGCAGCTTGTGTTTGATACGATGTTGCAAAAAAGCGGTCTCATCTTTTATATGCTCGGTCCTAACTTCCACTCATATTTGGCATAACTAGAATCCGTGTGTGTCATGTCAGTGACATTAATCCGTCAGGATTAATGTCACTGTTGGCTACTGACTAATATCATCATCAGCCCACATTAGTCCAATGCTGGACATAGGCCTCCCCTGGGGGACCGCTCCCACTTATTTATTACCTGACCCCTGGTCCCCCAACGCGATGTATTTATTTTTTACTTTTTAAAGGTTATTGTGTCGGGGGTCTTTTTTAATTTAATTTTTATTTTATACTTTTTATAGGTACACACTTATTATAATTAAAGTTTTTAGACTAACGCGATTTTCACACATTTTAAATAATTATGACACGGGTCTTAATCGCGGAAATATTTTGAAGGTAAATACCTTATACTGCCTGACGTTTCGGCGTGGGTCTCTTGTTTCTCGTCACCTACGGACACCAAAGGACGTTATACCCTTTCAGACCCCAGGCGTCTACAAAGTCGACTGCAGCTGCGGTAGCTCCTATATCGGGCAAACAAAGCGAACTGTCGCAGAGAGAATTAAGGAGCATATTGCAGCTGTCAAAAACAGACAGGTCAATAAGTCGGCGATTGCGGAGCATCTACTGGAATCAGGACCAAACCATTGGATTGAGCTACATAAGCCAACCATCCTCTCCACAGACCGTCACTATTATTCAAGAATTGCGCGGGAAGCGATTGAAATTAAAAAACATACCAGCTTTAATAGAGAGGATGGTTACCGTTTATCATCATCGTGGAATCCAGTTTTTAGTGAATGTCATCTCCGTAATAAAAAACCAATCCGCTCGTGTGTAGACGTCGTTAGTGTGGTGTGTCGGAATACCGACAATTTACAAAAGCTAACAAATTGTGAAGAGCAAGCGAGGGTAGGCATGGAGACCCGAGCTTCACGAAGACGGCGCTGAGCTACATCCATCAGTCAGCCTGTGACCACGGCTGGTGTAACCCACGCCGAAACGTCAGGCAGTATAAGGTATTTACCTTCAAAATATTTCCGCGATTAAGACCCGTGTCATAATTATTTAAAACTTATTATAATGTAGATTTTGTTAAATTGCACGTGATGCGCTTTCATTTGAGACCCCACTCGATTATATTTGCAGACATTCGGTTATTCTTCCCCACTTTCACCCCTCATAACTTTTAAACGGCTCAACCGATTTTCATCAAACATGTCTAAGAACACTCGCCCGTAACTCACCTTTCATACAAAAAACTATATTGAAATCGCTTCATCCGTTCGCGAGCTACGGTGCCACAGACAGACAGACACACACGTCAAACTTATAACACCCCTCTTTTTGCGTCGAGGGTTAATAAGGGCGTCGTAAGAGACAACTAAAGAAATATCGGTGGCAATAAACCTAGCAGCAAGAGAAAGAAAATTTGAATCAAAACGCTGCGCCAAAACGTCTGGCCAGCGTAGCACAGTAGGCTAATTAACTCTTGTAATCGGAAGAGGCTCGGCAGTAGCTCTTTCAATGGCTGAGAAGTAAGTACGTTAAGTAATATCGGTGAGTGAGATGCATATTTTTAACCCCCGACGCAAAAAGAGGGGTGTTATAAGTTTCACGTGTCTGTCGGTCTGTCTGTCTGTCTGTCTGTCTGTGGCACCGTAGCTCGCGAACGGATGAAGCGATTTCAATAAAGTTTTTTTGTATGAAAGGTGAGTTACGGGCGAGTGTTCTTAGACATGTTTGATGAAAATCGGGTGAACCAGGGGTCAGGTAATAAATAAGTAGGAGTGGTCCCCCAACGCGAAGAATTTATTTTTATTTTTTACTTTTTAAAGGTTATTGTGTCGGGGGTTTATTTAAATTTTTAATTTAATTTTTATTTTATTAAAGATACATGAGATGGATACACGATTGCCAAACTTAAGTGGCAGTGGGGAGGTCACATAGCGCGCAGGACCGACGCCCGATGGGGCAGAAAAGTCCTCGAATGGCGACCGCGTTCCGGATAGCGCAGTGCTGGTAGGCCTCCCACACAGTGGACCGATGACCTGATTAAGGTCGCCGGAAAACGATGGATGCCGGCCCAGGACCGGCCATTGTGGAAATCCTTGGGGGAGGCCTATGTCCAGCAGTGGACGTCAAATTCAAATTCAATTTTGGCTGAAATGATGATGATGATGACATGAGATAAATCGTCGTCTATCTTGCTCCGTGCGAAATCTAGCTGATCTTTAGGTAATCAAATATGACCTATCGATTCGAACATAGACAAACAATATGTGTTAAATATATTTAAAGAACTTCTATAAATGTTTCACTTTTGTTCCTTCCTTATCCTCTGGTCGGCTCTCTGGATTCAAGACATTTCATATTTCATTTTAATTATTCCTTTTTAAAAAAAATCGTTTTTAATTTGAGCGCCTTTCGGTACCAAACGAAATTAGTTAGTTATAATATATATACACGGTCATTGTAATATGGCATTTTTAAGTGGTAGTAGTGTTATAAAAATCAGCATAAGATTTGATTTGAATAGGAAGCCTGGTTGATACAATAAAGCATTTTTCTATTCTAGATAGAAAACTTATCTAGAATAGGTATCGATAAAACAGTACCTACTTATTTTCAGGGTTGACATTTCGAACAAGCTCTCTAGTTCTCTATTGCAACCATTTGAATTAGCACGCAGAGATGTAGAACAACCTTTATCTTCACCTTCTTCGCTAGATAGAAACACTTGGTCGTTTTCGCTCGTTCGATTATCATTCATTATGGAGTCGGGGCAGGGATTTTAACTTGGGTATTAATCTTTACTCAGAGCACGATTACCTTACTTACAGTTACAACACGGTCATAGTAAAATATTTGGTGAAAGTCTGTCAAGCAGAGCGTTGACACTCGCTTTGTGGACCACGGGCGTGAGATTATGTTAGATTATCACCACGTTTATAATCTCTGACGGGGTCTGCTGAGGTAAGCTACTATTATGTAATTAAATAACTTATTTATCTTTTCTTATAAAAATACCGAACCTCCTGTATAACCTGTATCGCGGGGGCAGTTTACAAACATGCAATTCACGAACACAAATGACATCCAAACTCTGTTGTCAGTGTCCGGAGTTTCCTTCAGTTGGTTCTTACGACACCCTCAGGATGGAAAAAGGCGGTGACACTATGTTTTCTACACCCGACACCAAAAGACGGCAAAACGACCTATTTCAACTGAATTCAAAAACCTTAAAGTTTGGTATGTAAGTTACATTTTTTTTGTATTATTAAAGCAGTGTATGATTGTTCAGTTCAAACAATAAGCTTCTAATGCAGTCTCATCCATCAGATGAATGATATTTTTATTGAATTGACGTTGATAAAAATGTTTCGTCATACTCACGTCATAAAATATTCACTGTACTTTTTCTATACAAGATATTAAAAAAGGTATACACGGAGCCGTTTTTGTTGTTTTATTTTTTACTAGCGACTTGCCCCGGCTACGCAAGGGTGCAATGATACCCATCTAAATTGATCAGTGTTTCTCTACAATATTATGCATGCATTATACATATAAACACTACTAGGTATCTATAAAAAACCGCTATAAAATCCGTTGCGTAGTTTTAAAGATTTAAGCATACATAGGGACGGACAGACGACAGCGACTTTGTTTTATACTAACTATGTAGTGATAGCAGGGAAAATCTTTTATTTGTCCCCAGCCGGCAGACAATGCTGGGATGGCTGCCCACTTACATTTCAATCAACAAACTCTTAAAGCTTACTTGGCTATCTTTGATCCGTTGCATTCAACTGCTAAGTCCAGTCCTTAAAAGTGGGTAATTCGCCTATTATGCCATGCTGGCCAGACGGGTGATCCCAGGGGTTCATACCAAGTTCATCTGTCAGCTAGATTTTCGGCACTGTCATTTCCTTCTGTTAGCTCGAACGACACCGTCAGGATGGACTAAATCCGTCATCACACGCTAAACTACATCGGTCAACTCTATTAGAACAATACATATTATGTCTTCTCAGCAACTTTAGCTGCTACCCTCATCGTCGTTACGTATAAAGGGGTTTGGTCGCCCCTTGTATAAAGTAATGTTGAAATAATGGTGGTTGCGTGCCAACATTTTGTTGTGATTACGTTGACTGATCGTGTGAAGTACCTTTGACCTTTTGTGAAAAGTAAATGCTACTGTAAAGACGGTATTGCCAGGCCTATAGATTTTAGAATATAATAAGCGTGTAATGACCAGCTCGCTACATACTTTACACAATTTACCCGAAAAATCTGAACTACTTATGAACATCAACAAATATCGCCTACAAATGAGAGAATTACCAAAAAGTCCTACCCCACGATAGAAAAGTTTACAGAGTAATTCGCACAGTTAAGAAATGATGCCGGATGATGATTTCGCTTTCGCCTATTTTATGATGTTGAGGGTTGTGGGTTGAGTAGGGAGGAAACATCGGTAGGTACCAGTTTTCCGAATTTTCGAGATATCGATGGCACCAACCTATAGAGAATTTCAAAAAGTGACTATAATACCTTTATATTTTTTTCCATCAAGTTTCAATTTGATAACACCCGCATCTTACATTAAAGAAGGTAGTTTGAATATTAGTTACTCTACTACTCAGCTAATTAATAAAAATACTAATTTAGGGATGGACTGGACCGCCCTTAAGATAAATAAATTAAGAAAAATAGATGTTGTCCGATTCGCAGACCTAACCGATATGCACACAAAATTTCATGAGAATCGGTCTAGCCGTTTCGCAGGAGTTTAACCACAAACACCGCGACACGACAATTTTATATATTAGACTAGCGACCCGCCCCGGCTTCGCACGGGTGCAATGATGAACATGAAATTTATTAGTGTTTCTCTATAAATTATGCATGTATTATACATTAGAACCTTCATCTTGAACCTTCCACTCTATCTATTAAAAAAACCGCTTAAAAATCCGTTGCGTAGTTTTAAAGATTTAAGCATACATATGGACGGACAGACGATAGCGACTTTGTTTTATACTACTTGGTGAAAATTGAAATTATTTACCCAAATGTAAACAAAATGCACACAAAAATTCATGAGAATCGGTCGAGCCGTTTCGGAGGAGTATGGTAACTAACACTGTGACAAGATATTTTTTTAAATAAGTTATGAAGAAATGACAATGCTCTTTGAATCATCAAACATTCTTCGAACAGTGAGTGGTTAGAGTTATGCAGAGGGCATCCGATGGTCAATTGTCATAATTTCAATAACACACAGTGATAATAATTATGTGATTCTTTAGAATACGAAAGCTGTGACGTAAGTGATTCATAAAAACACGAGTCCAATATCTGACCGAGAAGATTAACACGGATACGTTGATAACTAATCTATAGGTACTATAATATATAATAAAATTGAATGCCGTGTGTATTTTTTAATAGACTTCTTCAACAAGACGCATGTTCAATCAGTGAACTCAGTGAAACGCTCGATTTGGCCTGAACCGTATTTTTATTTGTTTCAAGGGTATAAATGAATTTGAATGAATATACTTTAAAGCTGAACCGTCATATTTCGAAATATCAAAAAAGGATCGCTCATGTTTTGATTATGCATTATCACTGACATCGATCACTGCAACTGCCGATAATGTCTAACTAACAAGATAAGATAGCATTGTGCTGGAACAGATAAATGTTTCTGAAGCCAGATAAGTAAATTGCAAGTGAAACATTAAATTTGTTTAGTAAGCTAGTGCTCACTCATCATCATGTACATAACTACCCTTTCGGAATAACCGTCGATTAGCTTATTGACTACAAGCGACCCGCCCCGGCTTCGCACGGGTGCAATGATGAACATCTAAATTTATCAGCGTTTCTCTACAATATTATGCAAACATGTATTATACTTAAAAAGCTTCCTCTTGTATCACCTTATCTATTTAAAAAAACCGCTTCAAAATCCGTCGCGTAGTTTTAAAGATTTAAGCAGACATAGGGACGGACAGAAGACAGCGACTTTGTTTTATAATAAGTAGTGATAGTGATAGTGACTAGTACTACTATACTAGGCCCAACCCAGTAGTGGGTCATTTATTGGGCTGAAAAGACGACTATTATTGACTATATGCTGCTAATATATGGCCCATATCTTCCCGTGGGTGTCGTAGAAGGCGACTAAGGGACAACAGACGTTGGGCAGCAGCGACGTTCTGTCCAAAAACACACCATCCGTACTGCGATCGCCAACCCGCCTGCCAAGCGTGGCGATTTTGGCAAACCCCCCCAATGACATTACCAGCGGGCGGCCCAGGACCGGCCTTTGTGGAGAGATCCTTGGGGGAGAGATCCTTGGCCTATGTCCAGCAGTGGACGGCTTTTGGCTGAAATTATGATGATGATGATATGGCCCTTTGCGACTATTGTGCGAGCTTTGCGTTGAGTTTGAGTTTTTGCTCTCACAAATCTGTCTTATGGCGGCCTTGTACCCAAAAATGGCGATCTAAAAATGCAACTAGTTTCTTGCCGGCCCTTCGCTGTAGGCGTGCAATACGAAACGGTTTTAAATGGTAATTTTTTTTAAATGGTAAATTATTTGATTGTTTGACTTGTCGAAAGAGCTCTAATGAGAGAACTTGATTTAATGGGTTTTGATTTAGATTTGTTTTAAGCAACGTCTAGGTCTGCTAGACTTTGGATGGGTGTCCACCATAGTATTAAGATCGGACTTCCTCCGTGCAGGAGGCACATAAAGCCGCCATTTTACCATCTATGTCAATATAGGCAGTCAGTAGCGTAGAAACTGGCAACTAGCAGCTTGTAAACAACTAACGGTCGTCCTGAAGCGCAACCAGCAATCGCTCCTTGTAAATACCGGTAGTCGCGCAGATAGCTTAAGTTACTCCTTATATCATCAGCTACCTATCAGTGAAAGTCCCATCAAAATCGGTCCCGCCGTTCCCGAGATTAGCCGGAACAAATAGACAGACAGACGGACAGGCAGACAGACAAAAAATTTAAAAAAAAATATTTTAGGTCTATGTACTGTGTATACATACTTACGCATTTAGTAAAAAGTTGTTATTTTATTATTACAAACAGACTATTATTTTATTATTTATTTGTAGTATTTGTAAAGAAAGAAGAAAGAAAGTAAATTTATTGAACCCAAACAATCCACACAAGACATTATATAATTATTATAAAACAAAGACAAGGCAAATACAAAGACAAATACAAATAAAACTACTACTTGCTACTTATACATAAATATAATATTCACATACGGTAGGCTTGGTGTGGAATTGTGCGTTCAAAAGGCCGCAGCTACAGGTATCTGCAGCGCTGATTTTCAGCTGAAGCTGTAGTATAGATATGTCTGTCTGTCCGTATATCTGTCTGTTTGTTCCGGCTTATCTCTGGAACGACTGGACCGATTTTGACGGGGAGTTTCACTGACAGGAAGCTGATGATATAAGGAGTAACTTAGGTTTTTTTTTTTTTTTTTTATTTTTTTTTTTTTTTTTTTTTAGCCTCGCCCCGCGGCTTCACCCGCGTTACGACAATAACTGCGGGTAACATCGCACCCGTGCGATGCCGGGACGGGCCGCTAGCTTATAAAATTAGTAGGATATCTACTAGTTATGAAAATTATGAACCCAATTGGAAAATTATTAGACATGTTCGTCTTTTTTAGACTAGCTTCGCCCAACGGCGTCACTCGTCACTCGCGGTACGACAATAAGTTAGCGCGGGTGAAACCGCGGGGCGCAGCTAGTTATAGTTACATATAAGTTTGTAAATTGTATGGATGTTTCTCTTGTACGCAAAAACCACTGAATGGATTTCGATAAAACTTTATAATAATATTGCTTACACATTAGAATAACACATAGGCTATCATTTGGAAATATATAGTGTGAATAATCCAAAATATGTATAACGATACAAATTCTTTCTATCATCATTATCACAATTTTCCATCAACACGCGGGGGAAACCGCGTAGCGCATCTAGCAAGTGATATATCAGAGTCAGACTTGAAATGGCATGGCGCCAACGCAAACAAAATGTTTTGGACGTTTGTTTTGAACCACGCACGTGTTCTCTTTTGTACATATTAACTATATAGAAGCAATACGGGATTGATCCTTCGTAGATGCGCACCTCGCCGTGGTTATGAGAGAAATAGATGATTTACATAAATACGGACTGTACCTACCTATTTTGAAGACGGGGTTTACTAAAAGAAACTCAAACTCAACGGAACTTTATTTACGTACGTTTTTTAACATATCCTATGCCATTTTTTTTTTTTTTGTTATAGTGGGGGTAACCTTTTATAGGTCCCCAGCCGGTGGGACGGGGCTGGGGTATGTGGGAGTCCCGGTCGCGTTGAGATGGTGAGTTGCGAACCGGTTTACCCACAAAAACCTACCACTGTTGTCACCGCGTGTCATTCTGCCGTACGGGAAACTACATAGCCTTTCCGTGTTGGCAGTGACGGACCGGGGAGCTTGGCTCGAACCCTTGGTGTTGTTTACCTTTTTGACGCCTGAAGCGTTCTTCTCGGAGACTTTTGCTATGGGGATAGGGTGTCCCTGCCCTGATCCCAGTCTCGATGCGCACCATGTGTGAAGCGTGCCGCAATCCTGTTTGGCTCAAGAGAGCCTCGGTGCAGAAACCGATCGCCACGGGAACTGCTATCTGCTCCTAAGGGCGGGGGTGTTAACATATCTTACCCCTACATTAGGTATAACCTGTATCGAGGGAGCGGTTTACAAACATGTAATTCACGAACACAAATGACACCCACACTCCGAGCAAGTGCCTCTGGTTCAGACAAAGAAACTTGCCCGATCCCGGAATCGAACCCGGGACCCGTTCATCCAAAAATTACCATTATCATCTTACGGCACCTGTCCCACGCTAGGTGGTAGTTTCCATACACACCTATCAGTCGTCATCGGTCATATCTACATTCACACCTTTTATATACTATTCCCTAGTCTTACAATCCATCTATCTCTTTGGTGTACTAGAGAAAGAAAATGTTTTTGACCGTGGTATAAAGATCTTGGACATCTTTACGAAAGCGAATCAACGTTACATCGCGTGTGTTTTACTCGTTAATAAGTCACGACTTTTCGACTATTTAGCGGCAACGGTGGGCAGACAGTCTGGCAATTTAAAGATTTTGTTATTTTTACTTTATTCGGAAACCGTTTCTGTTTCTCAGCAGATGTAGTCGGTCGTCTGTCTCATTCTTTTCTTAAAGTTTTTTGAGAGTAGAAGTGCAATATGCTAATATATTTAATAAAATATGTTTATAAACATTACACACCCTACCATGTATTTCACACACACACACACACACGCGCGCACGCATTATACAAAATAATCTTTTATTTATGTTAAACTCTGTGGTCAAATTGACAACAGAACTTTATTTTTAGAACTATAATTTTAATTAATCATGGTCGACTTCGACCACTGGGCGACCACTAGAAAATATTAAACCACGGAGAAATGGTATGCTAAGACTTCAACAGACTCAGTAATGTATGTGAGCGTACCTATTAAAATATCGGTAAAACGCGACCACATGAAGACGCGAGAAAGTTTGGTCATGGCATGGCCCATGGCTTTATTCTGTGAGGACTACATTAGTTCTGCGTCAATTAAGGTGGGACAAGGGCCGAAAAAAGCCAATGGTCGTTTAAAACATGGCGATTTTTAAGAGTTTCTTATGTCTACTTTGTAAGAACCTGAGCTTATAAAAGCTTTGAAAAATTATAAACTGACTTTGACTTCGGCACTAAACAGCGAAAAATAAACAACCATTTAAGTAGATATCTACTCCTTTTTGAAGTCTAGAAGTCAGTGCTAGAAAATAGTAAAAAATATTTTATTTGTCCTAAACCAGAGGCACTGGCTCGGAGTCTGGGTGTCATTTCTATCTATAATATGTATGTATTTACAAAAAAATAAAATTATATAAGTAGTTTATCATCCATCTCGTTACCATAACACAAGCATTAAGTTGATTAGCTTGGGACGAGATGGCGTTGTGTGAAATGTCCAAGGATATTTATTTATTATTATTATTTATTTAAATGTTTCAACCTGTAAATTGGAAAATTTTAAGGTAAGCCTCTGGTTTGAGCACAGACGTTCCATTTCTTGCGCCTTTTCCATTCCGTGTGATAATGGATTTAAAATACATAATGTCACCACCCAACATTTCATCCTGAGGGTGTCGTAAGTGCCGACGAAAAGAAATGAACCTAGCTGCAAGAGAAAGAAAACTGGAAGCGTGGCACAGTAGGCCAATTACCCTCCATGGAGTTGGAGGAGGCCTGACTCAGCAATGGGTCATTTATGGGTTGAGAAGTAGTAAGTTTTTGCCTGCTCCATCTTAGACCCTGGCGTTGCTTTCCATCACGCAAGCCTAGCGTCAAAAGCATTCAAGTCAATTCGTTCAATGATTAAAAAAAAGTAATTCTTTTGGCGCCTTGTGGGATATTTTCTGTACATGACAGGCACGTTTTAAGTGTAGCCGTGTAGTCTTGGTAGTCAAGATATTTCCCTACTGAACCTATTGACATAAATTACATATTTTTTCCGCGAATAATTGTTTGTATCAGTTAAATACTGATTTCTTCGCACCTCAGTTTAAGCATTTGTTTAACTAAATCTTTAAACAAACATTTCAATTGCCATACTAGTGTGAATTATAAAAGCGGTCACAAAAATTCTTATAGCGATCCTCGCGTAGTGAGATCCTCGTAAAAAGATTAACATCGCCATGTGAATTGCGGACTTACAAAGTTCCCAAACATTTTGTTTATCTAGGGGCTGTACGAGTTCCTAGGTCGGTCATGATACTTGCTCTGGGCTTAGGCGTCATTTGTGTCGAGGAACCTATAAAAACCCGCTCATTAATAAATAAATAAATAAATATCCTTGGACATTTCACACAACGCCATCTCGTCCCAAGTTAAGCAACTTATTGCTTGTGTTATGGTAACGAGATGGATGATAAACTACTTATATACATTTTTTTTTGTAAATACATACATATTATAGATAGAAATGACACCCAGACTCCGAGCCAGTGCCTCTGGTTTAGACAAAGACACTGGCCCGACCCCGGAATCGAACCCGGGACCCGTTGATCCAAAGGCGGCACATCTGACCACTAGACCAACAAGGCAGTCCCAAAGGCGAATCATAATGAATGAATAAAATCATTCAATCAATCATAATGTCTTTTATTGGAATAAATTCTTGCGAATGCTTTTAATTAGTTACTAGAACTACTACTACTACTACTCAGCCCATAAAAGACCCACTGCTGAGTCGGGCCTCCTCCAATCCCACAGAGGGTAATTAGCCTACTGTGCCTCGCTGGCCTGGCGGGTTGGCACAGGGTTTAGTTTTCCCTCTCTTGCGGCTAGGTTATCGGACTTGTAGTTTTCTTTTGTCGGCTCTTACTACACCCTCAGGATGGAATGGGTTGGTGACACTTTGCATTCCAAATCCGTCGCCACAATATATTCTCAGCATCATTGAATGTATCGGAATATCTGTAGCCAGATCTGTAGTACAGGTATATGTATGAAAAGCTTAGTTAAGTCACATTTGGCTAATAAAGTCCTAATCAGCAGTGGGTAATTTAAGGTCTGAATATAATACATATATAAAAAATATAAAAAAAAAATATCTACTATATTTATTTTACTAGAGAATATATTATATTTACAGAATACGACAGTCCAGCAGATCGCTATGTTGTAAGGTTTCACGGCGTGAACAGAAAAACTTGCATCGCATGATCGTAACGGGATGTTGTGGAAACTTAACCACTTTCATTAACTTAAATGTCGATTACTTACATAGTTGCGAATAATTTACTCATACTTTAACTCCGTAAAATAACTATAAACTACCTATGTAGTATCATATCGTAAAACTAAATCTCAGTGTAACGATTTTCTTAAGTTTTTTTTTTATTTTATTCTGGTTGTAACAAAAAAGAAGCGGTATAGCCATCCAAAATGAGAGCTAATGTTTAATTGGTTTCCTATCTCTAAGAGGTAGAAAATGGTATGAGAAAGCAATCGATCTTTTTCTGAACCAGAACGTTACAACATAACATTCCATTCCTAGAGGACATTCCACACACATTCCTGGAGGATTCGGATTAAGTTTTCCTTCTCTCGCGGCTTTATCATTTTATTTTGTCACGGCTAAACCGATTTTGATTAAACATGTTTATGGACCACCACAGCTTATAATAAAAACGGAACCATATTCATGCATTCGTTTAGTAGTTACGATGCGACAGGCGGAGGCACAAATACGTCTAACATACAACCGCTGTTTGTCGGGGGTAAAATATTATTATACTCCTACTTCTGTGCCTATTCATAATTTTTTATCTATGTTTAATAAGTTTATATTTGATTGCAATATGTCTACTAGTTGAACTACCTAAATAGGCATTCCTTGATTGATTTAACCGTTATAACTCTAATTAAAGTTACACCACTTAAATGTAACTAATTAAAACACCAGTAACCGCCAATTTAACCATTTTAAACTTCTAATTACTGTAAACCATAGTTTCCGTTACTTTTCTCCGCTATTGGTGTCTCTACCTTCCCATAATATTGAAATAAAACATAATTTAGTTATATATTTAGATGTTTATAAAACTTACTTATAAACTGCTATAAAAGCGAAAATAAATCGCGTCTTCGTCATCATCATCTGAACCATCCATTTACAAGGAGGGACAATCCTACCATGCTGCCCAGAGGCAGTTAGCACAGTCTTTCGTCAACTTTCGTGTCGAGTTTTCCTTCTCGGTAGGCAGCACTTGTCATTTCCTGAAGTCGACTGTTACGACAACATCGTCAATATATAAACTGATTCCAAACCACGTAAATTTTACCAAAATTGGTTTAGTAGTATAAGATAGAAAACTTGAAATGAGTGATCAACAAAGATTTGTAAGAAGTCCACAACTTATATACCTACTTCCTCGATTTTCTTTTTACTCGACTCATTTACAAATCATACATTCATTTACAATATAAAAAAAAATTCAACAAAACCGGCGGGTAAGAAAAATAAAGTCGTAAAATCTTTTTATCAAAAAATGTGAACCAACTTCGAAATAGGGCAACGAACAATAAACAACCATTTGAAGCCGGTGCCAGCTTTAATTGACACAGGCGCTAATTAGCATCTAGCTGTGCCACCGACTTCGAATGGTTTTATAATGTTCGCTTTTTGAAATTAGTTTACATTTTATGTTTATATGGTTTTTTTGAATTAGCACCCAGAAACAAGGCTTCATTGGACAACAACCGTTTCTTTTTTGCAACTCTGGGAGAGCCGCGCCTTAAACTTTAAAATATTCTTTGGCAAGAACGCCTCTCATACGATCCATTGTCCTCTGAATTATCATGACATCTAAGATAAGATAGATATGCTTTGAATGAAACGGCGATTATTATCATCACATGATGCCTTGTCATCCAGTTGTCATTCGCCACTTGGAGAACTCATACTTTCACTCGGATTAAAATAATCTGAAGTAATACTAACAAGAGAATGAAAATTTAATATAATACCCGTCTGCTCTGTTTCTCTAGATATTATGCGCCGTCGTGGCACAATAGTAGTACGTAGGCTAATTTCCGTTCTGTAATTAGAGGAGGTCCGACTCAGCAGTGGGTCTTTAACGGGCTGAGAAGATGAGCCACTTTGAATAGGTACGGCACTCAATTCCGTGCTATTTTTAACCCCCGACGCAAAAAGAGGGGTGTTATAAGTTTGACGTGTCTGTCTGTCTGTCTGTCGGTCTGCCTGTCTGTCTGTCTGTCTGTGGCTCCGTAGCTCGCGAACGGATGAAGCGATTTCAATACAGTTTTTTTTTTTTTTTTTTGTATGACTGGTGAGTTACGGGCGAGTGTTCTTAGACATGTCTGATGAAAATCGGTTGAGTCGTTTAAAAGTTATGGGGGATTAAAGTTACACCATAATAAATAAATATCCTTGGACATTTCACACAACGCCATCTCGTCCCAAGTTAAGCAACTTATTGCTTGTGTTATGGTAACGAGATGGATGATAAACTACTTATATACATTTTTTTTTGTAAATACATACATTTTATAGATAGAAATGACACCCAGACTCCGAGCCAGTGCCTCTGGTTTAGACAAAGACCCGACCCCGGAATCGAACCCGGGACCCGTTGATCCAAAGGCGGCACATCTGACCACTAGACCAACGAGGCAGGCAATAAGCGTGTACCTATAAAAAGCAGACTATTACTATTAAGTCAGACTATAACAATGCCTATATATGAAGAGAGATAGCACCAATTTCTTCGAGCTAAGCATTAAGCTTTCATGAAGTGAAAGGATACGTTCTGATCTAAATAACACCGAAATCCGTTATAATTCCCGCTTTATCTCTTCATTATTATCCGGTGACAGCTGTCACAGATAGCTTGGAAAACAATGCGGGGCTCTAAAACACTACATCAATATCAAGTATATCTCTCATAGCATAGTATAAAAAGAGTTCCGTAGCGTATATTCTACTATTACTATTAATAATTTTCTTTTGTCGGCTCTTACGGCACCCTCGGGATGGAATGGGATGGTGACACAATAAATCCGTCACCACACTGACTATGGAGCGTATATCAATAAAATATTGAATAATGTATCATGAATAATATCCGACAAGAATCAAGTGATGCTTTGCTGCTGCTGCCTTTTGTCCCAAGTATTCACAATTGAATCAAACTCAACTCAAACTCAAAAGGAACTTTATTTACGTAGGTTTCATCACAAAACTCTTATAAATCGTCATATTTATAAATACCATTATCATCTTACGGCCCCTGTCCCACACTAGGTGGTAGTCTCCACACACATACCTATCAGTCGTAGCAATACCCTCGACATAATAATATGTGGTATAGTTCATGAAATATGATATTAACGTTTGTAAAGATCTCAAAGTAGTTAAGAAGTGACCAATTTATATTTCCTAAACTATAGTCTGTGACATTATTCCTCTGAAACAGATGTACCGATTTTGCTTTGTAATTTATCTTGCAAGCGGCTGTCCGTACGTGAGTTTGAAGAAAAGTTTTACCGAAATGTTGAATGTCGATCATTCTAGATCTCCTACGGAACCCTGAAAATAAATGGATTAAGTAAGCTCTCACCTGTTACGCAGCTGATAAAAATATTACCTTGTATCTAATAGAAAGTCAATAATTTTGACAGATGTACTTCGAAATACCGTTGACGTAGCTTCGAATCTTTATGGTTTATCGATTTGTCATTTTATCACACAGTAGTTCTTTGTTTTTTTAAATAGAACGTCATATTTTAAAGATGATGAAATTATGTCGTGTTTTTTTTAATATTGCATACCAAACGTCTATGCCACCCATTTTTTATTATAGATGGGCTGGTTTTAATGTCTCCTTTCGTATACGTTCCATATTAAGATGTTTTTACATAACAGCAAGATATTTTTCAGGAGCTAGATTCAAGCCGGTCAGGTGTGACTGCTTTGCTGGTATACCGTATACGGGTTAGCTGTGCCGCCTTAGGATCAATAGTCCAGGTTTCCATTCCGGGGTCGCGCAAAATCAAAGGCACATGCTCCGAGTCAGGGTGTCATTTGTGTACGTGAATGTCATGTTTGTAAACTGGCCCCGTGATACAGGTTATACCTAAAGCCCCTGCAGTAATCTAAAATAGATAATTCTCATTTAATTTAAAAAGAAAAAAATATTACGCATTGCCGCCCTCAAAAACTGTACTAAATTAATTGCACATTTAACAGTTAGCGTTTGTTGTGAAATGTACACCGTATTGTTTACAACAAGTTGCTTCATCCTATAAAACTTTATCCACATACAGGGCTTCTAATGCTTCCATAAACACTGTTTCAACACCGTCACGCACACAGTATACATATTATAATGACCAGTAAGACAACGTGGAACTTTCCCATGTTTCCGAGTCGTGACGGTATAAAAGAAAACATAGATGTCGTGTCACCATATTCAGGAGGCAACTAAATACATTACTGACTATTTAGTAGGTAAGTTGAACTCGCGACAACCAGCGTGGCACTGTTGGCTAACCACTCTATATGATAAGGACCCGCCCTATAAGGACCTACATTTAAGCACATGTCAAAATATACTTCGAAAATCTAAAGTAAACAGCAAAGCTGACTTGACTTAGATTTATTAAAAAAAAAGTTTTTTTTTATCCAATGAAATCAGGATCAGTTAATGTATACAGTCACTTGTGGGTCTAAATTTAAAATTTTAATGAACTCTTTTTTTTTTCAAATCCTGGAAGATGAATATTGAGCTACTGCGTAGGCGTTTGGACTGTCTCCGATTGGGGACATGTCGCAGAGTTGCGCAAGCGCAGATGAGGAAGATGACGTCCTAATTAGAAAAGTGGAACGAGATACTGAAGATTTTATGGTGACGTGAAATTTGTGAGTTAGGTTAATGGGTGAACATAGAATTGTTTGACTGGAGTTAATGGAAATAGAATAGGACTAATGGAATTGTTTAAATGGTTTTGTGTAAGACACGCAACGTTGGAGATTTTGAATTTATTACCATGGTATTCTGGGCGCCCGAAAGCAAGAAGTTCTTAGTAATATGTGTATCTATTGAAACTGACCGACTTTTGAGTAGTAGCTTTTAGCTACTGCGCTTCGTTCGGTGAGCGAGAGGGCCGGAGGCCCCCCCCCCCCCAACCATGGCAGCGGAATTTAAAGAGAGAGTACCCCAGGAGGGTACCAGTGCGTTTCGCACTGGAGAATCCCTCCCTGAGCATCCTCGCTCAGGCTGCCCTACGTATTCTGGGGAGGGCAAAATCCCGCTCGTTACACCTGCCCGAGGCAAGAGCAACATAAACACGGCACCACCACCTGAACTCCATGTACACTTCTGCAACATCAGGGGATTGCATACTAATCTAAACTCTGTCCACCACCATCTTGAGTCAGAGAAGCCTGCGTTGCTCTTTTTAACGGAAACTCAGATATCGTGCCCCACGGATGCGTCATACCTAAATTACCCAGGCTATAAAATTGAACATAAATTTGTGTCACGAGCCGGTGTATGCGTGTACGTGAGGGACGATATCTGCGTCCGCCGCCTAGGCAATCTTGAAGGCAGGGACCTCTCCTCCATCTGGCTGCGTATAGATTGCGACGATCATCCGCGCATATTCGCATGCCTCTATAGGTCCCACAGCGGCGATGCAGAAACCGACCGACTCTTCGAGCACGTCGAAACGGCCATTGACTCCGTGCTAGAACAGACCCCGTCCGCCAAAATTGTGGTTCTCGGCGACTTCAACGCACATCACGTTGAATGGCTTGGGTCACAGAAAACTGACCACGCGGGTATAACTGTTCATGCCCTTGCCATGGCCTATGGTTTAACACAGATGGTCTCGTCGTTCACTCGAATACCTGATGTGGAAAACCATACGCCTTCACTGCTGGATCTTCTACTGACCTCTCATCCCGATGGCGTAAAGGTGTCCGTCGGTGCTCAGCTGGGCTCGTCGGACCACTGCCTAATTCGGAGCGTCATGCCACTTACGCGTCGATTGCGGTCTCGCCCCGCGGGCCTCCGGCGTGTTTGGCATTTCAGGTCAGCAGACTGGGATGGAATGCGGATCTTCTTTTCATCCTACCCATGGGGTCAAGTTTGTTTCTCACTGGAAGACCCCAGTGCTGTTGCTGACTCTGTCGCTGATGTGGTGCTCCAAGGCATGGAACTTTTCATTCCAAGTACTTTGGTGCCCGTTGGCGGCAGGTCTCAGCCCTGGTTTGAGTCCTCTTGCAAACTGGCAACCAGTAAAAAGCAGGAGAAATTCCAAGCCTGGGCAAATGCAATAGCTACTGGGGATCCGAAAGCTGATCACCTGAAAAAGGAATACAACTTTTCCTCCAGATCCCTCAAAAGAGCCTTGGCCATGGCAAAGGCAAAGCACATCGGCAGGATTGGTGAGAGACTGGCTCGTCTTCCCTCGGGTACACGTGCCTTTTGGTCCCTCGCCAAGGCTGTCGAAGGGAACTTCTGTCGACCATCTTTTCCACCTCTGCGCAGGGAGGATGGTGATCTCGTCTACGATGCAAAGGAGAAAGCCGATCTTCTGGGCTCTCTTTTTGCATCCAATTCCACTTTGGACGACGGGGAGAAACCACCGCCGACCATCCCCCGGTGCGTCAGCGCCTTGTCGGGCATTCGGTTTACCCAAAAATCGGTCCGTAATGAGCTTCTCTCCCTGAACATCCATAAGTCCAGTGGGCCTGACACCATCCCTCCTATTGTGCTGAAAACATGTGCTCCAGAGTTGGCTCCAATATTAACGCGCCTTTTCCGACTCTCCTACGATACAGGCGTAGTCCCTCATTCCTGGAGGATGGCTGTTGTGCACCCCGTCCCGAAAAAAGGCGATCGCTCTGATCCGGGTAACTACCGGCCCATTGCCATCACCTCCTTGCTCTCCAAAATAATGGAATCCATTATTAATCGCCAACTTTTACAATACCTAGAAGAACACCAGCTAATTTGCGACCGCCAATACGGGTTTCGTCAGGGTCGGTCGGCTGGCGATCTTCTAGCCCACTTGACCCATCGCTGGGCATTGGCGATAGAGACCAAGGGGGAGGCCATGGCCGTTAGTCTGGACATTTCGAAAGCTTTCGATCGGGTGTGGCACAAGGCGCTTCTTTCGAAGCTTCCGTCTTATGGGCTGCCTGAGAAACTCTGCAATTGGGTTACCAGCTTCCTCACGGAGCGCAGTATCAAAGTCGTTGTCGACGGGACATGCTCCAACGTTAAGCCCGTGAACGCTGGTGTCCCACAAGGCTGTGTGCTTTCCCCAACTCTGTTTCTTCTGCATATCAATGATATGTTACATGCTGATAACATTCATTGCTATGCAGACGACAGTACGGTGGATGCCTTATACTTTGGCCACCCCAATATTTCTCAGGCGCACATCCTTGAGTGTCGGAGCAAAATTGTGTCTGAAATCGAGGCTACCTTAGACCAAGTCTCGCATTGGGGTCATCACAACTTGGTGAAGTTTAACCCCCTAAAGACACAAGTTTGCGCGTTTTCTGCCAAAAAAGCTCCCATGGTCGTGCCTCCTCAGTTTCAAAACACTCCTCTTGATATTAAGCCGAGTATTGGGATTCTCGGTGTTGACGTAGGGAGCGACGTTCAATTTCGCGGTCATTTGGAAGACAAAGCTAAGCTGGCCTCCAAAAAACTGGGTGTCCTCAACAGAGCGAGGCGGTATTTCACGTCGGCACATCGCCTCCAATTATATAAGGCGCAAATACGGCCACACATGGAATACTGCTGCCACCTCTGGGCCGGGGCTCCACAGTACCAGCTCCTTCCTTTTGATCGCATCCAACGTCGTGCAGCTCGAATCGTCAATAGCGATAGTCCTAATGATCGGCTTGATACTCTAGCCCTGCGAAGAGACGTGGCGTCTCTCTGCATTTTCTATCGCACTTATCACGGAGAGTGTTCTGAGGAATTGTTCGATCTTGTCCCTTCCGCTTCTTTCCGCCACAGATCCACCCGCCAGAAATACCATCAATTTCATCTGGACGAATGGGTGTCCACCACCGTGCGGTTTTCAAGAAACTTTATACCGCGCACAACGTCTTTGTGGAATCAATTACCAGCGGAGGTATTCCCGAACCGGTACGACATGGCAACCTTCAAGAAACGAGCCTATTCCTTTCTTAAAGGCCGGCAACGCACTTGCAACCCCTCTGGTGTTGTGGGTGTCCATGGGCGGCGGTGATCACTTACCATCAGGTGACCCGCTTGCTCGTTTGCCTACCTCTTCCATAAAAAAAAAAAAAAAAAAAAAAAAAACTAGTGGTCACCCAGTTGTTTAACATTTTATAAACTCTAGGGTATAGGCCTTGTAATTTCTTTTTGTCATCTCTTACGGATAGAATAGGGTGGTGACTCTATGTACTCTAAATCCGTGACTACGGAAAATTGTGCACACATTTAATTATTATTACAAAGTGTAAAGAAGGCGTTAAATTAACGACGATGAAATCACTGTAGAACGTCGTTGTTGACCCACTTTCGACTATAGTACACCCTAACTCTTACAGCCATTGTAAGTTCCCAATGAGCCGTTGCACCGACCGACTTGCAACCTATGACTTCCTGATAGCTGTGACTCAATGTCCAAGTGGGTGAGTGTGAATGCTTCCGGAGAAAATACGTTGTTAGTTTAGTTGTGAATCTAGAGACAGTTGGTGGTCTCATCTAAGTCCGGCGCCAAGCAGTTTTACTGTGTTCCGTCGTGTGTATGCGAGAGCCGGTGCCCGACAGGTCATTTCCTTGAGTTGCCTGATCCATCTTAGACCCTGGCGTTGCTTTCCATCACGCCAGCTTAGGGTCAAAGGCATTCAAGTAGGTGATACAAAAAAACTAGCGGCTACTATGGTGGACTAAGCACAAGTTATATCTGTTTTTTTTGCTGTCGTTGGGCATGTGCTTTATGCATACCGCCGCCCCTCAGGGGTACTGTCGGCGATTATATGGGACTCGGCAACTACTCGTATAAAACCCCAGCGGTATACCTTCACACGTCACGCTTGGGGCGCCACAAGTTCGAGTAGACGCATTCCACTGTGACGCCCCATAGGGCATAAACTGCAGTAAATCTGTTTATTTACTTACTCCTCAGTCTGTAAAATACCTATTGCTGAGTAGGGCCACAGGAGTAGAGGGTTATATAGAGCGAAACCTTCTAAGAACAGCGCCACGGTAGGTACACTACTACAAGCACGGTGCGCGTGTGTGCGGGGCCACTGGCGGCTCGTCACGTACGGAACGAAACCGGTTTATACTGGTTCGGCCAGTGCTTTAACAAAGGGCTACCTCACCGCTCGCTACGTATCGCGTCGTGCGTGTTTGTTAAAATTTAAATTAGAAAAGTTAAATTAGAAAGAGTGTAAATATGGTTTATTGTACTGTATGCATGAACAGCAATTGAAAAAAAAACAGATCTTTTTTTAATTATTCCAAAGACCAAATGAAGACTTTTTGAAATGATGTGATTAGTTTATGACTAAAAGTATTTCTCAAATTATTAAATGACAAATAGATGTAAACAAACTTTTGTGTATTTAATTTAATCCTCTTGTGCCAGCCCTTTATGAATAGGTAACAATTTTGCTCACTCTTTAGAGGGTTTCTCTCTGTATTACTCTGTGGTAGGGCCTCCTACAATTACACGAGGGAAATTAGCCTGCTGTGCCACGCTGGCCACGGGCATTCCGCTCCTCGGAGTATGGGGATCAACTCCACATTGGGCGTGAATCCCGTGGCCTTGTTTCGGGCAGTCGAGGATCGCCGTCAGTTTTAATGGGTAGGTCGAGGAGTCCCACATAAGGGTCAGCGCAGACAGAGAGGAATAATCCTCGGTCTCGGGATTCCCGCGTATCTTCCGAGGACGCGTGTGTCAAGTTCAAACATTTATTCACTTACTTGTAATAATTTTAAAGTTTATTTTCAAGTGCGTTAATAAAACCTCTCCGCTGCGCTCGGTTCTGTCTGCGCTAACCCAGCCAGTCCCAAGCGGCCGGGTATCCATGAGCATCTCCGATGTAAAAAAAGGGATTCATATCAAGGATTCCTTCTCTTGCGGCTAGGTCATCTGCATTACCATTTCCTTTGGTTTTAATTGAATAATCAGGATGCAATGATTATAACTCCTAAACTATGTAACCCATAGCTTATATTTTACTACAAGACAACAATCTGCGACATAAACTATAAGTTACATTTAAAATGTGTGTGCGTTCAATTTTGTTTGCCCCAAAAATCATCCCGTTAGCCTATTCAGTTCATCCCAATTCGCAACCACACTATACACGATATCATTTTGCGTTTGCGTGCCGTCCAACAGATTCACGCGTATAAAGATCTGTGACGAATTTTACACGTTTGGGTCAAGTTGCCAGCAAACAATATTTACCCCAGAAGAAGAGAAACGTACTTGTTAAGTGGTTTGTTTTATAAAAATGTAACGTATGGCGAAGGATTTAGAATACAAGGTCGGCTCCAAAGCCTCCGTTCGATTCCGTGGTTGGACAAATGTCTTTGTGTAAACCAGAAACACTTGCTCTGAGTATGGGTAGCGTTGTTCGGGAATTTCATGTTTGGAAACTGCCACCGCGACACAGCATAAACTTAGTGCAGGGGACCGTCATCGTAACTTGAGCAGGCCCGACTTAAGAGTGGGTCATACATAGTCAGCACCCCTTTCCATCCTGAGGGTGTCGGAAGAGCCGACAAAAGAAATTGACAGGCTGAAAACCTAGCCGCAAGAGAAGGAACACTTGATACGAAACCCTGCCCCAACCCGTCTGGCCAGCGTGTCACAGTAGGCTAATTACCCCCCCCCCCCCTGTGATGAGAGGAGGCCCGACTCAGCAGTGGGTCATTTATGGACTGAGTAGTAGTTGTAGTAGTAAGCAGCCAAAATGTCAAGCTTCCAATCAGCATTTGCAATAATGTTAAGGTAATAAATTTCACAGCACGTTAAGTGTTAATATTAAATGTTGGCAACTCTGTGTAGTTGCGAGTTGCGTGTTCCGTGCAAATCGGTTTTGACCCCCTCGCGTACATTTCGTTGCAACAGTTACTTCGCGATAGACATGTGATTGGAAAAAGGTCGTGCCTGATATTTCGCTCCATTTCAGGCTTGATAATTAACTTGATTCGTACACGCGACTAATACGTGTGGTGACGGATTAAGAATACAAAGTGTCACCACCCCATTCCATTCTGAGGGTAAGAGCCGACATATGAAATGACGAGGCCGATGACTTAGCCGCAAGACAAGGAAAACTTGATACAAAACACAGTGACAACCTGTTTAGCCAGCGTGGCACTGTAGGCTAATTAATTACCCTCCATTTAACTGGAGGAGGCCCGACTCAGCAGTGGGTCAGGAGTCGTAAATTATTGCATGTCTATATTAAATATCCTTGGACATTTCACACAACGCCATCTCGTCCCAAGCTAAGCAACTTAATGCTTGTGTTATGGTAACGAGATGGATGATAAACTACTTATATACATTTTTTTGTAAATACATACATATTATAGATAGAAATGACACCCAGACTCCGAGCCAGTGCCTCCGGTTTAGACAAAGACACTTGCCCGACCCCGGAATCGAAACCGGGACCCGTTGATCCAAAGGCGGCACATCTAACCACTAGACCAACGAGGCAGCAGTGGGTCAGGAGTCGTTAATTATTGCATGTCTATATTGTAAAACTAGCAACCCGCCCCGGCTTTGCACGGATGGAATGATGACCATCTACATTTATCAGTGTTTCTCAACAATATTTAAATGTAATACACTTATAAACCTTCCTCTTGAATCACTCTATCTATTAAAAAAACCGCTTAAAAATCCGTTGCGTAGTTTTAAAGATTTAAGTATACATAGGGACGGACAGACGACAGCGACTTTTATACTATGTGATGATGATGATACTTTATGCAAAAAGGGATGATCATTCAGCCAGACGAGGCGCGGTAACCGTGTGAAATGCTCTGTAAGTTTAGCTATGGCGGTGTTGAACTTTTTGGTAATTCTCGCATTTGTAGGCGATATTTCTTGATGTCTGTCCATGTCCGGATCTAGAATACACAATGTCACCAACACATACCATCTTGAGGGTATTGTAAGAGGCGACTAAAATAACGCAAGAGGCAGATCACCTAGCTGCAAGAGAAGGCAAACTTGATAAAAACCCTGTGCTAATCCGTCTTGCCAGCGTGGCACAGTAGGCTAAATTCCCTCTATGAATTTGGAGGAGGCCCGACTGAGTAGTGGGTCATTTAAGGGCTGAAACGATTTCTTGATAGTTCAGATGTTTGTGGTAAATTGTGCAAAGTATATAGCATGGTGGACGCTACATTACTATTTATGCAGAGGAACGTTGGTACGGTAATAGCATACTTTAGGTACCTACTTATTACTCTGTTTACCAAGCAAAAACAAACTGCCCCAAGGCGAAAGTTTTGGGCCCACCCTTCACTTTCCGTCTCGTTGAAACCTTTTGATGCATGCAAGATAAAAATATAAACATTAAGGCCATCCTCTGAGGTTATTAAAACAATATTAGAAAGTAAAATTTGTCATATTCATCTTCGCGACAAGAGAAAGAACAAGACTTTCTACATAAAGTACCAGGAGAGCAGAACAAAGCAGCAGTTAAATGTAGTTATTATCGTGAGAAAGGCCACGTGTGGCGTATATGTACATTGTTAATATGAGTCCACAGTCATAATGATTGTAGACTTACGTCGTGCAGTGAGCGACTGATGAATTAAATGCGAGATTTACACCGAGGTATTTTTGCTACAGCTACAGTTGTTGTAGTCTTATTGAGATATAATGTATTTACACATAATTTACTCAAAAAATCCCACTGCTGGACAAAGATCTACCCTAAGGACTTCCACAGAAGATCGGTCCATGTGCAGGCCTATCAGCAATGCGCTCGCCTGATCGCCACTCGAGGAACTTTCTGCCCCATCGGCGTTCTCTTCTACGAACTACGTGCCCTGCCCACTGCTACTTAATTTTGGCAATCTAATATGTCAGCCAAAAGATTAAATGTCTTTTGGCTGATATGATGATGATGAATATATGTCAGTAACCCCGGATTGCCTGAGCATCTCCTTATTTCTGATTAGATGTCGCAGGGAAACTGCAAGCATAGCTTTCTCCGGTACCTAAACATTTATTTATTTATTTATTTTATTTATTTATATACTTTATTGCACATAAAAACAAAATTGACATTATAAATGAGAAACCTTAAAATAATTTGTACAATGGGCGGCCTTATTGCAAACTGCAATCTCTTCCAGGCAACCTTAGGATGGAAAATTGGAGAAATTGAAGAGAAGTGGGCTAATCTTGTGCCGACATACAGTAAACTATAATAGTTACTTTAAGTTATATAAATGTAACTATACATTACATATATTTATACAGTACATACAAAAAATAATATTTAGTTTATTGTTTTTTGTATTTTTAAAGCTAGCTGACAGCTTGTAATTACGATAATATATTAAAAATCTCAGTATTAGCACCACTGATTAAATTAGTTAGGTAGGTACTAGGCGCGCAGACAATGGAAGCGATGTTAACGGCTGAAAACAATGCCCATTGTACCAGCTGGCTGCTACCATTTCACCAGGTAACTATTACATACAGTATACTTACATGTATACCTGCACATTGTTACGTTTCACATAGGTAGGTATAAAAATATATTATGTTGCTGTATAAATAAATCCACCACAATCTGTAACGGCTCATACTACAGATAGAAAGCCCTTAAAACTGTCATTGATTTCAGACTTAATAAATACAGTACAAAAAGAATTACGCTTTTTTTTTGGTTACTGTAACCAAAGATAATATTATTGCTATGTTAAATTATAAAAAGTGAACTCGCCAATGTAAAGCTTTACGCTGCAGCAGTTCTTGATTAACACAATTAACGACAAATCTAGAACTAAAACTATGCAAACTAACAAAAATCATGACTTTTTTCACAATATTTTTAGTAGCATGAGCCCGTATAACTATATAATGTGAATTCTTTTACTATCTATGTCAAATTCCATAACATCACCAATTTCTCAGAACATATCGATCCTCGATCCACGTCGCCGAGGCGCATCGTACCGAGAACCGATATTAAGGTGTGTAACTCGATATGGTTAATCGATGCATCGGGAGCATTGCTCCCGAGCGATTGACATCGTACCGATAGTGTTATTCGATATAAAAGACGTGCCTTTATGTTTAAGTGTGTCACCTACCTCTACGTGGTTAAGTTTCATGTCGACGAATCATCTAGGTATAAAACCTGTACCGCGGGGGCTGTTTCATCATTTCAGCCAAAAGACGTCCACTGCTGGACATAGGCCTCCCCCAAGGATCTCCACAAAGGCCGGTCCTGGGCCGCCCGCATCCACTGCTTTCCGGTGACCTTAACCAGGTCGTCGGTCTACCGTGTGGGAGGCCTACCAGCACTGCGCCATCCGGAACGCGGTCGCCACTCGAGGACTTTTCTGCTCCATCGGGCGTCGGTCCTATGTGCTCTGCCCACTGCCACTTAAGTTTGGCAATCCGGTGGGCTATGTCGGTGACCCTGGTTTTCCTGCGTATCTCCTCATTTCTGATTCGATCTCGCAGGGAATCTCCGAGCATAGCCCTCTCCATTTCCCCTTGGGGGCTGTTTACAAACATGTAATTCACGGACACAAATGGCAACCACACTGAGTGACTCCTGTTTACACAAAACCCATCGAACCGGAGAACCTTGATCCAAAGGCAGCACATCCAACCCTTAGACCAACAAGGCAATATCTTGCGAAGTTCTTCAACTAGCAGGAGCTTATCCTGTGACTTGATAAAGGGAATTTGATAGTCCCAGTGGTTTTTACAGAGTATCCAATATGCCCAATATCTTGCGGAAATATTTTAGCTTGTATAGTCCATGTTTTATCCGTCTGGATTTAGAACACATGGTATCACTACCCCATTCCATCCTTGAAACGACAAGCAAATAAACTTTTATGGAAGAGAAGGAAAACTGGATACGAAACCCTCTGCCAGCCCGTCTTGCCAGCGTGGCATAGTAGGCTAACTACCCTCCATGTAATTAAATAAATAAATAAATAATAAATATCCTTGGACATTTCTCACAACGCCATCTCGTCCCAAGCTAAGCAACTTAATGCTTGTGTTATGGTAACGAGATGGATGATAAACTATTATTATACATTTTTTTTTTGTAAATACATACATATTATAGATAGATATGACACCCACACTCCGAGCCAGTTCCTCTGGTTTAGACAAAGACACTTGCCCGACCCCGGGACCCGTTGATCCAAAGGCGGCACATCTAACCACTAGACCAACGAGGCAATTGGGGGAGGCCTGACTCAGGAGGAGTATGGGCTGAGTAGTAGTAGATAAAAATGACATGAATAAGACCATCTAAAATGGAAATTGAGCGTTAAAAAAAAAAAGAATAGTTTTGTGAGACCCAAGTCAAGGCAAATCCTCTTAGTGCCGAAAATGGCTGCCGTGAACCATGCTTATCAGATCATCACTTCATCTCCTCATTTGGATGCAGATGACACGTTTCGCCACCACACACAACTATCTTATCTTGCATAATCTGTGGACATAGTCTACTTACTTTTACATCAGCATTGCAAAACTATGCTGAGATACCATACAGTCTTCACACTGCCGAGTGGGAGTTCTCGGTAGGATTGACGTAAAGGGATATGAAAAGATTGTACTTGGATAGTGGATGTAGGTCTCCAGACCTAATTAAGATAGAGTGCATGATTTATTTATTTTTTCTTATTTATTAATGACAAACTGTATACTAATAATAATAGTAACAATTGTATTGTCGACAACTGGAATAATACCCAAACAGCTACACCAATCTGTAACCTCACTAAATTTACTACCGCTACGCTGTTGGTTTTCATAATAATAAATAAATAAATAAAAATTGCATCTATTTGGCACAATTACGAAACTTTATCTTGTTCCAGTACCTAGTAGTTCGAAGCTGGCTGGTTGGCACAGGGATTAAACCAAGTTTTCCTTCGTTTTCCAAGTTTTACAGCTTGGTTATTTGTTGTCATTTTCTTTTGTCGATTTTTACGACACCTTCCGGACACGGTATATCGAAACTGGGAGCAAAATAGTCGGCAAATGAGTCCTGGTGTGACCCCTGACCCTGTCGGAATGTACTCATTCTGGCAGGATATTTGGTCGCAACCAGTTATACACTCCGAAGGCGAATGGATGAGCGTTGTTAGACGCGCATGTAATCCAGGAGAGTCCATTAGGCATATCGTCTCTGGCTGTTCTCGTCTTGCTAACGGAGAATACTTGCACAGACACAACCAAGTGGCCAAGATAGTCCATCAACAACTTGCCCTTAAATATAGTCTTGTGGATACTGAAGTGCCCTACTACCAATACCAGCCTGCGCCAGTTCTCGACAATGGTCATGTCACGCTCTACTGGGATCGATCAATTATCACTGACAGGACTATTCCCGCTAATAAGCCTGATATAGTGATAATTGACCGATTGGCGAGCCGGGCAATGCTTGTTGACGTCACTATCCCGCATGACGAGAACCTCGTTAAAGCCGAAAAAGATAAACTCACCAAGTATCTCGATTTGGCACACGAGGTTACCGCAATGTGGCATGTTGATTCAACAATCATTGTGCCGATAGTCGTTTCAGTAAACGGTCTTATTGCGAAGAGTTTCGACCAACATCTCAAGAAACTCTCGCTGAGTTGCTGGATTAAGGGCCTGATACAAAAGGCAGTCATCCTGGATTCGGCAAGGATCGTGAGGAGGTTCCTCTCTCTGGAGCCCTGAACCGTCGGTAGCTTAGGTCATCGACCTCGTTGTCGACGGGTTTTCTATTATTTTATATATATTTTTTGAATAACAATGTTTTTTTAAGAATATATGTAAAAAAATATGAAATAAAAAGATATACTGAAGACTAATGATAACTAATACTAAGAACTATAAACAGTAGATTAGCTGACCTCTTTTTATCATTATTAGTATTTGCAGAGAACAGGTGTGATTTGATTTGTCCGTATAGTGACAGATTTAGAATACATTGTGTCACCACCCCATTTCAGCCTTGGGGTGTCGTAAGTGTCAGCAATAGGAAATGACGAGGCCGAAAACCCTGTGCCAGCCCGTCTGGCCAGCGTGGCACAGTAGGCCCGACTCAGCAGTGAGTAACATGTTTATGGGCTGAGTATTAGTAGTATTTAGAACATTATCACATATTAGCCGTTTTCAAGGATTGTTTCTCAAAAGCAAATTTAGCAGCTGTCGAACCCAAGGTATTTTAAAACGATACTTTCTTAATTCTATCGTAGAAAATCAAAAAACCTTTGCCATAAGAAAGTCGGTTAGAGATGAGACGCATTGGCGGATCGTGAATTTGTGGGGCCCTGGGCTTAAACAATTTAGGGGCCTACCAAGTTACTGAAAAACTTTTGTCAATAAAACTGTTTCTGATAGTGATGTACTTAGATAGGTAGGTAAAGAAGAAAGAGGACAATAAAATAATTTGGTTTATTTGGTGATAGGCAAAGTTAAAAAATCTTTAAGATGGTATAGCAATTTGGCAATACATCAACAAGGGGGCAGGCGATTAGCGACCGGGTGCATGAGGGTTTCTAACGTAAAAACAAAATTTATAGATATAAAGTAAGTAAGATTTGCTATCTCCTCAAACTTTATGGTTGCCTGGTATTGATTGCTCTTTTTATCCATGGGGCCCTGGGCTACAGCCCAAAAAGCCCTTGGAGATACAGTCAGGGCCCACGGGGCAGAAAGCGCGGGACGGTACACCCCGGGGACGTTTAGTGGGTATGTCTCCGACTCCTCACAGAAGCGGAGGGGACTCCCACACACCCCCTGTTGGCCATCCCCAGGCTGGCAGGGATTGTCCTTATAGGATTTTACTCCGGGACAAAAAAAAAGGTAGACCCGCCCCTTTGCAGACGCGAGCTTGTGAAATAAAACGGATCGGTCGGGTGGCACAAAGAATAAACATCGTTATGTTTTGATTTCCTTTATTAGCGGTTAGCGACGCTTCTGCAAATAACCCTGCGCCAGACAAACACAGTTTATTTGTTCGTACGATTCCCTAAATCCGAGCGCCGCGACGAGGGTAACGTTTGCTAAATTAAGGTGACGACCCGTACTCATTTACAGAGTTTTGTAGTCTTTTTTCGCAAACCGTACTCTTTAAAATCCTTTACTCTGAAAGTACTCTTCTGTATTGCTAAAATTCTGTAGCGACCGCATGCTACATACTTTACACAATTCACCCGAAAAATCTGAACTAATTGCATCAAGAAATATTGTCTACAAATGCGATAATTACGAAAACGTCCTACACCGCGATAGCGAAATTTCAAGAGCAATTCGCAAGGTTAATATATTTCCGACTACACCTAGGGGGGATAGGCGCTGCGACCCCTAAGCCAGACATCACACCTCGTCTGGCTGGATGATCATCCCTTTGCGCCTCAAACTCTTTTGACAGTGCTTTGATGTCACGCGCGCATATTGGATGCTGTAGAGGACGGGTGAAGCGACCTTTTTTTTAGACGTTCATTTTTTTTAGTCTCCAGGCACAATGGAGAGTAGAACTTTTTTTTTTGGAGTAGTGTACTCTTTTCCAACGTAAAAAAGGTGGTCACATTAGCTAAATGGATTTCCACATACAGTGATTTTGTTAAACAATGATTTGTTTAAATATTCACCCCGCGACGACGCGGCGACGGCTATTAAAAATTTCGTTCAACTCCTCTAAATATTAAGATTATGTACGTTGATTTTTTTTTTTTAATGAATGGCGTAGAAATGATGATTTTTGAAGCTATGTTGAAAAAAGTCCGCTGTTTGAAGGTCGTTTCATAATCTCTAGTGTTTCTTTTAATTTTCAATGATGGTGTCTTGTCTTGTCATTCCGTGTGGTAACGGATTTAGTGTCCCCACCCCATTCCATCCTAAGGGTGTCTTAGGCACCGACAAGGCTGAGAACCTAGCCGCAAGAGAAGGATAACTTGATACGAAACTTTGTGCCTACGATGTCCGGCCAGCGTGGCACTGTAGGTTAATTACCCTCCCTGTGATGAGAGGAGGCCTGACTCATCAGTGGGTCATTTATGGGCTGAGTAGAGTAGTAGTAGCCATGTCTTGTTGGTGTTAACCGTGGTCTCAGCAAGTACTCATACTATCGGCAGATGTGCCGGCAGGCTGCATAGGTCGATAGATTTTAGTTCTCGCGGGCGTCTTGCGTGATGTTGTTCTTGTATTGCGGCTTGGTTATTAGTTGTCAACTCCTTTTGTCGACTCTGACGACACAGGATGAATGGGATGGTGACACAATGTATTCAAAATCCGTCACCACTTGGGTACTTTTATTTTTGTAAATATATAATAGATATCATTTAAAATATATTAAGTGGCATTCATTGGACGCTCATTGACAATACCGTTAACGATTTTTGTCACAGGAGTTGTTATGTGCTGTGTAATAAGCATGTAAAAATGATTAATTTCAAATGAATACCTGAATCATTATTGTATCTCTGGGTGCAATATATTTATGACAAAGCGATTTCAATTTTAAATTCGACACATAAGTTCCGTTTCACACAATCATTTCACAACGTGGTCTTCATTTCACTAATCAGGTGTTAATAATGTGTGCACGTGAGAAAGTACCCACAATTATAGTAGGCGATACAACGGTTTCACTCGCCGGTCGTGCGAACCGAGGTGAAATTCCTTGAAATATTAAGGCTACACTTTGAGTCGTAATGCAATAAACTACCACTGCTATATCGGGCCTCGTCCAACTACATGGAGGGTAATCAGCCTACTGTGCCACGCTGGCAAGACGGGTTAGCATAGTAGTCCGGGATCCCCGGTACTTGATTACTATCAAGCTAATTTTTCGTGAATAGCTTCATTTTGATGAGACGCCCAACATTTTCTTGTCGATAACTCTTGATTGTGGTAGCTAACAGAGGTAGCAAGGACGAAATATGTTGATTTTATGATTCTAAAAAAATTAATACTAACCAGGTGCTTTTTGTAACCCGCCCTGGCTTCGCACGGGTGCAATGATGAGCTTCTAAATGTATCAGTGTTTCTCTCCAATATTATGCATATAATATTGTCTTGAATCACTCTATGTATTTAAAAACCGCTTCAAAATCCGTTCCGTAGTTTTAAAGATTTAAGCATACATAGGGACCAATAGTCCGGGATCCCCGGTACATTGTTTTCACTTGATTACTATCAAGCTAATTTTTCGTGAGTAGCTTCATTTTCATGAGACACCCAACATTTTCTTGTCGACAACTCTTGATTGTGGTAGCTAACAGAGGTAGCAAGGGTGAAATATGTTGATTTTATGATTCAAAAAAATTTATTACTAACCGGGTGCTTTTTGGTATATCTGATGATAATTATCTAAATTATTCGAAAATGTATTTGTCCTACAAAATGTATGGTTTGATCAAAGAGTCCTCCACCTCCAATATGTATGGATAACGAGGTCATAAAAAATGATTACTAACCAGCTGGTTTTTTTTTATTTACTTAGTAAATATTTATATTATTTAACCGTCATATTGTCCTACAAGTTGCGTGGTACGTTATCCCGGTCCTACGCTCAAAAGTTGTTAAAACCACAAGACCCATTTTGTCATCACTAACTGTAGGACAATAATTTTACATGATAGGTTAGTGTATTCTCTGCCCAAATGATACAATGTCCTACAAGAAAACAGGTATGTAACACGAGTCCGACAAAAATTTTAATTTTTTCGTTTTCCTACTTATAACTTACTAGCGACCCGAACCGGCTTCGCACGGGTGCATGTATTATACATATAAACCTTCATCTAGAATCACTCTATCTATTAAAGAAAACCGCTTCAAAATCCGTTGCGTAGTTTTCAAGTTTTAAGCATACTTAGGGACGGACAGACGACAGTGACTTTGTTTTATACTATGTAGTGATAGTGATGATACAGTGAAAACGTCTTTTTTTTTATTTAAATAAATTATTTTTCTTAAGTAGTACAAAAAAATAATTATTTACATATAAAAAAAATTATATTCATCAGATTCATCTGATAAATTTTCAGTATCATCACTGTCATTTTCATCTATTTCATTTTCCTCGTCTTCTGTCTCTGTAATGACGTAAAAAATTAAGTACTATTTAACATAAAATGAATCCACTTCGTTTTATAGTGTGCAAAACTTTTTATATAGTACATTATACGGATTCCGCTATTCAACGACATTCACCGTTATGTTTAATGGATGAAAATTATTTTATTAGAAATTTAGAACTTTTTCAGGCAATCCATTTTTTAAAATTATTTTTAACATACTAAATTTCTAATAAAATAATTTTCATCCATTAAACATAACGGTGAATGTCGTTGTATAGCGGAATCCGTATAATGTACTATATAAAAATGAAATAGATGAAAATGACAGTGATGATACTGAAAATTTATTAGATGAATCTGATGAATATACATTTTTTTTAAGTAAATAATTATTTTTTTGTACTACTTTAGTAAAAAAAAAGTTATTTAAGTTAATAAAAAAGATGTTTTCACTGTATCATAAGTTATAAGTAGGAAAACGAAAAATGACAATTTCTGTCGGACTCATGATACATACCTGTTTTTTGTAGGATATTGTATCATTTGGGCAGAGAATACTAACCTATCATGTAAAATTGGTGTCCTACAGTTAGTGATGACAAAATGGGTCTTGTGGTATTTCTGAGTGTAGGACCGGGATAACGTACCACGCAACTTGTAGGACAATATGACGGTTAAATAATATACATATTTATTAAGTAAATAAAAAAAAACCAGCTGGTTAGTAATCATTTTTGATGACCTCGTTATCGATACATATTGGAAGTGGAGGCTCTTTGATCAAACCATACATTTTGTAGGACCAATACATTTTCGAATAATTTAGATAATTATCATCAGATATACCAAAAAGCACCCGGTTAGTAATAATTTTTTTAGAATCATAAAATCAACATATTTCACCCTTGCTACCTCTGTTAGCTACCACAGTCATGAGTTGTCGACAAGAAAATGTTGGGCGTCTCATGAAAATGAAGCTACTCACGAAAAATTAGCTTGATAGTAATCAAGTGAAATCAATGTACGGGGGACCCCGGACTACAACCGACAGTCTATATAATATTATCCAAAGCTTCATAATCTTTGATCAACATGTTTTATGTATCCTGCGTATTTCTCTAGTTACTTTTGTCACCAGTATTGTGTGACCATGATTTAAAGGTGACTTTTTGCGCATGTGTGTACTTTTTCAGCCTTGTAATTTACTTTTGTTGGTTCTTACGACACCCCAGGATGAACAACATCAGATTGAACAATTTATAATAGGTAAGTAACACGTGGAAACGTCCTCAATATACAGGGTGTCCCAAAAAAATAGTGTCAAGCCGAAGTCCAGAGATAGAGCACCCCTTGAGGTACCCGAATCATCCCCATGTATGTTCTGCGATTTTCCATAGTTTTCGAGTTATTATTTTTTTCTGAATTGTCGATCTAATAAACTTAATTTCATTTTTTTGTAAGTAGTTTTAATTTTTTTCTTTCTTTAACTGTATAATCTTGAATTGTACTTTTAAGCATAAAATAATCAGCTTCGTAACGTTGACACAGAATTTTGAAAATATTGGTGTAGAGAAAAGAACATTTAAAATTCAGTAAAAAATCTTAACACGAAATCTATGAAAAATCGCAGAACATACGAGTACATGGGGGTGATTCGGGTACGCCAACGGGTGCTCTATCTCTGGACTTCCGCGTGACACTATCTTTTGGGACACCCTGTATAAGAGGCGAAATGCGCGAGCCAACAGTAAAACAGTTAAGTCTTGCATAAATGTGATTTTATTATTATATTCAAATAAAAATAGAAACTAGCTTCTTATTATATTTATTACAACTACAAAGAGCGGGTGAGCGTCCCTATTATAAATTGCTAATAGAAAGTGAAACAAGATGAATGATCTCAAATAAAGAATGAAGTCTTGCCTTGATTATGATGTTCTATTATTGTAGACGATAATAGTAGGTGAGTAGTACAAATTATTTATTGCCGGAAGGAAAGTAAATCACTGACGCAATATTAACACGCAATGTTTTATGAAAGTTTAAATCTACGGTTACAATTAGTTTTGTAATATCATTTTGCCTTAGAATGGGTTACAGATAAGTACCTACGTAATATAATTTACTGAGTCTTGACTCGGGGTTCTGACGCGCCGCATCTACATTATAGTGGCAAATTCTCAATTCAAAGAGCCCTTGATCTGCTATGGTTTCTTAAGTATAAAGTGGTGAAAATAGAATTCAATACTGAATACGTTTATTTGCTATCTTTATGTTACAGTTTTGTGGGTAATTAATAAATCATCATCATCATTTCAGCCAAAAGACGTCCACTGCTGGACATAGGCCTCCCCCAAGGATTTCCACAAACGCCGGTCCTGGGCCGCCCGCATCCACTGCTTTCCGGCGATCTTAACCAGGTCGTCGGTCCACCGTGTGGGAGGCCTACCAGCACTGCGCCTTCCGGAACGCGGTCGCCACTCGAGGACTTTTCTGCCCCATCGGACGTCGGTCCTGCGAGCTATGTGCCCTGCCCACTGCCACTTAAGTTCGACAATCCGGTGGGCTATGTCGGTGACCCTGGTTTTCCTGCGTATCTCCTCATTTCTGATTCGATCTCGCAGGGAAACTCCGAGCATAGCCCTCTCCATTGCCCTTTGGGTGAAATTAATAAATACGACATCATCTTAATAAGTTCCATAAATAATTACGCTCAGGCAGAGATGAGTGGGTTTAAATATGTTCCTTTCGCTCGGCGCCCGTAGCAATTGCTACTCTTGCTACGTGGTTTATCCGGCACTGACTATCACATAATAGTTATTAGCTATGTCGCGGGTTCGATCCCCGCACCGAAGAAATATTTGTACGACCTACAACTCCTACAAGTTTAAAGTCTATATAGACCCGGAACATGGTCTGGGTGTTTTCTGTCTATATTAAGTATGTATTTACAAAAAAAAATTATATAAGTAGTTTATCAACCATCTCGTTACCATAACACAAGCATTAAGTTGCTTCGCTTGGGACGAGATGGCGTTGTGTGAAATGTCCAAGGATATTTATTTATTTATTATTTAAAATATGAGAATAAACTATTTATTCCTTCTCTGTCACCCAGTGTAAAATGCCATATTAGAAATATAGTAACATTGAGTGAGATGCATACGGCTTACTAACACCCTACTAAATGAAAAAGGAAGTATTCAATAAGTACCTACAACAAAAACCTAGCGGAGGGTTCATGACTGTGTTTATGGTACGGAACCGTTTCCGTTCCCACGGCGCGGGTGTTCGCTTATATGGTGTTCGGTATGAGTTTTTAATAAGGTGTAGCGAGTGAATATTTTAGTTTGTAGCGTAAACTTGACCTCACGACGACGCTTGCACATCTGTCGATTCGTGACCAAGGCAGGTGCAATAAATGCAGATAGGTAAGGAAATTTCCGTGTGGTGACGGAGAATTTGTGTCACCACCCCATTACATCCTCAGGGTGTCGTTAGAGTTCACAAAAGTCCGAAAACTTAGACGCAAGAGAAGGAAAACTTAATACGAAACCCCTAGGCATCGTGGCACAGTAGGCTAGTTACCCTCCATATAACTGGAGGAGGCCGACTAAACAGTGGGTCATCTATGGCCTGAGTAGGGTAGTAGGAAAATAAATACGCATAAGATATTTGTTCCTTCAACATGCATATATGTAGGAGTGTAATATTTTAAGACGTCAATACACTAACATTTTGTGCGTAATAATATAATATGTAGATAGAAGAAATTTTGACGCAAAACAATGGCGTGACCATTGTCGGGACAGATTCGACTGCATATACGAAAGTTCGTCGATTACAATTTCACGTGGGCGTTTTTATGAGTTATAGTTTTTAGGGTTTCACGCGGCTCATCAGAAGTGGCTGCTCTGCAAATAGACTGCTTGGCTATTCGCGGCTCGCTCAGTCAGCCTGGCTGTTGTGAATCGAGATGCGTGGGCTCCACTATGTTATTGACGGTAGTAACGCGTCACAAACGTAGGCAATGATTGTAGGATATTAACTTTTGTACGGAGAATGACGTCATAGATAGAATTTATTTGGAAAACTATAATATAATGCCAAGCCAATAGTTTTATAAAGTTTGTTTCAATTTTAATGAAATACCTTACCTGTAGCATTTGTTTTGCTACTACGCGTTAGATGGCGTATTGTCGTAATCTTACAATGTAACTTATCCGTCTGATATTCTTCATACATAATCACAGTCTTCTTTTACAGGGAAATGTTGGTTAGCGAAAAATATAAGTAACGATTTCGGCTAAATAGGTTTCTCAATTAAAACGGCAGCTGAAATACTTGAGAAACGTACAGTTTTTCCAGTTTATTATGCAACCGCGGTCCAACCGCTTAACGCGGTTTCTATTATTAAAGTAGAAAAGCGGCAGGCCGCGCGGCCAGCCGCTAGTGCGTACAGGCTAATGGTACGATAATCGCAAACGAAGTGAATTTTTCGGCATGCTAACTAATCTTCGTTTATAGGGGAAATGTCTAACCGAAGTTCAGTTAAATCAGTGGAATTAAATAAGTCAGTGGAATTAAAATCCCACTCATATAAAAGCCTTTGTCATCAAGTGTCTTTTTTTTAATCACAGCTTCACTGTATTTTTTATAATTCATCGATACCTTGATAAATCAATGACTGCCTTGTAGGTCTGGGGGTTCTTAGTCTTTATTTTGCTCCGAGTCAGTGTCTTAAGTGTTCGTGAATTAAATGTTGGTAAACAGCCCCAGCGAACATATAGCTGTGATAGTGCAGATTGTTTTTTAAGAAAATAATTATATGACCTCGTTTTAAAATGGGTATATTGTAAAAGGGCAGTAGGGATTTCGTTACGTAAAATAAATGAAACATATGTCACAAGAACAAACGTTTTATTATTTTCTAGAACCGTTTTATTTCTAATAAATATATCTATACCAATAATAGGAGATCAAAATAAATAAGTTGATACATAATATGATTGAGAGCGCAGCAAAGCCACAGTGTAAACGCAAAGCAGTAGCACAACTCGGCCTCGAAGGTAATTTTATAGCGTTAAAATGGACTGGGTTGAAGAACCCGGCTTATATAGTACTCACAGCTGTTATTTTGTATCCGGTATAAGAGGTCCACGTGTACTTGGCCTACTGCTTTTAAGCTGTGGCAAGACTTCCATTGAAATTATTTTAACGCGGCAAAATTAAGATTATAAATATAAATCATAGACAAATAAGTAAATTTTTCTCCTCATCACTCGCTCAAGCCAAGCATCTTTCATAAGTAGTTCCATCCAAGATTTAAAATATTTAAACAATCATACTATAGACATGAAATCGTTATTGTCATCCAAATGATATAAATTACTCAATCACTATAAAATTATTTAGTACGGCATATACCTACAAAGTTTCATGACTTAATATGAATCTCATAAAATTGCGTTCATACATCCATATAATATTTATTTCCAATACATTTTAACATAATTTATTTGTGTATATGAAGAAATCATAAGTCTGGTTATAAAAGAACAGCTAACTTTGTTTAGGTACTTATTGCTTTAGAAATATTCATCTTAGAAACACGGGTATTAAAACAATGGCAACGTTTTAGATGGATATATTAATAGGTTTAACCGAAATAGGAGAAACTAACGAAGTATCTCGATTTGGCTCAAGACGTTACTGTCATGTGGCATGTCGATTCAACTATCATTGTAGAGATAATACTTTCAGTGAACGGTTTTATTGCGAAGAGTCTCGGCCAACATCTAACTTCCTTGGTTGCTGGATAAGTGTCGTGTTATATGCATTCTATATATATGTATATATATCCTCACTCACAGGGGCAAACGAGAAAGTGCCACCTGAGAGCCGGAAGTATTCGCTGATAGCCCCTAAAAACGGGCGGAAGCCAGTTTGCAAAAGGCAAATCTACGTACAGTTCAACGGTTTCTTACAATATAGGTAAAATGGCAGTTATATGTTTATAATTTCGATTACATGATTATTTAATGATATCATCTTAACAACATACCAACATAGGCTTGTGCATAGGCAACCGTAGTATATTCGAATATACATCCGAGCAGTTGAATATATTTTTCTTCACTTGAATAATATTTTTTCTTAATACTACATCATATGAAATTGAAATAAAACTACTGGACATTTGATAGTATTGCCAACTAAACTATTTTTCTATAAGCGTGATTTTTTTTTTAAATTCAGTGTTATCAGAATACAAAACGTCACCAAACCGTGCTATTCGGAGGGTACATAAGAGACAGATAATCTAGCTCCGCAAGAGAAGGAAATCTTGATGCAAACCCTCTTGCCCGCATGGTACAATAGGCTTTGGACTTGGAGGAGTCCAAAGAAATCAGCAGAGTTGTAACTTTGGAGGAGTCCGGACTCAGTAGTGGGACATTTATGAGCTGAAATGGCTAAACATATTAATTCCCACAAAATAATATTACTTCTACACATACATTAGTCACCTAAAGCATTTACATTTTCATAATATAATATCTAACACAATCACAATAATGCATAACACAAACAAAACGTATTTTTTACCCAAATTATACAAGTCAATTAATGTTATACATCTCCTAGATCCCAACGAATTCCAATCCAACTCTTATTCAATCACAAGATTAAATTTAATCGTTCTGTATTATTAATACTGTTTACATTTATATCTCAGCTCCCCAAATGCTTGTTAAATGTCTGATTAACAAAAGCATCAAAATGAGTGTTAAGATTTTATAAAGTCTGATTGGTACAATTGAGTAACTTTATTATCTAGTTATTTATGAGAAAAAAATATTGATGAAATGATAAAGTTACGGGTACATAATTAATACGTTTTTACTCATAACGCGTCATCGTAAGACGGCCTCGCTTCGTTGCGACATAAAGCTATTTTGTCTAAAAATGTTTAAAGTAAAATATTGCGAGCTGTATAAACAAATGTTTATCAAATTCTGTCAGGCTTAAATACACTCTAAAATAAGAGTACATGTCGAAATATTAAGAGAGTCACAGGAGTCATAACCAAAATAGAAATTAAATGGTGTCTTAAATAAAGCATAATTTAAAAAAATGCACATTGTGATAACTAATTCCGATCCATATATATGCATATTATCTTCATATTATTGCACTTGATCGATAAATATAATGTTGCGTAACTATCTTAAACCTTTGGTTTTCAGTGCGTACGGGCATTATATTTATACCATTATAATACGATATGCTAAAGACGGTGAATGCTGAAATTATATTACGTTGTTAAATGCTTATTCTACCAAGAAGGCACATTCTGAGTATGTGATGTTTCTATTGGGCTTGGATATGACCAATATAATATCAAGTTATTACCTAAGAGTATGTGTTAATTTGCATAATACCAGTTTGAATATAGATTATGTTTAACAACGGAAAATTGTGTTAGTTCTAAGCTAATTTGATAAGAGTTGTATGAACTCTAGCTGGATGTACTAATATTACTAAAAAAAATGCATTACGCATACGGAAGTAAGTCTTTTGATGTTTGTTTCACTATTACAACTTTAACTTTATTTTAGTAAAATAAAAACAAATGCGACATACAAATAGGTTCAGAGCCAAAATATTTACTTGATAATTATAATACCGTGAGATGATCGCGTTGGCCAATAAACGAGTTAATATAACTTCCACCTGTTTGCAAAATACTTTGAATTTCAACGAAATATATTTTGTACGGTTTTTAAGATGATCTCACACACGAAGTAGACATACAAGCCAGTTCTTTTACGCGGCATATTTCAATGACAGATTAAACCCCTATTATGGAATGTTACCAATGTTAAAATACTATATGATCCATTAAGGCCCATTTAGAGGGGGAAAGTTTCTCGTCTCGAAGATACGATTATTGAGAGAATATAAAAAAGCCTCTCGCTCTTCTACTTTGGCGAGAATTTCACTGAACTGGAATGATCAAATCTCGCAATCAAAACGGTTCAAACCGATTTGTACGATACTCGTATGAACTTGAAAAACTGTCACACGAGATCGTGTGTACACAAGTCGAGATTCTCGTAAACAGCCTTAGGAAAATATCGCCTAGCGATAAGTTACATTCGAATCTCGTATTGCATAGGCGAGAATTTAGTTCTTACCTGGGTGTAAACATTTTGTTGCGATAATGTTATGGCGATTATTGTGTGTGATAGTAGCGTACGATTCTCGAACCGAAAGGTGCGAGAAACTATCCCCGTCTAAATGGGCCTTTCAAGATACCCGATTCGGTGTCAGTCGGACGCTGTCTGCCACTCCAAATAATAAGTGCTCTATTATATTACATTATGACTAGTGTTACGATTATGTGCACTTCATTACACGCTATGCCACACGATTAGAGGGTAAAACATGAAAACATAGATTTACGCGATTTTGTAATCAAACGAATTCGTCCAATGATTCGACATTCTTTGATAGTGATGTGCGATGATATGTTCAAAAACTTAATATTTGAATACGAGAACTTTTGTTTATTGTCTAGCAATGATTACAAATGAACAGCATTGTATTGATATAGTGTACTCCGAATTCCAATCACTGCACTCAAATAACTTATATTCGCTATTAATGTATACAACATTGTGAACTATATTTTCATCTGAATACACTGTCGAACACATTGTATACTTCAAGGATCTCGGGCTTCAAGGTTCATATTCTCTTATCCTGTGGCCTAGCTCACCACCAAAATCAGACTACAACCGAAAATAATAAAAATCATAATAACATAGATCAATTTTCGCATTGTACAAACGACTAACCCGAATGTGACAACCGCCGCTGTCAACCCATCGATAGATTTTTCACAATAGTGACGTCATGGCTTCTGCGATTGATTTCTTTAGCCTCTTTGGTCATGCCAGAGTCGACCAGCATGGAATGTCGCTTGGCATTCAAGTCTTTCTTCCTCCGGACTACGTCGGGGCTGTACGGGTCTGAGACTCGCCTGTCCAGGTTCGGATGGCTCTGTCCTTGGGTCGAGAAGGACTGGCGGTGGAGTGGCGATGGGGGCGGCTCCTGGTGGACGTTGGGTATGTATGTTTGGAATGATGGCCGGTTCTGCGCCGCTTCCATGATGGAACCTTGACAAAAAAAACACAGGAGGGATAAAGATTTATATTTTTCATAAATATTGTGTGGTGACCGATTTAGAGGCAATATTCAAAAAATTTGGTAAAACCACATATGACACAAACATTACAGTATAATAATATTTTTTTTAATTTCATATTGCAGTATTGTCTATGTCAATAATAAAAAAAACCAGTTCCAGGAGTATGTTCAGAGCAAAAATGAAATTATACTTAGGATGTACTAAGTCAAAAATCGGAAAAGCGGTGAAACCTTTCAATAAATTTTGTCAAAAACTTCCGAGCTATTGATAACTTGATGTAATTAATAAGCTAGGTTACCAATATATTGCGAGTTTAAAAAACAGTACAAATTGTATGGAAAAGTAAAATATTACGTTTGCAAGTAATGATGCGGAATCGCGGGCAAATACGGCCATGAAAATGGCGCACATTTGACGTCTCTGTGCTTACCGAGAGTGCGCACTAGCCACGGTGTCACCGTTTGCTTCTGGTTCATAGCCGACTGCACTTCGTTCAGCGCCACCGTCAGCTGATGACTCAGCTCCTACGGGTCAGCATGAAATAAAAAAAAAAAAATTAATCCACTTCATTTTTTAGTTATCCACAGGAATGCCTACAGATCCGCAAAAAACTGGTTTACACAAAGATACTAACGCAATCCTGGAATCGAACCGGGAACGCGTGTTCCAAAGGCGGCACATCCAACTCAACAACCAACGGGCGCAGCCAATAAATTAAGTGCTCGACCACTATCCACAGTCTAAAGTTTTTTTGTTTGTCACCTAACACTAACATAAGTCTTAACCATCGGGTTGGCGGAAACTGCATACCTGGTTGCTACACTGCGCCTGCACATGTGCCAACTTGACTTGCGCCAGCTCTAGTTCTAGATCCCTGACGCGCTGTCGGAGGCGGGCTTCCGTCTCGCTCGCACCTTCCTCTTTCTCGTCGCCCTTCTGTTCCGATTCTGTTCAAAACGAATTCTATTATTTAGGAATAAGATTCTAAAATAGATATCTAGAGTAAGACTATAAACACATAATCAAAAGACATAGTACATGTAGCGACCAACATGCAACTTACTTTACACAGTTTACCCGAAAAATCGAACTAATTAAATCAAGAAATCGAAGAAGAAAGAATCGCCTACAAATGCGAGAATTACCAAAAAGTCCTACACCGCGATAGCGAAATTTCAAGAGCAATTCGCACAGTTGAGATTTCTCCGACTACATCTATCGGGGGGATAGGCGTTGCGACCCCTAGCCAGACATGACACCTCGTCTGGCTGGATGATCATCCCTTTGCGCCTAAATACATAACCAAAAGTCTTAATACCTGTAGTGGTGAAGATACTAATAGAAGAGTTTAAAAAAGTTACTGGGTGCACTCTTCTTTTTATTTACTAGTGACTATATACGAGGGTGGATTGATAAGTTTCCGGCCTGACTAAGAAAAACAAGGTTATTTCAAAATTTTTTTTTATTTCTCAACATAATCTCCTCCAAGGCTGATACATTTCTCATAGCGGTGTTCCAGTCTATTAATGCCATCTCTATAGGCTGATTCGTCAAGCTCCTCAAAATAACCATTTACATCTTCGATTACTTCTTCATTGTCCGCAAATCTCTTACCGCCAAGCCATTTTTTGAGGTTAGGGAACAGAAAATAGTCACTCGGGGCTAGGTCTGGAGAGTAAGGAGGGTGCGGCATCAATTCAAACTTTAGATCGTTGATTTTAGCCGTCGCAACTACTGACGATTTTTGGTCGACTGTTAGCAAACGCGGCACCCATCTTGCACAGAGCTTTTCCATATACAAATGTTGGTGCAAAATATGTTGCACACGTTCATATGACATCTTACAGGTCTCAGCTATCTCACGCACTTTCAATCTGCGGTCTCCCAGCACTATTTGATGAATTTCTTCGATCATATCTGGAGTTGTGACCTCAACGGGGCGTCCTGAGCGAGGCTCATCAGAGGTGCTCACACGACCCTTTTTAAACTCTGAATCCCACTGCTTAACGGTTGAATATGACGGGGAGGATGTCCCCAGTGTTGAGTCCATCTCTTCTTTAATTTCCTTCGGCGTTAACCCCTTCAAATAAAAGTATTTGATGACAACACGATTTTTCTGCTTTTCCATTTTTACGAAAAACACAGAGGCGTCTTGTTCAGCGTGCTCTCAAACCTACACTAGCAAGGCGATCGGGCTGAAACTATAGCTACAAGCTATCCAAGGATGGTACTATAGAATGTCACCTTAAGGTAGGCCTAGTGGCGCTATCTCTTGGTCAGGCCGGAAACTTATCAATCCACCCTCGTATGAAGCGCGACTTTTCTTTCCTTTTTAAAAGCAAGATTGCGGCCCGCAATTTTTATCGACTACCTACTACTGGAATGTTGTTCATTTTTAAGTAATGTGGAAGTTTTAACGAAGAACTACAGAGTAAGATGAAAGCATGACTTAAAGGTCTCGGTTATAAAATTATTATTAAAAATACAATAGAATCAATTTTACATACTCACCCTCCTTGTTGTCTTTCTGTGCAAGTTTGAGGCTGCAATTGACGCAGTCTTTCATGGAGTCCTGAAATTTTGAAACCTTATGTTTATGGCGAATAACTTCAATGCCTTCACCAATTCACTTGGGCAAGAATTGGCGTAGTGGAGGAAACCACATGATTTCAACTAATTTATCTCATTATTTTGCCTAATAATCTATTTATCAGCCACAGAAGTCCACTTCAGAACATAGGCCTCACCCATAGATTTCCACAACGCAAGATCTCGTGCAGACTGCGTCCACCGACTCCCAGCGAGGCGTCTGCCGTCTTCCCACATTTCGCTTTCCCATACGTGGACCATACGCCCGTACCATACCCATACGCCTAATAATATTATACACTAATCTCCTAATCTTTGTCAATTCACAGACAGTTGTTGAAAGTGCCTCAGTACCTGCATGTTGTGTAGTTGCTTGTCAAGGCGAGCGCATATCTCGCGATAGTCACGTGCCACGGCCGCGTAGTGTAACGCATCTTTCTGAGACTCCTCGGCTGACGACCGCGTCTGTACACAAAGCCACTTTTTACTTGTACCGTGTTGTTATAGTGTTGCAAACACTTCTTTTGGGGTCACGGATTCCTGGTTTTTTCTAAGGATTAAGAATATACAGTGTCACCACCGCATTCACTCCTGCACGTGTCGTAAGAGGCGACTAAAGGGAATAAAAAGGCTGATAACGTAACCGCAAGAGAAGGAAATCTTGTAACCAAACCCTGAGCCTACTGTGACAGCGTGTCACAGTAGACTTATTTCCGTCCATGTACCGCCCACATATTTGTCCGTAAGTAGTAAGTTAGGCTGATCCGTCACGCTCTGAGGTGAAAGGCTCGATCGGGTGAACTCGGGACCGCCGAGTACCCGAGCGAGAAAGATACAGTCAGCTGCTCTTCGCTGTTGTGTCTAATATATTCAATTCATACGTAATAATTCTCTTTAATAATTTAATAGTTATTATTGGTACGTAATAAAAATTTAAACAATTATTTGGTTTACATTGTGAGGTTTACACTAGTGTAGTTAGCGGTTTATCGTGCTAATATTATACTTGTTTTTAGTGGCCCCTTATTTATATAAGTATATATAGCTCTGAGAGTTGTGGGATTTTTTGGATAGGACCGCGCCTTTGCCTGTTTGGCGGCCTAGAGTCCCATAAAATGGGACCAGCCCACTAGCCCCCAGTCGTTACAAAAAAAGAGCAAGTGACTCGTGCAAGCCTACTAACTACTAAAGACTGCAGAGTTCCAAAACTAACTACAACTTTCGCTGTGGTCAACTGGCATATCTATAACCTGATGTCAAAACTTACATTATTGAGCTGCTTCTCTAGCAGTTCCTTTTCCTGATGCAGTTGCGTGTTGATGGCTTTTAGTCTTTCTAACTCCACATTTATTTTCTCCTTCTCGGCAGATTCTATAAAAATAGCATACTGTTATAATGGTAACTTAAGTACTTGAGCACCTCGCGTGGGTTACGCGTTTCTTCGAGATTAATCGCTGGCGGTGAGACACAAAAATCGACTTATGCGCAAATAGTTTTTAAAGATAACAACACTATATAATGGTTATGCATTGAGTCTATATTTCGATTACAGTTCCATTCTACAACGAAAGATTTAATGGTACAAATTAGTCGCTATTTTGTGATTTCCACGCGACATTAAAACGCATTTTGATATGTAGTCTTTAACTCGTCAGACCAGCATGACACAGTTAGTCCGGGAGGAACTGGCGCACGAGTGTCAAAAACTGTTCCACCTCAATTTTTTTATGCATTTTTTTTATATTCTTTATTGAAATACAAATAAAAAAGGTCCCATAAAGCTTCACACATTTTTAACATGAATAAAAAAAATCGGTTTAAGCAAAATGGAACCGGTTTGCCCCTGGCAACATGCACTTATATCTTAAGTAGGGCATTTTGAAGAGGATCGCATAAAAAAATTGAGATGGAACAGTTTTTGGCACTCGTGCGCCAGTTCCTCCCGGACTAAATGGGCTTCCCTTTCCCTCCTGTAATTAGAGGAGGCCCGAGCTGTGGTCTGCAAAATTAGGAATGCATACAAATTATTTACCTTTGATGAACTTCTCGTATTCCTGTTGATATTTGGGGAGGCGTTTCACTTTGATGCTGCAGGCAAGCTTGACTAATTGGCGCGACGCCTCTTCAGCGCGGCATTTCTTCGGCAAAGTCACTCTGTAAGAAGATCATTTTTGAGAATATTGTTTTTTGGTGATTTTGATTGGACAAACACATTATAGGTTTTTATGAAAACTGCTTTTTAAAACAACATATATATGTCGGAGATAGCGACGGCTGAGCGATAGAGTCGTCATCATCTTGACTTGGTACGAGGTTTATTACTTGTAACTTTATAATTCACAATATTAACCACAGTATAAATAACAATGTTCAGTGAACACACTTAGATAGACAAACCGACAGGTTCGCAACGGAGAAGTGTCTCGGGCCGTGTCCCAACGTCGACTGACTGATCGAGCCAACCTCACTTTCCATTACGACTCTGTCCACGTGCCGCCATTGCAAAACAACTGACGTCACCGCGTTTGCCGCACTACTGTGTTAACAATCAATTGAGAAACTTAATAAAACGATATCGTTATCCACGACACGGCCAGCCTGACGAAGCACACGTCCTCGTGTGTACTTTTAACAAAATAACCAACTGAGGCACATTTTCACGTTCGGCCAACCTGACGGTAATGTTCCGTAATCGTATCTTAAGAATCAAGTTAACAGAGATCACGTTAGCATACAAATAATTTTAACAACTTTAACACGAAAGATTCCTCTAAGCCCATAATCTTTAAATCTCAATACTGATACTTTAAAACAGTAGGTTTAAAGTAATAATTACACAACACATGGCCCAGCTGTCCCAGCAGCTAGTGACAATTCACATGTCACCCATATCGTCATCGCTCCAAGCGATACGACCAACACTTTAACTAGAGTTCACGACTCCCAGTACACAGGACCATACAAATAGTCTCTCTAGAGACCCGGGTCCCCGCCACACCACTAGCTGCCCATCGCGCTCTGTACAACTCCCAGAGTTGCAGTTACGACTACAGACTAGTGCATGTAGTGCGACCTAGCCAAGGTATGTGTTCTTTTTTACTGTTGGAGGCAACCTCCTCACCATCTTCATCAGACAAATTTAACTCAACGGGCACACTGCTTAGTGGAATCTCCTTATACAGTCGTGAGCGTATTTTTATGTTCTATTACCGGTCAAAGATTTCAGCAAATAACGATCACCATCAAGTAACTCCACAATTTTTAACGGTCCCTTGTATTTCGCGTCTAATTTAGTTTGGTTTCTCTTCGTTCTGAATTTAAACTAAATTACCAACATCAAACTTTACCACTAACTTGTAGTTTTATCAAATTTTACTTTTTCGTAACTGGCACTATTTTCTATGTATGTGGCCGCTTGCTCTCTCACTAATGTCTACTGCCGGTCCGGAATCATTCAAAGTTAATAGGTTAAATGGTCCAGCTAAAGGTCCTATCAGAAACTCGAGTGGACTCGCCTGTATTACACGGTGGACAGAGGAATTCAAAACTAATTGCACGTCCTCCAACGCCTCATGCCGGGACCTATCAGACGCTTCTATCGCGGTCAGCATACTCCCTAACGCGCCCATTGTTCTTTCTACTTGGCAACCAGCGCGACTTGAACCCGTAGCTATCAAACGTAATGAAACTGACAAAAAAACCCTGAACTCCTTGCCGGCAAAGCATCGTCCCAGATCCGCAATTACCTACTGGAGCTCCAACTAAAGACGCTTGATTTAAGGGATCCAACCGTTCTAGCCAAATCCATTCTCAGGGTATGATACAAGGGAACAAATTTTGTGACCGCATCAATTAAAACTATGACGTACTCCTTGCAATCGCTTTTCCACTCAATTTGCCAGCCAAGTCAACGCGCACAGTATGCCACGGGATACCAATCCTAGGAATTGGATGAAGTCCCGCCTGTGGGCGACCCGATTGCGATTGAGATAGTTTACAAGTAATACAACCATAGACAAACCTACGAACGCACTTAGCCATGCGCTCGAACCAATAGTGATCAACCCTGTATATTTGGCCACCTCGCCCTTTATAGTTCACAGAGCCACCTCGCCCTTGACTGTATATTTGGCCACCTCGCCCTTTATAGTTCATAGAGCCACCTCGCCCTTGACTGTATATTTGGACTAACTTCTACAACAGTCAACATATTTTTGAGGGTGCTCATAACTCTTTCCACTTGGCTTCGGCGCAACACAATGTTTGATGAGAGAGCACTCTGCACCAGAATCAGAATAAAATGGATACGACTCACAAGCGTTCATCAGCGCACCGCTGGGATTGCTAACATAGCAAGCTTCCACATGCCTCTCGTTACTCGCCGCCGCCGCAGGCGCCGCTCCGAACCGCCTGCGCCTACCGCCGCGCCAGCTCCTCCGCTGTTGCCACGTTGTTGCCACGTGGACATCTCGCTGCCAAATGTCCGGCGCTGCCGCACCTGAAACAGACTAAGTCCGATCGCGGCCGCGGCCCCGCAGAGCCTGACGCTGAAGTGTGCAGTGGCAGCACTAGCTGCCTTGCCTTTCACCGCCAATTTGATGCTCGGTGACCCATTCCACCGCAGCTGTGACATTCCACAGTTGCCGACCGAAAACCCGATCGCTTGAAATCTGGATCTGCTGTCCTATCGCCTCACGTTTAGGCTACCTTACCGATGCAAATCAAGGCATACAATGGCTCCAAATCTTGGAAAACTTTGCTATAAACTGGCGAAAATACGACGCCAGACCGATGAACCGTCAAGCTAAACAAGCACAGCAATCTAAACTTCGTATCGCAAGTAATTAACAGGTAAACACGCAAAAGAACCTCAAATAATATTTTCTTACACCGGTCAAAATCACACTATCGTAAATTCGTATACCATACAATATACCCGAGTAATAAAATGGAAACTGCTCACCGGAGTGACGTAAAATTGCAGCTGGTGCGCTTACTACAGATCCACTCACTATTCTTTGACCTGGCTGACCACAGTACTGTTGCTCGCCTTCCTGCTGCTCCGCTCAGGGCAGTTAGACGCGTAGTGTCCTTGTCCATCACAATGAAAGCAAGTGATCCCCACTTGGTTAATCGCCGCACTATGACTGCCGCTTGTGATCTTCAGTTCAGAACAATCTTCATGTAGCTTAATGTCTCCTTTATAGTGACAATGAATCGCCATTATCGGTTATTTCCATCGCGTACAGAAGTACACACATTATCACTACACTGTTTTCTCCACGTGGGCTGACTGAGTTACATACCACTTCTGATGTCGGAGATAGCGACGGCTGAGCGATAGAGTCGTCATCATCTTGACTTGGTACGAGGTTTATTACTTGTAACTTTATAATTCACAATATTAACCACAGTATAAATAACAATGTTCAGTGAACACACTTAGATAGACAAACCGACAGGTTCGCAACGGAGAAGTGTCTCGGTCCGTGTCCCAACGTCGACTGACTGATCGAGCCAACCTCACTTTCCATTACGACTCTGTCCACGTGCCGCCATTGCAAAACAACTGACGTCACCGCGTTTGCCGCACTACTGTGTTAACAATCAATTGAGAAACTTAATAAAACGATATCGTTATCCACGACATATATTACTAGTGGCCCGCCCCGGATTCGCCCGTGCAAAGCGGGGGTGAGTTATACATATAAACCTTCCCCTTGAATCACTCTATCTATTAAAAAAAACCACTTCAAAATCCGTTGCGTAGTTTTAAAGATTTATGCATACATAGGGACGGACAGAAGAATGCGACTTTGTTTTATACTATGTAGTGATAGTGATGAAGACAGGGTTCGGAAAGATGCTCTGGATAGAAGAACCGACAAGAAGCTCTGTTATAAAAGCCCGCTTTGGGCGGGATTGTCCCGCTTTCAGGCTGTCCGTCCCGCTGTCAACGAGAATAAAAATGTCCTGCTTTTACGAATAAACCTTTATACCATTTGCACTTAAATATGACATCTTACACCGACGTACCCTATATATGTATTTATTTATGTATACAACATTCCGTAAGCGTCCCGCTTCAACACGAAAAAAAAAAGGTCACGTTAGGTATACTATTACTTCTTCTCAGCCCATAACCGACCCACAGCTGAGTCGGGCCTCCTTCAACCACTTCTTCTTCTTCTTCTACCTGGCGTTAATCCCGGCTATTGCCAGGGTCCGCTTTCCGACTGAGCTTTTACCCGATCATATAGAGAATAATTAGCCTACTGTGCCGCGCTAGTATTCTATTGGGTTATAAATGAGACCATCAAAAAAATTAACTGGCATATGAATTACTTTTAATTTTAATAATAAAAAAAAACATATAGAATCATTCGACAAAGTCATTAGTTTCATCATCATCATTTCAGCCAAAATACGTCCACTGCTGGACATAGGCCTCCCCCAAGGATCTCCACAAAGGCCGGACCTTAACCAGGTCGTCGGTCCACCGTGTGGGAGGCCTACCAGCACTGCGCCTTCCGGAACGCGGTCGCCGTTCGAGGACTTTTCTGCCGTGAATGGTTGCGGGTCACGCAACCAATCACGACTCGTATTTATTAATATAATTAACCTTTTAGTAGTTGATACAATTTCTAACCTAAATTAATTACGATTGGCGATATCTTCGATACTATGCATTTTGACATTTTCTATTGTCCATGTGGTGACGGATTTCGAATACAAAGTATCACCACCCCATTCCGTCCTAAGGGTGTCGTAACAAAAGGAGACGACAAGGCCAATTACCTGAAGTACTTGAGAACGCCTTCAAAGTCATGCTGCAAGAGATCCTTTCGTGACCTCGAGAGTAGGGCCAGTGCTATTTGGAATATGGTATCGATGCCTTGCAGCAAAAATACGTCCAGTATGTGGTATACCTGCAAAGAGACAATATTATTTATTGCATATTATTAGGGTAGGCGTCAGACACAATGTCCGTGTGGTGACGGATTTAGAATACGTAGTGTCATTCTATCCACCCCATTCTATCCTGAGGGTGTCGTAAGGAAGTGAGAAGGCCAGTAATAACCTAGCCATAAGAGAAGGACAACCTGAAACAAAACCCTGTGCCAACCCATCTGGCCAGCGTGGCACAGTAGGCCATTGTCCCTCCCCGTGATGGGAGGACGCCCGACTCAGCAGTGGGTCATTTATGGACTGAGTAGTAGTAGTAGACACAAAGGACCGACGATCTGGTTAAGGTCGCCGGAAAATGATGGGCGGCTCAGTACCGACATTCGTGGAAGTCCTTGGGGTGGCCAATGTCCAGCAGTTTTTGGGTGAAATTATGGTGATGATACTATAAGAGAGTGATGTTTGGATCTTACCAAGACAAATAAATTATCACACAAATAATAATACAACCTGTTTTTTTTATATCCCGTAACTCTAGGGTACGAATGAGGTATAATGTAATGTCATTTGACAATGACATATAAGGCGTTCTCCTCGCTTTGGAAAAGCAACTTTATGCAGTGGGTGTAAGATAGAGTTTGTGTTTAGCCAGTAAGAACTTATGACATTTTTCATATATACCTTTGTTTAACCTATCGACGACGCTTTATGAGGTGATATTTGCAAGGAACTGTGCATCTAGGGTTTTTTGTATATCAATGTTCTCAACCCGTAACTGACCCACTGCGGAGTCCGGCCTCCTCTAACTAAATGGGGGGTAAGGCAGCCGGACTGGTCCGACAGCGGCTTAGCGCTGTCTAAATTTGATAGCACATCATAAATTCTTGATTCCTTGCGGGCTACAATGTCTGTCAATGTATACAGTGTGTATACGCAACTTGTGCCTCTTTCCTTCAGCAAGAAACTGACTCAGTACTTCTTTTACCTGTAGTAATAAGTAAGAGTAAAAAATCTAGCGTTGCTTAACAATATGACTCACCAGTGGTAAGGGGAAGCGTGCCGTGAAGACGGTAAGGAACCACTGGGATGCGAACATGTGAGGTTCCACGCCCAACTCTTGGAAGTGCGCCCGCAAATCCGTTAATTGCTCCTGTGAAATATTTTTGTGATTAATTTCTAAAAAAAAATATAACCCCTGCTCAATGTATAGTCTGTATCGCGGGGGCTGTTTTCAAACATGCAATTTACGAAGACAAATGAGACTCAGACAAAAAGCAAGTGCCTTTCGCCAAAGACACTTGTCCGACAATGGGGTGAGGGCTATGCTCGAGGTTTCCCTGCGAGATTTAATTAGTGATAAGGAGATAAGCAGGAGAACCAGAGTTACCAATATAGCCCACAGGGTTGCCAAACTTAAGCGGCAGTGGGCAGGGCACATATACTTGACTCCTGTATATAAAATAAACGTAATTCGACTGTTCCGAAGAATAAAGACCTATCTGCAATACTGCTTTGACACCATTTTGAACTCTATTCTTCATATATATAATATAATTATGAATTTCAAAATGGTATCAAATCATTATTGCAGATAGGTCTTTATTCTTCGGAACAGTCGGTATGTACTGAGGAAGTCTCGCTTGCTGCTTGCACGGTTTACAAAGAAATGTAAAAACAACGGCACAATAGAATACTGAAAATTATAGTGTAAACAAATGGAAGTTTTGCCAGCTAATCATAAACTACCTCCATAAGTCTGTCGAGCTGATGTAACCTCATGTAGAGTGCTTCAAATCCATCCTTGTAAAGCTCACGCAGACCATAGCCATACATAAGACGGACTAGAAGGCAAAACGCTTGTTCTTCGGGCATCTAGCGAAGAAAAGAACAATCTATATAATAATGTAATTAAAACCTGGATTCTTAATCTATTTACATTACATGTATAATAAAAATACTAGCGGCAAACCCCAGATTCGCACGGGTATCGAACAAAAAATACAGCCTATGAGGATAGTAATTGTAAATTAATTAGAATAACAATTGAATCCATTCAGTGGTTTTTGCGTGAAAAAGTAACAAAGATACATTCTAAACAACTTTCACGTTTATAATATTAGTAGGAAGTAGGATATTGAGAAAAAATTTAACCGTTAATATTTGTAACAGGTTTTTTTATTATTTATTTCTCATGACTTACGTGTAGTAATAGTGTGGCGGCAAGGAAGCTGAGGCCCTGACAGTACCCAACCTCGTGGTCGTACACTGCGTAGGCCCGAGCCATGCGCAGCAGGGAGTCCTGGCCAAGACCTCCAGCCTCACGGAAGAAGTCATGCGCCGGGAACGTGCGAGCGATGTCCCGCTGAATCACTGACTCGAACGGACAATCCTGAGGATATGAAAAATATACGAAACTTGAGTTAGTGGGATTACCAGTCCAGGCGCAAAGCGATGATCATCCAGCCAGTCGAGGTGGTATATCTAGCAGGCGCTGCGACTATCCCCCAATAACAGTACTAGGGGATTTCTTAACCGTTCGAATTGCCCCGTTACCTTCGCTATCGCGATGTAGGACTCTTTATGTTGATAGTATACGCATCATCATCATCATTATCATTTCAGCCAAAAGAGATCCACTGCTGGACATAGGCCTCCCCCAAGGATCTCCACAAAGGCCGGTCCTGGGCCGCCCGCATCCACTGCTTTCCGGCGACCTTAACCAGGTCGTCGGTCCACCGTGTGGGAGGCCTACCAGCACTGCGCCTTCCGGAACGCGGTCGCCACTCGAGGACTTTTCTGCCCCATCGGGCGTCGGTCCTGCGAGCTATGTGCCCTGCCCACTGCCACTTAAGTTTGGCAATCCGGTGGGCTATGTCGGTGACCCTGGTTTTCCTGCGTATCTCCTCATTTCTGATTCGATCTCGCAGGGAAACCCCGAGCATGAGTATACGCATGCTGGTCTGTAATTATATGGTTAGACCAGCTGTCAGCTGTATGCTATAGATATTATAATGGCAGCCAGCACCATGGCTCGACGTGGCCTTCCAAGCATTGAAGTTCAGCTGATACAAATAAATAATAATAAATATCCTTGGACATTTCACACAACGCCATCTCGTCCCAAGCTAAGCAACTTAATGCTTGTGTTATGGTAACGAGATGGATGATAAACTACTTACATACATTTTTTTTTGTAAATACATACATATTATAGATAGAAATGACACCCAGACTCCGAGCCCGTGCCTCTGGTTTAGACAAAGACACTTGCCCGATCCCGGAATCGAACCCGGGACCCGTTGATCCAAAGGCGGCACATCTAACCACTAGACCAACGAGGCATTCAAAGGAATCACACCCACCCAACATTCAGCAGAGTTAACCGATCGATGGCATTGTGCACTTTGCACTGGCCCACATTTGATACATACTAGTTTTAAATCTACATCTCAAACCATTAACTAGCCAAAGCTGTTTCGAGCCGGTAAACGTCATAGAGGATATTGAAAGCTGGGATTTACAATTAAAACACCGGCCACGGATTACAGTTTACTGTCTTCCTCTAGTAGTATTGTGTGACCACTTCAGTATAGTATCATGCAACAATACCATAAGGATGAATTACCTTGCTAATCAACGTCCTGTAAGTTTCCATAAGCTTATCGTTCTGGTCGACATCGGCCAAACGCAGCCACACTTCGCCGCGGAGCGCCTCAGGGACACCCACTCGGACCAAATGGTTTAATGCTCGCGGCCGAGGACCCGTCCAGCTGAAAGGCAGAAGTCATTATAATATAGAAAGAAAGAAAGTAAAATGGTTTATTCAGCACAATTTTACCTTAAATACTATCTTTAATTACTTATACTCCCTCGCCCTTTTCTTAATTCAATTGGAGTTGGCACTCAAGTTACCTGATTTGACTAACCAGTATTTACACGAAGCGATTGCCGTCTGCCCTCGGCGACTGGACTAGTGGGACTACCGGTCTTTCATGGTTAGATGATATTCCATGGTATTCTATTTATAGATGGTATTCCATGGTTAGACTGTCGGTCTACCCTCGTTTAGTGAGACTCCCGGTAATAAATAAATAAAATAAATAAATAAATAAACTAAACTGTTAGACTGGTGGTCTAGCAAACCCGGCTGGCCAGCGTGGCACAGTAGGCTAATAACCCTGCATGAAAATGGAGGAGGCCCGTCTCAGCAGTGGGTCATCTATAGGGCTGGGGAGTAGAAGTACTACGATCGATCCTTTTGTTATGACTATAGTTTTGTTACATTTTGTATAGGACGGAACAAAACACTTGTATCTAAAAATTATGACATAGACCGGACCAAGTGAAAGGATTGTATGTTATTATTTTTCTATATTAAAGTATGACTGCAAAACCAAAAGAAATCTCACACACCTTCTCAGCACTTGTGCCCAATTCACCAGCACATCTTCACCACAGTCTTTTGACACCTCACCGGTCCCGCTCAGAAGTGGTTCATCCCCATCTGCAATAGATAATATTTCTGGTCTTTATTTACATCTAGTTTCATTCCATCCTGAGGTTAAATTGTAGGAGAAAGAGAAGGCAAACTCAAACCGTAACCCTGAGTGGCCAGCAATACTGTGCGGCTAATTGGCCTCCTGTGATTGGTGGAAGCCCGTGTGAGCAGTGGATATTTTGGGAGAAGACGAGTAAAAAAATTTAGGATATGAAGTCGCCATTTTTCTGTGACAATCACTTTAACACATATATTTTTACATTATGTTCAATACCCACGCTCGGACTCGCGACAGAACGCAGTACAACGATTTTACATAGCATTAGCGTAATGACAGCGCGTATTTAAGATATTATTACGACTGTGGGTAATTTAAATGCCGATTACAAGGTAAAGACTTCATTTTAACACACAACTTTGAATCATTAGCACTTCACTATTATTAGTATTGCAATTTAAATTTAACTGTGTCAGGGCTGGGGTCCACCGTGCTTATAGCAAATGTTTCGAATATTCCCCATAACTCGAGATAATTCAGGGTCATTCACGTGATTACCACTCTGTGAGACGTACACAAGTATTTCTACAATATCTCGACATGCCACTCGATTTTTGACTCCAAATGTTCAGCTATAAAGCACATAATCCTGTGTGCACTGACACGTAAACAATATGAGTAAACAACCGAACAACTGCTGTTGCCAACTGCAAGTATTCCTTGACAAGTCCACGCCAGAACTTTTGATAAGGGATGCGATTCCACGATTCACTGTCACAGTCACAGTCAATCATTAGGGAGATATAAGCCATTAAAGAAGGTTTGGTTATGCAAGTACCTGAATCAGGTTCGGAAGGCGAAGGTGGGGCAGGAGCACTGGACAGCGGTGAGGGCAGCAGACTTGACAACGATAGCGGCAGATTCAGGCGAGAACGGTCCAGTTCGTCCGAAGTCTCGATGCTGACTACCTCATATTGCAGTTGGCCTAGCGAGTCCACTGACTGTAAACAACATATTAGTGAATAAATATCCTACACTATAGTTACTTCTATAGCTTTATGGCTTTAGAAGCCAAGTCAGTTTATCTCGCTGAAACCATTTTCATTTGAACCATTTGACTGGAAATATTCTTATTAAGTATCACACACATTAAGTTATAACTAGGTTAGCTTTCATTTATCTATTTTTTGGTTTGTGACGGATTTAGAATGCATAGAGTCACCATCACAACCTGAGGGGGTTATAGGAGCCCACAAAAGGAAATGACAAGGCCACAAGAGAAGGAAAACTTGATATGAAACTGTCTGGCCAACATGGCACAGTAGGCTAATTAACTCAAACTCAAAAGGAACTTTATTTACGTAGGTTTCATCACAAAACTCTTATAAATCGTCATATTTATAAACACCATTGTCATCTTACGGCCCCTGACCCACACTAGGTGGTAGTCTCCACACACACCTCTCAGTCGTCATACCTACATTCACACCTTTCACACACAACTCTTCACTCCTACAATCCCTCCATCTCCCCTGATCGCTCACAATCCCTGCGTTCACTCACATTCATGCCGAAACTACCACCGGTTCGGAAGGCTGCTCTACAGAGAAGAGCCGGCAAGAAACTCTGTAGTTGCTATTTTTTAAATTATTGGTCTTGTTTAACCTCCATAGGTATAGATAAGCTCAGCAGTGGGTCATCTATTGGCCGAGTAGTAGGAGAATTTGTTTATTAATTACAATATTCTATCTGTTATATGCCACAGTGTCTGAAGACAAAAGTCTTCAACCAATGTGTGTTGCCAGTGATGATTTATGGAACAGAGACGTGGTCGCTCACTATGGGCTCCATCAGAAGGCTCAAAGTCACCCAAAGGGCAATGGAGAGGGCTATGCTCGGAGTTTTCCTGCGAGATCGAATCAGAAATGAGGAGTTACGCAGGAAAACCAGGGTCACCGACATAGCCTACAGGATTGCCAAACTTAAGTGGCAGTGGGCAGGGCACATAGCGCGCAGGACCGACGCCCGACCGCGTTCCGGAAGGCGCAGTGCTGGTAGGCCTCCCACACGGTGGACCGATGACCTGGTTAAGGTCGCCGAAAAAAGATGGATGCGGGCGGCCTAGGACCGGCCTTTGTGGAAATCCTTGGGGGAGGCCTATGTCCAGCAGCGGACGTCTTTTGGCTGAAATGATGATGATGATGATCTGTTATATACTTCCATTCAAATTGAACATTTTGCAAATCCCATGTCAAACTTACATGATAAGAAAATAATGCAATACAATTACCTCTTTCAAGTTGATATAAAATTGCTGAACCAAAGGTCTCTTTGAGTAGTACCAAAATCGTTCTGTTGGCGGGTATATTTTCACTGGAGTTTCAATGACTAAACTGCAAAGAGAATAAAAAATAATGTTAATGGAATATCAGCATTTTTTTACGATTATTGCATTCGAGTAGTCGATTTCACAGCGGCAGAAACTCGATGTTCATTTTTTACACCGACAGTTACACAAGTTCCATTCTTAGAGAGTCGGCGATTTTTTTTAACATACCCCCTGCCCTTTGTGTAGCCTGTATCGCGGGGGCAGTTTACAAACATGTAATTCACGAACACAAATAAAACCCAGAGCAAGTGCACCTTGTTACTTGCCCGACGCCGGAATCGAACTCGGGACCCGTTGATCCAAAGGCGGCACACCTAACCGCCTTGGACGTTAGCGACACTTCACAGGGTCAGTCAGCTCAGGCATGCAGGTAAGGTTAAATAAAAGCGTGGTGGCAAGTCTTCTAGTCTGATTTTAGAATCTATTGGAGTACCTCGTTGGTCTAGGGGTTGGATGTGCCGCCTTTGGATCACGGGGTACCGGGTTCGATTCCGGGGCCGGGCAAGTGTCTTTGTGTAAACCAGAGGCACTTGCTCTGAGTCTGGGTATTTTAAGTGTTCGTGAATTTCATGTTTGTAAACTGTCCCCGCGATACAGGTTATAGCTACTGCAGGGATTATGTTTTTTAAAGAAAAAAAAAAAGAAAAAGAGTTTATATTTGGTGTGGTTTCTCACCGCAAGGGGTCGGGAATACCGCGTATGACGAGGTCAAGGGCCAGCGACATATACTCGGGTGCACCGTCACCGCTTGCCACGTTGAAAGCGGCCAGCGCCGATTCACCCGCGTTCCACAATGCGCACAAGGAACAACCCGATCCACTCGGGGACCCGCTCACCTAGATAACAACACAATTTCACAACGCAATTGGGACTCTATTTCACTTGAGAATAAAGTCATTTCTGGAATGTACTACACATTGGAACATCTGGAAGATAGCAACATTTTTACTACTACTAACTACTTATTACTCAGCCCATGCTGAGTCGGGCCTACTGTGCCACGCTGGCCAGCCGGGTTGGCATAGGATTTCGTATCATCACTTGCGGCTGTCCGCCTTGTCATTTCCTTCGATTCCGGGGTCGGGCAAGTCTCTTTGTCTAAACCAGAGGCACTGGCTCGGAGTCTGGGTGTCATTTCTATCTATAATATGTATGTATTTACAAAAAAAAATGCATATAAGTAGTTTATCATCCATCTCGTTACCATAACACAAGCATTTAGTTGCTTAGCTTGGGACGAGATGGCGTTGTGTGAAATGTCCAAGGATATTTATTTATATTTATTTATTCTGTCGGCTCTTACGACACCCTCAGGATGAAATAGGACGATGCCACTATGTATTTATTGCAGGAAATGATCTCTTGTCGGTTCTGATCGTGTTCTTTTATTTAAATCCCAACGTTTCAGACACTTCGCAGCTTGGTCGCGGGAATCATTTCCTTGCAATGTGCGAAGATCGTGAAAACCTAAGTTATCATTACACTTCTTCTTCACTCAGCCCATAAATGACCCACTGCTGAGTCGAGCCTCCTCCCAACATAGGAAGGGTAAATAGCCTACTGTGCCACGATAGCCAGGCGGGTTGGCACAGGGTTTCGTTTCAAGTTTTCCTTCTCTTGCAGCTAGGTTTTCGGCCTTGCCACTTCCTTCTGTCGACTCCTACGACACCCTCAGGATGGGATGGGGTGGTGGGTACATGTATTCTAAATCCATCACGTACTTTGCCTAACCAAGTAAAATAGCTGACGTGCCATCACCACTCACCATTTCCAGCAACCTCATGTCCGAATGCTTCACACTTCGGCCGGGCGCAAGCAGAATACCGAAGCAACGTTCTATGTAAAGCCCGCCAGTGTAGGACATCTACAATGGAGCATATACAACCAGTTTCAGCTAAGATATTATACAGACTTCCACACGACACTAAACAGAAAAAAATAATACTAATAAGAAACTATTTATTTATTTATTCTTTACTAACTTTACTCAAAATCTGTCAGTGTTTCTCGACAATATTATGGATGTATTATACATATAAACCTTCCTCTTGAATCACTCTATCTATTAAAAAACCCCGCATGAAAATTTGTTGCGTAGTTTTAAAGATTTAAGCATACATAGGGACGGACAGATGACAGCGACTTTGTTTTATACTATGTAGTGATAGTGATGCAACAGTAAGTTAAACATGGCGGACTTTAATGCCTAAGGCATTCTTTCTAGTCAACCTTTGGGCGATGCAGAGAACAGTATGGTAGGTTCAAATAAGAGACCTACATGAAGGGGTTGTTATGGATCACGGGTTCCAGGTTCGATTCCGGGCCAAGTCTCTTTGTGTAAACCAGAGGGCACTTGTCATAGTAAGTGACAACACATATCACCCAGAGTCAGAACTGTGCGTCATTTGTGTTGGTGAATGACATGTTTGTAACAGCCTCCGCGACAATATATTTTGGATCACGGGATCCCTGGTTCGATTCCGGGGCCGGGCAAGTGTATTGTATAAACCAGAGGCATTTATTCGGTGTCATTGTCGTGAATTTCATGTTTGTAAACAGCTCCCGCGATACAGGTAATAAGTGGCGCAGGGGTTTCGTTTTTTAAAAAGAAGAAGAAATATTAGCCTATGTTATTTTCATGTATAAGCTACACTACTGTAAAGTTACATAGAAATCCATTCAGTAGCTATTGAGTGAAACGCGAAATTTTGTAAGAATGTATGTTTGTAGTAACTTTCGCGTTTATAGTATTAGTAGAAAGTATGATAAACGAAAGTCGCAATGTTTAGTTCCAGGCGTACCAAGTCGCGGACAACGGCTAGTTTAACATATGTCGTGTGTTACCTGTGGGTCGTCTGTCTCCAGCTGTACGTTGTTGGTGACCTGCTTTACGTTTATAGTGACCTGCTTGTCTATGCCACCGCGCAATTTGAACCCAAGCCGCTCCTTCGGTACATGGCTGAACGTGCCCTATAAATAAATTAAATTATATATTAGTTTGTATTTAGTGTAGTAACAATTTATTTGTATTTATTACATTTGCTATAATAAAATCGTAATATCCCTGTGTGATGGATTTAGAATACACAATGTCACCAACTCATACCACACAGAGGGTGTCGTAAGAGACGACTAAAGGATCACTTACTTAGCCGCAAGAAAAACAAAACTTGATACAAATCCTCTGACAAAATTAAAAAAATAACCACAAGAATAAATATTATTAAAATTGCTAATTATTTAAATATCCAAATAATATATATGTACATCATCATAATTTCAACCAAAAGTCGTCCACTGCTAGACATAAGCCTCCCCCAAGGATCTCGACAAAGGCCGTTTCTGGGCCACCCGCATCCATTGCTTTCCGGCGACCTTCACCAGCTATGTGCCCTGCCCACTGCCACTTAAGTTTAGCAATTCAAACTTTGGTGGTAATCATATTCGTAACACTACCTTGGCATCTGTCTCCTTGATGTCCACAGTACATTCGAGCACATGCATCAGCTGCATTGGAGGCAGGGCAGGACCTTGCCCCTCGGTCAGCGAGCCGGTCATAGAGGGCGCTGCACTCAACTCTCCCACCAGAGAAGACGCCATTGACCGCGGTATGCGCTCAAACGCTTTGGCAAAGCAACCTGAGAAGCAAACGTTTGAAAATAAGTTAATATCTCAGATATCACAGATACAGTATATATATATTTATATATATCATAGATAAGCATTTAGCACAGATTGTTTTTGCTTAGTTGTTTCAAAGGTTTCAACAAAGTGCATACGCACGTCAAATAATTACAGATACGCTAAGCTGAAGAAACTGCACTGCTCCGCGTCAAATTATTCTCAAACAGTTTTTGTAACGATGTCAAAATGTTCCGTCGAGTAAAAAAAAACGAATACTAGAGGCTTTTTTTGACGATTATGCGCTCGTAAAGCTGACACACGCTGACACACAAGACCTTATAGTTTGTCGGTTAATCGACTACGTCGAGCATTCGTGAAGCCCTGTATAATGCCTTTAATAAAAATACCCGGGAACCTTAATCTCACGGGATTAACTAAAAAGTAAATGAACACCCAGCACTAATGCCGCTAACTTTCGACGTTTCATTTATAAATTATAATTAAATAATGTTGTTTAATAAAACGGAACAAACATTACACATAGATTCAGACCAAGTTCAAATTATAGTTATATAAATATAGTTCCTGAGCCGCCCGCATCCATTCCATTGCTTTCCGGCGACCTTGACCAGGTCGTCGGTCCACCGTGGAAATTCTTGGGGGAGGCCTACGTCCAGCAGTGTTTTGGCTGAAATTATGATGATGATGATGAAATATAGTTCTATTTTCAATTTGACCAGATTATAATAATAAACAAAAGAGTAAATACACGTGTGTGTGTCAAAGATATGGTAGTGTGCGTAGTGTTTTTTTTATATGTATGTATACATCATTTCAAAAATATATTAATTAGCTTTCTGCACTCCTTCTCTATTTAAATAAACTATAAGTGTGGGTAAATTTTATACTCCTCCGTCCGCGCAATTTTCGTCAAAAGGAGGACAATGTTTTCAATTCACGTATTAATTTAAAGATATAGAATCTTTAACTACAATAATCGGGTTTTTTTGTTTTTTTATTTATTTCTATTACTTTTATGAATAAATCACTTTTATTACAACTTGTATTCTTAATAATTCACACAGAATTTATAGAATTTCTATGGTTTCTATGAGTTTACAATATTATATCAGGAGATATGCATATTTACAAACACTTACAATAAAAGAAACTTTCTTTGTTTGTGTGTACGGAGCCAGTTATTTATATTACCTAATTCCAGTTAGTCCGTTAGTCCAATTAACGACAATAAGTGTGCATAATCACCATTTTACATAATGTTGACACCAATCACATTTAAATATAATTAAAAGCACTTACAACCGCTGGCAGCTAAGCGAGATGTGATAATGAAAACAGAAAAACACAACCGATGGATCGGTTGATAACGCGCACACAATACAACAGTCATATTCTGGACTATGTAATGACAAACCAATGATAATTCTCACATCTATCTCAGTCAAACCTATTGTAAAGCCAAACACAAAATAAAAACGATGTATATTATTATCATCAACATCATTTCACCAAAAAGTACTACTGCTGAACTTAGGCTTCCTCCAAGGATTTTTGCGAAGAGCGGTCCGGATACGTCGTTTTGGCCCACTAGCACTGCGCTTTCCGGTACGCGGTCGCAACTTGAGGGGCTTCCTGTCCCATAGGCGCGAGTCTTGCGAGCTATGTGCCCTGCCTATTGCCAATTTAGTTTGGCAGCATTATGTAAGAGGGTATTTCTTAGTTAATGAATATTATTTCCATCATCAACTTCTAACATCTCAGCCCATAAAAGACCCACTAAGGACAGTTTTCCGTCTCTTACGGGTTATCTGCTATGTAATTCCCTTTAGTCGGCTTCTGAGACACTCAGAATGGAATGAGAAGGTAAAATTCTCTTTTCTAAAACCGTCACCACACAAACCATCATCAACATCACTATCATCACTTCACTACATATTATAAAACAAAGTCGCTGTCGTCTGTCCGTCCCTATGTATGATTAAATCTTTAAAACTACGCAACGGATTTTGAAGCTGGTTTTTAATAGATAGATTGATTCAAGAGGAATGTTTCTAAGTATAATACATCCATAATATAGTAATGATAAATTGTGGTGTCCAATTATTGATATCCAATTCATTGGTTGTAGTCTAGCGAACCAAGAACTGCCAGCAAAAGTACATATTATAAGAGAGAGTAATATGTGGGTGACATAAGTGTACGCAAGTCCCACTTATGTCACTGTCAACTTCTCCTACACAGACCGCGCATACATAATGTCAAGAACAAACATCACTTTTGTTAGATTTGGCTTCTGTTGTGGTAATGGGAACCGATATATATTATGTTGCATTTTTCTCTGTTTTACTATTTGTTTCCAACTGTGGTCGAATCCAATCACCCCTATTTACAACATGTACTCACAGAGTGATGCCAATACATCGGGGAGTTACATTGTTATTGTATATTAGGTACAGATTACAGACTAAATAAGCCGCCTGGTGGCGGCAAATGAGACGTGAAATGAATTGAAAACAATAAAAAACTTCAAGGCTTATTGAGTGGCGCGTCAATGAGGTCGCCCAGCGGCCTTGGCGGTCAGGCAGACCGTCAAATCTATGACGTCACATGATCAATATTACGGTATTAATTTATACGTCACGGATAATTATGTGGTTGTAATGTTATAGATTGGATACTCTATTTTATAAAATTTGACCACAGACTTTAACAATAAACAAAAGAGTACTCGTATTATGGGAGTGTGTCAAATAATAATAATAATATAATATCCTTGGACATTTCACACAACGCCATCTCGTCCCAAGCTAAGCAACTTAATGCTTGTGTTATGGCAACAAGATGGATGATAAACTACTTATATACATTTTTTTTTGTAAATACATACATATTATAGATAGAAATGACACCCAGACTCCGAGCCAGTGCCTCTGGTTTATACAAAGACACTTGCCCGACCCGGGAATCGAACCCGGGACCCATTGATCCAATGGCGGCACATCTATTTTTTATTTATTTAAATTTATTATTTTGTGCATAATTTAAAAAAGGTTCTAAACTCCTTCTTTAAATATATATTTTTTTAATATATGTGTGCATAACTATGTGTGCACATCATTTTTAACGCGTAAACCACAAATACAAATTCTTTAGAAATAAGCTGTGCCTTTGTACAAAGTGTCCTTCCTATATTTCCATGTGTTCGACTTACGTTTTTAATGTGTACATAAATTGTTAAATAAATAAATCAATCAAATCTCTATCAATGTGGTCTATGAATGTCTCGAAAAATGATAATTAACTATCTTACGTAGTAATAATAAAATACAACTTAAAAGTGATGAACTTCGTCTTAATTACATAGTGTTAAATAAATAAAATAATCAGTATTTGACAAAAGCGAAAGTAATAACTAGTATTATGTAATTGCTTACAACATTTAGTACAACAATATTATATTTCAGAATATGCAGGCGGTTACTCAATACTCGTTGGGATTGAAACAAACTATGTGCGATATGGAAGTGGGGCTCAATTGATAGAGAATATACTTATGCCACTCTGCTGATAGCAGTAATACATAGGCTCTCATAGTCCGTGTGGTGATGGATTTAGAATACACATTGTCACCACCCCATTCCACTCCGAGGCCGTAAGAGCCGACAATAGGAAATGACAAGGCCTAAAACCTAGCCACAAGAGAAGGAAAACTTGATACGAAACCCACTGCTACGTCGGGCCTCCTATCATTCATAGAGACCTATCATTAGACCTATCATTACATGGAGGATAACTAGCGCCAGCATGTTTGTTAATAACCATCGTAATGCCAGGATAGAGCGGGAACCCGAGAAGGATGCCCTACAAAGAGCTTTACCTAGATGTCAACGGGGGATAAACAATTCTAACTGTTTCCCCACCGCGCACGCTTTCCCCGTGGAGATCTGGACCCACGGGGCAGCAAACACGGCAAGGTACACCCCGAAGATGTTTAGTGGGTAGGCCTCCATTCTAGCGATTCCCACACTCCCCCGCCTGCCATGCCCAAGGCTGGCGTGATCGTCCACAAATAATTTTAATCCGGGTCAAAAAAAGCATTGAGCGGGAGAAAAATTAAAAAAAAACTACTCGCAGAACGCGAGTACGCAACTTTTCGGACGAAATGCTTCACTTTTTGCCCTTACCAGTAACACAGTAATTATTAGGTTTATTGTGATTACGTGGTAACGAGCTGTGGAGATTTGTACAGTTTATGCACTGTATAAACAATAATAGATATCGCATAGAAGACTAAAATAATAATAAAGAGCAGAGAATTAAAAAAAAAATCAAACAGCTAAGAAATCTCTGACTGCGTTCTGTGGGGTCTGTTGCCAATACATTTAAAGTCCATCAAATTTGCCTCCAAATGTATGCACACGCGTACCAAATACATACATAAAAATTAATTACTTAACAGTACCTACGCTCAGATTTAACTTACCTTTATTTATTTTTAACGTTGACACCCACAAAATTCACTGGACCGTAAAAATCTTCACAAACACAACACGAGACCACTAAGAACACAATATCAAACCAACTGAGAGCACATTTTTCTCACAACCTTGAAATCTCAAGAAAAACTAGGTACTGTATCAAAGCAATTTGAAAGTAAAATTATTTAACTGAACCACTTAACAAGATAACGGTCATAGTCACACTGCAATAATGATGCTTCCAATTTTATCTCACTGTTTACGCTACACGTAATCACTGGATTCAATAGTGTTTAAAATGGACCTTATATCAGGGTGTCAAGAGACATTAGAACTTATTAATGCATTGACATTAATACGAGGTTTGTCTACCTAGATTCTTCAAAAATGGTAAGACAGCTTATGTTGTGGGCGCTGGGATGTAACGAGAATAGAAGTGGTTACATTTTTATTATATAAAATATCTACTTTCATATGTTGGAGATCGCAAATTAGGCGATCATCATTATACAACACTAAATTTTAACGGAATTTAAAAATCGTTTGTTTAGTCTCTTATTGCTCATCTATACAAATAAATAAATTTTGAGTGTCTGTTTGTAATAATAAAATAACCACTGTTTACTAAATGCGCAAGTATGTATACACAGTACATATGGCAAAATAACATATTTTTAAATTTTCGTCTGTCTGTCTGTTTGTTCCGGCTTATCTCTGGAACGGCTGGACCGATTTTGACTCATATAACAATAAGTGTCAAGTGGGTAGAAAAACAACTGACGAAAAAATAAATTCCATCACCACGCGGGTAAAACCGCGGGGCGCAGCTAGTGGTAAATATAAAAAGAACCAAGACGAGACTTTTAAAATGTATAGGCGTTTATTATACCAAAGAAAATCACGTCGAAACAATTCACAAATGTAAGTAGATAGCACACTTAATTCGATGCTTAATTTGATTGTTAATTCAATAAAAAAATGCACGGATGCAATTAATAGCTTGTATTAAATTGAAATCTATTACAAACTATTTACGACAACTTTTTCGAATATCACAAAACGCGTATTACCTACTCGGCGGCGACACGCAAACTGCCCGTCAATTATGTTAGACGCCTCATTGAAACAACAAACCATAATAAATGGTCACATTTGAATTTGGAGAACCAATTTAGATCGACTAGTTTGCGTCAATGCTGTGTCTCGAATTGTATGTACCATGATTATGCATTAGAGCTATAAGCTGTGGAGCCCTCCTTTTTTTTTCAAAATTATCGAATCTCCTGTTCTAGGATTATTCTGCATGGTGGGGGCAGTTTACAAACATGAAATTCACGAACACAAATTACAGGTTTACGTAAAGACACTCTGGTTTACGTAAAGACACTTGCCCGACCCCCGGGGTCTCGTGATCCAAAGGCAGCACATCAAACCCCTAGCTAGACCAACTAGTGCCCACCTCGACCGTGCTGCCACCTTGTTGTGGTAAGGGGGCTTGCGTGCTTTTAGGATCCGTTGGGGCCATACCGGCTCAGGGTCACCCATGCCGGGCGGGCCCACGGGGAGAGGCCAGACTAAGACCGGCACACGGAGGCGTGGTGGATTTTGGCTCTGGGGACTCCTCTGTCCTCAGAGTTGCCTCGGAAGCCTTAACCTGCCGCGACACACGGCGTGGTCATTGCAGTGGAGGGTAGCCAGGCGTTGACGCCAGGCATGCCACCATTAGCAGCGGAGGGGCGGCCAGGCAAGCGCGCCACGGCTGCCGCCGCAACCGCGTGGGTCGGGCGCCAGCTCATTTAGCGCCTGACGGGGGCACTTGCAATGTCCCGCACGTGCCTCTCGGTGGGTTTAGGAGCGTTCAGAGCTCCCCATCAAAGCGTGGGGACCGTTTTTACAAGCGGGCCAAGGCCCCATCAGGGTCACGGAGCATGCTCCCCCATCGGGAGGAGTGAAACCCGTGGCCCTGTCTCGGGCAGTTAAGGGACACCGTTGGTTTTAGGGGGTAGGTTGGGGCGCAACTACCAGCTTTCCGCGCCCCGGAGTCCCACATAACCCGGCTGGCGTTTAGCGGTCGGGTATCCATAATGATTTCCAATGTAAAAAAAAGACAAAGTGCAGAAGGGCAAAGAATTTTTTGGATAGTAGAAAACCAAAAATAAATGCTGGTCTGCTCCTTTTTCAAGCCGATTAACAGCTTGACATTAAAGCGCGGAAATGCAGCTAACGCTCATGTAATCATAATTAGGAAGCCGTGAATTAATTTATGTTTTATTCTTAATTGTATAAATAGAATATTATTTGAATTATAAAGGTTTTTATGAAATATCAGTGTAAGCCTAAACTAATTCTTGCTACAGCATAATTCTAATGTGTTCAGTCAAACAAATTGTGAAAGGTTATTTGCCTGTATAACTGATTTTCTACGAATCTAGACCCAGTCGATGGTATAGCAACCACAAGTCTTTATCACATAATCACAGGGCGCTATGTAGTGACGGTTGTGAAGGATGTAGAATACATAGTGTCACCACCTCATTCCAGCCTTAGGGTGTCGCAAGAGCCGCCAAAAGGAAATGACAAGACCAAAAACCTAGCCGCAAGAGAAGGAAAACTTGAAAAGAAACCCTGTGCCAACCCGGCTGGCCAGCACAGTAGCCTAATGACAGTAATGAGAGGAGGCACAGGAGTGGGTCATTTATGAATCACATACTAGTAGTAGTAGTAGATATCTAGCAGTGAACCAAGGTGGGCTAATAAGAAATTAATGAATGATATGAAGAGATATTGCTTTAACTAATCTGTCAGACTTGTATGTACCACCATCATTGTAACCCTTTTATTTGTCTGCTGCTCGTTGGTCGTTGGTCTAGTGGTTAGATGTGCCGCCTTTGGATCAACGGGTCCCGGGTTCGATTCCGGTGTCGGGCAAGTGTCTTTGTCTAAACCAGAGGCACTAGCTCGGAGTCTGTCATTTCTATCTATAATATGTATGTATTTACAAAAAAAATGTATATAAGTAGTTTATCATCCATCTCGTTACCATAACACAAGCATTAAGTTGCTTAACTTGGGACGAGATGGCGTTGTGTGAAATGTCCAAGGATATTTATTTATTATTTAAAAGAGCAACCATGGAGTTTCTTGCCGGCTCTTCTCTGTGGAATGGCATTCCGAACCGGTGGTACAAACTAAATGATAAATTATTCTTATATTTTTTTAAATTTATTTGATTTAGAACATTTTTTTTCCTATTTGCAAGCATTCGTAAGAATTTATTCGAATAAAAGACATTTTGATTTTAGAAAGGAATATATCACCCATGTCTGCCCATAAATGGTCTGCCTCTTGCATTCCTTTACTGGCCTTTAACGACTCATGATAAAATGGATTGGTACACGGTACACGTACGATGTCCTTACCTAAGTGCATATTTATTGACCCGTTTTCAACTAGTGTAAACTAACTAACAAACCGTTTTCAACATTGGCAAGAAAACGCATAACTCAATTGTTTTTTAATTAGTCAAACAAAACATACATTATCTAACATTTATTTGTAGTGTATTGTTATTGTACTCTGTTTGCTCGTAAGTTTCCTTATCAATAGCTACAAGTGAGGACTTCTTGGCCCTAAGGAATACATAAACCTTTATTAGCTGTAAGTCCTCCATGCATTAAATAAATAAATACGTCATGATTTAAAAAAAAACCTGTAGTCATCATAACAAACTCGTCTTAAACTGCCGTGTACAGATTTGCGAAATGTAGCATGTAATGTAACACGAAAGGAGCATTTCACAAATGTGGACGCAGGGCGTCCACACTGGCGCTCCGTACACTCTGCGCGCCCCTTTGTGTTCGTCGAAAAAAAACGACAAATTACGGATCGCGGCGCTCAAGCCGTCCACACTATGGGAATTCTCTTACATTGCATGACACAATGTGGACGGCAAATTATTTCATTGCGTGTTACATTGCATGCTACATTTCGCAAATCTGTACACGGCTTAAGATAATTTAGGGTTAACACTTGATTGTAACACTCACTTGACACCTGGTTGACGGCCTCGGCAATGTGACACCTGAACACGTGGCACCGGTACACTGCGGACTCCTTAGTCTCGCCGTGGGACCACGTGAAGGCGAAGCACGACGCCACAGGCGACCCAGCTGCACCGCGGGCGTAGAACGATATACGATTCACAGCGTACCGTGTCATCACGCTGTTGGAGTCGGCTTGGTATAACCTGATAAACGGATAATAGAAGTTTGACGACGTCGTAGCTTAGTGCATAGTTTGGATGTTGGAGGCGTGTCCATTCTATTAACATCTGACCTCCTAATTTCATCATCATCAGCCCACTCTAGTCCACTGCTGGACTTAGGCCTCCCCTAAAGATGCCCAGGTATCCATGAGGATTTCCAGCTCAGTCGCGAGAAAACTGAGATCTGGTCTTAACATATTATTGCCGGCGGTCCCGCTAGATGGGCGTCGAAGGGAAAAAGAAAATCGATCCGTGTGAATGACGGTAGTTGGCCAAATCAGGCTGGACTGTTGCCCACCTATTGGTGGGTAGTACAGGTTAGAAAAATAACCTCATGTGACTTTGATAGCATACTTACAAGAAATAAAAGTATTGTTTTGACATACTACAAAGCCATGCTTCATTTTGCACACTATAATATGACATATTAAATAAAATAACGAAACGGTAATATGTATAACATTTATGGATGGATCCAGCTTGACGCATCATCCAGCGTCAAGCGGAGACAGGGCGCTGTGGCGCTCTTTAGGGGAGGCATATGTCCAGCAGTGGACTGATGATGATGATGAACATACTATTAAAAAAAAAAAGAAACACAGTAAAGAATAACAACATGATTTCTTAGGTTATCGCGATTATTCCACATGAACATTAATAAAAAAGTGTTTAATTTCAATAACAACATTGTTTTTGGAATCAGTATTGAATACAGTGTGGCGACGCATTTAGAACACATAGTGTCGCCACCTCCTGAGGGTGTCGAAAGGGCCGACAAAAGGAAATGTTAAGGCCGGAAACATAGCTGCAAGAAAAGGAAAACTTCACACGAAGCCGCCTGACGTCTAACACAGTAAGCTAATTACCTTTTATGTAATTGGAGGAGGCCCGACTCAGTAGTGGGTCATTATGGGCTGAATAGTAGTAGGAGTTCGATTTAAAAAAGAAAATGCTTTTATCAGATACACAAACATACAGAATGAAAAAGTAAATTTAGGTAACAATAATATTGTGTACACACTGCAGGTGTGTGCAGCACTAATTTTCAGCTCCAGCCCGGATAAGAAAAAAAAAACAAATTACAATTACAAATTATACAAACATTTTTTAAATAATTGAGTAATGACATCTCTCTATGTTACAGAGTATGGTCAATGGCAGATGAGGAATAAGTATTATTAAAATATAAATAATTAAGTATTAAAATGACAATGTTAATGACGATGATTAACTAGAAACCACCAAAACACTTACACAACAAGTCCCTGGGAGCACACCGGAACGGATATGGAAACTGCAATGCCATCCCTGCTTTCTGGCATGGAGCTAAGCTCCTTCATTATGCGCTGAATATCCGTCTCGGATTTTGGATCGGCGATGTTCTGAGCTCCGAGATAGCTCACCCCACTGAACACCGTGCACTCCTGGTCTACGTCTGAAACTGGAATCATTATAGAAGGACATGTTCAATCAAGCAAGCATAATGTTACGTCATCACTACATAGTATAAAACAAAGTCACATTCTTCTGTCCGTCCCTATGTATACATAAATCTTTAAAACTACGCAACGGATTTTGAAGCAGTTTTTTTAATAGATAGCGTGATTCAAGGGGAAGGTTTTTAGGTATAACCCACCCCCGCTTTGCACGGGCGAAGCCGGGGCGGGCCACTAGTAAGAATATATACCGTAAAGAACGTAGTTTGGTAGAAGAGACGCAAATGAGAAAAAGTTGACACGTAACAGGTATTTAACAAAAAATACTAATTATGGGCTGAGCATTAATGTGACCCACTATTAAGTCGGGTCTGTACACTAATGCTTTTTTTTTAAACGGCACCCCTTCTCTGGGTGTTACTTGTATCGCGGGGGCAGTTTAAAAACATGTAATTCACGAACACAAATGACACCCAGACTCGGAGCAAGTGCCTCTCTGGTTTAGACAAAGACACTTGCCCGACCCCGGAATCGAACCCGGGAGCCATTGATCCAAAGGCGGCACTTCCAACCCCTAGACCAACGAGGCAGTCTATCGGAAGACGGATTCATTTCAGATTTCCTTCTATTGGGGTTAGATGGTCTGCCGTTGCTGTTATTTCGTAAGAGACCTTCAGGAGGGTAGAGGTAGTGACATTTCAATCCAGAAGTAATCCGTGTGGTGACGGATTTAGAACACATGATGCCACCACCCCATTCAATCCTGAGGGTGTCGTAAGAGCTGACAAAAAGAAATGACAAGGCTAATAACCTGGCCGCAAGAGAAAGAAAACTCAATACGAAACCCTGTGCCAACCCGTCTGGCCAGCAGCAAATTACCTTTCCTGTAGTTGGAGGAGGTCCGACTCAGCAGTGGGTCATTTAGTCAGCTTAGAAGTAGTAGTAGAAAATGCGGAATGACGTCAGTAACAAAAAAAATACACTTTCGCCCACTTTTAACACCTTCTACCTTTCAGACCCTGCTGTCCATAGACATAGTCTTTATAGAAGGCCACAGCCCAGCGATGACCGCATACAGAGTCCACGTATTGTAGGAACAATGCATGCAGGAACAATTTCCCCCTTTTAGCACAATCTAAGCTTTGTCTAAGTTACCTTCATCATCACTGTCTATGGGCTTCATGTGATCGTGCTTCTCTGTGGGGGAGGGTGTGGACGCGTCTCCCGATGCGGAGCTGTCCATCACTTCGTAAAACTTGGAACCTCCGACCAGCCGGCACGACTCCTGGGAAACAAGACAGTACATTACACAAAAGTGAATCATCTCAGGCATACGTGATACTACTGAAGTCCATTCCTGAATCTAGGACTCAAACTAAATACGGAATTGTAGACGGCATACTGCACCTAGCGCGGCCCTCATAACGTCCACAATTGCGTGCACACTTATAAACAATAGCAGAATATTTAATACTGCCATGTCGTCCGATTGGTGACTGATTTAGAATACATTATGTCACCCACCACCCCACACAGTAGTAGTAGGTTATTAAAAAAAAAGTAGTAAATTTGTATACACCATTAATTTAATATTGCCTGGTGCCTATTGGACTAAACTAATCTGCATTGACTCACCAAAACCAAATACCGACAGCAAATGAAATCGACCTCATATACTCCAACTTATTAAGTAAACTTGTATGTAGCTCAAATGTATAAAGCTTTATAAGTAGCTCAAATGCCACCAGAGATAGAGAGAAAATAATGACCTGAAGTGCCGTTGACCTTTCAAACACCGAATTTTTGTGTGCGCCCTTCAAGCGATCGCGTCGTCCCTTGTAAAGTTCAACTGAAATGGCAGTAATCGCTGTTTTTAAACAAAGAAAAACGAGGGACGTTTTAGTTTTTGTAGCTATTAGGTCTGTATGTTCTCGCAATTGACCTTAGGCCCTAGGCTTGCGTGATGAAAAGCAACGACAGGTACTAAGATGGAGCAGCAATTCAAGGAAATGTCTTGTCAGGCACCGGCTCCCACATACACACGACGAAACACAGTAAAACTGCTTAGGCGCTTAGATGTGAGGGCGGTAGCTAGCCGGGGAGGGGGGGGGACATTACATCCTACCACCAAGACTAGTAGAACCTACACAGCAGCCAAAAGAAGGGACCAGAAAACATAGCTCGGTCTCCATTTAAATGGGCTTTAGAGAAAATCTAGGTTTAGAATACAGACTGTAATTTCCTGAGCTAATTTTAAAGGTCTCGTGGCGAACTACGGTAACAGATCGGAAGAAGAAACGGTAACCTTAGCAACAAGAAACGGTAACCTAGGGTGTCAAGCTTTTCAGCAAACTTAGGGCCCCCGCGCATTTAGGCGGCCAGTCGCGCGGCCTGGCCGCATAATGCGCGGATTGGTCGCGGCGGCCAATAGGCCGCGTATGTGACGCGATGTTTTTCGTTGGTCTGGCCGCGTAATGCGCGCAGCTATATACATCGTAGAAGAATTATAATAATGCGCGGAGGCCCTTAGTATCAATAGCCAGCTTAGTACTATGGCTCATTTTCTCTAGTGGATTGAAGAATAGCATGTACAGCAGTGGGTCTGGGATGAAACAGCTACCTTGGTTCGTACCAAATAGCATCACCAAACTTTGAGCAGACGCTGTGACGAGACTGTTTCAACAGTCTAAATTGCGTCAGGCTAAAAATCGGTGCCAGTGCTCATTCAATAAATATCATGTACACAAATCAATATTAGAGTGTCTGTTTGTAATATTAAAATAAGCTCTCTCTTTATTAAGTGTATTTGGATGTATACACGGTACATTTACCAAAACAAGATTTCTCCAATTTTTATCAGTCAGACAACAGATAGACGCTGTTTGTTTCGGCTTATCTCTGAAATGGTTCAACCGATTTAGACGGGACTTTCACTGGCAGATAGCTAATGTAACAAAGAGTAACTAGGCGATTAACACCCTTCGCTTTTGGAGGAGGATATTCCAAATTGTTGAGTGTTTTTCGCGCGAAATACAGAATTAATAAACAATAACTTTTTTGTTAAATAAAACGTGAACGAAGTCGCAGGTAATAGATAGTTACGAATATAATTCGTGATAGCGCAGGCTTTTAATATTCCCGAAGCAAAAGGTGCCGGGCATGGCATTGTTGGAGCTATAGAGATTCCAAGATGGGGGATGGGGGATGCTCCACAAGGAGCCACAAGTGAAAGGGTTTGAGCGGCTCTATCTGCACCTCTAGCACACGTCGATCCCGTGGTAATATAGACAGGATCCTCACAACCTGAGTCCCACATACCGCATGTGTAGACAGTTCATCAAGTATTTACCCCCAAAAAATGCTCAAGATGGGGAGCTTCCCCATACATCGTTTAATGAAGTGATGTTGTTTTTCCCACATATAGTTTGCTAAATTCAACGACAGCATCCGAGAAATATTAGCACCAATTTTAAGTATTAGTCGAACAATACTAAATCGATGCCGAGTTTATTGAATCAAGTGCTGGCACGTTCTTTGAAAGCGGGGCCCAGCACTAACCATGGTTAATTTCAACCAATCATTCAATCAATTGTTCACACAGTCGGTTGTTAAGTCAACATATAAAAATTAAAACCAAGGTGATCGCAACTAATAGCGAAATTATGTTTGATTAATTACGTACCCATATAGTAGGGCTAGACCTAGGCGGACGTTTTTACGTTTTCATCACACGTATCGCGGCATTATTAAGGTGGTTTACCGTCAGGACGGAATGGATTAATGATACTATGTAAACTATATTAATTTTTAACAGTTTGCGACAAAACTTAAATACAACTAAATCTCTCTTTTTTCGCCATCTTGATACTTGAAACTAATAAGTAACAATTCATCATCACCATTTCAGCCAATTGTCGTCCACTGCTGGACATAGTGCGCGCTGCGCCGCGGCGCAGCGCGATCCGGAACGCGGTCGCCACTTTTCTGACCCATCGGGCATCGTTTCTGCGAGCTATGTGCCCTGCCCACTGCCACTTAAGTTTGTCAATCCGGTGGGCTATGACGGTGACCCTGGTTTGCCTGCGTATCTCCTCATTCTGGTGGAGCCCATAGTGAGCGACCACGTCTCTGTTCCCTATGTCCTCGGTCTAAGAATACAGTAACAATTACAAAGTACGAAATTACTCTAGCCTAGCCTCCCACTGCTAGATGGAACACAATAACAAATACTACGAAATTAAGAACCACTCTCTACCGCATCAAGGTAAATTGCTTATTATCACAAAGTCAAAGAGTCAGACACTCAAATGTTACAATTACCTTCTCCCAAATCTGTGAATATCTTCCGTATGTCATTGTCAGTGACACTAGAAAACTTACTACACTAAAGTTTGCTTAAAATAACTCCTGACATATACGACCGCCTACAGACGATTCAATCGCAAACTGTTAATATTCCCCGGTTATGAATCACACGACCACAACATCTGTGCCTTATAAAGTATACATTGAATACTTGGCTTTGACCCCGGCTACACCTATTGATTAGAAAACTCAATTTACAAACTATGTATTTCTAAAAAACGCGAATCAATATTGAACTTATTTACACGGAGCGATAACTAGAAAGACTCATCTAGTATTATAATGATTTTTTTTCAATTGATTTTTAAGTATCATAAGTACACGACAAGTCTTATTTCCTTACGACTCAGCCCATAAATGACCCACTGCTGAGTCGGAATTCCTTCAATAACATGCAGATTAATTAGCCTACTGTACTACGCTGGCCAGACGGGTGGGTTAGCACAGGGTTTCGTATCAAGTTTTTATTCCCTTGCAGCTAAGATTTCGGCCTTGTTATTTCCTATTGTCGGCTCTTACGACACCCTCGGGATGGAATGGGAAGGTGAGACAACGTGTTCTAAATCCTATTAATGGCGCGCACTTTATAGTGACGATCTGCTACATAGAGCGACGATCTGCGAAACTGTGACTGAAGACTGTGTCATTAGGTGAGACCTATATCCATCAGTGGACTAAAATGGGCTGATGTTTCTTAATTGCACTAAAGACACCACTACTACTACTCAGCCCAAACATGACCCACTGCTGAGTCGAGCCTCCTCCAATTACATGGAGGGTAATTAGCATACTGTGCCACGCTTCGGTTTCGTATCAAGTTTTCCTTCCCTTGCGGCTAGGTTATCGGCCTTGTCATCTCCTTTTGTCGGCTCTTACGTCACGCTCAGGATAGAATGGGGTGGTGACACAATCTATTCTATATCCGTCAGTCACCACACGGAACTATATACACTAATTAGACATTATTATCTACTGTTTATTTGTTTCCACTTTAAGTGTGTGGCAACCAACAAACATATGCCACAATATTGGGGCAACATTTTGATTATAAATGTAGCATACGAAGATAAACAGGAAAAATACAGTACAAAAATGATTACATATAACAAATTATAATAAAATAGATCGGGTAAACACAACAAACTTGTATTAAAGTCTTTTTGCCGGTAGGTACTACCTACATATTAGTATCTGGCTGGTTTGGATCAAATTAAAATATAATAAAAATATGTTATTTGCAGCATTTCATTTGTTTTCGTTGTGTCAAAATATACGAAGAAATTTGATACATTTTACGTGACCTAGGATCTTCAGATTTCGATTTCTTTAGGCCTCTTCAGAATTCTTTGGGCAGGGTCAGGTTATACATATATCGGTTGTCCATGTGCCATGAAACTTTTACCCTAACGTAATCTTATTCAACTAGTGGTCCACTGGGTAGTGGATGAAATTAGACCTTACATGTTTTAAATTATAAGTTTGAACATTATTTATTCTCAATTTCACCACATACTTTAACAATAGAGATATATTTGTTTAATATATGTATCTTATTGCATAATTTAAAAAAATAGGATTCTATACTATTTTTCTTCATAAACTATGAGTGTGGTAAATTTCATACTCATTCGTCCGCGCAGTATCGTAAAAAGGGGTATATAGTTTTTGCCCCACGTATTAATGTTTGGATAATAGCTCTAACTACTATACAAAACAATAGGAATAAAGTACCTTCCCACTCCTACCGATAGTTGTTACCATACCCTTCACCATATTGGTAAACAAACACCGACATTCCACATCAAATCACATCGTCAAGAAGTCATTATCACAGCACAGACTATACAAGCACATATCAGAGTTGAGTCACTAAACGACCACGCTGCAGCGGCCACCTCAATTGAATGACACAATGGCTGATAAAAGTAGACTCGGAGTTTCCTAACATTTGTAATCTACTTACCGTTATCGTCATCATTCTACAATATTCACCATAAAGCAACGCCATATTGTTGACAAGAAAGAATATACTTTATAATAATCCAAATTTATTAATGTATACCTATAAATTTATTTTTAGACACAAAATAACAAAAAAAATTATGTAAGACTTCAAAATAGTATATATAATCCCTTGAACGAAAATCAACAAATTGTAAATAAAATCAATTCCCTTTTACAGACTGAAGGCATGGCCTAATAGCGAGGACATAAAGCAGACTTCCACAGCATACAATCGTAGGATTTACATCTGTATACGCCAACTTATAACTGACAGACAAACATAATCAAATCAGGGACTCTTGGCCTAGATAGAAGTGTATTAGTGAATTTTATGTACGTAAACGAATCAGAAATGAGGAAATCCGTAGAAGAACTAAAGTGACCGACGTAACTAGAAGGATTGCACAGTTGAAGTGGCAATGGGCAGGCCACGTGGCCCGAAGAACAGATGGCCGCTGGGGCATAAAAGTCTTAGAGTGGCGTCCACGTATGGGAAAGAGGAGCGTGGGAAGACCCCCGACTAGGTGGACGGACGACCTTGTGAAGGTCGCTGGGAGTCGGTGGATGCGGTCTGCATGAGATCGTATATTGTGAAAATCTATGGGGGCGACCTATGATCAGCAGTGGACTTATGTGGCTGCGAGATAGAAACGAAAGAGCAATAAAAATATACAAAAATAGTTTAATACGTAATCAAAACGGAGTCGACAAATCATGAAATACCTTTGCACTTCGTTATTGGGTCGATGAGGGGCTGACGACAAGTCAAGGTGAGGACACCGAGTACCGAGCTTAATGAACAATAGCATTCAAACCAAAGCAACGGCTGTAATTGACACTGCCAACGTTATATCGACGTAGGTCAGTCACTTATTCTAGGAAGCCCATATGGAATGTATTTGTGGCATTAGGCGATTTAGTTTAGTTTTTAGTAACGTAAACTTCTTGGCCCTCGGTTTAGATGACTTAACTCGACTTACGACTTGACGACAAATGACAAATCTTAATCTTGATCGCGTGCCTAGCGTGCCAACGACACGGTTGGCGCAGTGGGCGATCGACTGCTGCGCAGCATGTCGCGGGTTCGATTCCCGCACGGAAGAAATATTTGTACGACCTACAAGTATTTGTTCCGGGTCTGGGTGGTTTTTATCTATAATATGTATGTATTTACAAAAAAAAAAAAGGCATGGGCTTTATCTAACTCGCTAACTTTAAACGCTTCGAAGACTAAATATATGATTTTAGGTACGAAGTCCTTGATTCGTAAGATTTCTGAAGTAGGCCCCCAATTGATCCTTGATGGAGTGACAATTGACAGAGTACAGGAAGCAAGGAATCTAGGTCTTATCGTAGACGAAACATTGAGGTTCGAACGTCACGTGTGTGAAACAGTAAATAGTTGTCTGTATCGACTTAAGGTTCTATACAAAATCAGAAAGTACTTAAGTACGGAACTTCGGGTTATGTTGATGGATTCGCTAGTCCTCTCTAAACTTAATTATATGGACACGGTATACGGTCCTCGCCTCCTCTCCAAAACAGTGAGACTCATTCAAAGAGTCCAGAATGCATGTACTCGATTCTGTTTTGACGTTGCACCTCGTAGTCACGTTACGCCTGTCCTTAACGAACATAGGATATTGAATATGAAGCACAGGCGTGATCTTCATTTCGCTTCCTTGATGTTTGGCGTGGTTAAGTTAAAAAAACCGGACTACTTATATCTTAAGCTGGATTGGTTCAAAGACCACAATAGATATGCCAATCGCATACCTCATCTGTTACGTGTGCCAAGGCATCGATCAGCCTCATTTCGAGGTAGTTTTAGGTTTAGTGCAACGAAGTGCTGGAATAGTCTTCCGCCACCTTTGCTTCAAGCAAATACTGTTGCCTGTTTTAAAAAAAAAGTTTTTACCTTCTTGTTAGGTCTCCAAACTGGTATGACAACGTAATTGTTATGTTTTTATTTTTATTTTTTTGCCCAATACACTTCTAGTATAATGAATTTGAAATTGTCAATTAATTATTCCAGCATTTCTTAATTTACATTTCATAATTAATTAATTTTTTTTTCTCCCTTATTTTCATGTACACTATATGGTCAATAAAATAAATTTATGAGGAGTATCTGTTGTAGCCGAAGTTAAAATTGCATTTTTCTATGTAAATTATTTGGGAGGAGCAATGTATGGCGTGTACTAGGTGTAATTTTTTTGTTGTTTTTTTTTCATTTGTTTAGCGCTACATATGGCTGAGCTGAAAACCAGCGTTGTGGATAATATATTATCTACAACATATGCTGAGCTCAGACCATTTCTGGCAATGCTGTATACAGCATAGAATTTTTGTGCATCATTTTGTATATAAATACTTATTAGCTGTAAGAATTAAATTTTATATGTATCTTTATAATTATTTGTATTTCCATAAGTTCTGTGTTGTGTGTAGTTTTATCAGAATAAAGGTTATTCTATTCTATAAGTAGTTTATCATCCATCTCGTTACCATAACACAAGCATTAAGTTGCTTAGCTTGGGACGAGATGGCGTTGTGTGAAATGTCCAAGGATATTTATTTAAAAATAAACAGGCTGTCTTTTTGCTGCGGAAAAGCTGCTTAATTATAGTCTAAGTCTATGGTTGGGATGCGCCGCCTTTCGATCACGGGTCCTCGGTTCGATTCCGGGGCCGGGAAAGTGTCTTTGGGATACCAGAGGCACTTGCTAGACTCTGGTTGTGTTTGTCAATTTCACCTCCCCCGTGATACAGGTCGACCACAGCAAATTCTCGGTAATACCTGCACTGTAGGTCTCAATTCTAAGATGCTGCTTTTCAAGGGATTTCTAAATTCTTTAGCAACTAAAACTGATAGAAATTTTACGAAGGGTCTAGGAAGGGAAATGTGTAAAAAGAAGCTGTTATAATTCTCTCTTTATAAGATAACTGTCAAGTTTTTCGACGTTACCGAGATCGATGTAAGGAATAAAACCTCGATTAAAATTATGCATAATGTATTGTGGTTAATTCGTTAAAAGGTTTAAATTAAACACTTTTTAACGGATTTATCGAGTGTATTTTACATTATGTAATTGCCGACGTTTCTAATGCTTTGCAGCAGTCGTGGTCGCTGGAGAGACTGACAAACATCTATACAAATAAATACAATTGGGGTGTTTGTTTTTAATAATAAAATAACCACTTTTTACTAAATACACAGTACATAGACAAATATATATTTTTTTTAATTTTTGTCTTTCTGTCTGTTTATTCCGGCTAATCTCTGAAACGGCTGGACCGATTTTGACGGGACTTTTACTGATAGGAAGCTGATGATATAAGGAGTAACTTAGGCTACTTTTTTTTAGACTAGCTTCGCCCCGAGCTTCACCCGCGGGTAACATGGCACCCGTGCGAAGCCGGGACGGGCCGCTAGTCAAACATAAATCCGTTACGAGTGTTTAATTTCAATGTGTAATAATCGCGGAAACTTATGATATCCGACACTTGGGTGCAGCAGTTCATCGACAAATGTGACCCGTTTTTCTACATAAAATATATCCACATCTTTTACCACCCAATTACGGACAGAGGGGTCACATAGTGTGCGACAAACAGACCTCGACCCGCAAACAAACTTGATTCGACACACTAAACTAATTTACCAGGAATTGGTGCCCCACTTGCCAGTTTACGGTCGAATAAACTCGAATGGTCCACGTGATGTGTGCACACTATCGTCTGTTGCTAATGAAAGTTATAGTGCATTTTAACAATCAATTTTATGCATGGCCAGTTGATTGGGAACGATTAAACAAATGTAACAAAAGTCAACAATTGACCGAAAATTGCATGTGTATGAGGTAGCAGCTGCAATTGAAGACATGGTGTTATCCTGAGGGTGTCGTAAAAACCAACAAAAGGGAAATGACAAGGCTGAAACTGTAGCGCAAGAGAAGGAAAACTTGATACGAAACCCTGTGCCAACCCATTTGGCCAGCGTGGCACGATATTTATTTATTTATTGAGAGGAGAACCAACAACTAAAATGAACGAAAAACAATTGAGTAGGACACACAAAGCCAATTACAGGTTCTCACGACTAAAACTCACGATATGCTAATTATCCTCCACATACTGTGTGTACTGGAGGAGGCCCGACTCAGCAGTAGACTGAACAGTATTAATAGACTGACTTTGATTAAAAATACAAGTTGTCATGGCAAGAAACAAAACTTTACGAGAATTCTGACAACCAATTTTCGAGAATTCTTAGTTACTACTCAGCCCATAAATGACCCACTGCTGAGTCGGGCCTCCTCCAATTACATGGAGGGTCATTAGCCTACTGTGGCAGATGGCCAGATGGGTTGGCATAGGATTTCGTATCAAGGTCCTTCGGCATTGTCATTTCCTATTGTCGGCTTTTACAACAATCTTAGGATGGTATGGGATGGTCACACAGTGTATTCTAAATCCGAACAATACGAATTCTTAATTGCATAATCTTATTTAAATATTTTTTTACAGAGACACCAATATCTGCTAGATAGAAGATATTAAAAAAAGTACTGCACTTACCTGATCTGATGCAGTATTCTGTGTGTCAGCACCATCAACATCCCCCATTCTCGTCTCCGAGTCACTCTCAACCTCAAAGATGACTTTGTATAAATCCAGGCCTTCTGGGACGTTGGCCTCAATATTAGCCTCTGGTCTGATAGTGAGCTCTTGGTTAATGAGTTGGCTTCGACTGATACGGAGCGAACCTTGAAGTGTTTCTGATATGGCCTAAAACAAGAATCAATTAATAACTTTAATGACATTGTTTTGTTGTAGTTTTAACTTAATTCATCACTCTCACTAGACATAGGCCTCCCCCAAATATTTCCACAATAACTGGACAAAGTTACCAGCATCCTATACCATGTCTTTTAACCGCAATAGTTTAAATTTACGTTTATTTATTTACACTACTTTGCACATAAACTACATAAATACACAAAAATAGAGACTTATAGCAAAAAATAATACATTTGTGTACAATGTACAATTAGGAGGCCTTAACACTTAAGTTATTTATTCCAGGCAACCTTATGTGAGACAGAATAAAAATACAGCAATTAAGTTATTATAAGGTACTGTTCATTTTTAAATGTATTTAATAACAAGAAATTAATAATAACAAATTATCAATTTATTGAACAATATCTACTGTCCTCAACAAATAAGTCAGCTATACAAAAGCTTCATTTTGCAATCTTGCTTCTCATCTAAATCTTCAGCTATTTTCTCACATGTGTAACTAGTAAACCTTATTTTATATCCTATATTATTTATGTTGATGATAAAAAATAGTTTGTGACTTATGCTCACTTCAAGATGATTCAAATTATAATACTAACTAGATGAATATATCACTACTCCCAACATATATACACTTTAAAATGTTCGTTTATAAAGTACAAAGATTGTGCAAGGAACTTGTTTTATACAAAGTAAATAGCACAATGAGCAACTATTGACAAACCAGTTGCACAGAAGATCAATTGTGAAGCTTTGAATTACATGTTTATTTCTATATCAAGGCGACCAATGTTTATATTCTTACACATATCGATAAAAATGCACAAAATACCCACAATTTATTGAGTACTTACGTCGCTCAAGATGTCTTCCAAATCACAACATACATTGGTAGTAAGAACAGGCGTTGGACTTGGCGTATGTGATCGAGCACAGTTAAATGCTATATCTACCGGGGCCGATACCTCCTTTAAATGATATTCATTGAACTCCATCACTGTATGCTGAAAATATACATCAAGGAAACAATTATATTGTCGCTGTTCCGCGTAAGTTTTCGCATGTAAATATTTATTTATAAGATGTATCAATATTCGCTTTGCATATTATCTTACCCATTGATTAGGAGGTTCTCTTGCGAGAACAAAACATTTTTACAGGCGGTCTTTTCGTTTTTCAAAGAGTAGAAGTAAAAAATAAATATGCGGTAAAATTCCTCCTTGATTATAGGAAAGACAACAGATAGAACGAGCTATATATAAACTTCATAAAAAATATGAGCGAATGCATGAATGAATGAATAGAGAATCGATCCATTACAGACTAAATATAATTATCAATCAATCATATTATATAATCAGGGTAAAGAAAGAAAGAAAAATAATTTATTCGGCGCAATTTTAAATACTAACTATAATTACTTAAACTCTAATCTCTAATCTATAGGGTACACATTGTCTCGGTTTAAACGCACTATACCCCCTTCAATATAGCTTGATCGATTTGACAGACGGGCTAGTGATGGGAAACAGAAAATATCTAGTAGTCTAAAAAATTACGTTTTAAAATACTTGTAACAGCGACAAGTTGGCGTGGGTGTAATAAGTGTGAAATTCTTTATTGCACTAGACATATAAAACATTGGGTATATAAGCGATGGTGGGTCAATATTCATAATAAGTTCCTATTTAATATTACAGGGTTATTTTTTGACCTTCCGCCAGATTTAAATAGGTGGTTCAGACCATGAAAGTAAACAAAAAAGAAAAGAAAATAATAGTTGTAACAGTGTTAAATTTTAATGCGCTAAAGCCAACGAATTTTATTTCAAAATGAAAATGTTTTATATTCGAATATTGTCTTAAAAAGTTAAGAAAAAGTGATAAAGAATTTCACACATAATACACCCATACCATCTCGTCACAGTTACAAGTATTTTAAACCGTTATTTTTTGGACTACTAGTTATTATCTGTTTCCCACCACTATTCGCCATTGCAAAGTAAAGGTATGATTCCGAAGTACGCTGCACGCAGAAGTGCTACCTCGGCACTACTGGTCCCCATTACCGCGACGTAGTTTGGGATCATACCTTTTTGTTGATCAGAAAAATTGACATCTATCACGCTATCTTGAATAGGGTAGTAAAACGAAATTAGCACATCGGTCGGACGCATCGGTCTTACTTATAATGTGTGAGGACCTTTATATAGATATAAAAATCGTCCAGTTTTTGTTAAATTAAAATAGTTATTATTATTTGGAATAACTTTAATACACCATGTATTTCATCTAAATAATGCGAAATTAATGTCAAATGATAGTAAAGGTACTTTCAATGATAAGAAAGCCATGTCCGTTTTTTATTCTATCAATTCAATTGAATTTGAATGATTTGACTTGACTTGACAGTGGCGTCGGTTTGTAACGTCATGTTTGTAATTTTGAAAATATTTACTAAATTTTCTTGATTTCCTAATAGGAATTTAATGTATCTAGTGCTCTAATTATTTGAAATGGAGAATTCAGTAGACGAAGTTGAAGTGCAACAATCGTTTAGATCGCCACCACGACGGCGACGTTCGACGTTTTTTGAACGCAGAGACTCGATGGGTGAATTACTCGCATTAACATATACTTTTAACAGTAAATTGGACTGAATCAATGATATTTTGCATAATATACCATGTTCAATTATCTTTTCCAATCCTAAACATCGAAAATGTCGGCAGTTTGGAGGCTTGGAGCTACACTAAATTTTGTTACATTACATTTTGTACTATTTTACTTGTGTTTACTTCAGTCTGTCCTTTTGCAGTGCCTCAAACATTGACAGAAATAGATAATAATTTGGGACCTAAAAAATCTATTGGAATAGAAAGACATAATGAAGAAATATCCAGGTAAATATTTCTACTAATAGAACACTCCCAAACATAATGTATCAAAGTGATAAGAATCTTTACATTGAAAATATTTAAAATTAGTTTATTTCTGACATGACAATAATGTTGATTTGTAATTTAATGAAATTAAAATAAAACATGAAAAATCCCCCAAATAAAAAATATTGTACTCTGCTCCAAAGCAGCATTTATGAATATGTCAAAGAAAAAAAAGTAAATCTGACTTCTGTTTTTTTAGATATTATGAAAAGCTCCTGGCGGAAAAAGAACTTTGGAAGAAAGAAGTCAATGAGAGGAGAAATAAATATCATGATCTAAGGCAGTAAGTGACAAATAGTTTTTTTTTTTTTTAAATAAATTTATTGATCTACTGCTGCTGCTCAGCCTATAGATGATGACCCCCTGCTGAGTAAGGCATCCTCCAGTTACATGGAGGGTTATTAGCCTACTGTGCCATCCAGGCTGGCACAGGGTTTCATATAAAGTTTTCCTGCTCTTGCGGCTAGGTTATCTGCCTTCTCATTTCTGTATGTCAGCTCTTAACACACTGAAGATGGAATGGTGTGGTGACACTATATATTCTAAATCCATCGCCACATGGGCCATCACTCATCAGCAGAGGTCGGAGTAGGTAGATTGATTTTATATACTTGCGTCAAGATATTATAATATGGACATGCCATTTTAAATAAATAATATCCTTGGACATTTCACACAACGCCATCTCGTCCCAAGTTAAGCAACTTAATGCTTGTGTTATGGTAATGAGATGGATGATAAACTACTTATATACATTTTTTTTTGAAAATACATACATATTATAGATAGAAATGACACCCAGACTCTGAGCCAGTGCCTCTGGTTTAGACAAAGACACTTGCCCGACCCCGGAATCGAACCCGGGACCCGTTGATCCACAGACTGCCTCGTTGGTCTAGTGGTTAGATGTGCCGGGTCCCGGGTTCGATTCCGGGGTCGGGCAAGTGTCTTTGTCTAAACCAGAGGCACTGGCTCGGAGTCTGGGTGTCATTTCTATCTATAATATGTATGTATTTACAAAAAAAATGTATATAAGTAGTTTATCATCCATCTCGTTACCATAACACAAGCATTAAGTTGCTTAGCTTGGGACGAGATGGCGTTGTGTGAAATGTCCAAGGATATTTATTTTATTTATTTATCTAACCATTAGACCAAAAAGAGGCAGCATTTTGGAGGCATATCCATATTATCCTCTATGTTTGATGTCAACAACCTTAAATCAATCTACCTACTCCAACCTCTACTCATCAGTCATTGATCATTACAAATTATTATAAATTTTCTCAGTATAGAAATTCTTTATTTTCTTGTACATGAATATTATTAAAAAAAAAATTTACACCAATAAATGAAACTAATCACTATCAGTATGGAATTCACAAGCAGTTTAAGTAATGTCTAACTGTGTCCATCATAATTATAATATCAATCTATAGTCCTGCTCTCAGGGCTGACAACACTCACTCTCAACTACTGAGTCAGGACCCTTCCTAATTCATGGAGGGAAATTAGCCTGCTGTGTGACCCTCTGTAAATAACAGTAATAAAAAGTAAAAAAATATTTTTACAGGCAATATCAAATGGCAGCCAAAGCACCAAGCAGATCACGGATGTCCTATGCTGCATTAACAAATGAAGATATAGAATTTCTCAAAGCCAAACCAAACATATCTAAGCTGGTAGATAGCCAACAAAAGTTGCACAAGTCAGTGCGGGAAACTCGGGCACTGTATACAAGAGCTAATGAGCTGGATGACATTCTTCTGAGCAACAGTGAAAACAAAATTCAGATTATCACAGATTATATATTGGAGAACAGTACTATAGAAGCAATTGAATGACCATGGAGGTAGAATTCAAATAAGGGCTATTAAAGCAAAGCCCTCAACAATCTTATGGCTGCTCTGAATGTAGCTGTGGGTACAAACTTGCACATCACATATTTCAAAACCAATACAAAAACATAGCTCACTCACACTAACATGCCGGTGGATGTTGATACCTGATTTTGTGTTGAGCGCAGCATATTGCGGCTACATTCAGAGTGGCCATAAAGATTAGCAGGACTGTACTTTGTTGTTGCAAATAAGTTTGGACTTATTGTTAATATTGCAAGTGGATAATTTATACATTTCAGTACATCTTACTATTATTATAAACTAGCGACCCGCCCTGGCTTCGCACGGGTGCAATTATATTATACCTATAAACCTTCCTCTTGAATTACTCTATCTATTAAAAAAAACCGCTTCAAAATCCGTTGCGTAGTTTGAAAGATTTATGCATACATAGGGACGGACAGAAGAATGCGACTTTGTTTTATACTATGTAGTGATGTCGTAGGTTAGATCAATGTTTGTTATTTAAATGTCAAAATGCATTTGGATGAATTTGCTCTTTCTAAAAAATATATTTAATAAGCAAGCAAGCAAGAAAAGCCACAGGCAATACAGGATTATCACAAAGTTATGCAATTCCTTCATATTTGCATAGATTCTACATAAAGCGCCTCATCCACAATAGATTAAAATTACGAAGAGCGACTGTCATAGGGCAATCTACGACGTGTACACATTAGCGAGACTACCCTAGTTAACGTGTCACTACAGTCTAAGTAGACAGGCTTGGGTACTTTCGGCTATGTGTACGTAGATATTAGAGTATAGATTAGTTGTCAAGCTGTCTACATCTATTCTCTCTGCGTGAACGACGCGCTTTATAATATTGTCCACTAGATTTGTAAATAGGATTTAATTAAGGTTTGCTTTGTATGATTTGTTACGCTAATCATATTGATTTTAGTGCCATAACACATTTCAAAGTTTTGTGGATGCAACCTCCATTGTTGTAATATAAAATGCATTAGCAAACTACAAAAACTGTTGACAAAACAGTGCTATTTAAATATTGCGTGTAAATATTATCTAATGCCAATCGTGTAAATATCATCTGAATATAAGTAATTTACTAACAGTTGCTTGTTTTTCTGTCCCAATATAGTTAATCTCAATTAACTCAAGCACTATAGTATGACCAGTACCGGCCGCGCCAGTGTGTCAGTCGGCCGCCAATGCTTGCGGCGGTGCTCTTCTTACCAGTCCCCCGACTCGTCGCACATACCTAGGGCGCGGTACAGCGGTAACGGTCATACTATGAGTGCTGTGGTGGGGGAAACTGCGCATGTCATCAACCAATCGCGTGGGTTACTTGTTCCTTCGCCGATCGCCGCCGTGAGACACAAAGATCGAGTGTGACCACCCCATTCCACCCTGAGGGTTGTAAGAGCCCACAAAAGGAAGTGAAAAGGCTGATAACCTAGCCACGAGAGAAGGAAAACTTGGTGCGAAGCCCTGTGTGGCGGCGAGGCACGGTAGGCTAATTTCCCTCCATGTAATTGGACGAGGCCCGACTTAGCAGTGGGTCATTTATGGGCTGAGAAGTAAAAGTATACTACTCGATCAAAACAAAATCAGTTCATGCCTTCAAGGGTTGTGATGCCATCCCCTTCGCCCGTGCTGCCACCTTGTTGCGGTGAGGGTGCTTGAGTGCCTTTATGATCCGTTGGGGCCATACCGGCTCAGGGTCACCCATGCCGGGCAGGCACACGGAGTCTTCGTGGGTTTTGGCTCTGGGGACTCCTCTGTCCTCAGAGTTGCTTCGGAAGCCTTAACCTGCCCGCGACACACGGCGTGGTAATGCAGTGGAGGGCTGCCACCACTAGCAGCGAATGGGGCGGCCAGGCAGGCGCGCCACGGCTGCCGCCGCAACCGCGTGGATCAGGCGCCAGTTCATCCGGCGCCTGACGGAGGCACGTGCAATGTCCCGCACGTGCCTTTCGATGGGTTGGGGAGCGTCCAGAGCTCCCCATCAGATGGTGGGGCCCACTTGTACAAGCGGGCCAAGGCCCCATCAGGGTCGCGGAGCATGCTCTCCCATCGGGAGGAGTGAACCCCGCGGCTCTGTTTCGGGCAGCTGAGGGACACCGTTGGTTTTAGTGGGTAGCTTGGGACGCAACTGCCGGCTTTCCGCGCCCTGGAGTCCCACATAACCCGGCTGGCGTAAAGCGGTCGGGTATCCATAAGGATTTACAACGTACAAAAAGGGTTGTGATGCAATAGTAAAATTTATAACACCCAATCACAGGTTAGAAATATGTTGACCACTTTTTGTGATTCTAACTAAGTAGTTGCTGTTACGTCAAAATAGCCCGACCGTCTTCGGTTCTTCTAGCTAGACCAATCCACTGATACTTTCAACTTGCTAATTTTCCAAGCCATGTCAAGGAGTTATTTATATTGACTATCTGTTATACTTGCCACCCATTCCATCCTGAGGTTGTCGTAATAAAAGAACGCAACAAGCAATGAATCTAGCCGCGATAGAAGGAAAGCTTCTAAATTAAAAAAAAACCTGGTACCAACTCGAGGGTCCAGCGTTGTAATAATGCCGTCCACGAAATTGAAGGAGGCCCAACCACCCAGCAGAAGATAGTTTACTGGCTGAGATGATGATGGTGATTCATTATACTAGCTATGACTCCAAAAAGGAGAAACAGAAAAGGGAGCCTTAAAGCTATTGTAAACAATAAAAGCCAAAAGCAGTTTGTAATGGATAACAATTTATTTTCAATATTTCATAGGCATATTTCATTAACCAATTAAATCACGATAAATAAATTCGATTCTTATGGAGTAAAATCAGCTTAATTTCATAATCAGGGACAAAGTATTAAAATTAGTATAGTTCATTAAAATTCATTAGTAATTTCTATGAACAGTTATACAATTAATAATAGTCGTTTAAAGTAATTCACTGAGAACAAACAATATTCATGAATGAACTAAATGGATTCACGAGGAGTTAAATCAGTAGTGGCGGACTGAGCTTCACTGAACGAGGTGAAGTCCGCGACCCTGAGCGGACTATGTAGACTCGTCTTACAGTCCCACATAACTTGGCTAGTCCCAAAAGAATACACAGGGGCGTGATACCTGGGAGCCAAGTGGTTTTCGAGAAGCACGCTTTGGTAGAATTCTATACATTTGTTACCAAAGCGTGCGTTTCGAAAGTCACTTGGCTAATCGTATGTTATTATTATGACTAAATCGATATTGTCTATGGAAATGTGATATATTGCAGTATTGTTGATGGATACAAGTGTTCCACAAACGTCAGAATAATAACTAACTCATATTAGGAAAAAGGGCCCAATTTCGAGGGTCTTAAGGTCCATATTATATCGCGCCGATTATTATGTCTACCCTACTTGTTTCATTCCACAATTTTGTGTAAATTGATCCCAATGAATTACTCCATACGGTTCAATATATTTATGATGATTCTGGCAGTGAATATTTCATTTCATTCGGCACTAACTAATTTAAATCTTAGTGGTTTTGCATTGTATATTAACATGAAATCGTCAATGACACTTAATCTTACTGGTACAAATATGCTAAAATTATCGACAGTTAAATATATAAAACGCCACAGCCAGCAACTACTATTTTTACCGATAATCAAATTAGAAACGTATTACGAAAATCGCCAAATATAATTTAAAATTTTGCGAAATAACTATTCGGCCTTCGAAATCGAAATCTCAACTATCAGTATTTAATTTTAACTTGATCTCAAAATAGTTTTACATAACTATAACTTTTTGCCGTGTCAACAGTCTAATTCTAATACTGGTCTAATTTAAGTGACGATTAGTATTTGTATATGAAAATACAAATAGAAAAATAATGTGAATTATGATGGTAGAGGCTGGCGAGCGTTCTATAAATTATTTAGTTTATATAACTTAATTGTATTGAACACATTGCATTTAATGACACAAAATTGCATTGGAAATGTAAAATATACAGCGATACTCGTCTAAAACTAATAGTATTAGGAGGGGAACATAACATTTAAATTCGTAAAATGGTGCATCTTATTTCGTAACTAGACTTGTTTCACAAACATTGTAACAAAAGCTCTTCTACGTCTTATCCGTAGGGAGTAAGAAATATGTAAAATTAAAAAATACGATGCACTATTTTTAGAAATGGAATAATACGTTTCACGTTTGAACAAATAAAAACTAAACTTATTTATGGACGAAAATAAGTTACATATATGGACATCAAGGATTATGCATCACTAGGGTAATTAGTGGTACAAAAAACAACGCTGTGAAACTGATTCAATTTATATATCGATTCTAATCTAATTACATTAAATCGAAACAAAAAGCTTTTCTTATAGTTTTTACAATTTATCCGATTTAAAAAAAAAATTGTATTTAATTTATTTTATACATTCAAATTACTTGAATATTTCACAGACCGAAATAAGTGCTTTACGCTATATTTTCAACCTCAAAAAACGTTGCATCTCACGGTATTTTTATTTTGTTTGGTTGGTACGGTAAATATAGCGGATAGCAATGACTTCGTTCTTATATAGCTTTGCTTAATTAGTAGCTAATTTACGGATATACTACTAAAGGACTAGACAGTACAAAAATATTCTTTAATCCTAATTAATCTCAAATAGATTTGAACTTGAGAATTATTTACTATGGATTCTTATTTTCAACCATTTATTAGCATCCGTACTTTAATGTTTTCATTTTTACTTTATGACTTAGTGGCCACTTTTATTTAAGACATAACTACTTTCATACAGTGTACGTAAATGCGTCTGATCGAATATACATAATGCATAAATATTGATATGAAGCCTCGAAGCTATATAATATTGTTGTGACATCTCGTAAAACCGAATGATTTGAATCCATAACAATAAATATTAGGGATCAATGTGCCGTATCTCCATGCCAAGACTATGAGAAAACCTAATTATTTGAAAAAGGAACACGTTCACTGTAAGTCTCACTGCATTACCGATCGAGTCTCAAGTATAATCAGGAACATGAATGTAGTATAATACACTGTACAACAATCACTACGGTACTCAACTCATGTGCCTCGTGTGGAAACTCCTCCTCGTCGGCAGCTTCCTTTCCTTAACAGTCTTGTACTCGCGGCGGCAAGGGCTGTTCCTTAGGTCCAATATTGTGTTTACCTTCTCCACAATTTCCTTTGCCATGTCGTGTTCGCACTCGAACTCGTGGATTTTGTAAGTCGCGTTCGGATGGAAGATGCTGGTGTTACCTGGATGTAGGAGTTATTGAGGGTCAGAGCCCACTTATCTGAAAAAGCTTTGGAGGTGGCTTCTTGCAGGAAAATGGATTGTGAGATGTCCTGTTGTTCTTGCAATTCATCATTTCCGCCCATAAATTACCCTCTGCTGAGTCGGGCCTCCTCCAACTACATGGAGGGTAATTAGCCTACTGCGCCACGCTGGCCAGGCGAGTTGGCATAAGGAAATTCTTGCAATTGATATGTAAGAAATAATAATTACTAATATAACTTTCCATGTGGTGAAGGGGAGGGAGGCTGAGAAGTAAGTAAGTAATAATAACGAAATATGAATGAACAACATACCAGCATTGGTCCGGTCGCACGAGATATTGTGACTTGGCGAGTAGACTATCCGAAAAGTGGTCCTGTTGCCGCGAGTCTCCATTATCTGGCACCACGCGACCGAGTCTATACTATGCAGGAAATACTTCGACTTTGACTGTGTGACAGAAAAAAAAATGGATACTAACCTTATTACACTTACGGATATGCTAGAGATAACAAGCTCTATGGAACATATTCCCCATTTTGACGGTTATGCTAAAGATTGCAAGCTCTATGGAACATATACACCTATTTGTGTAAGCGAAAGGGTTTTTCTGCATACGGCAATATATTATAATAGTATGAATGTGTGTGGACGCAAGGGTCATGGGAGATCAAAAGAGATGGATGGATTGTGAGAATGAGGAAAATGTGTATGATAGGTGTGAATGTATACATAAATATAGGACACTACTATCTATCGTGGGACAAGGGCCGTATACTAATAGAAGGCCGACCACAGCATCGCACGGGTATTTAAAAAAACATAAATCTGTTATAGTTAGCGCGCTTATTACGCGTCACGTTGTTTGTCCGCGATGGACTCCTAAACTACTTAACCGATACATACCTATCTTACATCTCAATCTCTATATATTTTCAAATAATTTGCAATAAAATAATATTGCGAGTATTCGCAATATTATTTTATTGCAAATTATTTGTTTGACTATATTTGACAGTCACAATTATATGTTAGCTCCAAACGATTCTAACATATGGCGATATCTGTTGACTGGATTGAGTAAGTATTGAATAGATGGTGCTATGTTAAAAGTTTAATTCATGTAATGTTAAATGTAATATAACAAAATGCGTGGCCGAGTCGGCTAATTTATTGTTAATCACACATACCCAGAACGCGTGTTTATGTGCGACTAGTGGTTCCACCTCGATCCGGTCTAGCGACACCCCCAATTGTACGGGAGTATTTGCTCGAACCTTGCGCAGAAGTTGCACTCTGTAAGCTTTGTATTGTGGCGCCTCTGTTGCGAAGATGTGGGACTGCATTTTCCCAATGTCGGGGTCTCCACCACCTGAAATGCGGTATGATTGGATTGAATACGTACAGTCATCCATTCAATCCATTCAGATTGTATTGTAGCGACAAACACGCTACATACTTTAATAATATAAATAAATATCCTTGGACATTTCACACAACGCCATCTCGTCCCAAGCTAAGCAACTTAATGCTTGTGTTATGGTAACGAGATGGATGATAAACTACATAAATACATTTTTTTTGTAAATACATAGGTACATAATATAGATAGAAAACACCCAGACCCGGAACAAATACTTGTAGGTCGTACAAATATTTCTACGGGCGGGGACCGAACCCGCGACATGCTGCGCAGCAGTCGATCGCTCAACCACTGCGCCAAACGTGTCGCCAGAACTTTAAACAGTTTACCCGAAAAATCTGAACTAATTACATCGAGATATATCGCCTACAAATGCGAGAATTACCAAAAAGCCCTACACCGCGATAGCGACATTTTAAGAGCTATTCGCACAGTTAAGGTTTCCCCGACTACAACTATCGGGGGGTTAGGCGCTGCGAGCCCTAGCCAGACATACCACCTCGTCTGGCTGGTTGATCATTCCGTCGCGCCTAAAGTATCATAAGGATATATTTCGGAAAATTGATCACATAAAAAAGACGTCTGTTCAGCTAGTGTGGCAAAGCTAATATCCCTCCTTCAGATACTCACAGCCCATAAATCACCCACTGCTGAGTCGGGCCTCACCCAGCTACGTGGAGGGTAATTACCCTACTGTGCCACGCTGGCCCATGGTTAAGTATCAAGTTTTCTATCTCTTGCATCTAGGTTTTCGGCCTAGTCATTTCCTATTGTCGATTCATACAATGAAATTAATCCCTTAGGATGAAATAAGCAGGTGACAATTATGTATTAAATCACAACGGAAACCAATATTTTTTACTAGCACTTTAATCACACAACTAAAAGTGGTTAATTCACCACTGATCATTGTTTCGATAGCGTTGCCACTGTTGAAATAGACCTCCCCTATCGAAAGGATCTCCCTATGGTGACGAATTTAGAATACATTGTGTCACCAACCCATTTTTTTTTTTTATAAAAAACTAAACCCCTGCACCAGGTATAACCTGGGGCAGTTTACAAACATGTAATTCACGAACACAAATGACACCGACTCCGAGCATGTGCCTCTGGTATAGGCAAAGACACTTGCCCGACCCCGGGATCGAACCCGGGACCCGTTGATCCAAAGACGGCACATCTAACCTAGACCAACAAGGGTGTCTTAAGAGCCAACAATAGGAAATGACAAGGCCGAAAACCTAGCCGCAAGAGAAGGAAAGCTTGATACTAAACCCTGTGCCAAACAACCTAGCACAGTAGGTTAATTTCCTTCCATGAATTTGGAGGAGGCCTGACTCAGTAGTGGGCTGAAACGAGGTGAAAAACAGACAGCTAAGCAGGCTAATTCCCCTCCATGTATGAAGAGGCCCGACTAAGCAAAGGGTCATCTTTAGTAGTTACTAGGCATACCTTCAACGGCTTTTATAGCCTTTTCAACAGTCTCCGAGGTCGTACTCTCTCCTGTGTAATGTCTCAAGGGATTCTGATGACTGTGCCCAGAATCTGTGGTCCTGGGAAACACATGGAAAGTCCCCCCACTCACATCCTCCGGCATGGGCAAGGTTGTGGGTGTTAACGCACACTTGCTCTTCAGCTCTATGAGGCCTAGACAAGTGAAGCCAAACTTGGAGCAGGGTTCGTTTGCATCGAGACATGGGAACGCATAGTCCACTTCACCGTCATCCTCTGCTATGCAAAGTCCATATTCGTGTACAGAGCCAAGTGTTATGTCTGGATGGTCTATGCTGGAAATATGGAGAATTTACGGGTAATTTCTACCATACCATGACTTGTAAATTCATGCGAGAATAGTTACCAGAAAAAAAGTCGGGTAGTAGGTATATTATACGTTAGATCGTAAATATTTTTTTTGTTTATTGGTCATTTTAAAAATGTTCAACCTACGTAAATAAAGGTCCTTTTCATTTTGCTGTTAGAAAGTATTGTATTCCTTAGATTTAGATTATTTTATTACATAAAGTTCAGGATTTTTACCACTACATATGTTTCAGTAACATTATATATTTTTTTGTAATTACATTAAAGTAGTTTATATGATAGCCCTGTCTGTCATTTGAATGTGACGAAAATAAATAGCAACAGATTCAAATAAACAGTCTAAGAAATAGTGATGGTTTCTTTAGACAGTTATGGTAATCCTCTAATAAATAATAGGATAATTGTGTTCGGGCATAACACACTTTCATTATTAAGAATTTTTAATTTATTAAGAAATTACATTGTGTAGTGTCATTTGTGTACGTGAATTTCATATTTGTAAACTGCTAACAGGTTATACATAGTACACGGGTTCCGTTTCATAAAAAAGGAACAAATGACCCATTGCTTGTCCAATAAAAGTAATGAATGTAAAAATTAATTTAGAAGCTTTAACTAACCAGTACATAATTTAATGTCGAATGTCGTTAATGAACCAGAAAATTGCTTTAAGCCAATCCACCTAAATTGGCAATCTTGTCATTGTATCATAACTTTCAGTCATTAAAAATAAATACAATTGCATTATTTTTAATGACTGAAAGTAATAAGTCACTACCAATTTCCAATATCTATCTATTAAACATTTATAGTAGCTTAAAACATCTCGAACCCGAATCGGCCTGGTCAGGGAAAGTTCGCGCAAGGCATCAATAAATTGTATGGTATACGCCTCCCTTCATGATCAATCACTGCTAAAGAGATTCAAAAATAAACTAACGCACAGGATAGAATTAACTACAGTCCGCGCCAATCTTTATGGCCGGTCTGAATGTAGCCGCATTACGCTGCGCACAACACAAAATCAGGTATCAACGGAGAGACTTTGGATCTCTCTGCGTGCTCTACCGTATGTTCCACGGGGAGTACTACGAGGAACTGTTTGAAATGGTACCACCGTCACCTTTCTACCATCGTACAACTCGACATCGCAGCAGGGTTCACCCACATTACCTGGAAACGATAACGTCCAGCACGGTACGCTTCCAGCGATCATTCTTACCACGCACGTGCAGACTCTGGAATGAACTACCTACGGCGGTGTTCCCCGAGCGCTACGACATGTCCTCCTTTAAACGAGGTTTAAAGAGAGCATTCACTTCACGGTAGGCAACGGCTTGGCTGTGCCCCTGGCACTGCCAAAGTCCAAGGGCGGCGGTTACCACTTACCATCAGGTGTGCCGCTAGCTCGTTTGCTACCAAATGCAATAAAAAGAAAAAAAACTGTCCTCGCCACCCGCATCTAGTGTGAGTGAGCTACGTTCGTATTGGTTATGAAATGTACGATGCGCAAATTCGTACCCATGGCTACATTCAGACCGGCCATAATGATTGGCGCGGACTGTACTATAATTTACTATCAATTGTATTATGTAGCATTTCTATCTGTGAATTATAGAAAGCTTGCCTACGAAAAATACCCTTGCCTGTATAGAGTAGTTATACAGCTAGCTATTGCTACTGCACAGCCCATAAATGACCTACTGATGAGTCTGGCTACCAACAACTACATGAGGGGTAATTAGCCTACTGTGCCCTGCTGGCCACACGGGTTGCTACAGGATAACAAATCAATATTTCCTTCTTTTAAAGCAAGGTCTAGAGCCTTACCATTTCTTTTTGCTGGCTCAAACAACACCTTCAGGATAAAATCTAAATCCGTTTCCACATGCCACCACCAATATTTTTGTGAATTAAATTACCTGTATTTGTAGCATGTGAAGCCAATCAGATCCTTGATTTTAGCGTTGGCAATCACACACACAACCAGCGGATAGTTTTGATGCTTCTCTGGGAGCATCGTCATGAAGATCCTGAATGACTTTGTTTGCATTCCCATTTGTGCAGTACCATCAAACTTGGCATACTCCAAATACTGACGGTGTGGCAAGTTGGGGCAGTTCTTCAATTGATCTGCAAGCAATGATTTCTGTTTCTCCGGCTTTCTTAACTCACTTTTTGTGAATATTTGGGCGCTCTGTTCAGCTGTCAGGGGTATTGGGTCCTCCCATTTTATGATTTTCATTTTGGCTGCCTTCTTCAAAGCTAATTCCTTTTTGCTCAGCCATTCTTCAGGGTTTGGTCTTGCTCTAGGAAGTGTGAAAATTCCCTTAATGAGTTAAAATAAAATAGTTAAAGGTAATATTATAACTAGGTTTCATTCTACATACTGTGTACCAAGGATTTAGTGTGTACACTTATTCAGCTATAAGGCCCGGTTTCTACCATGACGAGAGGAGATGTGTTTTAAATAACCAATCAGGTTTCATTCAAATTCAGTTATTCAAAACACATCTCCTCTCGTCTCTGCTTTGGTGGAAACCAGCCGTAATAAAAGACCCAATTTACTAAATCCTCTGCAAAATGTATAATATAAAACAAAATAAGCTTTAATGTGATATTCTAAACAATAAAATAATGTACATTTACTACTCAGCCCATAGATCCACTTTTGTGTTGGACCTCATCCAGTTACAGTAATAAGCCTATTGGGCCATGCTGGTCAGGCTGTTTGGCACAGAGTTTCATGTCAAGTTAACCTTCTCTAGCGGCTAAGTTACCTGCCTTGTCATTTCCTTTTTGGCTCTTACAACACCATCAGGATGATGATACATTTATAAGTACCTGATACGTCCTCCGTCTTCATAGCGCACGTAGCTGCCGCAGAGAGGGTCATCATCTTCACTATCATCCAGTTCAGGGTATGGGTCAAACTGTGTCACAATGTCCCTATCAAACTCGTCTTCAGAAAAATCACCTTTACCATCTCTACTTCTGCTGGACCCTGGCTGATTCAACCTCCCTTCCCTAATCTTCTTTTTCTCCTCAATTGCTTTGTTTTGGAAAAATTTCGCTAGATCGTCTCCTGCCATAACAATTTCACATAATCCTGTGTCGTCAGTTGCAATGAATGCATCGCGTATATTTTTTAGCAACCAAATTTTGTTATCGTATGTAGCCATAGTATGACAAATTAGTTCAGTTCATTTATCAGTGAGGCAAACAGTTTTTGACTACAACAAGAGTTTTATTGGAAATACGGTAAAAATCTTAAAATAAACTATATATTCATCGTAGTTTATCACAAGTTGAATTTTAAGTAAATTAGAAAAACACGCACCAGCCTAAAACTAAAATATAAACGAAGTTAGCTTCTTTCACTTCTTTGCAATATTTGCGTTACGGACTGTCAGAAGCGTGAGGAACTGAGGACAGACAACTGAGAAGACCGAGAGAGAACCGTGGACAGCGACAGCGAAAACATTTTTCTGTCTACTTAAAGTGACCAGTATCCGACGTGCGTGAGTGAGACAGACAGACTCCACTTGATGCCCGACATCTTGAAGGATGGAAAGCATGGAGGACTCATTCCAAAATGAAGTGTCAATCTCATATTTTTCTTTACACTCGTGACTTTTTTCCCCAAGACAAAATGAGATGGCGGTATTGCACTCTGTCTTCAAAAAAACAATCAATCAACTCAACCAAGTGATGTTCAATTCAATAACAGTTCCGGTTGAATGAAACGTCGTAAATAATAAAAAAATGCTGCTGACTTTGAAGCAACGACGATCTTAAAAAATTATAACTAGAATGATTTCTAACTTACCCATAGAAGCTCATTTTATGAGGCAGTTACCTATTAGATTTATTGGGCTTTAACTAAGAAAAAAAAGGAGAAAGTACAGTTGTTTTTGATAAACTTTTCTGTATTGATAAAGTATATATGTTTATATATCATTTCAAGATGTGGACGCTCTGCAGGACCAGGACACGGGCCTGTACTCGCTATAAAGTTCTGGGAAAGAAAGCGCCTCCAACCTGTTTTTCTTTAAATCCCGTAACTGTAAGCTATGAAAGCATTCCATAGAATCAGATGGCTTAGGAGATACTATATAACTGTTTTTGTTTCATTTCTCGTATCTGTAGAGTACATATGTCGTACCCGCTCGTTCTTGCGCGATGAGATGAGCTCATTTGATATCTTATTCATTAGCTCTTGCTAACGGCTCCCTAATTAATGCTTCCGAACTGTCCTAATAACATTTTTCGTTTTTTTTTGTCTTTTATATTACGGTGTGAAGCAACAGTTCTTAATCGGTCATCGTTCAGGAACGATGCAAGTCCATCTCACGTGCGTTAACGACTTGGCCTAAAGGTCCTAGCAACCGGGTCATAATAAAATCAAAAGAAAACATTGGGTTGTCATGACAACCGCTGGCCTTTTCCGCAAAAAATAAACAAAATAAGGAGAGGTTACTATCTTAATTTTGAAAAAGAATAAGAGAGGCTCCCTGCTGCACTTGTAGTGCTCACAGTAAAAACGACGCAATATTTATCCCAGTAAGTAATTTTTGATGGAAGTGACATACCTACATGTGATGCGAATTAGACTGTTTGAAGATAGCTGTGACTGATATTCATCTTGTTTTAGTTATCATCTAATTTTTCTTACTTAAATAATTTTATCATATTGGGGCACAAATTGAATATAAATGGTGCCCCAATATAATACTTTGGATAATGTACACAACCTTTATAAGGAAAAATAACTGAAAAAAATGGGCATTTATTTGTCTCCATGCTAAATAATTTAGATGACCGGCTCTCCAAACCCCAGAAATGGAAAGAGTTCAAAGAATTCTCAAGTGTAGCAACCACATACTGAAAGGCCCAGTTCTGGCATTTCTCCCACATGGTGGACTGATGGCCTGGTCTCTTAAAGTTGAGGTTGCAGAATGTTCCTGAAATTATGATGATGTTGATCTGGCTTTAGGTGGTGTATTATAATTTTAGTAATATGAATACATAACTTACTACACTTAATTATTTATTTAATAATTCTTGGACTTCATTCATATTATTTATTAATTCCAGTTAAATACAAGGTGATTACTGCTCAGTATGGCAGATGATGATGAGGAAGGTAAGAACATTTATACAAGCTTATCTAAAATGAATTTAAATTAAGAAAACAACAATGATATTGAAAAAGGCAAAGAATAAATAACTATATTAGCTTTTTTGTACATAATATGTTCATACCACTAACAATTATAACAGGATGTCTAATTAATGGTTCTTGAATACTTACCACATGGCCATAGAAGAAAAGGATTCTACAATGTCTAAGTGTGTATTATCGGTACTTGCATCTAACCTCAATATAGTAAAAACATACCATAAAGAAATAAATCAAGCCAAACATAGGGCTCTATGACGGTCATAACATATTATAATTTAGTTGGCCCACACTCAAAAGTGTTTCTGGTGAAAGATCTTGTTATCACCTATTTGATTCTGGTGCTTGTCCCTGTGCAACCAAGATAGCAGCTATTGATTTGAGAGTTGATTTGTTTGTTATGACAGCAATGCAGGCTGCCAAATAAATATGAAGAGTTAAATGATGCTTATGAGTCTGCTGTGTGGTGATGTATTTCGAGTACATGATTTCACTGTCCCATTCCATCCTGAGGGTGTCTTGTGTCGGCCCTTAGCCGACAAAAGGAACTGACAAGGCTGATAACTCAGCTGCAAGAGAAGGAAAACTTGGTACAAAACCCTGTGCCAACCCGCTTGGCCAGTGTGGCATAGTAGGCTGTACCCACCATGTGACTGGAGGAGGCCAGACTTAGCAGTGGGTCATCAATGGGCTGAGTGGTAGTGGTAGTATGCATGTATTGATCACAAGCAAGACTTGAACCCTTATTAAATTAATATAATTATTGTTGCTGTAATCTAACATAAAAAACCTGCTATAACTTCAGTTGCTGATGAAGCAAAGTCTGCGGTAATTATCGGCGAGAGTGAGGCAGCAGTCAGTCCAGTTGAGACAGAAAAACCACTTGCACCACCAAAATATGAAGTCCGACCTGGGCTTGGAGAAAAGTATGTAATCTAGTTTACTTCATTTTAGTGTTTAAATGTTTCCTATATCCCTGACTAGTCTAGTCTTTTTCTAGGCTAGGCATTAATATATAATACTAGCTGTCCTGGCAGACATTGTTTTGCCATATAAATATCACTATTAAAATTTAGGGTTGTATGTATTATTGTATGTTGTACCTACCATAACAAAATAAACACAAAACAACACAAATTGTCCAAAAAAAATTTGATGTGAACTACCCTTAACATCACAGTAGGCTGATTTCCCTCCATGAATTTGGAGGAGACCCGACTCAGTCGTGGGTCATTTATGGGCTGAAATGACGAATGACGATGACCCTTAACATTTAGGGGGATGAAAAATAGATGTTGTCCGGTTGGCAGACTCAACCGATATGCATACAAAATTTCACGAAAATCGGTTGAGCCATTTCGGAGGAGTTCAATAACAAACACAGTAACACGAGAATTTTATATATTAGATGTAAATATTTGCTTTCCATGCGTGCTGCCAAATTAAGAATACACAATGTGCTTACAGGTTTCAGGCACAAAATGTAAAGGAAATAATTCAGACTACGATGCAAGAGCAGCTGCTCGGTCGCCAGTACCGTTCGGATCAGGCGCCTAGGTGGGCCAAAAGTATTGCTAATGCCGTCCGACAGAGGGTGCAAGACTTGGATATGCAAAGGTAAACAGAAATGTTAATAATTCATATACTCGTAGCACTTCTCGTGTCCACAAGTTACCTAATGTAATGACATTTGAGGCAAACTTTGTTCTCTGAAATGTCAATAGCATAACCACTGTATTTTTAATCTGTTTCTTAAAGGGGGGTATATAACATCGCTAACCTTTTGATGACAATTTATAGTCACGTGACTTTGCGTTTTAAAATGTCATCCCATACAGATTAGCGTATCTGGTTAGCCTAGTGGTATTTATGCCCGTAACAAATGTATGGAATTGATACGATCTGCCAATCCCATACATTTCTCTAAGTGTTCATTCACGTTGACTCGCGGGCGCGGTGGCGGGTGCGGTCACGAAATATCAAACATATGGCGTAATATTCAAGTGTTCACGTACGCGCGGTCTAAGTATCGGGCAAGCTAGACATATGTTTGATATTTCGCGACCGCGCCCGCAACCGCGCCCGCGAGTCAACGTGAATGAGCACTAAGGTGTAGCAAAATTTAAAAAAGTTTGACGCTTCTTTGGGCATTGCTTTTTTAGCTATGCTTTTATCATAAATATGTATTTTAATTTAAAAGTCCACCCTACATAAGTTTCACTTCTGTTCAACCTTATTATTTCATAGGTTTGAGTACGCGACTAAAATTTGAAGTGCTTTTTACAATTACATTAGTTACAAACAGGCTTTTAAAAATCTTCTTTTTTTTCTTAGAATAATAAAAACACTGTAAGCTTTCATTATAGGTGCAATTCAAAATGTCTACACCCCATACCATGCTAAGGGTGTCGTAAGAGGCGACTAAAGAAACGCAAGAAGGGGATAACCGCAAGAGAAGGAAATTATGATACAAACCCTGTGGCCACCCGTCTTGCCAGCGTGGCACAGTCGGCTAATTTCTCTCCATAAATTTGGAGGAGGCCTGACTCAGTAGTGGTGTTCAGATGATTATGATGTGCTGCTTGGCGCGGTCTATAGGTTCGGCCAACTCGTAAGTGTGCGTGATGGAAGTATTTATTGTTTTCAGGTACAAAATAATCGTTCAAACATTGGTATTAGAAATGAAAGGGGCGGGTGTAAAGTGTGGGCAACGGTGTATTTGGGACCCAGAGACTGACGACTACATCGGCGACTTGTACAAGAATGATACAATATTTTGCTACACCGTTGTATATGGGATCTACATGTATTGAATAGGCATACATGTGGTTGAGAAGCTCTCTATAGGGTTTGTGTTGACTGCGTTGTTGGGCTAGGGGTTGCATGTGCCATCTTTGGGTCACGGGTACTCGTTTCGATTCCGGGGTCGGGCAAGTCTGGGTGTATTGGTGTTCGTGAATTTCATGTTTGTAAACTACCCCCGCAATACAGGTCCGGCGGTCCCTTATCCCTAGGTATAAACTGAATCGCGAGGGCAAATGTTAATTGTTAATGTCTTGTAATGATGCTCATAATGAAGTGAAATCTTCTTTAGGCGCGTTAAAATCATGAAACTTGTGTCATCGTCACCGAACGCTTTCCATAAGTTATAGTTATAGTGTGTATACATATTTGTAGATATTTATGCCTCCGTGCCTTATTAGTATACATTATATAATCTACATATATATCGATATATGTACGCACGGTGCAGCATGTTTATATATATATGAAATGTCTACTAATACGAGTAGTATAACTGGCATCACTCTTGCGGGTTTCTTTCTGGTTTTATACTCTATGTATGTGAACTTTTTCCACAGTATATTCTCTTACTTCTTTACAAACTGAAAATAACAGTCTAATATGTCGACGATACAATACACAAGTTACTTAGTCATCACTCCTATCGACAGTCCTCAAAGACTGCCGCCGCCCATGTTACATTTTCGGGTGATCAAGTGATTTTAAAACACCCACGTCACGATATTCTAAAATGTTGGCCATACATTTTACCGTTACCGATGGTTTCTGCACCAGGCCCTGCTTATAGTATTGTTAAGCGAAATTCGAAAACTGATTTTAAATATTATGTCATAATTAATCAACTGTTGCCCATTATGTTATTCATCCGTAAGATAAATTACGACATATTTACCTAATAAACGTTATTATATGACTAAATACGTGCTGCCCACTTTTTTTTCATCCTTTCTGCTGTTAGTTTCTGCTGATATCAATTGCCAATCAGAATTAGGCAGGTAACACTGCAATCGTTTATTGTCTGTGTGTTAGGGCCTCCGCGCATTATGCGGCCAGGCCGCGCGGCCATGTCGCTGCGGCTAACTAATTCTTCTACGATGTATATAGCTGCGCGCATTACGCGGCCAACGAAAAACATCGCGTCACATACGCGGCCTATTGGCCGCCGCGACCAATCCGCGCATTATGCGGCCAGGCCGCGAGACTGGCCGCGAGACTGGCCGCGCGGCCTGGCCGCCTAAATGCGCGGGGGCCCTTAAATCCTTACTAATGGGTTTAGCATTTGTGTTTATGGATTAAATGTTTGTAAATAATCCCGGCGATACAGGTTAAGCCAACACTGAAGACGGTCTGAGTATTTTAAATTCGTAGTGCTACACGAACTCAAATAATATTTTAATATCATATCCATCTTGAACAAACTATGAATTATCACTACATAGTATAAAACAAAGTCGATGTCGTCTGTCCGTCCCTATGTATGCTTAAATCTTTGAAACAACGCAACGGATATTTTTTTTTTAATAGATAGAGTGATTCAAGAGGTCGCTTTCTAAGTATGATACATGCATATTTGCACCCGGGCGAAGCCGGGACATGTCGCTAGTTATGTATAAATACCATCAATTGACAGTTTAGGCTATGTTCTTAGTTTTTAAGGTGGACCACAGGGATGATAGTCTGCTGTCGCGGCGTCTATTCCACAATAACCGTAGTCGGGGATATCTTAACCGTGCGAATTGCTCTATAAACTTCGCTATCGCGGTGTAGGACTTTTTGCTAATTATCGCCTTTGTAAACTGTGTCAAGTATGTGGCATTCTGGTCGCTACAGATTAGTTCTTAGTGTTTATACTTTTGTTGAAATTAAAGTTCTTTTCAGTGGTTCGCATGCTCTAACGTCAAATGAACACCATTTGCTACTGAATTATTTTTATTCGCTTTAATAATAATTTGATAGACTAACCGAACTTAGGTATATACTGAGGCATTATAATCAAAGAATAATTTCTAAGTTAAGCTAAGTTTTGCTTGCCTAGTGAGGACACCCCGAAAAATTTAATGTAAGAAATATCATAATCTATCTTCTATCTTCTTTTAAAGTTTCTGCTGGAGTGATTTGGCTAATTTTGCTCTTGAAATATTCGTGTGAGTCCAGGGAAGGTATAAAAGGGAGAAAATATAAAAAAAAACCATTTTTTTTAATAAGCTCTATTTCTGTTCCAGTTATGGTTTGAACATATTTTAATTAAGTTGAATAATTCTGGAATAATCATTCAAATTTTTTATTTATTGATTCTGATGCGGTACGAAGTTTGCCGGGTCAGCTAGTCTATAATAATAAAAATGAATTGCTGTTCGTTAGTCTCGCTAATAAACTATTATTATTATTATTAAACCCGAGAACGGTTGGACCGATTTGGCTAATTTTGGTCTTGAAATATTCGTGGAAGTCCGGGGAAGGTTTAAAAGAAAATATAAAAAAAATTGTTTCATTTATTCTGGAGTTATCATTCAGGTTTTTATAATGATTCTGAGGCGATACGAAGATTGCCAGGTCAGCTAGTAACTAAATATATTTTTTAAGTTATTATTTTTAATATTTGATAGATAGGTTTCATGTAATATTAAAAAAACTAAACGAATTTTTTAATTCATAGCTTTACCTAGTTATATTAATTTTTTTTTTTCAACTGTGTGTTTACTTTTAGACATCCGATCGCATTCTTTCATTGGCAAGAGCCTTAAAGAATAAGAAAAGCAAAGTACGATTTAGTTCTGCCTTACTCTTTTTCTTAATTAATAAAACTACAAATATATTTAACAATAAATTTATTTGAATACAATTTATTTGTAAAAAATATACAGATGTGTGATAACATAACATACGGATTTGTCAACCATGTAAAATGGAAAACACGTCTCATCCGGTAGATGCAAATAGGTCTAATGTAATTAATTATACCATACATTATTCTTTTGAATCTGCATTGCACAAATTGCTCATCTGTAATACAATTGATCAGTAAGTGGAATTAGCCGTGCATAACGTCTAGAATCTATGGCCATCGTTACGCGTACCTAGTCTAGTCAGTAGCATGAAAACTAACAGCTGGTCTAACCAAGAAACGAAGAATACAGGCCTGCTCACTCCCGGCAAATACCTACAATATTTTTTCCAACCATACATCCTCAAATTTTGGGGTTTTTCAAACATTTCGTATCACAATTCATCCAATAATGGGTAATTGCAGTGCTGCATAAATAGTATTTTTATATTTTTCTCTTATTGTGTTACTACATAGTAGATATAACGTTTGTTGGTGTACAAACGGCAATGAGGCTGCCTTTGTCCGGCTACAGAATGTCATAAGAGAATAAAAAGATAAAAAAATAAACATATTTATGTTTATGTCATTTGATTATTTACTTTTATCGAAAATATATTTAAATAAGCAAAACAGTTTAAGAAGTAGTAGCGAAAATCACTATCACTTCATAGTATAAAACAAAGTCGCAGTCTCTGGCCGTCCTTTTTTTTAATAGATAGAGTGATTTAAGAGGGAGTTTTATATGTATAATAAATGCATAATATTGTAGAGAAACACTGATAAATTTAGAGGTTCATCGTTGCACCCGTGCGAAGCCGGGGCGGTTCGCTAGTATGATATAAAAATGACATACCCCGCGGCAAAATGTATACGTGGTGAACAGGCCTGTAGTTCAGGTCTAACCATCACCTAATTACTGTCGATCCTTTTTTTATGGCTATAGGGTTTGTATCACTCTGTATATCATCTACACAATACTATAGTTGCCTAAAGCCAGCATAGAGCGTCTGAGGTCTTGAACGCAGTCGTAATAAGAGCGGTACGGAGGCGCCAGTGTTTCGTCATACAGTTTCAGAACTTCCACAAACTTCTTCATAGCCTCGCCGTATTGGCCGCTCTCCATCGCAGCCCGGCCCAACCGATACATCATCTCTGTATCCTGTTAAACAAGAAAATAGGCAAATTATATTATCTATGTTGGCAAATCGACCCAATGCTAAACTCAAACTCAAAAGGAACTTTATTTACGTAGGTTTCATCACAAAACTCTTATAAATCGTCATATTTATAAACACCATTATCATCTTACGGCCCCTGTCCCACACCAGGTGGCAGTCTCCACACACACCTCTCAGTCGTCATACCTACATTCACACCTTTCACACACAACTCTGCACTCCTACAATCCCTCCATCTCCCCTGATCGCTCACAATCCCTGCGTTCACTCACATTCATGCCGAAACTACCACCGGTTCGGAAGGCTGCTCTACAGAGAAGAGCCGGCAAGAAACTCTGTAGTTGCTTTTTTTAAAATTATCGGTCTTGTTTACAAAAAGCACTAAACAGCATAGTGAGAGCAAGTTCGCAAGATGAGAGAAATGTACATTTTTGCATAAAAAATTAAATTAAATAAATAAGTAATAGAATATAGATGGACACCATGGTACAGTCCTCGCCAAACTTTATGGCCGCTCTGAATGTAGCCGCCGCGAACTTGCGCATCGTACATTTCATAACCAATACGAACGTAGCACACTCACACTAACGCACGGGAGGCCATGACGCTTGCGGGTGGAAGACGGCGAGTGCGGGCGTGCCCTGCCTCCACCCCCCGCGTACCTCCCGCTGATACCTGATTTTGTGTTCTGCGCAGCGTAATGCGGCTACATTCAGAGCGGCCATAAAGTTTAGCGAGGACTGTATCTTGTTGGTCGAGGGGTTAGACTTGCACCTTTGGAACACACGTGGATTAAAAGTACGTATGAGCAAATGAATAGGCATGTTTAATTAGGAAATATTTCTACGTGATTATTTTTAATTTAAAGTATAGTTCTATTCTCAATTTCACCACAGACTAACAATAAACATAAGAGTATGTTCACGTGTGTGTCGATTACATGGTAGTGTGAGCAACTCCTACGTCCGCGCAATTTTCTTAAAAAGGGGTCCAAACATTTTGCTTCCTATATTAATATATATAATATAGATAATACGATGATATCGTCATGGAACATACATAGTTTCATTCTATTTGCATAGTTCATTTCAGTTAATTTTCACGTTCGGCCACCGTTTGCTAAGTAATTGTAGCGATGTCATGTTATATAAGCGTTGTTTGTTAAAAGATTTTCATATATGTAGTAATTTTATTATCATACGCGGATGCTTTTGGTATACGGTTGAGCTACGACATTTAAGTCCATAGACTATGTAGCTAATAAATTCCGTAGCAACAAAGTAATGTTTTAAGCTTGGAGATTATGTTAAACTGTCCGTGTGGTGGTGGATTTGGAATACTTAGACACATAGTGTCACCAACCGATCTACCCAATCGCCGAGCTCCTCCATAAAATTGGACTCGGTAGCATTTATGAGTTGAAATGATGATGATGAGATTAAGTTAAATATACCTGTGTCCGTCTGGTGACGGATTTAGAGTACACAATGTCACCAACCCACACTATCCTATTTTTTGCGAGGAAATCCGCCATGGATAACCAGCCGCGTGGGAGTCGACTTGGTTATGTGAGACTTACACACAACTCCGATTTCGACCCGGCGCGGCCTACCGGGAGTTAACGTGGGGCCGATAGTTTACCACCCAGCAGGCGCTACCCACACTATGCTGAGGTTGTCGTAATAGACGACTAAAGGCACGGAAAAGGCAGATCATTTAGATGATTAGCCGCGAGTGATGGAAAACTTGATTACAAAATCAGTGCCAACATGTTTTGCCAGCGTGGCACAGTTGGCAAATTTTCTCCACTAATTTGGAAGAGGCCCGACTCAGGAGCAGGTTATTTATGGGCTGAAATTATGATGATACTTATGTACGTATGTTCGTGGGTCGGTAGTTATTAGCTGCAAAAAGTGCTTTGACTTGATTAACTGGCTGATTGGTAAGGGTATTTACTGGTACAATATGTAGGATTGTGTACCTGCAAAGATTTCAATCCCTTTAGAATGTTAGTGTACTGCTGGCAAAGACCACACTGCACCATGAACTCTTTGCAGTCGTATGGGACAGCCACCACGTTCGGGCACGGGCGATCGGAGTCACACCTGATAAAGACAAGGAATTAAGTTATTAGGAATCGGCGTATGAGAATCATTGCATGTGGTGCCGGATTTAGAATTCCAAGCTGGGGTTCTCGTAAGTGCCAACGAAAGGAAATGTCAAGGCCGACAAACTCGCTGCAAGAAACGGAAAACTTGATTATGAAACCCTGTGTCAACCCGTCTGGCTATCGTGGCACAGTAGGCTCATTACCCGCCATGTAACTGGAGGAGGCCCGACTCAACAGTGGGTCATCGATGGGCTGAGTGGTAGTCCTAACTTACTGCTTCGTAGTCGTTTTCATTAAAGTAGGCATAGTCACTGGGGTAAGGCATCGTAGTTACGGCTTCTAAGGCGGTGGCCATTTTCGTTCCTCAAATATTTAAGGTATTATTTGCAAAATGGCGGGGACGAATCCCCTTTCATGACGAGCGGGTACTCACAAGCGTCCTCAACGCATCTTTTATCCTTCACCAGTGAGTTCACAGCAAGTAATGTCATTATCTAGAGGACTAGGTGCTTCCAGCGACTACGCCGCTTCCAGGACTTGATAATATAAGTAAAACACAATGACTATGACACGTAGCAAAAAATAAACCACTTTTTTAAATTGATGTCGCTCCATACCATTAGACTACAAAATTACTTACTTAAATCTCATGTAGTTTTCATTCATTTCTTCATAAGATGGCCAGTTCTGCTCACAAGGTTCACATTTGCAATCGAACCAGTATTGATCTTTCAGCTGTTCCTGTCGCTTCTGCTTCGGCACCGTCGTGAATATAGGTCCGTAATTCTCTGATACCTCGTCACCTTTTTTTAAGTTTTTGACCGCACGCACCACTATATTTGGACCACAGAAGTACCTGTAAGATACCAAACAGATAAGATCCGACAATAATGATGCCTTGTTGGTCTAGCCAGCTATACGGAGCAGATTTTTTTGGTTTCGCTAACGAAATTCTTTTTGCATACTGGAAACTACTCGTCTACCTATTAAAACCTTATCGGTATACCCTCCCACTTGACGCTGGGGAGCCACATGTTCGCGTGAACGCATTCCACTGTGACGCCCCGACAAATTGCCCGCCACGCGACTACCGGAGGGCGTTTTGGGCAACTGGGACGACCTCAGTCAGTCAAAGCCTTCGTCGGTGGCGAGTCCTCTGAACCACCAACAGCTTCTATGGCAGGGGCAGGGGATAGGCGTAAAGTCACCTCTTCCTCCCTATCTTCTGTCTGCGGCGCTGGTCAACTAGAGCATTATCCTCTCTGATCCGCGCCACCGCCTCCTTTTGCGACATAACGTCCTCGAAAAGAGCTAGACTGAATACCTGGAGGTCGGAAGAGCCGTCGCGAATTACAGATTCAAGTAGAACGTACACAAAAAAAATATGGTCGCCCAGAAAGAGCTCAATTAGCTAGTTAATATTTCGCATCATATTAATGTCTCAATTCTTTAATGTATTCTATATGTATCGAAAGCGTGAAAGTATATTAGTAAGAAGGTATAACTAACCTCACAACCCCAGGATCACAAGAGTGATTGAACAATGCAAGAGTAGGGAACACTGCTCCTGCTAGAAACACTGACTTTCCGTCATGTTTGATCACGTTTTGCCCCACTTTAGGCTTCGGGCATTGCACTTCGAACACCTCGTGGGCGTTAAACTGTAGTACTTGCAAATTCTTCAAGATCAGACCTCCAAACAGAGCCACATCCTCCTTGTATTTTTCATTCACTGCCATCGACTTAGCTTCGTCAATAATAACTGGTTTAGATCTGGGTTTTCCGTCAAAGTAGCCACTGATTTCCAGTAGCTTTACTAGGAAAGCGACCATCTCCGTTCTGTGCAAGAAATCTTGCTTAGTCCTCTTATCTTCGTGAGACACTAAATGGTAAATGTTCCTGTAATCGTTAGTCTTATACGGTCCAGATGGTTTCTGATCTAATTCGTTAATTAAGTTCTCGAAATATTCCTTCTTGTTTTGTGTGATCATTCGCAGGGCTATGTGACACGTGATGGAGCATCCCGATTTCCATAAAAGAGGAAGGATATGACATTCATAGCCGTGGTAAGATTTTTGAGCTGTTTCCGAACATTTGTCGCTGCAAAATATTACGTTTGGACATCTCGGGCAAGCCAAAGGTATGGGGCATCTGCAAGAAGCGACAGGGGTTAAGAAACTAAGACTTAGACACGGCGTAACAAAAACACTATAGACATACCGTAAGCACAGCTATAACAACACTAGACTAGATAGAAAACGATTATTTAGTTATTATTTAAACGCAGAATGGTTTCTTTTGATTAGCTCTGTAGCGACCAGCAAGCTACATAATTTACACAATTTACCAGAAAATCCTGAATTATTATCAAGAAATATCGCAGACAAATGCGAGAATTACCAAAAAGCCTTACACAGCGATATGGAATTTTACAGAGCAATATGCACCGTTAAGAAGATACAGTTACGGGGGGATAGGCGCCGCGGCCCCTACCAGACATCGTCTGGCTGGATGATCATCCCTTTGCGCCTAAAGCTTTGCACCTTCATTTCAGCTATAGGTTTTTTGTTGCACCCTGTTTAAGTGATTGTTTGTTACATTGACATTGTTTACATTGATTCGTGCAATATATCGCCTATGCATTCTAAATACACCGCCTGTGCACCGCATTCCACCCTAAGTGTGGCGGAAGAGCCGACAAAAGGAAATGTCAAGGCCAAGAACCTAGCCGCAAGAGAAGGAAAACTTGATACGAAGCCGTGAGCCACCCTGTCTGGCCAGTGTCGCACAGTAGGCTAAACCCTCCCTGTGATCGGAGTTACATGGACTCAGCAGTGGGTCATTTAAGTACTGAGTAGTAGTAGAGGTACTACTCAGTACTTAAATAACTAACAGCACTAAGACGGCATCCCTTTTAAAAGGTGGCACAGAAATCTCTGGCTATTACTAACGGAAAGCAGTATAGCACCTATATTGCTTTATTCTTTAAACTCTGGATACTAATCTCCTAATAAGAGACACGTAGGTACACATTTATAAAAATAAAAGCCAAAAATCTGCGACCCTCAATTCCAGACTATCAATTGCCTTACTTCATAAAACAATTTTGACAGTGAGTTTTGGAAAACTCAGCAAGCAGGACACCACTATGAGGTTTTTCTACTAGCAAAATTTCACCAGCAGCGATATCTCTTGAAGCTGTAGCATATCTCCCTCTTTCTTCATCGTAGTCTATTTGTATAGCTTCCGATGCGGCAGGGTACTGTGCGTTATGTTTTCCTGGTAACTTCGCTTTCGGAGGCGACTTCTTTAAAGGTTCAGGATCTTTTGGGTTACCAGCTAGCGTCAGGCCCTTGTTCAAGACTTCTAACATAAGTTTTGCGTCTGTCCGCATCTTCTGTCTCTTGTCTTTATTTAGGTTTGTGGCTTCGTCAAGAGCGCTGATGGTGTTCCTTAAAATGAATTTTGTTTGTGTAGAAATGCAGGTCGATAAATCATGTTAAAACTGTCTGGGTATGCAGTAGGTTTTATGGCAGTAGCAGTAGGCATTATCAATAATTCGAAATCAAATAAGACCACAAAAGAATGAAGGATTTGTAATTTCTCAGATTATGTTTCATCATCATATCATAATTTCAGCCAAACGACTTCCATTGCTGGATATAGACCTCCTCTATGGATTTGCACAAATGCTGGTCCTGAGCCGTCCAAATTCATTGATTTCCGGCGACCTTAATCAGGCCGTCGGTCTATCGTGTGAGAGCCCTACCAGCACGCGGTTGCTACTGGAGGACTTTTTTGCTCCATTGGCCGACTGTCTTGCAAGCCCTCTATATGCTCTGCCCAATGCCACATAAGTTTGGAAATCCTGTCGGCTATGTCGGTAACTCTGGTTCGATCCCGCGTGGAAACTCCGAGCGTAGCCGAGTGATCGATAAATGTTACTTACTGGAACGCAGTAACGGCTTCCTTGTTCCTTTTCAATACCAGAAGGCATCTAGCTTTTCTTTCATAAACCTTATATCTCAAGTGCCGCGGATAACAAAGCGCCAAACACCTTCGGATATCCGCCAGCGCGTCTTCGTACTGCTGCAGGTGGTTGAGCGCTGCAGATCGGTTGGCTAGCACAATCGACAACTCTTCCGCTAAAAATGAACAAGCAACTTACAATTTTATTGCTAAACAATTCTGATCATCATTTATTAGTCCTTTGTTCCATAACTGCACTTTTACACGGCCTTTATGACCTATAAATATTTGAAGCGTGTTTATAATTTTCTATCTAATAGTGTTTATATTTTATCATCATAATTTCGACCTTCAAGTGATGACCCCGAGCCTAGAATATTATATCTACTAAAACCTCCACCAGATAGTTATATTTGCACTTTCGGACTCCCTTTATCTACAATTCCTGAACCCTGAATTATCCTGTTACATTTTCCTGTAGCGCGTACCTAATAAATAATGCGTGCAGTACCTACATCAAGGCTATCGTTAATGTAATTTCAAATAATAAATTTATTAAAGTACTTAATAAATAATATACATCAGTAATTTTATAAATACTTAGAAGCATCAAGGGAAAACCGCTGAAATACAAAATCTGTGCTTTATTTGTGACATTAAGAGCAGTCTTAGTTTGCGGTTACGCTACAAGGAAAGTGCAGAAATACGTTTTAGCGCAAATGCTAAGCTACCAAATTACTTTGTTCCAGTTCCCTGGAAGGACTAGGTAATAATATACAAACAACTGAGTAGATACAATAAAAATAAAAATAATTTTAGTTACTCTCAACCTATCGCACGCTATACGCTACTGAAGGGTTTTTTTTTATTGAAATTAAATAAAAAGACCTGAAATAATTCGTTTTACTGTAAGAAAGTAAAATGCAACAGATAAAAAATTACCAACAAGTAAAGAATAAAGTAGGAAGAGCACAGGTTCAAAAAAATGTTGTACAACCAGTACATATTGATGTTGTTGTGATACGTAGAGGGATAGGTATGATCTTCTAATAAGTATATTGAACATGAACTTTTTTTTAAACCGTGTGGTGATAGATGTAGATTATAAAATGTCGCCAAACCATACCGTCCTGAGTAATAGGCGGATAAAGGCTAAAGGAACGCAAGATGCAGATCACCTTGCACCTTGGCGACACGGTTGGCGCAGTGGTTGAGCGATCGACTGCTGCGCAGCATGTCGCGGGTTCGATCCCCGCACGGAAGAAATATTTGTACGACCTACAAGTATTTGTTCCGGGTCTGGGTGTTTTTCTATCTATAATATGTATAAATTTACAAAAAAAAAATGTATAAAATAAGTAGTTTATCATCCATCTCGTTACCATAACACAAGCATTAAGTTGCTTAGCTGGGGACGAGATGGCGTTGTGTGAAATGTCCAAGGATATTTATTTATTTATTTACCTAGCCGCAAGAGAAGGAATACTTGATACAAATTCATGTCTCAATTGCATGGAGGGTGCCCGACTCAATGGTGGGTAATTTATGGGCTTCAAACTTGACACTGGCTGAACACAAACCAGCTAAAGCTACAAGGAAAAAAGTATGGGCTGCAATGATGATTTATTGGACGACCGAAATGACCGAATGACACCCTAAGCAGATTAAACGTAAACGACTAAAGTACAAAAAACTATTTTATAAAGTCAACAGGAAAACGAATCGGTAATTTAAAGGGATGTGGTTAAATAAATACTGGCTTTGCCACATTTATTGTGGTAGGATTATTTTGAAAATGTGTGCACTAAAACAACAGCACGAATTTAGTTTAAACATCGAATGATGGCCTCTACGGTGGATAAATAAAAACATATAAACAAAAAAAGATCACCATTAACAAAAAAAAATGGGAACCACCAATACCAATATCAATCGATAAAAAAATAATCGGGTTACAAATTATGGAGTTATAAACAATTTAGAATACACAATTTCACCAACCCACACTCTCCTGAGGGTGTCGTAAGAGGCGACTAAAGGATCGTAAGAGGCAGATCACTTAGCCCCAAGAGAAGGAAAACTTGATACAAACCCTGTGCCAACCCGTCTCGCCAGCGTGGCACAGTAGGCTAATTTCCCTCCATGAATTTGGAGGAGGCCCGACCCAGTAGTGGGCCATTTATGGGCTGAAACGACGACGACGAAACTAACAACTGAATTGAGAACCTCTTCCGAAGTTCATCATTCATCATCATTTCAGCCAAAATCGTCCACTGCTGGACATAGGGAGGCCAAGGATTTCCACAAAGGCCGGTCCTGGGCCGCCCGCATCCACTGCTTTCCGGCGACCTTAACCAGGTCGTCGGTCCACCATGTGGGAGGCCTACCAGCACTGCGCTTCGTTCACGCCTTTCGTTACTTTCACGTCTACTACACACACCCACTGTTGAGTTGGTTACATCGAGGATAATATGCTACCACAATGGCCAGACGGGTCGGCACAAGGTTTCGTATCAAGTTTTTCTTCTCTTGCTGCTTGGTTTTCGGCCGTATTATTCTTTTGACGACACCCTCAGGATGAAATCCGTCAGCACACGGAATACTTTCACTGTATACTAATCCTAAATCCTTCCATCACACATATGTGACCAACAATTTTATAATCAACATAATATAAATATAATATAAATATCCTTGGACATTTCACACAACGCCATCTCGTCCCAAGCTAAGCAACTTAATGCTTGTGTTATGGTAACGAGATGGATGATAAACTACTTATATACATTTTTTTTTTGTAAATACATTCATATTATAGATAGAAATGACACCCAGACTCCGAGCCAGTGCCTCTGGTTTAGACGAAGACACTTGCCCGACCCCGGAATCGAACCCGGGACCCGTTGATCCAAAGGCTATTGTCTGTGAACTTACTTTCCTTTTCGGGCATGTACAGCATGCTCTGACTGTACAGTTGCATCGCTCGCGGCCAATCGCCTTTCTGCACGGCCTTATTCCCTTCATCCTTGAACTGTCGCGCCTTTTCCAAGTCTTTCCTCACGGGAAAATCGCTCGCCTGACATTTCTCCAAATCGCGCGCTACGTCATAACTCTTCACTACGGGTAGACTGCACAAATATGCGGCGCGCTTGTCGTTACTTTCAAGATTGGCAAAGTTATTTCTTGTTACATCGTCCAGTGAGCCACTTATGGCGTCGTGGAAGTTTTTGAAGAAGCCTTCGTTATCTTGGGACATTTTTCTTCTTGCACATGTGACGGTTTATAAATTTTCCTCCTAGGTTAGGCGATATACGCCGGCGCGAGTTGACTGCCACGGATTTCTATTTTTATATTTGGGCCGACGCGACGGTCTGTACTATACTTCAGGCGATTCGGGTTCTATTATCGTATTTTCTCGATGCATCCGTTTCTAGGCGTTAATGATATGGTGTTTACATCCAAATTATACCTTGTCCGCGTGGTGACGGATTTAGAATACAAAGTGTCATCACCCCATTCTATCCTGAGGGTGTCGTAAGAGTCGGCAGAAGGAAATGAGGACGCCGATAGCCTAGCTGTAAGAGAAGGGAAAATTAACACGAAACCCTGTGCCAACTCGTCTGGCCAGCGTGGCACAGTAGACTAATTGCTCCCATGTAGTTGGAGGAGGCTCGATTCAGCAGTGGGTCATTCATGGGCTGAGAAGTAGGGATAGAGTTAGAGATGGAAAACTTGAAACGAAACTCTGTGCCTAACCGTCTGGCACAGTGGCTAATGACCCTCCCTGTAGTGGGAGGAGGCCTGACTCAGAAGTGGGTTATTTGTGGACTGAGCAGTACCTAGTAATAGAGATATAATTGTTTTGTATTCAACTGACTTCATATATGGAGGATGTTCAAAATTCGACTCGTTTTCACAGAGCAAGTGAGCGATGTATGAAAATTAGTGTATTGCTATACCACATGGTCCTTAAATCTACACGGAGCACCTAGCTGTATCGTCGTTACAGCCCATAAATGATCCACTACTGGGACGGGCCTCCTCCAAATTCATGGAGAGAAATTAGTTTTCATTCTCTCGGGGCTAGGTGATGTGCCTCTTGCATTATTTTAGTCGCCTCTTACGACACCATAAATATGGTATGGGTTGGTGACATTGTGTATTCTAAATCCGTCACCACACGGACTAGTTGTCTAAGTCATATTAATATTTTATCTGCACTATTTATCATTGTTTCGAGAAAATCTTGTCATGCAGGAAAAATACATAAAAACACGTTTGTAATTTTAATTTGCTGTAGTTGATATGATGGCTTGTCATATTTCTAGGTTGCGTGCATCTGTCATATGCGGGAAGTGACCCGCGGTCTTGACACGTGGTTTGTGTGCAAACTGCGTACACGCATCCAGAGCTTGTCGATCATAATATTTTATTATTCTGCGACCCGCGGTTTTACCCGCGTGGTGATTTTTTTTTCTACCCACTTGACACTTTTTGTTATATTTTGGACAATTCACACAATATCTTTATAAATTGTAGCAAATGTGTTATTCTGATGTTTATGCTATACCCATTATTTTACGTGAACGAGTAACAAAAATCCATCCATCCATACATAGAAAACTTTTGCATTTATAATATAAGTAGCATTTAGTTTAGTGGTAAAAATTGAAACCGTACTTCTTTCCGATCTAGATATATACTAACTACTTATATAACATACTTATTGCTTCGAATTGCTACTAAAAAAACTGTGTGACTGAACATACAAAAATACAAAACAATTTTAGTAAGGTGTTTTTAATTTGTGAACGAAATTTCGATAGGTTGGTATTCCTAATGTTATCGGATAATTCATGGACACGTTTTAACGATCGCGTGTCCATTATTTAATTTCCGACCACGACTGCTGCAAAGCCTTCACTTGTTTTGCAGCTGTCGGGATCACAGGAGAGTCACCCCCGGCTCCGTTCTCTCCCATCTGATAAAAGTGTTTAATTAAAATGCTTATTAATCGCGAAATCATGAGACACGGTTAGCGCAGTGGTTGAGCGATCGGCTGCTGCGCAGCATGTCGCGGGTTCGATCCCCGCACGGGATAAATATTTGTACGACTTACAAGTATTTGTTACGGGTCTGGGTGTTTTTCTATCTATAATAAGTATGTATTTACAAAAAAAAAAAAAAAAATTAAGTAGTTTATCATCCATCTCGTTACCATAACACAAGCATTAAGTTGCTTAGCTTGGGACGAGATGGCGTTGTGTGAAATGTCCAATAATATTTAATATTTATTTATATTATTGTTATTTATTATTCATAGAAGCAAAATGGGATTCAATGTGAACATAATTTTCGACCAAGTTGAAATCCCTCACCTAATCGTCTTTTGTGCATATTTTAATTATCATAATATAAAAATTATTCACTAAATCTTAAAAATACACTGAAATTAGGTGTTAATAATTTGTTATTATACCTACTAACTAGTCCACCAGCTTAAAGTCGCTCAGCGTGCTATGGAGCGAGCTACGCTTGGGGTTTCTCTGAAAGATAGGCTCCGTAACCAAAGTCACCGACATAGCTCAGAAATTTAGCAGACTGAAGAGGCAGTCGGCTGGTCATATCTGTAGAAGAACCGACAACCGCTGGGGTAGACGAGTTCTTGAGTGGAGACCGCGAATCGGCAAGCATAGCGTGGGACGGCCCTCTGCTAGATGGAGCGACGATCTGCAATAGTTGCGGGCAGCAGCTGGATGCGTCAAGCTGAAGACAGGGCGCTATGGCGCTCTTTAGGGGAGGCATATGTCCAGCAGTGGACTAATGATGATGATGATACCTACTATTTATTGACATGTATAATTAACTATTTAAAAAAACGCGTAAGAGCGATTTCCCTAAGTACCTTGAAATTAGGTGCCTTTTAAAACCCGGATGAAAGGTTGTGATATATATTGTGTCAGTGGTTAGACATTCAATATGAAGCACCTATTTATTAAAAGTACATTACGTCAGTTGTGCATTCTTGATCACTGGACCGCATCATCAACGCAGCTCACACACCCATTAGTTCCATGAAAGAATTAATCCACCAAGACGTGTTCAATGAATGGAGATGACATGTTGTGTGTTATATTTGTCAAGATGACTTATTGTTACAAATACAGTGAGATTAATATAATGAAATACATACTATCACGTATGTATTTTATTATATTAACCTGCCTCTTTTGCCGATAGGCTGAGTTTTCTAAATTTTGCCTACAAATGCGGGAATTACCAATGTAACCCGACTGTTATCGGGGGATAGGCGCCTAGGCCCCCACCAGACATACCACCTCGCCTGACTGGATGATCACCCCTTTGCGCATTGTATTTGAGGATTGAATTGTAGGAGGCCCGACGCAGTTGAGGGTCACTAATGGGCTGAAACAGACTTACAATCATCATCTAGAATTATACACATAAAAATCTACTCCACTCTTAAAAAAACTTAGACTTTAAATCACCCTCTGCCTAGTCGGGCCTCCGGTCATAGCTAAGTAGTAGTAGTAGAAATACAAAAATAAGGAGTCTCCGTAATAAGACGATCTTTAAGCAATTAACGACAAAACACTGGCAGTCACGACAATAGGAAAATTATTATGCCCCTAATAGATCATTTTGTTCAGGTCTAGGTACAATGCGAGTGAGAAAATAGTAGGCTGTATGCCACGTGGCATATTAATGATGGCATTAATTTATAAATAGACTTGTTGAATTTACGTGGGAAGCGTGCTGATAATTTTAAGGCGCCTACAGTATAAATTGTACACTACTTACTACTTTTTCAAATTCAAAACTCATTTAATCAAGTTGGCTCATTAGAGCTCTTTTGACAAGTCAAACAACAAAATAATATTTAATTTAAAATTTACCATCTACCACCTGTTCGGAATGCAGTTCTACAGAGAAGAGCCGGCATGAAACTCTGTAGTTGCTCTTTTTAGATCGCCATATTTAGGTACAAGGCCGTGATAAGACAGTTTGTGAGAGCAAACGCGCGCAATAGTCGCAAAGGGCCAAACATCAGCCAGATCTAATCAACAATACTAACCTTCTAACGCCCGAGCCAACCGACCCCCAGCAACGGCACCTGTTCACAAGCATGACGCATGCATACTACTATAAATGGTACTTAAGCTTCACTTTGTAAATCTACTAGCGCCCCGCCCTGGCTTCGCACGGGCGTCATTATGACACTATAGATTTAGCAGTGTTTCTCTACAATAATTATGCATGTATTAAACATATAAACACTCCTCATGATTTCATGAATCACTCTATCTATTACAAAAAACCGCTTCAAAATGCGTAGTTTTAAAGATATAAGCATACTTAGGGACGGACAGCCGACAGCGACTTTGTTTTATACTATTTAGTGATACTAATATTATATATAAAGCTGCAGAGTTTGTTTGTTTGTTTGAGCGCGGAAATTTATCGAGGAAGATTAGGCTATATTTTTTTCCAAAAATTTGCGATCCTTAATTTAATTGCGATTTTGTAACCCAAGGTGTAAAATCATTGTGTAACTAACTACTCAATGCATTATAATTACATACATATAATCACGCCTCTTTCCCGTAGGGGTAGGCAGAGACCACTTCTTTCCACTTGCTACGATCCATACATACTTGTTTCGCTTCGTCCACTTTCATTATTCCCTTCATACATGCTCTTCGGTTTAGGGTACTCTTGACCTGGCCTTTTTTCAAGACGTCCCTGATTTGGTCTTGAAACGTCCGCCTAGGTCTTCCCCTTCCAACACTTTCATTCACACTCGCCTTATACACTTTTTTCGTCAATCGTTCTTCATTCATTCTCTCGACATGGCCAAACCATCTCAGCATACCTTTCTCAATTTTTGTCACTACATCTTCTTTCAGACCACAACGCTTCCTTATCTCACTATTTCTTATCCTGTCACTCAGTTTAACTCCTATCATACTTGTTAACGCTCTCATCTCAACTGCATTTATTCTGCTTTCATGTTTCTTCTGCCATACCCAACTTTCACTTCCATACATGAGTATGCATATGCAGCGTGCAATAATGTGAGCATTATAATTAAACTACAATAATATAGCTTATACATCAGAATAACACATAGGCGAAAATTTATAAAAATATTGTGTGAATTATCCAAAATATAACACAATAAAAAAATCTAACGAAAAAATAAATTACCACGCGGGTGATACCGCGGGGCGCAGCTAGTAAGATATATGCGGTAAATTACGTCATAACGGTTCTCATCATATTGTGTAGTGTCCGTGGTCGCGGGACGACTGCAAAGTGTCTCAAACATTGGGATTTAAATAAAAGAACACGATCAGAACCATTATGACATAATTTACCGCAATGTGCAAAGATCGTGCAAACTTAAGACGTAACTATTCCGCATCAAACTAAAGAAGAATCACGTAAATCGCATAAATTTCAGCGTAATCATTCTTTTTGAATTCGTTTAAAAAAGTTTTTTTTAAAAAAGCAATACCGCTGCGCTATACCCCGTTCAACATAGCTTGATCGATTTGACAGACGGGCTAGTGGGAAACAGAAAATATCTATTAGTCCAAATAATAACGTTTTAAAATACTTGTAACAGTGACAAGTTGGCGTGGGTGTATTATGTGTGAAATTCTTTATTGCACTAGACATATAAAACATTGGGTAGATAAGAGATGGTGGGTCAATATTCATATTAAGTTCCTATTTAATATTACATGGTTATTTTTTGACCTTCCGCCAAATTTAAATAGGTGGTTCAGACCATAAAAGTAAACAAAAAAGAAAAGAAAATAATAGTTGTAAAAGTGTTAAAATTCAAATTAAAAGCCAACGAATTTTATTTCAAAATGAAAATGTTTTTTATTCGAATATTGTCTTATAAAGTTAAGAAAAAGTGATAAAGAATTTCACACATAATACACCCATACCATCTCATCACAGTTAAAAGTATTTTAAACCGTTATTTTTTGGACTACTAGTTATTATCTGTTTCCCACCACTATTCGCCATTGCAAAGTAAAGGTATGATTCCGAAGTACGCTGCACGCAGAAGTGCCACCTCGGCACTACTGGTCCCGATTACCGCGACGTAGTTTGGAATCATACCTTTTTATCGATCAGAAAAATTGACATCTGCCAAATCGATCACGCTATCTTGAATAGGGTATAAGTATGTCTAAGTAATTTACTGCAATGTACTAAGATCGTGAAAACCTAAGTTATCTATCATCTATACACGAGTATATGTTTAAAGGAGCTGTTCTTTAGATAGATTGACCGGTAGGAAGTAGAATAAGGATTTAACATGTAAGGCCACTCTACCGCATTGGATCACTGATCTGTAATGGTAGAGGTGGAAGATAAATAAATAAATAAAATAAGACCTAGAGACTTGAAATTTGGTAGGAATGTTCTTTTCACGGAGTAGAGGTCATTTATAGGTCAGGCATTTTACGAAATTGCAAAAAAATGGCGGTGGCGGGGGAGTTAATCATTTGGCAAAACAAAGTTTGCTGGATCAGCACAGTAATAAAAATACTCACAGCCTACGTTTCGTCCTTACAAACTATCAATACGCTTGTTAAGGAACATTACTTGCAGTTACAATGTTATCTTATCCTTCGTAGTTGTAATTCCGTGTGTTGACCGATTTAGAATACATTGTGTCGCCACCCCATTTCGTCATGAGGGTGTCGTAATAGGTGACAATAGGAAATGATAAGGCCGAAAACCTGCGCTCAAGAGAAGGAAAACTTTACACGACCCATCTGGCCAACGTGGCATCGTCGGCCAATTACCCCCCATGTAGTTGGAGAAGGCCCGACTCAGTAGTGGGTCATTTATGGGCTGAGAAGTTAGTAAGTAGTTGTAATTATGTAAAAGATATAATTGTAAACATAATATATAAATAAACTAGTGACCCGCTCCGGCTTCGCACGGGTGCAATGATGATATGGTTAAAAACCTTCCTCTTGAATCACTCTATCTATAAAATACCGCATCAAAATCCGTTGCGTAGTTTTAAAGATTTAAGCATACATAGGGACGGACAGCCGACAGCGACTTTGTTTTATAATATGTAGTGATGATAATTAAATAAATATCCTTGGACATTTCACACAACGCCATATCGTCCCAAGCGAAGCAACTTAATGCTTGTGTTATGGTAACGAGATGGATGATAAACTACATAAATACTTTTTTTTTTGTAAATAAATACATATTATAGATAGAAAACACCCAGACCCGGAACAAATACTTGTAGGTCATAGGTACAAATATTTCTTCCGTGCGGGGATCGAACCCGCGACACGCTTCGCAGCAGTCGATCGCTCAACCACTGCGCCAACCGTGTCGTCATGTAAGTATCATATTAATGTTATTGTATATAATGTTGTCCGAGTGGTGACGGATTATGAATACATGGTGTCATCACCCCATTCCAGCCTGAGGGTGTCGTAAGACCCGACAGAAGGAAATGACAAGGCCGAAATCATTGAGCCTCCTTCAATTTGATAGAGGGAAGTTTCAGAAGTACTGGAAGGTTGAGTAATTCATGATGATGATTGTAAGGTACTAGGTCCCCTTTCGAGCGCAACTATTAAAATCTGACGTAAATATCTCTATGACTACCAATCTAATCTATAAAATTACATTTCCTGGTACAAATTATTTTGCTTCGTTTTCCTTACGTCAGTTAATATAATAACTAACCGTTAACAATTATGATAATTAGTTAGGTTAAAATTTATGTTAAATAATAAATAAATAATAAATATCCTTGGACATTTCACACAACGCCATCTCGTCCCAAGCTAAGCAAATTAATGCTTGTGTTATGGTAACTAGATGAACGATATACTCCATAAATACATTTTTTTTGTAAATACATACTTATTATAGATAGAAAACACCCAAACCCGGGACAAATACTTGTAGGTCGTACAAATGTTTCTTCCGCGCGGGAATCGAACCCGCGACATGCTGCGCAGCAGTCGATCGCTCGACCACTGCGCCAAACTAAAGATCGCTATTCGGTTATTACAATTAGAGCAATGATTTTTTCTTGGGAACGCATTTACCGAGATGGGAAAAAGTAGTTTGGTTTTAGAAAAAGGGAAGATGTGGTGGTGAGAGATGGCGGCAGCTAGTAACTTCCGTCACTTCTACTGAGATAGGATGAACTTATTTATTTGTTTTATTTAAAAAGGGAAGATGTCGTTGTTTATGACTTAGTTTATACTTTATGCTTTAAGGATTAAACAGTTGTCAACTTACTCAAGAGTCATTAGCATTACTTAACAAGGGCAATCATGTATTCTGACGTCATCGGAAAACTTGCAATATTACAATTCTCACGCCCAGCATTACTCAGCTATCTTTGAAGATCTTTCAAGAATCGAGGAAATATTCCTTCGAGGCTAAACAGATTCTTAACAATGGAAATAATATGGCAAAGTTCAATGTGCATCTCGTACAATGCACTTTAGAAGGTAAATTCAACGACTATGGCGTCCTTTACGAGGTGAAATGCAATTAATATTTGCCTCAGAAATATATATATTTTTTTTTGATAAAATAAAAATCGAAACTCCGTCAGTGGGTATATTATATAAGAATTGCGGGGGCAGTTTACAAACAAGAAATTCACGAAAACAAATGACACTCGGAGAAAGTGCCTGGTTTGCACAACGACACTTGCCCGACGCCGAAGTCGAACTGGAAACCTATGATCCAAAGCCAACACATCCAACCTCTAGACCAACAAGGCAATCAAATTTACTTTACCGATTGGTTGGTACATAAGTATAATTTTTTTGTTATTAATCTCAGATCATGGTATAGGTTGCACCTTTTAATTATAATGAGAAGATTTATAAACAGGTGTTTCCAAATTTCAGGAAAATAATTTGTTTCTTGATTTTTTTCACCAGCTAGTGGCCATTATCCTTGTGGTGGCATTCATAATATCATTCAGAGTCCATAGTATCATCACGCTATGCCATCCTGAGGGTGTCGTTAGAGCCGACAAAAGGAAATGACAAGGCCGAAAATCTAGCCGCCAGCCGCACGAGAAAACTTGAAACAAAACCCAATTCCGACCTATCTTGCCAGCGTGGCACAGTAGGAAAATTTCCATCCATGAATTTAGAGGAGGCCGACTCAGAAGTGGGTCACTAATGGGCTGAATCGCCGATACAATCACGAATTATGTTCTTCGTTCACCTCCTATACTTAATCTATCTTGCTTCGTTTTAACAACTTGCTAAGTGTCAATTAATTAGATATTCTACGCTGCACTCACCTTAAGGCGCGTGTTCCGAAGCTACAAACGAATAATATAATTAGTACGCGGATGGAACAGGCGACAATCCAATGAAAATATTATGATGCGAATATCGATAGCGCGAGTTAGGTCACGACCTAGAGAAATATTTGAGGTAAGTGCCAGCAATGAGGAAGAGAGACATTTTGGCGCGTTTGTCGCAGGATGTCTTAAGGCTTTGACGCTCCAAGAATAATAATAAACAATACTTTTAGCTGGTAAAGGTAGCTGAAAAAGAGCGAAAGGTTGGCATCGCGACTGTTGTCAATTCCGGTAAAAAATCCACACCGCCAAAGGAGAATGGGCAAAGAGGTCTACCTACTCAACACTAATGAAACGTATGTCAGGGAAATGCTCATTTTTAGTACTTAATTTCATTATAAGGAAGCACCGTTGTAAGTACTGGGGTTCAAGAGATATCCGAGAATAACGAAAAGCATCCCCTACCTTAATTTTCTGTGTTTTACGGTGGAAAGTCATTATTGTTTATAGCTGGTACCTGCAGGTGCGAGCGAGAGGGCATGTAGATTCCATCGCACGCGCAGCGTACTTTGTTATCTACCCTCTCTCTTTATCCCATTCCACTCGTCCCCCGCGAGAAGTCCCGCATTTCATCTTCGCCGGAAGTTTCAGAAGGGACTTTCAAAACTAGACAAAAGGGTTTCAAAAGTTTTAAAAGGGCGGTGCGGCTAGGTGATTGACCTTTTCCGTTCCTTGTCGCCTCTTACGCCAACCTTAGAATGGTATGGGTTGGTAACATTGTGTATTCTAAATCCGTCACCACACATACTGTGTGACTGTTGTGTCTAGTTTGAATGTATTAATTGGATGCTCAATATAAAAACAATCGTATACGGACAAAATGTTACATATTATATGAGTGTAGCGACCACATGCTACATACTTTACACAGTTTACCCGAAAAATCTGAACTAATTGCATCAAGAAATATCGCCTGCAAATGCGAGAATAACCAAAAAAGTCCTACACCGCGATAGTGAAATTTCAAGAGCAATTCGCAAGTTAAGAATTCCCCGACTACAGCTATCGGGGGGAATAGGCGCTGCGACCCCTAGCCAGACATGACACCTCGTCTGGCTGGAGATCATCCCTTTGCGCCTAAAAGATTTTCTAATTATTGTTTAATTGACTTACATTGGTTAGTATGATATGACTCGAAACTAATTTTCTCCGCATTATATTGCCTTTATAAAATGACGTCTGAGAATTTTTATCTGTGATTAAATAGATTTATGCCCTATTATACGATTACGTAGACATAATTATGATAATAATTTTCACAGCGCTTATATCTAATGACATCAGATATCTAAGATTATCTTAATGCCCTATCGAAAGTTATCTCAGAGATTTGACTTGAGATTTAAAAGTAAAAAGGGCAATGGAGAGGGCTATGTTCGGAGTTTCCTTGCGAGATCGAATCAGAAATGAGCAGATACGCAGGCAAACCACAAACTGGGTCATCGGTGGCAGTGGGCAGGGCACATAGCGCGCAAGACCGACGCCCGAGGGGCAGACAAGTGATGACCGCGTTCTGGAAAGCGCAGTAATGGTAGGCCTCCCACCCGGTGGACCGATGACCTGGTAAAGGTCGCCGGAAAACGAAGGATGCGGGCGACCCAGGACCGGCCTCTGTGGAAATCCTTGGGGGAGGCCTATGTCCAACAAGGTTCAAGAAGTTAAGGTTCAATTTGGCACTTGACTCTTAGTCGACTCTGAGACTGTGTAATTTGTGTTTTTAAGTTAACATTTAAGTTTTATAAACAGTCCCTGCGATAAAGCTTAACCTAGCCACATGAAACAAGAGCAGGGGTGACTTTTTTTTTTAAATTTTGGATTTATATGTTATAGCGTATTATCGCTTCAGCCCATAAATTACCCATTACGGAGTCGGGCCTCCACCAACCTTAAAGAGGGAAACTAGACTGCTGTGCAAGACGGGTTGGCACAGGGTTTGTATCCAGCAATACAGCTCCTCCTCATAATCGGAGGAGCCCGCCTCGGAGCATGGGGCTCCACTAAGAGGCTGGCCAAGGCCCCCAGGGTCACGGAGCATTCTCCCGCAATGGGAGTGAACTCCGTGGCCCTGGTTTGGGCAGGACGAGGATAGCCGTCGGTTTTAGTGGGTAGGTCGGGGCGCAATTCACCATCTCTACGCGCCCCGGAGTCCCACATAGCCCGGCCAGTCCCCAACGGCAGGGTATCCATGAGCATATGCGACGTAAAAATTAAAAAAATGTTTGTTTCCAGATTTCCTAGCGGTCTCTTGCGGCCAGGTGATCTGCCTCTTAAGTTCAGCTCAGTTAAGGAGCTGACTCTTACTACATCCTCAGGGTTGTCATCTAAATCTGTCATATAAAAAATGACGCTGTCTGTCCCTTCGGTTTTCTTACCACCAAGGTCCAAATTCAACGAATTACGTGTACGATAATTCTAAGGAAATATAGTGAAGATAGGCGTTAGCTACTTTTTGCGGTTGTAATAAAGATAGAAATGGTTGAAACGGAACACAATTATTAGCTTCACGCGGACAGATTTGCTCGCGGTGTTTAGCTCTTATCAGTATAGATTTCATTCAGTCATTGCTAACAACTGGATTATCAAATAATAGCTTTCGATAATTTCAATTCGCCGTCGAAATTATGAGAATATTGAAAGTGTATAGAATGTCACCACCCCATTCTATCCTGCGGGTGTCGTAAAAGGCGACTTAAGGAAATACTAAGGCTGAAAACCTAGCTGCCTGAGACCCGTTGCTCAGAGTGTAAATTCCCTTTAAATAAGTGGAGGCCTTCTCAAAAGTGTATATTTTATGGGGTACAATGATAATGATGATGCTAATACACTGCGATTTTAGAATCAAAACGTTAATCTCAGTGAAAAGTAGTTTTCCGTAATTCAAACAGCTTGAATTGTTTGCGATGCTAACATGATGATAATACCGTGTTTTAAGAATGATAAGAAAAATATTTAGAATACCTCATCTTTCGTCTTACCGCCAAAATGTTGGTTTACTGAAATGTTTGAACTTTGTATGATGTAAGTTAATTACTGTTAGAGAGTAACACTTTGTGCAGTCATATTTATTATAAACTAGCCTTGATAGCCTAGATATTGGGCAGTTTGCACGATAACTTGTTATTTCTGTACTTCGCGGAAAAAAACACTCAACAATTTGGAAAGTCCGGCTAAGTTTGCCATAAAAATTGGCGCGGGGAGGAGGGAGATAGTGCCAATAAAAGTTGCCTAAGTGGCTTCTTGCTACATCAGCTATCTGTACGCGTTCCTCTATCATCGGGACCTTTCTTTCTATGACTAAATTCTTAAACAATTTATATAGATTACTAGTGGCCCGCCC